>BSBN01000973.1:1488073-2976147 GCA_027924645.1 Cunninghamia lanceolata | reverse complement strand
TTGCTTTTCCATGATTTGAGGGAAATTAAATAATAAATTATTTAATTTTGTGTGCATGGAGAAGAAAACTTATTTTTAGAAGATTTGAAAGATATTTGAAGAATTTGAAGATAAGAAAGCAAATTAAATTAATAAATTTATTTAATTGTTGTGCATGATTTGGAAGAATAAATAAAATATTTGATTGTATTTTATTTTTGGAGATTGAGAGGATTTAAATAAATTTGATTTGATTTATTCAAATTTGTAAGAATGAATTGATTTAATTAAATAATTGGGAATTATTTAATTGTTTGGATAAGATAGAATTTGTGATGAATTAATTAAATAATGGGATTTATTTAATTAATGGAGACTTGAGATTTGGAAAGAAGATAATGATTTAATTAAATAATATAAATTATTTAATTGTGGAAGAATAATAGAGGAATTTGATTTAATTAATTAAATAAAGAGGATTTATTTAATTAATGTCGATTTTTAAGAGTTTTGGAAGAATTTGGTGAGATTAATTAAATAATTAGATTATTTAATTAATGTGTGAAATGCAGGTGATTTGACAGATTACAAAAAGCAAGTGGTGCGGCAACTTGGTCATTTCAGGGTGTCTACATTTTGCCCCTCTTTGATGCGATGCAGTTTACATCGTTGCGTCAAAGAAAATGATTGTTGAAGACATGATACAATTTTTGATGTCCCAGTGTAGGTAGTTGCCCCAGCGTAGCTGGCGTAGGGTGCCCCCTCAAGCGGGAAGACAGGGAAGCGACAGAGGAACGGTGTTGACGCTCGACTAGAAGATTGCGTGACAAGGTGAGAAGGAAAAAGAAGAATGGGTGGGAAGAAAAAAATGAGGGAGGGATGCTTTAAATAGGGCCCATGGGGACCACAATCCTCATTTTGCACACTAGGAGCTTCTAAATTTAGAGAGCAGAGCCTCCAAACTTAGGTTTAGTGGAAGGAGCAGACAGCAAGGAGAGATACCGATTCCAGCACACAAGCATCAGGCAGAGTTAGTGTGGATGTACAAGAGGCCAGCAGGAGCTCTGGCAACGGTAAGTGTTCGAAAACCTCACTTGAATTTGTCATTTTAGGGCAGATTAGGGCTAGGTCTAGGTAGGGTTTTCAGGTTAGCCAAAAGCGCTTTAGGCTAGGATAGCGCTATTGGTAGTTGGTTAGGGCACTTTTGGCACGCCGCAGTGCATCTGGTAGGAAGGTTCAGCGCGGTTGGTAAAATCAACACACTTTTGGTTTCTAGGATCCGCGCCGCAGCGCTTTTGGGAATATGCTGTAGCGCAGTTGGTTAGACAATGTAGCGCTTTTGGTAGGATGTCGCAGTGCGGTAGGGAGGGGACAAAAGAAATTGGGTCACTTTTGGATACATAGAGAGGTGCAGTTGGAGGCAGAGTGAGGCACATTTGCAAAACAAGGCGCGGTTGGGGGAGCTAGCTCAGCGTGACTGCAGAAGTAGTTAGGTGCTTTTGGTAGAATAGGGCAGTGCTGTTGTGTAAAACAAGGCGCTTTTGGTTAGCTGATAGAAGGAACCTAGGTAAGGGGGATTGAAGGGTTGACTACCCTAGTTTAGAAAAGGGATGGATAGACTAGAAGTAGATAGAAGTTGGGGGATACGGTATAGAAGAACTGAAAAGTGGTTTGCTTATGGATGTAGAGGATTATGCCACCATTGATGTTGTGAGAGCGACACCACCGATAGCACATGAGGTAGTACAGTTGACATGGGAGGAGGACACATTCCTGGAGCACACGGGACTATGGCACATTGCGCACCTGACACACATTAGGGTGAATCTTGCCCCAATGATAGTAGTTGTAGAGCGATATCACAGTGAGACAGGCTCATTTCACTTTTCAACAGGGGAGGCAACGGTGACTTTGGAGGATGTGTACCGCATCCTGAGGATTCGGATTGATGGAGAGCGAGTGGATTTTGACCCAGCACAGGGAGAGGCAGGCATGGTAGAGGTATTCTATACTGATGACCTAAGGATAGATGACGGTGAGATTCGATGGGCAGACATCCCGAGACTCTGCGACAGGATCAGATAGATAGTGGCGTCACTGATTGGTGGCTTCTTGTGTCTAGACAAGAGATCGAGGGGACTATCAGTTGGATGGGGCACAATATTATTTGGGATGTTCACACACGGTAGACAGTATGCATGGGGCCCATGTGTGCTGGGATAGTTATACCAAGACATGCATCACTGCGTGTACAGGAAAGGCAAGAGTCTCTCAGCAGGGGTGACACTTCTACAGGTGTGGGCATGGGAGCATATCCCTGTAATTAGACCCATGACATAGCGCCAGTGGGGGAGGGGAGAGCGTTATGCATTTTTGTATGAGGGATTGATTACACATCAGAGATTGGGATCTGTTAGCCATTGGAGACGGCAGATTGACGAGATGGACCTTTTTATGTGGAGGCCATGGTTACTTTGTGAGGAGTGGGAGGACGAGCACGAGCAGCTGATGTACTATAGACAGGCTCAGTATCTGTTTGGGAGATGGACAGACATGATAGAAAGGTACCTGCCAGAGTAGGTATTGAGACAGTTTGGGCTACCACAGGGGTTACCAGTGGGGGAGGCGATCCATGCCAGGACACGGCGGGAGGTTGGAGACTAGGATGCAGAGATTCTAGTAGCGACAGCATTGGCAGAGGTACGGGGCCTTGTCGTCATGAGATGGGATTGGGATACAGGACTGGCTGATCCAGGTACATTGCCAGAGTATGACAGGTACTGGCAGACACACAGGCCGATTAGATTGACTACACCAGGTGTGGCAGGGGCAGTGGGGGATGTATTGGTCCCAGGTGTAGAGGCCAAGATCAGATGCCAGGCTAGAGCAGCTAGATAGCAGGCAGTTAGAGAGCCCAGTGGCTAGCAGGCAGACATAGAGATGGCGGAGGAGGAGGAGCCAGTGGTAGAGACAGATTTGGAGAGAGTTGAATGGTTACTACAGGAGGATACAGCTTGAAGGACTTGATTAGAGATCTGGATGGTACGGCTGAGGAGAGACAGGCTGAGGCCTTAGCACAGGTGCAGACACAGGTGGCAGCAGTAGCACAGACTACCCTGGCACACTTATAGGTAGGCATGCAGACATAGGTATAGGCCCAGGTGTAGGCACAGGTACAGGCCGCAGTGTAGGCAGCGATACAGGCCCAGGCACAGGCAGCACCTGTACTAGCAGGGGATGATGGGAAGCTAGCCCAGGCCATGCGGGAGAGGGATGCAGATGCACAACTGCGATTGACAACAAAGGCCACACTACACAGAGTGAGATGGGAGAGAGATGAGGCACGCCGTGCCCTGGGTGCAGACCAGAGGACTCTATACAGTGAGCTCATCCGGATTCAGGGAGAGCTAGTGTTAGCTGGGAGAGAAGTAGAGTATTATAGGGGTCTCTATGCAGGTGCGGTGTCGGTAGCCCAGCAGGCACCTAGTTACAAAGACAGGAGCAGATCCGGGACATTCAGATCTCGTAGGATAGGGCAGTTAATGTCTTCCATGAGAGGACCATTTGTACCACCAGAGGGAGGAGGAGGACCAACCGGGGGACCATTCGGGGGACTTGCACCGAGTATAGGTGGAGGACAGGGGCCACAACAGGAGGGTAGCTCTACCCACTAGGGCACGCACACGTATATTGTATCATATTTGTACCATACCTGTATCATGATGGACACTTGTACATTGTACCATTTGTATCATTTTGGACAAATGCCTGCGTGCATCTTGATGTATACTTTGCGGGGTCTTGATAGCCTTGATGTACTATATTGATGTATATTTGGATGTATACATATGGATTATTGATGTAGACACAGATATTTTGTATTATGATAACCTTTATATGAGATATATGATGATCTATTCGGCTCACTGTTGTTCATGCTTTTGTGTATGCATTCCTTGATGTCATGGATGTGATGATATGTATGTATGATTATGGATTCATGTGATGACATATGTTGCTTATATGATGCTTATAGATGTATGATGATATAGATGTGATGACTAGTGATATCTGACATGTGGGTTTTACAGATATACACCAGAGAGAAGAACAGGAGGAGATGGGAGATAGAGAGTGTTGATCGATCACTGCAATGAAAATGATATAAAGGTTGTGGGAATGGATGAATGAGCTTGTTGCAATGGTTTCACATTTGTATATAAAGAGCAATCCTTATTTTGATATAGCACGTGGATAATTCGCCACCAAGGTATAAAAGACCAAGGCGTAGTAATATCCGAGTGCGTGGATGTTGACTCTACAAGCAAGCGGTTCGAACTTAGATCCCTTAGACATTATATAACCTTGTTGGAACATGTGAGTGAGCCACAGTCTTGAACATAAAATAAACTTCAATTCATGTAAATGCAAGAAGAATATTAATATGTAAGATGCTAGGTCGTAACACACACAAGATAAATATAATGCTTAAGAAAGATACTAAAGATCATTCCTCAAACACGGCACACAAAAGCAATGACTATGCCCCCAATCCATACTGTATCGCAACATACCAAGATTATAGATAAATCAAGGTAGCCTTGAATAGGTAATGGATAAAAGGAACAAAAAATAAACAAAAAAGCAAAGTGACTGACTTACAAAGTAAACATACAGCCAACATATTCTCTTGCCAAAGAGGTTGCTCAGGATAGATTAGAGAGGAAAGATAACAGCCTTATCGTAGGAACCAGGTGTTCATTAAAGGGGGCTATCTACCTAAAAAGACAATATCTTGCTGCCTGAAATGCCACATGTCACAGGAGATGCGTGTGTTGGTCTCGACAATGGAACACTGCGCAGAAGACAAGCTTGTTGATCTAGGGCTTTGGTTAAGCAGTACTTAGGTAATGTTGGCAATTGGTATGCAGGATAGTAGATGACTCTGGAAGGAAGCCGCTTTGCTTCAAGTTTGTTAAGGATTTTTTCTTTGAAAGGATGCGCTAGCTTGCTGCTTGAGTTAGTCAAGTCGAGGTGAATGGATTTTGAAAAATGGAAGACTAGAAAGGTGACAGTGTTTGATGGATTAAGATGGGTGGAGAATGATGGATCGTGTGTACCTGAGTACTGGATACATCCTTCGTATTCCAGACTGCCTACATACCCTATATGCACGGGATCAAGGCACACGACGATGAATGATGAAAGATGATAATATGTAGTTCTAGATAGAGTGATGAGATGGGTCAAGGTGAAAGGGGGAGATCTTATGTACCTGAGTACTGGATACTTCCTTCGTATTCCAGACTACCGACATACCCATATCCATGGGATCAAGGTACCTTAAGATTGAAATGATGATAATATGTAGTTCTAGTTAGTGTGATGATGTGGGAAAAGCATTGAGAAGATAACAGTCTTATCGTAGGAGCGATGTGTCTGTTAAAAGATGCTATCTACAGAAACGAGAAAAGATTGAAGAGCGCATTGTGAACCACGAACAAGGAACTAATCCTAGACCTAAGTTAAGGAAAGAGTTGCCCCCATTCCGGTAGAGGAATTTGTATGGATGACTGACAAAGAAGACCTAGAAAGTTGTGACCTAGGACCAGATAGTGCAAACTGTTGACACAGACCAAGATGTGGGATGACGACGAGGGACAATGATAAATTTCTAAGCTATACTAGATAGGGAGATGGAAATGCAAACAAAGTCAATGGTTTTATTACGGATAGATGGAAAGGCATGCCTTGTGCACTGGACATGGAGTGGACAGGACTCGATAGACGATGGATGCTGACTCTACACATGGTGCTTGTTTGCCAGGTTTTCACCAGAGGACGAATTTTTTTAGATTCTTTTGTTTTTTGATGATTTTTTTCTTTTTTTGGAATACTCTGAGGATCAGACATAGAACTTCTTGAGATGGACACTGTTAAGTGGCTCATCCAGAGGAATGCCGTCAGGTGTAGCTAAAGTATAAGCTCCTAATCCATATGCCATTGTCACAATAAAGGGACCTAACCAGTTAGGCTCAAACTTGCCCTTCTTCTCTCGATCTGCTTGATTTCTCTGATTTTCTTTTAGTACAAGATCACCAACTTGAAACCATCTTTCTTTGATCTTTTTGTTGTAATTACACCAGAGGCGGTTTTGATATACATGGAGATGATTAAGTGCGGCAAGGCGCCTCTCATCTAGTAGTTCGAGCTCAGCTAATCTAGAAGTGCGATACTCCTCTCCACCGATCAGGTCCTGCATGGATACTCTGAGGGATGGGATCTCGACCTCTATAGGGAGGATGGCTTCAGAGCCAAAGACCAAGGCATATGGTGTGGCACCAGTTGGTGTTCTGATACTAGTGCGGTAGGCCCATAGGGTGGGATTGAGTTGCAAGTGCCAATCACAACTAGCTTCATTGATTGTTTTCTTGAGTATTTTGAGAATGGTTTTATTGGAAGCCTCAGCTTGGCCGTTACTCTGCGGATAGTAGGGAGTTGAAAAGTGATGTTGGATATTGTATTGTGTGCACAAGGAATGGACATCTTGGTTCTTGAATGGTCTCCCATTATCAGTGACAATGGCTTGGGGAATACCATACCAACATATGAGGTAGTTTAGGATAAACTTGGCTATTTACTTATCGATGATATAGGTCATGGGAATGGCTTCAACCCACTTCGTAAAATACTCAGTGGCAGTAATGATAAATTTGTGGCCATTGGAAGAGGAGAGGTGGATTTGTCCTACGAGGTCGAGACTCCATTGAGAAAAAGGCCATGGAGTAGTCACAAACTGTAGTTCATGAGCTAGCACGTGAATCAAATCTCCATGTTGCTGGCATTGTAGACACTTCTTAGCAAACTGTGCAGCATCTTGCTCTGTTGTAGGCTAGTAATATCCTATTCTGAGTATCTTCTTAGCGAGATTAGGACTAGTAGAATGTGCACCATAGACACCTTTGTGTATGTCTCGTAAGGTAGCTTCGGCTTCTTCCACGTTAAGACATCGTAAGAGGATACCATCGATACTCCGGCGATATAGTGTATCACCCAGAATTATTTAACAGGAGGATCGATGGA
The DNA here is from genome assembly GCA_027924645.1 of Cunninghamia lanceolata. Classification (NCBI taxonomy): domain Eukaryota; kingdom Viridiplantae; phylum Streptophyta; class Pinopsida; order Cupressales; family Cupressaceae; genus Cunninghamia; species Cunninghamia lanceolata. The sequence continues at coordinate 2,969,085 of BSBN01000973.1, read as the reverse complement.
TAAAGGTTTTGCATTGGGTGGATGATAGATCAGGGGGAAAGGTATTGTGTTTAAGGTATTAATAGATATCTTCATACCATGGGGAATTGGGACCAACAAGTTCGTAGATGATTTCAGTAACTGGAACGTCGATGGCAGGTATCAACAATTGCTTGATCAAGAATTCACATTTCTGTGTATTTGCAGGCATGTCAATCAGTGACCCTACAGAAGCCATAGAATCTACAGCTTTGTTATGCTCTCTTGGAATTTTCTCAAATGTGATGCTAGAGAAATGTGGTTTGTAGGCATCCACTAGTTGCTTGTAGGGGACCAACTTTTCATCTTTTGTTTGGTACTCATCTGTGACTTGGTGAATGACTAGTTGTGAGTCTCCATAAACCTGTAATTCTGTGATGTCCCATTGAACTACTGTATTGAGACCTATGAGGAGTGCTTCATACTTGGCGATGTTGTTGGTGCAAGGGAATGCAAGCCAATATGACTTAGGAATATAGTCATTTTGAGGTGTGATAAACAATATACCAGCCCCTAATCCATGCTGTGTGTAGGAACCATCAAAATACAATTTCCACATTATTGAGTTGGAAAGAGTGAATAGATTCTCATCTGGAAAGTCTGCTATCATAGGGTGTGTATCTATCATAGGTGTTTCTACTAGTTGATCTACTAGGGCTTCTCCTTTGATTGCTTTGCGATCTGTATACTCAATGTCGAACTCACTAAGGATCATGATCCATTTAGCTAGTCTACTAGTAAGAGCTGCTTTTGCTAGTAGATATTTGATTTGTGTGTTGATTCAACATGTAATGCCGCAACTTTTGGGAAGCAAACACTACTGCTAAATAAGCCCTTTCCATTGGTGAATAATTGAGCTCATATCCCACCAAGGTTCTACTAATATAATAAATTGCATGCTCTTTTCCCGTTTCATCATTTTGTGCTAGAAGGGCCCCTAGGGCTGAAATTGTAGTTGAGATGTATAATATCAAAGGTTTATCAGCAACTGGTGGAACCAATATAGGCGGTGTAGCCAGATACTCTTTAAGCTGATCAAATACTGCTTGACACTTATAATCCCATCAGAATGAGACATCCTTTCGGAGTAAGTGTTGAAATGGTTGACATTTATCTGCTAGCTGTGAGATGAAATGCCTGATGGATTGCAACCTTCCCTAAAGGCTCCTTAATGCTTTAAGATTCTTTGGTGGAGGCATCTCCACTATAGCTTTTACTTTTGTGGGGTCTACTTCGATGCCTCTATGAGATACAATGTATCCCAACAGCTTTTCTAATGTTACACCGTAGACACACTTCTTTGGATTGAGTCTTACTTGATATTTCTCGAGCCTATCAAAGATCTGTCCTAGAACCTGTATGTGATCTGTCCTAGAAGATTTAGCTAGTATGTCATCCACATAGTCCTCCATGATATGATGAAAGAGGTCATGGAATATCACTATCATTGCTCTTTGATAGGTTGCTCCTGCGTTCTTTAGACCAAACGACATGACACACCAACAATAGTTACCCCACGGACAAGTAAAGGTTGTTTTATGTTGATCTTCCTCTGCTATCCTTATCTGATTGTAGCCAGAGAATCCATCCATGAGAGAAAGCATCTGGTGACTTGCTGTCAAGTCTACTATAATGTCAATGTTCGGTAGTGGAAAGTCATCTTTGGGACATGCTTTGTTGAGATCTCTAAAATCATTACACATGTGGATGCGCCCATTAGGTTTAGACATAGGTACAATATTTGATACCCAGTCTGAATAGTCAATTGGTTGTATGAACTTTGCATCTAACAACTTCTGTATTTCCACCTTTACCAAGAGAGCTATCTGTGGGTGCATCTTTCTCAGCTTTTGCTTGACTGGTTTCACTTTCGGATCAACTGCGACATAGTGAACAACTAGCTTGGGGTCTAGCCCTGGCATATTAGCATAGGTCCATGCAAAGTTGATGGTTCTCTGTAAGAAGAATGTGTTAAGATTCCTATGCTCTACTTTAGATAATGATGCTGCTAAGAATGTGGTCTTTGGATTTTGCTCTGTGCCAAGGTTTATCTCTGTAGAATCTTCTACTAGGAGAGCTGACTTCTCTTGATACTTAGATGGTAGGGGAAGGTCAAATCCTCCATCCTCAGGTGCCACAGTTGGGTTTTCACCTTTGGATACGTCCTTTATTTTTAGTATTTTGTGATCGGGAGGTGCCACAGTGTGGTTTTCACCTAGAGATCTTGCTTTATTTGTACTTTTGTGACTGGAGGATTTGGCATTCTCACCAAAATAAGCCGTTGGCTCTAGTTCTATTACAAAACCTACTTTATGATCACCTAGGGGGATTCCCTCCCGAAGTCCCATGAACTCAGCTAAAGATTCATCATTCTGAAATACATCTATAATGGGGGACCCTTGTTGGTCCCAATCGATAAGTTCAGGGTAGACAAGTGTTATGTTCTGGGTGCTGGTGGTGGAAGTTAAGGATATAGAGGATAGAGTAAAAATGGAGGATTCTACGAATAGGTTGGTCATATGGAGGGAAGAGTCATCGATGATATCCTCTGTAGACGTCAAACCGGCGGGAAAAGTGTCAGCTACCTCGTCGAGGATATACTTAATGTCCAAGGCATGTGGTACCTGTTGGTTTTTGCTTCTGAATTAGCATTAGGGTTTGCCAGTTCTAATGCACAGGTAGATTCAGCCAACTGAATATAGGAGGTTGCGTGAGCTCCTCCCCTTCACTTTTGGTTCTGCCACACCAAGGGGGTGGTCCCTATTTGATTAAAGTATAACCTTGACTAGCTCAATGACAGAAGGATTTAACTTGATGGCAACAGGCAGAATACTCTCATGTATGGACCAAGATTTGTGTAACAAATCACAAGGTTGGCAACATTCTTAGACATAATGTCTGGTTAGGTATGAGAGCATGCAGATGTTTCTAATCTTAATCCTACAACTAACAGGTGGAAGTGATGAGATGGGTTGAAATGGTGTTTGGAGTGATGGGACTTTCCTAGACCCATTGAACAGACAAATTCCCAAACCAGTGCCTTATCTGGGTAGCAGAGTCATATCTAAGACTGTAAATGTCTCCCCATGACAACATAAATTCATATCCAGAGGACCTAAGAATAATGCTACTGCCTAATAGCAACATGTCGAAGAAAGAGTATCATTAATGATCATGCTTAACAGATCCTATAATGCAATCTATTTCCCTTTGTATCTGATCAAAAGCATATTTAACCACTCCTTGAGCAGACGCAATAAATCAGACATATAGTGTGCATACACTGAAAAACTTGGAAGTCCTTGACAACCTTGTTTGAAAGGAAAACAAATGACATACATGAGACAATCAGAAACAATGCACACACAGCTATTTTTCATTTAAAATCAATATGCATAGAAGGTCATCACAGAGAAAATCATCATTTACAGTCCAAGATAGATTAGTACACCAGACTAAGGACCGAGTCTGTAGCAAAAAATGCCTTTCAAAATGTGAACACCTTATGTTCAGAGTCAAAGCCCAAAGCCCAAAAAACCTCCAACCTCTAAAAAGTAACACAGCCAAAACCATTTATACAGAACCGTGTACATTTAGCAATTAATTACATGACCAGAAGTCAAAAATCTGCCAGATACATCCATCAGAGGGAATGGTGCTCAGAAGCCATCAATGCAGCAAACAAGGGAGGCCTCGAGCCTTGCGCCGCCATCTGGGAGTCTTCATTCACAATCAGGCAGTTTAATCGCTTGTACCATCGCCCATACTCCTGCTACAGTCGCCATTGATGGCTCAACCACCCGCGGCCGCTTGAAAACCGTCGCAACACTTCAAAAAAGAAATTCCTGCCAAAACACGTTCTATCGTAGGTTCAAAAAATGTAGGGAGATTAATCCCACATTGGTGCCGCGGAGACAACTTTATCATTTTAAAAACACGGCTGCATGTATAACAAATGTCGAGCGCTTTTGCCATGCTCGACACATAAGCCTTTGTCTAAAGCCTATCGCCAAGACCCGAGCCATCGGCACACTCCCAAATCCTCCTGCCAACATCAATAGTCTCTCCGATGCCTATCGCAATTCCCTGTCGGCCAGACATAGTCTATTGGCCAGCCCAAAAGCTTCCTTGGCCGATAGACCAACTCTCCCCGATGGCCACCAAAACACCCTCATCGGTGAAACCTCCACTATCGGCCCAGCATCTGCCTGTTCACCCGACAGTCTATGTCATGCCGATGACCGCTCCAAATCCCTTGTCGCCAAGACATAGACCATCGGCACACCAATGAAGGCTCCCACCGACCTCAAAAGTCCTGCCGATGCCTACCTTCGCATTCCCCATCGGCTAGAGAAATGCCATCGGGCCAACACATTCCATCCCTGCCGACACAGCCAGTCACACCGACCACCACACCATACTCAGGTCCTTGGCGAGACACACGCCATCAGCACAACAAAAAAGACGCTCGCCGATATGTCGAGTCACACCGACACACCAACGAGCCACACTCTGCTCCACTATTGGCCAAACACTCTCCATCGATGGACCACAAAGTACTGCCCCTGATAGCCAAGGTCACTCCGATGACCGAACTCCTCACTCCCATCAGCCAGACACACATCATCAGAGCAACTGAAAAAACACTGGCTGACACCCTTAGTCACATCGACGAACACCTCCCTAAAGCCTCCAACTTCCACATCGGCCAGAGAAGACCCATCGGCTAAGCACAAATCTCCCTCGCCGACACACATTGTCATACCGATGAACACAACACCCAAATCCCCATCGGCCAGAAAAATGATATCGGTAGAGGTCAAGACCCCTCTGCCGATAGAAAAAGTCTCGCCGACAGTCCACTCCATACTCCCCTGTCGGTGTGACCCGCGCCTATCGGCGCCACAAAAAACTGCTTGGCTGACAATACTACTCTTGCCGATAGATATCCATCGGCCAAACAAATGCCATCGGCCCAACATGAAACTCCTTCGCTGATAGCACAAAGTCTTGGCAATGGAAGAAGATATGACTGCTACCATCATGATCGCCAAGACAAATACAAACTCATGCCGATGGAGAAAACATGAAGACCACCTCCTCAAGAACTATGATGCAGATGCTGAAAAACACTGAGGGGCCCCAGAACTTAAAATTTTTTGGATATTTTGGGATGGTGCCTGCATGAAAATTGCTCAGAAACTGTCAGTAAATTCAGGCACCAACAGTGGCTCTGATTGTGGACGTGCAGGTGCGAGACTGCAGTGAGAACCCCAGATCTCTGGGATGCAGACTAGTGCCTTATCCATTGGGCAACAGAGTCATGAAGTTATAATGATCTGCATCACCAATCAAACTTGATGGCCTAAGGCCACCAAGAAAAGGAAAACCAATATTTCCCTTTATCAAACACCTTATTTTCATCTGTATACACTGGTCAAGCCTAAGAGTGCTACCATGATCTGACCATAAGCTACCTTGGTCATTTGCATGTTCAACCTTCTGATTCAGTTTGTCACTGTCACCCTTATGCAAACAACCCTCAGCATCAGGCAACAAATGGATGCAAAATGTATCAAGCAATGCATACTCAAATGGCATAGAACACAGGTTATCATCACTATGCATTGCAAAATGATTTCCTAGCTGGACTGAAAATTGAAAGCACTCGAAGTCCACCACACAACTAGGAAAAATAGAGCTCTCTTTATACACTGGCCTCTCAAAAGAAAAGATTTCAAATTCACAATTGTGCACATCATGCACACAACCAATAGCAGCACCAAACTAGAAAAGATCAGGCTCTGGCATCTCTTTCAAATCAGGCACATTTTTACAGTCACTTACCTGATGTATGTTGTTTCCTCTTTCATCAGGATGAGAAACAGAATCCAAGTCAAAAACAATGTCTAGATCCTCACCATACTCAGACAGATCCTCATCATCACATGTGTCATAAATGGGTGACCCAGGTGCATCAGTTTCATCGTAGTATGCCATTGGTTCATGGGCAACAGAGCACGCATTTTCATCACCAATGGATTAACTCTGTGGAGGAGTATCAACCTGTGTGTCATAAGCAAAACAGCCATCGAATGAAAAACAATCATGCTCTGCACTAGCACTTATTTCAATTTTTGACTGCTCTTCATGATCTCCATGTGTTTGAAAGGTAGGCAATGGGTCACACATGGGACTATTTTTCTGTTTGCTTATACTTTCTCTGTCTTGAGTACAATACTCACAATTGTCTCCACAGGTCCATTCCAAAAGTTGCTCATTACTGTCCACAACCTCGTTGTTGTTTTCATGGCCAGCTACCTCATCATTGCAATGGGAGTCTTCATTAGTTCCTTCATTGGCATCCTCAACTGGTGAACAATCCAGTTGAGCTGTATTGTTAGCATTATGTTTAAATACAACAGTCTCAACCTCTATGCTTTCATTTTCATTTTTATCTGCACATGATGCTTTAATTATTTGGTCATTTGCAGCTTCACAACTATTTTTCACACCAAAGCCTGTGGACAGGGGTTTCAACAAGTGCTCATTTCTGATTTTTTCTATATTTTCTACGAACTTGTATGCCATCTGCATACTTGTCACCTTGAAATCCCTCAGTAATGCACTAGAGCCCTCCTCAAAAGCCTCAAAGAATATGCCTACACAGGCTGAAATATCAGGTCTGAAGACTTCTGGGATCTGTGAAAAGGCTACTGCAAACCTATGACTGAAATCAACACATGGCTCTTCATCTTGTTTTCTAATTCTCATCAATTCTGCAACAAGATCAGCCAGTTCTTTTGCAAATTCTTCCTTGAAACAGTCAGCAAGCTCATCCCAACAGGCAAAGGATCTTTTTGAAAAGCTCAAATACCAGTCTTTTGCTTTTGCATCAAAGGACCTAACAAAAAACCTCATCCACATATCCTCATCTCTAAATGAATGCTTTCCCATGAACTCATGAAAATTTTGGATATGTGCATTCCCATCACATACACTGTGACCACTAAATCTAGGCATCTGACGGTATATCCTAGCAGGCATAGTTTCTACTTTATAGTCAACCCATGACAAATCTAATTGGTCATACAAAGGATCAAAAGGGCTGACAGGAGGTTTAGCTTTCTGATTGGCAGACACAACAGGTTTATTGTTTTTTAACTGGGCCTGCTCAGCCTCTAAGAATATCAACCTATTTCTTATCTCTTCTATTCTTTTATCCAACATTTCACCGCTGAGTATGGGATAATTCATACTTGGATTCATAAAAATCTTACTCTTAGACATCCTTTGTCTGCCTAAGACCTAAGGCTTCCCCTGGCATCTAACTTATGCAGTAAAACAACAAATAAAAAGGGGAAGGAACAAGGTACCTTTTCTCATACAGATGCTGAAGTCTGAACAACACATTTTTGTCACAACACACATCAACTTTTCATGTGCATTTAGATCTTTTATAGAGTCGCCACCTCTCCAGAGAGGACAAAATTTACAGCAGCTGAAAGCTCAACACATATTTTTCTGAGTTCATACCACCAGCAGAGCATCATCATTCACATGAAAGACTCCCTAGCGGAGTCGCCATTTTGTTGGTTTTTGCTTCTGAATTAGCATTAGGGTTTGCCAGTTCTAATGCACAGGCAGATTCAGCCAATTGAATATAGGAGGTTGCGTGAGCTCCTCCCCTTCACTTCTGGTTCTGCCGCACCAAGGGGGGTGTCCCTATTTGATAAAAGTATAACCTTGACTAGCTCAATGACAGAAGGATTTAACTTGACGGCAACAGGCAGAATACTCTCATGTATGGACCAAGATTTGTGTAACAAATCACAAGGTTGGCAACATTCTTGGACATAATGTCTGCTTAGGTATGAGAGCATGCAGAGGTTCCTAATCCTAATCTTACAACTAATAGGTGGAAGTGATGAGATGGGTTGAAATGGTGTTTGGAGTGATGGGACTTTTCTAGACCCATTGAACAGACAAATTCCCAAACCAATGCCTTATCTGGGCAGTAGAGTCATATCTAAGACTGTAAATGTCTCCCCATGACAACATAAATTCATATCCAGAGGACCTAAGAATAATGCTACTGCCTAACAGCAACATGTCCAAGAAAGAGTATCATTAATGATCATGCTTAACAGATCCTATGATGCAATCTATTTCCCTTTGTATCTGATCAAAAGCCTATTTAACCACTCCTTGAGCAGACGCAATAAATCAGACACATAGTATGCATACACTAAAAAACTTGGAAGTCCTTGACAACCTTGTTTGAAAGGAAAACAAATGACATACAGGAGACAATCAAAAACAATGCACACACAGGTGTTTTTCATTTAAAATCAATTTGCATAGAAGGTCATCACAGAGAAAATCATCATTTACAATCCAAGATAGATTAGTACACCAGACTAAGGACCAAGTCTGTAGCAAAAAATGCCTTTCAAAATGTGAACACCTTATGTTCAGAGTCAGAGCCCAAAGCCCAAAAAACCTCCAACCTCTAAAAAGTAACACAGCCAAAACCATTTATACAGAACCGTGTACATTTAGCAATTAATTACATGGCCAGAAGTCAAAAATCTACCAGATACATCCATCAGAGGGAATGGCACTCAGAAGCCATCAATGCAGCAGACAAGGGAGGCCTCGAGCCTTGCGCTGCCATCTGGGAGTCTTCATTCACAATCGAGCAGTTTAATCACTTGTACCATCGCCCATACTCCTGCTACAGTCACCATTGATGGCTCAACCACCCGCGGCCGCTTGAAAACCGTCGCAGCACTTCAAAAAAGAAATTCCTGCCAAAACACGTTCTATCGCAGGTTCAAAAAATGTAGGGAGATTAATCCCACATTGGTGCCGCGGAGACAACTTTATCATTTTAAAAACACAGCCGCATGTATAACAAATGTCAAGCGCTTTTGCCGCGCTCGACGCATAAGCCTTTGTCCAAAGCCTATCACCAAGACCCGAGCCATCGGCACACTCCCAAATCCTCCTGCCGACATCAATAGTCTCTCCGATGCCTATCGCAATTCCCTGTCAGTCAGACATAGTCTATCGGCTAGCCCAAAAGCTTCCTTAGCCGATAGACCAACTCTCCCCGATGGCCACCAAAACACCCTCGTCGGCGAAACCTCCACTGTCGGCCCAACATCTGCCCGTTCACCTGACAGTCTATGTCATGCCGATGACCGCTCCAAATCCCTTGTCGCCAAGACATAGACCATCGGCACACCAATGAAGGCTCCCACCGACCTCAAAAGTCCTGCCGATGCCTACCTTCGCATTCCCCATCGGCTAGAGAAACGCCATCGGGCCACAACATTCCATCCCTGCCGACACAGCCAGTCACACCGACCACCACACCATACTCAGGTCCTCGGTGAGACACACGCCATCGGCACAACAAAAAAGACGCTCGCTGATACGTCGAGTCACACCGACGCACCAACGAGCCACACTCTGCTCCACTATCGGCCAAACACTCTCCATTGGCGGACCACAAAGTGCTGCCCCCGATAGCCAAGGTCACTCTGATGACCGAACTCCTTGCTCCCATCGGCCAGACACACATCATCGGAGCAACTGAAAAAACACTAGCCGACACCCTTAGTCACACCAACGAACACCTCCCTAAAGCCTCCAACTTCCACATCGGCCAGAGAAGACCCATCGGCTAAGCACAAATCTCCCTCGTCGACACACATTGTCATACCGATGAACACAACGCCCAAATCCCCATCGGCCAGAAAAACTATATCGGCAGAGGTCAAGACTGCCGATAGCAAAAGTCTCGCCGACGGTCCACTCCATACTCCCCTGTCGGTGTGACCCGCGCCTATCGGCGCCACAAAAAACTGCTTGGCCGACAATACTACTCTCGCCGATAGATATCCATCGGCCAAACAAATGCCATCGGCCGAACATGAAACTCCTTCACTGATAGCACAAAGTCTTGGCGATGGAAGAAGATATGACTGCTACCATCATGATCGCCAAGACAAATACAAACTCATGCCGATGGAGAAAACATGAAGACCACCTCCTCAAGAACTATGATGCAGATGCTGAAAAACACTGAGGGGCCCCAAAACTTAAATTTTTTTGGATATTTTGGGATGGTGCCTACATGAAAATTGCTCAGAAACTGTCAGTAAATTCAGGCACCAACAGTACCTTCTTACCAAATCCTAATCCCTTCTTGTCTAGCTTCTTTGTCACAACAATGGGTTCCATAGTTCCTTGATTATGTTTCCCAAGGCCACCTTTGCCTTTATAGCCCATGTTTTTTACTATCCTTAAGCCATTGCCATATTGCTTAACTGGTATTGTGACTGGTTCTTTCTCCTTATAGAGCTAAGAAGAAATATCCTCAATAGTTTCCTCTTCCAGTAAGTGTCCCTGTTGGAATTGGGTTAGAAATGCTGGGGGAGGAATAGCTGCTTTTTTAGTTACTTTGGCAATGGGTGTTTGGCTGTTAGATTTTGGAGATAAAGGCATCTACCCTACACAACAAGATTTTGAGATATCATAAGTGCCAAAGCCTATATCGCGGATGTGAGCTTTGATTTCAGGAAGAGGATTAGGGTTACTTGTAGAGGCTGGAGTCAGCGTTGCAAGGTCAACATATAGTGGGGATTCAAGGGCTTTTTCATTGTTAGGCACCTGGTTGCAATTCTTATAACTGCCTTGCAAGACACAAAAAAATTCAAAAGGATTGGGGTCTCCTGGGATAGTTATCTCCATACCATTGTATGGGAACTTTAGAGATTGATGATACGTGGAGGGAATAGCTTTCATTGCATGGATCCATGGGTGGCCTAGGATAATGTTGTAAGGTAGTTCAATATCAAGGACTTGACACCTGGTTTCAAGCATGACAGGGCCCAGTTGTATAGGCAAGTGGATGACACCTTCTGAGTGGCGTTCAGTATCATCATACCCTGTGATTGTAATCCTATGATCAGAGTTGACATGATCCTCAGAGTATCCCAATTGCTTAAGTAACTTTAAAGAGCAGATGTTGAGGCCAGCACTACCATCTATGAGGATGCATTTGATTTTGCGCTTATGGATGAGAACTTCAATATGAAGGGCATCATTGTGACAAGGATCATGGGATGGGAGATCTTTCTTCGAGAAGACCACCTTGTAGGGCGAAGCAATGTTACCTACTATAGCTTGGAAATCTGTGACCACTATGTTGTTAGAAACCGAAGACTCTTGGAGGGCTTTTTCTAGCACCACTCTATGTGTAGGTGATGACCGTAGAAGGTCCAAAATAGAAATCTGTGCTGGCGTTTTCTCTAAATGTTTGACAAGATTATAATCAGATTGAGCTAGAAGACTGGGTGTAGGACCATGAATGGTGACACGACCACGATGAGTAGTAACAATGCAATCCATAGATTTGCCTTTAATTGTGAGGGTAAACACTTGACTCTCTTCAAAATGACCCACAATGGAGTCAAAAGATGTGGAAGCATGATTGACCCTTGTACCTTTATCTTGCGGAGGAGGTGGACCATGGTGAGGAAATGGTTCCTTGTACATGTTGAGGTCTTTGTTCGTATGTTGAGCTGGTGGTTCATCTTCAAAAGTGATTTGGTTTCCATCGATGAGATTTTGGATTAGGTGCTTGAGTTTCATGCATGATGTGGTTCTGTGCCCCTTGCTTCTATGGAATTCACAATATTCATTGTCTCTATAACGCGCAGTTTTGTAAACAGGTTCGCCATATGGGGGAGCATTCGGTAAGGTGATGAGCCCTTTGTGTAAAATCTACTATAGGACCGACTCTATAGGCACTCCCAAGGGGGTGAATTGACGTTGTGGAGGGTTATCTTGTTGAGGTCGCTCCTGTTGTCATTGTTGTTGATTTTGATATGGTTGCTGCTGTTGTTGCTGTTGTTGAGGTTGACTTGGTTTGGAGAGCTGCAGTGGTGTTTGCAACGTTTGGACATGTTTAGAATCAACCACTCCATCGTTAACCACATTTTTGTTTTTGTTCCAATATTTGGGTTTATCATTTGTCTGTTGATGAGGAGCATTGTCTTTTATTTCTTTGAATATTTTGACCACAGCCTTAGCAATCAGGGCCTTCTCAATATTGATTCCTTTATATGTGATTTCGTCGAAGGTTGTAGCACTGAGAATTTCCAAGTGGTAACCTAACTCTTGGTTGAGGTTCTACACAAATATGCTAACAAGTTGTTTCTCAGGAATCTTGAAAGGGAATTTGCTAGCCATTTGTCTCCATCGTTGAAGGAAAGAAATGAAAGTTTCCCCATTTTTCTGTTTGTTGTTGCATAGATCAGTCATGGAAATCTCATGCTCTGCATTGTAAGAAAAGTGGGTGGCAAACTTCTCTGCTAGCTCATTGAAAGACTTGATACCCATGGGTAAGTGTGAGAACCATTCTATAGCTTGACCTCTAAGACTGCAAGGAAAGAGATGCATAAGATATGTGTCGTTATGTGAGACCTCGAAGCAAGCAAGATAGAATTCCCTAAGATGGTCTTTTGGGTCACCTTTTCCTTTGTATTTATCAAACTTAGGAATAGTAAAATTTTGAGGAAAAGGGATCATTGGTAATGACCGATCAAAAGGATAAGGACACACTTCCTCTAAAGAGAAGGTCTTCTTGGTGCGGCCAAATGTAAGATCAGATAGTTGTTATTGAACTTCCGTGATTTTTAGCTCCATCGTTGTGGGAGGGGTTGGTAACATCTCCTGTTGTCCCAGAAGTGGTTGGTGTTGCCCATACGGGAGATTATAGTGTAAGCCATGCACACTAGTGTTATAAGGGTCGTAAGATTGGTTGGGATTGTATGCGTTGTATGTTGGGTTGAGATTGGGTTGGAATTGGATGTTTTGATTTGGAAGAGGTGGGGGTGGCACTAGGTAAGAATGTTGGCTTTGCGATGGTTGAAGAAAAGAATTGGGTGGAGGAAAGCTAAAGTGCATTTGATTAGGTTGCAATGGTAGCACATAGCTTTGGGAAAATTGATGTTGGGAATGTTGAGAGTGGCTAGGCAATGTGTGAAAGAAGTTTAGCGCGGATGAACATTGTGGAGGAGGGACATAGGTAGATGTGATTTGCAATGGTTGAGGTGGCTTGATGACGAGCGTAGAAGAATGTTGTGGTTGGGATTGCATGACTCTAATTGGTTGAGAGACATGAAAGTTTGATGATATAGGAGGTGGCATTTGTTGAGACCCTTGTTGCATGGCTACATAGCTGCTCCCTGAATTGTAATTTGGTGGGAAACCTATTCGTGATGGGGTAACCAAGATTCCACTCGTGATTAGTGTGGATACTTTAGGAGGTGGTTGCATATTCGATTGAGCTAAGGTGGCTTGCTTAGCTAACTCTGCTTGACATTGGAGAGTTTCTTGCTGGTTTTTGTAGATCTCCATAGGAGTCAGAAGCTGTGATATGGCCCTCTCTCCTATTGGGTTTTGATGAAGGGGGTTCCTATACTGCGAGCTCTGTTCAAGTAAGGGCATGGTCACAGTTGACATGGTTTGCACCGCTTGTATGGTGCCTTGGGTGTTGCTAGGCTCGCTAACATTGGATAGGTTGAAATCTTTGGGTAATTTAGCTCCTTGCTCTGCTAGTAAGCGAAAGAAATGATCTTGGTTTTTGCTAAGGATTTTGTCAATGGCGGCTATGGCTCGAGGATCTTGCTTGAATTCATCAAGATCTTGCTCATCTTCTTGAGATGATTGACCTATTTCAAAGTGTCGCTCTTCTTGAGATGGGGCTAGATCTGTAGTATAACCTTGTGGGACAAAATCCGGAGGCAAGCCAGTGGTATAGTGAGGTGTATTTTCCAAAGAGACCCTACCTTCTTGAGATGGGATTTGATCAATAGCATATCCTTGTGGCACAAAATCCAGAGGCAAGCCGGTGGTATAGTGAGGTGTATTTACCAAATGGACCCTACCTTCTTGAGGAGTGCTAGGGTGGTCCAGCTGCGGCATGTTGGGAGTATTGGTAGATCTTTCTGCGGGTGTTCTAGGAGTGACCTTGGAAGAAATGTTGAGTCGACCAGATTGCAATGTGTGAGGAGGTGATTTGTTCTTCCTAGGGCCAACTTGCTTGGACTTCATAGTTTGCTGGAGCCTAGTGGTTACCATGGAATACACTAGGACAAAAGGTAATGCTGGGATTCTACTTTGTGCTTTTGAGAAAAAGACAAACTCTTGATGCACAATGTACTAGACCAAAGGTGCTATACTGTTTGACCAGAGGTGCAAGACTATGCAACCAAAAGCGTGCTACTGTGATACCAAAGGCGATGGACTGAGCTACCAGAGGCGAGTTACTGCTATGCCAAAGGTGAGCTAAGGTTACCAAAAGTGAGCTACTGTACCACCAAGGGTGAGCTGCTGTAATACCAAAGGCACTGAAGTAGTGTCTGATGCTTCTAAAAGGCAAAATTTTGATAGATTGGTTGTGTTTCTGATTGGATTTGTTTGGCAAGAGAAAACACAACAAACAATGTTGGCAAAAATAAGGGACTGACACAACAAATAGTGTATGTTCGAGGCTCACAAAAAAAAGCCCAATGTTTCCATAGGTATAAGACAATTGCAATCAATAACAAGCACTTTTTATCCCTAGAGACAAGGTTTCATTACAGTAGATCAACTCACAGCTTAATACTCCGTCGATAAAAATATCATTCCATAAAGGTGTCAGATATTTTATATCTTTGCAAGAGATGATAGGTAGGGATATCTCACCCTCCCCTTGGAAAGCTCAAGTAGGTCACAAGAGCTTTTTGGCCAAGGGAATACTATCTCTTCTCAAGGGAGCCAATGGTGAGTATCTTAAGGGCTTAAATCGATTCCCCTTGCACTGATGATTACCGCAATGTTCGGAGGTAGGTCGGGTAGTCACTATCTAAAATGGTTCTTAGTAACTTTGAGGGACCAACGCCTTACAAGCAATGTGACAAGCTACTAAAAGCTTTAACCAATCCTACTAAGAGTATCAAACACTTTTCTCAATGTGAAAATCATTTCCACAAAGAGCTAGTACACCTCTTTTCAGTTTGGCACCACAAGGTAAGGCTGATGTTAGTTAGGATTTGGCTTTTGCCTTATCCCTCTTATATAGCAGTTCAAAAGAAAACTCCGCTTAGGGTCATCCCTTTTGGATGAAGCGCAATCTAAAAGCAGGCCCTTCTAAAGGAAGTACTGAAATGTAAGAGCAAGGATGTCAAACAAAGGTTCAATTGTCCTGTTATAAGAAAAATAAGGTGCAACTAAATTAGGCACACACACGTTTGTAGTTGTCAATTGTCCCTTATGAAATTGAAGTGTTTGACATTCATGTCCATTGTCCCTTAGAAAATTGAAGTATTTTTGCATACATGTCCATTGTCCCTTAAGAAAAGAAGTATGTTCCTAAGACTTAGATTGCAAAAAAAATGATTTGTTCAATTATCCCTTTAAGAATGCAATGTGTTTCTAAGACTTAGTGAGATAAATCAAGATTCCTTCAACGCTCGTCCTGCATGAACATGTTAGAAAAACCTATTTGCTTTATGTGAGTGATAAGAAGCTGCAACAGGTCAATTAGTTCCACAAAAATTCACAAGTTAGCAAAAATAAAACAATTTGACCAAAAGCGAGTTACTGCTATACCGAAAGCGCTGCATTGTATTTCCAAAAGTGATGTGATACAGACCATAAGCATAATACAATAATCCCAGAAGTGCTGAAACAGATCCAGAAGCGCTATACTGTGCTTCCGAAAGTGTGATACTGTATAGCCAAAAGCACTGCGCTGTCTTAGATCACAAAAAAGTTAGCTTTTGTCAAAATAACCAGATCTAAATGGGATTTCATGATTGATCTACTGTTCTGAGAAGTAATATCTGATAGATCTGAATCGTGAAATCCAAAAAACTCAGAAGGTGTAGTAACACAATAGATTAACTCAAATATTGAAGATACCCCTAAATAAGTCAGCTTAGGAAGTATCAAAAGCGGGTTGAAAGACAAATACAATAGCTTGTCAGACAAATCAAAAGATATGTAATGAATAAAACCCTGTAAAAACACCAACCAAAGTCAGAAAACCTAATTAGCCAAAAGCGCTTAACAGTACTGCCAAGAGTGCCGTTATACGTTACCAGAAGCGCTTCTTTGCGCTACCAGAAGCGCTTCTTTGCGCTACCAGAAGCGCAGCAGAATCACCCGAGGGTGCTGCACTATATCGCCAGAAGCGCTTTAGGATATTGCCAAAAGTGATTTTTTATGTCTTTTGCGCTGTACCATAGTGTGACTTCAAAAAATCAATTTCTCAAAGAAAAAGAGGGATTAGTAGGTCCCACCGGGCGTGCCAGAATGTGTATGAGGAAAAATTGATTAAATCAAAACTAATAAAACCAAAAACTAATCACATAAAGTGAACCAATCTAAGTAAAAGCCATTATCATCAAATCAAAGAAAAATGAAAGCTCTTATCAAAATCTGTATTGTTCCCTTTTGGAGAAGTGTAGATTGCTCAATGAAGTTGCGAAACCATAGCTGCAACAAGCAAGTAGTGTGCTCAAGAGATCAATGTTAAGATATCGTAAAGTTGCTCAATCGATGCGATGTATGCTCAAAGCGCTGTTAAGTATGCCCGAGAATAAGATCGAAGAGAGAGACTCAATGAAGGAGATGAGGGGGGTTTATATAAGTTTCAATGAAGATCGATCAACGGTCCAGATAATTCAGAAGAATCAATGGAGGAGAACAGTTGAGGAACGTGTAACGAATAAGAAGAAGACAAGTGTCAGACAAAAGCTATTTTATTTGAGTTAAACACTTTCTTTTCTAAAGATAAGACATGTTTTTCATAAATTAGAAAGTTTTTTTCTAATTTAAGAGAAATTGATAAAAACAAGGTTGAGTGAATAGATAACTCAACTTTAGATTTTCTTTTGCATGATTTGAAGAAAATTAAATAATAAATTATTTAATTTTGTGTGCATGGAGAAGAAGACTTATTTTTAGAAGATTTGAAAGATATTTGAAGAATTTGAAGATAAGAAAGCAAATTAAATAAATAAATTTATTTAATTGTTGTGCATGATTTGGAAGAATAAAAAAAATATTTGATTGTATTTTATTTTTGGAGATTGAGAGGATTTAAATAAATTTGATTTGATTTATTCAAATTTGTAAGAATGAATTGATTTAATTAAATAATTGGGAATTATTTAATTGTTTGGGTAAGATAGAATTTGTGATGAATTAATTAAATAGTGGGATTTATTTAATTAATGGAGACTTGAGATTTGGAAAGAAGATAATGATTTAATTAAATAATATAAATTATTTAATTGTGGAAGAATATTAGAGGAATTTGATTTAATTAATTAAATAAAGAGGATTTATTTAATTAATGTCAATTTTTAAGAGTTTTGGAAGAATTTGGTGAGATTAATTAAATAATTAGATTATTTAATTAATGTGTGAAATGCAGGTGATTTGACATATTACAAAAAGCAAGTGGTGCGGCGACTTGGTCATTTTAGGGTGTCTACACCTACCACTCTCTCCTTAGTGGTTTCTCTATGCACCCTTATCCAGCCTAATCTCCATTGGAGAATGGTCATAACAGACCTCATCTTGTCTGCCCACACACAATCTCAGAAAACATCCTTCTGCAGCTAGATGGACAAGCACCTGCAACTAAACAACTTAGCAAATAACGGTCACCAACATAACATATTCTTCATCTCAGAAATAACATCTCCTCCCAGAGCTTTTGCTAGCTCTAATACCAATCTGATGCAGAGGCACTTTGAATGGGGAAAGATAGACGAACTAGACAAGGTTCTACTTCACCTACAAGCCCAAAAATGAAGACCTTTATGCAAAAGTGGGAACAACAGAAGGAAACTCTAGTATGATCATGGAAAGGTTATATTGGGGTACCAAATGACTCATCCCACCCATTGGTTAAGGAAGATCACTCCCGGAACATGCACTTGCTTCACAAATCCTCTAAATGGCTTGTCTCCCTAGAAAAAGAGAACAGTACTCTTATCTTTTTGCACAGACCTTCAAATGTCAACCTAAGATATGCATTGGATGCCCATTATGCCTCCCCATAGCATACTCCAAGATTGGTATAGGCTACTTTGGAAAATGTGCTCTAAAAATGGACTGGTAATTCTACTACAAGGGTTCAAACTCAGAAGTTTTACTGTGAAATGCCACAAACAGTCATTCATAACTTCCACAAAAATAAAAATGAAGTAGATCACTTCAGTCAGATTGTAGATAACATAGGTATAGACATTTTACCCAGGTTACATAAAGATCTAACGGTGGAAACAAAAGTTATGGCATTTTTCCCAAAACGGGTTACCCTAAATCAGGGTTTTGACAGTTTTTACTAAAAATGCAATATCTACCACAAATCAAAACAAAAATGCATGAGACCAACTATAAATGGAAGATGGTTGAAAGATATAACATTTTCAATCCATTAGACATCCATGCATTTCTGTACAAGGCCGTACAATAGCAAAAGACAGCAAATTTCTGAAGGAAAATACAGGAAAACAGTGTTTTTTCTCATTCCATGTTCAAATCTTCAACCACCCACAAGTTTGTAAAGGTTACAAGGCCTTTTTTAAAGGCATAACAATGTGTCTTTTTAGTTTCCACTGTCTTGGAATGAACCAAGAGCCACAAGACTCTTCACCTTCTAAATTTGCATCATTTTAGCATTTTTGCATAACAACCTATTATATTGTATGTAATATTTGCATGTTTGAACCTCCTAGTGACCTTAATAAAAGGAAAATGACTTAAATTATCTCATTACATTGTTAAATCATCAAATTTCAATCAAACTCCTATGGAAACATCAATTTGTGAAGGTGCTCCTGCACCATATTGCCACATCATCATTCATGGATTGTCACCATATACTATCCATCTTGGTTTACTTCAAATAGCACTATATATCATCCATCTTGACTTACTTCAAATGGTCACTATTACTCTAACTAGCAAGTCTTACGAAACATGATTAAGACGAAGGGGTCCCATACCTCTAGAGGTCACAGAATGATCAAATTTCATCTAAACTTCTACTTGGTTCCAACTAATCCATCTAAAATCAGTAGGATTCCAACTCATCAAAGAATCTTGGCCCATAACTAGGGTCCTCTATTCGATGCAACCTAAACGTAGAAGACTCGAGGCCCGAGTGTTGACCCCGGGAGCTCTGATACCATATGTAAGGTCTGACAAATCTACTTACTAAAAATAGTCGTCCAAAAGCAAAATCATTACAAAAGTAGTAAATTGAATAAAATAATTACACTGCTAAATATTTTTCCATTATAACTCAACTCGTGAAGCCACTTTATCCAATATATCTAATTAAGATTACATACAACAATGAGTAAATAACATAAAAAAATAGGACTAAGCCTTTACAGTAGTTAGCCGTGTAGGCTTGTACAACAATAATACATAAATATCATATCATTCTGTAGCTGTCCCACTGAACCTAAGAGAGAGAGAGAGAGAGTTTCCCTGTCACATACATGAGTCAAAATTAGTCGATGCTCATTAAAACAATAATATATTTAAATCTAAAATTAATTATTGAAATTAGGGGTTGTGACATGAATTTTCTACATCTTGTGTGGGTTCAGTTTCAAGCCCCATTGTTACCCTATACAACCCTTGCTTCTTGAGATATCTTATCATTTTTATTTCCAATCAAAATAGTTATATGGAGTTAGAACAAGAACTATTGTAGAAAAGAAGATTGAGTTTGTAGTTGTGCTGAAAAAGAGAATGCAAAAACTCAAAGAGAGCACATAGGACACCCCCCTTTCACTCGATCAAAGAACTAGACCCCAAGAAAAAATGATTTGGCACTTCATATTTAGTGCAATTACAATTTCCACTAGTAAGAAACACTGAGTGAACTTGATCTTAATTCTTTACAAATTCTCAACAAATGAGTATATGTTGAAAGCACAATACGAGAATAAAACCAAGTGAAACAAATAGCACCACTACAAAGTACACAAAAAATCATGCATTTCCAAAAAAGTTCATTACTTAGATATAAGGTTGAATGTGAAATTTATTAGTCTTTGAAGTTCCTAAAATGAGAACTGTGCAGTGTCACCTATGAGAATCCACAATTTCTAGAAAATCTACATATTGAAACCAAAAATTATCTGTACCAACATGTAGAGCATGAAAAATTAGCCCAAATAAAAAAATTATATTGAAAAAGGAGATCGTGAGCCCAAGTTATCAACCTTCAAATCTTATCTCCAAAAACCAACTTGCCAACAGAGAGGGGTCCGAGTTTGCAAAAGTATTCCTTTGCCAAATTTGAAAAAAATGGCCAAATTTGGTGATTTTGCCAAATTTAGAGGTCTACTGGATTTGCCACCAAAACTAGAGAAATGACTAAGTTTGGAGGAGGATATAGTTATAACCAAAGATGGTGATTTACCTAAAAATCTGCCAAATGTGGCAGGATTGCCAAATGAACTAGCACAAAACCAAAGTAGGTTAGGTGAATGGTTTTAAGGGCCCACAAGGATGAATAAAACTATGGGCTTGTGTTCTCTAAAATGTTACTCAAGCACAATGCAAATGAGCTAGCCTTGATATCACACATGAACCCCTATCCTTGCTATAGGTGACCTCCATGCCATTTCCACTCGAAGCTAGTTGAGTAGAGGCGAGACCTAGGGGTGGTTTTGTTCATGGGGAAGTAGGATTTTGTGGAGGGTGGTTGGCTGGTTTGCAGGCCTAGTGTGGATTGATGTTTGATGAGCTCTTTCTAGGACTATTGTGGTAGAGATAATTATATGACCCAAAGGGTCACTAATCCTATGTCTTTCGTTAGGATTTCATAGGGTCCAATGTCTAGAGGGTAAACTATTTTTCTCATTTATGAGTCTAGAGCATTGCAATCTATCCTCATTTTCTTATATGACTCGTTGTATGTTGTTTTCTTATTGATCTTAAGAGTGTGTTTTTACTCTTCTATGGTTTTTTGTACATGTTGTGGTCTTGGGTGGATTTCATATATCTCTTCAAGAATATCCTTGATCCAATTTCCTCTAATCTTTGGGCACATCGAATGCTTGAGAGAGAGTTTTTTGACTAAGTTTGGCCTAGTTTGACTTGAGGTCAAAGGTTTGTTTCTCTTTTGTTTCAATGTGAATTGTGAAATGTACCTCATGATGTGATTGAGGGTTTGACCTTGTTTGGACGTGAATTGTACCTTGTGATGAAATTGAGGGTTTAGTTTTCCTAAGTTTCCTAATATTTTTGTATTTTTCTAAGAGTGCAACTAATATGAATGCAAAACACTTTTGGTTCCTTTTCCAATTTGAATATAAAATTTATCTAATTAAATAAGAATTAAAATATGAATGCAACTAATATGAATTTTCCCAAATGCAATCTAAACTATGTTTTTGTGTTTTTCAAGATGATTTTGAATCTAATCTATAAATGCAAATAATTGAATAAAAGTGTAATCTATGAATTACAAAGAATCTACTCTAAATAATGCTAATTTAATCAAATCTAAACAAGTCCTATCAAGGAAATAGCAATACAAAGATTACTTCTCCAAGAGCAAATTTTTGATTTAGTTAATTATGAAAACATGAAAAACTTGGATTCTCTTTGGTGCATGAACCTGGCGTTTCCTCAGAAGTCCTTGTGGAAACCTCCTTTCCTCTATAGTAGTAGGGAACTCCTCTTGGTGACAAGGATGAAGTAGAAAATGATTGAGAATGAGTATGATCTTTGAAAGCTATGATGAATTGAGCTATTGAAGCAATGAAGTACTATAGCTTGGCTTTTTTGAAAGCAATTTGTGAGCATAATGACACTATTGAAGATTTTGAAAGCTTGACAACTAACTATGAAAGTAAAGGGCTCATAAGTCCTATAAAGAGCATAAGCATGCTATGGAGAACAAAAAGCAAAGATGGGCACAAGTTTGCAACAATGAATTTGCCTCCCATATTGCATATAGGAGGGGGTATTTATAGGTTGGGAGAGCTCACAAAGGATGGAGTGGATTGAAGAGTTAACTCAATTGATTGATAAGTTAATATGATTGATTGAGGAGTGAACATGCTTGATTAGGGAGTGAATTAGGCATGAAATCTTATCACTCAAGGAGGAAATGGAGTTAGCATAAAAAGAAAGGGAGATAAGAATAACTTTGTGGGAGCTAAGAATAGAGTGATTGGAAGTGGAGTTAAAAATAGACTAGGCTCAATTAGGGTCGAAGAGCCATGCAAACTAGAGGAAAAATAAAGCTAATTTGTGCCCAAATAGAAGAGAAACTTGCATTTTTAAACACGACTAGGTCACCTAGTTTAGCAAGGGAGATCCTAGGTCACCCCTAGGAGATTTAGGGTCACTCGAGATTCAAAAGATAAAATGGGTGACTTAGAAAGACAGGGTTCTGCTCAGGAGGGGATAAAGAGGATTTCAAGACCTGAAGACTGATTGAAGGACTTGAAGAGAGTGGGTCATCCATTTTAGTAGGGTAGGTCACCTAGGGAGATCTTGGGCCACCTAGGGGGAGATTTAGGGTCACCCAGGGAGTTTTGGAAATAACAGGGGGTGACCCAGGAAGGAAGAATAGAGAGACAAAATTAAAGATGGAGAATGATTTGGGAGGTCAATTGGAGGCCTATGAAAGGTTGAAATGGAAGAAGGGGGCATAGGGAAAGTGAATTTCCCATCTTGCGATACCGGAGGGTCAAATCGACAAGGTTATAAATGAACAAAAATGACTTGTTGACAAAGGGAAATAGGGAAGATATAGGACCTTAGAACTTACTAGCTAGGGGATAGGAGAAGCACAAAACAAGATGAAAAACTTCAATTTACATGTCACTAAGAAGAATGTTGTTGAGAGGTTATAATTACATGCTTACATGTACATGATTAGGACTATAGCTCATCATTGGATTACCATGTAGGCCCATGCACTTTTTTAGTGCTTATAGAGTTGGGGGCCAAGGCTACACTCGAACCCAAAAGGATCTATGAACCTTGAAAAGGACTGCTACCTTAAAGGAGGTGTGAGACCCTAAGGTACCAAACAACCCTTTGAGGGTAGTGTTGGTGTTTCTTCTGAATCAGCATTAGGGTTTGCCACTTCTAATGCACAGGTAGATTCAGCCAACTAATACAGGAGGTTGCGTGAGCTCCTCCCCTTCACTTCTGGTTCTGTCGCACCAAGGGGGGTATCCCTATAACTCAAGATGTAACCTTGACTAGCTCAAAGATAGAAAGATCTAACTTGACAACAATAGGCAGAATACTCTCATGTATGGACCAAGATCTGTATGATAGATCACAAGGTGGGCAACGTTCTTGGACATATATGTCTGGTTAGGGATGAGAGCATGCAAGGGTTTCCTACTCCTAATCCTACAACTAACAGATGGAAGGGAGAGATGGTTTGAAATGATGTTTGGATGCAAACCTGGACCTGGTGTATAACCTCAACACAGAGCTAGATTGGTGCCTATCTAGGGCTTGGAGTCGGTAGACATACACCTGTGAATGATCAGCATGAATAGCTAAAACTGGATTTCAGGGGGATACACATGATATCTGCCTTACAGATAGTGTTAAGCTGTCTATACTTATGGCATCCCTACTGCAGTAAGAAAGATACATGCAAAACTGGAGATAGAAACAGCATAACACATGCAAACATAGCATTATTCATATAAGATTAACCATGAAATCAGTGGATTCATGCCAAATCGTACAACAGGAGATACATAAACTCACAAGTTTAGCTGCACAGAGCAACCAAAACCAGTTGTATCTTATTACAGAGCCAAAAATGTCCAATTTTCAACCCCCTAAACAATGGTAACACAGTCTGCCTATATTGGCCAGAAAGTGTACCTCTAGCATTAATTACATGGTTGACCAAAAATCCCGCCAGATACACAGTATCAGAAAAATGGCGCTCAACGCATTACCAGATTGGCGCCCAAACATGAATGCAGTAGGTAGGGGAGGAGACAGGAAGAAACCTCGAGCCCTGCGCCACTGTCCGTTGATGTACACCTTCAAACGGGTACCAGATCCGTCCATACCTCTGTAACCTTCGCCATTAATGCTCATCTACCTCGCAACCATCGGGAAAACATCAAACAGTGCATCGCAACCGTTTCCCGCCAAAATACCTCATCGTGATATTTCAAAATATGCAGGATATCAATTATCCCACATGCACCCCGCGGCGACCTTTTCAACACTTTATATACTAGGCCACAAGCATATATGATGTCGATGCTTTTGCTCCCGACGACACTAGTATAAGACCTTCATCATCCTCATCCTCCAGCAGCATGATATCCTGTTGCTTGAAATATCACCCTGACGTCAACATCATCATCGCAATATCACCTACATGATAATCGCCTTCATCGGTACAACCTGATGCATCGGAGGAAGATCCTCCTGCTTAGCCGATACCAAATGTCTGGCCGATGAACATCCTGATGACGTCACCGTCATATCTTGCTGACGTCATCAGCATATCTGCCTATCGCGCACCTCCTCATATCTGGATGACGTCATCGTCATGTTTGCAAATATCGGGGGATCTCCACAAGATGATCAGTGTTAGAAATATGACCCCCCCGGACCTTGATGACGTCACCATACATCGGCATCAGGATGATATTCGGAAGATAACCAGATATTTGGAAATATCATCCTGATGCACACATATCATGCTGCACTGTAGCTCCACTATAAGATCGGGGTGATATATGAATATGTGACTGATATTTGAAATGATCACCCCCATTGGACAATGCATGAAGCCGACAGGCGAATATCTCCCTTCGGAAATATCATGATGCAGACAGGTAGAAAAACAGATATCACCCTGACATAAGAATGACGTCAGCATCATCAGGGTGATAAAACAACGAACATGAAGTGATAAAACAACATCAGGATGATCTTGACTAAGATCACCCGATGTTCAAATATGATGACCCCGATGAAGATCGGATCATACTTAGGACTTTGCAGCAACATCATCAGGATGATCTTAAGTAAGATCACCTGATGTTAGAATATCACCCCAGCGAAAGATCATGCTGACAGAAAATATGATGACCCTCGTAAGCAACATCAGGGTGATGTCTGGAAACATGATGATGATGACCTCCTCCAAAGAAAATATGATGCTGATGTTAAAACATGCTGAGGAGGCCCAAAGACTTAGAACTTTTTTGGATTTTTTGGGAAGGTGCCTGCATGAAAATTGCTAAAATAACCGACAGTGAATTCAGGCACCAACAGTGGCTCTGATTGGGGACGTGCAGGTGCAAGACTGCAGCGAGAACCCCAGATCTCTGGGATGCAGACCAGTCCCTTATCCATTGGGCACAGAGTCAAATACTACACCGACCTGCATCACCAAACACACTTGATGGCCTAAGGCCACCAAGAAAAGAAAAACATGTATCTCCCTTTGTCAAACACTTTGTTTTCATCTGCATACACTGGGTCAAGCTTGGAGATACTACAGAGATCCACCCACAAACAAATCTTGTCATCTGCATACTCAACCCTCTGATTTGGCTTGTCATTATCACCCCTATGCAGATAACCTTCAACATCATGTGACATGTGGGTGTAGAATGTATCAAGCAATGCATACTCATATGGCATATAGCACTTGTCATCTATATTAGCAATATGCATTGCAACATGATCTCCTAGCTGGACTGAAAACTGAAAACACTCAAAGTCCACCATACAGCTAGGAAGATCAGAGCTCATTGTATCATATGCTGGCACATCAAAAGAAAAGCTTTCAAAATCACAATTGTGTACATCATGTACACAACAATCAGCAGCACCAGGCTGGAAAAGATCAGGCTCTGACACCTCTTTACAATCAGGCACATTTTTACAATCACTTACCTGATGTATGTTGTTTCCTCTTTCATCAGGATGAGAAATAGAATCCAAGTCAAAAACCATGTCAAGACCCTCACCATACTCAAATAGATCCTCATCACCATATGTGTCAAAAATGGGTGACCCAGGTGCATCAGTTTCATCATAGTATGCCATTTGTTCATGGGCAGCAGAGCATGCATCTTCATCACCAATGGATTCCTTTTGTGGAGGAGTATCAGCCTGTGTGTCATAAGCAAAACAGCCATCAATCAAAGAACAATCATGCTCTGCACTAGCACTTATTTCAATCTCTGACTGCTCTTCATGATCCTCATGTGTTTGAAAGGAAGGCAATGGGTCACACATGGGACTGCTTCTCTGTTTGCTTATATCTTCTCTGTCTTGAGTACAATACTCACAATTGTCTCCACAGGTCCATTCCAAAAATTGCTCATTGTTGTCCACAACCTCATTGTTGTTTTCATGGTCAGATGCCTCATCATTGCAATGGGAATCCTCATTAGTCCTTTCACTGGCATCCTCAACATTCATCTTTTCATCTTCACATGATGCCTTAATTATTTGGTCATTTGCAGCTTCACAACGATTTCTCACACCAAAGCCTGTGGACAGGGGTTTCAGCAGGTGCACATTTCTGATTTTTTCTATCTTTTCTATGAACTTGTATGCCATCTGCATACTTGTCACCTTGAAATCCCTCAGTATTGCACTAAAGCCCTCCTCAAAAGATTCAAAGAATATGCCAACACAGGCTGAAATATCATGTCTGAAACTTTTAGGGACATGTGAAAGGGCTACTGTAAACCTATGACTGAAATCAACACATGGCTCTTCATCTTGTTTTCTGATGTTCATCAATTCTGCAACAAGATCAGCAGGTTCTCTTGCAAATTCTTCCTTGAAACAATCAGCAAGCTCATCCCAACAGGCAAAGGATCCTTTTGAAAAGCTCAAATACCAGTCTTTTGCTTTTGCATCAAAGGACCTAACAAAAAACCTCATCCACATATCCTCATCTCTAAATGAATGTTTTCCCATGAACTCATGAAAATTTTGGATATGTGCATTCCCATCACATACACTGTGACCAGTAAATCTGGGCATCTGACAGTATATCCTAGCAAGCATAGTTTCTACTTTATAATTAACCCATGACAAATCCACTTGGTCATACAAAGGATCAAAAGGGCTGAGAAGAGGTTTAGCCTTCTGACTAGCAGACACAACAGGGTTACTGCTTTTTAACTGGGCCTGCTCAGCCTCTAAGAATATCAACCTATTTCTTATCTCTTCTATTCTTTTATTCAACATTTCACCGCTGAGTATGGGATAATTCATACTTGGATTCATAAAAATCTTACTCTTAGACATCCTTTGTTTGCCTAAGACCTAAGGCTTCCCTTGGCATCTAACTTATGCAGTAAAATAGCAAATATAAAGGGGAAGGAACAAGATACCTTTTCTCATATAGATGCTGAAATATGAACATCACATTTTTGTCACATCACATACATCCATCTTTCATGTGCATTTAGATCTTTTTTGCAGAGTCGCCACCTCTCCAAAGAGGACAAAATTTACAGCAGCTGAAAGCTCAACACATATTTTTCTGAGTTCATACCACCAGCAGAGCAAAACTTCACCAGAGACTGCAGGATATCACTTTACATCAACATCCCCAGTAGAGTCGCCATTTTGTTGGTGACTCGGATGGGTCACAGATATATTACTGGAGATGATTAGATAGTACTTTTACTTCTCAATCCCCAGTAGAGTTGCCATTTTGTTGGTGACTCGGATGGGTCACAAGATATAACCCTTTCTCAAATTTTCTCCCCAGTAGAGTCGCCATTTTGTTGGTGACTCGGATGGGTCACAGATATATTATTGGAGATGATTAGATAGTACTTTTACTTCTCCATCCCCAGCAGAGTCGCCATTTTGTTGGTGTTTCTTCTGAATCAGCATTAGGGTTTGCCACTTCTAATGCACAGGCAGATTTAGCCAACTAATACAGGAGGTTGCGTGAGCTCCTCCCCTTCACTTCTGGTTCTGCCGCACCAAGGGGGGTATCCCTATAACTCAAGATGTAACCTTGACTAGCTCAAAGATAGAAAGATCTAACTTGACAACAACAGGCAGAATACTCTCATGTATGGTCCAAGATCTGTATGATAGATCACAAGGTGGGCAACGTTCTTGGACATATATGTCTGGTTAGGGATGAGAGCATGCAAGGGTTTCCTACTCCTAATCCTACAACTAACAGATGGAAGGGAGAGATGGTTTGAAATGATGTTTGGATGCAAACCTAGACCTGGTGTATAACCTCAACACAGAGCTAGATTGGTGCCTATCCAGGGCTTGGAGTCGGTAGACATACACCTGTGAATGATCAGCATGAATAGCTAAAATTGGATTTCAGGGGGATACACATGATATCTGCCTTACAGATATCTCCCAATACAGAGTGTTAAGCTATCTATACTTATGGCATCCCTACTGCAGTAAGAAAGATACATACAAAACTGGAGACAGAAACAGCATAACACATGCAAACATAGCATTATTCATATAAGATTAACCATGAAATCAGTGGATTCATGCCAAATCGTACAACAGGAGATACATAAACTCACAAGTTTAGCTGCACAGAGCAACCAAAACCAGTTGTATCTTATTACAGAGCCAAAAATGTCTAGTTTTCAACCCCCTAAACAATGGTAACACAGTCTGCCTATATTGGCCAGAAAGTGTACCTCTAGCATTAATTACATGGTTGACCAAAAATCCCGCCAGATACACAGTATCAGAAAAATGGCGCTCAATGCATTACCAGATTGGCACCCAAATATGAATGCAGTAGGTAGGGGAGGAGACAGGAAGAAACCTCGAGCCCTGCGCCACTGTCTGTTGATGTACACCTTCAAACGGGTACCAGATCCGTCCATACCTCTGCAACCTTCGCCATTAATGCTCATCTACCTCGCAACCATCGGGAAAACATCAAACAGTGCATCGCAACCGTTTCCCGCCAAAATACCTCATCGTGATATTTCAAAATATGCAGGATATCAATTATCCCACATGCACCCCGCGGCGACCTTTTCAACACTTTATATACTAGGCCACGAGCATATATGATGTCGGTGCTTTTGCTCCCGACGACACTAGTATAAGACCTTCATCATCCTCATCCTCCAGCAGCATGATATCCTGTTGCTTGAAATATCACCCTGACGTCAGCATCATCATCGCAATATCACCTACATGATAATCGCCTTCATCAGCACAACCTGATGCATCGGAGGAAGATCCTCCTGCTTAGCCGATACCAAATGTCTGGCCGATGAACATCCTGATGACGTCACCGTCATATCCTGCTGACGTCATCAGCATATCTGCCTATCGCGCACCTCCTCATATCCGGATGACGTCATCGTCATGTTTGCAAATATCGGGGGATCTCCACAAGATGATCAGTGTTAGAAATATGACCCCCCCGGACCTTGATGACGTCACCATACATCGGCATTAGGATGATATTCGGAAGATAACCGGATATTTGGAAATATCATCCTGATGCACACATATCATGCTGCACTGTAGCTCCACTATAAGATCGGGGTGATATATGAATATGTGACTGATATTTGAAATGATCACCCCCATTGGACAATGCATGAAGCCGACAGGCGAATATCTCCCTTCGGAAATATCATGATGCAGACAGGTAGAAAAATAGATATCACCCTGACATAAGAATGACGTCAGCATCATCAGGGTGATAAAACAACGAACATGAAGTGATAAAACAACATCAGGATGATCTTGACTAAGATCACCCGATGTTCAAATATGATGACCCCGATGAAGATCGGATCATACTTAGGACTTTGCAGCAACATCATCAGGATGATCTTAAGTAAGATCACCCGATGTTAGAATATCACCCCAGCAAAAGATCATGCTGACAGAAAATATGATGACCCTCGTAAGCAACATCAGGGTGATGTCTAGAAACATGATGATGATGACCTCCTCCAAAGAAAATATGATGCTGATGTTAAAACATGCTGAGGAGGCCCAAAGACTTAGAACTTTTTTGGATTTTTTGGGAAGGTGCCTGCATGAAAATTGCTAAAATAACCGACAGTGAATTCAGGCACCAACAGGTAGTACAATAGGGCTAATCCATTTACAATGAGAGTAGCACTTAAAGCACTCAAAACATGTCCCCTTTGAGAGCGATACAATAGGGCTGAGCCATTTACAATGAGAGTAGTGCTTAAAGAACTCAAAACATGTGCTTTTAAATGCCTTTTTTAAAATAGTGCTTAACACTCAAATATTATTTTTTTAATTTTTTGAAAAAAATTACCTCGATTTGCATGTTGGGGGGCTGTACAACCCTCCTAGCAATTTTTTTTCCTTGAATACTCCCATCACCAAAATTGGTAAATTTTATATGAAAATAGGAGTTTTTGGGCCTTCTGGGCATAATGGTGAGGTCCTTTTGGCCTGAAAATGCCGTGCATGAAAGCTATTCACTAGATCTAAGCTTCAAACCCCTATTTTGCAACTATGTAAAATGATCTCCAAATAGGATGAAATGAAAGTCAGTCTTGACTTTCTTGATCCTCCTGGACATGTTGGAATAGTTAGAAATGTTTCCAATATAACCAGAATAGTTGTAATCACATAGATATTACAAAACATGTATGTTGAATAAAGGGGTTAATCAGTCTTGATAAAGCCAAGTTCTAATTCTCTAGATCATTAAAAAATACAAGAGAAGAGCATTCAATATTTTCAAGATCTCACAAAGAACTCAATCTCTCAATAAAAAATCTAAGAACTCAAAACTCTCAAAACAAAAGATCAAAACATATGAATAACCCAAGAACTTTTTAAGAGAGATTCCAGCTACAAAAGTTGTAAATGTATAAACAAAAATAGACTAGAGTTTTTGAGAGATATGCAAATGTTAGAATGAGATAATTATATTAAGAGCTCAAAGAAGAAGCTACCCAAAAGATTGGCAAGAGATTACCATCTAAGATGAAAAATACAAGCTAGGTAGTGATTTTATATAGACTAGGGAGAGGGGTGGAGGTGGCAAAATTGATCAATAGGGAGAGACCACCAAATGGTCTAAACATAGTAAATGTAACTCCCTCATAGGATGGTGACACCTCAAACTACCCACTCACCTAATCAAACTCACTTTATTAACCTAAGCAAGCTTAATAAAAGTGTAGGAAAAACCTAGGAAATAAGAAATAAAAACCTACACTAACACTTTTTTCTAGTCAAAATTAGATATAGCTAGAATACAAGGAAATTGACCTACTCCAAAGGTTGATTTATTGAAAGAATCTCACCTCTGCAAAACTTTTCATGTTGCCATGTGTTGTGGGTGTAAAAGAGCTAAAAAGTTATTTTTGATTAGACAATTTCATTGAAAAATAATGGATAACCTATGCTATAGAAGAAATTCATTTCTAGTTTGATGTTTCTTGAGTTTATTAAATTTTACTTGAAATGAATCCATTGCTAAATAGGTGGATTCTTTAGGAAATTTCTAGTTCACTTGCAAAATATTTGCACCAATTCTTTTCTTCTTCATTTGGTCATGCTTGCAATCTTATTGTTCTTTGTGATAAACTAAATTATAATTTATGGTCTAACAAGTATGTATATTTTTTGCTAAATACTTAGAGTCTACACATATTTGTCTATTTTTAGAGAGCTATGCAAATTGTGAGTATGTTATGAGTTGCAAATGCCATGGGAAATTAAAAAAGAGTCCATCTTTGGGGAAATTAAAGTAGCTTATATTTATAGTCAACCTTGTGCAACTTGATTATTATATTATGTCACTTTAGGTTTGAGATAAATAGAATGAAAAAGGATAACATGGAATATAATTAGTGACAGGCTTTGGGTTGTCTCGATGCAAAATGGGTTTAGTCTTTGTCTACAAAATAATTTAATTATTTATCTTTAATTGTCATGTGGGGTCAATAGGAATGCCCTCCTTGACTTGGCAAAGACTAAAGTACTAGAGAGTTGTACCCACTCTCATTATGGGCCAAGATTTTCTTCTAGTTTGTTGATAAAGTTTGATTAGTGTAATTCTTGACTTATCTCTAGGTTCTATCCTTAGCACTATTCTATAATTATAGAAAAAGAGTTTGGAGTACCAACATAGTGCGTTGGGTTGCAATCTAAATCCATGATGATTAATCAATAATTAAATGAGTGTATCATTTAATACTCTCTATAAATCATAACATCAAATGTTTCCAACATTCTTAGACAATGCAATAACTTAAAAAGTTCAATTTAATTAATCTCAATCCAAATTACAATATGATTGCTTACAATTAAAATTTTTAAGTTTTTAGTGGTATGATATTTACAAGCCAAACAAATCTTCTCCTAGGGACTTCATATCCACCTTCACATGTAATATCATTGTTACATGGCATCATGTGATTATTTGTACAATCACACATTATATGGCACTTTTACATTGTTATGACATTGTTGCAATTATTATATGATTTTTCATGATAACATCTTTCACAACATCAATTATGCCATTATTGCATAAACATATTTTTCCACATTACACTTTAAATATCAGTTTTACATGATGACACCTTACACGGTATTTACATTATGACTTTTTTACAATGAAGTGTGACCATTCCATCCTCATTTATGTTGACATCTTACATGCATATCTTGTGTAGCTCAATTATACATTACTTTTCAATAATAACATCTAACAACCATTCAAAGGAAATAATTTTAAAAAAAGCAATAATATCATTGGAAAGGAATATTTTAAAAGTTAGGAATTAGAATGGATTTGGGGATGTGGGGTTGTATCTTACATGGACATTGTGGGAAGAAGATGTTACTAAATGACGTGGAGGATGCCACGTTGGGGTGAGCACAATACTTGTTAACATCTATTTTTCTTGATGATGTAAGCGGAATTGTAAAGAGATGCAGATTCTCATAAATTGATGTAAAATTTTAAATTTTTTTATTGCATATCATTTACAAATATTCTACTCATACGAGAAAACACATTAGAAATTACCTATGGAAGACCAAGAGTCACTACTTTGAAATCCACTTTATTTAGAAACCACATCCACATTAGAAGCCAACTACGAAAGACCAAGAGTCACAACTTAGAATTCCACATTAGATGTCCCTATGGGGATTTGAACTTGGGTCTCCATAATGAGAACCTAACATTTTAACCAATTAAGCTCAACTCTTTGGACATAAATTGATGTAAATGAAATGGTGCACATGGATATTCATTCATGAGTATTAAATACATTTAAGAAATAAATAACATGTTGTTGTTTAGATGGGGAGAAGGTCCACTTGAAGTTTTTGGTGGTAGAGAGGATTCCATTGAATAAGGACTATTGCCTTTCTGGTGCAGGAGCACCTACCTGACAGCTGGTCTTGATAAGGCAGTTAGTAGTTTTAGGTCTTGTTTATGTTTCCAAGAAGGTCTGTTAAGACCAAATGCATGTAATAAGGTCACGCTGATCATGATAAGATCATGCTGACCAGGCTTTTGCTATTTTTAGTTAGTTGGTTATAATAGCTGTCATGCTGTAGGGTCCGGTTGGATCTCCCAGCCGCCTGGAGAGTTCCCAGCCGCTTGGAGTCGGGTCAGTAGTACTCGTAGGATGATCTATTTAAGCATGAGATCAGTTGATATTGCATATACAGAGAGATATCATCGATCAAGCTTGAGTGTGCTGTGTGAGGAACATCATATTGTATTGCATCTTTGAAATCAATAAAGATCCTGTTTTCAGTTTCCTGTTTGATCCCCTTTTTGTAATCGATTTGCTGGTTTGGGTGGCTTCATGGATTTACTGATCCATTCCACCGGTTGATCCATCTGATCGGTGGAATGGCGATGTACAGTAGGTTAGTAGTTAGTTTGTTTGTTTGCATGCAGGTGTGCAGGATCGCGGTCGACAGATGTTGAAGACCCTAGCATGGGCATGTGCTAGGTCGAGTTGATAAGTTCGAGTTGGAAGATCACCCTGAGAGTGGTTCGGGTCATCCCTGGAGGATCGGCGAAGTGAAATTTCGCTAAGTGAAGAAGTTCGTTAAAACGGCATCATCAGGATATTTCTGCAAATATCCTGCAGTCAGTTCGGACATCGTCATCCAGATAAGTGGAGGAGAGCATGATGTTGTCGATTGCATGAAGTGCAAGTGCGCCGGGGTGATCATCATCTAGAGGAGCCGAGGAGGAGCGTATCGGCATCAGGATCATCTCTCGGGAGAGCCCATCATCCGCATATCGCTAACAGATGCGGGAGTGAAAGTTCAGGTTTTTTGACTAAGTGTTGAAGAGGTCATCAGGATATTGGGTGACGTCATCGTCATCAGGATATGACGTCATCGTCATCAGGATATTGAGATATCCCCCCTACGCGAGTTTATCCTGCTGTCGTTAAGTGTTTAGGTATCGGCGGAAGTCCGTGGCAGAAGGTTGTATGAACATCATCAGGAGGTTTCGAGAGAACCGGATAAACCATATCATGATGCTGTTGCTTGTGTCGTCGGCTAGCGGAGCATCGAAGGGAAGCTGCTGAAGGTGATCGTCATCAGGATATTTGGAGCAACCGGATATTTGGATATCCTGCTGACGAAGGTGTCGCATATCATGATGATGCCGCTAGTGTTTGGCGCCCGATGAACAGTGCAACAGGAGGATGTTTGCGCCCGTTGAGTATCATGATGAGGATGATAAGCGACAGGCGGAGGAGGTGAACAGTAGTCGGCAGGAGGATAATCGTGATTGTCCGAAATAAGATGATGATGCGAAGATGATGATGATGAGGATGGGCTGCAGACATCCATGCTATATGCGAAGGTTATAGTGTGGATGCCTCTGCATCATAGTGGTATCAGAGCTCAGCAAAACATCTGGGCTGTTGTGTGTTGATTCTGTCACCGAAAGGGCAGAGGTAGAGTTGAATTGTGTGTTGATTGAGAGGTTGACAAAATGCCTCCTAAAGGTAGTGGTACTGCAAGGGAATTGCAGGAAATGAAGGAGAAACATGCTAGAGAGATGAGGAAGATGAAGGAGCTTGCTGAAGCACTTCAAGCCAGGCTGACAGCCCTGGAAAAGAACAAAAAGAGGGAAGTGGAAGACAGTGAATCTGAAGAAGATGAAGATACTGTTGAAGAGTATGAAGAGGTAGCTGGAGATCTGGATGCTGAAGACCAGAAATTTGTAAAACTGTTAAAGGCAGTACAGAGTGAAAAACCTAAGGTAAAGGTTGATGTTACTAAGTATACTGGAAGTTTGAATGAAGATGAATTGTTAGATTGGATTGCTGCACTTGATAATCACTTTGAATGTGAAGATGTTGCTGAGGATCAGAAAGTAAAGATTGCAAAGACCAAGTTAGGAGGTCATGCTTTGGTATGGTGGGATTATGTACAATCCGAGAGAAGGAAGCAAGGGAAGTCAAAGATCACTTCATGGGATAAGATGGTAGCAAGGATCAAGGGTAAATTCTTGCCAAGGGATTATGAAATCCAGATGTTTAAGAAGCTGCAATTTTTAAAGCAGAAAGACAGGGATGTGAAAGCATATACTGAGGAATTTTATCTGTTAAGTATGAGATCTGGTCATCATGAGAATGAGGTAGAAAAGGTGGCTAGGTACTTGGCTGGTTTGAGGTTTAACATACAGGATGAGTTAGTTTTAGCTAACCCTAAGAATGTGGAGGATTGTTATCAAATGGCAATCAGGATTGAAGAAAAGATGAATAGAGGACATGATAAGTCCATGAGAGGAAGAGGAAACCATAGGGGAAGAGGAGCAGCCCCTGCACAAAAGCAAACCAATGAGGGTCAAGAAGACACTGGTAAAGGACAGGGACAGTCTGATTTCAGAGGTGGATGGAAAGGTAATAGAGGAAGATTTGGAGGTGGTAGAGGTTCTACTACATTTTCAGGAAAATGTTACACCTGTGGTGAGTTTGGTCATCCATCTTTCAAATGTCCAGAAAACAAAGGTTCATCATCCAGAAATGATAGAACTAGTGACAAGAGAGTACAACTTGTGCAAGAAGAGAAAGTAGAAGAAAGTGCATAGAGTTCAAACAGAGATCCTGATAATGTTGGATATCCAGAGAGTGGAGAATCATTGATGTTAAGGAGAATTAGTTTGCAGGCATCAAAGGATCTGATGCAAAGAAGAGCTCTTTTCAAGACCACATGCAAGAGCAAAGGTAAAGTATGTAAGGTTGTCATTGACACTGGTTCAACAGACAACATGGTATCTCAGGAAATGGTGGATAAACTGCATTTGGAAAGGATTCCACATCCACACCCTTACAAGACATCTTGGGTGAGTGATAGTCAATCACTTTTTGTCTCTGAACAGGCATATGTGGATTTTCAGATTGGAGCATATCATGATAGAATTTTGTGTGATATTTTGCCTATGGAATGTTGTCACCTACTGTTGGGTAGACCATGGCAATTTGACAGAAGGGTACTGTATGATGGGTATGCTAATACCTACACCATCAAGAAAGATGGAAAGACTATTAAGTTGATGCCATTGTAGGCAAAAGCTGCAGTACAGAAGGCAGCCCAAATCATTTTAATGGGAAAGAAGGAATTTGTGCAGATGCCTAGAGGAGCAGGCATAAAGGCAGTTCAGGACACTGCAGGGAAAGGAGTTGTTACAGACAACAAGCTGAAGAAAGTTTCAGTTGTGACTGACAGAGGTCAACAGCAGGTTCAGAAACAGGGGTGCAACCAACCATCAGTTGAGAGGAATGACAAGGATGTTGTCATAGTTGGGACTATTGCTTGTCCTATAAGGATTGAAAGAAAGATACAAGTGAACACTACAGAAGCAGTTCAGCCAGAGGTTCTGGTCAGACAATCTGACAAACACAGGGTATGTGAGAAAAAGGCCTACATCAACAGGCATGAGGATTTACTTGCCAGAAAGCAAGTTACAGTTCAGAAGTCTTGGAGCAGCCAAGAGACAGCAGCAACAAAGCTGGAGCAGGTCAGACTATTGACAAAGCAAAGTGTAAAGGTGGAGGACTTCCACATACTAAACTCATGGGACATGAGTTCTTTTCTGTTGGGGAGTATGGTGCAGGAGCACCTACCTGACAGCTGGTCTTGATAAGGCAGTTAGTAGTTTTAGGTCTTGTTTATGTTTCCAAGAAGGTCTGTTAAGACCAAATGCATGTAATAAGGTCACGCTGATCATGATAAGATCATGCTGACCAGGCTTTTTCTATTTTTAGTTAGTTGGTTATAACAGCTGTCATGCTGTAGGGTCCGGTTGGATCTCCCAGCCACCTGGAGAGTTCCCAGCCGCTTGGAGTCAGGTCAGTAGTACTCGTAGGATGATCTATTTAAGCATGAGATCGGTTGATATTGCATATACAGAGAGATATCATCGATCGAGCTTGAGTGTGCTGTGTGAGGAACATCATATTGTATTGCATCTTTGAAATCAATAAAGATCCTATTTTCGGTTTCCTGTTTGATCCCCTTTGTGTAATCGATTTGCTGGTTTGGGTGGCTTCATGGATTTACTGATCCATTCCACCGGTTGATCCGTCTGATCGGTGGAATGGCGATGTACAGTAGGTTAGTAGTTAGTTTGTTTGTTTGCATGCAGGTGTGCAGGATCGCGGTCGACAGATGTTGAAGACCCTAGCATGGGCATGTGCTAGGTCGAGTTGATAAGTTCGAGTTGGAAGATCACCCTGAGAGTGGTTCGGGTCATCCCTGGAGGATCGGCGAAGTGAAATTTCGCTAAGTGAAGAAGTTCGTTAAAACGGCATCATCAGGATATTTCTGCAAATATCCTGCAGTCAGTTCGGACATCGTCATCCAGATAAGTGGAGGAGAGCATGATGTTGTCGATTGCATGAAGTGCAAGTGCGCCGGGGTGATCATCATCTGGAGGAGCCGAGGAGGAGCGTATCGGCATCAGGATCATCTCTCGGGAGAGCCCATCATCCGCATATCGCTAACAGATGCGGGAGTGAAAGTTTGGGTTTTTTGACTAAGTGTTGAAGAGGTCATCAGGATATTGGGTGACGTCATCGTCATCAGGATATGACGTCATCGTCATCAGGATATTGAGATATCCCCCCTACGCGAGTTTATCCTGCTGTCGTTAAGTGTTTAGGTATCGGCGGAAGTCCGTGGCAGAAGGTTGTATGAACATCATCAGGAGGTTTCGAGAGAACCGGATAAACCATATCATGATGCTGTTGCTTGTGTCGTCGGCTAGCGGAGCATCGAAGGGAAGCTGCTGAAGGTGATCGTCATCAGGATATTTGGAGCAACCGGATATTTGGATATCCTGCTGACGAAGGTGTCGCATATCATGATGATGCCGCTAGTGTTTGGCGCCCGATGAACAGTGCAACAGGAGGATGTTTGCGCCCGTTGAGTATCATGATGAGGATGATAAGCGACAGGCAGAGGAGGTGAACAGTAGTCGGCAGGAGGATAATCGTGATTGTCCGAAATAAGATGATGATGTGAAGATGATGATGATGAGGATGGGCTGCAGACATCCATGCTATATGCGAAGGTTATAGTGTGGATGCCTCTGCATCACTTTCACCTTTACTTAACTATCATCCACTTCAATGGTCAAATAATCAATAGCAATTTTACACCTCATTCACAACAAAAATAGGTAAATAGTTTTCCTATTTTTACTGGCCAAAATTGACCTTTGACTGTTGAAGTGGATGATATTTAAGAATAGCCCTTTCCTTTCCTCCAAAAACAAAAGATTATCCTCCTTGATTTATTAACTGGCTTAAATTAGTCATGCATGTGTAGCTTCTACATTTATGTTGATGAAACAAAAAGCAAAGACAAACATGATAGCCATGTTTCAACTATTTGAACAACCTTGAACCAAATGCAAAACACAATGCACACATTTATAGATAAAAAGGATGCACAAAATACACCCAGAAAATCAGTCACAAGTTTGGTGTGGCCTCTCCTAAAACATTCTAGTTATATAATAGAAAAGCTAAAGAAAGCATATTAGAAAAAGGAAAGTAGTGTGAGTCTTAAAGCTTGAGGCTCTCAACAGGCCATTCAAATCGCAAGTTCAAGACACCAGATTCAACATTACGAAGCTTCAAGCACGCGTCCTGCACCTTTATCTCTTGTACACACTTGATGCTACTATCTCTATACAGGCAGTTCTCCTTGCAAGGAGGCACCACCTTTGTATCTTTTATATTCTCCTCTAAAAGAGGTTTCAAATCAATTGTAGCATTTCCCATCCTGTCATCTGGACGGAACCTATCGTTATCCCACAATTCCTGCAAAGCATGGTTAACACTCATTCTTACAGTCACTCTACAATGAAACTATTCTATACATTCAAAATTTTCATGTCTTCATAACCCAATTTGATAGACAACTTAAAAACTTTTGTAATGTAAAGATTTCTAAATCAGATTGTGCACAAAATTCTATATTAACTGTTTGAATTACACGAGATTTAACATTTTTATCAAGATGATAGATCAAGAGTGTAATCTAAAATATTAGTGTAAAAATTTAGTGTAAGTGAAAATTTATAACTACTACTAATTGAATCGAGTTTTTATGTTTTTCAAAATAACAAAATGATTATGATCAACATATGAGTATTTTATGAAAACTTGGGTCCCAATATAAATAACCCACAAGTTGAATACAACATACCAACTCTTTACACCCATTGATGTCAATCATTCAAACAATTCACTAAAGAAGTTAAATGAAGAGATCGTACCACTTTGAGTACACAATCATTCCGATTTTCTACAGAAAATTCAAATTCTTCATTCCAAACTGGATTAAGGTTATTCTTAATTGTTCGAGTTCTCTCCTTCTGCGAAGAAAACAGCGTTAAAATTTCATATATCCTGAAACAAAGGAAAGGAGAGGAAAAAGGCCTATTAGACCTTATATTGAACATTATTGCAGACAAGATTAAAGATTGGAAAGAGATTACGGACATGGGTACCAAGGGTGAGGATAACATAAGGATCACTGCTCCTGAAATCTCTAACTACTAACTCGTCTCCCTTCACCACGCGCACTTTAAGAACAGGTGACATGTTTACCTTGGCCGATGAATTTCCTATGTCTGAGTGCCTCCTTATAAAGACTTGTGATGCTTAAATCTGAAGAAAGATCTGTATGAGCTGAAATACGAATAATGAACCCGTCAAAAAGATGAGGATGAGAGTAGAAACAGAAGCAAAAGGAAATGGAATAAAATAAAGTCGTCAAAAAAGTTGAATAAACAGTAACTCGATGTTGCGCAAAAATAGGGAATTTGTTCATCTGTTGCGTCAGAGGAATTTATGTATGACGTATCGCTCGAAGATGATCAGAAACAATTCCTAAATCAGTACAATCATATGAGGGAAGAAAATGAAAAAAAGTGAAGGGGTATAGTGGGGCGGTGAGGAATCTGCAAAGTAGAGGAATATTGAATTCAATACGAAAGAGATAAAAACGACTTTTTGGAAGGTTCAAATCTTGTGGAAAAGGATGAAAGTTTCCCCTTAATATTGTTATAATCTATAAATGGTTGGGTTATTTGGTTTTCATGATGGAGATCAAGGTTTGAATTTCCTAAGGATACCTTAGTGTTGAATGGTGTGCTGAATGAATATCTTAGCATTTGTTCCATGAGTTGGTTTGCAGTTAGGAAAGTATTGGAAGGATGTGGCAAGGAGGCAACTAGATGGTGCTAGATGTATAGTAGGTAGAGTTGGAAGGGTGCAGCAAGATGGTAGCCGTATGATGTCGGTTCATGAGTTCGTTTGTAGCTAGGGAAGTATTGGAAGGATGTGGCAAGGAGGCAACCAGATGGTGCTAGATGTGTAGTAGGTAGGGTTGGAAGGATGCAGGTAGATGGTAGCCATATGATGTTGGTTCATGAGTTCGTTTGTAGCTAGATTTGTTCCATGAGCTGGTTTGCAGTTAGGAAAGTATTGGAAGGATGTGGCAAGGAGGCAACTAGATGGTGCTAGATGTATAGCAGGTAGAGTTGGAAGGGTGCAGCAAGATGGTAGCCGTATGATGTCGGTTCATGGGTTCGTTTGTAGCTAGGGAAGTATTGGAAGGATGTGGCAAGGAGGCAACCAGATGGTGCTAGATGTGTAGTAGTAGGTAGAGCTGGAAGGATGCAGCAAGATGGTAGCCATATAATGTTGGTTATACAACAAGTTGTTTGTGGCAGCATTGGTTTCATGTACAAGGGTTTGGGCTCTTTCAAAAACCCATTGGTTCATAGCTCTAGTCAAAAGCGTTCATATCCATAATCTAAAAATATTGTTATAAGATAAGTGGTTATTTTAGAGTAATAAAGGTTTACAATTTGAATCTAATGCCCCAACTCACTCACAAACACAACATGCAAAAAAAAGGTTTTAGGGTTGTAATGGAAAAATACACCTTATAAATTATTTAGGTCATACTTAATTAGCAAATAATTAATCTAGATTAATATGTTGTTTAAAACTAAATCAATTAATCATTATTTAGTTGTAAAATTAATGTAGATGTCATTGTTTAGATGTCAAAATTTATTTTACCATTTTTAAGAACATGTTTTTAACATGGAGTTTTGATTGTATATCTTTTGGTTCATTTCTATGAGTGCGGAAGTGATCTTTGCTTGCACATGTTTGCACTTGAAACTTGTGGATATGATCTTGGACACTTTTACAATCTAATAAGAACATATGGTGTTTACAAACACCTTTGGAGAATCCACTAAATCTCAAGGGTCAAGTTCTCCTTAGTCATACCCTTGGATGGATTGATTCAACTATAGTGAACCAAGGTTGAGAACATTGAGCAAGTGTGCAATATGCTACTAAAATGATGATGAAATGTTGACATCAATTTTTTATCCACTTGCAATCTAATCATAGAGTGCTCAATAGATTCCTCTCTCAAACTTAGGTGCTAGATATGTACTAGATGATTCATTTCCATTAAGGTTAGTCTTTAAATACACCATCCTAGTGTGTAATTTAGGTAACTCACACATTAGTTGGCCCATAATGGTTAAATGGAAAAGAAGACAATGATTTGAATTTGAACTTTTAGGGTTCAAATCTATGAGTGTGGTATTGATCTAGATTAGTTCTATATTGTTCTACCTAAATCAAGGTAGGGAATAGAATGTTTAGAGACAAAGATCAATTTTGGGGATGACTAATGTCAAGATTGAGATTGGATGATGTCAGATGCCAACATCTATGTGAAATAGACCATTTTACACACTAGTTGATGCATTAAAGACACCATGTAGTTCATAAGGGAAAAGGGCACGAGTATGAAATTTTCACTATCACATTTTGCATCCATTTTGATTTACATGTGAGCTACCATAAGAATGCATATTAAAATAAATCAAACAACTAACATGGAAATTTAATATATTTTACTTGCAAGTAAGTGCATGGAGTTGTGGGACCAAAAATTCACCACGTGATTTTTTGGTCCCATGCAAAGCAAAACGCGCTCGCATTTTAACCTGTCTAAACTCAAAACTCAAAATAAAAGCCCAAAATCATAAGACCACGACTCATTTCATCTCTTGGCAAGCAAAAAACTAGTTTTAGAGCGTGAGCGTATTAGAAGAAGGAGAATTGAAGCAATTTGTAAGTGGAATCAAGATTTTCACCATGCCACCTCACCAATCATGCTCCTGAGGATGTCATGAACGAAATGTAAAGGGTGTAGCAACTGAACAAGGTAGGTTTTGATTGATTTTTGTGAATTTGAAAAGAAATTTTTACTTTTGCAATGTTTGATTGGTTTTTTATATTGAATTTACAGTCAATGAAGCAGCACAAAACACAAATCTAGTAGAAGAGGGTCAAAACAACCCCCAAAACCCTCAAACCCCCCACCTTCACATCCTCACCATGAAAGAAATACACAATAAAACTATTTAGGGAAAATAGAAGAAAACAAAAAACATCTTCAAACACTAATTGAAACGTTAAATAGTCCAAGTGCAAGCACCGATCATAGGAGAGC
The DNA here is from genome assembly GCA_027924645.1 of Cunninghamia lanceolata. Classification (NCBI taxonomy): domain Eukaryota; kingdom Viridiplantae; phylum Streptophyta; class Pinopsida; order Cupressales; family Cupressaceae; genus Cunninghamia; species Cunninghamia lanceolata. The sequence goes on along the minus strand of BSBN01000973.1, from coordinate 2,925,921 downwards.
CCTTGCCAAATCATTAGAGGTGATTGTTTCTCACATAGAATCGGTGACAAACCAAATCACTGAATGGAATGACTATAGGGAGAGGTGTCGGCAATACTATGCTGACAAATTGTCTTACCAACAAGTGAAGGATAAAAAAATTACAAAATCTGCATTATGTTCACATTTTAGAAATCCTAAAACTGACCAAACATTAGAAGAGACTTGCAAATGCTTCCTGATTCATTGGTGTAGGAATCAAGATATATCCCAAAACTTTTGGGGTAGATGGTACATGGTCTTTGATGAGCGTCCATGTAATAACAATGAGGTGCCACAATATTTCTTTTCGAAACTCCATTATGAGTTCGTCCTCAAGGAAATTCCTAATTACTTCGACATTAGAGAGTTCTAGGGCAGAGTCGGTGGCTCTGCCCAAGATAGAGAGGGGGCACAATGAGACTAGGACTGCATACCTAGACCCCTTATGAGGCCAGCATGTGTGTCACTCCTTTCAACTTTGAAGGAGAGTGTTGAGGTGGAGACACTGCATTCATTGAGTTCTCTCATGTAGTCTCTAGCACAACACGATGATGATCTCACCCAAGCCAATGAGGGTGAGATCAACAGGCATCATTTTTCCGTACATATTTGTACTTGATGTGGGAACTTGTGTATTTATGGGACGCATGACTCTTGGCAGGATACTGTGATGCAAGAGCAACAACTAGTGATGGACACATCCATATTGGATGATCTTGTTGTTGAAATAAGGGCAGACAACTGAGAGGGGGGGTGAATCAGTTGTCACAAAAAAATTTATCCTTTGCTGCAATTAAACTTCTTTACCACTTAATAACATATGAATGATATAATCATGAAAACATGAATCAACAACACATGAGCATAAACAAAATCAACACACATAACTCTAGGATTTTTACGTGGAAACCCGGTTAAGGGAAAAACCATGGTGGGGGTTAACCCATAAGACTTTATACTCTGTTAAAAGTATTACAAATGGGGAAGGCACATGCCTTCAGGCACATGCCTTCAGGCATACTACCAAGAGCTCACTGCTCAAAGAGGCTCACTGCCTACAAAATTGATTACAAGAGTTCATTGGAATGATTGAACTGAGAAACAACATCTAACAATGCATAATTACAGTTCCGGTTATGCACAATATAATGACTTTACACACTTCATCTCTTTTTGCTTTGCTTCACTACTCTGCCATGATTCGAAGCTTAGATCTCTTCCCTTCGCACTTGATTCTACTATATTTCACACTTATCCCTTCATATTCGCACAACTACTCTCTCAAATGTTTGAATCCATTGATCATATATATCCACTACATGAAATAACATTAGCTGTAGTCAGCTTTGAGAAACTTAAAGTCTTTTTAAGAACACTGTTCTATCAGCTGAATCCATGTTCAAATACGAATGCGGACCAAAACCTATACATTCAAGTCATCGCACATGTCGGCCAATACCACCGGATCTCACAAATTACTTAACCAACAACTTTTCCTAATCCGCACAATGATCAAACACCAAGTCGACTTGTTCTTCACTGGACTAAACTGATTAACATAAGCCGATACTCAGATGCATGTAACTTTCAATCCCTTCATCACTGGAGGCTAGAATCTTGGATTTAGATAGTCTTGACATCCCTTAACATTCCGTCAGATCTGCAACACAATATAATTAATTGAGGAGAAATGCAAGCTAATATGTTGAACCCTATCAAATGCTCTGTTCCTGTCTATCCAGACTTAGTAAATCTACACTCTGACTTCTAGTATGATCAAATGATTTAATGTGGATGTGTAAGATGGATTCAGTTGCCATCAATGACAACACTTGACATGCCTAGCAGTGTCTCTTGCCAACAATCTCCCCCTTTGGCATTGATGGCAACACTTAGTGAAAAATGACTAAGTGTTAGAACAGCTCCCCCTTACTTTACACACTTATGATTTCCAATGCACCCCCTTAGATTAATTCTTCATTTTTCATTGCTTTTCCCCTCCCACTTTGACATCAATGGCAAAGGCTGGGATCTGTATACCAAAATTCATGCAAATAATTTTATGTACAAGGGTCATACTTCTGCATATGAACATACAATTCTTATGCTTTGTTCATCAGCAAAAAGATATCACCAAAAATGTTTTTCAACTTTGTCAATTTAGTTCCTTTTAATACTGCCCAAGATAGATATGTGTCCATTGAACAAAAATGCTAGTGATTCTGCCTTTTGAAGGTCAGTAGGATCACTAGTAGTAGTTGATGCTTCGGACTCTGCCAATATATCATACATAGTTTCTAACTTAGGGGACATCAGTCCCCGGAGCTCATCCAATCTGCCCAAAATTTTGACCTTTTCTTTCTCCAAATCACTCAATTCATTCTGCAAACTCACTACTTGGCATTCTTTGGTAATTACAAACTTAGTTAAAGGACTATATGACCAAGAAATATTAGACAGTTTGAGCTCTATGTCCTTAATCATTTTCTCAATATCTTCAACAACTTTAGATCTACTTAGACAAAACTTATAGATCTCTGCACCTTCAGATAGGGCATTTTGAATACTCTTTACACTGGTATCAAGCTCGGATCTATCATAGCTAATTATTTTCTTTATTTTAGCAAACCTCTTCTCATTAAATTCATTTTTTACTTTAACCTTTGCTGACTTTTCTAAGGTTTCAAAATGAGAACTTATAGAGTTTATCAATCTTTTCAACTAACCTGAGGGAGATGTTGAAGAATCCTTTTGAAATGTGGGCATGATTTTCTCCAAAATCCTAGATGCAGGGCCAAGTAGCTCCTTGTCTTCTAAATGGGACTTAAAAATTTCCTCTCTAGCCTTAGCTTGTGCAATAGAGGCCAACTTCATCTTCTGCACCAGTGATAAAGTATCAAAATTGATTGGTCCTTGTATTATGTCCTGATCTTATGCAATTTGTTTATCTCTTTCCAAAATTTCTTTCACTGCATCTACAGTGTCTCTTGCCCAAAATGATGTTTTAGACTTGTGCACTTCAGGGCCTCCATCTTCTCCCTTTTTAGAGTCAACCACAATGTTCTACTCATCACTTTCAATCTTTTTCTCTGCTTCTGCCTTCTCTGCATCATCATCAGAGGCATCCTTGCTTTTATTTATATTGGAAATATCTTCTACATTCTCTTATGGAGGATTTGGTGTATTCTCAATGTTAGTATTATCATCAAATTTATCAAATTTGTCAATATCCGGAATGGAGGAATCAACTTCAACATTAGTTTCTTCTTCAACAATGGGAAGATTATGCTTTTTCAATGCATTCAGAAGAATCTCTTGAGTATCTCCAACTACCTTATCAATCTCTCCTAGCATGACCATATTCATTCTGATCTTACTCCTAAAGTCCTCTTTTACTTCTTTGAATATTAGGTTCTTTTGATCCAGAGTAATTCGAGGACACAGTTTTATTAACACATGCTCCCTAAGATCAAAATCTTTAGCTTTTGCATTCTCTTTTCTTAATTCTAGAATTTCTGCAAGGCTTTCTAGAATTTTAGAAGTTATTTCAAATAGAGTCTTACTATAGATATTCAAATATTTTACTATTGCTTCCTCCAAAACTCTCTTATCAACATCACTGTAATGATCATAAAATTTATTCATTGGCTTCAAATTTCCATCTATAGTGACTGACTTAATGATGTCATCCACAGAGAGAGTGGGCTTCTCAACATAAGCCTTTGATTTATGCCTTTTACTTGTCTTTTTTCTTCTAGAGAGCTTCTCCTTAGATACTTTAGCAGCTTTAGTGCTAAGGCCTTCAACTCTTTGACCTCATCATTTGAGTCAGTTTCTTCTTCATCCACTTTCTCCACACTGACATATGTTTTTATTCTTTTTCCCTTTGAACTTTTTCCATCCTTACCAGAGGGTTTTTCTATAGTAAGAGAAGGTGATGCACCATAGGTTTTACCTGTACTCCTTGTAGTTCTTGGATTAGAAGAGGATTCCATCAGAACACTCCCCTGTTTCCTTTCCCGCTTCTCCTTCTCAGCTTTCTCTATTCTTTCTTTGTTTTGTCTCAAAGTTTCTCTTGTTATGCCAATGCTTTCTGCATACATTTCAACTTGCCTTTGAATCTTTCTCTTAGATTTAGGCTTCTGAATCTCAACATGTAGTTTCACACTGAGTTCACTATATGTCCCAAATCTTTCAACTATGGTGTCCTTTGGTTTACTCAGAAGGTGTTGAGCATACATATCCAATACTTGGTCATCAACTTCATACCCCATGGGCATGATCAACACAGTTCTTGGTTCAACTGCTTCCATTAAACATTGATCTATATCCACCATAAAATAAACTGTATCCTTATATTTTTCAACCACATATGTAGGGATTATTTCCCTTGATTGCATCATGTTCTAAAAATTCTTGAAATATCCCCAAAGAGTAGTCTTTTGAGCAGTGGAGTCACCAATCTTATTCAAGTGCTCTCTTATCTATATGGCAACAGTCTTATCACTAGTCCAACACATGCCTTTCTTGCCAGGTAACTCATTCATGAAATAGAAGAACAAACATAATACCAATGTACCATATTTGAATGTATTCTTCTTATTCTTTTTGATCTTGTTTAGGTTTTCCATCAGCTAGTTCTATAGCAACTCACACAATTCATAGTTAGCATTCTCTCTCAACATCTGATAAGCTGCATAGATAGCTATATCAGATATTGAATTCTCACTGTTGGAATGATATATCTTGTATCTAATCACCATTGATGTAAATTTGACATCCGAATCAGTGATATCATTTATTATCATTGCCCTTTTGTCAAACCTTGAACCGGTAGCATCAGTTACAGTTTGATTCTTTACTGACTTTAACATTGGTAGTCCACCAGATGAGTTAAACCTTGTCACTGCCTTGATGGTGTTCTGGTGATTTTGAAGGGTTTCATTAACCACGAACTCATCATGCATCTGACTCAACACATACCGAAGCCACTCATGTTCACTAAAGAATGGAAACCCTAGAATTTGAATGAAATGTTTATCTTGTAGTGCCTTATACTCAGGTTTAAGACCATGAATTTCATCCCTCAGATGATTCTTGAACAAATCTACTAGATTCAAATCCCCAAACTCATCTAGGCTAGCATGAATATAGGCCCTAATGTCTTCAACGTGCAACACACCATACAGAACACTTGAAAAGGCACTTAACGGATCGACCTCTATTGATTTGTGTGGATGCTTCTTAAAATTAGGCCTAGGTCACTCAATGATATTCACAACTAGAGGTGTAGCCATTGCAAGAGATTAGAAGTTCAAAGCTTCATAGGAAAATACCTTTTTCTTCACAGAGTTAGGGTTAGCTATCAAATTCGTTCTTCGTACTTCAAATCTTTGAAATTTCAGCTCAGGTGCTCTTCTCTTTGTTCTCTTTGAATGCAAAGTGATTCAAGTGTTTGAATGAATGACCTTTTATCCTCCGCAAAACCTAATTGATCATTGTAATAAATGCTCTGCCCTAATACATTCAGTTACACTGTTTCTGCATACAGTCAATCTTCAATTGCTCTGCAATTATTGCATTAGCTTCTTTTCTTCCAGAATTTGCTTCAACAAATTTGAATTAGGTTTCTTTATCTTCATTCAACATGCCAGATTCAGGCACCCACTTACTAGCTGGGGGAATTAGATTTTCAATACAGCTCCCCTTGAGCCAGAGCTCCTAATTCAATTCCCAGAGGAATTATCAGCACTGAATTTTTATGCAGATACATTGTCAACTTTCATTTCACCTTTCTTCACCCATGTTTTGTTCATTTCATTATGGATCTCATTCATATCAACTTTCCCTTTGCCTTTGTCCAACTTCTACTCTATTTTTCCTTTACCTGTCTGTGAGTTCTCCTTTTTGCTTCTGCAAAAATTGGCATTGTGCCCTAATTTGTTGCAGTTGAAACACACAATCTTATTTTCTTGACAATTACATGTTAAAGCAAGTTTAGATCTACATTGTATTGCAATATGTCCAAACTTATTGCAAGTAAAACATCTTCCATTGAATACTTGTTTGTTCTTAGGAGGATTCCTTGATCTACTTTTGCATTCCTTAGCCTTATGACCTATCCTTTTGCAATTAAAGTATTGACCAGAGAAAGATGATGCATTTTGATTCACTTGACTTCTGCATTGGTTAGCTCTATGACCATACTTATTGCATTTGAAACAATTACCATTGAAATATGGATACCTTTGAGCATTAGGTTGTCTTACCAGAGGTCTTCTAGGATTCCTTCTTTGATTTCTTGCTTTAGGATTTCTTTGACCAGATCCAAAGCTTTCACCTTTCTTAAATCCTAGACCATGCTTATCATTTGCCATCTTTTAATTATCAAGCAACACCTTAAGTTTAGCTGAACTTATTTTGAACTTCTCTTTGTACTCATTTGTAGTTTCTAAGTCATGTTTGAGAATGACAATTTGCCTTTCAAGTTCTTCCTCATTGTCCTTGCTTTCTTGTAGATCAGACTCTAGATGGCCAATTATTCTATTCAATCTGCATCATTCTTCTATTCTTTATTTCTGAGATTGATTCATTTTTTCTTCAGTCTTCTTCCTTTCTTCAATTTCCTTGGTTAGCCTCATCACCCCAGATTCCATCTCATATTTTAGAAAAATAGCTTCTTTTGCTAACTTCTCACATTCCTTTGTCTTCTCCTTTAGGGCCTCATTCATATCATTGTCTTCATTCTGATTTGCTAGCTGATGAAGTAGCTCCTTCCTTTTTCCATTGGATTTGGTCAATTATCCTTTTAAGGTCTCAATGAAATCTTTAGCATCTTTAAGGTTCTCTTGCAGTTCTCTAACTTCTGCTCTAGACTGATCAAGATCTTTTAAAGAAAGTTTAAGTTGTTCATTGATGCCATTAGAATACTTGAATGAACCCATTGAAAACACCTTCCTAGATCTTCCTCAAGCTGTTAAACTTCTTCTAAGGAACCTCGCTCTGATACCAATTGTTGAAATAAGGGCAGACAACTGAGAGGTGGGGGGGTGAATCAGTTATCACAAAAACTTTTATCCTTTGTTGCAATTAAACTTCTATACCACTTAATAACATATGAATGATATAACCATGAAAGCATGAATCAACAACACATGCGCATAAAAAAATCAGCACACATAACTCCAAGAATTTTATGTGGAAATCCAATTAAGGGAAAAACCACGGTGGGAGTTAACCCACAATAATTTATACTCTGTTAAAAGTATTACAAATGGGGAAGGCACATGCCTTCAGGCACACTGCTAAGAGCTCACTGCTCAAAAAGGCTCACTACCTACAAAATTAATTACAAGAGTTCATTAGAATGATTAAACTGAGAAACAACATCTAACAATGCAAAATTATAGTTCCGATTATGCACAATATACTGACTCTACACACTTCATCTCTTTCTGCTCTGCTTCATTGCTCTGCCATGATCTAGAGCTTAGATCTCTTCTCTTCATACTTGATTCTACTATACTTCACACTTATCCCTTCATATTCACACAACTACTCTCTCAAATTTTCAAATCCATCGATCATATATATTCGTTACATGAAATAACATTAACTGCAGTCAGCTTTGAGAAAAACTTAAAGTCTTTTTAAGAACACTGTTCTATCAGCTGAATCCATGCTCAAATACCAATATAGACCAAAACCTATACATTCAAGTCATCACACATGTCGGCCAGTACCACTAGATCTCACAAATTACTTAAGCAACGACTTTTCCTAATCCGCACAATGATCAAACACCAAGTCAGCTTGTTCTTCACTGGACTGAATTGATTAATAGAATCCGATACTCAGATGCATGTAACTTTCAATCCCTTCATCACTAGAGGCTAAAATCTTGGAGTTAGACAGTGTTGACATCCCTTAACATTCCCTCATATCCACAACACAATACAATTAACTGAGGAGAAATGTGGACTAATATGCTAAACCCTATCAAATGCTCTATTCATGTCTATCCGAACTTAGATAAATATGCACTCTGACTTCTGGTATGATCAAATGATGTAATGTGGATGTGTAAGATGGATTCAATTGCCATCAATGACAACACCTAGCATGCCTAGCAATGTCTCTTTCCAACACTTGTTCTCACAGATGATGTCTTACAGCATACTTTTGGTATTGACTCCCAGGTAATTTTTACAAGGTTCATCTTGATTTAATATATTTGTATTTGAAATTTGTAATTAATTTTATATGATTATCTATATTATAAGTCAAAATTAATGTATGTAATTGTCTATGCAATGAAATTCTAGGGTTAGAGTCTTCATCCTGACTCTGCTAGTCATCTAGTGGCGGGTTATGAGAGGAGGTTGTGTCAACAAGTTTGTAATTTATCACATTATCATAAATATAGTACATATATCAATGGTAATCTTATTTAGTGACAATTTGATAATTTGAATAGGGAGCTTCACCAACACCTCCATGATTTCCTTGGTCCCCTGGATGCAAAACCACTTTTACGGAGGTAAATTTAACCATTTATAATCATTATGCATTTAAATAATGTTATGTATCTATTTTGGTCAAATAACCTTGAACTCTATTTTCAGATGTTGAATATGGAGACTCCTCCTCATCTTTATCAGTCAGTGGAGGCAGGCATTGCTATAGCTGTGTTGTCTGCAAATCCTTTGATCAAGGTATGAGCCAGTAACATGTAAATGTCATTTTATATTTCTTGGTTTATCTCATGTCATTTGATGTACATAAATGATATTTATGTTTAGTCAATTTTGTTTTTTGATGTTTCTCACAGGAGGTCACGACTCCAACCCATCTAGCTATAGACAAAGAGAGAGAAAGGATGATCAAGAGGGATCATCAGCTAGTGGTAAGTGATCAATTACATATGTGATGTTATATATTTCATGTTTCCTATATTTAATGTGCATATTGTTTGATTGTATTAACAAGTGGAGCTGCAAAATCTTTGTTGAGGAGGTCTAGTTGATGGGAGAGAGAGGATGAGTCATTGATTGGCTTTTCATCTTCATGACTAAGCAAGGGTCACTGATTATTTGATAGCAGTTCATAGGAAACTAGATTTTGGGACATTTTTTTGTATGCCTAGATAGCTTCGTATACATACTTTGTATGTTACCAATGTATAGCTTTGTCTATGCCTGTATGGCTTTGTTTGTACATACCTATATGACTTTATATATAGAGTAGATTTTATGTTCATGACATTATGTATATGATAGTTTACATTAAATATAATATGATAATCAATTATCATTGTACAAGAATTTTGGTTTTACACGTGCCAATTGCATTTGCTTGAAAGTTTATAAATCCTTTTCAAAAAATCCATTTTGTGCATATCTTGCAAGCATTGCATTCCATGAGACTGTGCATTTCTTTGATGCATCACGTCAAATAGTTCATGTGTCTTGTCTATGCTTCCACACTTTGTATACATGTCTACAACTTGGGAAGCTACAAATACAACATGTGACAAAATTTCTATATCCTTTATGCTTTGATGACTATCCACACCCTATTCTGAAGATCCCATTTTGGCATAGGTAAGGAAGATGTTGGATAAGGTTGTGGAATTTGGTTTTACATGTGCCAATTGCATTTTATTGAAATTTTCTTTTGTGCATTTTCTTGAATGTTTCTAAAGCCTTTTTGAAAAAAACCATAATCATTGCATTCCATGAGACAACATTTCTTTGACGCATCATGTCAAACAATTCACATGCCTTGTATATGCTTCCACACTTTGCATACATGTCTCCTAGGGTAGTTGCAACTACAACATTTGACAAAATTCCTATATCCTTTATGCTTTGATGGATATCCATACCATGTTCCAAAGATACCATTTTGGCATAGACAAGGAGGATGTTGGCTAAGGTTTTAGAATTTGGCTTTACACCCGCCAATTGCATTTGCTTGAAGATTTCTAAAGCCTTATCAAAAAATCCATTTTTTTCATATCTTGCCATCATTGCATTCCATGAGATGACATTTCTTTGAGGCATCATGCCAAATAGTTCATGTGACTTGTCTATGCTTCCACACTTTGCATACATGTCTACGAGGGCAATTGCAACTACAACATCTAACAAAATTCCCATATCTTTTATGCTTTGATGGATGTCCATACCATGTTCCAAAGATCCCATTTTGGCATAGACAAGGAGGATACTAGCTAAGGTTATGTAATTTGGCTTTACACCTGGACCAATTGTATTTGCTTGAAAGTTTATAAAGCCTTATCAAAAAAATTCATTTTTGGCATATCTTGCAATCATTGCATTCCATGAGATGGCATTTCATTGAGACATCATATCAAATATTTCAGTATTTTGTCTATGCTTCCAAACTTTACATACATGTATACTAGGGTAGTTGCAACTACAAGATCCGACAAAATTCCCATATCCTTTATGCTTTCATGGATATCCATACCATGTTCCAAAGATCCCATTTTGGCATATGAAGGGAGGATGTTGGCTAAGGTTGTAGAATTTGGCTTTACACCTCTCAATTGCATTTGCTTGAAATTTCTAAAGCCTTATTAACAAATCCATTTTGTGCATATCTTGCAATTATTGGGTTCCATGAGATGGCATCTCTTTGAGGAGTTCTGTCAAACAGTTCATGTGCCTTGCCTATTGATAAAGGGGGTAAATCATAAAACACACAACAAAAGAAATTGCACATAGAAAATAGAACTTTCTTTATTGATTTGGATAACTTAATACATTACAAAAGCTCAAATACAATCAGAGGAATCAACCCTCCATAGGCTGCAACACATTACAACTTCCTCTCACAAGACTCTGGAATCATCTGCCATTTGTAACCCCAAATCTGCTAGGGTTTTTGTTTTCCCACCTATTCTTGACTCTACACTTTCTCCCTTAACTCTACTACTACATAGGGTTCCCAAAAATGGTTATTAATAGCTTTTTTGGTGGCCAACAACCTAATTTTGAAATTTGCATCTCCCTCCAAAAATAGGTCAACTTCCAGGAGCCATAACTTTTGATCCAGGTGTCCAATTGACGAACCGTTTTATGCATCAGAATGGTCAAGGAGTTCTCTACGTTCTAAGAACTTGCTCTGCTGGTTTCAACCATTTTTAGGCCTATACAGGGCTGTTTAGTGCCTCAAACCTGAGTTTGAATAATTTTCAGGCATTTTTTAGAAAATGGAAACCTTAATATCTTTTAGCTCGCAAATGATCTTTGCGTGATTCCTTTGCCAAAGGTCTTATTTTTTAGTTACAAAGCTTCCTATAAATTTTCACTTCAATCTGTGCCCAAATATAAACTTTCCTAAAATAGCAGGATGCTATTTTTAGAAGTTTGGAAAAATTGAAAGTTCTACATCATTATTCAAGCAATTATGGAACCAGAACCACAAATTTTGAAAAGAAATGGAAAGAACATCAACAATTTTGAAACACAAATTTTTTTGGGTGATACAAGATTGCCCTTACACCACTAGATGCTCCTGCCATGTCTCGTGTTTGTGTGAGGAAAACCCAAATGGTCAACCTCTGCCTTAGACAACCAAGAAGAATCTTCAATAGGCCTTCCTTTCCATTTCACCAGATATTCTTCATATTTCCTGTTTTGAGTACTTCTCACATGACTACCCAAGATCTCTTCTATCTCCTTTGTTGAAGTAGATGCTAAAATACTCCACTGTTCTTATGTTGGTCCATCCTCTATTCCACCTTCATGATATTGTGATAAATCAACAATGTTGAAAATAGGGGAAATGTTGATCCCACTCGGCAGCTCACCCTCATATGCATTTCCTGAATCATGTTTCTTCAAAATTCTGCATGGTCCAAATTTCTTCATTTTCAGCTTATTATATGTTCCAATTGGGAACCTTTCTTTTCTAAAGTGAACCATGACTTCATCTCCTACTTGGAATTCCTTGTATCTCCTCTTCTGATCTACCTTAGCCTTGTACTGAATATTCATCTTATTAATGTGCTTTTTCACCTCTTCATGCAAATTCTTCATGTGTTCTGCAAAGTCTTCAGCCTCGACACTTGTCTTTTCTCCTTTGTCTAGATTCCTTAACTCTGAAGCATTTCTTGGACTATTCCCATATACAATCTGGAATGGTGATTTACCAGTACTCCTATTGACAAAATTGTTGTAAGCAAATTATGCCTGGGGTAAAATCAAATCCCATCCCTTGGGCTTATCTCTTACTAAGCATCGTAACATCTTACCCAAACTCCTATTCACCACTTCGGTCTGTCCATCAATCTGTGGTTGGTGTGCAAAACTGAACTTCAAATCTGTCTTCAACTTCTTCCACAATGTCCTCTAGATATAACCAACAAACTTGGTATCTCAATATGAAACTATGCTCTTTGGTAGACCATGTAATCTCACCACCTCCCAGAAAAATAACTCTATAATATGAACATCATCATTAGTCTTCTTGCGAGGAATAAAATGTGCCATCTTTGACAATCTATCCACCACCACAAAAATGGAATCATGTCCTCTATGTGTCCTTAGCAAACCAAGAACAAAATCCATACTGATATCATCCCATAGCTTCTCTGGTAGAGGTAATGGCTGATATAGCCCTATATTCTAACTTGTTCCTTTTTCCATCTGACACACTCTACAACTCTGCACAAATTTCCTCACATCCTGCTGCAACTGTGGCCAATAATAATTTTCACCAACAATAGCAATGGTCTTATCTCAACCAAAGTGTCTAGCCAATCCTCCACTACGCTTCTCCTTAATCAGGTTCTCTCTCATGGAACTCCTTAGAATGAACAACTGGCTTCCTCTAAACAACATGCCATCTTAGATTATGAAATCCAACCATTTTGTCCTATCCAAAGTAATAGGCTCCAAACAAGCTTTCCAGGCCTCTACAAAATCTGGATCTTTAGGATACAAACTTTTGAGCTCATCGAACCCAACAATCTCTATCTTCATTTCTATCAACAAATATTGCCTTCTACTCAAGGCATCTGCAACTCTTTTGGACTTCCCACTCCTGTGTTTCAAAACAAAAGTATAGCTCTGCAAAAACTCAATCCATTTTAAGTGCCTCTGGTTCAACTTTCCTTGACTATTAAGATACTGCAAAGCCTGATGATTAGTATATAAAACAAAATCCTTTGGAAATAAATAATGTCTCCATTTCTTCAAAGCTTGAACTATTGCATAAAACTCCTAATCATAAACATAATACTTTTTCTTGGCATCATTAAGCTTCTCACTAAAATAGGCAATGAGCTTACCTTCTTGGCTCAAAATAGCTCCTATAGCACTACCACTAGCATCACAATCTACCTGAAATACCTTATTGAAATCTAGAAGTGACAAAATAGGTTGCTCTGTGAGTTTCTGCTTCAATGCATCAAAGATTTTATCTTCTCCTTTAGTCCATCTAAACTCTTTTCTATCCCCTCTCATTGTCTCAGTTAGGGATGCACAAATGCTACTAAAATTCCTAATAAACTTTCTATAAAAACTTGCCAAACCATGAAAAGATCTTACCTCAGAAGCACTCCTTGGCATAGACCATTCAATGATAGCCCTCACCTTCTCTGGGTCCATCTTAAGACCTTCCTTTGAGACAACAAATCCTAGGTATACCAACTCCTTTGCAAACTACATTTCTTGAGATTGATCAACAACTTCTCCTCCCTTAGCTTCTCAAAAACTCTTATGATATGCATCATATGCTCATCCCAAGTCTTACTAAAAATTAAAATATCATCTAAATAAACAATAACAAAACTTCCTAAAAATTCTTTCAATACCTCGTTCATGAGCTGCATGAATGTGCTCGGTGCATTGGTTAGCCCAAATGGCATGACTAACGACTCATACAAACCTTCCTTTGTCTTGAATGTTGTCTTCCACTCATCTCCTTCTCTGATATAGATCTAGTGATACCCACTCTTTAGGTCAACCTTTGTGAAGGACTTGGCTCCACTCAAATAGTCCATTATGTCATCCATTCTAGGCAATGGAAATCTGTACTTGATTGTGATCTTATTGATAGCTTGAGAGTCTCTACACATTCTCCACTCTCCATCTTTCTTTGGTGCTAGTACTGCAGGTACTGTACATGGGCTTAGGCTCTCTCTTATCAATACCTTCCTCAACAACTCCTGAACTTGTCTGTTCAACTCTTCACTCTCTGTTGGAGTCATTCTATGGGCTGCCTTATTCAGAAAATTAGCTCCTAGTATCAAATCTATTTGATGACTTATCTTCCTCACTAGTGGCAAACCTTCTGGTACATTATCAAAGACAATATCTTGAAATTATTCTAACATTTCTAAGACTTCTATTGGTACATCTTCACATTTCACTTGACTAATCTTAGGAATCAATGCAAAGTAATGTTGCTCATGCTTCATACCCTCCAAAAATTTTCTAGCATCTACCAAGCAAATTTAGTAGTACTACATACCTTTTCTTCCACCTCCTTCAAGGGATTCAACTTATGACGGACTCCATCCTTTGTTAGGGAGTATGTGTTTGCATGGCCATAATGAACATCACTTCTATCATATTTCCATGGCCTCCCCAATAACATATGACATGCATCCATCGGTATGATGTCACACAACACCTCATCATGGTAGTCACCAATCTTGAACTTCACTAAACACTGCTCATTGACCAAAGCTCTATGGTCCTTCTGCAACCATGCAATCCGATATGGATGTAGATGCTTTCTTCTTGTCAACTTCAACTTGTCAACCATCTCCTCTAAAATAAGATTATCAGTTCTTCCACTGTCAATAATAATATCATAACACTTACCTTCGCATTTGCACCTTGTGCGGAATAAACTCTTCCTCTGATTAGGTTCTTTCTCCTCATTCAACAAAGTTCTTCTAACAACTAGGGTTTCTCCCCTTTCAGCATCTTCAGACCACTAAGAATTGTGCATCTTCATCAACATGTGTAACTCGTGCATTACCTTCAGGTCTTCTATTTTTCCTTCCTTGATGTTGTGGACACTCATATGCTCGATGTCCTTATCCACATTGGAAATAGGTTCCTCTGAAACCTCCTCTTCCAGGTCCTTGCCTAGGTCCGCGTCTTCCTCTTCCTCTTTGCTCACTATTGTTCTAGTCACGAGGGCGGTAGGTATTATCTCCTCTCTAATATCGACTAGTGCCAGCTTCTTCACTTTTCTTTGAATCTTCATTTCGGCCGCCATAGGGTCTTCCACTAGTCCTTCTGCCTTGACCTCTTCCCCTTTGCTTGCTATCAAATCTTTTATTCAACTTCTCTTCCACCTTCAAGGAAAACTGGTATGCATCTTCTATGGTGGTCATTCTGACCAGGCTTAGCTCCTCTTGAATACTTGGCCTCAACCCATTAATGTAATAGGCTACCTTCTCCTTGTTGGCCTCTGCATGACCAGTTCTAATAGTAATCTTATAAAACTCTTATGTATACTCCTTAACAGACTTGTTGCCTTGCTTCAATCCTTGCAACTTCTTCAACAACTCCATCTCATAGTCCACAAGAATTAATTGCTTCTTCAGTTTCTCCACCATCCGATCCCATCTACTGATCTTTCCTTTTCCTCTTCTATTCCTCTCTAACTGGACCTCCTTCCACCAAATACTGGCATGGTCCTTCAATTTTATTTTTGCAAACTTGACCCGATCTAGATCTTCCACTTCTTCATACTCAAAATATTCCTCCATGTCATTGATCCAATCAATAAGCTATTCTGGATTCAATTCTCCAGAATATGTAGAAAATTTGATCTTGGGCCTCTTTCCAATTTTAGAAATTGCCCTCAACAACCTAACTTCTGCAAGATCTCCTTCAGCTTCTTGTTCTTCCTCAGATAGCTCCTCTTCCACTTCATCCTCGCTTTCTTCTCTTGTTCTTGGCTCAAACCCTCTTCGTAGATCCTCTTGCAATGCATCGATTTGTCTTTGTAGGGCTCTAAAACCCTCTTCTATCAAAGCATTCCTTCCAATATGATTTCTTCGTGGAGGCATCTTGATCTCCGCAACAAACCCACTACCTCAAGTCCTAGTGCAAACTGCCTCATGGTCGATGATCTGTCTACACACTCAGGAACCCTTGATTTGATACCACTTGATAAAGGGGGTAAATCATAAAACACACAACAACAAAAATTACACATAGAAAATAAAACTTTCTTTATTGATTTGGACAACTTATTACATTACAGAAGCTCAAATACAATCAGAGGAATTAACCCTCCACAAGTTACAACACAGTACAGCTTCCTCTCACAAGACTCTTGAATCATCTGCCATCTGCAACCCCAAATCTGCTAGGGTTTTTGTTTTCCCACCTATTCTTGACTCTACACTTTCCCCCTTAACTCTTCTACTACCCAGGGTTCCCAAAAATAGTTATTAATAGCCTTTTTAATGGCCAACAACCTAATTTTGAAATTTGCATCTCCCTCCAAATATAGGTCAACTTCTGGGAGCCATAACTTTTGATCTGGGTGTCTGATTGAAGAACTATTTTATGCATCAAAAAGCTCGCGGAGTGCTCTACACGCTAAGAACCAGCTCTACTAGTTTCAACTATTGTCGGGCCCATACGGGGTTGTTTAGTGCCTCAAACCTGAGTTTGAATAATTTTCATGCATCTTTTGGGAAACAAAAACTTTAATATCTTTCATCTCGCAAATGATCTTTGCATGATTCCTTCGCCAAAGGTCTTATTTTTCAGTTACAAAGCTTCTTGTAAATTTTCACTTCAATCTGTGCCCAAATGCAAACTTTCCTAAAATAGCAAGTTGCTATTTTTAGCAGTTTGAAAAAATTGAAAGTTTTACATTATTATTCAAGCGATTATGGAACTAGAACCACAAATTTTGAAAAGAAATGGAAAGAACATCAAGAATTTTGAAACACATCTTTTTTTGGGTGATGCAAGATTGCCCTTAAACCACTAGATGCTCCTACATCACCTATGTTCCCACACTTTGCATACATGTCTACTAGGGTAGTTGCAACTACAACAAATCTAACAAAATCCCCATATCCTTTATGCTTTGACGGATGTCCATACCTTGTTCCAAAGATCCCATTTTGGCATAGGCAGGGAGGATGTTTGCTAAGGTTGTGAAATTTAGCTTTACACTCGCCAATTGCATTTTCTTGAAAGTTTCTAAAGCCTTTTGAACAAATCCATTTTGTGCATATCTTGCAATTATTAGATTCCATAAGATGACATCTCTTTGAGGTGTTCTATCAAACAGTTTATGTGCCTTGTCTATGCTTCCACACTTTGCATACATGTCTACTAGGGTAGTTGCAACTACAACGGATCTGACAAAATTCTCATATCCTTTATCCTTTGATGGATGCCCATACCTTGTTCCAAAGATCCCATTTTGGCATAGGTAGGGAGGATGTTGGCTAAGGTTGTGGAATTTGGCTTTACACCCGCCAATTGTATTTTCTTGAAAGTTTCTAAAGCCTTATAAACAAATCCATTTTGTGCATATCTTGCAATTATTGCATTCCATGAGATGGCATCTCTTTGAGGTGTTCTATCAAATAGTTCATGTGCCTTGTCTATGCTTCCACACTTTGCATACATGTCTACTATGGTAGTTGCAACTACAACATTTGAAAAAATTCCCATATCCTTTATTCTTTGAATTAATTAGTTAGAATTACAAGCTTGGTGAAGAATATAATATTCATGAGTAAATTGTAAATCTTAAGAATTTTGTGGATTTCTTTTTGGGAAGTATACTTGTAACTTGAATTGAATTTGCAACACATTAGGTAAGGTATGCAATGCGTATGAATTTTGATCCCTTAGTATTTTAATTTTTTTATCACCAATATTGTCCATATTGGGGTGCAAATACAAACTTTATTTTGAAAAGAATTTTCTAGAAAGTCAATATGAATTGTTTCCTAGACAATTGAATCCAAGAAACAATAGTTGAATTATGAATATTGAAGATAAATTTTATTTGGCTAGCAAATAAATATATTGTGAACATATTTTCAAGAACTTATGATATGGTTTTCATATAATTAGTTTTTGTATATAAATTATTAGTTAAATTTTACACTTTTATGTTAAGAAAAATATGGAATATGAAACATAAAATAAAGCATTTTTGTTAAGAGAATGTTGGGTACAAGGAAAGGTGCATCCAATCATAAGATTTATCATTTAGGCCTTTATAAGTTTTTTTAGACGAATCTAACAATTCATAGTTTGAATCATATAAGGAAATATAATTTGTTTATGCTAAATTATTACATGGATGCTAAGCTTTAGTTAACATGTATTTGTTGCACTCTTCTTTTTGTATACATCTCATAACAATCATGATATTGAAACTACTAGATTTGAAATAGAAACTACTAGATTTGATAGGATAATCATAGATAATTTCTCATCTTACATGTTAGACATATCCTCATCTCACCTTAGATATATGTTTGACATTATATCTTCATTTCACCTTCTATAGGTCTAGCATACCTTCATTTCACCATCTATATGGGTCACAGAAAGAGCAGAATGAGGAAGAGGGGAAGAGAGAGAGAGAGACATGTCTGGCATGATTTGTATATCTTCATTTCACCAAGTCTATATGGTTTATGGATGCTTTTCATATCCTCATTTCACCTTTCAACATTTTCTTTACACATTCCAATTGTATTTTCTTGAAAGTTTTGAAAGCCTTATCAAAAATTGATTTTGTGCATATATCTTGCAATCATTGCATTCCATGAGATAAAATTTCTTTGAGGTGTCATGCCAAACTATTCACATGCCTTGTCTATGCTTCCACACTTTACATACATGTCTAAAAGGGCAACTGTAAATACATGTGACAAAATTCTGATATCCTTTATGCTTTGATGGTTGTCTATACCTTATTCTAAAGATCCCATTTTGGCATAGGCAAGGAGGATGGTGGATAAGATTGTGGAATTTTGATTTACATCCACCAATTGCATTCCATGAGACAACATTTCTTTGAGGCATCATGTCAAATAGTTCACCTACCTTGTTGATGCAGGAGAATAGGCTCAAAACCAATCAAGTGACTTTAGGAGATACCGAGGAGGACATTTTCGTGTTTCCAAGTGGTCTTGCAGGTCAAGACATCCATTTAAGTCATTTAGATAAAGGTTTCCCATTTTCTTGCCAAAATGGACTATTTAAAAACTGTAATGATTCCATGGTGTAATATACGTGAACAGACCTAATATAATGAGTTAGACCCCTTGAAGCAACTTATTTTGCATTTTATAGCAAACTGAGTACTCTCAGCCATTGAGGGGGTAGTTTTAGTAAATTTTGATTTTCTCCCAATTCCACCATATTCAAGTATATGCAAAGCTATTGGAAAGATTTTAGAGGTTGGTCACACATGTAAGTGCCATTTTGAATAAGCCCTACTCTATTTGGCCTAAATAGACCTTGTTTTAGTGTGTTTTTGAGAATTCTTGTGTTGGGTGAATCATTTATGCAAGGGAAGTGTTTAGACATGTTATATATGCCTATTTACACCTTCCCTATCAATCTCAAGGTTTAAATCCACATGCAACTCATTGTTGTTACATTACAGTCCCTAAAATAGACCTAATTTGATACTAACAACCCAATTTTTCCTATTCTGTTCAAAACTACCCTATCTCATTTTCACATTTGTTTTACAAGGACCAAAAGGGTATCCAAATCAGGTCTCAGATTTCCATTATTAGGTGTACAAAGGAAGTTATGGTAGGAAAGGTCTTTGAGAAGGGCTACAAACTCCTAGGCCACTTACAAGGCAAGTAGACATTATACTGATCAAAGAGATCTACCCATGCATGGAAAAGGTTAGTATAGTCAATTTAAGCATACTTGAGTGTTTTCAAATCATGTGAATATCTATAAGTCTTCCAATCAAGATTTGGTCTTGTTTTAAGCCTAGAGTGAAGTTAATGTGAGCTAGTGAGAACTTGAATTGCTTAGTTCATTGCATGAACTTGTCAAGTTGAGTTCATATGATGTAGTGCAAATCTATAGACAAGATCTATGTTATGAAGTTTAGGAGTCATGTGAATAGACAAGGCATGATAGGTTGCAAGCAAGTGTTCAAGGCAAAGAGCCAAGTTGATGTGAGTATGGCTAATCTAGGATGGCATCACTTATCTATCCTTCCACACTTTGCATATATGTCTCCTACATTAGGGATTGCATGCAAAAGATATCAGTTAAATACAAATAAATATTAAATAGAGGAATGAAAATACACAGAAATAATAATAGTGAGAGACAAGTTTTAACGTGGTTCACCCAAACTCGGGCTACATCCACCAACATAAAGTCCAATATTATTATCTAGTAAATCAAACCGATTACAACCAGCAATCCTTACAACTCAATACCGCTACAAAATACTACAATACATCAAAAGAAACCCTAACCCTTAGCTGCTTTTATTAAGCCTTATGTTGGTTACAAAAACAAGGTTTTTTAATGTCGGCCAATAGAAAAATAACTCCCGACGCCTTAATAAAATAATAAAAAATTGTTGGAAGTTTCAGGGGCGCTGCCATCGAGCCCCCATGGGGGCACTGCCCCTCGACCCCGCCCTGTATCGTGATAGGGAATGTGCCAGGGGCACTAGCCCTAGACCCCGCAAGGGGCGCTGCCCCTTGACCCCATTAAATAATTTGGGGGGAAACTACACTGATAAAAGTGGGGTAAATTTAACCTCCGAATTTGATTAGGCTCCATATAACAACAATCTCCCACTTGGAGACTGATCATAACACCACTGATCTTGTAGCTCCCACTAGAAATAAGCACCCTGGACTCTGTTGTTATGATTTTATTATTTTTCAATGTTGAAGACCAACCAAAGCTGAAGAGGAGCTCAACTTCTCCCTTGTTACTGCCTTTGTTAACATATCCGCTAGATTTTCATCTATATGGATCTTTTCCACCGTAATTGTCCATCATCCAACATCGATCGAATGAAGTGATGCCTCAACTGTATGTGTTTGGTCTTTGAATGCACGGCAAAATTATTTGCAAGATGTATGGCACTTTGGTTGTTCATAAATAAATTACTATTATTTTGTTGTTTGCCCAATTCTTCCATGAAATATTGCAACCATATCATCTCCTTGCTTGCCTCTATTGCAGCTACATACTCTGCCTCCATGGTGGATAAAGCAACCACCTTTTGCAACCGTGAGATTCAACTCACTATTGTCCCACCTACAGTAAAGACATAACCTATAGTACTCTGCCTGGTATTAATATCCCCTACCAAATCTGAGTCTACATAACCTGCTAAATCAGTATTAGAGCCCTGAAAATATAAGTGTTTATTGGATGTACCTCTCAAATATCTGAGAATCCATTTTACTGCATTTCAATGCTCCAATCTGGGATGACTCATATACCTGCTTATGAATCCTATAACATGTGCAATATCCAGTCTCATGCATACCATGGCATACATTAAACTTCCTATAGCTGAAGCATATGGTACCTTAGACATTTTTTGTTTCTCATCTTATGTCTTAGGACACATCTCCTTAGTCAATTTCAAATGACTAGGCAAAGGTGTGCTGACAAATTTTGCATTCTCCATATGGAATCTCAGCAACACCTTTTCAATATAATCAACCTAAGCTAGAGTCAATTTTCTATTATTCCTATTTTTGCAAATTTTCATACCAAGGATTTGTTTTACTGCCCCAAATCCTTCATAGCAAATAATTGTGCTAAGTGTTGTTTTAACTCTCTTATGTGATCCATGTTAGACCCTGCTACAAGCATGTCATCAACATATAAACATAAAATAATGTAGCTGTCATTATCTAACCTCTTAAAATAAACACAATGGTTAGAATTACACCAACTATAGCCTTTCTCAGCCATAAAACTATCAAATTTTAAATACCATTGTTGAGGTGCTTGTTTCAAGCCATATAAACTCTTCTTCAATCTGCACATTAGTTTCTCCTTACCTTTGACATCAAATCCCTGTGGTTGTTCCATATAGATCTAGCTGTTCCAAATACAAATCTTCAACAACCACAATACTTAAAATAGTACGAATAGAAGTCATCTTGACAACCAGAGAAAATATCTCATGAAAATCAATACCTTTTTTATGTGTAAATCCTTTTACAACTAATCTGGCTTTAAATATTTTCTTACCTCCATCTTCCTCTTTCAACCTATAAATCCATTTGTTTGGTAAAACCTTTTTACCTGCAGGTAACTTACATAATTCCCAAGTCTGATTTTTCAGCAAGGAGTCCATTTCTTCTTTCATTAAAAGCTCCCACTGAACCTTTGTATCCACCTACATAGCTTCATCATACCTTTTCAGTTCACCAGTATCTGTTAACAAAATATAATACAAAGAGGGATAAAACCTTTTAGGAGGTCTACTCAGCCTTGTTGATCATCTAACATTCACTGGAGTTTGTGGTATTTCTTGTTGCTATTGCAGAGCATGAGGAACCATTAGAACATCACTATTTGGAGTATCATCCAACACCACATAATCCTTTTCTTTCTTCTCATGCTGTTGCAACTGATCTTTGTAGGACACCTCCTGATTGAATACATCACTGCTTCTCACAATTTTTAGATTTTCAACATCCCAAAGCCTATAACCAAATTCATCAATGCCATATCTAACAAAGATACACTTTTTATATTTTGCATCTAGCTTGGTTATATTTTCAGAATCTACATGTGCAAATGCTTCACATCCGAAGGTTTTGAGAATAGAATAACTCACCTTCTTACCTTTCCATACTTCCTCTAGAATACCATAGCCCAAAGGAACTGAAGGACCTCTATTAATTAAATATACAACGGTATTGGCAGCCTCTACCCACATGTTTAAAGGTAGCCCAGCATGCAATCTCATGCTCCTTGCACACTCCATTATTGTCCTATTCATGCGCCCAGCCATTCCATTTTCTTATGGAGTCTCTAGAACCATTTTCTACCTACGAATTCCATTAAAGGAACAATAATCCTCAAATTATTTTTTACAATACTCACCACCATTATTAGATCTGAGACATTTTAATCTTTTACCCAACTCATTCTCAACCAAGCTTCTCCATTTCTTAAATGTTTCAAATACATCATATTTCTACCTAAGGAAATAAATCTAAACCTTCCTAGTGGCATCATCTATGAATGTAACATAATACTGAGAGCCACCAAGAGAAGATACCTGAGCTGGTCCCCATACATCTGTATGCACAAGCTCCAACCTTTCATCTTTCTTTTGCTTCCCATCCTTGAGAAAATTGACTCTCTTTTGTTTTCCATACACACAACTTTCACAGAAATCCATATTAGTACATTTTAGACCTGGTAAAACTTTCTTAGAATGAAGTACCTTCATACCTTTTTTGCTTATATGCACAAGTCTGTTATGCACAGTGTTGTCTTAGAACTTGCAGCAACTGTTTCAGTCTCTTCTTGCGAACCTGTAGCAACTGTTCCTGAACCTGTTTGTTTTTTCTCTACAACAACTAAAGTAGAAGGAACAGTATGACCTGTACAAAGATATAAGGTGCCTACTTTCACACCTTTTGCTACTCTTAAGGCACCTCTTGAAACCTTCCAATTTTTAGCAGTAAATGTAATAATACAACCTTCATCAACTAGCTGCCCTACTGAAATTAAATTCCTACTCAACCTTGGAACGTGCCTTACCTCTTGTAGTAGCCAATGATTCCCATTCTGCAACTTAATCTTGATTCTTCCCTTTCCAATAATCTGACAAGGTTCGTTATCTCCTAAATAAACCAACCCAAAATCCCCTTGGACATAATCAAGAAAATAACTTCTATGGGGCGTAGCATGAAATGAGGCCCCTAAATCTAAAACCCATGAATCATCAGCATTATCTAGGGAAAGAATCAAAGCATCATTTTCATATTTATTACTTACCACGTTTGCCTCCTTATTGCCTTCTTTTTTGTCTCCTTCTTTATTCTTCTGAGACCAACAATCTTTCTTCAAATGACCTGGCTTCCCATAGTACTAGCAATCCTTCTATCCTCTGGATTGGGACCTCTTGTCCTTTGATTTTCCTCGTGACTCTCTATGACCTTCATAACCTTTTCCTCTCTCCTTTGATCTGCCCCTACTTTCTGAATTCAAAACACTACCTGATGTGGATCCTCCTGAGCTTTTCTATCGCAGTTCCTCGCTAAGGATAACACCAACAACATCATCAAATTTCAAAGTGTTTGAACCTAAGACATAATTAATTATAGCCATTACCAAGCTATTCCATATTTCTGGTAAAGAACATAAAACCAAGAGAACCCTCACCTCTTCATCAAATTTCACTTTTATAGAAGTTAATTGACTGGTAATCGTATTAAACTCATTTAAACAATCTATCACAGATCCACCTTTAATCATTTTTAGATTAAACAAATGCTTCATGAGAAATACCTTATTTGAGGCTGAGGGTTTTTCATACAATTTAGCAAAAGCTTTCATCAGTTCACTTGTTGTTGTCGCTTCTATTATATTGAACACCACAAATGGTGCTAGGCACAATCGAATAGTTCCTAGTGCCTTTCTATCAAGAAGATTCCAATCCTCATCAGTCATTGCTGCCAGTTTCTTGGCTATTTCTTCTAACGGCCTCCATAAATCCTTCTGATAGAGATAATCCTCCATCTGCATCTTCCATAATTGATAGTTCTTCCCATTGAATTTATCTCCCTTTAATTTACCCTCGTCCGCTATTGCTCCCACTCAACTGTGAGACTCCCACTCAACCATGAGATCTTCCTATAGACGATAATCAAACACAACCTGCTTTGATACCACTTATTAGGGATTGCATGCAGAAGATATCAATTAAATGCAAATAAAGTTTAAATAGAGGAATGAAAATACACAGAAATAATAATAGCAAGAGACAAGTTTTAACTTGGTTCACCCAAACTCGGGCTACATCCACTAACAAAGAGTCCAATATTATTATCTAGTAAATCAAACAAATTACAACTAGCAATCCTTGCAACTCAATACCACTGCAAAATGCTACAATACATCAACAGAAACCCTAACCCTTAGCCACTTTATCAAGCCTTATGTGAATAGACAAGGCATGATAGGTTGCAAGCAAGTGTTCAAGGTAAAGAGCCAAGTTGATGTGAGTATGGCTAAGCTAGGATGACATCACTTCTCTATGCTTCCACACTTTACATACATGTCTCCTAGAGAAGTTGCAACTACATCATCTATACATTTGTCTTTCTCTTGCAAAATGAGGAAGAGAGTAAGAGAGACACATTTGGCATGATTCACATATCCTCATTTCACCTTCTATATAGTTTCTATGCTTTGCATATCCTCATTTCACCTTTCTATATTTGCTTTACACCTGCCACTTGGCATACATGTCTATTAGGGCAATTACAACTACAACATCTGATAAAATTACCATACCCTTTATGCTTTAATGGAGGTAATTAGAACACATTCCATACCTTGTGGGGTTAAATTAACTATGCCAATGCATCAGGGTGGGCGAGTGAATGCTAGGGGAGGTGTCTTTTTAGTGGCGAAGCCTCCTGGTCATTATCGGCTACATCGAACACAAACAACCTCTTAAGAGCCCTAAGACATAAAAGGTGTCAAACTTTGGACCGACTATTCTGTCAAACCATGAAACCTAGGAACATCTTCTTTGCATGTATAGGTGGATGTTAGGTCCACCTACAAAAACCTACCTCAATTTTTTTAAATCAATTTCATTTGCCTATGGTGGCAAGGAACGTATTGTTGCAAAATGCTTTAGTTTCATGTAGTGGAAAGGTGCGAGGAGTGACATTTTGCATTCCATAGCTCGTGGGACTGAACCAACTATGCCAAGACTTTGGAGTGGGTGGGTAAATGCTAGGGGATGCCACATTTCATGTGCTAAGTCTCCCAGTTGTTTAGGAAAGCATGTTACCGACAAAGTCACTTAAGATCCCTAAGAGCAAAAAATTGCCAAACTTTAATGCAACAGTTGTCAGAATTCATGGTAGCTAGGAATGTTCCATTGAGACCTATAGGTATATGTGGGGTCCATCCACAATAGCCTCTCTCGATTTTGGTCAACTCCAATCTGTTTGACCATGCCAAAATCAAATGCATTCTTGTAAAATGCTTTAGTTTCATGTAGTGGAAAGGTGCTAGGAGTGAGATTTTGCATTCCACAAGTTGTGGGGCCAAAATGATAGTGCCAACACATTAGAGTGAGAAAGTAAATGCTAGGGGAGGTCTCTTTTTGTGCACCAAGTCTCCCAGTCGTTCGGGGTAGCAGGCTACCGACAATGTCACTTAAGATCCTAAGAACAAAAAATACCAAACTTTGACGAAGTAATTCTCAAAATTCATGGTAGCTAGGAATGTTTCATTTGGACGTACAGGTGCACATGGGGTCATTCCACAATAACCTCTCTCAGTTTTGGTCAATTCTAATCCATTTGACTATGCCAAAATCAAATGCATTCTTGCAAAATGCTTCAGTTTCATGTAGTAGAAAGGTGCTAAGAGTGAGATTTTGTATCCCATTGGTCATGGGGCTAAACTAACAACACCAATGTATTGGGGTGGGTAGGTAAATGATAGGGGAGTTCTTGTTTTATGTACCAAGTGTCCCAGTCATTCAGGGTAGTAGGCTACTAGCAAAGTCACTTAAGGTCCTAAGAGCAAAAAATGCCAATATTTGATGGAGCAGTTCTCCTAATTCATGGTAGCTAGGAATGTTCCATTTGGACCTATAGGTGCACATGGGGTCCATCCACAATAAAATATCTTAGTTTTGGTTAACTCCAATCCATTTGACCGTTCTGAAATTAAATGCATTCTTGCAAAATGCTTCAGTTTCATGCAATGGAAAGGTGCTAGGAGTGACATTTTGCATTCCACAGGTCATGCGACTGAACTAATAGCCCCAACAGGTTGGGGTGGGTATTTAAATCCTAGGGGAGGTCTCATTTCATGCACCAACTATCCTAGTTGTTTAGGGCAGCAGGCTACTGACAAAGTCACTTAAGATCCCTAAGAGAAAAAAACTTCCAAACTTTGATGGAGAAGTTCTTGGAATTCTTGGTAGCTAGGAATGTTCCATTTAGACCTATAGGTGCACATGGGGTCCATCCACAATAACCTCTCTTAGGTTTGGTCAACTCCAATCCATTTGACCGTGTTGAAATCAAATGAATTCTTGTAAAATGTTTCAGTTTCATGTAGTGGAAAGATGCTAGGAGTGGCATTTTGCATTCTACAGGTCATGGGGCTAAACTAACAATGCCAATGCATTAGGGTGGATGGTTAAATGCTAGGGGAGGTCTCATTTCATGCACCAAGTGTCCCAGTCATTTGGGGTAGTAGGCTACTAGTAAAGTCACTTAAGATCCTAAGAGCAAAAAACTGCCAAACTTTGATGTAGCAGTTCTCAAAATTCATGGTAGTTGGGAATGTTTTGTTTGAAACTATAGGTGCATGTGGGGTCTATCCACAATAACCTCTCTCAGTTTTGGTCAATTCTAATCTGTTTGACCGTGTCAAAATCAATTGCATTCTTGCAAAATGCTTCAGTTTCATGCAGTGGAAAGGTGATAAGAGTGACATTTTGTATTCCACGGGTCATGGGGATGAATTGACAATACTAATGCATTGGGGTGGGTGAGTAAATTCTAGGGGAGGTCTCATTTCATGCGCCAAGTGTCCCAGTCATTCAGGGTAGCAAGCTACCTACAAAGTCACTTAAGATCGCTATGAGCAAAAAACTGCCAAACTTTGACGGAGTAGTTCTCAAAATTTGTGGTAGCTGGGAATGTTCCATTTAGACCTATAGGTGCATGTGGGGTTTGTCCACAATAACCTCTCTTAGTTTTGGTCAACTCTAATACGTTTGACCATGCTAAAATCAAATGCATTCTTGCAAAATGCTTCAGTTTCATGCAGATGAAAGGTGCTAGAAGTGACATTTTGTATTCTATAGGTCATGGGGCTGAACTGATAGTGCTAATGCATTGGGGTGGGTGGATAAATACTAGGAGAGGTCTTGTTTTATTCACCAAGTGTCCCATTCGTTTGGGGCAGCAAGCTACCGGCAAAGTCACTTAAGATCTGTAAGAGCAAAAAATTGCGAAACTTTGACAGAGCAATTCTTGGATTTGTTGCAACTAGTAATGTTTTGTTTAGACTTATAGGTGTATGTGGGCTCCATCCAAAATAACCTCTTTCGGTATTGGTCAACTCTAATTTGTTTGACTGTGCTAAAATCAAATGCATTCTTGCAAAATGCTTTAGTTTTCATGCAGTGGAAAGGTGCTAGGAGTGAGATTTTTCATTCCACAGGTTGTGGGGCTAAACCAATAGTGCCAATGTGTCAAGGTGGGTGGGTAAATGTCATGGGAGGTCTCATTTTGTGCACCAAGTGTCCTAGTCATTCGGGGCAACAAGCTGTCAACAAAGTCACTTAAGATCCTAAGAGCAAAAAATTGCCAAACTTTGATGGAGTAGTTCTCAGAATTCATGGCAGCTGGGAATGTTTTGTTTAGACCTAGAGGTGCATGTGGGGTCCATCCACAATAACCTCTCTTAATTTTGGTCAAAGCCAATCTATTTGACCGTGCCAAAATCAAATACATTCTTGCAAAATGCTTAAGTTTCATGCAGTGGAAAGGTGCTAGGAGTGACATTTTGCATTCCACAGGTCATGGGGCTGAATCAACAGTGCTAACATGTTGGGGTAGGTGGTTAAATGTTAGGGGAGGTCTCATTTTATGTGCCAAGTGTCCCAATAATTTGTGGCAATAGGTTAACGGCAAAGTCACTTAAGATCCCTAAGCGCAAAAAACTACCAAACTTTGACGGAGCAGTTCTCAGAATTTGTGGCAGCTAGGAATATTGTGTTTAGATCTATAGGTGAACTTGGGGTCCTTCCATAATGACCTCTCTTAGTTTTGGTCAACTCCAATCCGTTTGACCATGCCGAAATCAAATGCATTCTTGCAAAATGCTTAAGTTTCATGTAGTGGAAAGGTGCTAGGAGTGACATTTTATATTCCACAGGTTGTGGGACCAAACTAACAGTGCCAACGCATCAGGGTGGGTGGTTAAATGCTAGTGAAGGTCTCATTTCATGAGTCTAGTGATCTAGTCATTCGGAGTAGTAGACTACCGACAAAGTCACTTAAGATCCTAAGAGCAAAAAATTGCCAAACATTGACAGAGTAGTTCTCAGAATTCGTGGTTGATGGGACTGTTCTATTTGGACCTACAAGTTCAAATGGGGTCCATCCATAATAACCTCTCTCAGTTTTGATAAACTCTAATCCGTTTGACCATGCTGAAATCAAATGTATTCTTACAAAATGCTTCAGTTTCATGCAGATGAAAGGTGCTAGGAGTGACATTTTTTTATTCCACAGGTCATGGGGCCAAACTGATAGTGCCAATGTGTCGGGGTGGGTGGGTAAATACTAGGGGAGGTCTCTTTTCATGCACCAAGTGTCCCAGTCATTTGTGGTAGCAGGCTACCGACAAAGTCACTTAAGATTCGTAAGAGCAAAAAACTACCAAACTTTGATAGATAGAGCAGTTCTCAAAATTTGTGGAAGCTGGGAATGTTTTTTTTAGACCTATAGGTGCACATTAGGTCAATCCACAATAACCTCTTTCAGTTTTGGTCAACTCCAATCCCTTTGACCATGCCAAAATCAAATGCATTCTTACAAAATACTTCAGTTTCATTTAGTGCAAAAGGTGCTAGGAGTGAAATTTTGCATTCCATAGCTCATGGGGCTGAACTAACTATGCCAACACATCAGGACATGTGGGTAAATGCTAGGGGAGGTCTCGTTTGATGTGCCAAGTGTCTCAGTCATTCCAAGCTACAAGCTACCAACAAAGTTGAAAGGTGCTAGGAGTGAAATTTTGTATTCCACAGGTTGTGGGACCAAACTAACTATGCCAACATGTTGGGGTAAGTAGGTTAATGCTAGGGGAGGTCTCATTTCTTGTGCTAAGTGTCTTAGTCATTCTGAGTTGCAAGCTACTAGAAAAGTTGAAAGGTGCTAGAAGTGAAATTTTACATTCCGCAGCTTGTGGGGCTGAACCGACTATGTCAACACATCGGGGTGGGTGGGTGAATGCTAGGGGAGGTCTCCTTTCATGTGCCAAGTGTCTCATTCATACCAAGCTGCAAGCTACCAGCAAAGTTAAAAGGTGCTAGGAGTGAAATTTTGCATTCCATAGGTCGTGGGGTTGAACTGACTGCACCAACACGTTGGGGTGGGTGGGTAAATGCTAGCGAATGTCTCATTTCATTCACCAACTATCTTAGTCATTCCTTGCTACAAGCTATTGACAAAGTTGAAAGGTGTTGGAGTGAAATTTTGCATTCCACAGCTCCTAGGATTGAACCGACTGCACCAACGCGTCAGGGTGGGCAGGTAAATGCTAGGGGATGTCTCGTTTCATTTGCCAAGTGTCCCAGTCATTCTAGGTTGTAAGCTACCAGAAAAGTCACTTCAGCCCCACAATGAGCATAACAAAAAATATGGCACCTGGTAAGGTTGTGCTAAATGAAATTGATGCATTTTGCAAGAATGCATTTGATTTCGACACGATCAAATCGATTAGAGTTGACCAAAACTGAGAGAGGTTATTGTGGATGGACACCACGTGCACCTGTAGGTCTGAATAGAACATTCCCAGCTACCATGAATTCCAAGAACTTCTTTGTCAAAGTTTGATAGTTTTTTACTCTTAGGATCTTAAGTGACTTTACTAGTAGCCTTCTACCCCGATTGACTGAGACACTTGGTGCATGAAACAAGACCTCCCCTAGCATTTACCCAGCCACCCCAACGTGTTGGTGCAGTCAATTTAGTCCCATGAGCTGTGGAATGGAAAATTTCACTCCTAGCACCTTTCCACTGCATAAAAATGAAGCATTTTACAAGAATGCATTTGATTTTGACACGGTCAAATGGATTGGAGTCGACCAAAACCAAGAGAGGTTATTGTGGACGGACCCCATGTGCACCGGTAGATTCTAATGATGTTGGCAAGAGACACTGCTTTAATGAATGATTGAATGTTGTCATTGATTGCAACAAGGCAAAGAGATTCCACCAACAAGGAAAAGAGACTTTACTCTGATAGATCAATTTGGTTTGAAAACAAGGCATAAAAGGATTATGGTCCAGAAGCCTAAAATGACGAAGTATGGGCAGTATACAGAGTAAGTGTTAGAGATTGGGCCAGTATGCCTCCACATTTGAAGATCATTACATGTGGTTCAAATATGTTAATCATAGCTATTTAGTGATGATATGTTCTAATGTTCAAGTCATGACTTCCTCCAGAATTCATACTATGAAATTTCTAAGTCCGGGTGAATAGAGTTAAGATAGGAACAATGCATAGTACCAAAGTAAAAGGGTCCGCATGTCTCCACTATTACATATATTATCTTGTAGTTTTGAAGGTATGTTAAGAGGTCAATGATGAATGTTGGATATGAATTTTAGAGTCTCATATGGTCCGCAGTGGGAGTTATGTTGTGACAGATGAATTGGTCAAGTGTGTACTCAAGGGATAAGCCGACAAACATGTTAGATCTATATGCGTTTGAACAATCAATCTAAGTGATTGAATGATTGGTGCCAAAATATATGAAGACTATTGTATGTTTGTTTGGGTCCACATTACTGTTTGTGCACAAGATCAAGCCAACAAGATATAACATTTGTATACATGTTTCATGTTTGGCTTGCCAACCTGATTGTGAGATGAATCTTGTTTCAAATATATATACTCGATGGATTTTAGTGTTGGAGGCATGGATAAGTGTGAACAAAGTGCGAATAAGATTTGTGTGTGATCTAAGGTAGTTTTGTGATCAGAAAATGATAATAAAAGTAGAAAGGCAGAGCATATGTGAAGCAGAGAAGAAAAGCAGGGTAGACATTATGAAGACCTTTGAATTTTTATACTGAGCTAATTGGTATTGCACCTCAACATTCTGTACATGCACTTGTAGAAGTTTTTCTGGCAGTGAGCCAATCTTTCTTCTATCTTCTCTTCTCTTATCTTGGCAGTGAGCCTATTGCAATGGGCACTTCTTAGGACTTTGAGTCCTTGGCTAGTGAGCCCTAAGGTAGTGAACCTTCATGTAATTCGGTATTGTTATCATAATATATTGTGAGCTAATATTCATCATGATTTTTCCCTTTTTGGGTTTTCCATGTAAAAATCCTGGTGTCTGTGTTATGTCTTTATGGTTGTTGTTCTTATGTTTGATTTGCTTTCAAGTTATTGAATGTCGTAAATGGATTAATAAATGTCTGAAAGAGAAGTTTTACATAATACTGATTCACCTCCTTCTCGGTATTCTTTGTGATCAACAATTGGTATCAAAGCAGGGCTCCTTGGAAGAAGTTTAATAGCTTGAGGAAGATCTGGGGAAGTATACTCATGGCAACCAGAAGGTATCCCACTCCAGGCAGTGTCACAATTGATCAAGAATTAAAAGTAGCCCTTGAAGATCTTGATAAGTATGAAGCAAAAATCTAGGATTTGAAGGAAAATGTCAAAGAAGCATATGAATGCATCCTAAAGCTAAGAGAGCAAGTTAATAGATCAAAGGATAGGAATAGAGAGTTAAGTGAATAGTTGATTGAAGAAAATGAAACTCTAAGTAATTTATTAAGGTTGGTTGAAGAGAAAGAAAAATCTAAGTAACATTTGAATCAAATGTTAAAGATAAGTCTAAGGAATGTGAAAATTTGGGAAAAGATGTGTTACTTCTGAAATATGATCTAGAAGCAACTAATAGCTATAAAGAAAAATTTAAAATAAGCTTAGCAAAGCTTGAGGAGTTGATTGAAAGTTAGAAGAGTTCAGATGACAAGAAAGGCTTGGGATTTGAAAAAGGAGAAAGCTCTAAATCAAGTCAAGAAAACATTGAGATGAAGAAAAAAAAAGGCAACCAGTTCTAGAATCAAAGAAGACCTAGAAGACCTCCAGTCAAGTAGCCAAATGCTCAAAGGTACCCATCTTTCAATGGCCATTGTTTTAATTGCAATAAGTTTGGCCATAAGGCTACTCAGTGTAGGAGTAGAATAAATCAAAATGTTCCATCATTCTCTGGTCAATGTTTCAATTGCAAGAAAATTGGTCATAGATTAAATGAATGTAGAAGTCTAGTAAGGAATGGTTTTAACAATGCAAGGAGTACTCAATCCTTCAATGGAAAGTGTTTTGAATGCAATAGATTTGGACATATGGCTAACCAATGTAGAACAAGAATGAATCCAATCAATAGAAGGAATTAGAGATAGAGAAATGTGGTATGCTACAATTGCAATAAGTTTTGACATATGGCAAGGTTTTGCAGAAGTAAGAATGAGAAAAGAAACTATCCTAAAGAAAAGAGGAAAACAGAGCAGAGAGAAGATAAAGGTAAGAACAAGATTTATCCAATAGAAATCAAGAAGGAAATGAGCAAGCTCTAGATTAAGAAGGATGTTAATGAGGTAAGGGATGGATCCACACCAGCCTTTGGTGTAGATACTTCCTTCGAGAAGTAAATTGGGAGCTCTAGCTCAGGGGGAGCTATATTGACAATTGTAATCCCCTAGCTAGATAGCCAGTGCTGGGATTTGGTACAAATATATGATGAAAAGTTACATATGACAGACCTTTTGAAAGAAATTCTGGAAGAAAAGGTTCAAGTGTAGAGCATTGTGGAGAAATCCTTATCAACTGTGTTCTACAATGAAGAGTTTTGATAGCTTTTTCAAAGACTACATTTATGATGATTAGGTTAAGGCAATCAAAGGTTAAAAGGCTTAGATTCAAAAGGTTAATCACTTTACACTCAAACTATCAAGTGCCTAAGGAGAATTGGAGCGAAATTCCAAGCAACCACAACAAGCCAAATTGATCTCAAGTGAAACCCTAATTCGATAAAAGAGGTATTTTCAGTTAGAAACCCTATTGTGAATTTATTTGAGTCTTTATGGAAATGGAAACACCACAAGTGATTGATATAACTGAGAGAGCTTGACCAACATTCAAGAAGCATCCATTCAAATCAACAAAGGTTGATCCAAATGGTGCATTTCTAGAAAATCCATTTGGTGTTATGCATGTGAAAGACATTAGGGCTTATATTCATGTTACCCTAGAAGAACATGGAGATAGTCAACTCGCAAATCTATGTCTAAAAAATCTAAGTGGCGATAAACTTGATCTGAAGGAAGAATACAAGGTATTGGAAGAGAAGAAACTCATCCAGTATGTAGATTTCCCAATTTTCACATAAGATGAATGGGTCCGATATGCCTTAAAGCCAAATTCATGATGAGTTTATGTAGCTTAATTCCACATTCAATATCACCAAAGATGCCATAAGGGTGGTCATAGGATTAAACCCTACTGGTATAGTGCCTATATTAAAGGCTATGAAAAATGATACAATGATGAAAGCCACTGGAGAAAAATTTGATAAAAAGGCATTTACAATCAGTGACATTGAAGATCATGCAGTTACATTTGTATCCATGGTGATCGGCTACAAGGACTACTTCACAAACTGGGAGAACTCTATCTCTGGTACTGCCATATACACTGTATATCAAATGGTTAAGGAAAATGCAGAGTATGACCTATGTGAACTGCTTCGACAACAATTAATAGAGAACTTGAAGAAAACAAAAGAAGGCAAATACCCTTTCAAATTTGATATGTTGATTTTATGCTTATTTTTCTACTTTATGCAAGGGTTACTAGGCATGAAAAATTAATTTTGGACTAGAGACAAACTTGTTGTAGTATAGATTAGAAACTAGTTGAGCAGCATAGGAAAGATAGATACACAAAACTCAGCCCTATGGGGCTACTTCAAACATTTCCAAAAGTTAATGCAATCTAGGGAAAGGATTCCTAAGACCATTGTGGAGAAATACAAAGATGATATATGCTTTATTGTTAATAAGGATCAATGTATGTTAGAGGCTGTGGAGCCCAGAGCTGTCTGGATCTTATCAATGGGATATGAAGTAGGAAAAATACTGGACAACTATGCACAACATATGCTAAGTAAACCTAGGGATCCCAAAGATGAAAGATTTGGGACCTATGAGGAGTTGTCTACAAAAATCTGTGTTGAGGTAAGAAAAACTAAGATTTAAAAGAAGGCCTAGAAGATAGCATAAGATTATGCCCTGAAAAAGGGTTTTACCAAAGAGCAAGTCAGAGAGACAAGAGAAAAGGCACAAGTAGAAAAGGAAGCAAAAGAAAAGAAAGGAAGTGAACTAGTCAAGGCTTTAGAAGAACTTAAAAGGAAATCAGAAAAGCTTGAAGTGACAAAAAGAAGAAACAGAGGATCTACCTCTATAGAAGATACATTTGTATGTTCTGATCCCACACCATCTACAAGTGTGGAGGTACCTACCAAGAAATCCATTGACAAAGGTCCCAAAAGACATAAGACAAAAGGAAGAAGAATGTATGTCAGTGTAGGCCAAGTTGATGAGGAAGAAACTAAATCAAATAAAGAGGTTAAGAAAATGAAATTCAAAACAACTAAAGCCTTCGGTAGTAATCTAGACAAACCCTCTGACATCAAAAGAAGAAATAAAGAGAAGGCAGAGCCTATAAAAGAATAGGCTACAATAAGCTTAGAGGAAGTCTTGAAGGCAATTACAGTTGATGGCAATATGAAACCTATTGCCCAATTGTATGATGACTATAATGATGCAGACAAATACATTATTGAGATTGTTGTTATAGAATACTTGAACATATACAATAAGGCTCTCATTGAGATAAGTGTTGATCTCCTAGATAGCCTGAGCAGTATAATGTCTACAAGGAAAGAAACTACTATGGCAAAGGACATTGAACTTAGAGAACATACACTGATAAAGTTATGTCTAGAGATCATTCTTGAAGATAAGGCAAAAATTTCCAAAGTGCTTAACAAAGAGTTTAGAACAAAGAAGAGGATGAATACTCTCATGTTAGATGACATTGAGAAAGTAGTTAAAGAGACCGAGGAGATCACCTTAAAAGTGTCAAAGGAATTTTATCTCTCAACAATATATGACAATGAAGAAACAATTGCTGGAGATGACATAGCTAATCTAGAAGTAAGCCTAGACCAAGGGTTAGATAAATATGACAAAGAGCCACAGGAGAAAGAAGCCCCTACTACTGATACAGCTGTCAAAGACAAAATTGAGACAAGTCTTCCTCTAGAACAATAAACTAATGACCAAGCACACAAGGAGAAGACTGAGGAGTAGAACAAAGATGATGATCAACAAGCTAAGATGAGCCCTGTATCGAAGCAAAATGCTGATGGAAATAAGGCTATGGATCTAGATACTTCAGAGAAAAATGAAGAAGAAGAAGTCTCTGATATAGAAAGAGACACTATTGAGTTTGTCAAGAAATTTTTGGAAAGAGAAAAACATGTCTTGGATGAGCCTAAGTTTTTACAAGTTCCAATAAACTTGGACTCAATGTCCCCTATACAAAAATTTAAATTGGCATCAATTGTGTAAGCAAAGGCACATGAAGAAATATTGAAGTCACATATAGAGGATAGTGAACTAATTGGTGTGGTATCCAACATTTTGGAGAAGCTGATGCCATCATATCAAAAGGATATATCAATGCCTTCAACAAATCAACTCAAGGGGCTCATAAACTCAGTAAGTGTGCATTTTGAATCTTTTGAAAAGTCTGCAGAAATTAACTGAGTTGAAGACTATGTTGATCAGTGATAAAACTTTATTAGATGATGGAATAAAAGGTATATAGAGTGCTATTAAAGAAGCTTGTGATTTGTACAAATTTTTTTTATCATGGCCAGAAGCCACAAAGGAGTTAGAAGAAAAGATCAATGATCTAAAACTGCAACTGATAAATATCTCTAAGTCATTTGATTTGGTAGTTGAGTCAGTAAGTAGAAAAGAGATACAAGTTATCAATATTCATAATGACTTAAGTAATCTAATGAATAAGAGGGATCAAATGAAAAATAGAATGTGTCATTTGAGAGGACTAATAAGTCCTAAACTAGACATAATGTCAAATCTTGCAATAGAAGCACTATAGGTAAGTGCAGTAATTGACACACCCTCTGATCTAGAAAAGGTAGAAAAATTGGTGTTCGTAATAAATGGCCATATTCAAATTTTGGAAAATGCAAAGAAGAGTTGGGATGGAGAGCTGGCTCAAATTAAGAACATCTTCAATGACATCCTACAACCCACATCAAATTAAGTTGAAGATTGTATTTGTACATATGCAGTAGAGTATGTCAATTTTTGTAGTCTTGTTGTCTTGACAAAATTTTGAGTCTTGTACATACACCTTTGCCATTGATGTCAAAGGGGGAGAAGAGAACTAGTGAAAAATGGCCAAACACCTAAGGGGGAGAAGAAAAACAAAGTGTATATAGAAAGGGGGAGCAGATAAGCATTTTTCACTAAGTGTTACCATCAATGCCAAAGGGGGAGATTGTTGGCAAGAGACACTGCTCTAATGAATGATTGAATGTTGTCATTGATGGCAACAAGGAAAAGAGATTCCACCAACAAGGCAAAGAGACTTTACTTCGGTAGATCAATTTGGTTTGACAACAAAGAATAAAATGATTCTAGTCCAGAAGCCTAAAATGACTAAGTATGGGCAGTATATAGAGTAACTGTCAGAGATTGGGTCAGTATGCCTCTGTAGTTGAAGATCATTATATGCGGTTCAGATATGTTAATAATAGCTATTTGGTGATGATATGTTCCAGTGTTCAAGTCTTGACTTCCTCCAGAAGTCATACTATGAAATTTCTAAGTCTGGGTGAACAGAGTTAAGGCAGGAACAATGCATAGTACCAAAGTAAAAGGGTCCACATTTCTCCGCTGTTACAATTTTGTCTTGCAGTTTTGAAGGCATGTTAAGAGGTCAATGATGAATATTGGACATGAATTTTAGAGTCTCATATGGTCTGAAGTGGGAGTTATGTTGTGACAGATGAACTGGTCAAGTGTGTACTCAAGGGATAAGCCAACAGACATGTTAGATCTATATGCAGTGAAACTATATTGTTTGTACAATCAATCTAAGTGATTGGAAGATTGGTGCTGACCTATATGAAGACTATTGAATGTTTGTTTGGGTCCACATTGTTGTTTGTGCACAAGATCAAGCTGACAAGGTATAACATTTGTATACACATTTCATGTTTAGCTTGCTGACCTAATTATGAGATGAATCTTGTTGTGGATATATATACTCGATGGATTTCAGTATTGGAGGCATGGATAAGTGTGAACAAAGTGTGAATAAGATGTGTGTGTGATCTAAGGCAGTTTTTTGATCAGAAAAGGATAGTAAAAGTAGAAAGGCAGAGCATATGTGAAGCAGAGTAGAAAAGTAGGGTAGACATTATGAAGACCTTTGAATATGTATATTGAGCTAATTGGTACTACACCTCAACATTCTATAGATGCACTTGTAGCAGTTTTTCTAGCAAAAAGCCAATCCTTCTATTTTCTCTTCTCTTATGTTGGCAGTGAGCCTATTGCAGTGAGTACTTCTTGTAGACACCCTAAAATGACCAAGTCGTCGCATCACTTGCATTTCATCATTTCTTCCTAATCACCTGCATTTCAACATTAATTAAATAATCTAATTATTTAATTAATTTCACCAAATTCTTCTAAATCACAAAATTGCGACATTAATTAAATAAATCCTCATTATTTAATTAATTAAATCAAATTCCTCTTTATTCTTCCAAAATTAAATAATTTTTAATTATTTAATTAAATCATTGTCACCTTCCAAAATTCACATCTACATTAATTAAATATATCCAATTATTTAATTAATTCAACAAATTCCCTCTTATCTAAAATTAAATAATTCTTAAATTATTTAATTAAATCAAAAATCATTCTCCCAAAATCATGCACAACAATTAAATAAATTTATTTATTTAATTTGCTTTTAAATCTTCTAAATTAAATAATCCCAATTATTTAATTATTTCTTCCAAAATATCTTCTTTAAATTTAAATAAATCAATTATTTATTTAAATTGCTTTTTCTTCTAATTTGAGTTATCTCTAATATAACTCAAGCTTTTTTGCTCATCAATTAAATATTTCTATATTTAATAAAGCAAAATATCTTCTTTTCTCATGCAAATCCCTTCTTCTTGTTTTAAATCACTTAACTGATTGCTTTATTCTTTTAATTGATTTATTTCTTTAGTTAACTTATTCTTCTATTCTTGATAACTCCTCTCATGCAAAAGAAAGCAAGACACATGTCTTCTTCTCATTCGTTGCACATTCCTCAACTTATCTCCTCCATTGATTCTTCTGAATTATCTGGACCGTTGATTGATCATGTTTGAAATCTATATAAACCCCTCTCATCTCCTTCATTATCTCTCTCTTCGATCGTATTCTCAGGCATACTTAACAGAGCTTTGAGCATACAAAACGCGTCGATTGAGCACACTATAACGATCTTTTGACATTGATCTCTTGAGCACATACTTGCTTGTTGCAGCCATGGCTTTGCAACTACATTGAGCAATCCACATATCTCCAAAAGGGAACAATACAGGTTTTGGTAAGAGCTTTCACTTGTCTTTGATTTGTGATTTATGGCTTTTACTTAGATTCGTTTCCTTTATGTTATTGGGTTCTTTGGTTTTATTTAGTTTAGATTTAATCCATTTTTCCATACACACATGATCCATCATTCTCCATTACTTTCTTTTTTTTTACCTGTGGAAACATTGGGCTTGTTTGGAGCCTTGAACATACATTATCTGTTGTGTCAGTCCTTGTGCCTTTTTTGACCACTTGTTTTCTGTGTTTTCTCTTGCCAAACCAATCCAATCAGAAACAGAAAAATCTTGCCTTTGAAAAACATCAGACACTACTTCAGCGCCCCTGGTATTACAGCAGCTCGCCTCTGGTAGTATAGTAGATCACCTTTGGTCAGCAATAACTTGCCTCTGGCAAAAACTCTACTTCAACGCCCTTGGTATAATAGTAGCTCGCCTTTGGCAAAGCAGTAACTCGCTATTGATAGCTCAGTCCGTCGCCTCTGGCCCATAGTAGCACGCTTTTGGTAGCACAGTCTTGCGCCTCTGGTCAAACAGTATAGCGCCTTTGGTCCAGTACTTTGTGCATCAGAGTTTGTCCGTTTCTTCAAAGCATCTCACAGATTCCCAGCATTACATTGTGTCCTAAGTGTATCCCATGGTCACCACTAGGGTACAGCAAACTATGAAGTCTAGGCAAGTTGTCCCTAAGAAGCACAAGTCACCCCCTCGCACACCACAATTAGGTCGTCTCAACATTACTCCCAAGGTGACTCCCAGTACACCCGCGGCAAAACCAATCAGCTCTCCAAACATGCCGCACATAGATGAACCAAGCAATCCTCATGAGGATAGAACCCCTTTGCTAAATGCATCGCAGTATACCACAGGCTTGCCTCCAGATTTTGTCCCACAAGGTTACATCATAGATCAAGCCCCATCTCAAGAAGAGCGACACTTTGAAATAGGTCAATCCTCTCAAGAAGATGGGCAAGATCTTGATGAATTTATACAAGATCCTAGAGCTATAGCTGCCTTTGATAAAATCCTTAGTGAGAACCAGGATCATTTCTTTCACTTGCTTGCTAAGCAAGGCGCCAAGTTACCTCAAGATTTTGATGTGTCCACTCTCAAGGAGAGCAACAACACCCAAGAAACCATACAAGCGGTGCAAACCATGTCCACGGTAACTATGCCCCTACCTACTCAAGGCTCGCAGTATAGGAATCCTCTTTTTCAAAATCCAACAGAGGAGAGGCTCGTATCACCACTGTTGACTCCTATGGAGATCTATCAAAACCAACAAGAAACTCTCCAACGTCAAGCAGAGTTAGCTAAGCAAGCCACCTTAGCTCGATCGAATGTGCAACCACCTCCTAACGTGTCCACCCCAAGCACAAGCAGAATCTTGGTTACCCCATCACGCGTAGGTTTCCCACCCAATTACAATCTGGGGAACACGTATGTAGCCATGCAACAAGGGTCTCAACATATGCCACCTCCTATATCATCACACCTGCATGTCTCTCAACCAATTGGAGTCACGCAGCCCCAACCACAACATTCTTCTACTCTCATCCTCAAGCAACCCCAACCGTCACAAATCACTTCTACCTATGTTCCTCTACCACAACATTCTTCCACTCTCATCTTCAATCAACCCCAACCGTCACAAATCACTGCTACCTATTTTCCTCCTCCACAACGTTCGTCCACACTCAACTTCTTTCATACATTGCCTAGCCACTCTCAGCACTCCCAACATCAGGTTTCCCAAAGCTATGTGCCACCATCACAACCTAATCAAACGCACTTTAGCTTTCCTCCCCCCAATACTTTTCTTCAACCATCGCAGAGCCAACATTCTTACCTAGCACCACCTCCACCTCTGACTAATCAAGGCCTCCAATTCCAACCCAATCTAAACCAATCATACAATCCGTACAATCCCAATCAATCTTATGACCCTTATAATACCACTGCGCATGGCTCACATTATAATCTTCCATATGGGCAACACCAACCGCTTGTTGGACAACAGGAGATGTTACCAACCCCTCCCACGACTATGGAACTAAAGATTGCGGAGGTACAACAACAGCTATCTGATCTTACGTTCGGCCACACCAAAAAGACCTTCTCTTTAGAGGAAGTGTGCCCTTATCCTTTTGATCGGTCATTACCAATGATCCCTTTTCCTCAAAATTTCATTATTCCCAAGTTCGATAAGTACAAAGGAAAAGGTGACCCAAAAGACCATCTTAGGGAATTCTATCTTGCTTGCTTCGAGGTCTCTCACAACGACACATATCTTATGCGTCTTTTTCCTCGCAGTCTTGGAGGTCAAGCAATAGAATGGTTCTCACACTTACCTACGGGTATCAAGACCTTCAACGAGCTAGCAGAGAAGTTTGCCACCCATTTTTCTTACAACGCAGAGCATGAGATTTCCATGACGGACCTATGCAACAATAAACAGAAAAATGGTGAAACTTTCATCTCTTTCCTCCAACGATGGAGACAAATGGCTAGTAAATTCCCTTTCAAGATTCCAGAGAAACAGCTTGTTAGCATATTTGTGCAGAACCTCAACCAAGAGTTAGGTTTCCATTTGCAAATTCTTAGTGCTACAACCTTCGATGAAATCACATACAAGGGTATCAACATTGAGAAGGCCCTCATTGCTAAGGGTGTGGTCAAAATCTTTAAGGAGATGAAAGATAGCAATTCTCATCAGCAATCGAACAATAAACCCAAATATTGGAACAAGAACAAAAATGTGGTCAATGATGGGGTGGTCGATACTAAGCATGTCCAAACGTTGCAAACACCGCTGCAACTCTCCAAACCAAGTCAAGCTCCAACTCAACAACAGCAGCAACAAAGGCAGCCTTATCCCAACCAACAGCAACAACAACAAGAGCGGCCCCAACAAGATTATCCTCCGCGACGTCAATTTACTCCTTTGGGAGTGCCCATCGAATCGGTCTTACAGCAAGCTTTGCTGAAAGGGCTCATCACCTTACCTGATGCTCCTCCTTATGGAGAACCTGTCTACAAAACTGCACGTTACAGAGACAATGAGTATTGTGAGTTCCATCGGAGCAAAGGTCATCGAACTGCATCTTGCATGAAGCTTAAACACCTCATCCAAAACCTCATCGACGGTAATCAAATCAGTTTTGAGAATGAATCACCACGCAACACACGAACAAGGATCTCGATATGTACAAGGAACCATTCCCTCATCATGGTCCACCTCCTCCTCAGGATAGAGGTGAAGGTATCAATCACGCTTCCACGTCTTTTGATTCCATTGTAGGTCGTTTTGAAGAGAGTCGAGTGTCTACCCTCACCATCAAAGGCAAATCTACAGATTGTGCTGTTACTACTCGTCGAGGTCATGTCACCATCCGTGCACCTACACCTAGGCTTCCGGTTCAGTCTGATTATAATCTTGTCGAACATCTAGGGAGAACACCAGCATAGATCTCTATTTTGGACCTTCTACGGTCATCACCTGCACATAGAGTGGTGTTAGAAAAAGCCCTCCAAGAGTCGTCCATTCCTAACAACATAGCAGTAGCAGATTTCCAAGCTATAGTGGGTAATATTGCTTCGCCTTACAACGTGGTCTTCTCTGAGAAAGACCTCCCCTCCCATGATCCTTGTCACAATGATGCCCTCCATATTGAGGTTCTCATCCATAAGCGCAAAATCAAACGCATCCTCATAGATGGTGGTGCTGGTCTCAACATTTGTTCTTTAAAGTTACTAAAGCAATTGGGATACTCGGAGGATCATGTCAACACTGATCATAGTATTACAATCAAGGGATATGATGATGCAGAATGTCGTTCAGAAGGCGTTATTCACTTGCCTATACAACTGGGCCCCATTATGCTTGAAACGAGGTGTCAAGTCCTTGATATTGAGCTGCCTTACAACATTATTCTTGGCCACCCATGGATCCATACAATGAGAGTTGTTCCCTCCACATACCATCAGTCCCTCAAGTTCCCATACAATGGTACGGAGATCACCATCCCAGGAGATCCTAATCCTTTTGAATTTTGCCGGGTCTTGCAAGGAAGCTATAAGAATTGCAACCAAGTGCCTAAAAATGACAAAGCCCTTGAATCCCCTCTCTATGTTGATCCTGAAACTCTCACACAAGCCTCTACCAGTGAGCCTACACCCCTCCCCAAAATCACAGCTCGCGTCTGAGATATAGGCTTTGGCACTTATGATATCTCCGAATCTTGTTGTGTAGGGCAAATGCCTTTATCTCCAAAATCTTACGGCAAACCACCCATTGCTAAAGTTACCAAAAAAGCTACTATTCCTCCCCCAACATTCCTAACCCAATTCCAACATGGACGGTTATTGGAAGAGGAAACTATTGAGGACATCTCTTCTTGGCTCTACAAGGAGAAAGAACCAGTCACGATACCAGTCAAGCAATATGGCAA
Organism: Cunninghamia lanceolata; assembly: GCA_027924645.1. Classification (NCBI taxonomy): domain Eukaryota; kingdom Viridiplantae; phylum Streptophyta; class Pinopsida; order Cupressales; family Cupressaceae; genus Cunninghamia; species Cunninghamia lanceolata. The sequence continues at coordinate 2,881,702 of BSBN01000973.1, read as the reverse complement.
TGGCTTAAGGATAGTGAAAAACATGGGCTATAAAGGCAAAGGTGGCCTTGGGAAACAGAATCAAGGCACTATGGAGCCCATTGTGGTAACAAAGAAGCTAGACAAGAAAGGATTAGGATTTGGTAAGAAGGTACCACGCGCCTCGGACATCGAGTATATCCTCGACGAGGTAGCTGACACTTTTCCCACCGATACGACGTCTACAGAGGATATCACCGATGACTCTTCCCTCCACATGACCAATCTATTCATAGAATCCTCCATTTTTACACTATCCTCCGTATCCTTAACTTCCACCACCAGCACCCAGAATGTCACGCTTGTCTACCCTGAGCTTATCGATTGGGACCAACAAGGGGCCCCCGTTATAGATGTCTTTCAGAATGACGAAGCTCTAGCTAAGTTCATGGGACTTCGGGAAGGTATCCCTCTCGGCGATCACAAGGTAGGTTTTGTAATGGAACTAGAGCCCACGGCTTATTTTGGTGAGAATGCCAAATCCTCCAGTCGCAAAAGTGCAAATAAAGAAAGATCGCTAGGTGAAAACCACACTGTGGCACCTCCTGATCATAAAATAGTAAAAATAAAGGACGTATCCAAAGGTGAAAACCCAACTGTGGCACCTGAGGATGGAGGATTTGACCTTCCCTTACCATCTAAGTACCGAGAGAAATCAGCTCTACTAGTGGAAGATTCTACAGAGATCAACCTAGGTACAGAACAGAATCCAAAGACAACATTCCTAGCGGCATCATTATCTGACACAGAACACAAAAATCTTAACAACTTCTTCTTGCAACGAACCATCAACTTTGCATGGACCTATGCAGATATGCCAGGGCTAGACCCTAAGCTAGTAGTTCATTATCTCACAGTTGATCCCAAGGTGAAACCAGTCAAGAAGAAATTGAGAAAAATGCACCCACAGATAGCTCTCTTGGTGAAGGTGGAAGTACAAAAGCTATTAGATGCCAAGTTTATACGACCTATTGACTATTCAGATTGGGTCTCAAACATTGTACCTGTGTCTAAACCGAATGGGCGCATCCGCATGTGTAATGATTTTAGAGATCTCAATAAGGCATGTCCTAAAGATGACTTTCCACTACCAAACATTGACATTATAGTGGACTTGACAGCAGGTCACGAGATGCTTTCTCTCATGGACAGCTTCTCGAGTTACAATCAGATAAGGATAGCTGAAGAAGACCAACATAAAACAACCTTTACTTGTCCGTGGGGCAATTATTGTTGGTGTGTCATGCCGTTTGGTCTGAAGAATGCAGGAGCAACCTATCAGAGAGCAATGACAGTGATCTTCCATGATCTCTTTCATCACATCATGGAAGACTATGTTGATGATATATTGGCTAAATCTTCTAGGGCGGATCACATACAGGTTCTAGGATAGATCTTCGACAGGCTTGAAAAATACCAAGTAAGACTCAATCCAAAGAAGTGTGTATTCGGTGTAACATCAGAGAAGCTGTTGGGATACATTGTATCTCGTAGAGGCATCGAAGTAGATCCAGCAAAAGTAAAGGCTATAGTGGAGATGCCTCCACCAAAGAACCTAAAAGCATTAAGGAGCCTCCAAGGAAGGTTACAGTCCATCAGGCACTTCATATCACAGCTAGCAGATAAATGTCAACCCTTTCAACACTTTCTCCGAAAGGATGTTTCATTTCGATGGGACAACAAGTGTCAGGCAGTGTTTGATCAACTTAAAGAGTATCTAGCCACACCTCCTGTATTAGTTCCACTAGTTGCGGACAAACCCTTGATTTTATACATCTCCACTACAAACTCAGCCCTAGGGGCTCTGCTAGCACAGAATGATGACACAGGAAAGGAGCATGCAATATATTACATCAGTAGAACCTTGGTGGGATATGAGCTCAATTATTCACCAATGGAAAGGGTTTGTTTAGCAGTAGTGTTCGCCTCCCAAAAGTTGCGACATTACATGCTGAACCAACACACAAATCTGATAGCCAAGATTGATCCCTTGAAATATCTACTAGCAAAAGCAGCTCTCACAGGTAGACTAGCTAAATGGGTCATGATCCTTAGTGAGTTCGACATTGAATATACGGATCGTAAGGCAATCAAAGGACAAGCCCTTGCAGATCAACTAGCAGATGCACCTATGAAAGATACACATCCTATGGTAGCAGACTTTCCTGACGAGAATCCCTTCACTCTAGCTACCTCCATAATGTGGAAGTTATACTTTGACGGTTCTTACACACAGCATGGATCAGGAGCTGGCATCTTATTTGTTACACCTCAGAATGACTACATTCCTAAGTCATATCGGCTTGCATTCCCTTGCACCAACAACATAGCTGAGTATGAAGCACTCCTTATAGGTCTCAACACAGCAGTTCAATGGGACATTACAGAATTACAAGTATATGGAGACTCACAGCTAGTCATTCGCCAAGTCACAGATGAATACCAAACAAAGGATGAAAAGTTGGTCCCCTACAAGCAACTAGTGGATGCCTACAAACCACACTTTTCTAGCATCACATTTGAGCAAATTCTAAGAGAGCATAACAAAGCTGCAGATTCTATGGCTTCTGTAGGGTCACTGATTGACATGCCTGCTAATACACAGAAGTGTGAATTCTTGATCGAGCAATTGTTGATACCAGCCGTCGATGTTCCTGTTACTGAAATCATCTGCGAACTTGTTGGTCCCAATTCCCCATGGTACGAAGATATCTATGAATACCTCAAGAACAATACCTTTCCCCCTAACCTATCATCCACCCAATGCAAAACATTTATCCGTCGATCCTCTCGTTACATCATTCTGGGTGATACACTATATCACCGGAGTCTCGATGGTATCCTCTTACGATGTCTTAACGCGGAAGAAGCCAAAGTTACCTTACGAGACATACACGAAGGTGTCTGTGGCGCACATTCTACCGGTCCTAATCTTGCTAAGAAGATACTCAGAACAGGTTATTACTGGCCTACAATAGAGCAAGATGCTGCACAGTTTGCTAAGAAGTGTCTACAATGTCAGCAGCATGGAGATTTGATTCACGCACCAGCTCATGAATTACAACTTGTGACTACTCCGTGGCCTTTTTCTCAATGGGGTCTCGACCTCGTAGGACAAATCCACCATTCCTCCTCCAATGGCCACAAGTTTATCATTACAGCCACTAAGTACTTCACGAAGTGGGTGGAAGCCATTCCTATGACCTATATCACCAGTAAGCAAATAGCCAAGTTTATCCTAAACTACCTCATATGCCGGTATGGTATTCCCCAAGCCATTGTCACTGATAATGGGAGACCATTCAAGAACCAAGATGTTCGTGCCTTATGCATACAATACAATATCCAACATCACTTTTCAACTCCCTACTATCCGCAGAGTAACGGCCAAGCTGAGGCTTCCAATAAAACCATTCTCAAGATCCTAAAGAAAACGGTCAATGAAGCTGGTCGTGATTGGCACTTGCAACTCAATCCCGCCCTATGGGCCTACTGCACTAGTATCAGAACACCAACTGGTGCCACACCATATGCCTTGGTCTTTGGCTCTGAAGCCATCCTACCTATAGAGGTTGAGATCCCATCCCTCAGAGTATCCATGTAGGACCTGATCAGCGGAGATGAGTATCGCACTTCCAGATTAGCTGAGCTTGAACTACTAGATGAGAGGCGCCTTGCCGCACTTAATCATCTCCACGTCTATCAAAACTGCCTCCGGCGTAATTACAACAAAAAGATCAAAGAAAGACGGTTTCAAGTTGGTGATCTTGTACTTAAGGAGAATCAGAGAAATCAAGTAGATCGAGAGAAAAAGGGTAAGTTTGAGCCTAACTGGTTAGGTCCCTTCATTGTGACAGTAGCATATGGATCGAGAGCTTATACTTTAGCTACACCTGACGGCATTCCTCTAGATGAGCCACTTAACAGTGTCCACCTCAAGAAGTTCTATGCCTGATCCTAAGAGTATTCCCACAAAAAATCAAAAAATCAAAAAAATCAAAAAAAGCAAAAAAAGCAAAAAAAAGCAAAAAAATCAAAAAAATAAAAAGCAAAAAATAAAAAAATAAAAAAAATCAAATAATCCAAAAAAAATCCATCCTCTGGTGAAAACCTGGCAAACAGGTGCCTTGGATAAGTACCATAGTGAAAACCTGGCAAACAGGCGCTATGCGTAGAGTCAGCATCCATCGTCTATCGAGTCCTGTCCACTCCTTGTCCAGTTCGCAATGCACCTCATCCATCCATCCATAATAAAACCATTGACTTTGTTTGCATTTCCATCTCCCTATCTAGTATAGCTTGGAAATTTGTCAGTGTCCATCGTTGTCTTCCCATGTCTTGGTCTAGGTCTACAGTTAACACTGTCTTGTCCTAGGTCAAGTCTTTCTGTGTCTTCTTCAGCAGTCACCCCTACAGTTTCCTCTACCAGAATGGGGGCAACTCTTTCCTTAGCTTCGGTCTAGGATTGGTTCCTTGTTCGTGGTTCATAGCACATACTTCAATCTTGTCTCATTCCCACAGGTAACACCCTTTAACGAACACATCGCTCCTACGATAAGGCTGTTATCTTCTCAACACTTTTTCTACATCATCACACTAACCAGAACTACATATCATCTTTTCAATCTTAAGGTACCTTGATCCCATGGATATGGGTATGTAGGCAGTCTGGAATACGAAGGACGTTTCCAGTACTCAGGTACATAAGATCACCTCTTCTCCGCTCTTTTTCCACATCATCACACTAACTAGAACTACATATTATCTCTTCTCAATCTTAAGGTACCTTGATCCCATGGATATGGGTATGTAGGCAGTATGGAATACGAAGGACGTTTCCAGTACTCAGGTACATAAGATCCCCTCCTTTCACCTTGACCCATTCATCACTCTATCCAGAACTACATATTTATCACGTTCACCTTCCATCGTAAGTGTGCCTTGATCTCGTGGATATAGGGTATGTAGGCAGTCTGGAATACGAAGGATGTATCCAGTACTCAGGCACACACGATCCATCATTCTCCACCCGTCCCAATCCATTAGCATTCCATCCTTCTAGTCTTCCGTTTGTCAAACTCCATTCGCCTCGACTTGACTAACTCAAGCAGCAAGCTAGCGCATCCTTTCAAAGCAAAAGTCCTTGACAAACTTGAAGCAAAGAGGCCTACTTCCAGAGTCAACTACTGTCCTGCGTACCGATTGCCAACAATCAGCTAAGTACCGCTTAACCAAGCCCTAGATCCACAAGCTTGTCTTCTGCGACGTGTTCCATTGTCGAGACCAACACATGCGTCTCCTGCGACATGTGGCATTTCCTGCAAGTGAGACATTGTCTTTTTAGGTAGATAGCCCCCTTTAACGGACACAGAGTTCCTACGATAAGGTTGTTATCTTTCCTATCCAATCTATCCTGAGCAACCTCTTTGGCAAGAGAATATGTTGGCTGTATGTTTACTTTGTAAGTCAGTCAATTTGTGTTATGGTTTATCTTTTGTTCCTTTTCCAATACCTATTCAAGACTACCTTGATTTATCTATAATCTTGGTATGTTGCGATGCAGTACGGATTTGGGGCATAGTCATTGTTTTCGTGTGCTGTGTTTGAGGAATGATCTTTAGTATCTTTCTTAACATTCTATTTATCTTGTGTGTGTTACGACCTAGCATCTTACATATTAATAATTCTTCTTGCATTTACATGTATTGAAGTTTATTTTATGTTCAAGACTATGGCTTATTCGCATGTTCCGACAAGGTTATATTATGTCTAAGGGGATCTAAGTTCAAACCACTTGCTTGCAGAGTCAACGTCCATGCACTCAGCTATTACTGCACCTTGGTCTTCTATACCTTGGTGCCAAACTATCCACGTGCTATATCAAAAATAAGGATTGCTCTTTTTAAATATTTGTGAAACCGTTGCAACAAGCTCATCCATCTACCCATCCATTCATCCATGGCCTTATATAGTTTTCCAACAATAATCAATCAATAGTCTTTTCTATCATGTTCTCTTCTATCTCCACTTTCTTCTATCTATCATCAACCCAACCTTATCTGTCTCCAACAAATCTTCTAGTCGAGCGTCAACACAGTTCTTCTGTCACTTCCCTGTCTTTCCTCTCGAGGGGGCACCCTACACTAACTATGCTGGGGCAATTACCTACACTGGGGCATAAAAAAAAAAAAAACACATTGTATCACATTTTCAACAATCGATTTTCTTTGACGCAACGCTACATGCTGCATTGCATCAAAGAGGGGCAAAATGTAGACACCCTAAAATGACCAAGTCGTCGCATCACTTGCATTTCGTCATTTCTTCTTAATCACCTGCATTTCAACATTAATTAAATAATCTAATTATTTAATTAATTTCACCAAATTCTTCTAAATCACAAAATTGCGACATTAATTAAATAAATCCTCATTATTTAATTAATTAAATCAAATTCCTCTATATTCTTCCACAATTAAATAATTTTTAATTATTTAATTAAATCATTGTCACCTTCCAAAATTCACATCTACATTAATTAAATATATCCAATTATTTAATTAATTCAACAAATTCCCTCTTATCTAAAATTAAATAATTCTTAAATTATTTAATTAAATAAAAAATCATTCTCCCAAAATCATGCACAACAATTAAATAAATTTATTTATTTAATTTGCTTTTAAATCTTCTAAATTAAATAATCCCAATTATTTAATTATTTCTTCCAAAATATCTTTAAATTTAAATAAATCAATTATTTATTTAAATTGCTTTTTCTTCTAATTTGAGTTATCTCTAATATAACTCAAGCTTTTTTGCTCATCAATTAAATATTTCTATATTTAATAAAGCAAAATATCTTCTTTTCTCATGCAAATCCCTTCTTCTTGTTTTAAATCACTTAACTGATTGCTTTATTCTTTTAATTGATTTATTTCTTCAGTTAACTTATTCTTCTATTCTTGATAACTCCTCTCATGCAAAAGAAAGAAAGACACATGTCTTCTTCTCATTCATTGCACATTCCTCAACTTATCTCCTCCATTGATTCTTCTGAATTATCTAGACCGTTGATTGATCATGTTTGAAATCTATATAAACCCCCCTCATCTCCTTCATTATCTCTCTCTTCGATCGTATTCTCAGGCATACTTAACAGAGCTTTGAGCATACAAAACGCGTCGATTGAGCACACTATAACGATCTTTTGACATTGATCTCTTGAGCACATACTTGCTTGTTGCAGCCATGGCTTTGCAACTACATTGAGCAATCCACATATCTCCAAAAGGGAACAATACAGGTTTTGGTAAGAGCTTTCACTTGTCTTTGATTTGTGATTTATGGCTTTTACTTAGATTCGTTTCCTTTATGTTATTGGGTTCTTTGGTTTTATTTAGTTTAGATTTAATCTATTTTTCCATATACACACTTCTTAGGATAGTGAGCCCTAAGGTAGGGAGCCTTAATATAATTCAGTATTGTTATCATAATATATTGTGAGTTAACACTCACCATGGTTTTTCCCTTTTTGGGTTTTCCACATAAAAATCCTGGTGTCTATGTGTTATGTCTTTATGGTTGTTGTTCTTATGTTTGATTTCATTTCACATTATTGAATGTGGTAAATGGATTAATAAATGTGTGAAAGAGAAGTTTTACAAAATATTGATTCACCCCCCCTCTTAGTATTCTTTAGGATCAACAAATGGAACATTTCCAACTTCCATGAATTCTGAGAACTGCTCTGTCAAAGTTTGGCAGTTTTTTGCTCTTAGGGATCTTAAGTGACTTTGTCGGCAGCCTATAGCCTGGAATGACTAGGACATTTGGTGCATGAAATGAGACCTCCCATGGCATTTACCCACCTAACCTGATGTGTTGGTGCTGTCAATTTAGCCCCACGAGTTGTGGAATGCAAAATGTGACTCCTAGCACCTTTCCACTGCATGAAATTGAAGCATTTTACAACAATATGTTCCTTGCCACCATAGACAAATGAAATTGATATAAAAAAGCTGAGGTGGGTTTTTGTAGGTGAACCTGACATCCACCTGTACATGTAAAGAAGACGTTCTTAGGTGTCATGGTTTAAGAGAATAGTCGGTCCAAAGTTTGACACCTTTTTTGTCTTAGGGCTCTTAAGAGATTGTCTCCGTCCCTCATATCCAAGAATGACCAAGAGGCTTCACTACCAAAATGACATCTCCTCTAGCATTTACCCGCCCACCCAAATGTGTTTGCACCATCCATTTTTCCCTAGGAGATACCAAATGTAAGAATTCAATCCTAATACACCTCTTGTAGATAAAAATTCAATACTATTAAGGTGTTATCACTTGATCCAATGTGTTGTAGGGCATCAATTAAGGTTTCCCTTAGCACTGCTATCAATTGTTAGCACCAAATGTGAAGAAATAAATGAGGGTTTGTCATTAAAACTCATTATGAAATAGTAAATAAAGGACATATCATCATGAAATAATCATGAAAACGTACCTTACTTTCCTTCCAAAGGAAACTTCATAAGGATTATGCCTAGCTCCATCATACTCAAATCCTGCATGTAAATGCAATTGCACTATTTAGCTAAAATGAGTACACCAATGAACTCTATAATGAAACAAAGCTAATTAACTAGGCCCAAGGAGCACATATAAGAAGGTAAGATAGATGTCAAATATATAGAAGGTGAAATGAGGATAGCAATGAAAAATAACATACCTTTTTGTCATTCCACTGATTCAATCTAATGAACCATCTGCGTCTGCTCTATTGTTTATTGTGTCAAGTATTGCCTCATAGTCAGACTCACGAACCTTCCACAAGGTCCTATTCAATGGTCTACCCCCATATTTGATCAAATGAATGTTTGATGCCACAACAAGGATAGAATAATGAAGAATATTCCTATGTGTGTACCTTCTAAGCCATGTTCCAGTAACAACCACTGATCTTGTAGGGTACTCATTGTTTTATCCATCTATAACATGGGCATCTAATTTCTGTTTTTCCTCAACACAATGACACAAATAATAATTGTTGCTTTTTCATTATCTTCAGCTGCAATAACTGCATAAAAATGTCCTACATTGATACACGCATTCAGTTTGATTAATATAGTCAACAATACAAAAAAACTACAAAATAAGATGGAATATTGTATTTATTAAATTTGAATGCTAATAATACCTGGTTGAACTAGATCTAAAACATGGTCAAAGTCAATTGATGATTCAATCTCTATGCATTGTAGTGTTGTCGAGAGTTAATGCATGTCAATTGGGCTTAGGCTTTTTGTACACCATTCATCGACCCACTCTTTTGACTTACAATCATACCAAGCTTGATCTATACATGAAGAACAAAAGCATACCATCTACCATGTATGAATACTCCATGAACCTGCATTAGATCTTCTAAAAGAGTGTATCTCACTCAATCCTGTCAATGTACAATAATCCTCATTGTCATGCCCGCATTTCCCATGCGGTCACGACACACCAACATGCGTGTCATGCCCACATTTGCCATGTGGTCATGACACGAACCGCGAAATTTTTTTCTCCCTACCCTAAGAACCACCTCACACGCGCTTGCGTGCTCAGTGGCAATATGCCTAAGGCATCCATGACAACATATTCGATGAGGTGTAGGCTGCCTAGGGGTATACAACACAAAGTGTGTCACTTCTAGGGTTAGACTAAATAAACCTGAACCCTAAGTTTACTAGGCGATGATGAAATTGCCAGCAATGATCCCTAATTAAACTCGGATCGAAAAGGTGAATAGATGAAAGTGACATGATGGCGCATGATTGAAGGGTGGAAAGATGGATTTAAATTAATTAAACCAATGTATAAAATAGACCTTAGGAACCTAACCAGATTTCGGCATCATAACGCATTTTTTTGATACGCAAAAATAAATTTCAAATAAAACACCACTAGGAAAAACAAATAAATTAAATGATTAATATTAAATTATCTTAGAACGATATCAACGATATAAATTAAAATAATTTAATTAATTAAATATGTCAAGTCGACGAGTACATTCAATCAAGAAATCGAGTTCGTCATTAAATATAATTTGGCATTATACTTAATATTTCTCTCGAAGATTTAATGGATGAGGGAGTGGATAAGATATTCGCTCCTGAAAAATAATATTAATAAAATAAAATTGAAGTTCCCCACCCAAGCGACATAAATAAAAAAAATAAATTTAAAATTTAAAGGGAGATTTCTTCCCAAATAGAATAATTAAATCCTTCACAAGTGAATGTAAATACAAGACAAATACAAACCCCCTATATAAAATAGAATTTAATTAAATTACACAAGGGACAAGGATAGTTAAAACAAAATGGGAAATTTTAATACAATTAATGAAAGTTTTCAAAAAAAATCCCCTTAAGGAAAATCCCTCTAAAAGAAAATAGGATTAAGTCTAATTTTAAATAGACCTAAACCAAATTTAAAATTGGTTTCAAAAAGGGAAACCCTAATCTAATATTACACCTCCTCTTTTGCCCTAATCTCTCCTTACATTCTCATTCTCTCTAAATTTTTTTTTTTGTCCAAGCCCTAATCTCATCTCTTATTTTTTGATATGGTTTTGTTTTCTCTTTATGTATGCAAGTGTAGGGTTTAAACCAAAATGGAGCCATGGATTCTTCTTAACCTCCACGGAGGTATATGCATCAATAGTTTACCATTTTTTTTTTGTTGCATCTCGTATATATAAAAATGTAAATATATATTCTTTTATACAGTGTGCTGAGTGTGTAAGAGCTGTGTATGTGTGTTGCAGGGCTGAGTGGTGAAGCAGCAACGGTGGAAATGACACAGGTGTGAGGTCGGCATAAAGGAAGACATGTGGAGGAGGCGGCGCTGTGTGGTGGTGTGGTGGAGGTCACAGTGGAGCCGCTGGAGATGGTTGTGGAGGAAGGGAGGCAGTGGGCAAAGGGGAAGCGTGGTGGTAAAGACCGCGAAGGGGAACAGAGCACGGGCGGCGGTTTTGGGTGCTGCATGGAGTTTGGGAAGTATGGGGCTTGGGGTTAAGGTAGAGGGTGGTGTGTGAAGTGTGTGGGGGGGGTGTGGGGGAGACGGAGCGGGTGTGGGTGGAGGCTCTGCCTCCCCCACACTCCCTATGACTTGTAAACCCTGTCAGACTGTGGGCGTTGCCCACAGTCTGACCCCTCTCTTTTTTTTGTTATTTTTTTTTAATTTTTTAATTTTATTTTATTTTTATGAAATATTTAAGTAAATAAATGTGTACGTGTATATATATATATATACACAATACAATACCCTCAACTTATTAACCTTTTTTTTTGTAAATGCATCTATACTAATTCTGTATTTATATTTATATATACATGCACATATATATATTTTAATATATATATGCATGTATATATTTTAATATTTATAAAGAACATACCTATTGTTGCTTTATGGAAATAACAAAATAAAAATATTTGTATATAGATATCTAATAAATATCCTCTCACAACTGGGCTTCAATATTTAAAAGAAAAATTTGCTTTTCAGATTTTCACCAAACAGTAACTCAATATCATTTTTTTTTGAGCAAAAAGCAAATAGAAATACTTTTCCCCTGATTTTGACAAATATAAATATTACAAGCTCCAAATGCACAATTCATAAAATAGAATTAATCTTTCCTTTCCTTCTACATTTTTCTGTATCATACACAATGGTAAAGAAAATATACTAAGCAACACTATATTTTCCTATTTCATACACAGTTTAATCTTTATGAACAGAAACATATCTACATATGTTATTATATATTATTTCTTTTATTTTTATTTTTCTTCTGTATTGAAAGTAATTCTGCAAGGTATAGCAAACATTCACCTCTAGCTTCCTATAACAACTTAGCATTATGACCTACAAACTAACAAACAGCTATCTATCATCCTTTGCAATAAAACATATGCAACAACTTAGGCATTATTATCATATATTCTCTCTTTTTTTTTGTGCTTTGAAAGGACAGTGACAATAGTGCATTTAAAGTTTCTCTTTCATACAAAGGATACAATAAACTTTTATTCAACCACATTCATACGTTTATATATACATTTTTCTTTGTAAAAGAAATGTTGACAGAACAATGACATAACCCACATGCATTTCACTAAACCTTCCAACTCCACAAACGAGGAAGGTAAACAACATTACATAAATACAGGATGTTTACATTTCACTATACATCACAGCCATTTCCGTGACAACTAACTCAACAGTACTTTCATAAATAGATATTAATAAGGCCATAATGGCCATGGCTCCAAACAACCACTAAACACTTCCAAGACTCACAAGAGGAGCTCACATCCACTTTTCCTTCTTCACTCAAACCTGCAACTAAACACAGCAATGAAGCAACAAAAACCAGCCACTGAGAAAGGAAAGCTCTCCTCCCTACCGTAGACCCGCAAGAGGGTCACCCCTGAGCTAGGGAGGTAGGGGATTTCACACAGGTGTACCAATCCACAATAGAATCAAACACATCCACTCAAACAACCCCAAAGGCTTAACACAATACTCAACTCATGTAAATGAGTTTGGTGAGGGTAGGGAATAGACCTCTCAACTTAAAAGGGCTCCCAAAAGAAAAGAAAATCTCAACTCGTGGCCTCAAGCCAAAATCCCAGAACACCACAATCCACAAGAATCACAACAAAATGCATGGCACTCTTGCCTTTCAGATATCTCCTCCTCAAATGATGATAAGCCCTCAAGGCATAGACACATACTGTGGGAGAGCCCCCAAGGATTGTTCCTCTCCCCTACCCATACAAGTTGAGCATTACCTCCATTGGAGGTGTTCTCACCATAACACCCAACCCCAAATCAAATGCAAAACATCACAATGCAACAAACTTACAACCAGAAAAACAAACATGGAACATCATATAAGCAAAGTAAGAAGCAAGATAAGAGGCCTACCTTCAAGGCCTTGACAATGGAAGTAGAATTGGTGAAGAGCTCCAACCTTTCCCAAGCCTTCCAACTTTTAGAATTACTCCAACCTTCTCTAACTCCTCCAAACTTAGAAAGGAAAATTAAAATTTGCAAGAAGTCTCCAATTGCAAGGAAAAAAGACTAGCAGAGAAGAACCCCCTCTCCTCTACAAGAGGAGCTATTATAGGCCATCAACTTGGCCTTGAGGGAATGAGAAGGTGACATTTGTCACCATCTCCTTCCTCCTCCAAAACCACTTGTAAGAGTGAGAAGGTAAGAGGATGACAAATGTCCTCCTCTCACTCCACCTCCATCTCCACCTCATCCACTTGTGCTTCCACACATGTGGGAGGGGGACAAATGGTGAGTTGGATTCCCACTCACACCTCAAGAAGACAATGGTCTTGAGTGGTGCTCCCACTCACTTGGGAGTTTGGGAGGACTCTTGGAGACCTCCTAAGTCTTCCTTGGGACTGATTCCCAAAACGTAGGGATGGGAGATGAGCTCTTCCCAAGGCAAGGCCCATCCCCATCTTCCTTCTTCCCAAATTCGTCACTTTTACTCCACCATGGTTTAGGGTGACCTAAGGTGAGTCAAAACTAGGGTTAGGTGGTCCAAGTTGACCCTAGACTCATGGTTGACCACCTAGGGTAACTTTTGGGACGCTAGGGTTCATGAAAAGGGTTAAAAATTCACATTTAAATGGCCAATAATAATAATAATAATAAAAATCCCAAGTGGCATAAATCAAATAAATTTACAATACTTAATATTAATCAAGAATAAGAACAAGGTAGGGTACTAAGGCTAAAAATAATTAAAATTAAACCAAGCACAATAAATCATCATTCAATTACACACGTGATCCTTATCCCTCTTGGGAATGAATTGGCTTAACAGGGAATAACATGGTGTGAATCCTACCTCTGATTTCCCCTGGCTAGGGAACGTAAAACTTGCAAATCTCGATCAAGTGTCAGTCTTGTCATAAAAAGTCATAGCTGAAGCAAACTGAAATTAACTTCACGCAATCGAAATAAACATCAATACATAACTACAAATTAAACTGCATTTTCCATCACATGTCAAATAGTTCACATCACAAAATAACATCTAATATAAATCCCATATATCAAACCATAACATATCATCCAATATGACCGAATCAAATCACATGTATCAAATCAGTGAGATAAAACAAGTCTGTATAATGAAACATAGCCACTAAGGTTAGATAGTGTCATCTACAGAATAGCATAATGATCAAAATATGGGAGGTGAAATAGTCGGCCTCACATCCTCCCCCCCTAAGATTGAACTTCCTCCTGGAAGTCATCAAAAAGGTGAGGATAGAGTGCCCTCAAACTACCTGCATCCTCCCATGTCATCATGACCTCGTCATATCGATCCCACTGGACCCTAACCTAGTCCAGCTCTCGACCTCGAAGGCCCAATGTCTGATGAGGCAATATGTGAATTGGCTCCAGCACCAACTTCCCGCTTGCCTCAACCTGTAAAGCACTCCAGTCTAGTACGTGAGATACATCAGATATATATCGTCTCAAAATAGAAACATGAAAGACATCGTGGATACGTAACAGGCTAGGTGGCAATGCTAGATGATAGGCAACTGGTCCTATCCACTCCAAAATCTCAAAGGGTCCTACGAACTATGGTGCGAGCTTAGAGCCCTTTCCATAATGGATTGGACTCTTGTGTGGCCGCACTCTAAGGAATACCCTGTCTCCCACTTAGAAGTTCTGATCTATCCTCTTAGCAGCGGCATACTTCTTCTGCCTATCCTGTGCCTCTTGCAACCTCTGTCTAATCAGTGTTACCTGCTGCTCCATATCCTAAACTAGCTCTGGACCAATGGTGTCTCTGTCCTCAATCCGATCCCAACTCAATGGCATCCTGCATGGTCTGCCGTATAAAGCCTAAAAGGGAGGCATACCTAACGAGCTATGAAGCCCATTATTGTAGGCAAACTCAACTAGATAAAGATACTCCTCCCATCTAGACTGATGGTCCATAACATACATCTGAAGCATGTCCTCCAATACCTGATTCACCTGCTCTGTCTGTCCATCTGTCTTGGGATGATAAGCGGAGCTAAAATTGAGTTGTGTGCCCAATGCCTGCTGTAAGGCTCTCCAGAATGCTGAAGTGAACACTGGATCTCTATCAGAGATGATGCAGCAAGGTACTCCATGTTGTCTCACAATATCATCCAAGAATACCTTCGCCACAGCTGGCGCATTGTACGTCGTGCGTACAAGAGAGAAATGAGCCACCTTGGTCAACTTGTCGACTGTCACCATGATGGCATCATGGTGATGCGAAGACATAGGAAGACCAACAATAAAATCCATGGAAATGGTGTCCCATTTCCACTCAGGTATATCATGTGGGTATAGGAGACCTACTGGATGCTGATGCTCAGCCTTGACCCTCTGGCACTCAAGGCATCAAGCAACAAACTATGCTATATCTCATCTCATACCTGCCTAATAGTACAGTTGTCGAAGATTGGCATGCATCTTCTTCACCCCAGAATGTGCCGCATATGGTGCTCTATGAGCCTTTGATAGCACTACAGTACGTAAGTCACCTGCGTGGGGTACATAGATGCGCTGTCAATGACGAAGTAAACCATCTGTGTCAAGTGTATACCCTGCAAACTTGCCCACAAGGGCCCTCTATAAACTGATCTCCTGTTGCACCTCTAGATACCACTCATCCTTTGGCAAATGCTGAATAATGCGATCCCTCAAGTCCACACTCAGAGTCAAGGTTAAGAGTTCGTGGCGCCTCCGACTCAATGCGTCAGCAACCATGTTCTCCTTCCCTTTGATGTAGTGGACATCAAAGTCATACTCGCAGAGGAACTCCATCCAACGCCACTAACGGGAATTTAGATTTGGCTATGTAAAGATATACTGGAGGCTATGATGATCAGAATGGAGCTCAAAGTGATGGCCCAACATGAAATGTCTCCAACGGACTAGAGCATGAACCACTGCTGATCACTCTACCACCCTGCATAAGTACAGCTCCCAATCCCTCAAGTGATGCATCCGTGCAAACCATGAAATCTACTGCAGGATCAAGAACTGCTAAAATAGGAGCGCTGGTAAGATGCTCCTTGAGGACCCCAAAGGCCCTCTCACACTGCTCAGTCCAAAGAAAGCTCTTCCCTTTCCGCTGGAGGGAAGTGATGGGGTGCGCAATCCGAGAAAAGCCCTCAACAAAATGACGGTAATAACCAGCTAACCCCATGAAACTCCTTACCTCTGTCACACTAGTGGGTGCTGGCCAATCCCTGATAGCCCTGATCTTCAATGGATCTATTGAGATTCCATCGCCAGAAAGGATATGCCCCAGATACTGAACCTCTGTCCTAAAAAATACACACTTCACCAAATTCCCATAAAGCTTCTGCTCTCGCAAACACTGTACAACCTGACGAAGGTGCTCCTCATGCTCCTCCTCAGTCCATGAGTAGATCAAAATGTCATCAAGAAAAATGATCATGAACCAATCTAAATACGCACGGAACACCCCGTTCATGAGACTCATGAACACTGCAGGGGGATTCGTCAAGCCAAAGGGTACCACTGTGAACTCATAGTGTCCATAACGAGTCCAGAAGGTGGTCTTATGGATATCTGCCTCTTCGATACATAACTAATGATACTTGGACTTTAGGTCTATCTTAGAGAACACCCTGGCTCCCTACATCTGGTCGAAAAGATCATCAATCCTAGGCAGCGGATAATGGTTCTTCACCATCACCTTATTCAACTGCCTGTAGTCCATACACAAACGAAGAGACCCATCCTTCTTCTTCATGAAGATGACAAGAGTGCCCCAAGGTGAAATGCTCGGTCGGATGTGCCCCTTCCCAAGCAATTCCTCCAACTGTAGCTTGAGCTCAGTGAGCTCATGTGTGGTCATCTTGTAGGGTGCATGAGACACTGGCTCGGCACTCGGCACTAAGTCTATGTGAAAGTCTACCTCACGTCAGGGAGGCATCCCCAGTAACTCTGCTGGGAAAACATCGACAAACTCTCTAAGGATGGGATGATCATCCAAAGATGCCTCTAGCTCGTCATCTGATCTATTGCTCACTATGATGGTGAACATCTGACATCCCTTCCGCATGCAGTGCTTAAGCTGCTGAGCAGATATCATATGCACTGCGGTGGGCTTCTGCATGCCCACAATCTCAACTGATGTGTCATGATCATCTAAACAGCTGATCACCTTTTGGCAACAATCTAGCTTGGCTCGATGAGCCGCAAGCCAATCCATACCCAACACCACATCATAGGATCCTAATGTCATGACTCTAAGGTCACATACTGTAGTGAAGGGTCCCAAAGCAATCTCACAATCATGGACTAAGGCATCTACTGTCAGTTTAGCTCCTGAAGCCAACTCAACTACCCACCTATTACCCTGCCTAGAGGCCACCAGTGTGCAACGCTCCACTAACGATGGAGATATAAATGAATCAGTAGCACTAGAGTCAAAGAGAATAGAAATGGGGTTACCCCCAATCATACCTGATGTCTCAATCACTGACACCTAAAAATCTACCTGGCGGTTATCAACCGCTGCAAACATACGGTGGGATCTACCCACATCACCCACTGTCTGCTCGGAACCTCCTGCATGAGGCTGTCCCCCTGCTGTATAACCCTATGGGCACTCTCTAGCTAGGTGTCCTGCTCCACCACAAACATAACAAGGGCCCCTAACCTGTACTTGTACAGTTTGGGTCCTACTCGACTGCTGCTGTCCTGATCTACCAGTAGACCCCTGTGAACCCCTATAAGACTGCTGTGACCTCGCGGGTCTCATAGGTGGTCCCTACTGTCTTTGATCTCTACACAGGCCCTGCTGCTGCCAACCCCTATTATGTCCCCCTTGTGACCTCTGTTGTGTCCTAGCTCTCTGCTACTGCTGTGGCTACTGCTGCTATGAGGGTCTAGGAGGTAAAGATGCTGAACTAAATCCTCCTCTGTGAGGTGGCTGCGATGGTCTACAGAAACTTTGCTAATGCTACTACTATCCCTGATCCTGAAACTAAGGGCAAGAACTCTGTCCTCGTCCTTGAATCTCCTCAATGATGTATGCCTTCTCAGCAGCATCACTCAAAGTCTAGGGGTCTGCCATCCAAATAGGCCTTGCTATACTATGATTAAGTCCTCTGACAAACTTATGCACCATGAGTTTCTCGTCATGGAGATACTCTGCATATCTAGATAACTCTGTAAACCTAGCCTCATACTGAGCCACTGAAAGTCCCCTCTGCTGAAGGTCATGGAACTCATCTATACGACGCTGTCTGTAATGGTCTGACAAGTAGCACGCATTGAAGCGCTCAATGAAGGTCTCCCATGTGAGGGTGTCTAAAGATAGGTGACACTTACACTCCTTAGTGCATCACCAGGTAGCTGCTGTATCCCGCAATAAGTGTACTGCCACCTAGGCCTTCATGTTGCCCTCGTAAGGATGCAATGCGAAGCACCTATCCAAACTGATAAGCCAGGCCTCTGCCTCAGCTCCCTCTGTGGTCCTGATGAATGTAGGAGGGTTCAACCTCAATATGTCCCTAATGGGATCTCCTCTATCTCTGTGCCCCCAGATAGGCTCATCTGCATGATAGTCATAAGGCCTGTGACCCAAGTGCTCTACACACACTGTCTCATCCTGTCTAGCCCGATGTGGGGGGCTCCTGCTACGGGCCCTGTTAGCTGAACTAACCTCCTCTGTCTCTGGTAGCTCGACGTAAGGCTCCTCACGTGGTGCCCCTCACGACTCTACGTGGGGCTCCTCTCGCGGATCCTCGCGGGGCTCGACACGTGGCTCTGCGCATGGCTCAACTACAGCCAGTGGAAGCCTATCTAAGATTGCCTGTAAGGCCTGTAAAATCTGTGGTCCCATATCTGGTGGGGCCGGTGGTGCCTATGGTACCTGAGGAACTAGCTGTGGCTGTAGGAGTGGTTGTACCTATGGATCTCGTTGTACCTGTGGATCTGGCTGACCCGGTCCCACAGCTGATGAATCAATGCATACCTCTGTGGGTGGAGTGCGGCAGGTCTGCGCTCGCCAAACTCGTCTGGGAGGCATCCTACAAAATGAGGTAGCCACAAGTCAATCATAGTTGCAGAAATAATAATGTGCCTAAAACAAGCCCAATGTTTTAAAAACTTGGCTCTGATACCAAATGTCATGCCTGCATTTCCCATGCAGTCACAACACACCAACACGCGTGTCATGCCCACATTTTCCATGTGGTCATGACACGAACTGCGAAATTTTTTTTCTCACCCTAAGAACCACCTCACACGCGGTTGCAGGCTCAGTGGCAATACGCCTAAGGCGTGACCATGACAACATATTCGATGAGGTGTAGGCTGCCTAGGGGTATACAACACGAAGTGTGTCGCTTCTAGGGTTAGACTAAATAAACCTGAACCCTAAGTTTACTAGGCGATGATGAAATTGCCAGCAACAATCCCTAATTAAACTCGGATTGAAAAGGTGAATAGATGAAAGTGATATGATGGCGCACGATTGAAGGGTGGAAAGATGGATTTAAATTAATTAAACCAATGTATAAAATAGACCTTAGGAACCTAACCAGATTTCGACATCATAACACGTTTTTTTGGTACGCAAAAATAAATTTAAAATAAAACACCACTAGGAAAAACAAATAAATTAAACGATTAATATTAAATTATCTTAGAATGATATCAACGATATAAATTAAAATAATTTAATTAATTAAATATGTCAAGTCGACGAGTACATTCAATTGGGAAATCGGGTTCGTCATTAAATATAGTTTGGCATTATACTTAATATTTCTCTCGAAGATTTAATGGATGAGGGAGTGGATAAGATATTCGCTCTTGAAAAATAATATTAATAAAATAAAATTGAAGTTCCCCACCCAAGCGACTTAAATAAAAAAAAGAAATTTAAAATTTAAAGGGAGATTTCTTCCCAAATAGAATAATTAAATCCTTCACAAGTGAATGTAAATACAAGACAAATACAAACCCCCTATATAAAATAGAATTTAATTAAATTGCACAAAGGACAAGGATAGTTAAAACAAAATGGGAAATTTTAATACAATTAATGAAAGTTTTCAAAAAAAATCCCCTTAAGGAAAATCCCTCTAAAAGAAAATAGGATTAAGTCTAATTTTAAATAGACCTAAACCAAATTTAAAATTGGTTTCAAAAAGGGAAACCCTAATCTAATATTACACCACCTCTTTTTCCCTAATCTCTTCTTACATTCTCATTCTCTCTAATTTTTTTTTTTGTCCAAGCCCTAATCTCATCTCTTATTTTTTGATATGGTTTTGTTTTCTCTTTATGTATGCAGGTGTAGGGTTTAAACCAGAATGGAGCCATGGATTCTTCTTAACCTCCATAGAGGTATATGCATCAATAGTTTACCATTTTTTTTGTTGCATCTCGTATATATAAAAATGTAAATATATATATTTTTTATACAGTGTGCTGAGTGTGTAAGAGCTGTGTATGTGTGTTGCAGGGCTGAGTGGTGAAGCAGCGGCGGTGTAAATGACACAGGTGTGAGGTTGGCGTAAAGGAAGACATGTGGAGGAGGCGGCGCTGTGTGGTGGTGTGGCAGAGGTCATAGTGGAGCTTCTGGAGACAGCGGCGGAGGAAGGGAGGTAGTGGGCAAAGGGGAAGTGCAGTGGTAAAGGCTGCGAAGGGGAGTAGAGTACAGGCGGCGGTTTTGGGCGCTGCGCAGAGTTTGGGAAGTATGGGGCTCGGGGTTAAGGTAGAGGGTGGTGTGTGAAGTGTGTGGGGGGGGTGTGGGGGAGGCAGAGCCCCCACCCACACCCCCTATGACTTATAAACCCTGTCGGACTGTGGGCGCTGCCCACAGTCCGACCCCTCTCTTTTTTTTTGTTATTTTTTTTTTATTTTTTTAATTTTGTTTAAATTTTTTTTTAATGAAATATTTAAGTAAATAAATGTGTATATATATATACACACAATACAATACCCTCAACTTATTAACCTTTTTTTTTTGTAAACGCATCTATACTAATTCTGTATTTATATTTATATATACATGCACATATATATATTTTAATATTTATACAGAACATACCTATTGTTGCTTTATGGAAATAAAAAAATAAAAACATTTGTATATAGATATCTAATAAATATCCTCTCACAGCTTGGCTTCAATATTTAAAAGAAAAATTTGCTTTTCAGATTTTTACCAAACAGTAACTCAATATCATTTTTTTTTTTGAGCAAAAAGCAAACAGAAATACTTTTCTCCTGATTTCGACAAATATAAATATTACAAGCTCCAAATGCATAATTCATAAAATAGAATTAATCTTTCCTTTCCTTCTACATTTTTCTGTATCATACACAATGGTAAAGAAAATATACTAAGCAGCACTATATTTTCCTATTTCATACATAGTTTGATCTTTATGAACAGAAACATATCTACATATGTTATTATATATTATTATTATTATTATTATTATTATTTTCTTCTGTATTGTAAGTAATTCTGCAAGGTATAGCAAACATTCACCTCTAACTTCCTATAACAACTTAGCATTATGACCTGCAAACTAACAAATAGCTATCTATCATCCTTTGCAATAAAACATATGCAGCAACTTAGGCATTATTATCATATATTCTCTCTTTTTTTTTGTGCTTTGAAAGGACAGTGACAATAGTGCATTTAAAGTTTCTCTTTCATACAAAGGATACAATAAACTTTTATTCAACCACATTCATACGTTTATATATACATTTTTCTTTGTAAAAGAAATGTTGACAGAACAATGATATAACCCACATGCATTTCACTAAACCTTAAAACTCTGCAAATGGGGAAGGTAAACAACATTACATAAATATAGGATGTTTACATTTCACTATACATCACAGCCATTTCCATGACAACTAACTCAACAGTACTTTCATGAATAGATATCAATAAGGCCATAATGGCCATGGCTCCAAACAGCCACTAAACACTTCCAAGACTCACAAGAGGAGCTCATATCCACTTTTCCTTCTTCACTCAAACCTGCAACTAAACACAACAATGAAGCAACAAAAACTAGCCACTGAGAAAGGAAAGCTCTCCTCCCTACCGTAGACCTGCAAGAGGGTCACCCCTGAGCTAGGGAGGTAGGGGATTTCACACAGGTGTACCAATCCACAACAAAATCAAACACATCCACTCAAACAACCCCAAAGGCTTAACACAATACTCAACTCATGTAAATGAGTTTGGTGAGGGTAGGGAATAGACCTCTCAACTTAAAAGGGCTCCCAAAAGAAAAGAAAATCTCAACTCCTGGCCTCAAGCCAAAATTCCAGAATACCACAATCCACAAGAATCACAACAAAATGCATGGCACTCTTGCCTTTTAGATATCTCCTCCTCAAATGATGATAAGCCCTCAAGGCATAGACACATACTGTGGGAGAGCCCCCAAGGATTGTTCCTCTCCCCTACCCATACAAGTTGAGCATTACCTCCATTGGAGGTGCTCTCACCATAACATCCAACCCCACATCAAATGCAAAACATCACAATGGAACAAACTTACAACCAAAAAAACAAACATGGAACATCATATAAGCAAAGTAAGAAACAAGATAAGAGGCCTACCTTCAAGGCCTTGACAATGGAAGTAGAATTGGTGAAGAGCTCCAAGCCTTCCCAAGCCTTCCAACTTTCAAAATTATTCCAACCTTCTCTGACTCCTCCAAACTTAGAAAGGAAAATTAAAATTTGCAAGAAGTCTCCAATTGCAAGGAAAAAAGACTAGCATAGAAGAACCCCCTCTCCTCTACAAGAGGAGCTATTATAGGCCATCAACTTGGCCTTGAGGGAATGAGAAGGTGACATTTGTCACCATCTCCTCCCTCCTCCAAAACCACTTGTAAGAGTGAGAAGGTAAGAGGATGACAAATGTCCTCCTCTCACTCCACCTCCATCTCCACCTCATCCTCTTGTGCTTCCACACATGTGGGAGGGGGACAAATGGTGAGTTGGATTCCCACTCACACCTTAAGAAGACAATGGTCTTGAGTGGTGCTCCCACTCACTTGGGAGTTTGGGAGGACTCTTGGAGACCTCCTAAGTCTTCCTTGGGAATGATTCCCAAAACGTAGGGATGGGAGATGAGCTCTTCCCAAGGCAAGGCCCATCCCCATCTTCCTTCTTCCCAAATTCGTCACTTTTACTCCACCATGGTTTAGGGTGACCTAAGGTGAGTCAAAACTAGGGTTAGGTGGTCCAAGTTGACCCTAGACTCATGGTTGACCACCTAGGGTAACTTTTGGGACCCTAGGGTTCATGAAAAGGGTTAAAAATTCACATTTAAATGGCCAAAAAAAAAATAATAATAAAAATCCCAAGTGGCATAAATCAAATAAAATTTACATTACTTAATATTAATCAAGAATAAGAGCAAGGTAGGGTACTAAGGCTAAAAATAATTAAAATTAAACCAAGCACAATAAATCATCATTCAATTACACACGTGATCCTTATCCCTCTTGGGAATGGATCGGCTTAATAGGGAATAACATGGTGTGAATCCTACCTCCGATTTCCTATGGCTAGGGAACGTAAAACCTGCACATCTCGATCAAGTGTCAGTCCTGTCATGAAAAGTCATAGCCGAAGCAAACTAAAATTAACTTCACGCAATCGAAATAAACATCAATACATAACTACAAATTAAACTGCATTTTCCATCACATGTCAAATGGTTCACATCACAAAATAACATCTAATATAAATCCCATATATTGAACCATAACATATCATCCAATATGACCAAATCAAATCACATGTATCAAATCAGTGAGATAAAACAACAAGTCTATATAATGAAACATAGCCACTAAGGTCGGATAGTGTCATCTACAGAATAGCATAATGATCAAAATATGGGAGGTGAAATAGTTGGCCTCACACTCATATTTTGCAATGTTAGTATCATCAACCAACTAAAAATATCTATGAACTTTAGACTTCCCTTCTTTACCTAGACCCATTATAGCATTACATCATTTGACAATAGATCTCACATCTATCAACATTGCATTGTCTTTGTACTTCAACTCTTCTCGTGCTAATGCTCTTTTGATACATGCTCCTGTACCATCATGCTCCCCCTTTCCATGCCTAACCTCACAAAAGTTCCACATATGTTGAACACCATTCATACTATGCATCCTGCTCAACCAATAGAACATCCATGAGTTCTTAAATTGTGATGCACAATTATTTGACCATATGATATACTGACCATATAATATGCTCTTGCTAGTCAAATCATGGTAGAACATCTGAAAGCAACCTTGCACGAACTCCATAGAATGTGTGCAATCATCACTGATATAAAAATGATACTCCCTCAAGATCTTCCTATTGTCCTCTGTACTGTCATCTGCATGAATGAATGCTAAATGCACAAATATAGTAACCTGCACGTAGAGTTGTAGTACTATGATTGCACCTCATTCTATGGCTGTAGTGTGTAGTTCTCTACAAAGTCAACAACTGAAACAATGGTACCAGGGGGAAATGTGTCCTTGCATAACTTGAATTACAAGTCCAACCATCGAGCTCTATGGGTATGTCTTGCATACTCATAAACTATATTACCTCAGAAAATAGAGATAAACTGATACACTGGATCTTTTAAATGACCAATTCACACCTTTTTGCTTCTTTTCCATCTTTTAGACTATATGCCATTGTCTTATATTTTCTAAAACTTCCTAGTTCATTTCCAATTGCATGTGTGTTCTCCATATGTTCACAAATTGGCAAATATTGCAACCCACCACAATGATCACATGTTCCATCCAAGCATAAGTTATTGTGGAATAATTGACCATCTACTCTTTGACACTCCTACAAAACATCATTAATATGCAAATCTACACATATATATCTATAAACA
Source organism: Cunninghamia lanceolata (assembly GCA_027924645.1). Classification (NCBI taxonomy): domain Eukaryota; kingdom Viridiplantae; phylum Streptophyta; class Pinopsida; order Cupressales; family Cupressaceae; genus Cunninghamia; species Cunninghamia lanceolata. The sequence goes on along the minus strand of BSBN01000973.1, from coordinate 2,856,654 downwards.
TCATAATGATTAGAAAACTCAATATGTACTCTACAACAACAAGTGTGCATGTGTGATTTATTTTGACATAAAAAGGCTTTACCATTTCAAAACAACTTTGAATAATTTTGATTTGAGGATACATCTCTTGAAATTTCTTGAAAAATTGTGTTTGATTCACATCCAAAAAATGCTTTGGATGTGGCTCACAGTTTTGACAACCAATTGTCCTTACAACATCTCTTGCATTAGGAGATACCCTTGTGTTATTTTTCTGAAATTCTTCGATGAGTGATCTCAAGGCTTCAACAACAACTTTGTCTTTCCATGAGAGTCTCCTAGAGAATGCCAACAATTCATTGGTATTTGTCTTCGCAACTCTTTCATGTCTTCCAATAGCTCTCATTAGAATTTTTCTACTTATTTTCAATGCTTCACTTGTCTTTCTAATGAGGCAAGCTTTCTTTGTTTGTTGGCTTACTATTGTCAATGTAATGACACATCATTTGACATTAGTATCCTTGGTGCGTGAGGTGGAACCCACACTCTCATATGCATCATTAGATTCTTTACAATTGATTTTTCACTTGAAGCATCTGATGTTCTTAGGCCAAGAATCTTCATAATGGGCCTGAATTTTAGATTTCTCATCAATTCAACAAATAGTTGACATCTTCCAATTTCATTTCAATTCTCAAAGAATGATTTTCATATCTTTGGCAAGTATGCTTGGGAATCTTATCCTGCATGGGCTTCAAAACATTCTCATTGATATCAATTAGAAACTTAAGCTTTCTATGCAAAATTCTATGAGGCCTTTTCTATGGTAAAGTTGACTCAACATTAGGAATTTCTTCAATATTTACTTGAGATGGGATAGATGGCGTACCTTTAATTGGAGATGGAAAAGATAAAAACACTTGAAGTTGAGATGGAGAATATGTTGGCAAGTGACACTGTGTGGCTTCATAAGTGTTGTCATTGATGGTAACAAAATCTATCCCACACATCCGCAGTACATAATATGCCTTCGCCAGAAGTTAGATTGAAGAATGTTTTGGTCCAGTGAACAAGAATGGAGTATGTAACAAGGTTCGACAATTAGGTCCGGATCTCTCAGATGGTGTAACTCAGTAAGTTACAGACTTGGGAAAGTCAAGAGGGGTATCATGACTACTATAATCCAGAGATTTAGCCTCCGGTGATAAATCAAGGAAAAGATATGAGCATCTGAGTGTTGGGTTCCAATTAGGCAGAGCAGACAGAGGAAGAACTGACCGACAGAGTATCAGACTTCAATCTAGATGAGTAAAAGATGTTGATCAAGCAATATGTTGGATTATACATTATTGGCTGACATGATTAATGACTTCTATGCCTATGTTTTTGATACCCAAAACAAATCAAGCATGGATTCAGTCGATAGATTGATTACTTATAGTGTTCTTGATGCTGACTAGGAAGTTGATAAAAATCCTTGATGCAGATATATATACCAGATAGATTTCAGCATGTAAGGGTGTATGGTGAACAAGTGATGAAATAAAGTGTGAAGAAAAGCAAGGATAAGTGTGAGAGTAGTAATTCAAGTTTGGTATGTGACAGAACAACATTAAAATAGAAGAAGAATGAAGTGCAACAGATCAGTGTATTGTGCCTAACTGGAACTGAACTCTTGCATTTGTAGATGCTTCTCATTAGTTCAAACACTTGATTATCTTCTGTAATTTTTGTAGACAGTGAGTCTCTTGTAGGTAGTGCCTCTTGTGAGTAGTGTGCTCGAGCAGTGATCCCTAATTGGCAAGTGCCATTTTGTACTCCTTTATTATTTTAATAGAGAATACAATCTTGGGTTAGTCACCCTGTGGTTTTTCCCTTAACAGGGTTTCCACGTAAAAATCCTTGTGTTATGTGTGTTGATTTTATTTCTATTCTTATGATTACATATGCTTCCATGTTTTGATGCAACACTGATTATTAAGATAACAAAAAGAAAAGAAAGTTAAGGAAATTTTGAGATACTAATTCACCCCCCTCTTAGTTATCTACCTTGTTTCCAACAATTGGTATCAGAGCCAAGTTCCTCTGAACAAAGCCTAACAACTTGAGAAAGATCTGGGAATCTCAATGGATGTATATGGTATGAAGGAACAACTTCAGTTTGCCCTAGATGATCTTGAACACTCCCACTCTGAAGTCAATAATTCGAGAGAAAGACTCAAACAAGCTGATGATTTCATAAATGAGCTAAAAGAAAAACTTAGTATCTCTGTGAAAAAGAGAAAGGAACTACTTAAAAAATTAGCCAATCAGAGTGAAGTCAATGATACTAATGAAGATCTGGATGAGAAAAATTAGCTATGTGAGAAGCTGTCAAAAGAAGTCATTATGGTAAGGCATGAAATGGAATAAGGGGTTATGAGATTCACCCAAGAAATTGAAGAAAAAGGAAAATTGAAGATAATCTAAAATAATCCCTCAAGGAGAAAATAGAGGATTGCCACAAAAATGGATAGAATAATCAGGCATCTTGAATCTGATCTTGAAGAAGCTAGAGAAATGAAGAACAACTTGAGAATCAGATTGACACTCTTAAACAAGATCTTCAAACTGCAAATGAATACAAAGAAAAATTCAAGATAAGTTCAGCCCAACTTGAAGTTCTTCTTGCAAGCCAAAAGAGGGTAGATGATAAGCATGGCTTGGGATATGAGAAAGGTGAAAGCTCTAGATCCGGTTTGAAGAAATTTGGATCAGGAAATCAAAGAAATAGGCCTAGAAGACCTCCGATAAGGCAACCAAATTCTCAAAGATATCCATCCTTCAATGGATACTACTTCAATTGCAACAATTTTGGTCATAAAGCAACTCAGTGCAGGAGGAGAATGAATCAAACTAATCCATCCTTCTCCAGACAATGTTTCAACTGCAAAAGGTATGGTCACAAATCTCATGAATGTAGAAATATGTAAATAAACAATTCATTCAATGGTAGATGCTTTGCATGCAATAGAATAGGACATATGGCTAATCAATACAGATCAAGAGGATATCAATCAAATAAGCAAAGAAATGTTGTCTATTACAATTACAATAGATCTAGTCATATTGCCAAATTCTATAGAAGCAAAAATTAGGATAGAAAAGATCTGGTACAACATAATCAGAAACAAGATAAGGGCAAAGGTAAAGTGAATGCAGATGAAGTTCAAAAGGAGATGAGCAAGATTTGGGTAAAGAAGAGTACATAAAATATTGGAAATGGATCCACACCTGAATCTAGTGCTAATATTCCTTCTAGAAACTAAAAAGGTTGTTGAGTACATGTGTCTCAGATTTATAGGCATCGGCAAGAGTTGACCTTTGTCTTAGCTATCGGCAAGAGTCTCAGCAATCATATGAAAGTAGTGGGTTGTCCTTTGTGTCGGCAAGACGTGATCTATCGGTGTGATCTAAGAGACTATCATCGATGGTGTGTGTTACTCTGATGGTTGTTGGTGTCGGTGAGAGTTATTCCAATAGAGAAAGGTCATCGGTATGATAATCGCTATTAGGCTTGGCTAAAGTTCTTACTTTGATCACTTGTGTTACACCGATGGTAGCAAGGTTCTATCAGATCAGTGGGACTTATTATTATCAGAGTATCTTAGGAGACTACTTCCAATGTGTGGGGTCTTACCGATGAAGGGCTAGTGGTATACTCTATTAGGTTGACTTTACACTATCGGCATGGTCTTGAGTTTCTTCTCCGATGAACTATTGAAGGTTGGTGTCGGCAAGGTCTATCCGATGGAAAGGTGTTCAGTGTGACAGGTGACATAGGTGTGGCTAGAAGATGTCTCTCTGGTAGTTCATGAAGGCTTGGGTATCGGTGGGACAAGGAACCATCAGTGTGGATGGTGGTGTGGTCTCCGATGGCTTGGGCTATTCTGATGAGGTTAGACTGGCATCGTCAGCAACAAAATTGCTGATGATAGTCTTACTAAGTGTGCATGTATATAAATTGGGATAGCGGTCATCAACTGGTGCATGTGGGATAATTTAGATCTCACAAATATGAACAGTCGTGGTAACGGTTATGAGCTGGGATGTTGGGAATTGGTTGGTGCCTTGATGGTAACTGTTACTCCATGACGTGGCAGAAGAATAGAAAAGAAAATGTTGTATTGGAAAAGTATACAGAATACATTTGTCTTTTGTAACTATCTAGTCTCTTATGGTAGTCAAACTGAATGTCATCCTCTATAATGTGACATGTTAGACACATAGTAATAGAAGAGTGTGATTGAGAGCTAGACAAAGAATAGAGGTCAGGTGTAGGGTGATGTCCTGTGCTGTATGTTATTTGTGGCATGATAACAGTATGAAGGACTAACCCGAGTGTTGGAGAACTTTGTGCAGGGTTATGCTATCAGTTATTTGTCCAGAGGAGCAAGATGTAAATCTCCATGAAAGGCTTAGTGCCAAATTTGTATTGTAACTATATTTTTTGTTGCTGAATAATACAATGGTGATTTGGGCTTTTGGAGTGTGGGGTTTTTTACCCGTAAGGGTTTTCCCCACGTATATCTATGTCTTTTGTTCTATCTTTTGTGTTAGCATTTTTGTTGTTGAAATTAGATCTTGTTGCTTGTATTTCCTCTAAGGGTCAATGTTGGAAATGTTCTATGTCCGTTTCTGCTTTGTGGCATAGTTGTGCGTGTTTTTGAAGCAATTGAAAAGAACTTTAAATCTATCTAAGACACCACTATTCTTAGAAATACATTCTGAGATGCTTTCATTTCCTTACAAGTGGTATTAGAGCCTTCCTCTAGGATTTGTTTTGTTTCTCACATATGTATGTTTGTGTGCTGCATGTGTTTGCATGTAAGAGTTCCTAATGTATAAGGTCAGGGTATTCCTTCTGTGATGATTTCTTAGTGTGACAGGCTTGAGGAAATCTGAAGGAATCATCTAATATTTGATCCTTGTTTTGAGTGAAGTCTAGTAGTTGATCTTGTTTTTTGTTTCAGTAGTGCTTGAAGGACTGTGAAGATGAAGAGACTGGAGCTGGTCATATTGAAATGATGTGATTTGAGACTCCTAGTTGGCAGTGATATAATCCTGATGCATGGAGTGGAATATTTTACTCTATGGTTGAGATGCAACAAATCTCTTTATTGGGTGTCTATGTGAGAGGCTTCCTGATGATATGGAGAAGCTTGGGTTGTTTTTCAGCTATGGAGAAATGTACTTATGCTGGGTGTTTTGTCCTGGTATTGGAAGGCATAATTTTTTGTTACCCTGGTTGCATGTTGGTTATGGAGTTGATCCTTTTGAGGTCTGGAAGCTTTTGATATAACCTGAGTTTCTCTCTCAGATGTTTGTACATGATGGTGGTCTTGGAATTAGTCTGAGTTAGGCCTACAGTTCCTAGATTTTCTTAATCCTTATGGTTGTTTTGTACTTGCATCGGAAGGGTTTAATAGATTTTCCTTAAAATCTATGATGCTCATCTATGTTAATCTTTTTTTGGTTTGAACTATTATGGTGTTTTGGTTTCTGACTATAGAATCTACTAGATGTGAAGAAGATATGGATGTGTATGAATAGTTTTGCAGGTTTTACATGGTCAAAAGAAAAACTTGTCATTTTGTGAAGCTACAGTTAAGCTATTTCTAGACCCTAGCTTTTGGGATGTTGCTGGATGATATAGTTGCAATTTTGCATGCATGCTCTGTGCATGGTGTGAGGAGGTGAAATGCTTTCTCTGCATGGGAGTACTGGTAAGTGATATGTCACTTAGTATTTTTGTGGTAGTGCTTCTAGTTTCTTGACTATGGTGCTCAGGTTATGGACATGTTTGGCGAATCAGATTTGTAAGTAATCTGGTTCTTGAGTCATGTTGTCTACATTGTTATCTATTCCTTGAGATCTCAGTTTTGTAGTTTCTAGTGCAATAGTGGGTTTGCATGTTTTAGTATATTTGGATCTATGAGTTATGTAGTTTTTAGGTGTGTATAGCCTATTGATTGCAGTGGGATAACTCAGAAGTGGACGGTCTATATCCACAAGATTGATTATGTGATTATGCATACTTGTTAGCTGGCCTTGTCTTTGGTCACTTGTGCATTGGTGTGACTATTTTGGAATGAGAGGATGGATGTTGTAAAGTACTTGAATAGTCAGTTAAGGGGACTTGTAGCATGTGTATCATGATGTCGTGAGTAGCTTGGATACACAGTTCAATGTAAGCTTTTGATAGTGATGTTGTATTTTCTTGGTTTTTTGATCTTGGTGCCATTTGGTTTTTTATTGATGTGTTAATATGTGGACCTGGAAGATTTTCAGATGAGAAGATGTTTGGTCATGTTGCTTGGAAAGCTTGGTTGCCATAGTTCAGTGGGAGCTTTAGCAATGACTACAGTTTCATCACTTAGTGATGAATGATCTTCTTTAGTGTTGCAGGTGTTACTAGGAAGAGCTCTTAGATCTTGTTGCTGCAGAAGGGTTCTTTTGCATTTGCAAGGGCACTACTTGAGGATGGTTAACATCTTGGAGTCATGGAGGATTCATGAAATCCTTGGTTGAGGTGTTGGTGGTGCTTGATAGGTGATGTTGGTTTAGAGTTTGGTTTCTTTCATGTCATGATATTTTCTTGATTTCTACATTTGAATTTTGGCATGATACATTGCTCTTGAAACCATGGTTATGTTCATCTGGAGAATGGAATCTCCTAAGGAGGATGATAAGATCATGATATCATGATAAGTTTTTGATTCAGATGATTGGAGCTTTGACAATGGTCTGGTAATTCTCTATGTGTTGGGTGCATTGATCTTTTGCTTGATTACTTCATGTTGGTGCAATGATGCATTTGGAGTTTAGCATGATATGATTATTTGTAGATGCCCATGGGTACATGGAGAATAAGGCGAGGCTACAATTCTCTTGAGATGAGAGAAGTGTTGATGGTTACTCTTGATGAAGATTTCAGCAGAAAGTCTGAGAAGCCTACACCTTGGTTGGACGTGAGTTCAACAGAGACCTATGAGGAGATTGTTCTAAGAGGAGTCATGATGGATTGTATATCTTGGAGGAGCATTCTTATCCTTGCTCATGGTCTACTCGACAGTTTATTACTTGAGAGGTATTGCCCATTATTTCTCTCAAGTATTTTAGGCTTTCTTTCATAGACATGGATCTTGAACTGCTCATAGATGGTTCTAGAGGATTCATTGCAAGAGATGGATAGCATGATTATCTCCTTGTGCATTTGAGTTTAAGATATCATTCATTGATGAGGATTGTTAGGAGATGGTTTATGGGCTGATTTCCTAAAATGGGAAATGGATTAGTTTGATCTTCTTTGGTTTGAGAGTCTTACATCCATGTTAGTTGCATAATTACATATGTTGAATTTGATCTCTTGAGATTGAATGTTTGTTGGGGTGTTGTTATGTTGTTCTGTTTGGGGTGTTTTGAAGGAGATCATACTTGACACAGTTGGCATTCAGAGGTGTATGTAGAAGGATTGTCTATAGGTATATGATGTACAGTATTTCTCTTGGTCTCAGTTATTTTTCTAATGGTCTGTTTCACATTACTTTAGTTTGAGGTTTTGTTTGAAGATGTTGTGATCACTAGTTTGTGGTCATGTGCTTTCACTTATGTTCTTGGGTGATAGCATGAAGGTTCTATTATCTCTTTCATTGTTAGGTGTGAATAACTTGAGAGATTTCTAGACTGGTGGTGAGATGTACAAGTTATTGATTTACAGATTTTGCATATCATGGTGGATGTTTCCTTGGTACTACATGATGTTTACACTTTCTATGTGATGCCATTGGTATACTTGTATGCCATGATCTTTTTCAGATCTGCATTACCCATGCAATGGGAGTTCTTGGATGTGTTTGGTCTTCTTCGACTGGTTAACACATGGAGCTTGTATTTGCAGTTGATGGGTGTATATGTAGGTGGCATGAGTCTGCTGATTTTAATACCTTCAAGGTATGAGTGATTGGATGTTTTAGCACTAGTTGTGTGTGCTATTTTCAGTCACGTGGGTTTTGTTTAGTTGGATGGGTGCAGTCAGTTTTTTGATTGTTGTTCTAGCTGATGTTCTATCTTGTTTCTGGAGGATGATTTCATGGCTGTGTTCTGGAAGCTTTGAAGTTGGTTATGTTAGAGATTCTGTGTAGCTTGTGAGCATAGTGGAGTGGAGGTAGTATCTGCTTTGGTTTTGTGACCTGAAGCATTGATGGATTCCTGTAAATCCTTCATCAAGTGGGAGAATGTTGAGTACATGTGTCTCAGATTTATAGGCATCGGCAAGAGTTGACCTTTGTCTTAGCTATCGGCAAGAGTCTTAGTGATCATATGAAAGTAGTGGGTTATCCTTTGTGTCGGCAAGACGTGATCTGTCGATGTGATCTAAGAGACTATCATCGATGGTGTGTGTTACTCAGATGGTGGTTGGTGTTGGTGAGAGTTATTCCGATAGAGAAAGGTCATTAGTATGATAATCACTATCAGGCTTGGCTAAAGTTCTTACTCTGATCACTTGTGTTACACCAATGGTAGTAAGGTTCTATCAGATCGGTGGGACTTATTATTATCGGTGCAGCTTAGGAGACTACTTCCGATGTGTAGGGTCTTACCGATGAAGGGCTAGTGGTATACTCTATCGGGCTGACTTTACACTATTGGCATGGTCTTGAGTTTCTTCTCTGATGAACTATTGAAGGTTGGCATCAGCAAGGTCTATCTGATGGAAAGGTGTTCGGCATGACAAGTGACATCGGCATGGCTGGAAGATGTCTCTCCAGTACTTCATGAAGGCTTGGGTATCAGTGGGACAAGGAACCATCGGTGTGGATGGTGGTGTGGTCTTCAATGGCTTGGCCTATTCTAATGAGGTTAGACTGGCATCATCGGCAACTAAATTGTCGATGATAGTTTTACTGAGTGTGCATGTATATAAACTAGGATAGCGGTTGTCGACTGGTGCATGTGGGATAATTTAGATCTCACGAATATGAATAGTTGTGGAAGCGGTTATGAGTTGGGATGCTGGGAATTGGTTGGTGCCTTGATGGTAACTATTACTCCATGACGTGGTAGAAGAATAGAAAAGCAAATGTTGTATTGGAAAAGTATACGGAATACATTTGTCTTTTGTAACTGTCTAGTTCGTTATGGTAGTCGAATATAATGTCCTCCTCTGTAATGTGACATGTTAAACACATGATAATAGAGGAGTGCGATAGAGAGGTAGACAGAGAATAGAGTTTGAGTGTAGGGTGATGTCCTGTGCTGTATGCTATTTGTGGCATGATAATAGTATGAAGGACTAACCCAAGTACTGGAGAACTTTTGTGCAGGGTTATGCTGTCAGTTATTCGTCCAGAGGAGCAAGATGTAAATCTCCATGAAAGGCTTAGTCCTAGATTTGTATTGTAACTATATTTTTTGTTGCTGAATAATACAATGGCGATCTGGGCTTTTGGAGTGGGGTTTTTTTACCTATAAGGGTTTTTCCCACGTATATCTATGTCTTCTGTTCTATCTTTTGTGTTAGTGTTTCTGTTGTTGAAATTAGATCTTGTTACTTGTATTTCCTCTAAGGGTCAATGTTGGAAATGTTCTATGTCTGTTTTCGCTTTGTGGCATAGTTGTGTATGTTTTTGAAGTAATTGAAAAGAATTTTAAATCTGTCAAAGACACTACTGTTCTTAGAAATATGTTCTAAGATGCTTTCATTTCCTTACAAAGGTGAGCTCTGGCTCAAGGGGAGTCAAAGAAAAACAATTTCCCCCAGCCAATCAGCTAGTGCCTAAATTTGGCACATTGAAGTAAACATCTGACGTTGCGGATTAAAGGGTTCTCAGAAAAACCTCCAAATAATCTTCAGTTAAAATGTGTAAGATCCACATGGAGTTTTGTAAGACTTATAACTACTTAATTTAATTCAGTTCCAACAGCTATCTGAAAAAGTAGAATTTCATAAACAGATCCGGTATGATTTAGAATTGAAATGCTTTGATCTGCGGACCCATGGCATGATTGAAGAAAAGAAGATACATTGTCAATCCTCACTGACAATGATTCTAAGTTTAGCACAATAATTCAAGAAGATCTCTCTCAAAAGAGGGCAACTTAAGTTGTGCATTTATTACAAAAGGAAATTAGGGTTTGCGCAAGGATAAAAGGGTTCTTTCACTCATTATTTGTACACATGCACTTGCGAAGAAGAAAAGAAGAGCTTTGCAACAAAGATTCTACAAGATCAACTGAAAAACAAATTCAACCAGCAATTTGTACCAGCTTTTATTTCAAAACCTAAAGCGTGAAAAGGTACTTCCATTCTGAAAATCTCTCTTTGAATCTCTTGCAAAATGGCTACTCCAATGGTTGTTAAGATCTCTGATAGGCCATGACCTAAATTCAAGAAACACCCTTATAAATCTCTAGAAGTTGATCCTTTAGGTGCATTTTCTAACATTCCATACAGAGTATTACATGTAGAAGATGTTAGGGTTTATATCCATGCTAACATTGAAGAATTTGGAGACTCAAAATTGATGTATATTTATCACAAATAGCTAATAGATGAAAATTTTGAACTTAAACCTAAATCCAAGGCCCTCCGGGATAAACACTTTGGACATTGCATACATTTTCCATGTTTTGTAGAAGATGATTGGGTTCAATATGTCCTAAGCAGGACATGATATATGCATGTGGCTAATGAGGCCCTTCAAGATAACTAAAGATGCATCAGGGCAATGACTGGACTGCATTCATCTAGTGCGTTACCTGCACTTAAATATGTGAAGAGCCAAATAGTAACTGAAGCCACCATATCTAAATTTGACAAAAGAGCAATGACCATAGATGACATCACAGATCTAGATGTCAAGTTTTCCTCAATGATAATCGGGTACAATATCTATCATTCGAGTAGGGAGATTTTTGTGTCTAGCACAACAATCTATGTAGCATATCAAATGTTGAGGGAAGATGCAAACTATGATTTATGTGAGCTTCTTCTAAATCAAATGATGGAAAACCTGTAAAAGATCAAAAAGCATAAGAAGAATTCCTTTAAATATAGTTGTCTAATACTGTGTCTATTCTTTTATTACATGAATGAGCTACCTAAATCAAGTGGTTGGGTTTGGCAAAATGATAAATCAGTTGCAATTCAGATCAAAGATTACATGTATGGACTTGGTGATGCTCAAGCCCAAAACACAACCCTCTAGGGGTACTTCAAGAACTTCCAAAGCATGATGCAAGCTAGAGAGAGATTACCACAATCCATAGTTGAGAAATACAAGGACACAGTGTGCTTCATGGTTGAGACTGACCAATGCCTAATGGAGGCAATTGAGCCAAGAATTGTGTGGATAATGCGTATGGGATACGAGGTCGATGAAAAAATCTTGGAGCTACATATTCAACACCTATTGAGCTATCCTAAGGACACCGAAGTAGAAAGGTTTGGCACCTTTCAAGAGCTAAGTGTAAAAATACATGTTGAGTTAAGACAACCGAAAATAAAGAGGAAAGTAAGAAGGGAAGTTGAAGAAATTGCCAAAAGATTTGGCTTATCAAAAGAGGCAGTAGATGTAAATAGAGAGAAAATGGAGAAGGCTGAGAAAGAGAAACAAGAAGCAAAGAAAGGAGACGTTCCAGTACAAGCCTCCTCCCAGACTAGATCTTCCAAGAGCTCTGCACCTGCCACTCCTAAAAGCTCAAAGGCTACCAAACTGAAAGTCAAGACATCTAGAAAAATGGAAAAGAGGATGAAGACCAAATCCACAAGGTCATATACAAGCCTTAAAGATGATGAAGAAGTAAAATCTGATGAGGAAATCAAGAAAATGAAGAAGAGGAAAACATCCTAGGAATTCTCTACTAGTAAAAATGAGGAAGAAAAGGTAGAGGAATTTGTTGAAAAGCCCACTCTTTCCATTGATGACATCATCAAGGTAGTTACTGTGGATGAGAACCTATAGCCAGTGATAGAGTTCTATGATCAATATAGTGATACTGACAAGAGAATTCTAGAAGTGGTTACTGTCAGGTATTTGAACATCTACAATAAATATTTAATTGAAATTATATTTTTAATCCCTAAGAGCCTAGAAAAGGTACTTGAGATGAGAAAAGAGAATGCAATGGCAAAAGACCTAGAGATCTGGGAGCAGATAATAATATAGATTTATCCTTCCATCACTGCAAAACAAATGGACATGATTTTCAAGGAGTGTAAGAATGAGTTCTAGAGCAAGGCAAGAATGAACAAACTCATGCTTGGAGAAACAGACCAAGTAGCAAGTGAAACTAAAGATATCCTCTGGAATGCTTTGAAGAGATTCAATCTTCCTATTGTAGAGGAAATAGATGGAGAACCTTCTACCATGGATGTTGAAGAATTAAATGTAATCAATGAAGAATCTTCTGACAGGGATGTAGAAGGATCAAAGAAAATAGATGAAGAGAAGTCTAAGGATTAGATTCCTCTGTTCCAGAAGAGGAAGTTCATGAAGCAGTAAACATAGGTGGCATCTCTCCTTTGGATCCCACTGCAGACATCCTAGATTCTAAAGTTGAAGGAGAAGGTAGAAAAGAGGAGAAGTGAGTCAAGAAGAGGAGGTTAAGGGAAAAGAATAAGAACAAGCAGAAAAGACTAATGATGACTATTCTGATATCCCAAAAGAAAAGAAGACTCAATCACTAGCAAGAGACACTACAGAGGTAGTGAAGAACTTCTTAAATAGAGAAATGATGGAGATAGATGAACCTGAGCTATTTCAAGGGCCACTAAATTTTGACTCTCTCTCCCCAGTTCAGACAATGAAAATAGCATCTTTTGTTCAAGCCAAACCAAAATAAAAACTCTTGAAATCTCACATGGAAGACTATGAACTATTGGAGATTGCATCTGGGATGTTGGAAAAGATCATGCCATCCTTCCAAAAGGATCCTTCAGCCTCACCATCCGGTAATTTGAGAACTTTAGTAAATTCTATTATCACTCATTTTGAATCTCTAGAGAAATTAGCAGAAGCAAAGGTCTAGAAGGAGTTTCTAGGAAAAAGATTCACTGAAGTGCAAGGACTAATTACTAATGATAGGAGGACCCTAGACATTGGAATAAAGAGCCTTGAAAATGCTCTTAAATATGCTAGGAACATATACAAATTCTGTTTATCTTAGCCCAAAGTGACAAAGGACATTGAAAAGAAAGTGAAAGAACAAGAAGGAAAACTGTCAAGTTTATCTCAGAATTGTGATCCCCTTACTACCTCTCTAACGAATCAAGAATGCCAGGCTATTGTCATCATAAATGAAATAAAGAGGCTGGACAAAGAAAAGAACATAATAAATAGAATGGGTGAACTCAGAGGGATAATTATCCCTAAGCTAGAGGTAATGCATGAGGCCTTGACAGATGCTCAGACCATAGCCCAGACCAATGATCCGGTAGATTTAAGAAGGGCAGAAGCATATGCATTTTTGTTGAGTGGTCACATCTCCATTTTGGATAGGATGAAGCAAAGCTGGGGCACAGAGTTTGTATAGCTGAAGACTACTTTTGTGGATATACTTAAGTATATGTAAGTATAGCATATATATATACTTATGCAACCATATATAGGACAATTTTTGCAAATTTTGGTATGCAGATTCTGCCCTTTGCCATTGATGTCAAAGGGGGAGTGAGGAGTAGTGAAAACTGTGGAATCCAGCTAAGGGGGAGCTCTGGTAAAATAGTGCAAAAGACAGAGCATCAACTAAGGGGGAGTTACTGCAACACTTAGCCATTTTTTAGTAAGTGTTGCCATCAATGCCAAAGGGGGAGATTGTTAGCAAGAGACACTGTGTGGCTTCATAAGTGTTGTCATTGATGGCAACAAAGTCTATCCCACACATCCACAATACATAATATGCCTTCACCGGATGTCAGATTGAAGAATTTTTTAGTCCGGTGAATAATAATAGAGTATGTAACAAGGTCCAACAATTAGGTCTGGATCTCTCGGATGGTGTAACTCAATAAGTTGCCGACTTGGGAAAGTTAAGAGGGGTATCATGACTATTGTACTCCAGAGATTTAGCCTCCAGTGATAAATCAAGGAAAATATGTGAGCATTTGAGTGTTGGGTTCTAGTTAGGCAGAGCAGACAGAGGAAGAACTGACCGGCAAAGTATCAGACTTCAATCCGGATGAGTAAAATGTGTTGATCAAGCAATATGTGGGATTATACATTGTTGGCCGACATGATTAATGACTTCTATGCCTATGTTTTTGATATGCATCACAAACCAAGCATGGATTTAGCTGATAGATTAATTACTTGTAGTGTTCTTGATGCCAACTAGGAAGTTGATAAAAATCCTTGATGCGGATATATATACCAGATAGATTTCAGCATGTAAGGGTGTATGGTGAACAAGTGACAAAATAAAGTGTGAAGAAAAGCATGGATAAGTGTGAGAGTAGTAATTCAAGTCTGCTATGTGATAGAGAAACAACATTAAAACAGAGGAAGAATGAAGTGCATTAGATCAGTGTATTGTGCCTAAGCAGAACTGAACTCTTGCATTTGTAGATACTTCTCATTAGTTCAAACACTTGATTATCTTCTGTAAGTTCTGTAGATAGTGAGTCTCTTGTAGGTAGTGTGCCTCTTGTGAGTAGTGTGCTTGGTCAGTGAGCCCTAATTGGCAAGTGTCATTTTGAACTCCTTTATTGTTTTAACAGAGAATACAATCTTGGGTTAGTCACCACATAGTTTTTCCCTTAATAGGGTTTCCATGTAAAAATCTTTGTGTTATGTGTGTTCATTATATTTCTATTCTTATGATTATATATGCTTCCATGTTTTGATGTAACACTGATTATTAAGATAACAAAAAGAAAAGAAAGTTAACAAAATTTTGAGATAACTGATTCACCCCCCTCTCAGTTATCTGCCTTGTTTCCAATAAAATATGGTGTACCTTAAACTTGACATGTGAATGATGGCCTGCCTCTAACTTGAGAAGAGAATGAAGATGTACCTTCTATCATGCCCACATTTCCTGTGCGGTCATGACACACATCACATGTGTCATGTCCACATTTGTCATGTGATCATGACACAAAATATAAAAAAATTCCACGCTTCCCTAGAAACCCCCTCGCATGCGTAAGCGTGCTCGGTGTCATTACGCTTAAGGCATAAACATGATAGTTGAATGTAGGATAATGTGGTCACTTATGCATACCATTTGCAATGATGACCAACCAGGGGGTCAATGCAATGCGGTTAACGTCGCCAATAGGGTTAGGATCAATGATCGAAAACCATAAGTTAACCTTTGTGAATGAAGGGATTTTGACGTCAGTCAAAATCAATAGCCAAAATTAGGTGCATGAGAGAATATAATTTAATTCAAAAATTTAATGTCGATACTCGACAAAAAACAATAATATAATCCTAAACAAGGTTAAATTTCACTAACCTACCTAAACTCTAAATTTCAAAAAAATCTAGCAGTATAATGCCTCACGGGTGTGATTAGGGTTTATTATAATTAAACTAATTTTGATCAAAATTTTACTGGTTTGGTTTTATATTACCTACGTCCCACTAGTTGAATTGGTAGATCAGTTGAATAAGTTAATTGAACATTTTTAACAAAGTTTGATCAATTTGTTCTTCTTCACGTTTTCTATAATTTAATTTTTTTTTTCAACAAAGCTCGATCGATTTGTTCTTCTTCACATTTTCTATAATTTAAAACTTTTTTCAACAAAGATCGATCGATTTGTTCTTCTTCATATTTTCTATCAATTAGAGTTATCACTGCATTCTTTACATTATTCCTAATTTCTTGGTAGATCAGATCTTGGAACATGTTTTACTATCTTTGTTCAAATAGTTTACTAGGTTTCCGAGTTGGATTTAAAACGTCTAATTTAAATTCGTTAATTAAATTGCCCCAAAATGATTAAAAGAATATTAAAATTTAATTAATAACGATGTAGTTTAAATCGTCCTCGTTGAGTTAGGTTTTGAAGACAAGGGTTAAAATAAAAACATCTCAATAATTAGATAGTTGTAAAAATTAATTAAAACAATTAATATTCCTTGTAATAATCAAATTTACAAAAAAATCAATAAAATATAAAATCTCTCTAATAATAAAGTAGTCTATAAATTACCATACCACTAACAAATAAAAATAACTCTCTAAAAAGGAAAAAGGATTACCCATTGTATTATTTATCTCAAATCCCATATAAAAATTTAGAACATAAAACAAATGAACAAATTAAATAAAAGAGTGGGAAAATAAAATAAGTGCAATTTTAAATTACAAAGCCCTAAAAGACCCTCAAATAAAAAACTAATTTCCTTAAGGGCAAAAGTCCTAACCCTATTCTTTTCATTTCTCATTTTCTTTTCTCCTCTTTGTTTTTCTCCTCTTCTTTCTTTTTCCTTCTCTCATTTTATCTTTGGATGAAGTTTGCAGGTTTAATGGAGGCCATACATGAAATGCATATGATGGCATATATATATATAGGTGTATAATGTTTATGCTTTGGATTTTTTTAATATAAATATATATTTTTATTTATTTTAAATACTAAGCTTTATATTACAGGCATGGAGTAGCAACACTGTATGGAGGAGGCCGCAGGGTAGAGGTGGTGTGAGACTATGGTGTGGCAGAGGTGTGGTGATAGGGGAGCATTGGAGGAGGAACCACGATGGAGGGTGGAGGTGAGCGGACTGCGCAGGGCAGAGGGGACCGGCAAAACCGAGGAGGACGGGCTGCAAACTGCGCGGGGTATTACCCGCGGGGGTAGGCATTTTTGGGGAGGGTGGGTGGGGGCTCTGTCCCCCTCCCCACACCCATTTAAAGATAAGCCACGATGGGGGGGTTTGAACCCCCCCCACAAATATTTTTTTTTAATCCAAAAAAAACAACGATCTCAATAATATGAATTCTGAGTCTATTTCATTATTTTGCTCAGCGATCATTAAAAGGTTTTAAATATATATATATATATATATATATATATATATATATATATATATATATATATATATATATATATATATATATATATATAAACACAACAATTTAACATATCCAACTCAAAAATATAGTTTATTTCATAATAAAATATAACATTATATATATATATATAATGTTGTATATATAATGTAGTCTCTTAATTTTGTTTGACCGAATAATAAAATCAGTTTATATTTAAATACAAATAAATGCATATATATATATATATATATTCAAACTTAATTTTCCTTCAACAGTTATAGATTTCCTTTTTAAACAAATAAGCAAAGATATATATATATATATATATATATATATATATATATATATATATATATATATATATTTTCTTTTTATTATCAAATTTATATAAGAAAATGAACATTTCTTTAAAAAAAATATCCATTGTATTATTATTATTTTCTTTTTAAAGAAAAGAAACAAATGCAATTAAGTAAATACTTCTAATACATAACATCAAGAAATTTTCTTTTTCATAAGAACAACATACAAATTTCATGTTTGTCTCAACAATAAAACCACAACTTTCCTATTTGATATTTTTAAAAATAAACATACAAATGAAATATCTTTAAGACCAAATTTTCTTCCTTCAACATTTTTTTTTTAATGATAAGCATTAAAATCAGCAAATTTAAAATTTCTATTTCAAATGTAAATAGCTTATACACACAAATAAAAATATACTTTTACAAAAAGAGAGAGGACAATGTTCTCCTCTTTGAAAACTAACAAATGATACAAAATACTAAATTGGCCATGCTCTCTCTCAAGAGCTAAAAAGAAATAGGATAACAACTCCAAGAACAATAGTGTTTTCTTCAACTTCACAAGCTTAGCTCCAATGAACCTGCAATATCACAAGAAGGGGAAAGAAGCCACGACAACTTGCTCTCCTCCCTACCATAGACCCACTAGTGGGTCACCCCCGAGTTAGGGAGGTCATCCACACACTAGGAAACTCAAACCACATCACAACAATACATTCAACAACCAAACACAAAAATTACTCCCATGGCTAATACAACACAAGAACTCACTCAGGATGAGTTCAATGGGGTAGGGGAGTGAACAACACTCAACTCAAGAGTAACACTCCTAAAACATCCCAATACAAATACCTCTCAAGGCCTCAAGCCAACACTTTTAAACATAATTTCACAAATCTTCCATTTGGCTCTCAAGCCATTTCACATATTGCACATATTCACATATTGTCCTTAAGGCTACAACTCCACAAAATCAAGGAAATGATCTCGAGGAGGTTCGCTCCTCCCCCACCCCACACTTGTTGAGCATCTTCTCCCAAGTGGGAGAGGCTCTCACAACACCCATACAATTTTTCCCCACAACAACAAGTAAAAAACTAAAAAATAGAACTCACACATAACATCACACAAGTAAATAAAATGCATAAGGGAAGGCCTTAGCCTTGAACCCTACCTTAAAAAGCCCAATTAGTAGATGGTTGAGTAGAGCTCCTCCAACTCCTTCTCCAAATTAAGCCACAAAACTCCCTCCAACCTTTCCCCAAAGTATATTAAAATCAATAAAATTTTATAAAAATTCAACAACCCCATACCCCTCTCCAAGTGGGATTATAATAGGCTCTTCTCATGAGCCTTGAGGAATGGAGAGGTGACACATGTCACCTCCTCACTTCTCCTCCCAACTACAAGCAAGACCCATGGAATGGGTGGTGACACATGTCATTCACCCACTCACCAAGTCTCTCTCTCCCTTCCACTTGTCCTCTCTAAAACATGTTGGAGAGAAAAGTGGAACTTAAGAGGGAATGGGTGCCACATGTACCCCATTCCATTCCTCTTAAGAGGGACCACACAACTCCAAGGTACCCTCACCAATTGTGGAAGAGACTTAGAGTAAAGTCCTCCACAATTAAGGGGTCTTTGAGACTTCCCCAACCTAGGGAAGAGGAAAGGAAGAGGTTGAGTGTTTGACCCACTCATCCTGTCCCTCCATGCCTCCATTTTGGTCACTTTACTTTAGGGTGAAGTTAAAGTGACCAAATAGATGTTTACCTAAGGTTACACAAGCCCAAAAGGTCCCTAGACCCAAGGGGTACAACCTAGGGTCAAGTTTAGCCCATTTTGAGCACCAAGGGTTGAGTTAAAGCACATGAAAAGGGGTCTCAAAAATTTATAACTTAAAAAAATGAAATTCAAAAGACAGTATTCTTACAATACCAATTAGAATTCAAAATAAAAGAGGGGTAGACTTAGCCTAACTAACAACATGCAACAACATTACAGAAACTCATCATGCACATAGTTGATCTTGGTTCCTCTTGGAACTAGATTGGTTTCATAAGGGAAAACAACACCGTTTGTGGGATGATCTCTGAATTTCTATGACTTTGTTAGAAATACCTGTGCACTCAATGAAATGTTAATTCCACATGTATATAATAGCCGAAGAAAATTGAAACATACACCTGCATACAACACCACATATCCATATAAGCATCAAGGAAGTCACATTGCAATTAGATTCTAGATTCTGCATTTCAAACATCCATTCCCAGGATTGAATCACAAAACAAATTTCTAACTAATATCTCATGAATAGTTTCCCAATAACATCATAATATAAAACATATGTCTAATATCATCAGTGAATCAATATCCAGGTCTAAACACATTGTAAACATGCTAAGCATAACAAATCCACATACAACATAAAGTCTAATAGTCTAGAAATTCAGGATCAATTGTCCCACAAGTCTAAATGTATCACCAACAGTAAAATAAATAGTCAAATATAAGGGAATGAAAAAGTAGGCCTCACATCCTCCCCCCTAAGACTGTACTTCCTCCTAGAAGTCATCAAATAGGTGAGGATAAAGGGCCTTGAATCTCGTTGCATCCTCCCATGTCGTCATGACCTTATTATATATGTCCCACTAGACCCTAACATGGTCTAGCTCTCAACCTTGAAGGCCCAAAGTCCAACAAGCTAATATGTGAATTGACTCCAAAGCCAATTGACTGTCTACCTCTACCTAAAGAGCACTCCAATCCAATACATGAGATAAATTAGATATGTAACATCATAAAATAGAAACATGAAAAATATTGTGGATACACGACAGGCTAGGTGGCAAGGCTAGATGATAGGGTATAGGTCCTATCCACTCCAAGATCTCAAAAGGTCCTAGAAAATGAGGTGCGAGCTTAGAGCCCTTTCTATAATGGATTGGACTCTTATGTGGTCGCACTCTCAAGAATACTCTGTCCCCAACTGAGAAGCTCCAATCTACCCTCTTAGCATCAGCATACTTCTTCTATCGATCCTATGCCTCTTGAAATCTCTACCTAATCAACGTCACCTACTGCTCCATATCCTGAACCAACTTTGGCCCTATCGCAACCCTTTCCTCAATATGGTCCCAACTCAAAGGTGTCTTGCAAGGTTTTCCGTACAAGGCCGAAAAAGGAGGCATACCCAATGAGCTGTGATGCCCATTGTTGTAGGTAAACTCAACTAGATATAGATACTTTTCCCATCTACTCTAATGATCCATGGCATACATAAGGAGCATATCCTCAAGAACCTGATTAACTCTCTCTGTCTATCCAT
Organism: Cunninghamia lanceolata; assembly: GCA_027924645.1. Classification (NCBI taxonomy): domain Eukaryota; kingdom Viridiplantae; phylum Streptophyta; class Pinopsida; order Cupressales; family Cupressaceae; genus Cunninghamia; species Cunninghamia lanceolata. Next base: position 2,835,990 of record BSBN01000973.1, on the reverse strand, counting down.
CGGTCTCAGGATGATAAGTAGAATTGAAGTTGAGCTGTGTGCCCAACGCTTGATGTAAGCCTCTCCAAAAAGCTAAAGTGAACACTGAGTCCCTGTCAGAAATGATACGGTGAGGTACCCCATGTAATCTAACAATCTGATCCAACAATACCCTCGCCACAGATGGTGCAATGTATGTCATGTGTACAGGTGAGAAATGCGCCACCTTGGTCAACTTGTCAACTGTCACAGTGATGGCATCATGGCGGCGTGATGACATAGGAAGACCGACAATAAAATCCATGGAAATGGTGTCCCATTTCCACTCAGGTATCTCGTGAGGGTATAAAAGACCCGCTTGATGCTGATGCTCAGCCTTAACCCTTTGATACTCAATGCAACGAGAAACATATTCTACAATATCTCGTCTCATACCTGCCCAATGGTATAACTATCGCAAGTCGGCATGCATCTTCTTCACTCCTGGATGTGCTGCATAAGGTGCTCTATGAGCCTCTAAAAGAACCACTACACAAAAGCCACCCACACATGGTACATAGATGCGCTATCGATGTCTAAGCAATTAGTTTGACTCAAGGGAATATCCTGCAAATCTACCCTTAAGGGCCCTCTATTTATGAATCTTCTACTGCACCTCAAGAAACCATTCATCCTCAGGTAGATGTTGTATGATGTGCTCTCTCAAGTCCACATTCAAGGTCAAGGTCAGGATCTCGTGGTGCCTCTGACTCAAGGCGTCAACGACCACATTCTCTTTCCCTTTGATGTAGTTGACATCAAAGTCATACTCACATAAAAACTCCATCCACGCCACTGGCAGGCATTCAAATTTGATTGTGTGAATATGTACTGTAAGCTATGGTGATCCAAATGGAGTTCAAAGTGATGACCCAAAAGAAAGTGTCTCCAACAAATAAGAGCATGTACCACTACTACGAGCTATAAATCATGAGTATGGTAGTTCAGCTCATGTGTCTTGATCTTACATGACTCATATGCAATCGCTCTACCACCCTGCATAAGCACGGCTCCCAAACCCTCAAGTGATGCATCTGTGAAAAATACAAAATCCTCTATAGGATCTAGAACTGTTAAGATGGGAGTGCTAATAAGATGCTCCTTGAGGACCCCAAAAGCCCTCTGGCACTGCTCGATCCAAGTGAAACTCTTTCGTTTCCACTGAAGGGAAGTGATGGGGTGCGCTATCCTAGAAAAGCCCTCTATGAATCTGCTGTAGTAACCGACTAATCCCATGAAAATCCTAACCTCTATCACACTGGTGGGTGTTGGCCAATCTTGGATAGCTTTGATCTTCGATGGATCTATGGAGATGTCATCGATTGATAGGATGTGCCACAAGTACTGTACCTCTATCCCTAAGAAGGCATACTTCACCAGGTTGCCATAAAGTTGTTGCTCTCGCAAGCACTACAAAACCTGACGCAAATGATCCACATGCTCCTCCTCGGTTTGTGAATAGATCAAAATATCATTGAGAAAGATGATCACGAACTGATCCAAGTAAGTGCAGAACACCCCATTCATGAGACTCATGAACATTGTAGGGGTGTTTGTCAAACCGAAGGGTACCACTATGAACTCATACTGGCCATATCTAGTTTGAAAAGCAGTCTTATGAATATCTACCTCTATGATATGCAATTGGTGATACCCAGATTTGAGATCAATTTTTGAGAACACTCTAGCTCCCTGCATCTAGTCAATAAGGTCATCAATCCTAGGCAGAGGGTAACGGTTCTTCACCGTCACCTTACTCAACTACCTATAGTCCATGCATAAGTGAAGAGACCCAACCTTCTTCTTCACGAAGATAACCGGTGCACCCCATGATGAAATGCTAGGTCGGATGTGCCCCTTCTCAAGTAACTCCTCTAACTATAGTTTGAGCTCTGTGAGCTCATGTGTAGTCATCCTATAGGGTGTGCGAGACACTGTCTCTACACCTGGCACTAGATCGATGTGGAAATCTACCTCTCTGCATGGAGGCATACCTAGTAATTCCAGTGGGAACATGTCGGCAAACTGTCTAAGGATAGGGTGATCATCCAATGAAGCCTCAAGCTCATCCTTTGATCTATCACTAACCATGATAGCCAACATCTGACATCCCTTCTGCATGCAGTGCTTAAGCTACTGAGCGGATATCATATGAACTATTGTGGGCTTTTAAATGCCCACTATCTCAACTGGTGCACCATGATCATCTAAACAACTAATCGCCCTTCGATGACAATCTAGCTTGGCTCTATGAGCCACAAGCCAGTCCATACCCAAAACCACACCGTAGGATCCTAATGGCATAACTCTAAGGTCACAAGATGTAGTGAAGGAACCCAAAGAAATCTCACAATCTCAAACCAAGGTATCTACTAACATCCTGGCCCTAGAGGCCAACTCAACCTCCCACCTAATGTCCTGCCTAGAAGCCACTAGCCTACAATGTTCCACTAATGATGTAGATAGAAAAGAATCAGTAGCTCTTGAGTAAAAAAGAATAGAGATGGGGGCACCCCAATCATACTTGATGTCTCAATCACGGATTCTTGATAGTTAGCCTAGCAGTTATTAACCACTACAAACATGTGGTGGGACTTGCCCACATCTCCTACAGTCTGCTTTGACCTCCTGAACGGAGTTGTCCCCCTGCCGTAAAGCCCTGTGGACACTCTTTGGCCAAATGTCCTGCCCCACCACAAACATAACATGGGCCCCTAGCCTGTAACTACCCTTACTGAGTCCTAGCACCCTGCTACTACCCAGTCTATCCTATGGAACCCCTATGAACCTCTATACGACTGCTATGATCTCGTAGGTCCCACAGATGGTCCCTTCTGTCTCTGATCCCTACACAGGCCCTGCTATTGCCAACCACAATTCTACCCTCCCTGTACCCTCTACTAGGGTCTAGACCTCTGCTGATGCTGATGCTGCTATTGTGGAGGCCTAGGAGGTAATGATGGAGAACTAAATCCTCCTCTTTGTGGTGGTGGTGGTGGTCTACAAAAGTTCTGTTGCTGCTGATGACTACGGTCCTGAAACTGCGGGCGTGAATTCTGCCCTCATCCCTAAATCTCCTTTGTAATATAAACCTTCTCAACAGCCTCACTCATAGTCTGGGGTCTGCCATATGCACTGGTCCTTCTATCCTCTGATTCAAACCTCTGATGAATTTGTGCACCAAAATTTTCTCATCGTGGAGATACTCTACGTAATGTGAAAGCTCAATAAATCAGCTCTCATACTGTGTAACCATGAGTCCTCTATGATGTAAGTCATGGAACTCATCTATCCAATGCTGCCTATAATGGTCTGACAAGTAATGTGCATTAAAGCACTTTATGAATGTGTCCCATGTGAGTGTGTCTAATGATAACTGGTGCTTGCACTCTTCAGTGTGCCACCAAGTAGTTGCTGCATCTCTTAGGAGGTGTACTACCACACGTGCTTTCGTGTTGCTCCCATAAGGTCACAACGCAAAGCATCTGTCTAGACTGATGAGCCAAGCCTCAGCCTTGGCTCCCTCTGTAGCTTCTATGAAGGTAGGTGGATTAAGCCTAAGTAGGTCTCTGATGGGATCTCCTCTGTCTCTATGTCCTATGACTGGCTCATCCATACCATACTCATAAGGTCTGTGATGTACCTACTCAACCCTCATAGGCTCATCTCATCTCGTATGTCATGGAGGACTCCTACTCCATGCTCTGTAAGCTGACCCTACCTCCTCCACTGTAGTATCTGGTATCTCTACAAAAGGCTCCACACATGATACCTCTCACGGATCAACGCGGGGCTCTACATGTGGCTTAGCTCATGACTCAGCATGTGGTTCCTCATGTGGCTCCTCTCATGGATTAACGTGGGGCTCGTCACATGGCGTTGGTACAACTGGTAGTAGCCTCTCTAACATGGCCTGTAATGTTTGTAAAATCTGAGGTCCTATATCAAGTCCTGGTGGTACCTGTGGTACTGGCTGATCTGCTAAGACTACTAGTATCTGCCCCTATGTAGAGGAATCACTGTGCACCTTAGCGGACACAGTGTTACGTGATCACACTCACCGAATTCGTTGGGGAGGCATCCTACAAAACAAGGTAGGTACTAATTAATCAAAGTTGTGGAATAAGTAATGTGCCCAAATAAGCCTAGTGTTTAAACTTGGGCTTTGATAACAAATGTCATGCCCACATTTACTATGCGGTCATGACATGCATCACACGTGTCATGTCCACATTTGTCATGTGGTCATGACACGAAATAAAAAAAAAAATTCCATGCTTCCCTAGAAACCCTTTCGCACGTGTAAGCATGCTCGGTGGCATTATGCTTAAGGTGTAAAAATGACAGTTGAATGCGGGATAATGCGTTCACTTTCACATACCATTTGCAACGAAGCCCAACTAGGGCATCAATGCAACGTGGTTAACGTCACCAATAGGGTTAGGATCAACGATCAAAAACCCTAAGTTAACCTATGTGAATGAATGGATTTTGACGTAAGTCAAAATCAATAGCCAAAATTAGGTGCATGAGAGAATATAATTTAATTCAAAAATCTAATGTCAATACTCAGCAAAAAACAATAATATAATCCTAAACAAGGTTAAATTTCACTAACCTAGCTAAACTCTAAATTCCAGAAAAATCTGGCATCATAACGCCTCATGGGCATGATTAGGGTTTATAATAATTAAACTAATTTTGATCGAAAGTTTACTAGTTTAGTTTTATATTACCTACGTCTCACTAGTTGAACTGGTAGATCAGTTGAATAAGTTATTTGAATATTTTTCAACAAAGTTTGATCAATTTGTTCTTCTTCACGTTTTCTATAATTTAAAACCTTTTTTTCAACAAAGCTCAATTGATTTGTTCTTCTTCACGTTTACTATAATTTAAAACTTTTTTCAATGAAGCTCGATCGATTTGTTCTTCTTCACATTTTCTATCAATCAGAGTTATCACTGCATCCTTTACATTATTCCTAATTTCTTGGTAGATCAGATCTCGGAACATGTTTTACTATCTTCGTTTAAATAGTTTACTAGGTTTCCAAGTTGGATTTAAAATAACATCTAATTTAAATTTATTAATTAAATTGCCCCAAAATGATTAAAAGAATATTAAAATTTAATTAATAATGATATAGTTTAAATCATCCTCGTTGAGTTAAGTTTTGAAGACAAGGGTTAAAATAAAAACATCTCAATAATTAGATAGTTGTAAAAATTAATTAAAACAATTAAAATTCCTTATAATAATCAAATTTACAAAAAAATCAATAAAATATAAAATCTCTCTAATAATAAACTAGTCTATAAATTACCATACCACTAACAAATAAAAATAACTCTCTAAAAAGCAAAAAAGGATTACCCATTTTATTATTTATCTCAAACCCCATATAAAAATTCATAACATAAAACAAATGAACAAATTAAATAAAAGAGTGAGAAAATAAAATAAGACCAATTTTAAATTACAAAGCCCTAAAAGGCCCTCAAATAAAAAACTAATTTCCTTAAGGGCAAAAACCCTAACCTTATTCTTTTCATTTCTCATTTTCTTTTCTCCTCTTTGTTTTTCTCTTCTTTCTTTTTCCTTCTCTCATTTTGTCTTTGGATGAAGTTTGCAGGTTTAATGGAGGCCATACATGAAATGCATATACATAGATATATATATGTGTGTGTGTGTGTGTGTGTGTGTATTGTTTATGCTCTAGATTTTTTTAATATAAATATATATTTTTATTTATTTTTAAATCCCAAGCTTTATGTTATAGGCATGGAGTAGTGGCACTGTGTGGAGGAGGCCGCAGGGCAGAGGTGGTGTGAGACTATGGTGTGGTGGAGGTATGGTGATAGGGGAGCAGTGGAGGAGGAACCACGGTGGAGGGCGGAGGTGAGCAGACTATGCAGGGCAAAGGGGGCTGGCGAAACTAGGGAGGACGGGCTGCAAACTGCGTGGGGTATTACTCGTGGGGGTAGGCATTGGTGGGGAGTGTGAGGAGGGGGGGACGGAGTCCCCACCCACATCCCATACAATGGGGTGTGGTTTGGGGCTCCGCGCCCCTCCCCACACCCATTTAAAGATAAGCCATGGTGGGGGGGTTCGAACCCCCCCACAAATATTTTTTTTAATCCAAAAAAAACAACGATCTAAATAATACAAATTCTCAGTCTATTTCATTATTTTTCTCAGCAATCATTAAAAGGTTATATATATATATATATACACTGTTGTATATATAATAGAGTCTCTTAATTTTATTTGACAGAATAATAAAATTAGTTTATATTTAAATACAAATAAATGCATACATTCAAATATACATAAATACACAACAAATTCACAGATCCAACTCAAAAATATAGTTATTTAATAATAAAATATAACAATATATATATATACACTATTGTATATGTAATATAGTCTCTTAATTTTATTTGACAGAATAATAAAATCAGTTTATATTTAAATAAAAATAAATGCATACATTCAAATATATATATATATTCTTTTTGTTATGTCAAATTTATATAAGCAAATGAACATTTTTTTAAAACAAATATATCCATTGTATTATTATTATTTTCTTTTTAGAGAAAAGAAACAAATGCAATTAAGTAAATACTTCTAATACATAACATCAACAAGTTTTCTTTTTCATAAGAACAACATACAAATTTCATGTTTGTCTCAACAATAAAACCACAACTTTCCTATTTGATATTTTTAAAAATAAACATACAAATGAAATAGCTTTAAGACCAAATTTTCTTCCTTCAACAATTTTTTTTTGAAAGATAAGCATTAAAATCAGCAAATCTAAAATTTCTATTTCAAATGTAAATAGCTTATACACACAAATAAAAATATACTTTTACAACAAGAGAGAGGACAATGTTCTCCTCTTTGAAAACTAACAATTGATACAAAATACTAAATTGGCCATGCTCTCTCTCAAGAGCTAAAAAGAAATAGGATAACAACTCCAAGAACAATGGTGTTTTCTTCAACTTCACAAGCTTAGCTCCAATGAACTTGAAATATCACAAAAAGGGGAAAGAAGCCACAACAACTTGCTCTTCTCCCTACCATAGACCCACTAGTGGGTCACCCCCGAGCTAGGGAGGTCATCTACACACTAGGAAACTCAAACCACATCACAACAATGCATTCAACAACCAAACACAAAAATTACTCCCATGGCTAATACAACACAAGAACTCACTCAGGATGAGTTCAATGGGGTAGGGAAGTGGACAACACTCAACTCAAGAGTACCACTCCTAAAACATCCCAATACAAATACCTCTCAAGGTCTCAAGCCAACACTTTTAAACATAATTTCACAAATTTTTCATTTGGCTCTCAAACCATTTCACGTATTGAATATATTCAGATATTTTCCTCAAGGCTATAACTCCACAAAATCAAGGAAATGAACCTAAGGAGGTTCACTCCTCCCCCACCCCACACTTGTTGAGCATCTTCTCCCAAGTGGGAGAGGCTCTCACAACACCCATACAATTTTTCCCCACAACAACAAGTAAAAAACTCAAAAATAGAACTCACACATAGCATCACACAAGTAAATAAAATGGATAAGGGAAGGCCTTACCCTTGAACCCTACCTTAAAAAGCCCAATTGGTAGATGGTTGAGTAGAGTTCCTACAACTCCTCCAAATTAAACCACAAAACTCCCTCCAACCTTTCCCCAAAGTAAATTAAAATCAATAAAATTTAGCAAAAATTCAACAACCCCACACCCCTCTCCAAGTGGGATTATAATAGGCTCTTCTCATGAGCCTTGAGGAATGGGGAGGTGACACATGTCACCTCCTCACTCCTCCTCCCAACTGCAAGCAAGACCCATGGAATGGGTGGTGACACATGTCATTCACCCACCCACCAAGTCTCTCTCTCCCTTCCACTTGTCCTCTCTAAAACATGTGGGAGAGAAAAGTGGAGCTTAAGAGGGAATGGGTGCCACATGTGCCCCATTCCTTTCCTCCTAAGAGGGACCACACAACTCCAAGGTACCCTCACCAATTATGGAAGAGACCTTGAGTAAAGTCCTCCACAATTAAGGGGTCTTGGAGACTTCCCCTCATCCTCTCCCTCCCATGCCTCCATTTTGGTCACTTTACTTTAGGGTGAAGTTAAAGTGACCAAATAGAGGTTTACCTAAGGTTGAGTGTTTGACCCACTCATCCTCTCCCTCCCATGCCTCCATTTTGGTCACTTTACTTTAGGGTGAAGTTAAAGTGACCAAATAGAGGTTTACCTAAGGTTACACTAGCCCAAAAGGTCCCTAGACCCAAGGGGTACAACCCAGGGTCAAGTTTAGCCCATTTTGAGCACCAAGGGTTGTGTTAAAGCACATGAAAAGGGGTCTCAAAAATTTATAACTTAAAAAAATGAAATTCAAAAGACACTATTCTTACAACACCAATTAGAATTTAAAATAAAAGAGGGGTAGACTTAGCTCGACTAACAACATGAAACAACATTACAGAAACTCATCATGCACATAGTTGATCTTGGTTCCTCTTGGAACTAGATTAGATTCACAAGGGAAAACAACACCGTGTGTGGGATGATCTCCAAATTTTTGTGGCTTTGTTAGAAATACCTGCGCACTCAATGAAATGTTAATTCCACATGTATATAATAGCTGAAGCAAATTGAAACATACACCCGCATACAACATCACATATCCATATAAGCATCAAGGAAGTCACATTGCAATTAGATTCTAGATTTTGCATTTCAAACATCCATTCCCAAGATTGAATCACAAAACAAATTTCTAACATCTCATGAATAGTTTCCCAATAACATCATAATATAAACCATATGTCTAATATCATTAGTGAATCGATATCTAGGTCTAAACACATCATAAACATGCTAAGCATAACAAATCCACATACAACATAAAGTCTATTAGTCCAGAAATTTAGGATCAACAGTCCCACAAGTCTAAATGTATTGAACCAATAGTAAAATAAATAGTCAAATATAAGGGAATGAAAAAGTAGGCCTCACACCTTCAACTTGACTTGTGAAAGATAGAGTCCCTCTAATTTGAGAAGAGAATGATGGTGTACCTTCAACTTGACCTGTGAAAGATGGAGTGCCTCCAACTTTGAGATTCAATTTCCTTGTTGAACAAAGGTTTTGCATTCATTCCCTTTGTGCCACCAATTCCATCTCTCTCTTAGCTATATTAGATGGTTCATATTCCTCTTCAATTGGCAATGGTGGCATGCCTTCTTCTATGGTTGACAATTTCCTAGTTTCGTGAAGTCACCTCATTCTTTCTCTTTTTCGCTCATTCTGAGCTTCTTGCTCTTCTAGTGTTATAGTCTTTGCTTGTTTCCTCAGCATGATGATGATTTATATATGCATCATGAGTAAGACATGGATAAATTAGTCCATATTGGTACAATAGAGTAAAGTAATCTCATACAGAAATCTCAAAATATAATCATATAATTAAAGTGAATAAATGAATATAAATCTGAAAATTTAAAGTTTCCTAGGGTGGTAGGCACAATCTCTAGGTTAATTTACAAATGGTGGTAGGCATAATCTCTAGGTTAATTTCACATTTTCTTAACATATCTTCTCAAACACGCTTTCTTAACCTCCTGTGGATACGTCTACTCAAGACAAGATACTAGAGGTCACTATCACTAAGGAGAGTTATGACAAGCACATTGTGATGGACCAACCATTTTAAATGGAGACTCACAATGTAAAACTAGACCTACCAACATGTTAGGACAACCTAAATTCTTATATTGTAGGTGGTAAATTAGTTAGAGTAGCTCATGAAGACAAGTACATGAAGTCATCTCAAATCAGCAAACTATTGTCAATTAAGGTCATGGGAGTAATGATCACAAAGGTAATGAAGAAAAAACCAACAGATTTCATGACAAGGAACACAATGATGATGTTAGAAGCATAATGAATAATTAGCATGATGATTGTTATAACAAACAAGCTAAGTATATTACCGTTATAAGGACTAACATTATCACAATAAATGAATACAAATAATTATCACAATAAATGAATACAAATCAGTCAATTAGTAGTAAAGAAGACATTGAGTATGATGGCACACCTAGTCCCAATAATGAGCATGAGTTGACAATGGTGCAATCTTCAAAAGTTAAAAGAATATCCTTGGTTTGACAAGCAATCATGTGACAATTGGTCTAAGTGGTAAGACACTAATCAAGACTCCTTGCCTTCAAGACAAAATATTGTTGAGTGCAAATAATAATGAGAGGGGGGTGAATCAATATTCTTAAAACCTTTTCATTTACACATTCATTAATTCATTTACCAAATTCAATAACATGAAAGCAAAGTAAACATAAGAAGAGAAACCACAAATTCATAACACATAAACACTAGGATTTTACGTGGTAAACCTAAAAAGGGAAAAACCATAGTGAGTGTTAGCTCACAATATATTATGATAGCAATACTAGATTACACAAAGGCTCATTTCCTTAGGGTTCACTACCTAAGGACTCACTGTCCAATAAGTGCTCACTGGAAAAAGGCTCACTGCCAGAAATATAGAAGAGAAGATAGAAGAAGGATTGGCTCATTGCCAAGAAAAGACTGCTATAGGTGCATCTACAAATGCTAAAATGCAGTATCGATATGCTCAGTATACAGATTCAAAGGACTTCATACTGTTTGACCTACTTTTTTTCTTAACTTTACATAACTCCTATTTTTGGCCTTTATTATCATTTTCTTCTCTACAAACTACCTTATATTATACATATATTGAATTCACACATTGTCCACACATCTCAGTCACTTCAACATCAAAATCCATTGAATATATATATCTCCAATAAGATTCATCTCACAATCAGGTTGGCAACCCAGACAAGAAACATGTATACAAGTGTTGTACCTTGTTGGCTTGATCTCAACAATGTGGACCCAAACAAACATACAATAGTCTTCATATAGGTCAGCATCAATTATTCAACTACTTGAATTAATTCTCTAAATAATGTATCTTCTCCGCATACAGATCTAGCTTGCCTGTCAGCCTATCCCTTAAGCACACACTTGACTAATTGAATTGTCACATCATGATTTCTGCTACGGACCATATGAGACTCTAGAAATTATATCCAACATTCACCATTGACCTTTTAGCATACCTTCAAATCTACAGGACATAATAATCCTTAATAGAAAAATGTAGATCTTGGAACTATTGCTCTATCACAGTGAATACTATCAAACTAGAAGCCGATAAAGAACAACTTGTAGAATGTGATCAAAGGAACTTCAGAAGGTATAACTTTGGATTCAGGTAGTCATGATGTGTATATTTTCTTCCTTAGAACCACAAGACAAAATATACCACAATGAAGAAATGTGGACCCTTTTACTCTGGTACTGTGCACTGTTCCTAATTTGACTCTATTCACCCAGACTTAGATATTTTACCATATGACTTCTAGAGGAAGTTAAGACTTGAACACTAGAGCATGTGATCACCAAGTATCTATGAATAACATACTTGAACCATATATAATGATCTTCAACTGCGGAGGCATACTGACCCAGTCTCTATCACTTACTTTGTATACTGCCCATATTTTGCCATTTTAGCCTCCTGGAGTAGGATCCTTTGTCAAACCAAATTGATCTATTAGAGTAAAGTCTTTTTTCCTTGTTGGTGGAATCCCTTTGTCTTGTTTCCATCAATGACAACATTCAGTCATTCATCATAGCAGTGTCTCTTGCCAACAATCTCCCCCTTTGGCATTGATTTCAACCCTTAGTGAAAAATGCTTGTTTGCTCCCCCTTACTTTATGCACTATATTTTTCTTCTCCCCCTTAGGTGTTTGCCAATTTTTCACTGGTCTTCTTCTCCCCCTTTGACATCAATGGCAAAGGTGTATGTACAAGAGTCAAAATTGTGTTAAAATTGCAAAAATTATAAAAACTGTCATACTCTGCTGTGACCTATCAAATTAGTTTGTTGCATGTGAAAGGATATCTTTGTACACAATCTTTAATTTTGTTAACTCTCTAACCCACTTATTCTTAGTAGTGTTCAAAATTTGGATGTTCTTATTTACTTGAATTACCACATCTTCTACCTTCTTCAAGTTGATAGGCATGTCAGTTGTTTCCTGAACCTTTAAGGCTTCTCTAGATAGACTTGTCATGAACTCAATTTTAGAGCTTATCATCCTTCTCAGTAGGCACATCTTGTTTTTAATTTCTTCCTGTCTATTGAGTAGACTACTTATGTTGTTTTGAATATTTGCAACTTGTATTTCTATGCTGCTGATTGAGTCAACTGCTAGATCAAAGGTCTTAGAAATATTTGTAAGTTGAAGCTCCATGCTTTTGACCTTCTCTTCTATTTCCTTAGTGGTCTCAAGCCATGACAAACAAAATTTGTATATATCACAGGCTTCCTTGATTGCATTCTCCATATTCTTGATACTATTTTCTAACAAAATTTTGTCACTATCTAACTTGATTTTTAACTCTACTAGTCTTTTATCTTCAAATTCCTTTCTAACTTTAATGTTGACAGATTTTCCAAAGGAATCAAAATGAGTACTTACAGAATTTATCAAACCTTTGAGTTGATTAGATGATGACACTGATGTATCTTTTGGGTATGAGGGTATAAACTTTTCTAGAATACTAGATGCTTCATCAATGAGTTCATTGTCTTGTATATATATTTTTAGCATTTCTTCTTGAGTGTTGGCTTGCACAGCTGATACCAATTTGAATTTATGCACTAGAGACAAAGAATTTAGATTTATTGGTCCTTGTAGAAACTTGGCTAAGTCTAGGATCTGTTCTCTTTGTTGTTTTTCCAAAAATTTTGCAGCAGTGTATCTTGCCACTTGTTCTTCACCAAGTAAAACTTTCTTTCTTTTCTTCTCTTCTGTTGCCTTTTCTTTCTCTACTCTAGTTTTGGCTTCTATAATGGATGAGGTCCTTATTCTTTTTCTGGGGCTAGATGTTGGTTTTCCATTTCAGATCTCTCATCTTTCCTTTCTAGAGTGTTTGATGTCCATTCTACTAGAGCACCTATGGACTTTAATCCTCCTGCTTTGGTTTTTGCCTTACTTGTTCATCTGATGTTTTCTCTGATTACTCATGTTCCATAGACATTTTGGAGGATAATTCTATGAATGTCCAAATCTGTCTTCTTTGAGATCTTTAAATTTTCTCAGCAGTACATTAGCTAATTCAATCAAAACATCTTATGCAACTTCATACTCTAATGCAGGGACCCATACAGTTCTTGGTTCCATAGCTTTTATGAAGCAATTGTCTTTGTCTATCATGAATACAATGTCCTTTTCATACTTCATCACTACATTTTTAGGTATCCGGACTCTACATGATATTTTATTTTGAAATTTCTTGAAGTATCCCTATAAGATTTCATTCTACTTGTCTGCATTTCCCAAACTTTGTAGGTGATTTCTGATTTGAGTGGCTACTGGTGTATGATTGAGTTAGATAGTGTTTCCAAGGTTGGGTAGCTCTTTCAGGAAATAGAAAAGTAGACAAGTGATCGGTGTTCCATATTTGAAAGGATGACTTTTCTCTTTTGTTCTTTTCAAGTTCTCCATTAGGTCACTCCAGGCTCACATAGGTCATAATACATATTGTTTTTGATCATGTCATATGCTGTGTATATGGCTAGTGCAAACATAGAATTTTCCTTGTTGGAAAGGTATATTTTGTATCCAATAATCATTTATGCAAATCTGATAGCTGGACCCTAAATATCATTTACCGTAAGGGCATTCTTGTCAAATTTGGCTCCTGTTAGTTGCATTACCACATTGTTCTTCATTCTCTTTACACCTGGAACCCTTCTAGAGGAGCTCATACCAGTTACAGTTTTGATAGCTTCTTTGGTTATCATATAAGGTTCGTCAAGACATAGAAACTTATTGTGAATCCTACTTAGAATAAGCTTAACCCATGCATCATTCGAGATCGTAGGAAAATCAAACCAGGTGTCTAATTTCTTTTCTCCTAGAACTTTATATTCATCTTTTAGCATAGTAACCATAGTAGTCAATTTGTCCAAGTATAGTTTTCCTTAATGCATGTGATCATATTCCTCTAGATTTCCATGAATGTATGCTCTAACATCTTCCTTATGCATAACTCCATGTGGAGTAATTAAGAATGCTCCTATAGGATCATTTACCAGTGACTTGAAGAAATGTTTCTTAAACTTGGGGCAAGGCTTTTCTGCTATCTTGATTACTTGAGGAGTAAACATTTTCCCACAATAATTCAAACTTCACAGTAGGGTTTTCAAGTTGTAAATACCTTTTTCACCGAATTATGGTTTTCTTCACTTGAGATTGACTTGATTTGAATCGCTTTGGAAATCTTTGTAGACACTTGGAATCTTGCTTTAATTCTCTTGGACACTTGATAAGTTGAATGCAAAGTGAATTGTATGTCGAAGGAGTTCCTTTTTATCCCTTGATATGAAAACCTAAGTCGTCATAAATGTAGACCTTCAAAAAGTTGTCAAACACTTCTTTGTTAAGCTCAGCCAATCTAGATTGCTCCACAATGTTTCATGTTTGATCCTTTTCTTCCAAAATTTCTTTCAAAAGATCTATCATATGAATCTTCACAACATATCTCATGCCAGATCCCAACACTAACTATCTGGCTAGGGGATTAGGATTTTCAATGCAACTCCCCCTGAGCCAGAGCTCCCAAGTTACTTCCCAGAGGAAGTATCAATGCCAAAGGCTAGTATGGATCCATCCTTGACCTCATTAACATCTTTCTTAATCTAGACCTTGCTCATTTCCTTCTTGATTTCCACTAGATCAATCTTGTTCTTGCCTTTATCTTCTCTTTGATCTATTTTCATCTTCTCTATGGGATAGTTTCTTTTCTCATTCTTGCTTCAGCAGAATATTGCAACATGCCCAAACCTATTGCAATTGTAGCATACCACATTCCTCTGTCCTTGATTCCTTCTATTGATTGAATTCATTCTTGATCTGCATTGGTTAGCCATATGTCCAAATCTATTGCATGCAAAGCACTTTCCATTGAAGGATTGAATATTCCTTGCATAGTTAAAACCGTTCCTAACCAGACTTCTACATTCATTTGATCTAAGACCAATTTTCTTGCAATTGAAACATTAACCAGAGAATGATGGAACATTTTGACATATTTTACTCCCTCACTAAGTAGCCTTATGGCCAAACTTATTGCAAGTAAAACAATAGCCATTAAAAGATGGCTACTTTTGAGCATTTGGCTATCTAACTAGAGGTCTTCTAGATCTTCTTCTATGACTCTAGAATTGGTTGTACTTGTTTTGCTTAAACTCAGTGTTTGCTTGGCTTGATTTTAAACTTTCTCCTTTTTCAAATCCCAGGCCTTTCTTGGCATCTGGACTCTTCTAACTTTCAATCAGTTCCTCAAGCTTTGTAGAGCTTATTTTGAACTTTTCTTCATAGCTCTTAGCCTTCTCTAAATCTGATTTGAGGTTCACAACTTCTTTTTCAAGTTTAGCACATTCTTCTTTCTTTTTACCAACAAGTTTAAATATTATTTTGCTTTATCTCTTTCTACAACTTCCACTTTCAAATTATCCAAGGTTTCATTGGCTGATATCAATTATTCACTAACCTCCTTGTATTTTTCTTTGAACTTCCTGACTTTTTCTTTTAGCTTTAGAATGCATTCATCAGCTTCTTGTATGTTATCCTTCAGATGCTTGATTTTTGCTTCAAAATTTTTAAGATCTTCAAGAGCAGCTTGTAATTCATCATTGCTTTCATATGAGGCTTCAGGAGAAGTGAAATATCTTCTAGCTTCCATGTGTACATCTTCCCAGATCTTCCTCAATCTCTTAAGCTTCTTCCAAGGAACCTTGCTCTGATACCAATTGTTGAGTGCAAAGAATACTGAGAGGGGGACTGAATCAATATTCTTAAAACCTTTTCATTTACACATTCATTAATCTATTTACTAAATTCAATAACATGAAAGAAAAGTAAACATGAGAAGAGCAGCCATAAATTCATAACACATAGACACCAAGATTTTACATGGAAAACCCAAAAAGGGAAAACCATGGTGAGTGTTAGCTCACAATATATTATGATAGAAATACTGAATTAAATATATTATGATAGCAATACTAAATTACATGAAGGCTCACTACCTTAGGGATCACTACCCAAGGACTCACTATCTAAGAAGTGCTCACTGCAAAAAGGCTCACTGCAAGAAAGATAGAAGAGAAGATAGATGAAGAATTAGCTCACTGCTAAGAAAAGACTGCTACAGGTGCATCTACAAAATGCTGAAATGTAGTATCAATATGCTCAGTATATAGGTTCAAAGGGCTTCATACTGTCTGCCCTGCTTTTCTACTTTACTTTACATATACTCTTATTTTCAGCCCTTATTATCCTTATCTACTCTGCAAACTACCTTAGTTTATACATATATCAAATTCGCACATTGTCCACACATCTTAGTCACTTCAACATTGAAATCCATTGAATATATATATCTACAATAAGATTCATCTCACAATCAGGTCGACAAACCAGACAAGAAACATGTATACATGTGTTGTACCTTGTTGACTTGATCTCAACAATGCAGACCCAAACAAACATACACTAGTCTTCATATAGGTCGGCATCAATTATTCAACTACTTGAATTAATTCTTCTATCTTCTCTGCATATAGATCTAGCTTGCTTGTTGGCCTACCCCTTAAGCACAGACTTGACCAATTGAACTATCACATCATGATTTCCACTGTGGACCATATGAGGACAACCCAAATTCTTATATTGTAGGTGGTAAATTAGTTAGAGTAGCTGATGAAGACAAGTACATGAAGTCATCTCAAATCAGCAATCTATTGTTAATTAAGGTCATGGGAGTATGATCACAAAGGTAATGAAGAAAAAACCAATGGATTTCATGAAAAGGAACATAATGATGATGTTAGAAGCATAATGAATAATTAGCATGATGATTGCTATGACAAACAAGCTAAGTATATTACTGTTATAAGGATTGAAAGTGTTGAATTATCACAATCAATGAATACAAATTAGTCAATTGGCAGTAAAGAAGACATTGAATATGTCGACACACCTAGTCCCAATGATGAGCATGAGTTGACAATGGTGCAATCTTCAAAAGTCAAAATAATGTCCTTGGTTTGACTAGCAATCATGTGACAATTGGACTAAGTGGTAAGACACTAATCAAGACTCCTTGCCTTCAAGACAAAATATTGTTGAGTGCAAAGAATAATGAGAGAGGGGGTGAATCAATATTCTCAAAAACTTTTCATTTACACATTCATTAATCCTTTTACCAAATTCAATAACATGAAAGCAAAGTAAACATGAGAAGAGCAGCCACAAATTCATAACACATAGACACTAGGAATTTACATGGAAAACCCAAAAAGGGAAAAATCAAGATGAGTGGTAGCTCACAGTATATTATGATAGTAATAATGAATTACATGAAGGCTCACTACCTTAGGGCTCACTATCCAAGAAGTGCTTACTGCAAAAAGGCTCACTACTAGAAAGATAGAAGAGAAGATAGAAGAAGGATTGGCTCACTACCAAGAAAAAACTGCTACAGGTGCATCTACAAAATGTTAAAATGTAGTATCAATACGCTCAGTATATAGATTCAAAGGACTTCATACTATCTGCCCTGCTTTTCTACTTTGCTTTACATATACTCCTATTTTCAGCCCTTATTATTCTTTTCTGCTCTGCAAACTACCTTAGATTATACATATATCAAATTTGCACAGTGTCCACACATCTCAATCACTTCAACACTGAAATCCATCGAATATATATATCTGTAATAAGATTCATCTCACAATCAGGTCAGCAACCCATACAAGAAATGTGTATACAAGTGTTGTACCTTGTCGGCTTGATCTCAACAATGTGGACCCAAACAAACATACAATAGTCTTCATATAGGTCAACATCAATTATTCAACTACTTGAATTAATTCTCCAAACAATGTATCTTCTCCGCATATAGATCTAGCTTGCCTGTCGGCCTATCCCTTAAGCACACACTTGACCAATTAAACTGTCACATCATGATTTCCACTGCGGACCATATGAGACTCTAGAAATCATATCCAACATTCACCATTGACCTTTTATCATACCTTCAGATCCGTAGGACATAATAATCCTTAATAGCAAAATGTGGATCTTGGAACTATTGCTCTATCATAGTGAATACTGTCAAACTGGAAGCGGATAAGGAACAACTTGTAGAATGTGATGAAAGGAACTTCAGAAGGTATAACTCTAGATTTAGGTAGTGATGATGTGTATCTTTGTTTCCTCAGAACTGCAAGACAAAATATACCACAGTGGAGAAATGCGGACCCTTTTACTCTAGTATTGTGCACTATTTCTAACTTGACTTTGTTCACCTAGACTTAGATATTTTACCATATGACTTCTAGATGAAGTTAAGACTTGAACACTAGAGCATGTGATCACCAAGTATCTATGAATAACATACCTAAACCGCATATAATGATCTTCAACTGCAAAGGCATACTGACCTAGTCTCTGTCACTTACTCTGTATACTACCCATACTTATCCATTTTAGCCTCCCAGACCAGAATCCTTTGTCAAACCAAATTGATCTATTAGATTAAAGTCTCTTTGCCTTGTTGGTGGAATCCCTTTGTCTTGTTGCCATCAATGACAAAATTTAGTCATTCATCATAGGATTGTCTCTTGCCAACAAATACTAACATTAGAAACTAGCTTTATGATGCAAGGTGTGAAGAAAATCATGGTGAACACAAAAATCATCAATTATAGTTTGAATTAGCTATTCAAGATATCCAAGGGGTGAAATCATCCAAAAAGGAGTAATTTTAAGGCTAATTATGATGACAGAGTTGTTGGTGATCTTTTGAGTGATTTTTATGATGACAAAAAGACTAAAATATAGAGTTTATTACAGCCTAACCCATCTAATTTCTTGGAGAAACCTAGAGATGGCAGTCCAAAAAATTTAGAGGATACTCAAACAACAAAGAAATTATCTAGTATAAGTCCAATAAACAAAACTCAAACTAATATTTTAGATGTAAATGGAAAAGAGGATGATAGTGACAACTCATTACTAAATGAGGACCAATTATATTAGATTTGTAACATCAATAGCACTAAATTTTATGTTGATACAACTGGTTACATTAGAGAGAATGATGAGAATACTTTGTTATAGGTGGTATCAATGACATAGTTCAAATTGATGATGATAATAATTTCTTACTTCTGATAGCATGCAGAAAAGCAAGGAATAATAGAGCATGTGGGTTTGAATCACGGATCCCACATGTTTTTTTTCTATTTTTTTTGGTTCACCAAAATGCACTCGTGTTATAATGCGAGTGCACTTTGTAAAGCATGGAAAGTTTAAGTGCTTTTATGTATGATGTTCTCATGCATGGAAAATTATAAGTGTTTTAAGTACATGGAAAGGGGAGAGGGAGGTATAGAGGTGAGAGAGAGAGAGTAAACCCTAAATAATGCCCCTAGACCTTAAACTTGAGCAACCCTAAACCTCTAAACCCTACATAATGCCCCTAACCCCTAAAACCTAAACCTCTATCTCTCTATCTCTATCATCCCTCTACCTCTCAATCTCTCTCCCTATGTCTTTGGCCATGTCCCTCACTCTCTATATCCCTATCTCTCCCCTCAGTCTCCTCTATATCTCCCTATATAAACCCTAAATAATGCCCCTAAACCTTAACCCCTAACCTCTAAACCATAAACCCTAAATAATGCCCCTAAACCTTAACCCCTAACCCTTAAACCCTAAACCCTAAACCCAAGCAACCCTGAACCTCTATCTCTCTATCTCTCCCCTATCTCCATATCTCTATCGTCCCTCTGCCTCTCAATCTCTCTGTTGAAAGCCACAAGACAACTAAGATGGGGGGTGAATCAGTTGTATCAAAACTTTAACTTCTTTAAACCACAATCAATTTCACAATCACTTAACTTATTTCCTTATTCTATTATGAGCATCAAACATGTATAGCAGAATTGAAACATGAACACATCAACACCAAGCACGCATGAACATCAGATTTTTTATGTGGGAAACCCTAAAGTAGGGAAAAACCATGGTGAGTGTTAGGTCACAATATAATGTATTAACAATACCGAATATCAAAATGTGCCTCACTACTAAAAGGCTCACTACCCAAAAGAATTGCTTATTACTGAGGGTGTTATACTGCCAAGGGGTGAACTAATTTAGTAGCATCTACACCATGCCTAAGTTCAATTCCATTGAAGTGCACAATACCTCCTCTGCTCTAGTCTACTTTTACACCTCACACTTATATTCGCATATTCACATAATCACTCCTCTTTCACGACTTCATTACATATATTTATACAATTCATCAACCTTGGAATGTACATCAAGGTCGGCATTACAATCATCAACCATTGGAACAATCTCCAAGGTTGGCATACATACATACATCAAATTAGGACTAGACCTAAACAAACTTGTGAAATAAATGAATAAAGGAGGAACACTTCATGCCTTAGCATGGACTTAATTACATCTTCACACGCTACCACACACTTCTACAATTTAGGAAATTCATTTGCAAAGAGTGTTAATCATCCAGGTTGGCTAGACTAGTGTAATCATCAAGAACACTTGAATACACGCTTCCAAGATCTTCATTACAACTTGTAGATAAATCACATGCCTTCAATGTATTTAGGGGACATCCATGAACATCATAGAATCATTTGGAAACTAGAAAATTCAATTTTAATAGATCTCAACTTATTTCACTTGAAGATGGATCACAGACTGTTCTTAATCAGACACTGTCAAACTCTGCTAGTTAGAAACTTGCTTTTTGAAGCTTCAAATCACATATTCTTTGGAATGAAGATGACTAAGGACCTTATAATATTAAGTCTAGAACTGAAAGACAGACTCTAATCTACGAATAAATGCAAAGCAAAGCACTTTCTCCCTGTCAATCTGCAAACCTTGCCAGGCATAGTCTTCACACTCGTGAATAAAACTTTTTCTTCATACTGATCTAGACCATCAAATTATGGATTTAATATCTTTAGACACTTCTCTAAATCATATCTAAAGCTCATACTCCAGTCTTCAATATAGAGAAAATGTGGTGCAAAATACTTAGACAGTGTTCTTCAATCAATCAACAAACATCAACATCAGAAGATACAGTTGGCACTAATGACAACATAAACATGTTGACATCAATGACAAACTGGTTAGCACATACTTGTAACAATCTCCCCCTTTGTCATTGATGGAAACATATAATGTGAAAAACATGTTCTACCATCAATACACAATTCTACAACAGAACCCCCCTTTCTTTTTATACCTCTGCACTCTTACTCCCCTTGAGTTTTTCACATGATTTCTCTCCCCCTTTAAAATCAATGGAAAAGGACATCATATCTCTTCTTTTGCACATACTTTCACACTGCTACTCTAAACTATTTGGAATCATTTTTTACTCCCCCTGAATGCAACAATCTTTTCAAACCACTACCTACTCCCCCTGAGAGGTAGTCTCCATCATCAGTCCAAAAGAGGAAATGTACTTTGAAGCACACTAGACTGATGCACCTCCTTATGCATCTAGTTCAAGGAAGGAGGGACAATAACCCCTAATTTCTCCCAAAGATACTCAAATGTGTCTTTTGGAAGAGCCTTAGTGAATATATTAGTAACTTGATCTTTTGTAGGCACATACTCAAGTTTTACCTCATTCTCTACAATTTTTTCCCTCAAAAGTGATACTTAATTGAAATGTGCTTTGTCTTTGAATGCATCACTGGATTCTTTGAAATATTAATGGCACTTGTGTTATCATAAAGAATGGGAATCAGTCCATCAAACTCAACTTTGATATCCTTCAAGGCCTACTTCATCCATAGCACCTTAGTGCAACATGATACTACAACAATATATTCTGCTTCTGCAGTAGACAAGGAAATTGATTCTTGTTTCTTGCTATGCTAGGACACTGCCCTATCTCCAAGGAAGAATGTACCTCCAATTGTGTTTTCCCTGTCATCAGCACATCCAGCCCAATCTGTATCTGTATAAGCACTCAAAGAAAATTATTGTTCTTAGGATACCACAATCCATGATCAGGAGTGACCTTTAAGTACCTGGATATCCTATTAACTACCATCACATGTGTGATTCTCTAGAATTTAATTGAAATCTAGCCACAAGGTAGATTCTATGCATGATATCTAGTCCGGTAGAAGTTAGTAAAGTAGTCCACCAATCATTGATCTATACTTAATTTGATCATTCTTAGGAGATTCATCATTCTTGTTCAATTTACAACCAGTAACCATAGGAGTGCATACCAGTTTAGAGTTCTCCATTCCAAACTTCTTCAACAATTCCTTGACATATTTTGATTGAGAAATGAAAATACCTTTGTCTGTCTGATTGATTTGCAGTCTTAGAAAGAAATTCTACTCACCACACATAGACATCTCAAAGTCTTTTTACATTGCAAAATTCTTGAACATTTCTTCATTTCCACCAAAGATGATATCATCTACACAGACTTCAATAATGAGGATTTGATCTTTGCTTACCTTGATATACAAATTTCTATCTATGAACCCTTTACTGAAACCCTGCTGCAATAGATACTTATCTAGTCTTGCATACCAGGCTCTAGGAGCTTGCTTCAATCCATACAAGGAATTCAATTTGCATACCATGTCTGGTTTGTTTGACAATTGGAACCATCTAGTTGCTTTATGTAGACTTCTTCTAGCTCACCATTTAGGAAGGAAAATTTCATATCCATCTGATATACCTTGAAGTTTTTATGTGCTACAAATGCCAAAAATACTTTGATAGCTTCCATTCTTGCTACTGGAGCATAGGTCTCTTCATAATCAATTCCTTCAACTTGGGAGTAGCCTTTACATACAAGTCTTGCCTTTTCTCTCACAACTTCTCCAACTTCATTCAGTTTGTTCTGGAACACCCACTTAGTTCCAATCACATTCTTATTTGCAGGTCTGGAGACAAGTTCCCAATTCTTGTTCTTCTCAATCTATTGTAGTTCTTCATTTATTTCCTTAACCCAATGCTCACCATTGCATGCTTTATTTATTGTTTTAGGTTCCACCTTAGACATCAGATAGAGATTTACTTGTTCCTCTGCAATCCTACTTCTAGTCATCACACCTTTCCTTTTGTCACCAATAATTTGATCTTAAGAATGATATCTTTGCACATACCTTGGAGTCTTAGGAGTTCTTACTAGAGCCTCACCTTGAGTTTCTTCTTCTTCTGAAGCATATTGTTCCTTAGTCTAAACTTCCTTTTCTTTGCCATTTTCAGTCTTTTCTGCATCAGCAAGTTCATCTAACTCATATCCATCTAGTTGGATATCTTCATCTACCTTTACATTTGCCCTTTCAATGATCTTTTTCAGTCTTTTGTTGTAGCACTGGTAAGCCTTGCTCTTAGTGGAGTATCTAAGGAATATGCCTTCATTACATGTAGTATCAAACTTTCCTAATTCTTCATCTCTTCTAATGTAGCATTTTCTTCCAAAAACTTTGAAGTATTTGATAGTAGGAGCTCTACCATACCACAGTTCATCAGGTGTCTTTGTTTCTTTTGCTCTAACTTGCACTCTATTCTGAATGTAGATGACAGTATGTATTTCTTATTTCCAATACACTTCTAGTAGGTCTGCTTCCTTGGCCATTACTTTGACAGCTTCTTGAATAGTTCTATTCTTTCTTTCAACCACTCCATTTTGTTGAGGAGTCTGGGGAGCAAACAAATGTCTCTTAATTCCATGTTCTTCACAAAAAGCATTGAACTCATTTGAAGTGAACTCACGACCTCTGTCAGACATTAAGCATTTGATTGTCAAATCTAATTGATTTTCAACCATAGCTTTGAATGCCTTGAACTTATCTAAAGCTTCCACTTTTTCTCTAAGGAAAGTAACCCAAGTCATTCTTGAAAAATCATCAATAAGGAGCATGAAATACCTGTCACCTTGCATACTTCTTGTTCTTGTGGGACTACAAAGGTCTGTATGCACCAACTCTAGTAAAATAGTAGAGGATTATTATTTTCTTTTGAAAGTAGTCTTTATCATCTTCCCAAACTGGCATTCTTTGCATATAATATTGGGAGGCTTCACAATCTTAGACAGATCTCTTACATCTTGAATAGTCTTTATTCTCACTAGATTATTGAAGTTAATGTGACATATTCTCCTACGCCATAGCCAACTTTCATCTGACTTAGCCAACAAACAACAATTTTTAACACCTTTCAAATAATAAACATTACCATGAGTCTTCTTACCATCAACAATTAAGGTTCTAGAGCTATTTTGTATCTTACACCTATTGTCCTTGAACACAAAATTATAACCTTTGTCACACATTTGTCAAACACTTAGTAGATTATGCTTTAGGCCCTTGACATAAAGAACATCATCTATATTATGCTTGTCATAAAAAATAATACATTCTTTTCCACAAATCTTACCAGCTGCATCATCACCAAATCTAAAAAGTCCTCCATCATACTTTTCAAACTTAACAAACTTACTCTTGTCTCCTATCCCATGGTTTGAGCACCCATTGTCAATGATCCATTCATCTTTCTTTTCACCATGAAATGTAGACAACTCCCCTCGACTTTCTTCCTTCACACAACTTGCAAGATTAGCAGAAACATGTTCTTCTCTAAGTGCAATAAACAAGAATTCACTACTATTTCCATCATCAGAAATAGACTCATCATCAGTTACACCTTCATCATCTCTAACATAATAACTCTTTCTTAGCATCTTTCCTTTATTTTCATTGATCTTCCAAGCTCTGTCAGGACATCTTGAAGCACAATGACCAATTTTACCACAACCGAAGCATTTGAAAGGTAACTTACCTTTGAATTTTCCTTTGCTGCCCCTCTTTATTTTTCTTGCAAATTTGGATTCTAGCTCTAAAAATTCTTCATCATCTGATTCCATAGCATATTTATATAATCTAGTAGTCATATTTGCTTCCTCGGCCTTGAAAGTAGTCTCAATTTTCATAGGGCCATCAGTAATACCAAACTCTCTTATTTCAAAAGTAGTTAGTTTACCAAGTAATTGATCTTTTGTAAGCTTGCCCAATTCTAACAACTCTTCAATGGAGGATACCTTGTGGCTATAATATTTGGGAAGAGTTCTAAGTATCTTATCTATAACATCATCATCCTTTAATTCTCCACCAAGACGATGCTGCTGACAACTTCATCAATCTTTTGTAAGTAAATTGTTATGTTCTCATCTTTACCCATTCACATGGTTTCATATGTGGTCTTCAAATTCTACAACTTGGCCTTCTTGACAGATGCATCACCTTCATAGATTTTATTTAATTTGTCCCAAATCTCATATGCAGTTTCTAGATTCACAACTTTTGCCATTTCAGTATTAAATAGGGCATTTAATAGAGCATTTTTAGCTTTGTGATTAGCCTCAAACTCTTTAATCTCTTCTGCAGTATCTAGATCTTTAGGAATTATGTATTTATCTTTAACCATTACCCAAACATTATAATCAAGAGAAAAAATATAGGTTTGCATTCATACCTTCCAGTAGGCATAGTTAGTTTCATCGAACTGGAGACTATATTTCCTGTGTGCCACTCGGATCTACCTTAAGTTATTATGATTTCTTCAAAGGAATCTCACTTTGATACCAATTGTTGAAAGGCACATGACAACTAAGAGGGGGGGTAAATCAGCTGTATCAAAACTTTAACTTCTTTAAACCACAATCACTTAACTTATTTCCTTATTCTATTATGAGCATTAAACATGAATAGCATAATCAAAACATGAACACATCAACACCAAACACACATGAACATTAGATTTTTTACATGGAAAACCCTAAACAAGAAAAAACCATGGTGAGTGTTAGCTCACAACATAATGTAGTAACAATACTAAATATCAAAAGGTGGCTCCCTACCAAAGGGCTCATTGTCGAAAAGAATGGCTCACTGCCAAGGGTTGGCTCACTACCAAGGGATGGCTCACTATTGGGGGTGGCTCACTATCGAGGGTGGCTCATTGCCAAGGGGTGAACTGATTTAGTAGCATCTACACCATGATTGATTTTAGTTCCATTTAAGCGCACAATATCTCCTCTGCTCTACTCAGCTTTTACACTTCACACTTATCTTCGCATCTTTACATAATCACTCTTGTTTCACGACTTCATTACATATATTTATATAACTCATAAACCTTGGAATGTACCATTGCAAGTATGGGCCTAATCGGTGTTGTCATTGATGTCAACATACTCCTGTTGCATTGATGATAAGGATTGGATGAGTTGTATGCTGAGGATATTGAGAAAATTAGTCCTATCAGGAACAGAGAAGAACAGTAAAGATAGTGAGGTAAAGATCCAGGCTAAGATGAAGATCAGAGCATGCGCATCAAAGGGTTTGTATATATGTCTTAAGATCATCCAGTAAAGACTTTAGAGGTCCGCATGAAGATCTAAAGAAGTTATGGCCACTTAAGTAAAACTGGTTTTGGTAGATGTTTAGAGGTGATAGAGTGGCACAGATAGGTCTGGTGAGATCTAGAAATACAATATCTTGTTCTATAGATTTAGAGTGTTTAGGAAGTCAATATGAATTGACAACTCAATTGGTTCATAGTTTGGAGGTCTACAAGCATCTATTCCAATATGATAGTGATGACAGACTATGTTCTTGAGGTTCTAGATGAAGGAGAGAATTATTTTAGTAAGAAGTAGTGTGGATGTTCTCGATGATTCAAGCAAGCTTGTGGAGGTCTTTGGATTGTGTCCAATTCATGTTGGTGGTCTGCATTGAAGATTTAGCTCCTAATTAAAGAATTACTTCTAGATGATGATGTTCTTCCTAAGTTTGGCTGACCAGATGAGTTTCACATCCTGCGGATGATCTTGAAGATGTTTTGTGTAGAATGGCATGTTCCTCAAAGAAGATTGAAGTCTCAGATCTATGTAGTCGATAGTGTGTTGATCTACGTGAAGTCTTTTTGTAACTAGTCATGTTGTATTTATGTATTTTCTTTGTAATGTATGCCAACTTGGATGATTATCCTAAAGTCAAATGTCTTGTATAAATAAAAGGTTGTGAAGTCATTTCAAATGTATCTTGGTGGAGATGAGTGTGTAGTAGAGAGGAGCAGAGAGAAAGGCAGAGAAGAAGTATTGGGCTTAAATGGAACTGACTCAAGCATGGTGAAGATGCTATTTTTTAGTTCAAATATGTAATATTTATTATTCTGTAGACAATGTGTCTCTTGTAGGCAGCGGACCTCTTGTGAGCAGTGTGCTCGGGCAGTGAGCCCTAATTGGCATGTGCCATTTTGTTCTTCTTATACTTTTAACAGAGAATACAATCTTGGGTTAGTCACTCTGTAGTTTTTCCCTCAACCAGGTTTTCCACATTAAAATCTTGGTGTCATATGTGTTAATGTGTTTCTGCTCTTGAATTGTTGCATTATGTTTCCATGATTGATTTATTATTATGCTGCTGAATTAAAAGAAGGATTTAAGTGATTAATTGGAAGAAAGTTTTAAACAACTGATTCACCCCCCCTCTCAGTTGTCTATCTTAAATCTAACAATTGGTATCAGAGCTAAGTTCCTCTTAAAAGAGCTTAACCACTTGAGGAAATCCAGGATGTCGTCCTACAAGAAGGATAGTTCAAGGTTTGATGGAACCAATTTTACTCTTTGGAAAAGTTGCATGGCATGTAGTATTGGATCATGGCTTCAAAGAAGTATGTTTCTCCATAGAATGGTCTGAGTACCATAGATAAAATCAGAGATTCTGAAAACAATCTTTAGACTAAATAAGCTCTACTAAGTACCTTATCTGATTCAGAGCTGACAAATGTTATTGATCTAAAAACTGCATATGAGATTTGGAAAAAAATGGAACTTCTGCATGAAGGAGCAAGTATGTTAAATGTGCCAAGCTACAGAGTTTGAAAAGAAAATTTGAAAACTTGAAGATGAGAGAAGATGAAAATATCACTACATTTATGCTAAGGGCAAATGAGCTTGTTTGTAGCATTAGATGTGCTAGTGGAATCTTGGATGAAGATGAGATTATTGCCAAAGTTCTTAGATCCCTTCCTGATTCTTACAAGTACAAGGTTACTACTATTGAAGAATTCAGATCTTTTTCAAATATCACAAGAGATCAATTGGTTAGTAAATTAGCTACATTTGAATTGGCCAAGTTTGGAGATGCACCCCCCAAGACTGTATCTGCTTTCAAAGCTAGTGCCTCTATAAAAGGAAAACAAAAGTTTGATCCAGGAGAGAACTCTTGAAAGAAACTATCATGGTATGAAAAAACAAGAAAAGATCTAAAAGAAGATGAAGCAGAAGCTGCTGAACTTGAAGCCCTTATTGCAAAAAGACTACCAAGAGGATCTGATAAGTATGAAGGAAAATTGCCCTTCAAATGTTTTAACTGCAATAAGATTGGTCATTTTGCCTCAAGGTGTCTGGAAAGATTTTCAAGAGAAAATCCAACTAGATCAAGATTCCAAAAGAAATGTTACTATGTTCATTAAGATGATGATGATGATGAAGGAGTAACATATGATGAATTAGAGACATGAAACAAATCCGGAAGTGACTAGGTGTTTATTGCCATTGAGGAAGAAGATCCAATGACCTTTGAATCTGTCAATCATAAAATGGTAGAAAGAGCTCTGGCTACCCAAGTTGAAGAAAAGGATGATTGGGTCATTGACAGTGGATGCTCCCACCATATGACAGGTGACAAAAATAAGTTCATAGATTTGGAAAGATATGAAGGAGGAGTGGTAAAATTTGGTGATAATTCTGCTGGCAGAATCAAAGGTAGAGGAACTATTTCTTTTGATGGAAAGAAAAAAACCACTAATGTACTATATGTTGAAGGTCTGAAGCACAATCTTCTCAGTGTTGGACAGTTGGTGGACAAAGGCTATGATCTCTGATTCAAAAATAGAAAATGCAAGATCTTTGAAAGTTTTAGAAAAGAGATTGCATCCGATACTCAAACAAAAGGTAGTATCTTCCACTTGGTTGGTACTGGTAAAAGTTGTCTATTTGTTCAAATTGATCAGAGTTGGTTGTGGCATAGGAGAATGTGTCATGTGAATTTTGATAATATCATCAAGATAAGCAACACTCAAGCTGTAAGAGATCTTCCAAGACTGGTAAAACCTACTAATAGTTTGTGCAAAGAATGTTAGTTGGGTAAGCAAAGTAGAGTCACATTCAAAAGTAAGGAATAGTCTTCTACCAGATTATTGGACTTAATTCATACTGATCTATGTGGTCCGACAAGAATCAGGAGTGTGCAAGGTGATAGATATTTCATGTTATTAATTGATGATCACTCCCAGATGATGTGGGTGACTTTTCTGAAAGAGAAATCTGAGGCTCTTGAGAAATTCAAAATATTCAAGGCTATGGTAGAGAATGAAACCGGATTAAACATAAAATGTCTTAGGTCTGACAGAGGTGGAGAATTCACATCCGGGGAGTTCATAGAATTCTATGAGAAACATGGGATAAAAAGACAATTGTCTACTCCAAGGACTCCATAGTAGAATGGAGTAGTGGAAAGCAAGAACCAGACCATCCAAGAAGCATCTAGAACCATGATGATAGAAGAAAATGTTCCTCAGACCTACTAGAGAGAAGTTGTAAGCACTACTACTTATACTCTTAATCGAGTACAAATCAGAAGCAATACTGGTAAGACTCCTTATGAAATTTGGTTTGGCATCACTCCCACTATGAAGTATTTCAAAGTTTTTGGTAGTAAATGTTACATTAAAAGAGATGAAGATGTAGGCAAATTTGATGCTAGAAGTGATGAAGGAATATTCTTGGGTTATTCTACTCAAAGAAAAGCATACGTGTGTTATAACAAGAGAATGAGAAAAATTATAGAAAGTACAAATGTGAAGGTTGATGAAGGTATTGAAAAACCCTCAAGGTTTTATGAATATGATGAAGATAATTAGAATGATGTTTTTGTCCAATAAGTCCAAGCCCCTTCTGAAATTTAGATCCGGACTAATCCAGAGAATCAGGAAGAAGAGATAAGTTTGAATGAACTTGTTCAAGAAATAGAAGTGTAAGGAAGTCCCAAAATTCCCAGGTATGTAAGACTGAATCACTCTGAAGATCAAAGCATAGGTGATAAAAGAAAAGGTGTTCAAACAAGAAGAAAGACTACTCAAGACTCAGAAGAGTATTGTCTGATTTCAAAGATTGAACCAAAGTCAGTGAATGAAGCATACAATGATGAAAGATGGACTAAAGCAATGGAGGAAGAGCTGATGCAAATTGAGAAAAATCACACTTGGGATCTTGTTCCCAGACCTAGAAACAAGAATGTGATTGGAACCAAATGGGTCTTTCAGAATAAACTGAATGAAGATGGTGAAGTAGTCAGAAACATAGCCAGATTGGTCTACAAGGGTTACTCTCAAGTAGAAAGAGTTGATTTTGAAGAAACGTTTGCTCCGGTGGCAAGAATTGAAGTAGTTAGATTATTTATTGCTTTTTTGCCTTCAAGGACTTCAAATTATATCAAATGGATGTCAAGTCTACCTTCCTAAATGGTGACTTGGAAGAAGAAATTTACATTGAGCAACCGGATGGATTTCAATTGTCTGATCATGGTGATATGGTCTGCAAGTTGAAGAAAGCACTGTATGGACTCAAACAAGCCCCAAAAGCCTGGTATGAAAGATTGGATAAGAATCTTTTGAAGATTAGTTTCAACAAAGGTATTGCTGACAGTAACTTTTACTACAAAATTGATCATGAAAACATCTTAATTGTTCAAGTGTTTGTTGATGATATCATTTTTGGAGGAAGAGATAGTATGTGTAAAACTTTTGCAAATCAAATGAAAAGTGAATTTGAGATGTCCATGTTTGGGGAAATGAATTTCTTCTTGGGTCTACAAATCATTCAAACAAAGAAAGAAATCTTCATTTCTCAGACCAAATATGTTAAAGAATTGTTGAGAAAATTTGGGATAGAAGACTCAAAACCAATGAGTAATCCCATGGCAACCTGATGTAAATTGAGCAAAGATGATGACTCTCCTAAGGCTAATAAGAAAAAGTACATATCAATGATTGGAGGACTACTGTATCTTACTCAAACGAGACCTGACATTATGAATGTTGTTGGTCTTGTTGCTAGATTTCAAGTTGATCCTAGAGAATCTCATGTCATGGGAATCAAGAGGATTCTTAGATATCTAAAAGGGATAGTTGAGTATGGTTTATGATATCCTAGAGATCACAATTTCTCTCTTCATGCATATACAGATGTAGATTGGGTAGGAGATGTGGATGACCGGAAGAGTACCAGTGGTGGAGCATTCTTTCTGGGGAAAATATTGGTTTCTTGGCTAAGCAAGAAATAAGAGGTAATATCTCTGTCCACTCCAAAAGCAGAATATATTGCAGTAGCAAGTAGTTGCACTCATGTTTTGTGAATGAAGCAAATGCTAAGAGACATCAAAGTGGAGTATGAGGAACCTATCACAAACTTCTGTGATAATTCAAGTGCAATAAATATATCAAAAAATCTGGTGTTGCATTCAAAGACAAAACATATATCCATCAAGTTTCATTTTCTAAGAGAGAAGGTAACAAGAATGAAGTCAGATTGGAGTTTGTGCCCTTCAAGGATCAGATTGTAGATATTTTTACTAAACCTCTACCTAAGGACACTTTTGAGTATCTCAGGGAGAAGTTAGGGGTTATTACCCCCTGGTTCTAAATTAAGGTGCACTAATGTGCATTAGTTTGGTGGATCTCACAATTATATCTTGTGGTCCAGATTGATGATGGGAAGCTGCTACTCAGGGGGAGCAGTTGGTATGATTGATGCAAGTATGTGCCCTTTGCCATTGATGTGAAAGGGGGAGAGAAGACGTGAAAAATAAGTGGATGTTGATCAAAGGGGGAGCAGTAAAGGAAGAGAAGACATGTGAATGGTGGTTATTGATAGGGGGAGTTATGTCAGTGAGAAGAAGTTCTTGTCTTGATAGTTAAAATAATTTTTCACATCATATGTTGCCATCAATGACAAAGGGGGAGATTGTTGCAAGTATGGGCCTAACTGGTGTTGTCATTAATGTCAACATACTCCTGTTGTATTGATGATAAGGATTGGATGAGTTGTATGCTATGGATATTGAGAAAATTAGTCCTATCAGGAACAAAGAAGAATAGTGAAGACAGTGAGGTAAAGATCCCAGCTAAGATGAAGATCAGAGGATGCGCATCAAAGGGTTTGTAGATATATGTCTTAAGATGATCCAATAAAGATTTTAGAGGTCCGTATGAAGATCTGAAGAAGTTATGGCCACTTAAGTAAAACTAGTTTTGGCAGATGTTTAGAGGTGACAGAGTGACACAAATAGGCCCGGTGAGATCCAAAAATGCAATATCTTGTTCTGTGGATTTGATGGAGTGTTTAGGAAGTCAATATGAATTGACAACTCAATTGGTTTGTGGTCTAGAGGTCTTCAAGCATCTATTTGAATATGATAGTGATGTCAAACTATGTTCTTGAGGTTCCAGATGAAGGAGAGAATGATTTCAGTAAGAAGTAGTGTGGATGTTCTTGATGATTCAGGAAAGCTTGTGGAGGTCTTTGGATTGTGTCCAGTTCATGTTGGTGGTTTGCATTGAAGATTGAGCTCATAATTGAAGAATTACTTTCAGATGATGATGTTCT
The DNA here is from genome assembly GCA_027924645.1 of Cunninghamia lanceolata. Taxonomy (NCBI): domain Eukaryota; kingdom Viridiplantae; phylum Streptophyta; class Pinopsida; order Cupressales; family Cupressaceae; genus Cunninghamia; species Cunninghamia lanceolata. Next base: position 2,802,979 of record BSBN01000973.1, on the reverse strand, counting down.
TCCTAAGTCTGGCTGACTAGACGAGTTACACATCCTACAGATGATCTTGAAGATGTTCTATGAAGAATGGCATGTTCCTGAAAGAAGATTGAAGTCTCAGATTTGTGTAGCCAATAGTGTGTTGATCCACGTGAAGTCTTTTTGTAACTAGTCATTTTTTATTTATGTATTTGCTCTGTAATGTATGTCGACTTGGATGATTATCCTAAAGTTAAATGTCTTGTATAAATAAAAGGTTGTGAAGTCATTTCAAATGTATATTGGTGGAGATGAGTGTGTGGTAGAGAGGAGCAGAGTGAAAGGCAGAGTAGAAGTATTGGGCTTAAATGGAACTGACTCAAGAATGGTGAAGATGCTATTCTTTAGTTCAAGTATGTAATATTTATTATTCTGTAGACAGTGTGTCTCCTGTAGGCAGTGGGCCTCTTATGAGCAGTGTGCTTAGGCAATGAGTTGTAATTCGCATGTGCCATTTTGTTCTTCTTATTCTTTTAATAGAGAATACAATCTTGGGTTAGTCACCCTATGGTTTTTCCCTTAACTAGGTTTTTCACATTAAAATATTGGTGTCATATGTATTAATGTGTTTCTACTCTTGAATTGTTGCATTATGTTTCCATGATTGATTTATTATTATGTTGTTGAATTAAAAGAAGGATTTAAGTGATTAATTGGAAGAAAGTTTTGGACAACTGATTCACCCCCCCCCCTCAATTGTTTGTCCTAAATCTAACATGTACATCAAGGTCAACATTACAATCCTCAATCATTAAAACATTCTCCAAGGTCAGCATACATACATACATCAAATTAGGACTAGACCTAAACAAACTTGCGGACTAAATGAACAAAGGAGGAACACTTCATGCCTTAGCATGGAATCAATTTCATCTTCACACACTACCACATGCTTCTACAATTTAGAAAATTCATCCGCAAGGAGTGTTAATCATCCAGGTCGGCCAGACTAGTGTAGTCATCAAGAAGACTTGAACACACCCTTCCAAGATCTTTATTATACCTTGTGGATCAATCACATGCCTTCAATGTATTTAGGAGACATCCAAAAACATCATATAATCATTTGGAAACCAGAAAATCCAATCACAATAGATCTCAACTTATTTTACTTGAAGATGGATCACAGACTGTCCTTAATCAGACACTGTCAAACTCTGCTAATTAGAAACTTTCTTTCCAAAGCTTCAAATCACATATCCTTTGGAATGAAGATGACTAAGGACCTTATAAGATTAATTCCAGAACCACAAAGATAGACTCCAATATGTGGAGAAATGTGGAGTAAAACATTTTCTCCTTGTCAATATGTGAACCTTGCTAGGCACAGTCTTCACACTAGTGAATATAACTTTTTCTTCATAGCGATCTGAACCATCACATTCTAGATTTAATATCTTTAGACACTTCTCTAAATCATATCCAAAGATCATACTCTGGTCTTCAATACAAAGAAAATATGGAGTAAAATACTTTGACAGTGTTCTTTAATTAATCAGTAAACATCAACATCAGAAGATATAGTTGGCATCAATGACAACACAAACATGTTGACATCAATGACAACACTAGTTAGCACTTACTTGTAACACTCTCTCCCTATGTCTCTGGCCATATCCCTCACTCTCTATCTCCCTATCTCTCCCCTTAGTCTCCTCTATATCTTCCTACCAGTCCTCTCTCTATAAACTCTAAACCTTATACCTCTAAAACTTAAACCCTAACCCCTAAACCCTAAACCCTAAATAATGCCCCTAAACCTTAACCCCTAACCCTTAAATGATAAACCCAAGAAAACCTAAACCCCTGAACCCTAAACCCAAGAAACCCTAGACCTCTATCTCCCTATCTCTCCCATATCTCCATGTCTCTATCATCCCTCTACCTCTCAATCTCTCTCCCTATGTCTTTGGCCATGTTTCTCACTCTCTCTCTCCCTATCTCTCCCCTTAGTCTCCTCTATATCTCCCTATCAGTCCTCTCTCTCTTTAAACTCTAAACCCTAAACCTCTAAGCCTTAACCCCTAACCCCTAAACCATAAACCCTAAACAATGCCACTAAACCCTAACCCCTAAACCCTAAGCCCAAGAAACCCTAAACTTCTATCTCCCTATCTCTCCCCTATTTCCCTATCTCTATCTTCCCTCTACCTCTCAATCTCTTTCCCTGTCTCTGGACATGTCCCTCACTTTCTATCTCCCTATCTCTCCCAATCTCTATTGGTCCCCTCTCTTTATCTCTCTCTAAACTCCAAACCCTAAATTCTAACCCCTAAACCCTAAACCCAAGTAACCATAAACCCCTAATCCCTAACCCCTAAACCTGAGCAACCCTAAGCCCCTAAACCCTAAATAATTCCACTAACCCCTAACCCCTAACCCCTAAACCCTAAACCCTAAACTTGAGCAACCCTAGACTCATAAACCCTAAATAATGCCCCTAAACCCTGAATCCTAACCCCTAAACCCAAGCAACCCTAAACCACTAAACCCTAAATAATTCCCATAAACCTTAACCCCTAACCCCTAAACCTTAAACTTGAGCAACCCTAAACCCCTAAACCCTAAATAATTCCCCTAAACCCTAAACTTGAGAAACCCTAAACTCATGAACCATAAATAATGCCCCTAAACCCTGACCCCTAACCCCTAAACCCTAAATCTGAGCAACCCTAATCCTCTATCTCCCTATCTCTCCCTAATCTCCATATCTCTACCATCCCTCTACCTCTCAATCTCTCTCCCTATGTATCTGGCCATGTCCCCCACTCTCTATCTCCCTATCTCTCCCCTCAATCTCCTCTATGTCTCCCTATCAGTCTTCTCTCTCTAAACCCTAAACCCTAAACCTCTAAACCTTAACCCTAACCCCTAAACCATAAACCCTAAACCCTAAATAATGCCCCTAAACCCTAAACCCCAAACCCCTAAACCCTAAACCTATATCTCCCTATCTCTATCATCCCTCTACCTCTCATTCTCTCTCCCTATGTCTCTAGACATGTCCCTCACTCTCTATTTCCCTATCTCTCCCCTCTGTCTCTTTTATCTCTCCCAATCTCTATCAGTCCCCTCTTTCTATCTCTCTCTAAACCCTAAACCCTAACTGCTAACCCCTAAACCTGAGCAACCCTAAACCCTAAACCTGAGCAACCCTAATCCCCTAAACCATAAACTTGAGCAACCCTAAACTCATAAACCCTAAATAATGTCCCTAAACCCTCACCCCTAACCCATAAACCCAAGAAACCCTAAACCTCTCTCTCTCTCCCCCTAAACCCCAAAACCCTAAATAATACCCCTAAACCCTAACCCCTAATCCGTAAACCTTAAACCTAAGAAACCCTAAACCTCTATCTCTCTATCTCTCTTTTATCTCCCTATATCTGTCATCCCTCTACATCTCAATCTCTCTCCCTATCTCTCTGGACATATCGTTCACTCTCTATTTCCCTATCTCTCGCCTCTGTCTCCTCTATCTCTCCATATCTGTCTCCTCTATCTCTCTACCTGTCTATCTCTCCCTATCTCCCTATCTCTTACCTCTCTCTCCCCTCTTATTCCTCTATCTCCCTTCTCGATGAAGGAAATGAAAATAGGAAAACTAGGACTCTCTCTCTCTCTCTCCTTATCACCCTCTCTCTCCCCTCTCTCTCCCCTCCATCTCCACCCTATCTCCCTCTTCCTCCCTCTCCCTCTCCCTTATTAACACAAAAAAATGGAAACAAGAAAACTAAGACATGCAAAGAGGGGTGAGGATATAAATTGGGAGAATGAAATGGAAACAAGATAAAACAAAAGTTCATTAGATGGGAAGAATGATGAGAGGAGAGGTGGAAAATAGTAAAATAGGGAAAATTTGGTGGGATCTAAAAAGAAATTGGAAAGGAAAAGGAAAACTAGGAAAGCTAGAAAAAGGAAAACTAGGAGGTAGATAGGTCAAAGAGAGAGAGTAGCAGTTAAATTGAGAGAGAGAGAGATGATTTTATTTCACCATAATACAAGCGCATTATAATGCACTCGCATTATGCTTTGCCTTGGTAATTTCCAAGCCTTTGGCTTGGATTTGCCTTGGTCTTGCAACCCAAAGGCTTGGACTGTGTTTTGGATGTCCAAAGATGTGTTTTTCTAGATTATAACAAAAATCACATATTCTGGAGCATGCTCCCCATCAGGTTTGCACTTATTTCAATGACAAGTCGAAAACAATACCACCATAATCTTAGGCTCTCTGTTAGCTTTCTAGCCATATAATTTTTTCAAGTTTTGAGTATGTTAAGGATTTCATCTTTAATATCTTTTATTAGTGTATCTATTTTTTGTCAAAAATCAGTGTCTAGTATTTTTAACTTTTTTAACTGTTCATTGAAAATTCAAATAAATTACATTTTTAGAAGCTAGACTCCATTCTACATGTATTCAAAAAAAAAAAATTATTTAGTTTTCAAAAAAGTTAGGGGGAAGCACACTCAATTTTCTATTTTTCAGGATGTGTCCACTTTGAAAATTAGTAAAAAATCAATTATTCATGAAAAAAATATTATAAAAATCAGGGATAAACTACATTGTGTTAGCTAATTTCTCACTAAAGTGATTTTTGAAATACTAAAAAAAGTTAACATCTTAGGGGGAGTACACCAGACACTATGTTATGTTTTTTTGAAAAAAATAGGACTAATTTGTGTGCTCCCCCTTTTTGAACCCCTTAATCTCAACCATTTTTGAAAAAAATTAGTAGTTTAGAAACTAGATTAGAAAACTACGACTCTTGTTTTTGTTGTATCTTCAAATTTTGAGTGTAACTATCTTCAATTTCTCATCCAACATCAATCTTTCCTAATTTTAGAAAAAAGGTTGCATCTTAAGACCCCCTTTTGGTCTCCCATATTTGTGCACTTACCACACCATGAGTGCCTAATTTTGAGAACCTACAAAATAGAAGAAAACGTTGTGATGAGTAGTGCTTTTAAAATGAGCATCATCACAACTTGCTAAAATTGTTTAGAGTAGAAAAGTAAAAAGAGTAGGGTGAGATATTTTACCTATTATAAAAAGTGGTTGATTTCTATTTTTTATGGGAGCATGTGTGAATCCCTAGAGTTTATTAGAGATGAACTTGAGATGTGAAGCATTATATGTGCCCTATCCACAAATTATTCCTTTCAAAAAAATAGGGGATAATTTTGAGAGATATTACAAGTGCCATCCCTTGGATCTCACTTTAACATGCATGTTTCATTAGATTCAAAAAATAATTAAAAGATGCAAATACAATAAGACATGCTTTACTAAAGGATCTCTAGCATCACTATGGGTAAGTGCACAAAAATGGGGGACCAAAAGGGGGTCTTAAGTGGCCACTTTTTTTAATCTAAAATTAAGAAATATTGATGTTGGATGAGAAATAGAAGATAGTTACAATCAAAATTTTGAACATGCAACAAAAAAAAGACTCATAGTGTTGTGAATCTAGTTTCTAAACTACTATTTTTTTTAAATGGTTGAGATTAAGGGGTTCAAAAAGGGGCCCACACAAATTGGTCCTATTTTTTTTCAAGAAAACATAACATAGCATTTGGTGTGGCCCCTCTAAAATGTTAACTTTTTTTTAGTATTTAAAATATCATTTTAGTGAGAAATTAGCTAACGCCATGTAGTTTATCCTCGATTTTTATGATAATTTTTTCATTAATAATTGATTTTTTACTAATTTTCAAAGTGGATACATCCTAAAAAATAGAAAATTGAGCGTGCTCCCTCCTAAATTTTTTGAATATGTGTAGGATGGAGTCTAGTTTCTAAAAATGTAATTTATTTGAAATTTCGATGAATGGTTAAAAAATAAAGTCAAAAATAAAAAATCCATTTTTTGAATACGTGTAGAATGGAGTCTAGTTTCTAAAAATGTAATTTATTTGAAATTTCAATGAATGCTTAAAAAATAAAGTCAAAAATATCACACACTAGTTTTTGATAGAAAATGGATACACTAACGAAAGAAATTAAAGATGAAATCCTTAACATACTCAAAACATGAAAAAAATATATGGTTAGAAAGCTAAGAGAGCTTAACATTATCATGGTATTTTCTTGACTTGTCATTGAAACAAGTACAACCCTGATGGGGAGCACACCCAAGATTATGTAAATTTTTTACAATCTACAAAAACATGTCTTGGGATGTTCAAAACTCATTCAAAGCCTTTGGCTTGGAAGCCCAAGGCAAATCCAAGCCAAAGGCTTGGAAATTACCAAAGAAAATAATAACTCAAGTGCATTATAACATGCTCATGTTATTGTGAAGGAAACTCATCTCACCCTTACTCTCTCTCTCTCTATTGATCCTTCCCTCTATTCTTTCTCTCACTCACCTCTCTCTATTCCTCTCTCTCTCTCTCTCTCTCTCTCTCTCTCTCTCTCTCTCTCTCTCTCTCTCTCTCTCTCTCTCTCTCTCTCTCTCTCTCTCTCTCTCTCTCTCTCTCTAAAACCCCAAAACCGTAACCCATAACCCCTAAACCTGAGAAACCCTAAACCTTTATCTCCCTATCTCTCCCTAATCTCCATATCTCTATCATTCCTCTACCTCTTAATCTCTCTCCCTATGTCTCTAGCCATGTACCTCACTCTCTATCTCCCTATCTCTCCCCTTGGTCTCTCTATCCTCCTTATCTATGCCTAAATGGGATCTTTAGAACATGGTATGGACATCCATCAAAGAATAAAGGATATGGGAATTTCCTTGGATGTTGTAGTTGTAACTGCCCTCTGAGACATGTATATAAAGTGTGGAAGCATAGAAAATGCATATGAAGTATTTGACATGATGCCTCAAAGAAATTCTATCTCATGGAATGTAATGATTGCAAGATATGCACAAAGTGGATTTTTGATAAGGCTTTAGAACTTTCACAAAAATTCAATTGGTGGGTGTAAAGACAAATTCCACAATCTTAGCCAACATCCTCCTTGCCTATGCCCAAATGGGATCTTTGGAACAGGTTATGGACATCCATAAAAGCATAAAGGATATGGGAATTTTGACAGATGTTGTAGTTGCAACTACCCTAGGAGACATGTATGCAAAGTGTGGAAGCATAGATAAGGAACGTGAACTATTTGACATGAAGCCTCAAAGAAATGATGTCTCATGGAATGCAATGATTGCAAGATATGCACAAAATGGATTTTTTCAAAAAGTCTTTAGAAACTTTCAATAAAATGCAATTGGCATGTGTAAAACCAAATTCCATAACCTTTGCAAGCATCCTCCTTGTCTATGCCAAAATGGGATCTTTAGAATAGGGTATGGACAGCCATCAAAGCATAAAGGATATAGGGATTTTCTATGATGTTGTATTTGTAGCTGCCCTAGAATATGCAAAGTGTGGAAGCATAGACAAGGCACAAGAAGTATTTGACATGATGGCTCAAGGAAATGCAGTCTCATGGAATGCAATAATTACAAGATATGCACAAAATGGATTTTTTGAAAAGGCTTTAGAAACTTTCAAGCAAATGCAATTGGCATGTGTAAAACCAAATTCCATAACCTTTTCAAGCATCCTCCTTGCCTATGTCAAAATGGGATCTTCAGAACAGGGTATGGACAACCATAAAAGCATCAAGGATATAGGAATTTTACATGAGATGTTGTATTTGCAGCTGCCCTTGTAGGCATGTATGGAAATTGTGGAAGCATAGAAAAGGCATGTGAATAGTTTGACATGACACCTCATTAGGCAAGGCATATGTTAGAAAGAAATGATTAGACAATCATATAATGCATTTGATCCATATGGTAAACCTAGATTGATGAGATGAAGAAAAATGATAATAATGATGAAGGTCCAGGAAGATTGAAGAAGTGGAAACATCAAATTTGTGAAGTTGCAAAATTACAACAAATTTGACAACATTGCAACAATTTGACAAGATTACAAATAGGACTTATCTATTACTAAAATGGATATATTTTGATGATTTATGATTTGAAATGATATATTTTTGAGTAATTTGAGGTCTATCATGTTGGATTATATATTTTTGAGGCTAGAAAAAGTGAAATTTATGATGTTGTAGCTCTATGGGAATTTTGTCATATGTTGTAGTTGCAACTACCCTATGAGAAATGTATGCAAAGTGTGGAAGCATTGATAAGGCATGTGAACTATTTGACATGATGCCTCAAAAAAATGTTGTCTCATGGAATTCAATGATTGCAAGATATCCCAAAGATGGTTTTTTTATAAGGATTTAGAAACTTTCAAGCAAATGCAATTGGTGGGTGTAAAGCCAAATTCCACAACCTTAGACACCATCCTCCTTGTCTATGCCCAAATGGGATCTTCAAAACAGTGTATGGACATCCATCAAAGCATAAAGGATATGAGAATTTCATCAAATGTTTTAGTTAAAATTGCCTTATGAGACATGTATGCAAAGTGTGGAAGCATATACAAGGCATGTGAACTGTTTGACATAATGCCTCAAAGAAACACTGTCTTATGGAATGCAATGATTGTAAGATATGCACAATATGTTTTTTTATAAGGATTTAAAAACTTTCAAGGAAATGCAATTGGTGGGTGTTAATCCAAATTCCATAACCTTAGCCAACATCCTTCTTGTCTTGTTGAATGCACAAGACAACTGAGAGGGGGGGGTGAATCAGTTGTATCAAAACTTCAAACCCTCACAAACATTCAAATCCACATTAACATAAACATGTTATGATGATTAAGCATGAAAAGTAAATAACTAAAATTGAATCATAACAACACCACACAGAAGAGAACACCATATTTTACATGGAAAACCCTAAAAGGGAAAAAATCATAGTGATGATTGGCTCACAATATAATGTAGTAGCAATACCGAATTACAAAGGGCTCACTACCCAAAAGAAAGAATTCTCACTGCATGTGGACTCACTGCTCACTAAGAAAGAAAGAGAGAAGAGAAGAGTGGCTCATTGCCAGGCTTTGAACTGATATAATTGCATCTAGCCTATGCATGGAGTTTAGTTCCAATGAAGCTCAATATCCATCACAACATAGACAACACCTTCACAACAACACTAAAAATAGTAGACACCTTCTGCTCACTACATACAGTAGTCTAACACATGAAAGCTCTCGCTGCACTAATCAACTTCACATCACAAACATCATATACTTCACACACACACACACCCATTCACAAATCTTTGACACTTATTTATACCATCATTACCCTTGAAAACATTCTCCAAGGTCAGCAACACAACTTAACCCATAAAATTCAAATTAGGTCTAGACCTAAACATTCCCATAGAAGAAGGGAATGAATGCAGACCATGTGACATCTTAGCATAGACATAAATTCACTCTTACACATTTTTCCATGCTTTCTTAATCAATAAAGCATAACCGAAATTAGTGCAAACACCCAAGTTGGCAAACTTGAGTTAACACTATGATCTTTTAAGAACATGCTTCTTCAAAGGTAAACACACCTTGTGGATCAATTTAACACAATATAGAAACATCTATGAACATCTTGAAGTCACCTAAAAATGAACAACTTTAACCACAACAACTTCCACTTGAAGAAAGTTCACAATCTACTTACAAACAACATTGTCGAACTCTGCTACACAAGAAATTATTTTCCAGAGCATCAAATCACAAACCTTCTGGATTGAAGATAGATAAGGATATTATAAGTACACATCTAGAACCACAACACCTGAAACCACTCTGCGGAGAAATGCAAAGAAAAACACTTTCTCCCAAAACAAACACTGTTCTCAAACTGGTGAACACAAATTTCATTGCACAATGATCCGGAGCACCAAATTTAGGATTTAACATCTTCAAACACTTCTAAACAACATATCTAAACCACACACTCAGATCTCCAACACAATAGAAATGTGGAGAAAAAAATTGAATATCACTTGATGCAAGAGCATCCCTGGTTCAAGAATAATCTTGTATCAACCAAAAACATTTGCATTTCAGTTTGTTTGCAGTTCAATTTGTTTACTTTCATTTTCCAATTCATTTCAAGTAGTTCATTCAGTAGCGGTTTCTCTATTTTGGTCTACATTGTACCATAGTTGCATCTCAGACCTTGTGGAGCTAGACTTAGCATATAGATTCATTCATGCACGACATATCTAAAATTCAGAACATTTGGAGCAAGTATCAGAAAGTTATTGCTATCAGAAGATCAAATATTTTCTCAAAATAGAGCATCTTGACAGTCTCAGACACTTAGCTAAAGGTGAAGACCTGTGGAGCATTTCATGACCTTCGAAGCTTAATGACACATCATTCAATATTGTTTGGTTCATGGCCGACCTTCCTTAAGATCTGCACATCATTCCATTCATTTGTGGAGGAGTTCTATTTGTTTAGGTCCAACCTATCCATGTACACATGTTATAGCCCTTCATTGGAGTTTGTGATCTTTCTTGGCCGACGCAGAGGAATCTTATGTTCCGGAGATGATATATATTGAAGTAATAGATGCCTAGGAAGGTAGTTAGCAATTTGATTCATAGTTATTAGTTTGGATTCTTTAGAAGGAGCTTCAAAGCTATATCTTGTACATATTCAAATATTATGTAATGAGGCCTTTGAGCCCTAATTGTAAGCCTACATGTTGCCAGCCAATTTGTATTTGAATTCTAAGAATATACTGAATGACTAAATCTATATTTGTTCCATATCATTGAGTTGTTTCCGTTGTGTTTACTCTAGCTGCATGGTCTGGACTATTCATTCTATGAACCCTCCTGTCATGACCGCACCAAGTGGTATTAGAGTGAAAGTTCAAATCTTTGGGAGTGAATTGAGAAAAGTTGGTGAAGGAATTATATAAGATCTTGTCATGGATAGATCGACGAATCCGAGGTAGGTTACTTGTGTTGCAACTAATTGCCAATTGTGAGGCAGTTGTCACCTTGTAGCCCGATCACTGAATTGAGGCAATTTGCACTTGATCCTTGGAAGATGCTACCGAGGAAAATCCTTGCTGTTGGAACAATGGCTAGAAGAATGGATGAGATGATGGAAATGGTGAAAATAATGAGAATTTGATTAGATGCTGTCGAGGAAGACAGGCGAAGAGGATTGACACCTAGACCTAATATTGAAAGTGATGATGAAGAAGAATTTCAATCTATGGAACAAATTGGAGAAACCCTAGGAGGTGATGAAGAAGAAGAATCAAATCAAGTAAAAATGTTGTGAGCTATTTCAAAGATTGGAAAGAGACCTAGAGTTGATGTTCCAAATTACACTGGCAATTTGAACCTTGAAGAATTGATTGACTAGATAAATGACATGGAAGAATCTTTGAGTATGAAGAAAATGAAGATCCGGAGAAGGTGAAATTTGCAAAGACAAAACTAAAAGGACATGCTGCTATATGGTGGAAAGAAGTTCAGTTGGATAGGAATAGAAGAGGGAAGGAAAATATTACAAAGTGGGATATAATGGTGACAAAATTGAATAATCAGTTTATACCTACTGACTATGAGTTGGAACTATTGAAGAGATTGCAGAACCTACGACAAAAGGAGAAATCTGTGAAGGAGTATACTGAAGAATTTCATAAGATGATCATAAGGACAAGATATAGTGAAGCAAGGAGAAAGTGGCTAGATACATCAATGGACTGAGATTGAACATTCAAGAAGAACTAAGCTTGGTAAGGATGGCATCTTTGGAGGAAGCATATCGGTTTGCCCTGAAAGTTGAAGAGAAGTTGAACAAGAAACATGATTAGAGACAGAGAGGCAAAGGAGGTAAATTTTAGAGAGGTAGAACATTTTATGGAGGAGAGAGATCATTTGCAGAGTAGAATAGACAAGAGAATACATTCAAGAAGGAAGACAAAGATAACAATGCATATTGGAGAGATGATAGAAATTTCTATTGTAGAGGAAACCCTAGCCCATTCTAGAATGAAGGATACAGAAGAGAAGGAAGAGGACTTGATAGGAGAATATTTAGAGGCACTTATTTCAAGTTTGGAGGTGAAGGGCATAGAGCATTTGAATGTAATCAGGGGAGTATAAGCAAGAAGATAGAGAACAGAGGAAGAGAAGCCTATGTGGAAGAACCTGTTGTATCATCGAGTTCAGTTGGAAAACCTAAGAAAGGAGAATCACTTGTGATGAGGAGAGAACTATTTCAAGTAGAGATAAATGAGGAACCACCACAGAGGAAAAGCTTATTCAGAACCAGATGCAAATTAGGAGGTAAATGTTGTAAAGTTGTAATTGATAGTGGTAGTTTAGATAACCTAGTTTTAGAGGAGATGGTGACTAAGCCAAAGTTGGAAATATTGAAACACCCTAAGCCCTATCAGATAGCATGGATTCAGGATGATCATAATGTATTGGTGAGTGAACAATGTTTGGTGAAATTTCATATTAGATCTTATCATGATGAAGTCTTGTGTGATATTATGCCTATGGATGTTTGTCATATCTTGTTGGGTAGACCTTGGCAGTATGATAGAAAAGCTATACATAATGGGAGAAAGAATACAAACACTATAACAACAAATGGAAAGAGAATTACCTTGATTCCTTTGGAGGATGATCCTAAAGCTTGTTGGCAAGAGACACTGCTCAGGTATAGACTTGTATGTTGTCATTGATGGCAACAAGGCTTAGAAGTTTCATCAACATGAAAAGAAGACATTTCTCTAAAAGGACTTATTGGATTTCAAGTTCAGTTGACAAAAAAAGCTAAGTATGCGTATATATAGAGTAGAGGATAGTAAATGGGTCAGTATGGCTCCGTAGATGATGATTTGGTAATGTGGTTTAGGAATGATGTTAGTAATTGCTTGATGATGCTATGCTCTAGAGATTAAGTCCTGACTTCCTCTGGAAGTCATTTGGAAGAATTATCTAAGTCTAGTTGAACAAAGGTATAACAAAGAATAGTGAATAGGGCACATTGTGATGGTCTACATTCCTCTGCAGGTGAGTATTTTGTTATGTAGTTTTAAGGTTTTGTAAACACTTGTATGAAGTGTCTAAATTGTAGAATTGTGAGATCTGAAGTCCACTGAAAAGATAGTTGCAAGATACTGAGTATCAGCATAGTGTTTGACAGAGTCGACTGAGACAGACTCTGAGCTCTGATGGTCTACATTTCTTTACAAGATGATATCATGCCTTGTAGTTCTAAGGGTAAGTTTGGGAATGTATGAAGAGTCCTTGATATGATTTTGCAGGTGTTTTGAGATCTGTAGTAAAAGTTGTAAGCCAATAGATGAACCTGTTAAGCATGTTCTAAAGGAACAAGCCAACTGGTGTGATAAATCATTATACAGAGAAGAAATACTGTTTGAAGGATCTATGTAAGTGATTGAATGATTAGAGCTAGACTATATGAACATGTTTGACCAAAGATTTGGGTCCTCACAACATATAGTGTATTGGAATAAGCTGACAAGCTACATCTTTCTATGTACACGTTTCATTTCCTGGATGCCGACCTAATTGTGGATCAAATCATGATGTGGCTATATAAAGGTGATGAATTTTAGTCATGAGTGTTGCAATGAGGATTTTATTGATGCGAGCATGTAAATAACAGAGAAAAGTTAGAAGATCAACAGTGATGAAGACTTGGGATTCAGAATTCAGTTGCTAAATGACTACACCCTAGCATAGTGACAAATGCTTATGCAGTATTTAGTTTTCATGAGAAATTTGATTTGTAGTTGGTAGTGATCTTTCTTCTTCAAGGTAGTGAGCTTGGCAGTGAGCCTCCATTAGTGTTTAACATATCTTATTGTAATCTTGCTAGGTTTAGGGTTGAGGCAGTGAGCCTGCTAGACCTAGTTATACTTCATGGCAGTGAGCCAACATGTTCCAGGCCCGTGGAGTGACCAAGACTAAACATCATTATTTGTAAAGATTCTAATATATATATATATTTGAGAGCTAATCCTCTCCTTGGTTTTTCCCATTTTGGGTTTTCTGTGTAAAAATCTTGGTGTCTATGTGTCATGTTTTTATGGTTGCTGTTCATATGCATGTTATGCCTTTGCTTAATTAATTTTGGAAAATGGCTAAAAGTTAATGTGCATCAAAAGATTGTTAGAACATTGATTCACCCCCCTCTTAGTGTTCCTAACCTTTAACAATTGGTATTAGAGCCAAGTTCCATGGAAAAAGTCTAATGGCTTAAGGAAGATCTAGGATAGTGTGATCATGGCAGCAAGAAGACTTGGAAATTATGAAAGCAACAAGAAACTAGAAGTGGATCTTATGGATCTTGAAAATTTTGAAGAAGAAGTCAAGGATCTGAAAGAAAATTTGTAACAAGCTAATGAATGCATCTCAAACCTAAAAGAGCAAGTCATGAAATTCAAAGACAAATACAAAGAAGTTAATGATCAACTGATATCAGCAAATGAAGCCCTGAATGAATTGGAAGTAGATGTTATAGAAAGAACAAGAGTAGAAGATGATCTGAATTTAATTGTGAAGAACAGATCAGAAGATTGTGCAAAACTTGAAAAATAAATTGTAAGTCTAAAACTAGATCTGGGAAAGGCCAAAAGCTTTGAAGAAGAATTCAAGATGAGTACTGCAAAGCTTGATGAAATGATTGTTGGCCAGAAGAGTGCTAATGATAAGTAAGGATTGGGATTTGAGAAAGAGGAAAGTTTAAAATCTAGTCAAGAAAACACTGAATTAAAGAAAAACAGAGGAAACTAGTTTAGAAATCAGAGAAGAAGACCTAGAAGACCTCCAGTCAGACAACCAGATGCTCAAAGGTACACATCTTTCAATGGTTATTGTAATTCATGTAATAAGTTTGGTCATAAGGCTACTTAGTGTAGGAGTAGAATAAATCAAAAGGTTCCATCATTCTCTGGTTAGTGCTTCAATTGCAAGAAAATTGGTCATAGAGAAAATGAATGTAGAAATCAGATCAAGAAAAATTTCAACAATGGATTCTTCAAAGGTAAATGCTTCACTTGCAATCAAATTGGTCAAAGAGAAGTGTGCAGAAGTAAAGTGAGTCATAATTCTATTAGGTGCAATGCATGCTATAAAATGGGACACAGATCAAATAAATGCAGATGTTCGGTAAGAGATGTTTTTCAAAATATGAGGAACAACCAATCATTCAATGGAAAGTGTTTTGCATGCAATAGATTTGGACATATAGCTAATCAATGCAGATTAAATCCAATCAATAAAAGGAATCAAGGTCAAAAGAATGTGGTGTGCTTCAATTGCAACAAATTTGGTCATGATGCAAAATTTTGTAGAAGCAAGAATGTGAAGAGAAATTACTATGTTGAAGAAAGAAAAATAGAGTAGAGGAATGATAAGGGAAAAGAAAATATTGATCTAGTTGAAACCAAGAAGGAAATGGATAAGATCTGGGTCAAGAAAGAAGTAATCAAAGAAGAGGATAGATCCACACTAGAATCTGTTGCAGATACTTCCTATGGGAGGTAAATTGGAAGCTCTAGCTCAGGGGGAGCAGTGTTGAAAATTCAAAACCCCCAACCAGAAAGTGGGTGCCAGAATTAGGCACAAACGTGTATGATAGAATCTGATGTGACAAAACTCTTAAAAGAAAAACCAGAAGAAAAAGGGTCAATGCGGCATATTGCGGAGCAATCCTAATCAACTGTGTTCTATAGTGAAGAGTTTTGACAACTTTTTGGGAGTAAGCATTTAATGACGACTAGGTCAAGCTACGTGGAGGATAAAAGCAAACTTGTTTGGTTTCAAAATCACTTTGCACTCAAAACTATCAAGTATTTAGAGAGATTGGAGAAGACTTTGGTTAACAGCAACCAAGACTTGAAGAGCTTGGAGATTTATGGAAAAAGAAACCCTAATTCATCGAAACAAGGTACTTTCATTCAAACCCTGCTTGTGAATTTGTTAAAATTATCAGATGGTGTCACCACAAGTTGTTGATATTACTAAGCAACCTCGACCAAAGTTCAAGAAACACCCATTCAAATCAACTGAAGTTGATCAGTTGGGCACATTCTCAAATATTCCTCATGGAGTCATGCATGCAGAGGATGTTAGGGTATATATTCATGTTACCCTAGAAGAATTTGGTGATACCAGGTTTACTGATCTCTACATGAAACACTTGAGAAATGAAAATCTTGATCTAAAGAATGAATATCAAACATTGGAAGAAAAGAAATTTATTTAGTACTTGGATTTCCCAACATTTATGGAGGATGAATGGGTCTGATATGTGTTAGGCATGATTCATGATGACTTCATATGGATTGAGAGACCTTTCAAGATTACAAAAGATGCTATTAGGGAAGTCACTAGATTATGTTCTACTAGATTAGTACCACTATTGAAAGTCTTGAAGAATGATATAGCAATGGTGGCTACTAGAGAAAAATTTGATAAGAAAGCCTTCAGAATAAATAATATTGAGGATCATGCTGTGAGATTTGCCTTAATGGTGTTAGGATACAAAGTTTATTTTACCAACCAGGAAAACTCTGTTTCAAGCATGGCCATATACACAACCTATCAAATGGTTAAGGAAAATGCTGACTATGACATCTATGAATTGCTCTGACAGCAAGTAATGGATAACTTGAAGAAGAAAAAAGAAGGTAAATATGCCTTCAAATTTGGCACACTGATCATGTGTCTATTTTTCTATTTTATGCAATAGTTGCCTAGTATGAAGAACCTATTTTGGACCAATGATAAACTTGTTGTAGTCCAAATTAGAAATTTGTTGAGCATCATAGGCACCATTGATGCACAGAATATAGCCCTATGGGTTTATTTCAAGAACTTCCAAAGACCAATGCAATCCAGAGAAAGAATCCCTAAAATAGTTGTTGAAAAATACAAGGATACAATCTGCTTCATTGTGATAAAAGATCAATGTTTGATGGAGGCTGTTGAGCCTAGAACTGTCTAGGTTATGCCTATGGGATATGACATAGACGGAGTTGTACTAAAAAATTATGCCAAATATATGGTATGTAAACCCAGAGATCCCAAGGAAGAAAGATTTGGCACTTATAAGGAATTACATGCTAAAATTCATGTTGAGGTAAGAAAACCTAAAATCTCTAGGAAAATGAGGAAAGTGGTAGAAGAATTTCCATAAAACATGTATTCACAAAAGAAGAAGTGGCAAAAACAAGGGAAAAGGCACAGGCTTTTAAGGAAACAAAAGAAAAGAGAAAAGGTGAATCGTCTGGAGCTCGGAAAGAACCCAAAAGTGAGCTAGAAAGGCCAAAAAAGTCAAAAAGAAAAACTAGAGCCTCCACCTCTGCAAAAACCACATCCACTCCCTCTAGTTCCACACCATCTGCAAATGTGGAAACACCTACCACCAGTTCCAAAAGAAAGAAGACTAAGGACAAGAGAATGCATGTAAGTATAGTTGTTGATAAAGAAGCTATAGAGTCAAATGAGGAAGTAAAGAAGATGAAGACTGAAGCCACATTAACTAGCAAAAACAAACCCTCTGGTAAGAGTAGATTTGGGAAAAGGTTAAAGCAAGATGAGCCTCAGATAGAGGAAGCAATTATAAGCCTTGAAGATGTTCTCAAAGCTATAAAAGGGGATGGCAATCTACAACCCATTGCTCAATTGTATGATGAATACAATGATCCAGATAAGAGGATCATTGAGACTGTTGTTGCAGAATATCTAAACATCTACAATAAGGCTCTAATTGAAATCGTTACTAATCTTCCATAGAGCCTAGGTAACATAATGAACACAAGAAAAGAAATATCTATGACAAAAGATGTTGAGCTGAGAGAACACTCATTGATACAATTATGTTTGGGAATCACTCTTGAGGAGAAGGCCAAAATCTCAAAAGAAATAAAAAATGCTTTTAGAACCAAGAGAAGAATGAACTCATTGATGTTGTGAGAAATTGATAAAGTGGTCGAAGAAACAGAGGAGATCACTTTGGCTGCATTGAAGAAAAACAATATTCCTACCATCTATGACAATGAAGATACAAATGTTGGAAATGACACATCTATTCTGGAAGTCGGCATGGATCAAGGCTTGGAGCAAACTGATACAAATCCTTTAGTAAAAGATACAGTATTAGAAGAGAAAAAGGAAGAATCTGATCAAACCCCTGCTGCCAATGATCAAGACATAGCCAAAAAGGATAAAACTGAAACAAGTCTAGAAAGCAAGGAGAAAATTGATGAGCAAATCAAAGTTGATAATCAAGAACTTGATCAAGATGAGAAAAGACCTACACCAGAGAAAAACTTAGATCAACAAGAATATATGGACATGAATCCTCTAGAACGGAGTCAGGAAGAAACATCTGAGAAAGAAAGAGACACTGCAGATGTATCAGCTGGTTCTGGGAAACAACAAGTTGCAGATGAGTCTGAACTCCTTCAAGGACCAATCAACTTGGCCTCATTATCACCTATACAAAACTTCAAGCTAGTATCTATTGTTTAGGCCAAGGCACAAGAAGAAATGCTGAAATCTCATGACCAAGATAGTAAATTGATCAATGATGCATCCAACGTTCTGGAAAATATGATGCCATCTGTTCAAAAGGACACCTCACTATCTTCCGTTGATCATCTCAAAGGGCTATTAGACTATGTAAATACACATTTTGAGTCTTTTGAAAAATCTGTAGAAGCAAAAGTTAGAAAAGAGTTTGATGAAAAGAGATTGATTGAGTTAAAGGCTATGTTAACAAAAGATAAAACTACATTAGAAAATGTGATAAAAGGTATACAAAGTTTCATTGAAGAAGCCTGTAAGATTTATAAATTTTGCCTCTCTTGGCCAAAAATTACAAAGGAATTGGAACTCAAATTGCTTAATATCTCTGAGACATATAATCTGGTAGTTGAGTCAATAAATGCCAAAGAAGCTCAAGTTGCAAGCATTCACAGTGTTAAGCACTCTGATGAAGAAAAGGGGAGAAATCAAAGACAAGTTGTGCTAGCTAAGGGGACTGATAAGTCTGAAAATTGACTCCATGACCAATCTGACAGATGAAGCCATGAAATCACTTGCACTAGTTGATACACCATCAGATGTGCAGAGGGCAGAGAAGCTACCTTTTTTGATGAATGGCCACATCCATATCCTAGAAAGTGCAAGGAAAAGATGGAACATAGAGATATCTCTAATAAAGACTATCTATAGTGACATTTTTCCTTCAGTAACAAATTAAGATGAAGATTGTACTTGTAAATATGTGACAAAGTACATAAATTTTTGAAATTTTGACAAATTTTTGGTTATGGATCACACCCTTTTCCATTGATGTCAAAGGGGGAGAAGAAGATCAGTGAAAAATGGGGTAAACATCTCAGGGGGAGTAGGAGAATGAAGTGTGTATAGTAAGAGAGAGCAGTTAAGCATTTTTCACTAAGTGTTTCCATCAATGCCAAAGGTAGAGATTGTTGGCAAGAGACACTTCTTAGGTATAGACTTGTATGTTGTCATTGATGGAAACAAGGCTTAGAAGTTTCATCAGCATGAAAAGAAGACATTTCTCTCGAATGACTTATTAGATTTCTGGTCTGATTGACAGAAAAAGGCTAAGTATGGACATATACAAAGTAGAGGATAGTAAGTGGGTCAGTATGTCTCCACAGATGATGATCTGGTAATGTTGTTCAAGAATGATGTTAGTAATTGCTTGATGATGCTATGCTCCAGAGATTAATCTTGAATTCCTCTAGAAGTCATTTGGAAGAATTATCTAAGTCTAGGTGAATAGAGACCTAGTAGAGAACAGTGAACAGGGCATATTGTAATGGTCTGCATTCCTCCGCAGGTGAGTATTTTGTTATGCAGTTTTAAGGTGTTGTAAACACTTGTATGAAGTATCTAAATTCCAAAATTGTGAGATTTGAAGTCCACCAGAAAGATAGTTGCAAGCTACTGAGTATCGGCATAGTGTTTGACAGAGTCAACTGAGACAGAGTCTGAGCTCTGATGGTCCTCATTTCTCCACAAGATGATATCATGCCTTGTAGTTCTGAGGGTAAGTTTGGGAATGTATGAAGAGTCCTTGATACGATTTTGGAGGTGTTTTGAGATCTGCAGTAAAAGTTGTAAGTCATCAGATGAACCTGTTAAGCATGTTCTTAAGGAACAAGCCGACTGGTGTGATAAATCATTGTGCGGAGAAGAAATAGTGTTTGAAGGATCTATGTAAGTGATTGAATGATTAGAGCTAACCTATATGAACATGTTTGACTAAATATTTGGGTCCACACAACATATAGTGCATTGGATTAAGCTGACAAGCTACATCTTTCTATGTACACATTTCATTTCCTGGATGCCAACCTGATTGTGGATCAAATCATGATGCAAATATATAAATGCAATGAATTTCAGTCATGAGTGTTGCAATGAGGATGTGATTGATGTGAGCATGTAAATAGCAGAGCAGAGTTAGAAGATTAGCAATGATGAAGACTTGGGATTCTGAATTCAATTACTAAATGACTACACCCTGGCATAGTGATAGATGCTTATGCAATATTCAGTTTTCATGAGGAATTTGATTTCTACTTGGTAGTGAGCCTCCATTAGGGTTTAACAACCCTCATTGTAATCTTTACAAATAATGATGTTCTAGGCCCATGGAGTGACCAAGCCTGAACATCATTATTTGTAAAGATTCCAATATATATATATATATATATATTTGAGAGCTAATCCTCTCTGTGGTTTTTCCCATTTTGGGTTTTCCATGTAAAAATCTTGGTGTCTATGTGTCATGTTTTTATGGTTGTTGTTCATATGCATGTTATGCCTTTTCTTAATTAATTTTGGAAAATGGTTGAAAGTTAATGTGCATCAAAAGATTGTTAGAACACTGATTCACCCCCCCTCTTAGTGTTCTTGACCTTCAACAAGGGTAAGGTATGTGGGAATGCTAGAATTTGTTTGGTAGATGGAAGGAAATTTCTAGATGGTCTAAGACATGAGAATACGTGTTATGCTTTGATCCCTAAGACACCTAAAACATTGAAGGAGACTGAAGAATCACAACTGGAGGAGATAACTAAGTTGCTGGTAGAGTATGAAGACATCATATCAAGGAATGTACCTAAAGGATTGCCACCTATAAGGAGTATTGGTCATCACATGGACCTTATACTTGGAGCTAGTTTTCCTAACAAAGTAGCACACAGAATGACACTAGCAGAGAATGAAGAATTAAATAGACAGATACAAGAGTTACTGAGGAAGGGTTTGATCAGAGAAAGTTTGAGTCCTTGTGCAGTACTTGTAGTATTAGAACCTAAGAAAGATGGAGAATGGAGAATGTGTACTGAATCTAGAGCAATAAACAATATCATAGTTAAGTATAGATTTCCTTTACCTAGGATGGATGATATCATGGATTGTTTGATTGGAGAAAAATATTTCACAAAGATAGACTTGAAGAGTGGATACCATCAGATTAGAATTAGAAAAGGAGATGAATGGAAGACTAATTTTAAAATAAATGAAGGATTGTATGAATGGTTAGTGATGCCTTTTGGATTGACAAATGCACCTAGTACTTTCATGAGGTTGATGAATGAAGTCTTGAAGAAATTCTTGGTTAAGTTTGTTATTTTATATTTGGATGACATTCTAATTTTCAGTAAGACAAAAGAAGAACATTTGTGGCATGTTAGACAAGTATTGCAGAGGTTGAGAGAAGAGAAGTTGCTAATAAACATTAAGAAGTGTAGTTTCATGAAGGAAGAATAGGTATATTTAGGATTTGTGATTTTTGCAGAAGGATTGAAGATGGATCCTAAGAAGGTAAGAGCAATTGTTGAATGGCCTACACCAGAGAGCATTGGAGAGGTTAGATCATTTCATGGATTAGCTAGTTTCTATAGGAAGTTCATCAGAAATTTTAGTTCAGTATGTAACCCTATGACAGAAACAATGAGAGGTGACAAAAAAGATTTCAAGTGGACATCAAGAGCAGATAAAAGTTTTGAATTGTTGAAGTAGAAAGTGACAAAGCAACCTATATAAGCATTACCAGATTTCAATAAGGTATTTCAAGCAGATTGTGATGCAAGTGGGAATGCAAGGAGCAATGTTAAGTCAAGAAGGTAGACCTATAGCATATTTTAGTGATAAGTTGAATGATGCAAGGAGAAGATATTTAGTTTATGACCAAGAGTTCTATGCCTAAGGAGTTTGTGTTGTATACAGATCATCAAGCTTTACAATATTTGAATAGTCAAGGTAAGTTGAATCAGATACATATGAGATGGGTAGAGTTCAAATAGAGTTATACATTTGTGTTGAAGCATAGGAGTGGAAAATCAAACAAAGTTGTAGATGCATTGAGTAGGAGAAGGAAATTGCTGACATAGATGAGAGTTGAAGTATTGGGATTTGAAGAATTGAAGAACATGTATGAGGGAAACACTATTTTGCAGAAACTTGGAAAGCATGTAAGGAACCTGTTGTGACAGATAAGAGTAAGTGATTGGATTATTTCATTTAGGAGGATATGTTGTTCAAGGGAAATCAGTTGTGCATACCTAGAAGTTTAATGAGAGATAATTTGATCAAGGAGAAACACAGTGGTGGATTGGCAGGACATTTTGGCATTGATAAGATAGTGGCTTTGGTGAGTGAAAACTACTTTTGGCCTCAGATACATAAGGATGCTAGGAAATTTGTACAAAGTTGTAGGGTTTGTCAAGTTGCAAAAGGGAGTAGTTAGAATACTAGATTGTATAAACCTTTGACAGTGCCAAAGAGACCTTGGGAAGACATAAACATGGATTTTGTAATGGGATTGCCTAAGACATAGAGAGGAAATGATTCAATATTTGTAGTGGTGGACAAATTTTTAAAGATGGCACATTTCATACCTTGTAAGAAGACAATTGATGCAGTGCATGTAGCTGACCTATTTTTCAAGGAGATTGTGAGATTGCATGGATTACCTAGGAGTATAATTTCAGATAGAGACACAAGATTTCTTGGATACTTTTGGAAGACACTTTGGAAGAAGATAAAGATAGAATTGAAGTTCAGTTTATCTTTTCATAGACAGAGGTAGTGAATAGGAGTTTGGCAAACTTGTTGAGATGTTTGGTTGGAGAGAAGACAGGAAGTTGGGATTTGATTCTTGCATAGGCAAAGTTTGCATTCAATAATTTAGTGAATATGAGTACCAAAAGAACACCTTTTGAGATTGTTACTGGAGTAAGCCATAGAGGAGTTGCAGAGTTGAGAGATATCAGTATGGTAGATAAGAGAAGTGTAGAAGGAGAAGAATTTGTAGAACATATGAAGACAGTGCATGATCAGGTGAAGAAGCATTTGGGAGAGATGACTAGTAAATATAAATAACAAGAAGATGAGAAGAAAAGACATAAGGAATTTGCAGTTGGAAATGAAGTGATGGTATACTTGAGAAAAGAAAGATTTCTAGTTTGAACATATAACAAGTTGAAGATGAAGAAGTTTGGACCTTGTAGGATACTTAGAAAATTTGATTCAGGAAATTCCTATGAAGTAGAGCTACTAGAGACATTGGGTATTTCACCTATTTTCAACATTATAGACCTATATCAGTTTCATGAAGTGGAGTTCAGTGACAGCCTTGAAGAAGACTTGAAGAAGCAGTTACCACAATAAGCACTGGAGCAAATTGAAGGCATTTTGGATAGCAAAGTTAGACACAACACCATAGGAAGACAATACAAAGAATACCTTGTGAAGTGGAAAGGCAAACCAAAAGAAGATTCATCATGGGTTTCTCAGGCTGAGGTGGACCATCTTGGTTTTCCTCTAGACCTAACAAAGTGAGGGACTCACTTTTCCAATAACCCTAGATGTCTGATGCAGGAGCATCCTTGGTTCAAGAGCAATCTTGCATCAACCAAAAAAAATTTCATTTCAGTTTGTTTGCAATTCAATTTGTTTCCTTTCATTTTCCAGTTCATTTTAGGTAGTTCAGTCAGTAGCGGTTTCTGTATTTTGGTCCACATTCTACTGCAGTTGCATATCAGACCTTGTTGAGCTAGACTTAGCATATAGATTCATTTGTACACAACATACCTAAAATTCAGAACGTTTGGATCAAGTACCAGAATGTTATCACTATTAGAAGATTGACTATTTTCTTAGAATAGAGCATTCTGGCAGTCTTAGACACTCAACTAAAGGAGAAGACCTATGGAGAATTTCATGACCTTTGAATCTTAATGACACATCATTCAATATTGTTTGGTTCATGGCTAACCTTCCTTGAGATCCGCACATCATTCCATTCATTTATGGAGGAGTTCTATTCATTTAGGTCTGACCTATCTGTGTACATAAGTTACAACCCTTCATTAGAGTTTGTGATCTTTCTTGGCCGACACAGAGGAATCTTATGTTCTAGAGATGATATATATTGATGTAATAGATGCCTAGGAAGGTAGTTAACAATTTGATTCATAGTTCTTAGTTTGGATTCTTCACAAAGGAGCTTCAAAGCTATATCTTGTGCATATTCTGATATTTTGTAATGAGGCCTTTGAGCCTTAATTGTAAGCCTGCATGTTGCCAACTAATTTGTATTTGAATTCTATGATATACTAAATGACTAAATCTATATTTGTTCCATATCATTGAGTTGTTTTCAGTGTGTTTACTCTAGCTGCATGGTCTGGACTGTTCATTCTGTGAACCCTCCTATTGTGACTGCACCAACACTCTGTAAACCATAAGACTTCTTCAACACATTGTTTCCAATATCAATCAAATTTTCTCAAAAGCACTTAGAAACCCAACAACAAAAGCTTATCCTCATCATCTTTAGCACCTCTACAAAGCAACCAATTCACTTTTAAATCAATCAACAACAACCTCATCAGAAGACACAGTTGACACTAATGACAACACAAGCTTGTTGACATCAATTAGCACATACTTACAACATGTCTGTGCCCAAGTGGGAACTTTGGAATAGGGTATGGACATCCATCAAAGAATAAAGGATATGGGAATTTAATCAGATGTTGTAGTTACAACTGCCCTATGAGACATGTATGCAAAGTGTGGAAGCATAGACGAGGCATGTGAATTGTTTGACATGATGGCTCAAAGAAATGCTATCTCATGGAATGCAATGATTGCAAGATGTGTACAAAATGGATTTTTGATAAGGCTTTAGAAACCCTCAATAAAATACAATTGGCAGGTGTAAAGCCAAATTCCACAACCTTAGCCAACATCCTCCTTGTCTATGCCCAAATGAGATCTTTAGAATATGGTATGGACATCCATAAAAGCATAAAGGATATGGGATATTCATTAGATGTTGTAGTTGCAACTACCCTATGAGACATGTGTGCAAAGTGTGGAAGAATAGACAAGGCACATGAACTATTTGACATGATGCCTCAAAGAAATGCTATCTCATGGAATGTAATCATTGCAAGATATGCACAAAATGCTTTTTTTGATAAGGCTTTAGAAAATTTCAATCAAATGCAACTGGCAAGTGTAAAGCCAAATTCCACAACCTTAGTCAACATCCTCCTTGTCTATACCCAAATGGGATCTTCAGAATAGGGTATGGACATCCATAAAGCATAAAGGATATGGGAATTTCGTTAGATGTTGTAGTTGCAACTGCCCTATGAGACATGTATGCAAAGTGTGGAAGCATAGATAAGGCACATGAACTATTTGACATGATGCCTCAAAGAAATGTTGTCTCATGGAATGTAATGATTGAAAGATATGCATAAAATGGATTTTTTCAAAAAGGCTTAAGAAACTTTCAACCAAATGCAATTGATACGTGTGAAAAAAAATTCCATAACCTTTGCAAGCATCCTCCTTGCCTATGGAAAAATAGGATCTTTGGAATAGGGTATGGATAACCATCAAAGCATAAAGGATATAGGAATTTTGTCACATTTTATATTTCTAGCTACCCTTGTAGACATGTATGCAAAGTGTGGAAGCATAGACAAGGTGCATGAATTGATTGACATGATGCCTCAAAGAAATGAAGTCTCATGGATTACAATGATTCCAAGATAGGCACAAAATATATTTTGCAAGGATGCCAAAATATTTGAATTAATCAAACCATACTTGACACATATATTGAACTATAATTGAACATAATATCATTTCATGGAAACATTAAAGAACACGTATGCAATATTGAAACTTTTAAGCATGATACATTATCTATCCTATAACCATAATTGATCATCATATTATATTTAATGTAAAATGTCATATACATAATGTCATGAAAATAATATATAGTGTATATAAAGCCATATACACATGTACAAACAAAGCCATAAAGGCATATACAAAGATATACATTGGTAAAATACAAAAGTATGTATACAAATCCATATAGGCATACAAAAAAATGACCTAAAATCAAATTTCCTATGAACTGATATCAAATAATTGATGACCCTTGCTTGGCCGTGAATATGGAGAGTCAATTAATGACTCATCCTGTCTCCTATCGACTAGACCTCCTTGATAGATATTTTTGAAGCTCCACCTGTTAATACAATCAAACAATATCCACATTAATATAGATAACATGAAATATATAACATGGCATATGTAATCAATCACTTATCGCTAGTTGGTGATCCCTCTTGATCATTTTTTGTCTCTTTATCTGTAGCTAGATGGGTTGGATTTGTGACCTACTATGAGAAGCATGAAGAAGAAAAATTGAGTAAACATAAATATCATTTATGTACATTAAATGACATGAGATAAATCAAGAAATATAAAATGACATTTACATGTTACTGGCTCATACCTTGTTCAAAGGATCTACAGATAAAATAGTTGCAGCAATGCCCACCTCCATTAACTAACAAAGATGAGGAGGAGTCTCCATATTCAACTTTAAAAATAGAGTTCAAGGTTATTTGATCAAAATAGATATATAACATTATTTAAATGCATAATGATTACAAATGGTAAAATTTAACTCAGTAAAAGTTCTTCTACATGGAGGGGACCAAGGAAATCATGGTGGTGGTGGTGAAGCTCCTTGTTCATCATCAAATTGTTACTAAGTAAGATTACCATTGATATATGTACTATATTTACGATCTTGTGATAAATTACATACTGTCGACTAGACCTCCTCTCATAACCCTGCACTGGATGGCTAACATATGTAGGATGAATACTTTGACCCTCGAATTTCATAGTGCAGATAATTACATACATTAATTTTGACTTATAATATAGATACTCATATAATTAATTAGAAATTCTAAATACAAATATATTAAATCAAGATGAACCTTTTAAAAATTACATGGGAGTCAATACCAAACATTTCTTACAAGATGACATCTGTGAGGGCAATATCATCCAATATGGATGTGTCCATCAATGGTTGATGCCTCTATGTCATAGCATCCTGACACTCTATAGGGATCATCTAGATTGCCTACATGGTGAGAGCCTTGGGTCCCATAATCACACAAATTCCCACATGAACTACAAAGATGTGGGGACCCATGATGCCTACTACTCTCACCCTCATCAGCCTAGGTAAGATCATCACCATGCTATGCTAGAGACTAGGTGAGAGAACTCATTGAATCCAGTGTCTCCACCTCAACACTCTCCTTTAAAGTTGAAGGGAATGAGATATGTGTTGGCCTCATGAGGGGTCTAGGTGCATAGTTCTGGTCTTGATTTTCTCTTGTCTATCTTGGGCAAACCCAGCACCTCTGCCCTAGAACTCTCGAATGTTGAAGTAATTAGGAATCTGGTTGAGGACAAACTCACAATGGAGTTTCTTCACGAAATATTATAGCACTTCATTGTTATTAGAAGGATGCTCATCAAAGACCATGTACCATCTATCCCAAAAGTTTTTAGATATACCATCATGCACACACCAATGAATTGAGAACCATTTGCAACCCTCTTCTAGTGTTTGGATAGTTTTAAGATTGATAAAATGTGCACATAATTGAGATTTCATAATTTTTTTGTCCTTAACTTGTTTGTAAGACAATTTGTTAGCATATTATTGCCAACTCCTCTCCCTATAGTTATTCCATTCAGTGATTTAATTTATCACTGATTCTATATGAGAAACAATGACCTCTAATGACTTGGCAAGGGCTTTCCTATGATTGATGCTTGCATTTGGAGTATTTAATGTTTTAATTAGGATTTCAAGTTATTTTTTGTTTTCTGCAATTCACCCTAAATAGTTTTCTTGTGTGTCTCTTTGATGGTGAGGACATGAAGGTGGGGACTTTTGAGTGTTCTCCTCAGTTGAGGGGGGTTTCCTTGAGCCTCCTCTACTAGATTAGGGTTTTGTGGTGCCTCATTGGCTGAAAATTCAAGATAAAAATGCAATCAAAACATTGTAAAACTAACAATTTTTTTTCAAATTCATTAAAAACTAACCCTACCTTGTTCAGCTGCTACACTCTTTACATGTGCACAACATCCTCAGGAGAGGAATTGGTAGGGTGGCATCATGAATTTGTTGATTCCCCTTTGTTATAAGGCACTTGCAGAATAGTAGAGGTGAAACCTGTGACCAAATTTTGTAAATAAGGCTGCATGTTTCACTTTTTTAAATTTTATTTGCAATGTTGCATAACCTAAAATGCAAGCATGTTATAACACGCTTACATTTTAGGCTCGGTAATGCTAAGCGATAATGCGAGCGTGTTATAATTGTTGCAAGTATGTGACTAATTGGTGTTGCCATTAATGTCAACATATTCTTGTTGTCATTGGTGTCAACTGTATCCTATTCCATTACTTGTTTAGAATAATTGTATGTTGAGTATATTGAGAAAATTAGCCTCTCTAGAAGAAACAAGTAAGCCACAAAGAAGTGCAATACAGACAGTGAGTTGTATGCTGAAGAACAGTCTGGTAAACTGCTCTACATTTGTTTCTACTTGAAGATCGTGGTCTATGGATTGAAAGTAAGTTAGAGGTATGTCTGAGGATGCTACATTTTAGGTCTAAGCCATCCGCATGAAGATCTGAGTGAGCCAGAGTGAAGCCTACTTTTTTTATAAGTTCAGTTGAGACAAGAAGACAATATTTGGTTCTACATTCCTCCACAAAAAAGTATTTTGCTATGTGGTTCTAGAAGAAAGTCTGGGAAGATGATAAGTGCCTACAATTGCAATGGTTTGTGGTTTGGTGATCTACAACCTATCTTTCTTTTATGACAATTGAAGATAGTAAAGCTCATGTGTTCTGGTGAGAAGATTCCTATGGATAAAGTGGTTAAGGTTCATGTGGTTGCTCCTGATGATTATAGTGTGCTTGTGGATGTCTCCTAATCATGTTCCTATCTGGACTTTGGTCTATGTTAAGAAATTAAGATGGTGTGTGAAGATTGTTCCCAGATAACGTAGCGTGTAACCAGTCTTGGCCGACCTGGTTGATCCCAGTGATTGCGGAGATCCCTAGAAGATTGTGGAAGCATGTTGTGGCATGGAAGATTGTGTTTGAGTCCCAGCTAAGGCATGGCATGTTCTACATTTTATTCCCTTTACATGATGTTGCAATAGGTCAGGACCTATTTTGTAAATGTTTGTAATACTAACCTTGGAGATTTTTTCAATGGTTGATGCTAACCTTGATGATCATTCCAAGGTTGATGTAGTGTATAAATATTCGTAGCTCAGTCATGGAAAAGTTGTCCTTGAGTGAAAATGAGAATATATTAAGAAAGGTCCAAAGGCAGAGTAGAGAAGAGGTAGAGGAAAGAAGAGAAAGAGCAGAGCAGAGGAAGAGCAGGGCAGTGGAAGAGCAGAGCTAAGGAATTGTTTATTCACAATAAAGAAAGGTGTTTGATCTTGACAATGAATCTGGCAGTAAGCCACCAGTAGGGTTGACAAACCCTCAGAGTTTAACAGCCCTTATTGTAATCTTTCTAGGTTTAGGGTTGAGGCAGTGAGTCTGCTAGACCTAGTTGTTCTTCATGGCAGTAAGCCAATATGTTTAGGCCTGTGGGGTGACCAAGCTTGAACATCACTATTTCAAGATTGCAATATATTAAGAGTTAATCCTCTCTATGGTTTTTCCCCACCTTGGGGTTTTCCATGTAAATCTGGTGTCTCTTGTGTTTGATGTTGTTAAGTTTTTGATTTCATGCACTCATTATTAAATCATAATAATTGTGGATAAGTGGTGAATGTTTAATTGTAGAAAGTGTTTAATTTTTTGTGACAACTGATTCACCCCCCTCTCAGTTGTCTAGTGCATATCAACAATTGGTATTAAAGGCAAGTCCATTTGGAAAGAGTCTAACAACTCAAGGGAGATCCTAATGGAGACAAGAGGAAAGCAAATACTCTCTGATACAATCGAATGCTCATCAAGAGATATCAAGATCAGATTGTCCAAGGAAGTGATTCATGAAGAACAAAATAACCATCGAAGATGGTTTGAAGCTTGTACTAGTGATGAAGATTGTTAGGTTATCGATAGCAGCTGCTCAAACCATATGACTAGAGACATAAGCAAGTTCATTAGTTTGAAAGAATACAATGAAGGGCTAGTCAGGTTCAGAGATGACTACACTACTAAATTCTGTGGAATAGGATCAACAAATTTTGGTAATAGAGAAATTTCTGAAGATGTTCTTTATGTAAAAGGTTTGAAACAAAATCTCTTGAGCGTCAGACAGTTATGCAGGGAGGGATTCAAGTTTGTATTTGAGAATGACTCTCTTGAAATCAAAGAAAAATATGGAGCTACAATAGCAATTGCAAAAAGAACTAAAAAGAACCTCTATCATCTCAGAAAAAGTGACTTTCTTGGATACACATCTCAGACAAATGAAAGCTAGGTTTGGCATAGAAGACTTTGCCATACAAATCTTGATGATTTAACGAAAATAGTTCAGGTTGCAAAGGATCTACCAAAGATTGATTACTTAAGCAACATCAGTTACAGGAAATGTCAAAGATTATCAAGAAAGCATGACAAGATAAAGAAAGATCCTCCACTAAATGATTGGAATTAATTCATGCAAACTTTTGTAGTCCTACAAAAATATCAAGTCTCCATGGTCAAAGGTACTTTATGTTTTTCATTGATGACTTTTCTAGAATGACTTGGGTTAGTTTTTTAAAAGATAAATTAGAGATTCTGGAAGCACTCAATTTTTTTAAAGAAACCCTTGAAATGATCTAGGCATGAACATCAAAGGCCTAAGAATTGGGAAAGAATCCAATGATTTCAGTACATTTGGTGAAACCTATGAGATAGAAAAATAGCTCTCTGGAAAAATTAAGATAATGGAAGAAGCAAGTAGAACTATTCAAGAGAATGCAAAATTAATGATGGAAGAAGCAAATTTGTTAGATGTATTTTGGAAGGAGGCAATACAAACCTTTATCTACATATTGAACAGAGTTCAAGTAACAACCAAAGAAGGAAAGACCCTTGCTGAGTTATGGTATGGATCAATACCCACTATGAAATATTTCAAAATCTTTAGAAGCAAATGCCTCATTAGAATGGAAAAGGACAATGCCAAGTTTGAGGAAGGCATTTTTCTTAGATACTCATCCTGGACTAGATCTTATCAGTGTTACAACAATAGATTGGGAAGGATCATGGAAAGTACAAATGTCAAGGTTATTGAAAACATCCAGGAGAATTTAGTCTCAACCAACAAGAGTTTACACTTTGAAAAACAAGAAGGTTCCCAAACCACCAAATGTGATATGGAGGACCATAAAGCTGTTGTAAATCAAATGAATGTGTACTTAATTGCCAATATTAACAAAGACAACTCAAGAACTGTAGATGAAGACATGGATTTGAAAGAGGATTTAAGAAGGAAAATCAGGCAGTTACAGCAAACTCTAAAAGAGAACATTGAAGAAAAGACAAAGATTGAGAATTGTCTAAAAGACAAAGTAAAGACTACATGAAGCTTGAAAAAGAGGTTGAAGACTTGAAAACTGATCTAAAACATGTACAAGCTCAAAGAGATCACCTCAATATGAGTGCTGCTAGATATGATAGGTTAATAGTAGAATAGAAAAATGATAGAGAAGGCATAACATTTGGAAAAGATAAAGGATTTAGAACAAGTCAGGAAGAGGACAAGATCAAACAGACTAAAAATCAAAGAAGTAGAAGACTATCAATCAGACAACCAAACACTCAAAGGTACTCTTCTTTCAATGGTCACTGCAATTTATCCAACAAATTTGGTCACAAGGCTAATTGGTGTAGAAATAAGGTGAATTGAAATATCCCATCCTTCTCTAGCTAGAATTCCATTAGATGCTATGCTTGCCACAAAATAGGACATAGAGATAATGATTGTAGAAGCCAAGTGAGAAAAGGCTATGGGACAAATGGGAAAATGGAATCCTTTAGTGGCTACTATTATATATGCAATAAATTTGGGCATAAAGCTAACCTATGCAGGTCAATGATGAATGAAAGGATCAATGGTAAGAAAATTACTGTGCTTTAATTGCAACAAGCCTGGACATGTTGCAATATTTTACAGAAGTAAGAACATGATGAATCAAGAAGAATTGAAGAAATCAGTGGAAAAGGTTGATCTGGCAGAAGTCAAGGAAGAAATGAACAAGGTTTGGGTCAAGAAGCAAATAAATGAAGGAAGAGATGAGTTTTCTCCAGGCTCCAGAGTATCTACTTCCTCTGAGAAGTAGATTGTGAGTCATAACTCAGGAGAAGCTATATTAAAAATTCTAAATCCCCCTACCAGATAATCAATGCTGAGATTTGGTACAAAGATATGAGGACTTACATGGTAGATTGCTTGAAAGGAACTATGTAGATCAAGGTACAAAAGGATTATGGTCTGAAAGCCCAAAATGACTAAGGTATGAGCAATATATAAAGTAAGTAACAAAGATTGAATTAGTATGTTTCCACAGTTGATGATCATTATATGTGGTTCAGAGTTAAGCCTGAAATAATATAAAGCATCTGAGTATTTTTGTCTGCATTCTTCCACTATTGAGTATTTTGATGCGCAATTCTGAAAGTATATTAAGAGGTCAATGATGATTGTTGGATATGAATTCTGGAGTTTCATGTTGAAGTTATGACATGATAGATGAATTGGTCAAGTGTCCACTTAAGGGACAAGCTGACAGGTCATAAATTTTGACTAAGTAACTAACTAATAAAATCAAGTGATAGGGCTTTGATATTCTGGTCCGCTTGGGTTCGCCATTAAAGATAATGTTCTACAGTTTTGGCATATGGTTATTAATTGGTGATTAGACCTATATCCATAAATTTGTCTGATCTTGAGAGTAATGAGTAAATTTGGAAACCATTTGAAAATCTGCAGATGAGCTCAGAGTTAAATAACTATGAACTAGATGAGCTTTTAAGGCAATAACTAGGAATGAGATACAACTGAGGAACTAATGCTTAAGATCTGATAGTAGAGGTGAGTTCACAATTCAATATTTTCTATAAAGAAAAAGGGATAAGGAGATGATTGTCTGACAAGACTCCTTAGTAGAATGAAGTTATTAAAAGGAAATAGAGGTCAGTCCAAGAGGCTGCTAGATCAATGATGGAGGAAGCTGACCGATCGGATGGATACTGGAGAAAAGATATACATATTGATAAAACAAAGTTCAAGTCAAAAGTGCTACAATAAGAGTCTAGGAAAGATCATTGAGAGTGTTATTGTGAAGGTTGATGAAATCAAATAAAGGATATCATATCTGAGTAGATACAAATCAAATGACCCTGTTGAACAAGAAGTCAGCCAAGTTGAAGAAGAAGTTCTAGAAAGAATTCCTGAGATCCCTAGAGATTGTGTAGAAGTACCACACCGAAGACCAGTTCTTGGGTAAGAAGAGCCAAGGTGCATTGGCAAACAAAAAGAATTGCAGATGAATAGACAAGTCTCTAGATGAGGTATGCAAGGGTAGGTTTTCAATCAAAGAAACAAAAGGAAAAAGGTGTAACAGTGTAGGTAACAATCAGAGATGGTTGCTAAAGTCAAGAAGATTATGAAATTATCTCCCAAGGGAAGTAGGTAGATGATGCTAATATGAATTTCTGATAAAGAGCAGTAAGTATTGCAGTGTTGATGGCAGAGAAAATAGGGCAATAGCAACAAGATCCTAAGGTGAGAATTGTCAAACCAAGAAGGAGAACACTTCACATGAAAAACCAAAGTTGCATTTAGGAAAGCATCAAGTAAGGGGGAGCAATTAGTTGAACAAATCTCAGAAGAGAGATTAGATCAGAACAGAAGAGGGCAAGTATGTGTCCTTTTCCAATGATGTCAAAGGGGGAGAGAACTCATGTGAAAAACTTAGAGTGCAGATGTGCAAGAGAAAGGGAAAGAAAGAGTACAGGTGTGTAAAAGAGAAAGGGGGAGAACCTTGGAGAAAGAAAGAGTGCAGGTGTGTAAAGAGAAAGGGGGAGAATCTTGTCTTGATGGCTGTTGCAGTTTTTCACATCATATGTTGTCATTAATGACAAAGGGGGTGATTGTTACAAGTATGTGCCTAATCAGTGTTGTCATTGATGTCAACATATTCTTGTTGTCATTGGTGTCAATTGTATGCTATTCCATTACTTGTTTAGAATACTTGTATGTTGAGGA
The DNA here is from genome assembly GCA_027924645.1 of Cunninghamia lanceolata. Lineage (NCBI taxonomy): Eukaryota > Viridiplantae > Streptophyta > Pinopsida > Cupressales > Cupressaceae > Cunninghamia > Cunninghamia lanceolata. The sequence goes on along the minus strand of BSBN01000973.1, from coordinate 2,768,327 downwards.
TATTGAGAAAATTAGCCTCTCCAGAAGAAAAAAGTAAGCCACAGAGTAGTGCAATACAGACAGTGAGTTGTATGCTGAAGAACAGTCTGGTACACTACTCTATATTTGTTTCTTCTTGAATATTGTGGTCTGCAGATTGGAAGTAAGAGGTATGTCTGAGGATGCTACATTTTAGGTCTGAGCCATCCACATGAAGATCTAAGTGAGTTGTGTTCACCAAAGTGAAGCCTGCTTTTTATTTAAGTTCAGTTGAGACAGGAAGACAGTATTTGGCTCCACATTCCTCTGCAAGAAAGTATTTTGCTATGCGGTTCTAGAGACAAGTCTAGGATGATGATAAGTGCCTACAGTTGTAATAATTCATGGTTTGGTGGTCCACAAGCTATCTTTCTTTTATGACAGTTGAAGATAGTAAAGCTCTGTGTTTTGGTGAGAAGATTCCTATGGATGAAGTGGTTAAGTTTTGTATGGTTGCTCCTAATGATTATAGCGAGCTTGTGGATGTGTCCTAATCATGTTCCTATTTGGACTTTGGTCTGTGTTAAGAAATTGAGATGGTGTGTGAAGATTGTTCCTAGATAACATAGCATGTAACTAGTCTTGACCGACCTAGTTGATCCCAGTGATTGCAGAGATCCTTAGAAGATTGTGGAAGCATGTTGTGGCATGGAAGATCATGTTTGAGTCCCAGCTAAGGCATGACATGATCTGCATTTCATTACCTTTGCATGGTGTTGCAATAGGTCAGGACCTCTTTTGTAAATGTTTGTACTACTAACCTTGGAGATTGTTCCAATGGTTGATGCCAACCTTGATGATCATTCCAAGGTTGATGTCATGTATAAATACTTGTAGGTGATTCATGGAAAAGTTGTCCTTGAGAGAAAATAAGAATATATTAAGAAAGGTCCAAAGGTAGAGTAGAGAAGAGGCAGAGGAAAGAAGAGAAAGAGCAAAGCTAAGGAATTTTTTATTCACATTAAAGAAAGGTGTTTGATCATGACAGTGAATCTAGAAGTAAGCCACCAATAGGGTTTAACAACCCTTATTGTAATCTTTCTAGGTTTAGGGTTGAGGCAGTGAGTCTGCTAGACCTAGTTGTTTTTCATGGCAGTAAGCCAGTATGTTTAGGCCCGTGGGGTGACCAAGCCTAAACATCACTATTTCAAGATTGCAATATATATTGAGAGTTAATCCTCTCCATGGTTTTTCACCACTTTGGGGTTTTCCATGTAAATTTGGTGTCTCTTGTGTTTGATGTTGTTAAGTTTTTGATTTCATGCACTCATTGTTAAATCATAATAATTGTGGATAAGTGATGAATGTTTAATTGTAGAAAGTGTTTACGTTTTTGTGACAACTGATTCACCCCTCCTCTCAGTTGTCCAGTGCATATCAACAATAATGTGCTCCTGTTATGGATCCTATGGGATCAAAAAGTGGTTGTGGCCACTTTTTGGTCCCCCGTCTTTGTGCATTGACCCCTATGTCGCATGTCACAAGAACATTACTCTAAGGAGGTGTTAGGAGGTATTAGTTATAATCTCACACCATTGGATAAACAAAAATTATGTAAACTTGTTCTATTATATTAGATGCATTTGATTTAGGATCAGTGATTCATGAGGGTTTAAAGAAAGCTAGTTTAAATTGTTAGCTTAGAATCACACAATCCATTGGATCATCAACAAGAATAAGGGAGGGTGTATTTAAAAGGATTTCCTTTTGAAATGAAGGTTATTTTAGGACTAGGATATAGATTAGTTTCATTTCCCAATATATCATTCCCAATATCCACCTCTACTATGAATTGGTCACTCCCAGTATCTAAAATATGTTGCCTATCCCCACAAGTAGCTATCATGTAACCATACAAAATTAGTTCTAGCTACTAGGACATAATTAGAGATTGTGATATGGAAAAGTTGATTCCTAATTAGTTAGGATTTAAACTAATCACCTTTTACTATATAAGACTACAAATAAGAATATACCATTATTTATGATAGCTAACTCGCAATATGTTTAATTTTATCTAAATGTATTCCTACCTAATTAAACTATGTTTATTCATTAGAAAAAAATATTCAGATGGGAATGAAAATAGGAAATACTAGAAATAGAGAAATAAGATATATAAAGTAACTACAAAAATGAAAACCTAGAGTTGCAAAGAATCTGGCTCAAGTGAATCTAGAATACATTCAATTTAGACACTAGTGTGCCCATGCTATCATCCTAGAATCTTGTCGTCATCCAAGATTCATATTATCATTCAAGAATAATAGAAAATTAAAATGTCTATATGGAATCTACACAACCTACACGTAAGGAAAGTAGAAACACAAAAGAAGAAAAGTGGAAAATACATAGAGAAATATAAAATAACAATAATATGATCTAACATGATCTAACATGATTTTAAATCAAATAAAATTACAAAATTACAATAAATAATATGAGAATGTAGACCTATGTGTGATTGGAACCATTGGAACACTTATGTTTGGGATAGAAAGAAATTGGGTGACTACTTGGGAGCTTGCCAAAATGGTCAAGTCCCTATTTTGGTCTTTTGACCTTAATGAATAGTCAAATAGAAAGAGAAGATTAGATTTTGCATGTTCTCTTAAATCCTAAGTGCATCTAGAATATAAGAACAACAATATTAAAATATTTATGAATTCCACAACCTTAGTTCTATAGAGATTCGAACAACCTAGTGTATATGGTAGGTAACATGGGAGAATAAGTCCTAGAGTTCCAACAAGAAAACACAAGATTGGACCGACACCAAAACTAATATTTGTAAGTCTCTCTCAAGAAGAGGGAGAGAGTGAGAATAATACAAAGAACACTAAGAATGTTTTAAAGAGAGTCAAACAAACTACAAAATATCAAAACCCTTAGAGTGAAGATGAAGGGTTGGAATTCATGATGGAATTTAAAGAAAATAGTAAATACAAGTGTTACCTCACCCAAGAAGGTTTTGAATAGTATGCCTTTCTTACAAGTAAAATAAGTACTTGCAAATGGTAAGTAGTCCTCCCATGTGGAAACTCCAAAAATGATGAAATAAACCTTTTCCATGAAAATGGAGAAGAGGAATTCTCAAGTCTCAATGTCAATAGCTCTAAGAATATGAAGAAGCTCACATAATCTTATAGAATGCCACTATCAGTATCACAAGGATGTTTTTCATAAAGTTTTACTAAAGAAACCAAAGAGAATATTGTAGAATGCATGAAAATTCAAAATTACATGATAGAGATGAACGAATGAGTAGAAGGGAAGCCCAAGAGTCAGTAAAAGGACAAGGCGACTATTGGGATTCATCCAATAGGTCATGCGATGGTTACACTACATATTTTGGAAGTTGGAAGGTTATTTTTTTGGTAGAAAATGGACATTGTATGACTATACTATTGTAAGATGGTTGTGTGCCTCTACTAACATGCAAGTATGACATGGTCTAAAACTTCAAAAGATGTAAATATAACCTTAAAGGGACATAATGAGCACATACAAGCACATAAAAAAGTCTTGGACACACAAGACACAAAAATAAAGTTAACAATAGGATAGGCATAGTCGCCAAGGTTGGGCTAAGTGAATCCTAAAAATATGCTAAGGGAGATGGGCTCTAAAATGAGGATAATTCGTAGTGTAAAAATTGTAGGGTATGCCAATTTTAACCTAACATTTTCCCCCCTCTTTAGTGGTCGTGTGCCACTAGGTGATAAAGTTTTGCTAAATAAGAAATAAAGTAGTAGAAATGGTTAGTACTATGAGGATACATAAAAAATATACACAACAATCTTCAAATGAGGAATCCATGCCTCCAAGTTAAGAATCTACAACACAACATTGTAATAAACATAAAACCTACAAAAAAATATGTGTTAGAAAATATAACCTACAACATAAAATATGTAAGAAAATCATATATAATCCAACTTCTAAACACACATATGAAATAAAACTACAAAATAAACACATGGAAATAAACTATGAAACACATACCAAGACACAAAGAAGAAAAATCAAGAATTTTCTAGTGTTCTCTATTGCTACAAAATAAAAAGACATAATTCTATCATACTTTAATTGTTAAGAAAATGTAGTATATGTTACAAGGGACCTAGCATTCTCTATTTCTCAAAACTATATAACACCTCTATAAATCACATGTACTAGCATAATATGTTTCTAGGTCATTCCTAATGAGTATAAAAATATCTAGGATGGGTCACATGTTCTAGCATACTCTATTTCTAGGTGGCTCATATGAAAATAGAATACCAAAGGTTACACTTACTAGCATGTTTTGTTGCTAGGTAATTCTAATAAGGTTGGATAAATCCAAGCATATCTTTGTACTTGGGGCAACAAGATGTTAATGTTTCTAGGAGCATGTTGACTATGTATGTGTTCATTTACAAGTGTGAGAATGGATATATGCACCCCATTAAAATAATTGCATAAATCAAATTTATGTATTTTTTTTAAGATAGAAGAGGAGAATGGAAAAGGGATCCCTAGAAAACATAAACAAAATCATCTTCCCCTAGAGTCATTGATGTTTTTCCCATAAGGATAGGCAAGTTGATTTGATGTTGTTGCAAAAATAAAAAATGGTACACTTGAGATTGTGTCCAATAATTACGTAGGTAGGAGTAAAGACAATGTCACATATGCATTAGCCACATCACAAGAAGACCCACACAAAGTGATCTACATGCCTCAAGGTCATTATATGTTTGAGAAGTAGATAATGTTTGAATGTTTGTGGAACTATTATCATTCCCAAAGGCACATAGAACTACGAGCATAGAGGAAGAAAGAACATAAAAACAAGCAATGAAAAAGAGGAAAATGTAGAAAGAAAAAATAAAAAATATACATGGTTGTCTAATTTTTTTTGGGTCAACTTGAAGGGGACTTAAATATCCCCATACTTTGCATCATCCCCAAAAATAATTTCAAGAAAAAATATGATACACATAGGATAAATGTTAGGTACAAATAGAATAATGTCATGACATTGTGTTCCTCCTATATCCATGTACTTACAAGAGTAGCATGGGCCCTCCAAAGAGAATTAACATAAACACACAATCACATGCACATGGGAGTATACACAAGAAAGTACACAAGAGACACATGCATATATTTATATAGAAAGTACGCATGCATATATACAAATGAGACAAAAATAGAATGCCTACTCATTGAACTCCTCACCCAACAAGTCATCCTCATCCCAATTGTGACCATATTTGAGGTAGGATTCTTAGGTGGTACAGGGTTCAACAAGGGAATAGTAATAGAGAAAAGAGGAGTAGAAAGGGGATATTTTGTAGATGTGGTAGGATCAACGTCCTCCTGAATGTCAACCAAAGGAATACTAGTTAGACGAGTAAGTGAATATCATTGATAGTGTAGGAACATTAGCCACTGAGTGAAATATGGACCCATTGGCTATATGGATAGATTGGTTGAGTAGATAATGTTCCACTAGGATTTAATCCTCCATAATTCTAGTAGATGTGAGGGGACCATTTAAGTAAGAGGCTAGGGAAGAGGAGCCACCTTAATTAGAGAAATAAGAGATGTAGGAGGCAGAGAAGAAGGTGAAGGCATTATCTTGGGTTTGGATAGGCAGTGGGGTGGGGTAAGGTGGTGTTCAAAGTTATGTTCTATTGGGAGAGAAGGAGGTAATATAATGTCAAAGGTAGAGGGTTTTAGGACATCAAGAAAGGAATTATGGTGAGGTAGGTGGGATGAGAGATTCAAGGAGGGAACTAGGAATGACATAGACATTAGGTAAATTGAGGGGTTAAAGAGGAGGAGGAATATTGGAAAGTTGTGGAATAAGAGGGGGAAGGGTAGACTAGAAAAGAAACACCTCAATTCTTTTAAATTTATTATTAGTTGCTTTTTCTTAAGGGTGGTATGAAGGTGTTTGAAAGTAGTTTGCAATGTAGGTAGGTTGGATAGCATGCTAGTTGTAATGAAATAACTTGCACAATAGAAGAATATAATAAAAAAAAAATGGAAATACTTGATAATAATATGCCACTTTGGGGGGGCAACCTCCTAATCCACTTTGAGGGCAATACCTCCAATAGTCTTCAATAAAAAACAATACTCAACGTGGCGATAATAACTAACCTAGACCTCCTATATTTACCATACTTATGCCATGGATGCCACCTAGGCTAACCTAACTACCTATATAAGACTATATTAATGACTATATAACATAATTAAGAGTTAAGGTAGCTATAAGGTAACTACTCATAACCATATACACACTATAGGATTAGAGTGTAGCATACCTCCCACTTTTACAAAAGACCTATCCTCAACACTGATCAATTATGGAATATTCATCTTCCCATGTGGTAAATTCAACTAGAAAATACTTCCATCTAATGAGGTACTTTGGGATTGTACACATCCTTAGCTTCTTTATGTGTGTCTATAAAATTAACTTCAACTCCAAAATGTGCCTTCCCTCTACATATAGCTTAGGTAGCACTGTTTGTGTTAGAATTTTGTATTGACTTGTTATTGAGCAGGATTGGACCCATTATGCAAAGCTATGAATCTCAGCAATCCTGTGTAACATGGGATCAAACTCAGGCTGTGGGTGACCTATGGTGAGATTGAAACTCTAGATTATGGGCTGGTTCCCTTATAATTTTCCAATGAATTAATGACTTGGTAGGAAAAAGGATAGAAAGAATGAAAATGAAATGACAAAACTGAAACCAAATGGGTAGTGATGCACCAAATTGGTTGAAACATGCAACTTTAACTCACAATAACTTTTAGAATATCTATCCACACAAACCACTTTCACAATATGACCACAAAAATGATTCTAGGGAAGGCTTGAAAAACTTTCTTTTTTGGAGGAAAACTGGGTTCTCACAGCATGAAAGAAATGAGTATTTCAATACACAGCCTAAGACCTGTGATTTTTACTGCTTTTCAATGCATGCAAGTATAAATGAGACAATGATTTTAAAGGTTTTGATTCTAAACACAATAAAATCTCATCATATCATTCATAAAACAACACAAATGAGAAGGTAGATACTAGATTCAATTAAAAATAAAGGAATACTTGCATAAAAATGGCAAAAATATAACCTGTAACCTACTGTAATGTATTAATCTGAAAAAAAAGAGTTACAAACACTCTCTCTTTGCAATGCATAAGAGAGTAAAAAGGCAAGAACTAGAAAAATATAAGTTTTTCTCTCAATATATAATATGTTCTCAAAAAGACCTAAAAGGTCAACTGTAGTCAACTGCCTCTAAAAATAATACCTCCAAGACTGATCCATGAGCAAGCATAAAAATTGCTAAAAAGAAGGGCTATAACTAATCCAATTTGAGCTAAAATAGCTCCAAAATACACTCTCTTTTAGTTTGACCAAGTGGTGGACCAAACTCTTCCAAATTTGACCAAAAATCATGTAAAAGATCCCAAAATAGTTTAGTTAACTTCATCTCTCGATTTTGTATGACTTTGGGATGAGAAAACAATGTGAGCAAGTAATAAAGTAATCAAAGTGACTTACTTTACTATGTGTTATAATTTTGTTCTATCTTTGACTTATACAACTTTGTGACAAATAATAAAGTAATTTATAATTGCATTACTTTATTATTTGTTTACATTAGTTTTTAGTTGCTAAGTCAGGCAAAAAAGATCAATTATCTTCAAAAAGGTTTTGAGATAATAACACCTTATATCTCCACAAGAAAATTGCACAATTACATCATGCATCATATGATGATGCCAAAAATACACATTCTCTATGGATGCAAAAAGTCATAAGATATCCTTATTTTTATCCCTTATATCTCCCCTTTGATCACCATGTATAACTAGGATCTCCTCTATGCAAAATACATCCATCGTGCATTTACATTAGCTACATGCATTATTTGCATCATTATCTGTTAAAATACCTTATAACTCCCCACACAAATATATACATCACCATGCATTATTGCCTTTTACATTTGTAAAAACCCTTATGACCCCATGCAAATATATACATCATATCTTACTGTTGATGATGATGTTAGTCATAAACAAACATAGAATAAAAGTTACACAACAACCTTTACTCATCTTGAAAGATACGACGAACTCAAAGAATTCATGAACCCAAGTCTCTATTAATTAGTTCATAATCTACTGATGTTACTCAATAGTTGATGTGTGTTGCTATTAATCATTCAGGGGCCTTACGTTCTTCAGTAATTTCTGCAAAGTTCATCAATATTTCTCCAGATATCTTGTCCTTTATATCTGCTCTACATAAATCTCCAACAATTCTACCTCTGCACTATGAATTCACTCAAATAATGTGCCTACAGGTTGATATTTGCATGATTTTTACCATTAATTGCAATTCCTTGTAGGATATTCTCAACACTACATGCATTTAGCTCAAATATGCTAATGATATTCAGTTGTCTATGAGATGTCAGCATATTTCTCTGTTCTGCCTATTATTTATCATGATTTGTAGTTATGGAAGTGATTCACTAACATTAAAACGATAAAAAGGGGTTTAGAGAATGAGATTCCCAAAATTACTTGACTGAGATCACTGATCCACATACATGCTCCGATACAGCAATGAAGAGAAGAAAACTAGAATCATACTTCACTAGGACATTCCACAAATCTGCATGATCCAGTGCAAATCTTCAAAGGGAAAGTTGACAACAACATGCAATAAAATGAAAGCGCTTCTATTTGAACACAACATTCACCATTACATATCCAGAAATTAACTTGAAGATTATATAAAGTTTACAATCAGGATGTAATCTGAAGCTTCATCTCCATTCAGTATGCTTAAGAACAAGTACATTTATAATGATCTGAAGAAAGAACCTTGACATTTCAACAATTCAATCCTCATTAGTCTCAGCAATCTGATCTCTGCTTAATTCTATAGTAATTGGCCTTATTTTGCCAAATATTCCCATATTATTTACAAATGACATGTTCTGGCCCTTTTATAGAACAAAGGACATAAAATAGTTACATTGATCCAATGATCAGGATCCTCTCATAACAACCAATGGTCCAGATGAACATCACGTGCCTACCAGTTGGTAATCACATAGCTAGCATAGAATATTCTAGAATCTTTGAATGGGTCCACCCTCCAACTGGCACACAACATATTTGACAATATCCTCCTCAGCTCAGGTTCATGTCACTTCTACGTGCAACTCTACAATGTTTAGCTACTTCACTCTGTAATATACAACCGAGCCCCAAATAGTTCCAACATCCTGCAACAAACAGACAAGAATTAAGCATCATCATTCAATAACTAGCAGGAAAATAAATATTTATATTTTATCAGGCTGTGAATATGCAAACCTATATATATCAGGTTATGAATATTGAGCCTCTATAAAAATTTGCATTTCTAAATGTCCATAGGTAATCAAGAGGGTCCGATCGACTGTCGTTGACTGGAAAACATGCTATCAGGCCCTAAAATGGCTTCAATATCTGATCAAGTCCAAGGTCATTTGAGTGATTTTCTTGATAAAACTATCAAAAATGTAATTTTTGGTGTTTTCTACATCTTAGTAAATTGCATTTTCAGAGGCCTTAGGAGCGGAATTAGGGCTTATTGAAACTCAAACTAGATAATTAGTTTATCTTTCCAATGAGTCTAAAAAGTTTAAATTCTAACAAAATAGCTAGGAGTTATGACCCTGCTAAGGAGAAGATAAAAAATTTCCTAATTTTTTGAGTTTTTTCAAATTTTTGCAAATAGTTTCACCTTGTAGTAGCTCCTTTTGTATTCCAAGGGTGATGTGACCCTTCATATGATATGTAAGCATTTTCAGCTTTGTATCTCTCTATGTATATCGCATGCATAAGATCATGCATATGCAATACATGCACTTTTGTTCACTAAATTCCATTGAATAAAACTATCGGGTATGCACATTAGCTAATATGAGGGATATTAACTAATATGACTCTCTTCATAGATTGAGATATGATGATGATGTCATCATCATGGACGGGCTTTGTTAAAATGTGAAAGGCTGTTGTCATGGTCATACTGAAGGAAATTGGGATGTTAAGAAATATGACCCTGATATTGAGGAATATCACCCTTTGAATAAGATGACGTCACGGTCATGTCGAGCTTTTTATATCAGGTCAGAATGATGTCACCATCATGTTAGGAAAGATCGGTCATATTAGAAAAGATGACAGATGTTAGAAATTAGATGACCTTCCGAGTTCAAGCAGATTGATGATGTCATCGTCATATCAGGTCCTTTGTGGAATGGGATAAGCTGACATCATCATCATGTTAATGAAGATGAGTCATATTAACGAATGTGACCCCCTTTTAAAAGATCAGGATGACATCACCGTCATGTTATTTAAAAGGGTGATCATTGGATATGTACCTCCGCGAGGTAAAAAGGATGATGACGTCACCGTCAGGGTGATTTCCTAATTTCTTTGTTCATCAAGATTGGATGACGTCATCAGCATATTGGCACTGGGGTGATATTTGAAATATTGAGTGATATTTGCAAGGTCGGGTGATATTTGAAATATGACCCCCGCAAAATATATGAAGCTGTTTGACGGGAAAATATAGTTGTTACCTAAAATTGACATCTGAAATTCGCGAACCAAATGATTATCAAGTGATAAACTAGCATCATGGTGATCTAATGTAAGGTGACTAATGTTAAGGAATATGACCCCCCCAGGAATATCAGGTTTGACCAGAACTTTGACTTGTCATAACTTTTGTTCCCTAAGGAATATCAGGGTGATCCAAAAGGCAAACCTACATGAAATTTTATACTCTTTTCAACCATGAGGTTATTGATATGAAATATTAATTTTGATGAACTGACCTCATCATGATGACTTACCCACTTCCCTTATGCAGGATCACCTGCATGACTTACTTTTACCAAACCACCGAAGAGCAAAAAAAAATAACGCAAGCCAAAGCAACAAAAAGTTGGGTCCCTATTTTGTCTAGTCAAAATGGGGCGTGTTGTGTAACCACACAACAATTACCTTTCCATCATTGCCTTTGTTGACTTGAAGAAAATAAAAAAGAACATAATAAGAGACCTTTTGGGCCCCCTCATGCAACCCTAGGTTTATTGACTTAAAAAGGTCTTGACCACGATCATGCTATGGATAACAATGATTTTCATAAAAAGAAGTATAAAAACATGAGCTCAGTCAAGCTAGGGAAATGGTGAAAAAGGGAAAAAACCTCAGTCTTCATCATTTTCTTTGTTCTCTTCACTAGTGCACCTTACCCGCTTCCATGCAAGGGTTTCTATGGAGCTTTTTGAGGCATCTATGGGGTTCAAACTATTGTTTATTTTCTATTTTCGACACCACAACATTTAGGTAAGCCCTTTCTTGTGATATCTTTACATTTTTATGTAACTCTTTGTCATGAAAGAAGGAAAATGGTTAGAATCTGTCATATTTTTGAAGAGAACTCTTTCATCTGACTGCTCCATGAGGAAAATATTGAAGATTTTCTCTAAATGCATTATTGTTGTAGATGAACACTCATCTTGATAGCTAGGGTTTATACTTTGACATTCTAGGTTTTTTTCATATTGAACCCTGAGGCCTTACCTTTTGCTATCTTCAAATCTTTGAGTCATGGCTTTAACAAAATTATATTAAAACACATGGAACTCCTTAATTTCTCTATTTGCCCCATCTTTCTTTTTGACAGCATCGTATATGGAAACCCTAGTAGGGTTTGTGAATAACATCCTCCATTTCTTCTTTCTCTGTTACTAAAAAGGCTACTACTACTCCTTAGCATTGTGTTCTCCTTTGATATGGCATAGCTATCCAAATTTTTGATGTGGTTGTGAGTAAAACCTTAGTAGGATTTGGTCTATTATAAGCTCTATTTTTGAGTTCTTCTGTTACAAGAGAGACCACTGATCCTTGGTATTTTGACACTACATCATCTTTCTTTGGCCTTCATGGCATGATTGTAACAAGGGTAAGCATGTATCTTGGTAACACTATAGCATGGCTCCATTTCTTGATATTTTGTGAGTAAACCCTACCAAGGTTTGGAAAGTATATGTACTCCATTTTTCCTTTCCACTATTACAAAACAAACTACTGCTCCTCCTCATGATGTTTTAGTCTTGAAACTTCATTATGATGATGTGATGGAAGAGGTTCTCTTTTGTTTGTCTACAAACCTTACTAGGATTTCATCTTGTCTTTAACCCTCCTAGTAACATTGTTGAGTGGTTTTTTGGTGACAGTTAGCTTCAAAAGGGACAATGATCTTGTCTTCATAAAAATGAATCAGCAACATGATTTCTTCTATACCTGCACAGTGAACAAACAAGTTATCACATAAAAATATATCTTGGATTTACAGGTCATGATGCTTCTTATGTGGATTTATCTTTCTCTCTAATATGGCACTTGAATCAGCTTGTTCAACTATTTCTTTTGCTTCTCTTTTTTGCATAATCTAATCATTAATGACTGCTGCTCCATTAAAGTAAGTTATACTTTTGTTGTTTGATTGTGCATATGGAAAGTATTGGAACCCATAGCTCTAACATAACTTCTTACAGGTATTCTAGAGCTCGACAAATGGAGGGAGATGAAGATCAACTCAACAACCTCAGGATTCATCATTCACAGGAAATGATGGGTCCTTCTCCTTTTCTAATGCACTATTAGTCTTTCAAAAATAGAATTTAGTTTTATGTAGCATGTTCCAGTTACTCCCACAGCTTGTGTGAGACATATTTGAACACTCTTTTGAATATAATCAGTTATTTTACTTTATGCAATGACTTTATGTATACTCTGCTTTCTAAATCAAATACATAGCATAAAACAATTGAATCTCTTTTAAAGTACATGTTTAAAACATGATGATTGAATGACAATTTATAAATACCTCTCTCTTGAAACTGCATTGAAATGTACTGAATAATCAGCAACATGATAACTAAAAAAATGAAGTCAGTTAGATACCTATCATTATTTGAATGTCTACTTTCTTGTCTCTAGGGCATTTCACTTACTAGGATGGTTTGACAACCTAGCTTGAGCTATCACATGACAACCTAGCTTGAGCTATCACATGATCCTGATAAGTGATCTTTTATTGTTCTTTTGTCAAGACATTAGACATTTAACTAGATGATCATGCAAATAAAAATTTTCTTTACTCCCTTTCCAACAACTGTTGTCTAGGCCTCACTAAATTTGGCTGCAAGCAAAATTTAGTAACATTTTTGGCGACCTCTCAGGGTTGTTTGTTTGCTAAATAAAACAGGATCAATAGCCTTCTTAATCCATTGGGCATATGAGTCTCTTTTTACCTGAAACCTTGGAAAAACCTTCTGAAACTCAATTGACGAAAAAATACAGCAACAAAACAATACTAGAATTAAACTAATCTGACCTTATTTAGAACATAGCCAGCAAAATATGCATGTGCACTTCTTAGAAAACAAAACAAAACTGAAAGTGAAATGTGCTAAAAGCAATTATTTGTAGCAAAGTTGCTCTTCTAGTAGCATTGTTTGAGGTGAATCCCATTGACAGGGATTGGTAACACCTCTCCATCTAACTTTGCAAGATGAAATGCATTGTGTTTCTTGCATTTTGTGATGATGTATGGGCCATCCCACATGGCATCAAACTTGGTATGTTCACCAGGTTTGCTTTTAAGCTCATCCCATTTAAACACTACATTTCCTTCCTTGAAGATTCTTGGAACTGCCTGTATATCAAATGTTCTTTTCATTTAAGCTTGATGTATCTCTAGGGTTCTTAGTGCTTCTTTTCTGGTTTCTTCCAACTCCATTAGCTATGCAAGCCTAACTTCCATTGGTTGTTCCTTTAACAGTTCAAGCTCTTTGACATAACTTAGAGTTAGCCGCTCAACTAAAATTGACAATTTGGCTTCTTTCCCATAAGTTAAAACATAAGGTGAATTAGCTGTAGCTCTCTTTAGAATTATCCTATCAGCCCAAAGGGCTAATTTCAACTTATCATGCCAAGATATCTTATTATCATTAACTATTTTCTTAATTATCTTAATCAGGCTCTTATTGGTTGATTCAGCTTATCCATTACCCTAGGGGTAGTAGTTGGATGAAGTATTCAAAAATATATTGTTCTTTATAGACCAATAATTTTTTTTAAACCAATGAATGCTAAAACATTATAAAAAATGATTGAATCAGGAGTGCCAAACCTAGAAAATAAGTCTTGGTAGAAGTTTAAAACAGAAGTCTCATTTGCCTCCTTCAATGCGATTGCTTCAGTCCACTTTGTGGAGTAATCTGTTGCAGTTAGTATCCATTTATGTCCTTGACTTGAAGGTGGATTGATGGGACCAATGAAATCCAGACCCACTTACCAAATGGCTATTCTACTTGAATTGGCTGTAGGGGCAAGGCTGCAAGATTTTGCTTTCTTGTAAACATTGAACATTTATTGCATTTCTCACCCAATCATGTGCATCTTTAAATAATTCTAGCCAATAATAACCAGCTCTCATAATCTTTAGAGCTATTGTTATTGGTGAAAAGTGGCCTCTAGAAGGCTCATTATGAAATTGTTCCAGAATTTTCTGAATCTGTTCTCGTTCTACACATCTGAGAAAAACACCATGAAAATCCTTTTTATACAAAAATCCATCTATTACAGCATAAGGGATGGCTTGCATCCTATAATACCTTCTTTTTTATCTATCTAGACCTTCAGGATAGTCTCTAGTATGCAGATAATGAATCATTTGTTGAACCCAACTTCTAGATGGAAATGGGACAACAACTTGTTCTTTGTTTTGTAGCACTATCTCAACTTCTTCTACAAGTTTTGTGTTATTTTCTTCATTCCCTACAAGTTGTTCACACAAACCCTTACCTTGGACAAGCTTGGTGACCTTGATCTGAATGTCATATTCCATCACTTTTGTAATCTAGCTTGCCCTTTTATCATAGAGATTCTTTTTAAGCAAGAATTTTTTAATTGTTGGATGGGCAACCATCAGTTGTATTCCATTGTTAGAAAGCATGTGTTTAAACTTTTTAAGGGTTCTTATTACAGCCAATACATGTTTCTCAACAAATGAATATCTCACCTCATAATCATGAAGAATTTGGCTAAAGAAAGCCATAGGCTGCTCTAATCCTTCATCATTTTGTTGACAGAGCATTGATGAAATTGTATCAACACTACCAAATGCATACAAGATGAAATATTTATCAAAGTTTGGATTAATGGGTGTTGGGGCTGTAGAATGTGCCTCTTTGATTTCTTCAAAACTTTCCTTAACTTCCTTTGTCCATCTGCAAGGAATATTCTTCTTGAGCATGGTTGTAAGGGGTTGTAATAATGCTGCTATATTGGGTATGAACCTCGTTACAAAGTTAATTCTTCCAAGAAAGCTTTGTAAGCCTTTCTTATAAGCTGCAAGAGGTAATGCTAAGATTGCTGAAATCCTTTCTGGATCTATGGATATTCCATCCTTTGACACTATGTGTCCCAAAAGATTTCCTTCATGAATATAAAAAATGCTTTTCTTTGGGTTGAGTGAGACCCCAAATTCTCTACACCTTTCAAAGATCTGCCTAAGATGATCAAAATGTTCATCATCTTTCTTTGAAAAAATAGTTACATCATCTAAATATACAAGTACAAATTTATTTATGAGGCCTTGAAAGCCCATGTCCATGGCTCTTTGAAAAGTTGCCTTGTATTAGATAATCCAAATGGCATTTTTCTATAAGCCATTGTGCCCCACTTGGTAGTGAAGGCAGTCTTGAACTGGTCTTCCTCTTTCACTAAAACCTGATTGTATCCTGAATAACCATCTAATAAGGAGAACCTTTCTGATCCTGATACAACCTATAGAATCTTCTCCCTTGAAGGTAGAGGGTAATGGTCCTTGAGAGATGCTCTATTCAGATCACGGAAAGCAACACAGCCTAATCTCACTATTTTTTCTTTCTAACAGGTACCAAGTTAGAAACCCAAGATGTATGCTTAATTGGAAAGATAATATTACCTTCAATCAACTTGTTTAATTTAGTTTTCATGAATACTTCAAGCTTTGGGTTTAATGGTCTCTATTTTTGTCTAACTTGTTTGGCCTTGGGTTCCAGCTCAATAGTGTGTTGGGCTAACTTAGGGTTAAAACCCTTTAGATCTCCATACTCCCAAGCAAATACATCACTAGATTCTTGACACAGCTGAATAAAAGCTTGTTGTTCCTCTTTTGTGCACACTCTTCCAAGCTTAAGCAGCTTGTCTTTGAATATCTCAATAGGCTCATAATGCTCTTGTTTCATAGATAAGATGGCTTTATCTCTTCTAACTTGATCATCAGTGTTAAATATTGACTCTAAGGTTAACAAACCCTTAGGCAACTTATTTGAATTTAATTGCAAGATTTGATCATCATACTACTGTAGCCATTTTTGCTGATTCAAACTTAGCTTCTTCCATAAAAAAATTAACTATTTGTTCATCACTCTCAAAAACTTGCCAACTTGTCTTATTGTCTAGCACTGATGGTCTAACAACTTTAACATAAAGAGGAGTATGAACATTCTTTATTTCTATTGGAATATCATACTCAATACCAATAGTAGCCAATTTATCAGCCTATTTATTACTAATCCTTGGTATAGACACCAAATTAAAAGCATTAAATTCATCTATCATATCCCAAACTTGGTATTTCTATAGTTTCAGCAAACCATTTTTGGTGGCAACAATATTCCTAACTTGTTTTACCACTAATTCACTATCCCCAAATACTTCAAGGCATTTAATATTCCTTTTCCTAGCCCATTCTAATCCATGCACCAGTTCCCCATGTTGGAAACAAGGTGGATAACTGAGAGGGGGGGTGAATTAGTTATCTTAATTATTTAACTTTCTTTTAGTATCAAAACATATAACCATACATGAACATGAGAGAAGAAAAGAAATCGACACACATAACACAAGGATTTTTATGTGGAAAACCTTGTTAAGCGAAAAACCATGGGGTGAGTAACCCAAGATTGTATTCTCTATTAAAAGAATAGAAGTACAAAATATCACTTGCCAATTAGGGCTCACTGCCTAAGCACACTGCTCACAAGAGGCTCATTGCCTACAAGAGACTCACTGTCTACAAGGTATATAGAAAGTAACTAGGTGTTTGAACTGATCAGAGGCATCCACATATGCTAAGGTTTAGTTCCAATTAGGTTCAATATACTAATCTGCTACACTTCATTCTTCCTCTGCTTAGTGCTGCTGTTCTGTCACATACCATACTTGTATAGCTTCTTCCACACTACTCTCTACTTTTCTTCACACACTCTATCACATCACACACACCTTCATACCAAAATCCATCTAGTATATATATCCACACCAAGGATCTCAACACCTTTCTAGTCAGCATCCAGAATACTTAAGATTTTTACTAAATACTAGTCTGTCAGCTAAATCCATACTTAATATGTGATGCGTATCAAAAATAGAGACATGGAAGTCATCAATCATGTCGGCCAACCATGAATGATCCCTCAAGAAGCTTGATCACCATCAATTTCTCATCTAGATTAAGGTCTGATGCACTGCCGGTTAGTTCTTGCTCAGTATGCCCTGCCAGTCAGGAACACAACACTTAGGTGCTCATGTCTTTTCATGTTTTCATCACCAGAGGCTCAATCTCTAGAATGTGGTAGTCATGGTACTCCTCTTGACTTCCCCAAGTCCACACTTTGTTGAGATACTTCCTCTAAGAGATTTGAACCTGATTGTCGGACCTTGTTGCATGCTTTGTTCTTGTTCACCAGACCAAAACACTCTTCAATCAGACTTCCAGTATAAACTTACTATGTGCTACTTATGTGTGGAATAGACTTTGTTTCCATCAATGACAACAATCAAGAAGCCACACAGTGTCTCTTGCCAACAATCTCCCACTTTGGCATTGATGACAACACTTAGTGAAAAATGACTAAGTGTCGTAGCAAATTCCCCCTTGGCTGATGCTCTGTCTTATGTACACTTTTACCAGAGCTCCCCCTTAGCTGGATTCCACATTTTTCACTACTCCTCACTTTCCCTTTGACATCAATGGAAACGGGTGAAATCCGCACACCAAAATTTGCAAAAATCAACCTGTACATAGCTGCATTAGTATATATACATGTTATACTTGATGGTGTCAGATTGTCATTGATGTCAAAAGGGTCTTGCAGGATCTTGGGTTGATATTAGTAAACATTTGAGTAGGAGACATCATCTCGTCTATTCTTTCTATTGTCATATCACAGTTTGTTTAGTATGGTAAAGTGTTGTGTCATTCAGATTGAGTTGATGATAATATTGATCAATTGCTTTAAGGATATCAATTATGTTTGTGCAAAGTCTTCTTGAATAGATTCTCAAGATTGAGTTACATCAGAATGCCAGTGATGTGTTAAGGATGTTGATCATATAGGAGCTCAAATGGTTGTCATGTTTGGGTCAAATATAGAATGCAGATGCTTGGTGGGTTTCATATCTACCTCAAATAGAGATGGTTACTTGGCAGGTTGATTAGTGTTTTATATATCATGCATCATGATGTTCAATATCCAAGTCAGATGCTCATAATGTTCAAGTATTATGGTTAAGGTGTAATGTTTAAAGAATAAATCTCTATGACTATTTCATTTGAACCCTAACCCATTGAACACTTTTTGTCTATTTCATTGGTGACCGGTTAGTGCAGGTTATAGGTGACTTAAGTCACAACTAAGGGTCATGAAACTCATCGTTCAACCGACCCTCCTTCTCTAGTGTTACCGACTCTATCGTTCCTTTCTCCTATGCTCGGGTGCCAAAAATATAATCAACGGTATATTTTGAATCTATGTGAAGCGTGATTTAAAAGATCATTGGTCTCTATTTAAACTTTGACTTCCTCCAACGTTTGTTATTTTTGACATTCAAATGGCCGTCGGAGATAATGAACAAAGAGTTGTAAGAGGCAGTTTATTGAGTTTTTTAAGGATTTTTTTTTGGGAAGATTTGTTTCTTAACCCATGGCATCTAAAGGATGGTGATTTATTTTCATTAAAAAGGCATCTTTTTGAATAGAAGATTAATGCCTTTTTAAGGAGCTAAACCTTCTAATTTTTTATTCCAAATAAAGATGGATTATGAGAGTGGGATCTTATAAGAAAATTTATGGAAGATTTTTTGCCAAATTAAAAAGTTTTTTATGAGATTTAAATATTTTCTTTTTGTGGCAGTTGAAGACAAAAGAGGAAGTATTCTTCTTTTTGGAGAGAGTTTAAAGATAATTTTGTGAGAAGATTGACATTATTGAAGATGATTTTTTGAGAGAAGACAAAGAGATTTCTTGCAGATGATTTGAAGAACAGAGAGAATATGAAGTGTTTCTTGGAGATTTTTTTTTAAAGATGAACTGATTGTTTTTGTTTGCATTCCGATATTGTATTTTTGCAGGACTATGAAGCATCATTGAAGAGATGAAGGATCTTGTTGAAAAGATTAAAAAGTCTTTTATGCACAGATAAATATGAAGATCTATATTCTTGCAAGAAAATGGTTTTTTTAGATAGAGGAATATGATTAGTCAATGAAATGGATGGATGTTGTTTTGCAGAGAAGAGGAACATCAAGAGTCTTGGTATTAATGCAACTTCATAATTTAACAGAGATGAAATATACAGAAGATGAAAGGTGAAAAGACATTCAACTTGTATAAAATTGTTTTTCAGGTGCATTGATGGTATGCAAATCAATGATGAAATAATACAGTTGAAATGGATGCAAATCCAAATGAAAATTTTAAGACAATTTGAATGACACTGACAGGATCAAATACAGATATAGAGATTGACAAGATCATCAGAAAGACAATATGCAATTGATTGCATCAAGTGAATTCTTATGCAGAAATAATCAGGTGTATTGATAATCAGGTGAATTGTTTATGCAGAGAGATAATCTGGATTAGTGTGAATTAATTGTGTATTAGGGGAATTGATTATGCAAAGATCATGAGATTAATATGCAGATCAGATTGAGTGTAATTGAACAGAGATATACAAAAGAGAAGACAAGTTATAAAATGGTGCAAATCAGATTGAGTGGCAATCACTTCTTGCACACTTTGCAGTTTGTTTAGTATTAGGGGTTGGTGCTCCTTGAAGTTGGTGCTTCTAAAAGTATTAGGGGTTGGTGCTCCTTGAAGTTGGTGCTTCTAAATTAATTAGGGGTTGGTACTTCTAAACATTGTAACCAGTGAGTTTTTTGATTAAGCCAGTGAGGCAGTTTTGGAGTGGTTTTTCTACCCCTGGAGGGTTTTCCACTTGTGCAAATCTTGTGTCATAATCTTCTCTGTATGTGTATGATTCACATATGAAGTTTTTTCTCTTTCTGCATTCACAGTCATGTGCATATATATTTGACAAATCAATGGTATCTTTCTCTCCTTGTGCTTTGAAAGTTAAAGTTGGTAAAAAGATTTGAAAATTCACACAACACTGATTCACCCCCCCTCTCAGTGTTGTCCTTGACTCCTATAATTGGTATCAGAGCGTAGGTTCCCTTCTGAAGCTTAATCAGCTTGGGTAGATCCTTTGTGTGGAGTACCATGGGAAAGAAGAATAGAATTAAGGTCTCAAATAGAGAAAAGAAAGATGTTGATCAAAAGATGGTAAAACAAGCCTCAATTAAGCCTAGAAATGATTTGTTGCATATGTCACCCCTGATAATTCATACAAATAATGGTCCTGTAATTGAGAACTTTGATAAAAAGGAAGAAATCATTGTGAATAAAAGAGAACAAGAATTTAATGAAAGAAAAGATGTCTTTTATGATAAGACTAATGATGAAGATGAACAGGAGTTTGATGAATATGATTGTGAATTTGATTTAGAAGGTGAATTATTGTGTGCCTTGGATACAATCAAGCAGCTTAGAAAAGAGAATAAGAAACTAGAAGATCAGTTTCAACAAGAAAAAAATTTCAAGAACAAGGTATGCTCAACTTTTGAAAAAGTTTCTTTAGAATTTGAAGAAGCAAAAAATCAGATTGCAATTTTAAAAAGTTATGTTGATGAATCTAACAAAGTCATTATTAGTTTAAAGGCTGAAATTGAGGAGACTAAGAGAACAACAGAAGCCACTAAATATACCTTGGATGCCAAAACTTTTGAGTGCCATAAACTTGAAGAAGAGTTTGTTGATCTTAAGAAAGATCTTGAAGATCATAAGATTCAGTTAGAGAAATATAAGAAGTTTGAGAAAAGTATTAATGCACTGGATGATATGCTATGTAGACAAAAATATTCCAGTGATCTTACTAGCTTAGGGTATGAGGTAAGACAAGCATCTTCAAGTAGAACAGAATCAAACATTGAAACAAACATTGAAGCAAAAGGGAAAGCACAGAGTTTTAAAGTTAGGAATACTCTAAGCAAGAAGATTAATTTGGGTCATCATGCTGATACTCCTACAGATGAGATAGAAGATAAATGTGTTGATGAAGGTAGGTTTTCAAGATCTTCACTTTTCAGACAAAATCAATCTGTAAGTTACAATTTCTTTTCTGGCTATTGCTATGCTTGTTATGAGTATGGTCATAAAGCAACTGATTGTCTGATGAATTCAATATGGAATAAGGATTCTTATGGATGGTCAAACAGTGGTCAAAGTTGTAAATGTAACTATTCAGATCATACTACAAGGTTTTGTTGTACTCAAGTAAGAAATGATATTTTTGGCCTTTCAAGAAGATATAGTTCTTCTGGTTCTCCTCTTGATTACAAGATCATATGCTATAGGTGTTAGAAGTTTGGATATAAAGCACAATATTGTAGAAATGATTTAATAAGTCATCTCAAGACAAGAGGAACTATTTGGAGGAAGAAAGATCTTGTAAAAGTGTGGAAGCAGAAGGAAAGTCAAGAGAAGTTAGATTCTAAGCTTGTGCATCTTGCACAAGTCATTTCATCTATTGCATAATATAGCATGGAGTAAGGGGGAGGTGTCAAATGCTCTATCAATTAATCCCAAGAAGTTTTAGGAGAAGATTATTTGATGATTGTCATTATGCTGATCTTCTCATGTTTATTCTTACCAACCTTATGAAATTAAATTCATATAGTTGATGGTGGTGTTGCTAACAATGTTGTTGTTTAGAATGTGACAGTGATACAGGTGATCTTTGGTTTAGTATGCAAACAAGATGTTAAAAGAATGTTCACGAGTTCAATGCTCAAAGAGTTTAATGATATTGAATAACTTGGTTGATAAATGATCTTGATATGTTTGTGTGTATGAGGAAAAATTGATTAAATTAAACTAAACAAATCAAAAAACCCAGTAACATAAAGAGAACCGATCTAAATAAAAGCCATTAATAATAATCAATGAAACGTGAAAGCTTTTACCAAGATTTGTATTGTTCCCTTTGGATTGAATGTGGATTGCTCAATATTGCTGCGAAACCATAGTTGCAACAAGCAAGTGTAGTCCTCAAAAGATCAATGTTAAGAGATCATATGGTTGCTCAATCGATGCGATGTATGCTCAAAGCGCTGTTAAGTATGCCCGAGAATAAGATCGAAGAGAGAGGCTCAATGAAGGAGATGAGGGGGGTTTATATAGGTTTCATCAAAGATCGATCAACGGTCCAGATAATTCAGAAGAATTAATGGAGGAGAACAGTTGAGGAATGTGCAACGAATAAGAAGAAGACAAGTGTCTTGCTTTCTTTTCTATGAGAGGAGTTATCAAGAATAGAAGAATGAGTTAAAGCAATTAACAGAATGTAATGATCAGTTAAGTGATTTAAAACAAGAAGAAGAGATTTGCATGAGAATAAGAAGATATTTTGCTTTATTAAATATTAGAAATATTTAATTGCAGGAGCAAGAAAGCTTGAGTTATTTTAGAGATAACTCAAATTTAGAAGAAAAAGTAATTTAAATAAATAATTGATTTATTTAAATTTAGAGAAGATATTATTGGAAGAAATAATTAAACAATTAGAATTATTTAATTTAGAAGATTTGAAAGCAAATTAAATAAATAAATTTATTTAATTGTTGTGCATGATTTTGAAAGAATGATTTTGATTTAATTAAATAATTTAAGAATTATTTAATTGTAGATAAGAGGGAATTTGTTGAATTAATTAAATAATGGGATTTATTTAATTAATGTGGATGTGAAATTTGAAAGGAGGATAATGATCTAATTAAATAATTAAAATTATTTAATTGTGGAAGAATAATAGAGGAATTTGATTTAATTAATTAAATAAAGAGAATTTATTTAATTAATGTCGAATTTAGGAGATTTAGAAGAATTTGATGATTTTAATTAAATAATTAGATTATTTAATTAATGTGTGAAATGCAGGTGATTAGGAAGAAATGACGAAATGTAAGTGATGCGGTGACTTGGTCATTTTAGGGTGTCTACATTTTACCCCTCTTTGATGCGATGCAGTTTATAGCGTTACGTCAAAGAAAATAATTGCTGAAGATGTGATACAATTTTTTGATGCCCCAGTGTAGGTAGTTGCCCCAGTGTATGCCCCCTCGAGCGGGAAGATAGGGAAGCGACAGAAGAACTATGTTGACGCTCAACTAGACGAGTGTGTGACAAAGTAGGAGGAAAAGTAGAATGGGGTGGGAAGAAAAGGAAATGAGGTAGAGATGCTATAAATAGGACCCACGGGGACCACAATCCTCATTTGCACCCTAAGAGCTTCTAAATTTAGAGAGTGGAGCCTCCAAACTTAGGTTGAGTGGAAGGAGTAGACATCACGTAGAGATGCCGATTCCAGTGCACAGGCATTAGGCGGAGCTAGTGTGGACATATAGGAGGCTAGCAAGAGCTCCGACAGCGGTAAGTGTTTGAAAACCTAACTTTCATTTGTCATTTTAGGGCAGATTAGGGCTAGGTCGAGGTAGGGTTTTCAAGTTAGCCAAAAATGCTATAGGACATCGTAGCACTAGTGGTAGTCAGTTAGAGTGCTTTTGGCGTGCCGCAGCGTGGTTGGTAGGTAAATGTAGCGCGTTTGGTAAAAATGCCACGCGATTGGCTTTGGGAATAAGCGACACGGTGCTTTTGGTAAAATAGAGCAGCACGGTTGGAAATGCACGAAGAAAGTGAGTCGCCTTTGTTCATACAGTGAGGCGCAGTTGGGGGTATAGTACAACGCGCTTGTAAAATAAGGCACCTTTGGTGTAGGCTAGCGCAACGCTATTACAAAAGTAGTTAGGTGCTTTTGGTAGAACAGAGCAGCGCTTTTGTGTGAAACAAGGCACTTTTGGTTAGTTGAAAAAAAGGAACCTAGGTAAGGTTGACCGAAGGGTTGACGACCCTAGTTTAGAAAGGGGTTGGATAGAATAGAAGTAGATAGGAGTTTGGGGGATATGGTATAGAAGAACTGACAAGTGGTGTGCTTATGGATGCAGAGGATTATGCCACCACTGATGTCGCGAGAGCGACACCACCTGATAGAACACGAGGTAGTATAGTTGACATGGGAGGAGGATACATTCCTAGAGCATGCAAGACTATGGCACGTCATGCATCTAACACACATTAGGGTGAATCTCACCCTAGTGACAGTGGTGGTGGAGAGGTTTCGCAGTGAGACGGGCTCGTTTCACTTTCCGACAGGGGAGGCGATGGTGACTTTGGAGGATGTGTATCGTATCCTAAGGATTCAGATTGATGGGGAGAGAGTAGACTTTGACCCAACATGGGGAGAGGCAGGCATGGTAGAGTTATTTTGCACTGATGACCTGCGGATAGACGACGGGGAGATTCGGTGGGCAGATGTCCTGAGACTTTGCGACAGGATTAGATGGATAGTGGTGTCACTGATTGGCGGCTTCTTGTGTCCAGACAGGAGATCGAGGGGACTATCAGTTGGATGGGGCACAGTATTATCTGGGATGTTCACACACGGTGCTCAGTATGCATGGGGCCCTTGTGTGCTAGGGTAGTTGTATCGAGATATGCACCACTACGTGTACAGGAGAGGCAGGAGTCTCTCAGCAGGGGTGACTTTGCTACAGGTGTGGGCGTGGGAGCATATCCCTATGATTAGACCCATGACACAGCGCCAGCAGGGGAGGGGAGAGCCTTACACATTTTTGTATGAGGGAGTGATTACACATCAGAGATTGGGATCTATTAGCCATTTGAGATGGCAGATTGACGAGATGGATCTTTTTGTGTGGAGACCATGGTTACTTTGTGAGGAGTGGGAGGACGAGCACAAGTAGCTGATGTACTATAGATAGGATCGGTATCTGTTCGGGAGACGGACAGACACGATAGAGAGGTACCTACCAGAGCGGGTACTGAGACAGTTTGGGTTATTGCAGGGACTACTAGTGGGGGAGGTGACGCATGCCAGGATGCGGAGGGAGGTTGGAGACTAGGATGCAGAGATCCTAGTGGCTACAACTTTGGCAGAGGTACGGGGACTTGTCCCCGTGAGATGGGATTGGGACACAGGACTGGCAGACCCAGGGACACTGCTAGAGTATGACAGGTACTGGCAGACACATAGGCCAGTGTGGTTAACGACACCAGGGGTGGCAGGGGCAGTGGGGGAGGTACTAGTCCCCGGTGCAGAGGCCAGGATCAGATGCCAGGCTAGAGTGGCCAGACAGCAGGCAGTGGGAGAGGCCAGGGGCCAGCAGGTAGACGTAGAGATGGCAGAGGAGGAGGAGTTAGCAGTAGAGATAGATTTGGAGAGAGCTAAGCATTTATTACAGGAGGAGACAGCTCAGAGGACTCGATTAGAGCTTCGTATGGTGCGGCTGAGGAGAGACAGGGATGCAGCTAGGGTGGAGGCAAGATAGGTTGAGGCCCTAGCACAGGTACAGACACAGGTGGTAGCAGCAGCGCAGACAACCCTGGCACACCTACAGGGAGGCATGCAGACATAGGTACAAGCCCAGGTGCAGGCACAGGTATAGGCCTAGGTACAGGTCGGGGTGTAGGCAGTGCTATAGGCCTAAGCACCGGTAGCACCTGCACTGGCAAGGGATGATGGGCAGCTAGCCTAGACTATGCGGGAGAGGGATGTAGAGGCACAACTGTGACTGACAGCAGAGGCCACACTTCATAGAGTTAGACGGGAGAGAGACGAGGCACACCGTGTACTGGGTGCCGATCAGAGGACCTTATGCAGTGATCTCGTCTGGGTGCAGGGAGAGCTAGTATCTGCAGGGAGAGAGGCAGAGTATTACAGAGGTCTCTATGTGGGTACGGTGCCAGTAGCACAGCAAGCACCCAGCTATCGAGAGAGGAGCAGGTCTGGAGCATCTGGGTCCTGCAGGACAGGACAGTCACTGTCCTTAGTTAGAGGACCAGCCATGACACCAGGGGGAGGAGGACTAGCTGGGGGACCATCCGGGGGACCTACACCGAGTACAGGTGGAGGACAGGGGCCATAGAAGGAGGGCATCTCTACTCGCTAGGGCATGCACATGTATATTGTATCATATTTGTACCATACTTGTATCATGATGGACACTTGTACATTGTACCATTTGTATCATTTTGGACAGATGCCTGTGTGCATCCTGATGTATATTTTGCGGGCTCTTGATAGCCTTGATGTATTATATTGATGTATTTTTGGATGTATACATATGGACTATTGATGTAGACACAAACATTTTGTATTATGATGACCTTTATATGAGATATATGATGATCTATTCGGCTCACTGTTGTTCATGCTTTTGTGTATGCATTCCTTGATGTCATGGATGTGATGATATGTATGTAGGATTATGGATTCATGTGATGACATATGTTGCTTATACAATGCTTATAGATGAATGATGATAGAGATGTATGATGATATAGATGTGATGACTAGTGATATCTAACATGTGGGTTTTACAGATATGCACCAAAGAGAAGAACAAGAGGAGATGGGAGACAGATACTGTTGATCGATCACTGTAATGAAAATGATATAAAGGTTGTGGGAATGGATGAATGAGCTTGTTGCAATGGTTTCACATTTGTATATAAAGAACAATCCTTATTTCAATATAGCACATGGATAATTCACCACCAAGGTATAAAAGACCAAGGTGCAGTAATATCCGAGTGCATGGACGTTGACTCTACAAGCAAGCGGTTTGAACTTAGATCCCTTAGACATTATATAACCTTGTTGGAACATGTGAATAAGCCATAGTATTGAACATAAAATAAACTTCAATACATGTAAATGCAAGAAGAGTATTAATATGTAAGATGCTAAGTTGTAACACACACAAGATAAATAGAATGCTAAGAAAGATGCTAAAGATCATTCCTCAAACACAGCACACAAAAGGCAATGACTATGCCTCCAATCTGTACTGCATCGCAACATACCAAGATTATAAATAAATCAAGGTAGCCTTGAATAGATAATGGATAAAGGAACAAAAGATAAACCATAACACAAATTGACTAACTTACAAAGTAAACATACAGCCAACATATTCTCTTGCCAAAGAGGTTGCTTAGGATAGATTGGATAGGGAAGATAACAGCCTTATTGTAGGAACTCTATGTCCATTAAAGGGTGCTATCTACCTAAAAAGACAATGTCTTGCTGCAAGAAATGCCACATGTCGTAGGAGATGCGTGTGTTGGTCTCGACAATGGAACACTTCGTAGAAGACAAGCTTGTTGATCTAGGGCTTTGGTTAAGTGGTACTTAGCTGATATTGGCAATCAGTACATAAGACAGTAGATGACTCTGGAAAGAAGCTGCTTTGCTTCAAGTTTGTTAAGGACTTTTGCTTTGAAAGGATGCGCTAGCTTATTGTTTTGCTACTTGAGTTAGTCAAGTCGAGGCGAAATGGATTTTGATAAATGGAAGACTAGAAGGGTGACAGTGCTAAATGGATTGAGATGGGTGGTGAATGATGGATCATGTGTGTCTGAGTACTGGATACATCCTTTATATTCCAGACTACCTACATACCCTGTATCCACGGGATCAAGGCACCTTACGAGGAAAGATAAAAAATGATAAATATGTAGTTCTTGATAGAGTGATGAGATGGGTCAAGGTGGTGAGGGGGAGATCTTATGTACCTGAGTACTGGATACTTCATTCGTATTCCAGACTGCCTACATACCCATATCCATGGGATCAAGGTATTTTAAGATTGCAATGATGATAATATGTAGTTCTGGTTGGTGTGATGATGTGGGAAAAGTGTTGAGAAGATAACAGCCTTATAGTAGGAGCGATGTGTTCGTTAAAGGGTGTTACCTATGAATAACGAGAAAGAGATTGAAGTGTGCGTTGCGAACCATGAACAAGGAACCAATCCTAGACCTAAGTTAAGGAAAGAGTTGCCCCCATTCTGGTAGAGGAAACTGCATGGGTGACTACCGAAGAAGACACAGAAAGCTTTTACCTAGGACTAGATAGTGCAAACTATTGACATAGACCAAAATGTGGGATGACGACGAGGGACATTGACAAATTTCCAAGCTATACTAGATAGGGAAATGGAAATGCAGACAAAGTCAATGGTTTTATTACAGATAGATGGAAAGGCATACTTTGTGCACTGGACATGGAGTGGACAGGGTTCAATAGATGATGGATGCTGACTCTACACATAGCGCCTGTTTGCCAGATTTTCACTATGGTACTTATCCAAGGCGCCTGTTTGCCAGGTTTTCACCAGAGGATGGATTTTTTTTTTTTTTGAATACTCTGAGGATCAGGCATAGAACTTCTTGAGATGGACACTATTAAGTGGCTCATCTAGAGGAATTTCATCAGGTGTAGCTAAAGTATAAGCTCCTAATCCATATGCTGCTATCACAATAAAGGGACCTAACCAATTAGGCTCAAACTTGCCCTTCTTTTCTCGATTTGCTTGATTTCTCTGATTCTCTTCAAGTACAAGATCACCAACTTGAAACCGTCTTTCCTTGATCTTTTTGTTGTAATTACACCAGAGGTAGTTTTGATAGACATGGAGATGATTAAGTGCAGCAAGGTGCCTCTCATCTAGTAGTTCAAGCTTAGCTAATCTGGAAGTGCGATACTCGTCTCTTCCGATCAGGTCCTGCATGGATACTCTGAGGGATGGGATGTCGACCTCTATAGGTAGGATGGCTTTAGAGCCATAGACCAAGGCATAGGGTGTGGCACTAGTTGGTGTTCTGATACTAGTGTGGTAGGCCCATAGGGTGGGATTGAGTTGCAAGTGCCAATCACGACTAGCTTCATTGACTGTTTTCTTGAGGATCTTAAGGATGGTTTTATTAGAAGCCTCTGCTTGGCCGTTACTCTGCGGGTAGTAGGGAGTTGAAAAGTGATGTTGGATATTGTATTGTGTGCACAAGGCACGGACATCTTGATTCTTGAATGGTCTCCCATTATCAGTGACAATGGCTTGGGGAATACCATACCGGCATATGAGGTAGTTTAGAATAAACTTGGCTATTTGCTTACCGATGATATAGGTCATAGGAATGGCTTCCACCCACTTCTTGAAATACTTAGTCGTAGTAATGATGAACTTGTGGCCATTGGATGAGGATGGGTGGATTTGTCCTACAAGGTTGAGACCCCGTTGAGAAAAAGGCCAAGGAGTTGTCACAGGTTGTAATTCATGAGCTGGTGTGTGAATCAAATCTCCATGCTGCTGGCATTATAGACACTTCTTAGCAAACTGTGCAGCATCTTGTTCTATTGTAGGCCAGTAATAACCTATTCTAAGTATCTTCTTAGCGAGATTAGGACTGGTAGAATGTGCACCACAGACACCTTTATGTATGTCTCGTAAGGTGGCTTTGGCTTCTTCCGCGTTAAGACATCGTAAGAGGATACCATCGAGACTCCGATGATATAGTGTATCACCCAGCATGGTGTAACAGGAGGATCAACGAATAAAGGTTTTACGTTGGGTGGATGATAGGTCAAAGGGAAAGGTATTGTGTTTAAGGTATTCATAGATATCTTCGTACCATGGGGAATTGGGACCAACACGTTCGCAGATGATTTCAGTAACAGGAACATCGACGGCTGGTATCAACAATTGCTCAATCAAGAATTCACACTTCTGTGTATTTGCAGGCATGTCAATCAATGACCCTACAGAAGCCATAGAATCTGTAGCTTTGTTATGCTCTCTTGGAATTTGCTCAAATGTGATGCTAGAAAAATGTGGTTTGTAGGCATCCACTAGTTGCTTGTAGGGGACCAACTTTTCATCTTTTGTTTGGTACTCATCTGTGATTTGGCGAATGACTAACTGTGAGTCTCCATATACTTGTAATTCTATGATGTCCCATTGAACTACTGTATTGAGACCTATAAGGAGTGCTTCATACTCAGCTATGTTGTTGGTGCAAAGAAATGCAAGCTGATGTGACTTTGGAATGTAGTCATTTTGAGGTGTGATGAACAAGATGCTGGCCCCTGATCCATGCTTTGTGTAGGAACCATCAAAGTACAACTTCCACATTATTGAGTTGGAAAGAATGAAGCCAGAAAGTCTACTACCATCGGGTGTGTATCTTGCATGGGTGCTTCTGCTAGTTGATCTGCTAGGGCTTGTCCTTTGATTGCTTTACAATCCACATATTCAATGTCGAACTCACTAAGGATCATGACCCATTTAGCTAATTGGCCTGTGAGAGTTGCTTTTGCTAGTAGATACTTCAAGGGATCAATTTTAGCTATAAGAATTGTGTGTTGGTTCAACATGTAATGCCGCAACTTTTGGGAAGCGAACACTACTGCTAAACAAGCCCTTTCCATTGGTGAATAATTGAGTTCATATCCCACCAAGGTTCTACTGATATAGTAAATTGCATGCTCTTTTCTTGTTTCATTATGTTGTGCTAGCAAGGCCCCTAGGGACGAAGTTGTAGTTGAGATATATAATATCAAAGGTTTATCCGTAACTGGTGGAACCAATACAGGAGGTGTAGCTAGATACTCTTTGAGCTGATCAAATGCTGCTTGACACTTATAATTCCATTGAAATGAGACATCCTTTTGGAGCAAGTGTTGAAATGGTTGGCATTTATCTGCTAACTGTGAGATAAAACGCCTGATGGATTGCAACCTTCCTTGAAGGCTCCTTAATGCTTTAAGGTTCTTTGGTGGAGGCATCTCTATTATAGCCTTTACTTTTGCAGGATCTACTTTGATACCTCGACAAGATACAATGTATCCCAATAGCTTCCCTGATGTTACACCGAAGACACACTTCTTTGGATTGAGGCGCACTTGATATTTCTGGAGCCTGTCAAAGATCTACCTGAGAACCTGTATGTGATCTGCCCTAGAAGATTTAGCTAGTATGTCATCCACATAGTCCTCCATGATATGATGAAAGAGGTTATGGAATATCACTATCATTACTCTCTGATAGGTTGCTCCTACATTCTTTAGACCAAACAGCATGACACACCAACAATAGTTACCCCATGGACAATTAAAGGTTGTTTTATGCTGATCTTCCTCTGCTATCCTTATCTGATTGTAGCCAGAGAATCCATCCATGAGAGAAAGCATCTCGTGACCTACTGTCAAGTCTACTATAATGTCAATTTTCGGTAGTGGGAAGTCATCTTTGGGACATGCTTTGTTGAGATCTCTAAAATCATTACACATGCGGATGTGCCCATTGGGTTCAGATATAGGTACAATGTTTGAAACCCAATTTGAATAGTCAATAGGTCATATGAACTTTGCATCTAACAACTTCTGTATTTCCACTTTTACTAAGAGAGCTATTTGTGGGCGCATCTTCCTCAACTTTTGCTTGACTGGTTTCACTTTTGGATCAACTATGAGATAGTAAACTACTAGCTTAGGGTCTAACCCTAGCATATCAGCATAGGTCCACGCAAAGTTGATGGTTCTCTGTAAGAAGAATGTGTTAAGATTCATGTGCTCTGTTTCTGATAATGATACTGCTAGGAATGTGGTCTTTGGATTTTGTTTTGTGCCAAGGTTTATCTCTATAGAATCTTCTACTAGGAGAGCTAACTTCTCTTGATACTTAGATTGTAGGGGAAGGTCAAATCCTCCATCCTCAGGTGCCACAGTTGGGTTTTCACCTTTGGATACGTCCTTTGTTTTTACTATTTTGTGATCAGGAGGTGCCACAGTGTGGTTTTCACCTAGAGATCCCTCTTTATTTTTACTTTTGCGACTGGAGGATTTGGCATTCTCACCAAAATAAGCTGTTGGCTCTAGTTCCATGACAAAACTTGCTTTATGATCACTAAGAGGGATACCTTCCCAAAGTCCCATGAACTCAGCTAAAGCTTTGTCATTCTAAAATACATCTATAACAGGGGACCCTTGTTGGTCCCAATTGATAAGTTCAGGGTAGACAAGTGTTACATTCTGGGTGCTGGTGGTGGAGCTTAAGGATATGGAGGATAGCGTAAAAATGGAGGATTCTGCGAATAGGTTGGTCATGTGGAGGGAAGAGTCATCGATGATATCCTCTGTAGATGTCGAATTGGCGGGAAAAGTGTCAGCTACCTCGTCGAGGATATACTTGATGTCCAAGGTGTGTGGTACCTTCTTTCCAAATCCTAATCCCTTCTTATCTAGTTTTTTTGTCACAACAATGGGTTCCATAGTTCCTTGATTTTGTTTCCCAAGGCCACCTTTGCCTTTATAGCCCATGTTTTTTACTATTCTTAAGCCATTACCGTATTGCTTGACTGGTATTATGACTAGTTCTTTCTCCTTATAGAGCCAAGAAGAAATATCCTCAATAGTTTCCTCTTCCAATAACTGTCTATGTTGGAATTGGGTAGGAATGTTGGGGGAGGAATAGCTTCTTTTTTGGTTACTTTGGCAATGGGTGGTTGGTCGTAAGATTTTAGAGATAATGGCATCCGCCCTACACAACAAGATTTTGAGATATCATAAGATCCAAAGCCTATATCACGGATGTGGGCCTTGATCTGAGGTAGAGGATTTGGGTTACTTGTAGAGGCTGGCGTCAGAGTTTCAGGATCAACATATAGTGGGGATTCAAGGGCTTTTTCATTGTTAGGCACTTGGTTGCAATTCTTATAACTGCCTTGCAAGACACAGCAGAATTCAAAAGGATTGGGGTCTCCTGGGATAGTGATCTCCGTACCATTGTATGGGAACTTTAGAGATTGATGATACGTGGATGGAACAACTTTCATTGCATGGATCCATAGGTGGCCTAGGATAATGTTGTAAGGTAGTTCAATATCAAGGACTTGACACCTGGTTTCAAGCATGACAGGGCCCAGTTGTATAGGCAAGTGGATAACACCTTCTGAATGGCATTTTGCATCATCATATCCCTTGATTGTAATACTTTGATCATTGTTGACATGATCCTTAGAGTATCCCAATTTCTTAAGTAACTTTAAAGAACAGATGTTGAGACCAGCACCACCATCTATGAGGATGCGTTTGATTTTGTGCTTATGGATGAGAACTTCAATATGAAGGGCATCATTGTGACATGGATCGTGGGAAGGGAGGTCTTTCTCAGAGAAGACCACATTGTAGGGTGAAGCAATGTTACCTACTATAGCTTGGAAATCCGTGATTGCTATGTTGTTGGGAACCGAAGACTCTTGGAGGGCTTTTTCTAGCACTACTCTATGTGCAGGTGATGACCGTAGAAGGTCCAAAATAGAGATCTGTGCTGGTGTTTTCCCTAAATGTTCGACAAGATTATAATCAGATTGAGCTAGAAGACTGGGTGTAGGACCACGAATGGTGACATGACCACGATGAGTTATAACAGTACAATCCATAGATTTGCCTTTGATTGTGAGGGTAGACACTCGACTCTCTTCAAAATGACCTACAATGAAATCAAAGGAAGTGGAAGCATGATTGATACCTTTACCTCTATCCTAAGGAGGAGCTGGACCATGATGAGGGAATGGTTCCTTGTACATATCGAGATCTTTGTTCATGTGTTGAACTTGTGATTCAGTCTCAAAAGTGATTTGGTTACCTTCGATGAGATTTTGGATTAGGTGCTTGAGCTTCATGCATGATGTGGTTTGATGCCCTTTGCTCCTATGGAATTCACAGTATTCATTTTCTCTATACCGCGCAGTTTTGTAAACAGGTTCACCATATGGGGGTGCATCTAGTAAGGTGATGAGACCCTTTCTGTAAGATCTATTGTAGGACTGACTCTATAGGCACTCCCAAGGGAGTGAATTGACGTCGCGGTGGGTAATCTTGTTGAGGTCGCTCCTGTTGTCATTGTTGTTGATTTTGATATGGTTTTTGTTGTTGTTGCTGTTGTTGAGGTGGAGCTTGACTTGGTTTGGAGAGTTGCAGCGGTGTTTGCAACGTTTGGACATGTTTAGAATCAACCACCCCATCGTTGACCACATTTTTGTTCTTGTTCCAAAACTTGGGTTTATCATTCGATTGTTGATGAGGAGTGTTGTCTTTCGTTTCTTTGAAGATTTTGACCACACCCTTAGCAATGAGGGCCTTTTCAATGTTGATACCCTTGTATGTGATTTCGTCAAAGGTTGTAGCACTAAGAATTTGCAAATGAAAACCTAACTCTTGGTTGAGGTTCTGCACAAATATGCTAACAAGTTGTTTCTCCAGAATCTTGAAAGGGAATTTGCTAGCCATTTGTCTCCATCGTTGGAGAAAAGAAATGAAAGTTTCACCACTTTTTTGTTTATTGTTGCATAGATCGGTCATGGAAATCTCATACTCTATGTTGTAAGAAAAATGGGTGGCAAATTTCTCTGCTAGCTCGTTGAAAGACTTGATACCCGTAGGTAAGTGTGAGAACCATTCTATAGCTTGACCTCCAAGACTGCGAGGAAAGAGACGCATAAGATACGTGTCGTTATGTGAGACCTCGAAGCAAGCAAGATAGAATTCCCTGAGATGGTCTTTTGGGTCACCTTTTCCTTTGTATTTATCAAACTTGGGAATAGTGAAATTTTGAGGAAAAGGGATCATTGGTAATGACTGATCAAAAGGATAAGGACACACTTCTTCTAAAGAGAAGGTCTTCTTGGTGTAGCCAAATGTAAGATCAGATAGCTGTTGTTGCACTTTCATAATTTTTAGCTCCATCACTGTGGGAGGAGTTGGAAGCATCTCCTGTTGTCCAAGAAGTGGTTGTTGATGCCCATATGGAAGATTGTAGTGTAAGCCATGAACATTGGTGTTATAAGGGTCGTAAGATTGGTTGGGGTCATATGCATTGTACATTGGGTTGAGATTGGGTTGGATTTGGATGCTTTGATGAGGAGGAGGTGGGGGTGGCGCTAGGTAAGAATGTTGGCTTTGTGATGGTTGAGGAAAATAATTGGGTGGAGGAAAGCTAAAGTGCGTTGGATTCGGTTGCGATGGTGGCACATAGCTTTGGGAAACTTGATGTTGGGAATGTTGAGGGTCGCTAGGCAATGTGTGAAAGAATTTTAGCAAGGATGAATGTAACGGAGGAGGGATATAGGTAGAAGTGATTTGTGATGGTTGAGGTTGATTGAGGATGAGAGTAGAAGAATTTTGTGGGGGGGGCTGCATGACTCTAATTGGTTGAGAGACATGGAGGTTTGATGATATGGGAGGTGGTATGTGTTGAGACCCTTGTTGCATGGCTACATAGTTGTTCCCTAGATTGTAATTTGGTGGGAAACCTATTCGTGATGGGGTAACCAAGATTCCACTTGCGATTGGTGTGGACACTTTAGGAGGTGGTTGCATATTCAATCGAGCTAAGGTGGCTTTCTTAGCTAGCTCCGCTTGTCATTGGATAGTTTCTTGTTGATTTTTGTGGATCTCCATAGGAGTCAGAAGCGGTGAAATGGTCCTCTTTCCAGTTGGGTTTTGAAAGAGGGGATTCTTATACTGCGAGCTTGGTTTTGGCAAAGGCGTGGTCACTATTGACATGGTTTGCACTGCTTGTATGGTGTCTTGGTTGTTGTTAGGCTCGCTAAGTGTGGATAGATCAAAACCTGTGGGTAATTTGGCTCCTTGCTCTGCTAGTAAGCGAAATAAATGATCTTGGTTCTCACTAAGGATTTTGTCAAAGGTGGCCAAGGCTCGAGAATCTTGTATAAATTCATCAAGATCTTGCTCATCTTCTTGAGAGGATTGACCTATTTCAAAGTGTCACTCTTCTTGAGATGGGGCTAGATCTGCAGTATAGCCTTGTGGCACAAAATCTTGAGGCATGCCGGTAGTATAGTGAGGAATGCTTACCAAAGGGACCCCTTCTTCCTGAGATGGTACTTGATCAATCTTATAACCTTGTGGAATAAAATCCTGAGGCATATCGGTGGTATAGTGAGGTGTACTTACCAAAGGGACCCTACCCTCATGAGGAGTGCTAGGGTGGTCAAGGTGTGGCATGTTCAGAGAGCTGATTGGTTTTGCCGTAGGTGTTCTAGGAGTAACCTTGGGAGTAATGTTGAGATGACCGGATTGCGGTGTGGGAGGAGGTGATTTGCACTTCCTAGGGACAACTTGCTTGGACTTCATAGTTTGTTGGAGCCTAGTGGTTACCATGGAATACACTAGGACAAAAGGTAATGTTGGGATTCTATGAGGTGTTCTGAGAAAAAGACAAACTCTGATGCACAAGTAACTGGACCAAAGGTGCTATACTGTTTGACTAGAGGTGCAAGACTGTGCAACCAAAAGTGTGCTACTGTTATACCAAAGGCGATGGACTGAGCTACCAAAGGTGAGGTACTAATATACCAAAGGTGAGCTACGAAGACCAAAAGTGAGCTACTGTACCACCAAGGGCAAGCTACTGTAATACCAAAGGCGCCGAAGTAGTGTCTAATGCAAAAATTTTCTGTTTCTGATTGGATTAGGTTGCTTTGGCAAGAGAAAACACAGCAAACACAGTTGGCAACCAAAAACAGGACTGACACAATAGATAGTGTATGTTCGAGGCTCACAAAAAAGCCCAATGTTTCCACAGGTATAAGACAATTGCAATCAACAACAAGCACTTTTTATCCCTAGAGACAAGGTTTCATTGCAGTAGATCAGCTCACAGCTTAATACTCCGTCGATAAAAATATCATTCCATAAAGGTGTCAGATATTTTGTATCTTTGCGAGAGACGATAGGTAGGGATATCTCACCCTCCCCTTGGAAAGCTCAAGTAGGTCACAAGAGCTTTATGGCCAAGAGAATACTATCTCTTCTCAAGGGAGCCAATGGTGAGTGTCTTAAGGGCTTAAATCGATTCCCCTTGTACTGATGATTACCGCAATGTTTGGAGGTAAGTTGGGTAGTCACTATCTAAAATGGTTCTTAGTAACTTTGAGGGACCAATGCCTTACGAGCAATGCAATAAGCTACTAAAAGCTTTGACCAATCCTACTAAGAGTATCAAACACTTCGCTCAATGTGAAAATTATTTCCACAAAGAGCTAGTACACCTCTTTTTAGTTTGGCACCACAAGGTAAGGCTGACATCGGTTAGGACTTGGCTTTCACCTTATCCCTCTTATATAGCGGTTCAAAGGAAAACTCCGCTTAGGGTCATCCCTTTTGGATGAAGCGTAATCCAAAAGTAGGCTCTTCTAAAGGAAGTACTGAAATGTAAGAGCAAGCACATCAAACAAAGGTTTAATTGTCCCATTATAAGAAAAATAAGGTGCAACTAAATTAGGCACACACACGTTTGTAGTTGTCAATTGTCCCTTATGAAATTGAAGTGTTTGGCATTCATGTCCATTGTCCCTTAGAAAATTGAGGTGTTTTTGCATACATGTCCATTGTCCCTTAAGAAAAGCAGTATGTTCCTAAGACTTAGATTGCCAAAATGATTTGTTCAATTATCCCTTAAGAAGGCAACGTGTTTCTAAGACTTAGTGGGATAAATCAAGATTTCTTCAACGCTCGTCCTGCATGAACATGTTAAAAAAAACACCTATTTGCTCTGTGTGAGTAATAAGAAGCTACAACAAGTCAGTTAGTTCCACAAAAACCCATAAGTTAGCAAAAATAAATCAATTTGACCAAAAGCGAGCTACTATTATACTGAAAGTGCCTTACTATGATACCAATAGCGATATGTTGAAAACTAGAAGCATCGTAAAATACTACCAGAAGTGCCGAATCTTATCCAGAAGCGCTATACTATGCTTCTGAAAGCATGATACTGTGATACCAATAGCGATGTGTTGAAAACCAGAAGCGTCGTAAAATACTACCAGAAGTGCCGAATCTTAGCTAGAAGTGTTGTACTGAGCTTCTGAAAGCATGATTCTGTAAAGCCAAATGTGCTGCACTATCTCAGATCACAAAAAGGTTATCTTTTGTCAAAATAACTAGATCCAAATGAGATTTCATGATTGATCTACTATTCTGAGAAGTAATATCTGATAGATCTATATCGTGAAATCCAAAAAACTCAGAAGGTGTAGTACCACAATAGATTAACTCAAATATTGAAGATACTCCTAAATAAGTCAGCTTAGGAAGTATCAAAAGAGGGTTGAAAGACAAATACAACAACTTGTTAGACAAATCAAAAGGTATGTAATGAATAAACCTTGCAAAAACACCAACCAAAGGCAAAAAACCTAATTAGCCAAAAGCGCTTAACGATACTACCGAGAGCGCCATTCTGTTTTACCAAAAGCGTCGCTCTATGCTACCAGAAGCACTGCAGTGCCCCCGAGGGTGCTATACTATGTCTCCAAGAGCGCTAAAGGATACTGCCAAAAGCACTTTTCTATGTCTTTTGCACTGTACCGTACTGTAACTTCAAAAAGAATCAATTTCTCAAAGAAAAAGAGGGATTAGTGGGTCCCACCGAGAATGCCAGAATGTGTATGAGGAAAAATTGACTAAATTAAACTAAACAAATCAAAAAACCCAATAACATAAAGAGAACCGATCTAAATAAAAGCCATTAATAATAATCAATGAAACGTGAAAGTTTTTACCGAGATTTGTATTGTTCCCTTTGGATTGAATGTGGATTGCTCAATATTGCTATGTAACCATAGGTGCAACAAGCAAGTGTAGTGCTCAAAAGATCAATGTTAAGAGATCGTAAGGTTGCTCAATCGATGCGATGTATGCTCAAAGCGCTGTTAAGTATGCCCGAGAATAAGATCAAAGAGAGAGGCTCAATGAAGGAGATGAGGGGGGTTTATATAGGTTTCATCAAAGATCGATCAACGATCCAGATAATTCAGAAGAATCAATGGAGGAGAACAGTTGAGGAACATGCAACGAATAAGAAGAAGACAAGTGTCTTGCTTTCTTTTCTATGAGAGGAGTTATCAAGAATAGAAGAATGAGTTAAAGCAATTAACAGAATGTAATGATCAGTTAAGTTATTTAAAACAAGAAGAAGAGATTTGCATGAGAATAAGAAGATATTTTGCTTTATTAAATATTAGAAATATTTAATTGCACGAGCAAGAAAGCTTGAGTTATTTTAGAGATAACTCAAATTTAGAAGAAAAAACAATTTAAATAAATAATTGATCTATTTAAATTTAAAGAAGATATTATTGGAAGAAATAATTAAATAATTAGAATTATTTAATTTAGAAGATTTGAAAGCAAATTAAATAAATAAATTTATTTAATTGTTGTGCATGATTTTGAAAGAATGATTTTGATTTAATTAAATAATTTAAGAATTATTTAATTGTAGATAAGAGGGAATTTGTTGAATTAATTAAATAATGGGATTTATTTAATTAATGTGGATGTGAAATTTGAAAGGAGGATAATGATCTAATTAAATAATTAAAATTATTTAATTGTGGAAGAATAATAGAGGAATTTGATTTAATTAATTAAATAAAGAGGATTTATTTAATTAATGTCGAATTTAGGAGATTTAGAAGAATTTGATTATTTTAATTAAATAATTAGATTATTTAATTAATGTGTGAAATGCAAGTGATTAGGAAGAAATGACGAAATGTAAGTGATGCAGCGACTTGGTCATTTTAGGGTGTCTATAGTTTGAGAAAATGTGAAGTGTTGTTGCAGAAAAATCTTGATGATGTAGTTAGTTTATTGATGTGCATGGGCTGATTTGAATGAATATTGACAGGTTCTAGGATTTGAAAGATAAGATCTTGGGTATACTCAAGGATTTCTCTTCATATGTTATCTCATATTGGCTGTGAAGTTTAAAATGGAAGAAGCTAATTCATAGCATATATCTCTACATTTGAATTTGCCAAGAAAGGTATGTGCAAATTGTGTGCCTCTAGTTTAGAAGTGGTATCAAGTATGTACTTCAAGCTATAACAATCTAGAGTTGCTTATGACATTGATGGTGATCCTTGTATTTCATCAAATTCTTCAATCAGAGGTAGTTAAAGGAAAGTTTTGGGAAGGTTTTCTCAACAGTGGTCTTCATGTGTTGTGATGTGTTTATGACATCTTGCATAGAGTTTGATTTCATCAAAAGAATTGATATTTGGTTAAGCAGAGATATGTCAGTTTTGCATCTTGATTTTTCAACTTGGTGTTGTGTCAAGAAGTGTAATTTTTGTTGACATACATGTTTCATTCTGTGAGGACAATGGTCAGTGTTGATTATTCTTGTCAGTGATTGCCAGTGATATTTATGACCAGAGTTTTACACAGGGGGAGTTAATTTAGGCTTTGTCATCAGATGTCAAAAAGGGGGAGAAAGATAAATTGCTTTATGGAGTTTTGCCATAAATGACAAAGGGGGAGATTGATGGTGTCAGATTGTCACTGATGTCAAAAGGGTCTTGCAGGATCTTGGGTTGATATTAGCAAACATTTGAGTAGGAGACATCATCTCATATGTTCTTTCTATTGTCATATCATAGTTTGTTCAATATGGTAAAGTGTTGTGTCATTCAGATTGAGTTGATGATAATATTGATCAGTTGCTTTAAGGATATCAATTGTGTTTGTGCAAAGTCTTCTTGAATAGATTCTCAAGATTGAGTTACATCAGAATGTTAGTGATGTGTTAAGGATGTTGATCATATAGGAGCTCAAATGGTTGTCATGTTTGGGTCAAATACAGAATGTAGATGCTTGGTGGGTTTCATATCTACCTCAGATAGAGATGGTTACTTGGCAGGTTGATTAGTGTTTTATATATCATGCATCATGATGTTCAATATCCAAGTCAGATGCTCATAATGTTCAAGTATTATGGTTAAGGTGTAATGTTTAAAGAATAAATCTCTATGACTGTTTCATTTGAACCCTAACCTGTTGAACACTTTTTGTATATTTCATTGGTGACCGGTTAGTGTAGGTTATAGGTGACTTAAGTCACAACTAAGGGTCATGAAGCTCGTCATTCAACCAGCCCTCCTTCTCTAGTGTTACCGACTCTGTCGATCCTTTCTCCTATGCTCGGGCACCAAAAATATAATCAACGGTATACTTTGAATCTATGTGAAGCGTGATTTAAAAGATCATTGGTCTCTATTTAAACTTTGACTTCCTCCAATGTTTGTTATTTTTGATATTCAAATGGCCGTCGGAGATAATGAACAAAGAGTTGTAAGAGGCAGTTTATTGAGTTTTTTAAGGATTTTTTTTTGGGAAGATTTGTTTCTTAACCCGTGGCATCTAAAGGATGGTGATTTATTTTCATTAAAAAGG
This sequence comes from Cunninghamia lanceolata, assembly GCA_027924645.1. NCBI lineage: Eukaryota > Viridiplantae > Streptophyta > Pinopsida > Cupressales > Cupressaceae > Cunninghamia > Cunninghamia lanceolata. Next base: position 2,726,570 of record BSBN01000973.1, on the reverse strand, counting down.
CATCTTTTTGAATAGAAGATTAATACCTTTTTGAAGAGCTAAACCTTCTAATTTTTTATTCCAAATAAAGATGGATTATGAGAGTGGGATCTTATAAGAAAATTTATGGAAGATTTTGTGCCAAATTAAAAAGTTTTTTATGAGATTTAAATATTTTCTTTTTGTGGCATTTGAAGACAAAAGAGGAAGTATTCTTCTTTTTGGAGAGAGTTTAAAGATAATTTTGTGAGAAGATTGACATTATTGAAGATGATTTTTTGAGAGAAGACAAAGAGATTTCTTGCAGATGATTTGAAGAACAAAGAGAATATGAAGTGTTTCTTGGAGATTTTTTTAAAGATGAACTGATTGTTTCTGTTTGCATTCAGATATTGTATTTTTGTAGGAATATGAAGCATCATTGAAGAGATGAAGGATCTTGTTGAAAAGATTAAAAAGTCTTTTATGCACAGATAAATATGAAGATCTATATTCTTGCAGGAAAATGGTTTTTTCAGATAGAGGAATATGATTAGTCAATGAAACGGATGGATGTTGTTTTGCAGAGAAGAGGAACATCAAGAGTCTTAGTATTAATGCAACTTCATAATTTAACAGAGATGAAATATACAGAAGATGAAAGGTGAAAAGACATTCAACTTGTATAAAATTGTTTTTCAGGTGCATTGATGGTATGCAGATCAATGATGAAATAATACAGTTGAAATGGATGCAAATCCAAATGAAAATTTTAAGACAATTTGAATGATACTGACAGGATCAAATACAGATATAGAGATTGACAAGATCATCAGAAAGACAATATGCAATTGATTGCATCAAGTGAATTCTTATGCAGAAATAATCAGGTGTATTGATAATCAGGTGAATTGTTTATGCAGAGAGATAATCTAGATTAGTGTGAATTAATTGTGTATCAGGGGAATTGATTAAGTAGAGATCATGAGATTAATATGCAAATCAAATTGAGTGTAATTGAACAGAGATATACAAAAGCGAAGACAAGTTATAAAATGGTGCAAATTAGATTGAGTGGTAATCACTTCTTGCACACTTTGCAGTTTGTTCAGTATTAGGGGTTGGTGCTCATTGAAGTTGGTGCTTCTAAAAGTATTAGGGGTTGGTGCTCCTTGAAGTTGGTGCTTCTAAATGAATTAGGGGTTGGTGCTTCTAAACATTGTAACCAGTGAGTTTTTTTATTAAGCCAGTGAGGCAGTTTTGGAGTGGTTTTTCTAGCCCGGGAGGGTTTTCCACTCGTGCAAATCTTGTGTCATAATCTTCTCTGTATGTGTATGATTCACATATGAAGTTTTGTTCTCTTTCTGCATTCACAGTCATGTGCATATATATTTGACAAATCAATGGTATGTTTCTCTCCTTGTGCTTTGAAAGTTAAAGTTGGTAAAAAGATTTGAAAATTCACACAACACTGATTCACCCCCCCTCCCAGTGTTGTCCTTGACTCCTACAATACTTACATATACTTAAGTATATCTACAAAAGTGGTTTTCAACTGGACAAATTTTGTTGCCCAATTCTGCTTCATCCTATTCAAAATTGAGATGTGACCACTTATCAAAAATGCAAAAGCTTCTGCCCTTTTTAAGTCTGTCAGATCACTGGTCCGGGCTATGGTCTGAGTGTCAATTAGGGCCTCATGCATTGCCTCTAACTTAGGGATAATTATCCCTCTTAGTTCACTCATTCTGCTTATTCTATTCTTCTTCTCTTTCTCAAGTTGCTTTATCTCATTTATGGTGGCAATAGCCTGGCACTCTTGATTCATTATAGATGAGGTGAGAGAATCAAAATTCTGAGATAAACTTGACAGTTTACTCTCTTGTTCTTCCACCTTCTTTGCAATGTCTACTGTCACTATGGACCAAGATAAACAAAATTTGTATAATTCTCCATCTTTAAGAGCATTTTCTAGGCTCTTTATCCCAATATCTAAATTTCTCCTATCATTTGATATGAGTCCCTGTACTTTGGAGAATCTCTTACCCAAAAACTCTTTCCAGACATTTTTCTTCTGCTGATTTCTCTAAGGAATCAAAATGAGTGTTGATAGAGTTTATCAGAGATTTAAGATTACCAGATGGAGAGGCCAAAGAATCCTTTTGGAAGGATGGCATGATCTTCTCTAGCATTCCTAAAGTAATCTCTATCAGTTCACAATCTTCCATGTGAGACTTCAGAAGTTCTTCTTTTGCCTTGGCTTGGGCAAAAGATGTTATCTTCATTGTCTGAACCAGAGAGAGGGAATTAAAATTGAGTGGTACTTGGAATAGTTCTAGTCATCAATCTCCATCATTTCCTTGGTCAAGAAATTCTTCACTACTTCTATAGTGTCTCTTGCCAGAGACTTATTTCCTCTTGTAGCCTCAGAGGTGTCATCAGAGATCTCTATTTGTTCTTCTTCTCTTCCCTTTTTCTCCTCTTCTTGACTTACCTTCTCCTCTTTTCTTCCTTCTCCTTCAATTCTGGAGTCTACTGGGGGATTCGGAAGAGAAATGTTTACTTCTTCATGGACTTCCTCTTCCAGAACAAAGGAATCCAAGTCCTTAGTCTCTTCCTTAGCCATCTCTTTAGACTCTTCTGCATTTTTCTTAGTGGATTCTACTTTCGATGTATTCAATCCTTCTACATCCATGGTAGAGAGTTCTTCATCTATTTCCTCTATAATAGGGAGATTGAATCTCATGAAGGCATTCTAAATGATGTCTTCTATTTCTTTTGCCACCTAATTAGTCTCTCCAAGCATAAGCTGGTTCATTCTTGCTTTGCTCTGGAACGCATCCTTGCAGTCCTTGAAGATCATGTTCATTTGTTGAGAGGTAATGGAAGGATAAAGTTGAATAGCAATTTGTTCTCGAATCTCAAGGTCCTTTGCCTTAGCATTCTCCTTTCTTAGTTCAAGTTCTTTCTCTAGACTTTTGGGAATTAGAGAGATGATTTCAATGAATACTTTATAGATGTTTAGATACCTGACTGTAGCATCTTGCAAGATCTTCTGGTCAGCTTCACTGTATTCATCATAAAATTTAGTCATTAGTTACAGGTTCCCATCCACAGCGACTGATTTGATAATATCATCAATGGAGAGAGTAGGCCTTTCAACAAATTCTTCTGCCTCTTCTTCCTTGTTTTGACCGGTAGAGGATTCCCTGGAAGTTTTCTTCTTCTTCCTCATTTTCTTAACTTCTTCATCAGATTCTTTTTCTTCATCATCCTTTTGGCTTATGTATGATCTTGTGGCCTTTGTCTTTGATCTCTTCTCTCCCTTTCTGGATGTCTTTGCTTCCGATTTTGAGGATTTTGAGCTCTTAGAGGTGGCAGGTGCGGAGCTCTTGGAGGATCTGTTCCAGGAGGGGGCTTGTACCGGATTACTTTATTTTTCTGCTTCTTGTCTCTCCTTCTTAGCTCTTTCTAATTTTTCTCTATTTGCATCAACTGCCTCTTTTGAAATGCCATATCTTTTGGCAACTTCCTCTACTTCCCTTCTCACTTTTCTCTTCATCTCTAGTTGTCTTTGTTCAACATGAATTTTCACACTCAATTCTTGAAAGGTTCCAAACCTTTCTGCCTCAGGGTCCTTAGGCTGACTCAGTAGGTGTTGAATATGCAACTCCAAGGTTTTCTCATCTACCTCATAGCCCATTGGCATAATCTAGATTGTCCTGGGCTCCACTGCCTCCATTAGGCATTGATCAGTGTCTACCATGAAACACACTGTATCTTTGTATTTTTCAACTAATGTTTGTGGAATTCTTTCTTTGGCCTGCAACATACTTTGGAAGTTTTTGAAGTATCCCCAGAGTACTGTACTTTGAGCCTTGGTATCACCAAGCCCATACATATAATCTCTGATTTGTATGGCAACTAGTCTGTCATTTTGCTATACCCAACCACTGGATCTAGGTAGCTCATTCATATAGTAAAAGAATAGACATAGTATCAAGCCACTGTACTTAAATGAATTATTCTTATCCTTCTTTATTTTCTGCAAATTCTCTAACAGTTGGTTCAAGAGAAGCTCACAAAGATCATAATCAGTATTTTCCCTTAGCATCTGATAAGCAATGCATATTATTGTTCCAGATACAAAATTCTCCCTGCTGGAGTGATATATTTTATAACCAATTATCATAGAAGAAAATTTGGTATCCATATCTGTGATATCCTCTATTGTCATTGCTCTTTTGTCAAATTTTGATCTGGTAGCCTCACTTATAGTTTGGTTCTTGACCGATTTGAGAGCAGGCAACCCACCGGATGAGTGCCAGTTAGTTACTGCCCTAATTGCATCCTTTGTTATTTTCAAGGACTTCAACAACCACATGAAGTTATCATGTATTCTACTAAGAACATATTGAACTCATTCATCTTCTACAAAACAGGGGAAGTGGATGCAATGTCCAAAATGCTTATCCTGGATGGCTTTGTATTAGGGTTTAAGTTCAAATGTTTCATCTATTAATTTATTATGATAGATATCCATCAGCTTGGATTCCCCAAATTCCTCAATGTTGGCATGAATATATACCCTAATGTCTTCTATGTGTAGAACCCCATGCGGAATGCTAGGGAATGCGCCTAGGGGATCAACTTCTAGGGATTTGTAAGGATGTTTCTTGAACTTAGGGCATGGCCTATTAGTGATCTTAACAACATTTGAAGTAGTCATCTTCCAAAAGATTTAGAGAGAGATATTCAAGAGCGGAAATACATTTTTACGCTTCTAGGGTTCACGATAAGAGCCGAAAAGATTGTTGGTTGAATCAAATTCTGTGGTTGATCTTTGAGAGGGTTGAAACAATCTTGTTGCAAAGCTCTTTCTTTCTTCTTCTCGAATGTAAATGTGTAAATGATGAACAAAAGAACCCTTATATTTCTGTGCAAACCCTAAATTCATATTGCAATAAATGCACACCTTAAGTCATTCTAGTTCCCTTTTTCTGAGAGGGATCCTTCTGAATCACTGAGATGCACTTAGAATTATTCTTGGTGATAATTGACAATCTATCTTCCTTTCTCCAATCATTCCATTTATCTACAGATTAAGATATTTCAATTTTGAATCATACCAGATCTAACTGTGAAAATCATGCTTTTACCAGATGACTGTTAAACCGGTTCAATCTTGGATGATTAACCTCTTCAAAACTCCTTGCGGATCTTTTATATTTTTACCAAGGGTTATTTAGATATCTCTTTGAGAACTCTTCAATCCACAACACTCCATGTGCCAATTTTAGGCACCAATTGACTGGCTGGGGGAAATTGTTATCTTTTGTGACTCCCCCTAAGCCAGAGCTCATCTATTTAGTTCCCGAAAGGAATATCAGCACAAGATTCTAGTGCAGATCCATCCCCAACATTTTTTGTACTTCTCTTTACCCAAATCTTGTTCATTTCCCTTTGAACTTCATCCGCATTCACTTTTCCTTTTCCTTTGTCTTGATTTTGATTTTGATGCACCAGACCCCTTTTATCATGATTCTTACTTCTACAGAATTTGGTAATATGACCGAATCTATTGCAATTGTAGCAAGCTATATTTCTTTGCATATTTGATTGATATCCTCTTGATCTACATTGATTAGCCATATGTCCCATTCTATTGCATGTAAAGCATCTACCATTGAATGAATTATTTATTTGCATATTTCTACATTTATAAGATTTGTGAGCATACCTTTTGTAGTTAAAACACTATCTAGAGAAGGATGAATTAGTCTAATTCATTCTTCTTCTGCACTGATTTGCTTTATGACCGAAGTTATTGCAATTGTAGCAGTATCCATTGAAGGATGGATATCTTTGAGCATTTGGTTGTCTTACTAGAGGTCTTCTAGGCTTGTACCTTGGATTTCCTGATCCAGAGTTCTTCTGACTAGATTTGGAGCTTTAACCTTTCTCATATCCCAAGCCATGCTTGTCATCTACCCTCTTTTGGCTTTCAAGAAGAACTTCAAGTTGAGCAGAGCTTATCTTGAATTTTTCTTTGTATTCATTTGTTGTTTGAAGATCCCTTTTAAGAGTGTCTATCTAATTCTCAAGTTGTTCTTCATTATCTGTAGCTTCTTCAAGATTAGATTCTAGATGCCCAATTATTCTATCCATTTTGTGGCAGTCTTTTGATTTCTCCTTGAGAGATTGTTTTAGATTATCTTTAATTTTTCTTTTCTCTTCAATTGCTTGGGTGAATTTCATAACCCTTGATTCCATTTCATGTCTTACCATAATAACCTCTTTTGATAGCTTCCAACATAGATTGTTTTTCTCATTCAAATCTTCATTAGTATCATTGGCTTCACTTTGACTCGCTAATTGTTGCAGAAGTTCCTTTCTCTTTTTCACAGAGATACTCAGTTTTTCTTTTAGTTCATTTATGAAGTCATCAGCTTGTTTGAGTCTTTCCCTCAGGTTATTGACTTCAGAGTGAGTTGCTCAAGATCATCTAGGGCAAACTAAAGTTGTTCCCTCATACCATACATATCCATTGAGATTCCTAGATCTTCCTCAAGCTATTAGGCTCTGTTTGGAGGAACTTAGCTTTGATACCAATTGTTGGAAACAAGGTGGATAACTAAGGGGGGGTGAATCAGTTATCTTAATTATTTAACTTTCTTTTCTTCTTTAACAATTAGTGCAGTATCAACACAATAAGCATACATGAACATGAGAGCAGAAAAGAAATCAACACACATAACACAAGGATTTTTATGTGGAAAGCCCTATTAAGGGAAAAACCACGGGGTGACTAACCCAAGATTATATCTGTTAAAATAATAGAAGTACAAAATGACAATTGCCAATTAGGGCTCACTGCCCAAGAACACTGCTCACAAGAGGCTTGCTACCTACAAGAGACTCACTATCTACAAGGTTTATAGAAAGTAACCAGGTGTTTGAACTAATCAGAGGCATCCACATATGCTAAGGTTTAGTTCCAGTTAGGGTCAATATACTAATTTGCTGCACTTCATTCTTCCTCTGCTTAGTGTTGTTGTTCAGTCACATACCGTACTTGTATAGCTGCTTCCACACTACTCTCTATTTTTCTTCACACACTCTATCACATCACACACACCTTCATACCAAAATCCATCTGGTATATATATTCACACCAAGGATCTCAACATCTTTCTAGTCAGCATTTGGAATACTTAAGATTGTTACTAAATACTGGTTTGTCAGCTGAATCCATACTTAATATGTGATGCGTATCAAAAATAGTGACATGGAAGTCATCAATCATGTCAACCAACCATGAATGATCCCTCAAGAAGCTTGATCACCATCAATTTCTCATTTGGATTAAGGTCTGATGCTTTGTCGGTTAGTTCTTGCTCAGTCTGCTTTGCTTGTCAGGAACCCAACACTTAGGTGCTCATATCTTTTCACTTTTTCATCACCGAAGGCTCAAGCTCTAGAATGTGGTAGTCATGGTACTCCTCTTGACTTCCCCAAGTCCGTACATTGCTGAGATACTTCCTCTAAGAGATCCAGACCTGATTGTCAGACCTTGTTGCATGCTCTGTTCTTGTTCACTAGACCAAAACACTCTTCAATCAAACTTCTGGTATAGACATACTATGTGATATGGATGTGTGGAATAGGCTTTGTTGCCATCAATGACAACAATCAAGAAGCCACATAGTGTCTATTGCCAATACCTCATACTCAGTTGAGTTATTTGAACAACTGAAAGAAAAATGAAAAGATGAATAATACCTTTCACCTGTTGGAGAAACTAAAATAGCTCCTCCACTAGCACCAATTTTGCTTCTTGAACCATCAAAATACAGCTACCATATATCATTATCAAATTGTTCACTTTGCTGATTTTCACCTTTTAACAAGTTTGGAACAACAACACCTTTCTCATGAATCATATAAACACCAAGACCTACCTTATTCATTTGATCAAAAGGATCTATCTCATGATTATCTTCTGCCTACTAATCTAAATTTACATCAAGAATGCCTTCAATAGGTGTATTTGGGTTTTGGACAACTGGTATACCTTCTTGATCATATATGGAAAGATTGGCATTTATGGGATTTGGAGTATAAGGCTCAAGATGGTCATTGTCTAATGGATTTGATTTTATAGTAACTTTGGTGTCATACCTTGTTCTAAAAAATAAATGAGTCTAGTTAGAAGATAGATATCCTCCTAGCTTTGCAGTGAAATATCTAGATAAACAAATGGCAAAATGTGGTGGTAGATCAATAACATGGATGTCTTGATGAATCATGAAGTTTGGGCATGCATGTAAAGTAAGGCCAAAGGGTTTTAACATCCCAATAGTATTGACTGTGCCATCTAATTGGACAACTCCCCTAGCAATAGGTTCATATGCTAAACCAAGTTTATTAGCCAATTGTTTGGGCATCACTGAGCTACTAGCTCCTGAGTCAATCATACAATTATTGACCAAATAATTGCCTACAATTAGAGTTACATAAAATGGAGGTGGCTTAACCACTTGTTTGGTTATTCACTCTTATTTTGGGGTTCATTAGTAAGCACAACCTGGGGCTGACTTGTTTGAGGCTCATTGGACAAAGACAACTTAGTTAAGGGATCTTGCAATAAATCCTTCTGCCCAGGAATGTTTAATGCATCTAAAATTGACATACTAATAGTGGTTTTCTTCATATGATCAAAAATGTTAAAATAAGGACCACTAACCTTTTGTTTTACTTTAGGAACAATAGCATCTAAATGTCCCTTTACTGGTTGTGGTTGAATTGTAGGCTATCTTTTACTAGCAATAGGCTAACTTCTTGGCAAGATATGAACATTCTGAGAAGTGGAAGCCTCAGGTTAACCTTGTTGAGCTGTAGAAGCTTGATTTTTACTCGTCACCTTGATTTTATACTTTATCAGCTTGTTGTTTACTGTTATTAGCCTTCTATTGTAAGTCAACAACTCTTTTCTTTGACCTCATATTAGTTGTGATGGAAGTATGAGACTATTTCTGCTCTTGTAACTAATTCACTCCACAAAAATCATTAGCTTGCCAATTCATGAAAACAATATCAGGATTATTATGTTGTGTTTGAGAATCTAGCTAATCACTTCCTTCATTTACTGCATTTTTAGAAAAAACATAGTTATTCTAAACCATAAATGCCTGACTTACCACTCCATTCATGCAAGTAGCTTGGTTATGAGGCTGATTACATGGATAGCACCATACATAATCTTGGGCCATGTTATTTTGCATAGGTACAAGCTCTCTTGAAGAGCTAGCAACATTTGGATTATATGGTTGATTAGGCCTAGCATTATAATTTATTCTCTGTCCCTGGTAATCTGCCTGATGATGAGGTCTATTTTCTTGGAATGGTGCTTGATAAGGTCTAATATTCTGACCTTGTTGCTTCTGGAGGCTTACTAAGTTATTGCTAATAGTTTGCAACCATTTTTCCATTTCTTGTTGACTTCCCTTAAGCTCCTATTGACTGCCTTTAAACTCTTGTAAGTCTGACTATATTGGATCACCATTATTTTGAATAGCTTCTTGATAGCCAAAGGTGGGAATAGTAGGTATTGAAGCAATATGAGGTACTTTAATTGGTATTAGGGGTTGAATATTAGGGAAAATAGGCATGGAAGGCCTTGGTGCAATTTTGTTAGCCTAAATAAGACTATTTTTGGCTCTAATACCTATGTCAAATGCTCCTGATAATGTTACCCCACCCATTGACTAAATCAAAACAACTATATCACTATTCAATGCCCTGAGATAATGCAAAAATGCATGCTCAAGTGTAGGTCTTACCATTGTGGGGATCTTGTTCCAAGTTTTTTGAAACTAGACATTGAAGTCTGTCATCTATTCTTGTGGGGCCCTCTTTATGGTTGTCATATTCTCAACAAGGGATAGATGATCTGATTTATCTTGAAACTGCCTATTCAAGGCACTTCCTAACTCATCCCATGATGTGATAGAGTTAACAGCTAATCCTTAGAACCATTGAAGAGCTTTGCCTTTAAACGATGCTACTAGAAGTCTTATTGCCACATTCTCCTCTATAACATGATGAACCCCACAGAGTGAAGATACATCTCTTATATGTTCTATTGATGTGGTACCATCTTCATCAGTGAAAATGGGTAAACTTTTGAGTGCAGCCATTGGTATAGCATCATGTTGTCACAAATTTAATGGGTTGCCCCCATTAAAAGTCACAAATGGCTAATTTTTAGGTGGTCGTTGAGCTGCCATCTAAATAATAGGTACTTGTACTACATGTACTTGTATTGCTTGAAAAATAGGTGCTGGTATCTCTTGGAGGATAGGTACTTATTCTTCTTGTAAAACAAGCTCCTCTTGGAAAATAGGTACTTGTTCTCTTAGACTTGCTGGTGGAGAATTATCTGGTACTTGTGATGAAGAACTTGCAAATAAAGGATTTTGATTAGATACAAATGCAGGGTGAGAATTTGGAAGATTTGGTACTACTACACTTGATGGCTTTACCACTCTATTTGCTACTTTAACCCTTCTTTTTGGCAGTAAAAGTTGAATATGCTTCTTAGGATTTGCACTTGATCTTGTTTGAATCTTTCTCATAGGCTAAAAAAATCTAATCTATCAAACCAGAAACTTGTCACCAGGTAATTGAAATAAAACCTCTAAAAGGCTATAATAACTACTAATCATACCAAAGTAGCAGAAAAATAAGTTCCTTTTGAACTGAAAATTGGTTCAAATGGTCCCACCAGGTGTGCCAAAAACTATTATCGAGCAGGATTGCACCCGTTATGTAAAGCTATGAAGCTCAGCAATCCTATGTAACATGGGATCAAACTCAGGCTGTGGGTGACCTATGGTGAGATTGAACCTCCAGATTATGGGCTAGTTCCCTTATAGTTTTCCAATGGATTAATGACTTGGTAGGAAAAAGGATAGAAAGAATGAAAATGAAAGGACAAAACTGAAAGCAAAAGGGTGGTGATGCACTGAATTGGTTGAAACATGCAACTCTAACTCACAATAACTTTCAGAATATCTATCCACACAAACCACTTTGGCAATATGACCATAAAAATAATTCTAAGGAAGGCTTGAATAACTTTATTTTTTGGAGGAAAACTAGGTTCTCACAGCATGAAAGAAATGACTATTTTAATACACAACCTAAGACCTATGATTTTTACTGCTTTTCAATGCATGCAAGTATAAATGAGACAATGATTTTAAAGGTTCTGATTCTAAATACAATAAAATCTTATCAAATCATTCATAAAAACAACACAAATGAGAAGGTAGATACTAGATTCAATTGAAGATAAAGGAATACTTGCATAAAAATGGTAAAAATATAACCTATAACCTATTGTAATGTATTAATCTATAAAAATTGAGTTACATTCTTTCTCTCTGCAATGCATAAGAGAGAAAAAAGGCAAGAACTAGAAAAACATAAGTTTTTCTCTCAATATATAATCTATTCTCAAAAAGGACCTAAAAGGTCACTACAGTCTACTACCTCTAAAAATAATACCTCCAAAACTGATCCACGAGCAAGCATAAAAATCCCTAAAAAGAAGGGCTATAACTAATCCAATTGGAGCTAAAATAGCTACAAACTGTCCCTCTCTATCAGTTTGACCAAGTGGTGGACCAAACTCTTCCAAATTTGACCAAAAATCATGCAAAAGATCCCAAAATAGTTCAGATAACTTCATCTCCTAATTTTGCATGACTTTGGGATGAGAAAACAATGTGAGCAAGTAATAAAGTAATCAAAGTGACTTACTTTACTATGTGTTATAATTTTGTTCTATCTTTGACTTATACAACTTTGTGACTTGAATAATAAAGTAATTTATAATTGCATTACTTTATTATTTGTTTACATTAGTTTTTAGTTGCTAAGTCATGCAAAAATTATCATTTATCTTCAAAAAGGTTTTGTGATAATAACACCTTATATCTCCACAAGAAAATTGCACAATTACATCATGCATCATATGATGATGCCAAAATACACATTCTCTATGCATGCAAAAAGTCATAAGATATCCTTATTTGTATCCCTTATATCTCCCTTTTGATCAACATGTATAAATAGGATCTCCTCTATGCAAAATACATCCATCATGCATTTACATTAGCTACATGCATTATTTGCATCATTATCTGTTAAAGCACCTTATAACTCCCCACACAAATATATGCATCACCATGCATTATTACCTTTTACATTTGTAAAAACCCTTATGACCCCATGCAAATATATGCATCATATCTTACCTTTGCATCATTGCCTTTGTTGACTTGAAGAAAATAAAAAAGAACATAATAATAGCCCTTTCAAGCCCCTTCATGCAACACTAGGTTTATTGACTTAAAATGGTCTTGACCATGATCATGCTATGCATAACAATGATTTTCATAAAAAGAACTCAAAAAACATGAGCTCAGTCAAGCTAGGGCAATAGTGAAAAAGGGAAAAAACCTAATAGTCTTCATCATTTTCTTTGTTCTCTTCACTGCTGCACCTTACCCGCCGCCATGCAAGGGTTTCTATGGAGCTTTCTGAGGCATCTATGGGGTTCAAAATTATGTTTATTTTCTATTTCCAATACCACAGCATTCAGGTAAGACCTTTCTTGTGATATGTTTGCATTTTTCTATAACTCTTTGTCATGAAAGAAGGAAAATGCTTAGAATATGTCATATTTTTGAAGAGAACTCTTTCATCTGACTACTCCATGAGGAAAATATTGAAGATTTTCTCTAAATGCATTATTCCTGTAGATGAACACTCTTTTTGATAGCTAGGGTTTATACTTTGACATTTTGGGTTTTTTGATATTGCACTCTGAGGCATTACCTTCCACTATCTTCAAATCTTTGAGTCATGGCTTTAACAAAATTCTATTAAAACACATGGAACTCCTTAATTTCTTTATCTACTCCATCTTTCTTTTTGACAGGATTATATATGGAAACCCTAGTATGGTTTGTGAACAATATTCTCCATTTCTTCTTTTCTTTGTTACTAAAAAGGCTACTACTGCTCCTTAGTATTGTGTTCTCCTTTGATATGGCATAGCTGCGCAACTTTTTGATGTGGTTGTGAGTAAAACTTTAGTGGGATTTGGTCTATTATAAGCTCCATTTTTTGCTTCTTCTGTTACAAGAGAGACCACTGCTCCTTGGTATTTTGACACTGCATCATCTTTCTTTGGCCTTCATGGCATGATTGTAACAAGGGTAAGCATGTATCATGGTAACACTATAGCATGGCTCCATTTCTTGATATTTTGTGAGTAAACCCTACCAAGGTTTGGAAAGTATATGTGCTCCATTTCTCCTTTCCACTGTTACAAAACAAACTACTGCTCCTCCTCATGATGTTTTAGTCTTGAAACTTCATTTTTGATGATGTGATGGAAAAGGTTCTCTTTTGTTTGTCTACAAACCCTACTAGGGTTTCATCTTGTCTTTAACCCTCCTAGTAACATTGCTCAGTGGTTTTTTGGTGACAGTTACCTTCAAAAGGGAAAGTGATCCTATCTTCATTCTGTTGTTCCATCTTGTAGCTCATATACTTTTATGTGATCATACTTTGTGATGAAGGCAAAAATGAATAAGTTTATGAAATCTCTTATTGTTCCCATTTGCCTCCTGTAGTAGATGAATGAAAGTATATGTGTCTTTGCTGCTCCATGATCTTGACTATACCTTGACTATGTAGGATTACATGCTACCACTCTTAGTATCTTCATATTCTTGTGACAGTAACATGAGGCTTGGATAGGGGCCGCTATCCTTTGTTGACTTTCATGATAGTTTATTCAATACTGTTACCAACTTCTTCATGGCATTTTGACTATTCTTGACTGTGTAGTGCATCTCATATGCTCAATACACCTTTGGAGGTGACAAGTTTCATATAGCTATCTCCTTTCAAGCATATGACTTCTGACAGTTGTCTTTTATGCTACTCTTTATAGTGTCTAGACTATCACTTCTCCTTGATTGTTGTTAACTTTGAATGTTAGAAGGAAGTGATGCCTGTAGTTGAAAAAGTTGTTCCTCTTTCTTTTTATCTTTACTACACTTGATTGTCTCTTGTAGTTGTAGCACTGTATCCTTATGCATAGTGTCTTCACATTTTGCATCCTTCAATAGTTACTGTGTGTGCATGCTGCTCATGCTTCTTGATCAATGACATTGGTCATTTGTTGATACCAATAGAACTACTGCATATCTCCTATTGCTAGTATCTTTTGGGTTGATTACTTTCATCTATGATAGCCATGCTATTTGTCTATTCATTACAAGGCTCACTATACTCTATTGGAACTGTAAGACTCTTAGCTGATGGTTGTTTCTCATTGATGACTACCCTTTATCTCTTATCTTTATGCAATGAAAATAACATATTGTTGAGATTGTTGAAAGATTGCAAGACCTTGAGGCCTTTGCTATCCTCTTGGCATATGACTATACCCTCTAGTTGAGGTCCTGTCCTTAGTAAATTTTTATTACTTGATGACTGCAACTTCATGATGGCACATGTTCTTTGATTTGAATGATGATTACTATCTTGAACTAATGTTGATTGCAATATGACAAAAGGTTGTTTATAAGGATGCTCAGCTCAACCCTTGTGGGAGCCCATTTTCTCCACATGCTATTTCATAAAAATGAATCAGCAACATGATTTCTTCTATACTTGCACAGTGAACAAACAAGTTAGCACATAAAAACATATCTTGGATTTACAGGTCATGATGCTTCTTGTGTAGATTTATCTTTCTCTCTAATATAGTACTTGAATCTGCTTGTTCAACTATTTCTTCTACTTCTCTTTTTTGCATAATCTGATCATTAATGACTATTGCTCCATTAAACTAAGTTGTACTTTTGTTGTTTGATTGTGCATATGAAAAGTATTAGAACCCAGAGCTCTAACATAACTTCTTGCAGGTATTCTGGAGCTCAAAAAATGGAGGGAGCTAAAGACCAACTCAACAACCTTAGGATTCATCATTCACAGGTAATGACGTGTCCCTCTCCTGTTCTAATGCACTATTATTCTTTCAAAAGTAGAATTTACTTTTACGTAGCATGTTTCAATTCCTCCCACGACTTGTGTGGGACATATTTAAACACTCCTTTGAATATAATCAGTTATTTCAGTTTATGCAATGACTTTATGTATACTTTTCTTTCTGAATCAAATGCATAGCATAAAACAATTGCATCTCTTTTAAAGTACATGTTTAAAACATAATGAATGAATAACATTTTATAAATACCTCTCTCTTGAAACTACATTGAAATGTGCTGAATAATCAGCAACATCATAACTAAAAAAATGAAGTCAGTTAGATACCTATCATTCTTTGAATGTATGCTTTCTTTTCTCTAGGGCATTTCACTTACCAGGATGGTTTGACAACCCATCTTGAGCTGTCACATGATCCTGATAAGTGATCTTTTATTGTTCTTTTGTCAAGACATCAAACATTTAATTGGATGATCATACAGATAAAAATTTTCTTTACCCCCTTTCCAACAACTATTGTCTAGGCCTCACTAAATTAGGCTGCAAGAAAAATTTAGTAACATGACCCACATGCCTCTTCATTATTGTTTGTGCCTTTACCTTGTTCTCATTTAGACAAGAGGGTACCTCTTGATGGTGATAAATGTGCCTTTCCATTTCTCTAATCTTTTGGTGTGTCTTTGAGGAAGAGGTGAAGGATGGTAGATGGTACCCTAGAATTGATTGAATGGCCTGACCAAGATATCCTTTTGAGTTGTAATGCTTTTTAAATTTGTCTAAGTAGTGATAATGCATGGAAAGATATTATTTCCTCGACTTCTTTTTATTCTTATTTTTCTCCTCCTCCTCCTCCTCATCCTCCTCCTTCTCATCCTCTTTCTGCTCCACCTTCTATTCGACCTTTTACTCCTCCTCCTTCCCCCCCCCGCTTCTCTTTTTGCTCCACCTTTTACTTGACTTCCTCCTCCTCCTTTTGCTCCACCTTTTTCTCAACCTCCTCCTCTTCTTCCTTATTCTCCCCCTCCTTCTCCTTCTCCTTCTCCTCCTCCTTCTCCTCCTTCTCCACCTTCTCCTCCTCTTCCTCCTCTTTCTTCTTCTTCTATTTCTCAAATCTTTTGGTATGCCTTTGAGGAAGATGTGAAGGATGGTAGATGGTACCCTAGCATTGATTGAATGGCCTGATTAGGATCTCCTTTAGGAGGTAATTCATTTTAAATTTCTCCAAGTAGTGATAATGCATGCAAAGATGTTATTGACATGACTTATCCTTTTTTTTCGTCTTCTCCTTCTTCTCCTCTTATTTTTAGATAAATATCCTTTTATGGTATCCAATGTTCCTTGAAAGTGTTGCATATCCTTTTCCCTCTTGTTGGCCAAAAATTGATTACATGATTTCAATTTTTTTAGTACCAAAATTAAAATTTCAAAGAGTATCCCCCAAACTATTTTTTTCCAATCTTTCTGAAAATATAAAAAAATCTAAAAGTTTCCACAAATTGCAACTTATGTAGCAAATTAATGAAAAACCATAAAATTGAAATAAATTATTGAAAAATGACTCCAAGTTCCTCAAAATTAGGATTAAAGGTTTAACGATTCTCCCTTGTTCAAACCTTTAGAAATCAGGAAAAAAACCGTTGAATTGTAGCCCTAGGAGCAAAAATAGTGGAAACACTAATTTTGTAATAAATTTCTTAATTCTACTCCAATTGACCTCAAACAAGGATTGAATCAACTCTAATATACCCTTGACTAACCCTCTAATAATCTCGAAAAGATTCACAAAAATGAGAGATATATGTGTTTCCAAAAATGACCTCCAAAATAAAAAAATTGCCTTATTTCTTGCCTTCATGGTTCCAAGATCACGCTCTTATACTACTTGCAATGAAATAACTTGCATAATACAAGAATATAATAATAAATATTCTACAAATACTTGATAATAATATGCCACTTCAAGGGGGATACCTCCAATAGTCTTCAATAAAAACATAATACTCAATACATGATGATAATAACTAACTTGTACCTTCTATATATACCATACATATTCCATGGATGCCACCCAAGCTGACCTAACTACCTATAAAATACTACATTAATGATTATATAACTTTATTAAGAGTTAAGGTATTTATAAGATGACTACTCATAACCATATACACAATATAGGATTAGGGTGTAGCATTAGGTGTGACACTAAAGAGGTAGGAGGTTTCTTAGGTCTATCTTTACATGTGGATGGGGATGGATCCAACAATTTTTATTTTTATTTTTCTTTTTCATGAAAGTGTGCATGAGGGGAACTCAAAGTCAGCGAGGAAGGTGGAGGAACTTAGTAAGTGGGATTGATGGTGGAGAAGATTGAGGCATAGCTGGTGATGTAATGGAAGGGGGTTGTGGGGTGGTAGACTTAATTTATTAAGGACACAAGTTTGGTATAGGTAATAAAAATAGTGACCTAGAAGGGGTTGGCCAAAAATAGTCTAAGTAAAAGTTACCCAAAATGGAAAGTAGTTGATATAGGCTAAGGGAATGGTGAAAACATGGCCATCGTTGGGGAATTTTAGGTATTGCTAAATAACTAAAGGGACAAATCACATCACACTGACCTAGGCATGACCCAAGAGAATGTGATAGTGACCTAAGGTGGAAATGAAATGACATACAACATCTAGATATTTTTTTCCTACCTAGATTGGGAGGGTAATGGAGTCAAGAATGGGTATAGAAATGTTATTATACATATGCAAAGAGATATCTAAGGGAGAATAAGAATCTCTTTGCAACTTGGTGAAATATAAGTACTCTATAATTATATTGATAGGGATCAAAGGATCCACATGATACCACAAAAATTGTAATGGTGTACCTATGCGTCAATGTATAGGGGGTCATTATAGTTATTTGTAGACATGTCATCGAGTGAGAAAGTAATTATAAGTTCTAGAGTGGGTTCAATAATGAAATTATAATGTCAAATTTCTAATGTGTCTACCATGTGAAATAATTTAGAAGTCTCATAAGAAGGGTTGCCACTAGTCTTGGGTGGGAGAGGTGTAGGGTTAGAAGCAAGAATAAAATAAAAAGGGGTGGTAGGATATATAGGGAGTCCACTATTTGTGAAGTATCATCTTACAAGGGAGTTCTAGTTTGTGGTAGAATGTTGGGGAATTGGTTAGTATATATTTGAATATTTTGGTTATGTGTCGCCTCATCATTTTTAATAGATTGGATTAGTAGGCCTCTAGTATTCCTAGATTGGGCATCTAATTGGGTATCTGAAGAGCTTTTGATCATGAAAAATGGTGGGTTGTAGATCTCTACGTGCTCTATTTATTGTTCTTAAACCCTAAGGTTTTGGTTGCTCTATTCTTTTCTATGCTTATTTATCTAGTTTGTTTACTGTCTAGGCTCTACCCGATCAGCACGCAGATTGCCCAAGTTTTAATCTTGTGATTGTTGGTGATGAAGGTACCAGTAAGATAAGATTTTAGAAAGTTATGAATTTTGAGGTCTAATATTTTTATTTAGGTTACTATTGTTGATGATGTTTTGAATGATTTCAATGTGTTCTAATGACTATGGGAATCTGTATAAAAAGGAAAAACTACATTTGTGAAGCATCATCTTACAAGCGAGTTCTAGTTTGTGGTATAATGTTGGGGAATGGGTTAGTATATATTTGAATATTTTGGTTATGTGTTTCCTCATCATTAATGCCAATGACTTGGATGACATTAGATTCAATCAAATCCTAAATAAGGTGTCATATGTTCATGTACCTCTTGGTGTCATGTCTTAGGACACAGTGCTATTGGAAAAAGGATTTTAGATAATATGTTTTAGGAAGGGAGAGGTTCATGTCAAGGGTTTGGATGGGTGGTAATTGGACAAGGTTGTTGGAAAGAAGTTGTTGAAAAATAGTGTGAAGAGGATCATCAATCTTCATGAAGTGATGATTATGATGTGAATGGAAGGATATATTGTCGATGTCAAGGAAGAGGGGGACATGTCCATATCATCTTGGTGTATAATTGATTGGTTTTGAGCTTCTTTAGAGAATAAATTGTTTTTCTTTTATAATAGGAAGAGTATGATGAAGATGGTGTAGAAGAAGAAGCGAGAGTAGCTAGGGTGATTGAAGGAAGTGCCTCAAATTGAATCATTATTTGCTAGCAATCATAGAGTGTTGTGCATAAATGTAGGAAGGATGAATAGTTCATAAGAAGAATATTATACTAAATGTGTTGTTGAAGATTTTTAATGAAAACTTGTTGCACATCATAATTAGGAAGGGGATAAGGAATATAAGAAAAGAGTAATTGATGGTGGAAAAAAAATCTATAATTTCCTCATTAGGACCTTATTTATAGTGAACAAGGTTAGTAAAAGTGACATGTGGGCTAATTTTTACTTGGAAATGTTGGATAAAAATAGGATTTATCTAATCAAAGAATGGATGGAATGAACCAAAAAAGAGGAAAATGAATCTAGGATAGTCTCTTTAACAAAGAACAAGAAAAGTTTTCCCAATAACTTATCATCAAAGATGAAATTAGTGCAAGTGGTAGTGAAAGTAGAAATGTGTGTTTGATGGTCCTCTTTACCATTATATTTATTGAAATGAGGGACCTCAAATTGAGTGGGGAAAGGTTTCATGAGAATCTCTAATGAAAGTTGGGATATAGTAGAAATACATGATGGTTATAGGTTGGGATGCAGAGGAAAGAGAGACAAGCCATTTTTACAAGTTTCCCATCTTTTGTGTTAATTGATAAATGACTAGGTTAGTAATGTGTGGAGGAGTGGTGAATGGTTGAGAGAGAAAGGGTTGACATGAGCTAGATGGTCTAGAAACACAAGTGAAAGGAAGAGGCTAAGAAGGGAGGATGAACCCATAGCTAGAAATAGGGTTACAAGTAGTATAAGATGAGGAATCACTTGTGTGAGATAGGGAGATAGAAGATGTAGCAATGTGTGTAGGTTTATGAATGTGGAGATTTGATATAGGTAGAGACATTGGAATTTGGGTATGTGATAAGTCAGTGAAGGCCTAGGGAAAGGAAACATGCTGGTTCAAGATATGGCCTATGGACCATAAGAAGTCCAAGCCCTCAAGGCGATTTATCAGTATGGTTTGTATAGCATTGAGGATGGGGTTAGTAGTACGACAAGTGTTATCATCAATAGGAAGATGTTCTTGAAGGATAACTAAATGTTGGACTATCCTATGGAATTGCTCTTTATCTATTGCATTAAGAACTAGCTCATGATTGAACCCCTCCTCTCCACCATGAGGATTATCTTTGAGAGTGGGGGGTAAAGGAGGAAGTGTTGTAGGAGGATTGTCATAGAAATAGGTGGAAAGGTTGATGTGAGTAGATGAAGAAGGTGAAAAAGACATGTTTGGATGAAGCGTAAACTATGATGCACTAGTAAAGAAGAAAATATAGTGTGTATTAAAATTCATAAAAGGAAAAGAATATAGAGTTTCTAGCACACTACATGAAAATAGAAAGCTATAGAGAAAGGTGAACAAGGACATCATGTTCACCAAAATGTGATATGGAAAATATGATTCCTAATTAGCCAAGATTTAAATTAATCACCTTTTACTAGATAAGACTAAAAAAAATAATATACCATTCTTTATGACAACTAACTAGAAATATGTTTAATCTTATCTAAATGTGTTCTTACCTAACTAAACTACATTTATTCATTAGACAAAGGTATCAAGCTAGGAATGAAAATAGGAAATACTAGAAATAGAGAAAAAACATACCTAAATGAAAACTTGGAGTTGTAGAGAATCTAGAGAGTGAATATGGAAGATGTTTAGTTTAGAAACTATTTGTCATCCAAAATTTGCACTATCATATGAGAGTAACAAAATATTAATGTGTCTATATAGAATCTATAATATACACACAAGGAAATCAGAAACACAAAAGCATAATAATAGAAATACACAAGTAAATATTGAATAACAACACTATGATTCAACATTATTTTGAATTAAGTAAAATGATAGAATGAAAAGAAAGAATATGATAATTTAAACCTCTAGGTTAATGGAACCTATAAATCAACTCTATTTGGGATAGAAATAAATGGGGTGACTTCCTGGGATCTTGTCAAAATGGTCAAGCCACTATTTTAGTCTTTCAACCTCCACATGTAGTCAAATAGAAAGAGAAGATTAGATTTTGTGTGCTCTTAAATCTTAAGTGTGCATAGAATAGAAGAAAATCAATATTAAATGATCTATAAATGATACAACCTTAGATATACAAAGATTTTAACACTCTAGTGTGTATTGAAGGTAATATGGGAGGAGTCCTAAAGTGCCAACAAGAAAACAGAAGATTGAACCCACAATAAAATTAACATTTTTAAGTCTTTGTCAAGAAAAGGGAGAGAATGAGAATGATAGAAAGAATAATAATAATGCTATTGAGAGACTTAATGAAGATACAAAATATAAAAACCCTTAGAGTGATGATGAAGGGTTGGAAGCCATAAAAACATTTAAAGAAAACAACAAATATAAGTGTTATTGTAAGCACCCAAAATTATATGTGTTGACATATGAGTATGATTTGGTGGTTCAACTCATGATTGATGTGGTGTGCTCATTTCTCCTCACAACTTTTTCCATCTTGATAGAATCCTTCCTTGCTCCTTAGTGCCCTCTTTTATGTGTTTTTCACCCTTTTTAGCCACATTCTTGGCTTGCTTGTCCTTCTCACCTTTTGATTATGTGATCACCTACTTTTAGCTACAGGGGCACTCAAGAGACTTTAGGATCACTTGGACAACCCATGTTAAGCTATAGAGTCACTTGGGTGACCTTCCTTTTTAAAAGGGGTAACCCTATCATAAGTTAGCATGTGTGCGAGTCTCTCTATTTTGGTTGATTTTCTCTAGTTTTCCTTCTAATCAATATATTTCTCAGATGTGGATGTCCTTCTTTTTTTTATATTTTCATTCCTATTGTTATCTATATTTTTCTATTTATTTTCTTCCCTCTTTTCCTATTTAAACCCCCCATTCCTTGGGTAAGTTCATTGAAATGGGGGATAATTTAGTGGTCAAATGTGACTTTTTGGCAAAACATGTATGTGCTATGTAAGATACATATGAGCCATAATGTGTATGCATTATAATGCATGTGTTATGACTTGGATTAGATCCAATCCATAACATGTATGTATTATAATACATATCTTTTATGGCTTGGATTAGATCCAAGCCATAACGTGTATGCATTATAGTTTGCAAATTCAGTGTAAACATAACATGCTCACATTATGTTTGAATTAACTTTGTACAAAATTGAATACAAACATAACACAAGTGTGTTATGTTTAAATTTTTTTTTTCAAAGTTCAATGCAAACATAAAATGAGTGTATTATGTTTACATTGATTTTTAAAGTATAATGCATATGTATTATATAACATGTATGCATTATAACATGTATACAATTTTAATGACTTGAATTTAAATTTTTGATGACCCCACCCATTTAGGCTTGGATTTCCAAGGATAAGGGTTGGAGATCCCTTTTAGCCCCTAAATTCATGTTTTCAACATAAAACAACAAAATTGAACTTCAACGTCATAAAATTTACATATTTTACATCTAAATTTTACAAAACTACCACCAAAATGTTGAGCTACTTCTTAGCTTTATAGCTATATAATTTTTTTATTATTTTGAATAAGTTAAGGTATCTAATTTTATTTTCTTTGAGGAGTGTCTTCATATTCCTCCAATACATTTGTATTGATTTTTATTTATAACTTTTGATCCAAATATCCAAATTTGAAAAAATTATTTAGGATTGTTTTATACTTCATTCTCTATACTTTCATTTTTTTTAACATTTTTATTAGTTTTGTACAAGTTATGTGACATGTATGCTCAATGATGTAGTTTTCAAGATGCATCCACTTAAAAAATCACAAAAAAAAAGAGAAAATACACAACTTGTTACTCACTCTTGACTATATTTCTACCAACCCATTTTTAAAAATACCTTATGCAACAAAAAAGTAGGGGGGCACACACCAAACACTATGCTATATTTTAATGATAAAAATAGGAACACTTTTATGTGCTCTCATCATTTCACCTCTTAACCTTAACCATTTTTTTTTTAAATTGTAGTTTAGACTAGATTCAGAGTATTACAATTCTTGTTCTTACCATGTATTCAAATTATAAGTGTAAACATCTTGAATTGCTCACCTAAGTTTAGGTTTAGCTAATTTTAGGAAAAAAGTAATCACTTTTGACCCCTTTTTGTCCACCATTTCCATCCACTTACCCCTTTCATTCGTCATAGAACAAGAAAGAATAGACATGAATAATTTGAGCATAGAAGTTTTGGGAAATTTTGAAGAAGTTATTCTCTACATTAGGAATAGGATAGAAGGATTGCAGACTACCTCTATAAATCTTTGCTAGAAGCTCTATATCCCTTCCTCTAGCAATAGGATCACCTTTAGATTATTGTAAGCCTCTTTTCAAAGCCCAATCTTGAATTCTCATAGTGAGGCTCTAGCCTCACCCACATTGCATAAGAAGCTTCTAAGTCTTTTCTTCATACAACTAGTCTCCAATCTAGATCTTATTTTACCAAGAGAAGTACCCTAAAGATGGAAGAGGAGAAGAAACTACTAGTTATGCTAGATCTTTTGAGGACCTCAATCACAACGGTTCTAAAGAATCTTCAAAGCTTCATCTAGGTTCTTTATCTTTAAAATCATTTTCATTTGAAGTTTCATTCATTCTAGTAATTAGATCACTTATATTTGCCTAAGGACTATAAAAAATCAATACTATTTCTTAGTTTATAATGTACTTCCTTAGGTAGTGTTAGATTTAAATTATTTTTCATATGTTTCAAGTAGATTAGAAGTTTCTTTGAAATATTTTCTCAAAAATGAAAAATCCAAAAAAATGACTTAACTTGCATGCAAAGTCATATAGAGATAATTAGTTGCACATTATTTGATACTTTATTTTAGAAAGTAAAAAAAATAAAAAAGATAGAGTAGGTTATTTTTTGCATGCATTTAGATTAGAACATTTAGTTAAAATATTTAATCTTTCAAAAATCCAAAACAAGAAGACATAAGCCCTTAATACCATCATGAGGCACTCAACAAATATCAAGCCATCCATTAATCAAAGAAAGCATATCAACTTAAACAAAGCAAGTAAAGCATGTCAAAACTACCTTTTCTATTAATTTTCCTATCTCTCACTTGACCTTTGACACCAAATTTATCTAGGGATCAAGGAAGTTTAAATTGAAGTGGTTTTGAATGAAATTAGAATGGACCTACCAATTCAAGAAACCCTAATAGAGGAAGAAATAAAAAATCAAATAGAAATACTAAGGTAGATTCATGAAGAAAACAAGAGAAGGTGCATAAGAGAAGAGTCTGTAATCAAACAACATGCACAATAGAAGAATATAATAGTAAATATTCTACAAAGACTTGGTAGTAATATGCCACTTTGAGGGGGATACCTTCAATAGTCTTCAATAAGAACACAATACTCAATATGATGATAATAACTAACCTCTACCCCCTGTATATACCATAATTATGCCATGGATGCTACCAAAGCCAACCTAAATACCTATATAAGACTATATTAATGATTATATAACTTAAAATGAGAGTTATGGTAACCACAAGATAACTAATCATAACCATATACACACTATAGGATTAGGGGTGTAGCATGCCCCCCACCTTTACAAAAGCATTATCCTCAATCTTGATAAACTATGGTATCTTCTACATGAAATATTTATCATCCCATGTAACATCTTCAATTGGAAAATCCTTCTATTGGATGAGGTAGATTGCCAGGCCCCAAAGTGATTCTTCCTTCTTCATTGAGCTCTAGTAACACTATTTGGGATAAAACATAGTGTTTGTTAACCTTCTCCAAGCTAGAGACATGAAATGGTTGTATCTTTTTTGACTTGGGTAACCTCAACTTGTATGCACTTCTAATGATAATAATTGATCCATAACATTATCCACATCTTGTTTTAGCATCTTTTGCATTTGGTGTGTACTTACTAGATGTGGACTCTTTGCATGCAACCCTTTGAGTAGAAACACATGAATAGCTCCTATAAATTCATATCTATTGTGCCCAAGATAGTGATCATCTTCTCTAGCCATGGGTATATAAAAAACATGGCAATATATCATGTATTCTCCCATGGTGAGTTTAATAGTATGGCATTTCCCTAAACAAGTGACTATACCACTTTCTATAATCATAACCTATAATTTAGGGTAGGGTATAAAACAAATTGAATTATGTTTCTAATTTATTATTGTAATTATGCATACTTCAAGAGATAATCAATACTACCACCTTTTGTTGTTTAAGAAAACCCCTTACCTTCAGAATTTGTTAGTTTCTAATACTTGATAGTGCATGATAAGAGATAGTTTATTGGACATCTTCTGATTCTTCTACCATCACCACTAGCTTCTTCATCCTTTTGTTCATAATAGGTAGCCTTAGTGTATAACAACTTATTCTCATCACATTTATGTCCTCCAATATATTTTCCATCATAGTTGAAACATAACCCTTTGGCCCTTTTTCTTCAATTTGTTGAGGTGTCAGATGAACAGGTTGAATAAATGATGATGTAGGAACCCTTCCATATTTATTTCTAGGGAATTCCTACCTTCTATTAGCCAAAAAAATTTCCTATACTTGGCTTTCCATAATCATTGCTTGGGAAATAGAATTTTGATGGAACATGCGTACCTCATATTTGATGTGATCTTTTAAGCCTCCTAGGAATAACTCCAACAAATTTTCCACTGTGACATTTTACACTCTTAAAGACAAAGTTCAAAATTGATGAATATAATCCTTGACGATACTTGTTTGCCTTAATTTAGTGATCTAGCTAAAGTAGCTATCCATAAGATTGTCACCTTAATGTGTAGTGAGTTCCTCTTGGAAAACATACCAAGTGACAACACATCACTTCTTTTTTTCTTCACATAGCCAATGATACCAAATGAATTATTTAGGTTATAGGTATAAGGAATCCATAGCCACCTTTTGTTGACAAGGAACATGGTTAATATCAAATAATTGCTCCATTTGGCAGATCCAATTGGTAGGATCTTGACCATCAAACTTTCACATATCCATATTTGGTATGAAGTGCCTAGTTGTAGAATTATTTGGTGTTGATCCATCTTGAGATCTATTTCAAACCCCCAAGAATCATGTCCCTTAGAAGAATCTTCTCCCTACCAGTTCTGATTATGTGAATTTTCTCCCTTATAGTTCATTTCACTCATAAGGGAATCCATTTTCTTTGCTAATCCATTGACCATTGATGAAATATCTTCCTTAAACTTGATTAATTCTTCATGCATATCAATAGTATATGTCTCCCCACCTTATGTATCCTCCTTTTCTATGATTTTCCTAGTGTGAAAATATTCTTTTGCCTCTTGTGGTAGGCCCCACCATGATGGAGAAAATATTTGGTAATAAATCACACAAAACAAATCTAATTAATTTGAAATTTTTACTATAACTTACTAGGGCCTAGATCTCACTTCCCAAAAAATCTCCAAGAAATTAGCTGATTTGTAACCTTGAGATTGAATTTGGTGGAAACACTAATTTCACAATAACTTCCTCAAATCCAAATCCCTTCAAATTAGGATTTGTATATATAGCAATGCACCCTTATTCAACCCTCTAGAAATCAAGAAAAAAATCATTGAATTATAGTCCTAGGAGCAAAAATGGTGGAAACCTTAATTTTGCAATAAATCTCTTAAATATACTCCAATTGCCCTAAAACATAGACATATAGATTCAATATATCCTTAAAAAACCCTCCAAAAATATTAAAGAGATTCACCAAAATGACCTCAAAAATTTAAAAAATTACCTTTTTTCTTGCCTTCACAGTGCCAAGATGATGCTCTAATACCACTTGTAGTGAAACAACTTGCATAATAGAAGAATATAAGAGTAAATATTCTATAAATACTTGATAGTAATATTCCACTTTGATGGGGAAACATCCTAATCCACTTGCAGGGGGATACCTCCAATAGTCTTCAATAAGAACATAATACTGAATATGATGATAATAACTAACCTCTACCTCCTATATGTACCATAATTATGCCATGGATTCCACCTAGGTTGACCTAACTACCTATATAAGATTAAATTAATGATTATATAACTTAAATAGGAGTTATGGTAGCCACAAGCTAATTACTGATAACCATATACACACTATAAGATTAGCAGTGTAGTAGAGTCTCACTTAAATAAACTCATCAAAATTATTGATTCCAAACTCACAACAAAAAGACTGTAAAGAGAGCATCCAAACACCTTTCCAATTCAAAATTCAACCATCTTTCATCCAACTCCTCAAATCAATACCATAGTCCATGATTAGGCAATCTTCCTCATGAAGTGAGTGAGTCCATTGGTGCAACCTCTACTCCATACAAGCATAGCTTTACCATCCATGAAATTCTCCTTCCACATGAAGAGAGTGATCAATCAAATTCTCCTTTACTTAGCTAAATTTTTATAGAAGAGAAGGTGTAATTCTATCCACACCATTAGAAAGGGTGCATTAGATGTCCATTTTAAATCCATCTCATTCACTTTTGTAGTGAGTAGATTTAGAATATCACATATTTTGGTGAACTTGATGTGAAGGAAAAATCCTCTTAGACAAGATCTTTTGTTTCCTTTTCTTTCACCTTTCATCCTTCTTTTCATCCCATTTATTCTATACTACCTATAGTACCCCTGAATATGCTAGGATCAACATTATAATAGGGATATGGTACCTAAAATGGATCTAACCTTCCATAATTTAGTTGGTATGTCCCTATCAATCCCATGGTACCTATTATGAATAGGTATTGAAACCATGGAAATCATACAAGGACAATAACATCAAGATAAAAAATGCAAATATACTTTAACCCTTACACAAAATCAAACTTCTGATAGGATGGAAATGGAGTGCAGCCAAGCTCCATTGGATTTGTCCTTTTGATGCTGCAATGTGAACTGCTCATGCAACTAGCATAACTTGGATATGATATGGAAGCAAAAGATATTGAAAATGGTAATAGAGAAAAATAATAGATATGAGTGTGTGTGTGTGTGTGTGTGTAGATTTGTTGGGGGTTTGATATTGAAATGAGAGGTTTAATTTATAGATTGGAGAAGGATAAAATGGATGGCCAAGAATAGAAGGGTGAGGTATGAGGTGGACAAATAGGATTGAAAGTTGAAGTTAGTGGTTATGACACTCATTAATGAGGGTGACAGGTGACTAAAATAAGGATAGGAGTGGAGGAAATGAGATTTTTAAATTGATTTTGGTGAAGAAGTGTTTATGATGCACATTTGAGGTTAAAAGTGGGGATGCGAGTGAAAATAAATAATTTAAATAATAAAATTATTTAAATTATGAGAGACATGTGGGATTTAAATAAATATTTAATTCATTTAAGTTGGATGATGGAGGAAAAATAGGATTAAATAAATAAGATTTATTTAATTTGGTGTAAGAGGAGGATAAATGGATAAGACAGATTAGTTAAATAAATGTAATTCATTTAACTAATGGGAATGATGTAAGGGGTCATGAAAGGGACCTCGAATAAAATATGTTGCAACATAATGTCATAAGATACATGATCATTTTTAGGTGTACATTTTTCTCCTCTTTGAGATGATGTTGGGACTAACAGAAGTAGCATCATTTCAAAGAAGAAAAGGAATGGATGAAAGAAAAAAGGATTCCCCGGCCACTTGAAGGAGTGATAAGGAGGAATGATGTAAGGATGGGATTCCCCCTTGAGAGGATAGGTGAGTTAGAAGAACACAAGTATGCTCTCGAAATGGATGAAAAGGGGTTGGATAAGGAAATGAATGCAAGAGAAAGGATGGATAAGGTAAAAGGTTAGGAATGGATAATTAGATTGAAATATTAAGGTGAAAGAGATAGGTGAAATAGATAGTGGATAAAGATATATTAAGAAGTGAATAATGTTCTAGAATAGGATTTGGAAAAGGATAAGTTATAGTCATAATGGATATAATGGATTGAGAAGACATATTTATGTTGATATAGTGTGTAGAGAATGTTGCAAGTATGTGCCTAATTAGTGTTGTCATTGATATCAACATATCCTTGTTGTCATTGGTGTCAACTATATCTTATTCTATTACTTGTTTAGAAGACTTGTATGTTGAGGATATTGAGAAAATTAGCCTCTCCAGAAGAAACAAGTGAGTTACAGAGAAGTGCAGTATAGATAGTGAGTTATATGTTGAAGATTAGTCTAATAAACTGCCCTGCATTTTTTTATGCTTGAAGATCATGGTCTGTGGATTGGAAGTAAGTTAGAGGTATGACAAAGGATGCTACATTCTAGGTTTGAGCCCTCTACATGAAGATCTAAGTGAGTTGTCTTCACCAAAGTGAAACCTATTTTTTCTGTAAGTTCAGTTAGGACAGAAAGAAATTATTTTTCTTCGCATTCCTCTGCATTAAAGTATTTTTCTCTATGGTTCTAAAAGGAACTCTAGGATGATGATAAGTGCCTACAGTTATAATGGTTTGTGGTTTGGTGGTTCACAAGCTATCTTTCCTTTATAACAGTTGAAGATAGTGAAGTTCATGTGTTCTGATGAGAAGATTCCTATGGATAAAGTGGTTAAGGTTTGTGTAGTTGCTCTTGATGATTATAACATGCTTTTGGATGTCTCCTAATCATGTTCCTATCTTGATATTGGTCCATGTTAAGGATTTGAGATCGTGTTCAAAGATTGTTCCTAGATAGTGTAACGTGTAACTAGTTTTGGCCGACCTGGTTAATCCCAGTGATTGCGGAGATCTCTAGAAGATTGTGGAAATGTGTTGTGGCATGGAAGATTGTGTTTAAGTCCCAGCTAAGGCATGACATGATCCACATTTCATTTCCTTTGCATAATATTGTAATAGGTCAGGACCTATCTTGTAAATGTTTGTAATGTTGACCTTGGAGATTGTTCCAATGGTTGATGATTGTGGTGTTGACCTTGATGATCATTCCAAGGTTGATGAAGTGTATAAATACTTGTAGTTGAGTCATGGAAAAGGCATCCTTGAGAAAAAATGAAAAGATATTAAGAAAGGTCCAAAAGGCAGAGCAGAGAAGAGGTAGATGAAAGAAGAGGAAGAACAGAGCAGAGGAAGAGCAGAGCAGAGGAATTATTGTACTTCAATCATAGACATAAGAAGGTGTTGATCATGGTAGTGAGTCTGGTAGTGATCCATCAGTAGGGTTTAACAGCTCTTATTGTAATCTTGCTAGGTTTAGGGTTGAGACATTGAGTCTGCTAGACCTAGTTGTTCTTATGGCAGTGAGCCAGTATTTTTAGGTCCATGGAGTGACCAAGCCTAAAAATCATTATTTCAAGATTGCAATATATATTGAGAGCTAATCCTCTCCGTGGTTTTCCCCACCTTGGGGTTTTCCACATAAAATCTAGTGTCTCTTATGTTTAATGTTTTATCTGTGGTTAAGTTTATGATTTCATGCACTCATTGATAAATCATAATAATTGTGGATAAGTGATGAATGTTTAATTGCATAAATTGTTTAGGTTTTTGGGACAACTGATTCACCCCACCTCTCAGTTGTCTAATGCATATCAACAATTGGTATCAGAGCCAAGTTCCTCTGAAGAAATTTTAATAGCTTGAGGAAGATCCAAAATGTCTTACAAGAAGGAAGCGTCGCATTTTGATGGAACAAATTATTTTCTCTGGAAGGCTTGGATGAAAATCTATCTTTTTTATCTTGGTTACAAAGTATGGAAAGCTGTAGAAATAGAATACACCATACCTCAAAATGGTTTGACGACTGAAGATGAAATCAAAGAATATGAGATGGATGTCAAGGAAAAGGATGCTTTGATAAGCTCATTAACCGACTCAATATTGGTGAAAGTTGTGAATCTTGAAACTACATATAAGGTATGGGAAAAGTTGAAAAATCTGTATGAAGGAGATGATTCTGTGAAGGAAGCCAAGTTACAAAGTCTGAAAGTGAAATATGAAAGTTTGAAGATGAATGATGATGAAAACATATCAGCCTTTATGCAAAGAGTTGATGAACTTGTTATAGGGATAAAAGCCATAGGTGGAACTCTCGATGAAAAGGAAGTTGTTATGAAAATTCTCAGATCTCTGTCCAAATCCTACTATCAGAAGGTAGCTGCAATTCAAGAATTCATGCAAGTAAAAATGGTTGATAGGGATCAGCTACTTGGTAAGCTTATTGCCTTTGAAATGAGAGAATTTGGTCATGCTTTGCCGAAATTTGAGACGGCCTTCAAAGCCAGTACTCCTGGAAGTACTTCCAGATCAGAAAAATACAAGGTAGAATCTAATGATGAGTTTGATGAAGTTGAAGCCAACTTTGTGGACAAACTACAAAGAGGATCTAGTAAGTATAAAGGAAAATTACCTTTCAAATGTTTTTCCTATGGTAAAGTAGGTCATTTTGCTTCTAGATGTCCTAAAAGAATTAAAAGAAATAGAAGAAGATATGAGAGAAGGTCTAGGACCCAAAAGAAGTGTTATTATGTTGAAGATTTTGATGATGATGAAGGAGTATCAGATAATGGTGAACCAGATAATACTAGTTCTTCTATAAATGAATGCTTGTTTATTTCTATTAAGGAAGATCTCATGTCTACTAATTCTACTAGCTGTGTGAAGGAAGACAAAGTAGTGGAAAGTGCTTTCGCTACTCAAGTCATTAAGGAGAAGGATGAATGGGTTATTGATAGTAGCTTCTCTCACCATATGTTTGGTGACAAAAGTAAGTTTGTGAGTTTGGAAAGATATAATGGTGGACTAGTTAGGTTTGGAGATGATACAGGTGGTAAGATTTGTGGGAAAGGATCTATTTCTTTTGATGGAAAGCATAATACTGAAGATGTCTTGTATGTGAAAGGATTAAAGCACAATCTTTTGAGTGTGGGTCAGATGTGTGACAAGGGCTATGATTTAAGCTTCAAGGACAATGGATATAAGATCAAGGAAAGCTCTGGAATAGTTATTGCAACTGGTAAGAAGACCAGAGGTAATATCTATTACTTGAAAGGAATTGATAACTATTTCTTGTTGACTCAGACTAATGAGAGTTGGTTATGGCATAGAAGGTTGTGTCACATAAATTTTGATAATATTATAAAGATAAGTACTGCATAGGTTGTTAGAGATTTGCCTAAGCTTGTGAAGCCTACTAATCCTATTTACAAGGAGTGTCACTTTGGGAAATAGACAAGAACAAGTTTCAGAAGCAAGGACCAAGCAGTTGGAGGACTACTTGAGCTAGTGCATATAGACTTGTGTGGACCTACTAGAGTAAGAAGTTTGCAAGGAGACATGTATTTCATGTTGCTTATTAATGATTATTCTAGAATGACTTGGGTCACCTTTTTGAAAGAGAAAGCTGAAGCTCTAGATAAATTCAAGGCATTTAAGGTAATGGTTGAAAATGAGATGGATTTGAAAATCAAATGCTTGAGGTCTGATAGAGGAGGAGAGTTCACATCAAATGAATTCAATTTCTTTTGTGAAGAACATGGAATAAAGATAAAGCATATTGGAGAGAGGCAATTCACACCATTGTATATATCCTAAACAGAGTTCAAGTAAAAGGTAATAGTTCAAAGACTCTTTATGAATTGTGGCATGGTAGAGTTCCTACTGTGAAATATTTCAAAGTTTTTGGTAGAAAATGTTATATCAAAAGAGAAGAATATTTAGGCAAGTTTGATGCTAGATGTGATGAAGGAATCTTCCTTGGTTACTCCACCAAGAGAAAGGCCTGCCAGTGCTATAATAAGAGGTTGAATAACATCATTGAAAGTGCAAATATTAAAGTTGATGAATGTAAGGAAAGGTCTTCAAAATCAAGTGAATATGAGTCAAATGATCTAGATGTTTCAGAAGTGGTGCAGCATGAAGACAACCCAGATGAAGAAGAACAAGCTCCGGTAAGTGCTACCAAAACTCCAAGATATGTAAGAATCAGTCATTCTAAAGACCAAATCATAGGAAATAAGATCAAAGGGATCTTAACCAGAAGAAAATATGTAGAGGAACAAGTAAATTTATATCTAATTTCTCATATTGAACCTAAAACTATGGATGAGGCTTGCAAAGGTGAGAATTGGGCAAAGGCTATGGAAGAGGAATTGATGTAGATAGAGAAGAATCAGACTTGAGATCTTGTTCCCAGACCCGCAGATAAGAATTTTATTGGCACTAAGGGGGTCTTCAGAAACAAAATGAATGAGAATGATGAAGTGGTAAGAAACAAAACAAGGTTGGTATGTAAAGGATACACTCAAGTTGAAGGAATAGATTTTGAAGAAACTTTTGTTCCAGTGGCAAGGATTAAAGCAATAAGGATGTTTTTGGCCTTTACAGCCTACAAATATTTCAAGGTTTATCAAATGGATGTGAAGTCTACCTTCTTAAATGGAGAATTGGAAGAACAAGTATATATTGAACAATCGGAAGGGTTTTAGTCTGCAGATCAGGGTGACATGGTATGCAGATTGAAGAAAGCCTTGTATGGATTAAAACAAGCCCCTAGGGCATGGTACACACAGTTGGACAAGTATCTGATATAGATAGGGTTCAGTAAAGGTACTATAGATAGCAATCTCTACTTCAAAATCAATGATGAACAAATCCTAATTGTTGCAGTCTTTGTTGATAATATTATTTTTGGAGGAAATGAAGGTATGTGCTTAGTTTTTGCTAGAGAAATGCAAAGTGAATTTGAAATGTCCATGTTGGGTTAGATGAACTTCTTTTTAGGTCTACAAATAAGTTAATCAGATAAAGGTATCTTCATTTCTCAGTCTAAGTATGTGAAAGAGTTGTTAAAGAAATTTGGGATGGAAGACTCTAAACCAGCATGCACACCTATGATAACTAGTTGTAAGTTAAGAAAAGATGATAACTCACCCATGGTGGACTAGAAAAAGTATAGATCTATGATTGGAGGATTACTTTATCTAACTCAAACTAGACCTGAAATAATGCATGCAGTATGTCTTGTGGCAAGATTTCAAGCAGAACCCAAGGAATCACATGTGATGGCAGTTAAGAGAATTTTGACATATTTAAAAGGTACAATGGATCATGGTTTGTGGTACCCTAAGGATAGTGACTTTACTCTCAGTGCATATACTGATGTAGATTGGGCCGGAGATGTGGATGACAGAAAAAGTACAAGTGGAGGTGCATTCTTCTTGGGAAAAAGGTTAGTATCTTGGTTGAGAAAGAAACATGATTTAATATCCCTGTCTACTATAGAAGTAGAATACATTGCAGCAGCATACAATTGCACTCAAGTGTTATGGATGAAGTAGACTTTGAAGGACATCTGAGTTGTGTATGAGGATCCAATCACAATCTTTTGTGACAACACAAGTGCCATAAACATATCAAAGAATCTAGTGATACATTCAAGGACAAAACACATATCCATCAGGTATCATTTTATGAGAGAAAAGGTGATAGAGAATGAAGTCAAGTTGGAGTATGTTTCTACCAAGGATCATATTGTAGACATTTTTACCAAGCCTCTGCCTAAGGATACTTTTGAGTATCCTAGAGAAAAGTTAGGGGTTATCACCCCTCCTACTCTAAACTAAGATCCATAATAGTGCATTAGTCTGGAGGTGCTCAGAGGTCCAAATTGATTCTTTTTAGGGCTACTTCTCAGGGGGAGTAGTCAGAGAGTTTAGAAGAGAGATTAGATCAGAACAAAAGAGTGCAAGAATATGCCCTTTGCCATTAACGTCAAAGGGGGAGAGAAGTCATGTGAAAAACTTAGAGTATAGATGTGTAAGAGAAAGGGGGAGAAATTTGGAGAAAGAAAGAGTGCAGTTGTGTAAAGAAAAAGGGGGAGAAACTTGTCTTCTTGCAGTTTTTCACATCATATGTTGCCATCAATGACAAAGGGGGAGATTGTTGCAAGTATATGCCTAATCAGTTTTGTCATTGATGTCAACATATCCTTGTTGTCATTGGTGTCAACTATATCTTATTCTATTGCTTGTTTAGAAGACTTGTATGTTGAGGATATTGAGAAAACTAGCCACTCTGGAAGAAACAAGTGAGTTATAGAGAAATGCAGTACAAGTAGTGAGTTGTATGTTGAAGAACAGTCAAGTAAACTACTCCGCATTTATTTTTGCTTGAAGATCATGGTCTATAGATTATAAGTAAGTTAGAGGTATGACAAAGGATGCTACATTCTAGGTTTCTGCCCTCTGCATGAAGATCTGAGTGAGTTGTGTTCACCAGAGTGAAACCTATTTTTCTATAAGTTCAGTTGGGACAGGAAGAAAGTATTCTACTCCACATTAAAGTATTTTTCTCTACGGTTCTAGAAGGAAGTCTGGGATGATGATAAGTGCTTACAATTGCAATGGTTCATGGTTTGGTGGTCCGCAAGCTATCTTTCCTTTATGACAATTGAAGATAGTGAAGTTCATGTGTTCCAGTGAGAGGATTCCTATGGATAAAGTGGTTAAGGTTCATATAATTCCTCTTGATGATTATAATGTGCTTGTGGATGTCTCCTAATCATGTTCCTATCTTGATATTGGCCTGCATTAAGGATTTGAGATTGTGTTTGAAGATTGTTCCTAGATAGTGTAACATGTAACTAGTTTTGGCCGACCTGGTTAATCCCAGTGATTGCAGAGATCTTTGGAAGATTGTGGAAGCATATTGTGGTGTGGAAGATCATGTTTGAGTCCCATCTAAGGCATGGTGTGATCCACATTTCATTTCCTTTGCATAATATTGTAATGGGTCAGGATGTAAATGTTTGTAATGCTGACCTTAGAGATTATTTCAATGGTTGATGATTGTGATGTTGACCTTGATGATCATTCCAAGGTTGATGAAGTGTATAAATTCTTGTAGTTGAGTCATGAAAAAGGTGTCCTTGAGTGGAAATGAAAAGATATTAAGAAAGGTCCAAAAGGAAGAGCAGAGAAGAGGCAGATGAAAGAAGAGGAAGAACATAGCAGAGGAATTATTGTACTTCAATCATAGACATAAGAAGGTGTTGATCATGGTAGTGAGTCTGGCACTGAGCTACCAGTAGGGTTTAATAACCCTTAGTGTTTAACAACCCTTATTGTAATCTTGCTAGGTTTAGGGTTGAGGCAGTGAGTCTGCTAGACCTAGTTGTTCTTCATGGCAGTGAGCCAGTATGTTTAGGCCTGTGGAGTGACCAAGCCTAAACATCATTATTTCAAGATTGCAATATATATTGAGAGCTAATCCTCTCTGTGGTTTTTCCTCACCTTGGGGTTTTCCACATAAAATCTAGTGTCTCTTGTGTTTGATGTTGTATCTATGGTTAAATTTCTAATTTCATGCACTCATTGATAAATCATAATAATTTTGGATAAGTGATGAATGTTTAATTGCAAAAATTATTTAAGGTTTTGGGACAACTAATTCACCCCCCCTCCCAGTTGTCTAGCACATATCAACAGAGAAGCCCTAGTTTGATATAGCAAGAGGATATTATGCACCAAGGTATAAGGGACCAGGGTGACTTTGTATCCTTTGCATGGACTTGCCTAGCATAATACAACTTTGTCTAGATACAAGATGTGAATATTAGCTGGAGTAAGAAGAACTTGATATAAATGTAAGATAAAATGATAACACACAAGCAAGCAAACAAGCAAGCATGCACAAATGATTAAAAAATAAACAAGGTGATTTCCCCTGTCAAGCGACAAATTGGTGATCGATTGATTGATTAGATAGTGTCACTAGTAGAAAAATAGAAATAAATGACTAAAAAACTACCAAAAATTGGTCATGTGATCATTAGTTTGGTCACATGACCATTGGTAGTTTATTTCCGGTCATTTATCTCGCAATCAAATTTATGACTAAACAAATTTAAGTCATTAATTTAGTCATTAATTTGGTAGTATATTTAGTCATTGATTGTTGTTAACTAGTCATTTATTTAGTTGTTGTAATCATTAATTTGGTAGTATATTTAGTCATTAATTTGGTTGTATATTTAGTCATCAATTTGGTAGTATATTTAGTCATCAATTTGGTAGTATATTTAGTCATTAATTTAGTCATTGATTGTTGTTAACTCGTCATTTATTTAGTCATTGTAATCATTAATTGCCGTCAATTGGTAGTATATTTAGTCACTAATTTCTATCCATTGGTAGTAAATTTAGTCATTTGTATTAACTAATTTCCATCCATTGGTAGTAGATTTGGTCATTTGAATCATTATTGTTCCATCAACTGGTCATATATTTAGTAATTAATTTAGTCATTGATTGTTGTTAACTGGTCATTTATTTAGTCACGGTAGTCATTTTTATTTACTAGTTTCCATTAATTGGTAGTAAATTTAGTCATGATATGAATAATTTATTAAATACCATAAATTTTATAATGCAAAAAAAACATATTATTAAATTTGAATTAAAACATAAAAGCAAATAAATTTGTAAAACTATATATTTTTGTATATTGAAATAATGCAGAAAAAATACAAGGGATAAAGGCAGCAAAGAGCTTGCAAAATAATAGTAAGTGACAACATTACATAAGAAACCATGAGACTTGACTTCCAGCATTCAACAACAAGCTCCAAGTTTCACACAAGGCCATAGAAGATTGAATCTAAACATAATCAGACAAAGACCAATTGTTAATGACTGCCATTAGATGGAGTGTTAGCTCGCTCTAACAAAGACTAACAACTAAATGTCCATAAAGAAGCATCACCAATCCATTGAACCTGGAGTTTGCCAATCATAATTGTCACAATCTCATCAACAAACCTCCCCAAGTGTAGAACCAATAAGCTGCAGAGCATATAAACCTTACAACTTCCCATATCTAGTGGTAACACCCAAAGGAAAAAATCCCACTAAAGATAGTCATATGAAATTATAAGATTGTTATTGACAAATAGGATATCTAGACTAGGAAGGTGCGTGGGTTCATTGCAAAAAGAGCTAACCAAGATCTTCCATGAGAAATTTTCTCCAATCCATTCATATGAATAGTTGCTTTGTCACTCAATGCCCAATAAAACACACCCATATTAGAATTATAATTAAGAGCATTAAAATGTCAATCTTGAATGGGAAAAAGCTTATCCTACAAGATCTGATCATTATAATAAATCACAGAGATAGGTTAAAAACTTAAGAAGAACCTGCATTATGATGGACAAAAACATCTACACAGTAAATCCAAAAGAATTCTGATAAACCTACATTATCTCATAACCTACTCTATGAAATAGAAGTAAGTATTGATCTAGGATTTACAAAACTACTGAATACCATTTGAGAGGGATGAATTGAAGCCCTGACGCAATATTATTTCATGGCTTGCCTTTTCCATCTGCTATTCTTTCCTACCCTCTCTTGAACTTCTATCTTCACAGTATTAATTCAAATCATCCTTTTGAGTGCCATCAAACAAGAGAGAGGATACATCAACAATTTGATATCAAGGCATATATCCATTGCAAACATGTATTTAGCTATTTTCAAGCATGTTTTAAGACTGACTAGCAAGTTCTGTGTTATCAGGTAACCAATCTTGCCATAGAATAGACCTAGATAGGTGGTTGCAAAGCATAAAAATACACCCTTACACAGTCTAGCAACCACAAAGATACCAATAGCAGAACACCTCTAAGCATAGAATGCAAAGACCCTAGCCATCAAACATATCTAGCAACCATAGAGAACTATTGAACAAAACCAAAAGCCTCACACAGTGAAGAACATGTTACAACACAAAATAGTGAACAATGACCACAAACAAGAGCCAAAGAATTAAAAAGATATAATAAACTTATCAAGATTTGGATCTAAGTTCCTTATTTTTTTAAGATGCAGCAATTGACATTTGAGAAGGCAAAATTGAGCCCCCATATTCGCATTTTTCTTCAAATCTCTCTAAAATTGTGCAAATAGAGAAATGATTTGTAAGAACACATCAGAGTAAATCCTTACTATACCTACTTCCTAATGATAAGTGGAATTAGGAAATACTACCATACATCTTATTTTATGATGCTGCCAAGTAAAGATTGATAAATTTGAGCAACACTTTCTATTTAAGAATCAGCCAATAAGAAAATGAAACAAAATAAAGCAAAGTGGCGATAAATATTAACACCATTTGGTATGGCATCTTGTCAACATGGAAATGTTTTTGGTTTCATACAATTGTAGTAAAATATGAATTTATGTAAAACAATGTTTTCATGATATTTTCTTCATTACCTCAAGAAATCATAAAATAGATTATTACACAAAATATCTACTCTCAGAATCAATCTCTTCCCTTTCTCACATGGCAATACCACACTTGCTTGTTTACACTATTAGATTTCATAAAACGAGCTAAACAATAGACATTCAAATGACCTCCTGCATAGATAAGATCTGAAGTTCACTATTGTCTTATTGTAGCCAGAGGTGCAACACGTACACCACATAGCAAAACATATATAAGAAGCTTATGATGCAGAAGCTACTATTCTGGTATGAACAAAGTTCACCATTTGTTATCCTGATTGTGGTGTTTGTAATGTTGCAGGGTGCATTTTCCCATTTTCATCAGAAGTTTTTGCTTCAATCCAAAGTTCCATTGCACAATGCATCATTAGTAGTAGCTCAAGGAATTTTTAACAATTTTTTAAATTTTACCACAAGTTTCCAATTATCATTAGACAAATCATCCTAAAAAAATAAGAAGAATATTCCATTTTAGACATTAAAAAGTTGTTTTATCAACCAAAAATGAAAAGCACAAATGTTCAATTAGTATCAAAATGTATAATAGTAAATAAACTGTAAAATTATGTAATGTAGATATCAAATATCCTTACCCTGTAGTTTTCTTTTAATATATCTATGGATCTTCTAGTGAGATGACTCACAAACATTTTATGTACTTCATCAGCGTTGTTCCCAACAATCTGTAAAGTTTGTATGATAATTCATTAACAAAAACATTTCAAAAAATAGCATCCAAAATCATATAAAACTATTAACAACAAAGACAGCTTCTCAAAATACCTTCATGGCCACTTTTTCACCCTTCTTAGCCATTTCAATAGCTTTATGATTGATCTCAATTGAGGCTATTTTGCCAATATCTATGAAATCTTTTGTGGGAACATATAGTGGCGTGCCAATCTGTAGATTCAATCACCACATATGGCTTTATACAAACCAAAAATGATGTACAACAATCTTTTACATGCATAAGTCATAACACCGAAAAGACTAGGTTTAGATACTGACCCTTGCAATGCCTTCAAGAATATCAACACCAACAATTATATGATCCTTCTTGTTAAAAATATAATTTGGTAAAATGCTCAGTACAAAGGGGAAAACAACATCTTTTATAGCCCCCTTTTTCCTTTCTTCCTTAAGATTGTCCATATATGCTTTAAACTGGTGAAATAGATGATAAATAATAATGTATTTACAACAAAGGTTAGATAACCACTAGTCAAGCACCAAATGTATATGCTAACTCCAACTCTTAAAAAGGCAAGTATTTATTAGACTTGCTCACCTAGATTCCACAGGCCACAATCTAATCGCCTTCATGTAGCACACCATTTATCAATATAACATCAATTGTAGTTCCCAATCCTTCTACACTATTCTATAGGAACAACTAAAATGAAGGCTTTATTTTCCCAACTCCGATCAAGTTACCTTTTAGCATACATTGTGAATTTGGGAAACTAGGAAGCCTAAAGAGATCATACAAAACTGATTGATCTCTACTAATTAGAAAATCCATCTCATCAATAATCAATAGCCTTTTCATAAGAAAACATAAAAAAGTTTAGTGAGAATCCCTGTTTTAAAAATATATTGAATCCCAACAATTACAATGACTAATGTACATATCATTCACATGCTTGTTGGAAACTGATAGAAATGAATGAAGGCTTGTAAAGAAGATTGATACATCATCACATATTGATATTTCTATTGTCAAGGTTCAGAAGACAAGTTGCACAAGTGGAAACAATGAAACTAAACCAATTCATGGAAAAATAAATGCTTTGAATAGGTGGTAACAACATTACTCACATCATCTTTATTGCATCTAATTTTTTCTTCTGGCACAATATATTTTATAACTAATAAGATTAATAATTCAAGGTCTTGGCTATGATCCCCCAAGCCACCATTCTATGATGTTTCTTTCTATCATGACACATTAAGTCAAACAATCCAAATCTACATGGACATGTTTGACTTACTACATTTACACCTGTAATGTTCAAGATGGGATTTGCTCCAAAAATCAAAATAAATACCTGTAGAATGCCAAGAACTTCATCAATTACCAATGCTGAGGAAACCAATGGAAGAAATATCTTTTGATACTTGATTCAGTTACTATTGAACCTAAGATTGTGTTCACCTTTGGAGTGTTTCCCTTTGATCCTAGTTGAAATTTGTACTTCTTTTCCAACGACGGTTAGAGATTCCTCTGGAGACTTCTCAATATCTGACCCCAGACAAACATCTCAATAGTAGCATCATAAGAAAGCATAGAATCATAGTCAAGCATAGTTACCATCTGACATCGATCCTTAGAGAGAAGTCATTGCAGAATAAGAAAGGAATGGATCTTTATACTTAATATAATTTTATATTACTACACTTCCAATTGATTTTTTTTTGTCTTAAAACCTAATTTGATTAACCAAAAGTATATTTATTAAAAGACATGTTTCAAATTTACTGGCGCCAAGATAATTATCAAAATAATAGAGTTAAGTTATTGGAATAATGTTAGTTCATGAAAATAGAAAGGTAGTTGTAAAAAATAATTTTCTAAAGAAATTGGGAGATTCTAAAAGGGAAAAAGACATTACAGAACATAAATCATGAGCATTAAAAAGAAAATAAGGAGGCATATGGACATCTACAAATGAACAAGATGGATCACAACATTGCAGTTATTTACAATAGCAAGAAAGACAAGGGTTACGATGACTAAAATTTACAAAAGGCTATAAGATTATTTATGACAATGCAGAAGGGAAGATTCTCATAATGCAACACTATAACAAATAGAGAACACACATAGTTTGAGATCATCATACCTTTCACATAGATATGAGAGAGGGCAATCTACCTAACTATAGAGGTTTGGTTCCAGTTGTGAAACACTCAAATCTAGGCTATAATGATTTCAGGATAACCACGAATGGATCAATTGAAAGCTATGTACCTCTTAGATAGTGCATAGAATGTGTATCACATGTGTGCTAAAATGTGAAAGCATAGACAAAGCACGTAAATTATTTGATAAAATACCTCAGAAATGGAATATATACAAAATGATTCAACATCTCAGTAGATGGTATGTATGCAGCCA
This sequence comes from Cunninghamia lanceolata, assembly GCA_027924645.1. Classification (NCBI taxonomy): domain Eukaryota; kingdom Viridiplantae; phylum Streptophyta; class Pinopsida; order Cupressales; family Cupressaceae; genus Cunninghamia; species Cunninghamia lanceolata. Next base: position 2,683,920 of record BSBN01000973.1, on the reverse strand, counting down.
TAGTGAAACCAATTCAAAATATCACGTGATGGGGTAACAATAAAAACATACCTTTCTCTTTTTTCTCATTTGGGTCACCATGGCTTAACAAAAAAATTGAGAGATTAATCTCACACACCTTCTTTATTTTACCAACTCTTTTCACCTCCAAAGAAGTCATCTCCAGAAATGCGTTGATTTCAGGTGAAAGACTATTGTTGATAGGCTCAATATAGCAACATAACAGTTTATCCAACATTTCCATAATGATGCCAACACCAAGATTAACCACGGCTTTTCTGAGAAATGATTGATCGCTCGAGCCACTTTCCATTTCCCTCCCCTTTTAGACTTACCCTTCAAATGTCTTAAATAAACATGGGAGATTAAAACACCTTTTGAAGCACAGGTTATGAATCAGACAGACATAAAATGCATAATGATAAATATAATGCCTCTAACAAAATGCCTCCTCCTCCATTTCTTCCCACCAAGAAGTGAACCAGTAAGAAGACTGGTCAAAGATCACCATGTCAAAGGGATAGTGTTTCAGCTTCCACTGATAAGGTTAAGTCACGCCAAACTGAAGACATCGAGGAATCAAAGAGACCCCAAATTTAGTCACTCTGAATCTGCACGGTCCTATCGATAAAATGGACCCACTACAACTTCACCACCAAGGGTTCAAACGAGCTCGTAGTTAGGAGACAACTAGTATCATCAAGTTGAAGAGACCTCCAGCCCAATCACAATGATATCACCAAGTCCCATTGATAAGGGTTTAACACTTATCGCTACGTCGAAGAGACCACAGTCGGAGTCAAGCCGATATGGCAAGGTCCCACCAATGGAGGATATCAGGATATCGAGGGGACACCAAATGGACTCCCACTGATATGCAGATCTCCTACTGACGTCGTTTCCTTCCTGCCTTTGAACTTCAAAGCATGTCCATTAATGTTTTAAGTTCATGCAGTTGGTAGGTGCTGAGCCAGATGCTAGGATCTTGGCTAGCATCTCCCATCTCGAGCTTTGGTGCCTTGGAATAGGTTTTTAATCCATAGAATAATATAAAATAAATCAATTCATAAAATAAATTCAAATATAAATTCATAAAATAAATTTATAAAAAATTCATAATAAAATGATTACAAGATATGATTGGACTGCAATGATTGCAGGATATGCACAAAATGGATTTGTTGAAAAGGTTTTAGAAATTTTAAAGCAAATACAATTGGTTGGTGTAAAGCCAAATTCCACAACCTTTGCCAACATCCTCCCTGCCTGTATCAAAATGGGAGCTTTGCAATAGGGTATGGACATCCATCTAAACATAAAGGATAGAGGAATTTTGTCAGATGTTGTAGTTGCAACTACCCTATTAGACATGTATGCAAAATGTGGAAGCATAGACAAGACACATGAATTGTTTGATAGAATGCCTCAAAGAAATGTGGTCTCATGGACTACAATGATTGCAGGATATGGACAAAATGGATTTGTTGAAAAGGCTTTAGAAATTTTAAAGCAAATGCAATTGGCTGGTGTAAAGGCAAATTCCACAACCTTTGCCAGCATCCTCCCTGTCTGTGTCAAAATGGGAGCTTTGGAAATGGATATGGACATCCATCAAAACATAAAGGATGGAGGAATTTTGTCAGATGTTGTAGTTGCAATTGCCATGTTAGACATATATACAAAAAGTGGAAGCATAGACAAGGCACGTGAACTCTTTGACATAATGCCTCAAAGAAATGTGGTCTCATGGCCTACAATGACTGCAAGATATGCACAAAATGGATTTGTTGAAAAGGCATTAGAAATTTTAAAGCAAATGCAATTAGCTGGTGTAAAGCCAAATTCCACAACCTTTGCTAGTATCCTCCTTGCCTGTGTCAAAATGGGAACTTTGGAATAGGGTATGGACATCCATCAAAACATAAAGGATAGAGGAATTTTGTCAGATGTTGTAGTTACAACTGCCATGTTAGACATGTATGCAAAATGTGGAATCATAGGCAAGGCACGTGAACTGTTTGACAAAATGCCTCAAAGAAATGTGGTCTCATGGACTGCAATGATTGTAGGATATGCACAAAATAGATTTTTTGAAAAGGCTTTAGAAATTTTAAAGCAAATGTAATTGGCTAGTGTAAATACAAATTCCACAACCTTTACCAGCATCCTCCCTACCTATGTCAAATGGGAGCTTTGGAATAGGGTATAGACATCCATCAAAACATAAAGGATAGAGGAATTTTGTCAGATGTTGTAGTTGCAACTGCCCTATTAGACATGTATGCAAAATGTGGAAGCATAGATAAGGCACGTGAACTATTTAATAGAATGCCTCAAAGAAATGTGGTCTCATCAACTACAATAATTGTAGGATATGCACAAATCTTAGATGCTCTGTAACATTTGAAGAAATACTAGACATGCAATCATCTAGTTCAGAGCTAAGGACTGAGAGTAGGGTTATTAGAAGTCAAATCAATTAGAATAAAGTGAATAAAACCAAAACAATAAGCACCACATGTCAATGTCTAAGATCATTTGGTTGAAGGTAGTGCTTGATCATTAAAGACAATTTCTGAAACATCAAAATATAGTGGTAGACTGCAGCTCCAATATAGACACTATGTTTAGTTGGAACATAACTAAACGGATCATGTCTATACACATAAATACAACATGGCTCCCTTTGTGGATTTGAACTCAAACCCAAAAAATACCATACTTACCTGGCTGTGGATCAAAGTGTGTGACTCTAAATTTAGGGAATCTAAATGAAAGCTTTAACATAAATAGAACATTACCCTAAACATTTGGCAAGCACAAATGAAATACAAAGTTTTTACATAGTAGAAATCTTTAAATCCAAAGATACAGTACTACCTTACAAACCCTAACATCTTTAGATGCCAAGATCCAATTTAAACCAAGGCAAAGAAACCTAAATCTATACATAGCATTGATTGATCCATGCTAGGATCTCAGAATTTGAGACTGGGGACATTAGCCATTACCATAATGACAATTTGTTATATAGACAAAATACAACCAACAAACAAACTAATATTTATCTATAGTTACGTCATTGATAGAAAATAGATAAAACTCATGTCGAAAGCATCAGTTAGACTAAAGCCAAGGATGCCAATGTAAATGCAAGTGAAAAGAAACTAAGACTTAAGCATGCCAAAGAAAAAACAAATCTGTAAGTAAAAAGAAAGTAAAGATTTGTACTTTTACATGTTTGATGAAAACATATTGTGAAAGAAATCATGCAATTATTAAGTTAATGTGGCTATTATGGTGGTGTTTAATGGTTAAGCATTATATAGTCTAACTTTCCTTACATGTCTGCATGCTAAAGAAGAGAGAAAGAGAAGTTTAACATAAAACTTAATATTGGAGATTTAAGAAAGCTTATAAAAGAAAGAGAAGGCTTGTAAGAGAAAGAGAAGGATTTATAACAGAAAAGGTTTAAGAAAACAAAAGATGAAAAAGTTGTAAATCAATTAATCCAAACTATCTTTCTCAAATAAAATCATCGGTGGCTGTATGAGTACAGTTAAAACAATAGATCCACAGATCTTTGATCAGGCTCCATGAATTTCAAGTCACAAATCAAAACAAATAAAATTATATTTATAATTATTTCTATTATTGTGGTGTTTAATAATTAAGCATTATATAGTTTAAGTTTGTCTTAAATGTCTGCAGACATAGAAGACTTAATAAGAGAAGGAGAAGGTTAAATATAAATGATCAGAAAATTAAAAACAGGAGATGAAAAAGAGATTGGCAATGGAGTTCTCTTAGCACTTAGGTTACTTACATTTCTTCTTTGTGAACAGTAAAATAGTTTGTCTTTAGTTTCATCTAATTATGTTAATTTTTGTGTTAAATGAGGTTAACACTTTAGTGGGGTTGGCTCGCATTAGTTATAATATATGAATTGACATGGTCTCTTCATTATCTAGAAAACTAACATACCTCTTATCTCATGTTGCACACTGTTTTAAATGATTATGACGGTTTCATTGTTTTCCTTGGCAATCACTACTCTTTTAATGACTTTAGTCATTGTGTACAAGTTTAACACTATGTTGACTATCTCACATCTCTGCACACTAGCTGAAATTTGGACTTGAGCACAACATCGTCATTAAGCCTTCATTTGACATGTCTGCTAGGGCTTTGAAGGGTTTAGGGTTTTAGGCTCTAAAATTATGTGCTCAAACCTTTCTATATAGTATCACTATCTCTTGCACCATTGCATTGTCTTCTATAGTATCTCTATGACACCTATGCAGGCTTGTTTATTGTTTCCTTCATGCTCTTGATAGTTTTCTCTAATCTAGATGTCATTGTCTTCTTTGTTGCATTATCATAGTGTCCCTTACTATCCCTCATACTATAGGGTCTTTAAAGCAAGGATGGAGTCTAAAACTAAGACATAGACCTTATAACACTATCCACTGTCCATTTTTGAATGGTCTAAAACCTCTATCTTAGTGATCTTTGTCATTGTCCTCTTATGATATTTCTGTAGGTTTTCCTAGAATGATTGTGAAAGACAAACAAATGAGAAGACTTTAACATTTAGCAGTCCTTCAAATGGTTCAAGTAGTCATTACTAGACCTAACAATGCCTTCATTCTGCTCTGCATCTTCATTTTTGTTCATCTTATAGGGATCTACTGCAGAGAACATAAAGTCATACAAAGAAACTACTGCAAACATTGAAGAGAACTTGTGTCTCAAATTACTACTTGAACCTCTTAGTTGAACCTATGCTTTGAACCACTTCGTTGAACCTCTTGTTTGAACCTCTTTGTTGAACCTTTCTAGAGTTCATTTGGTAGGTTCAATGAATTTTAGTTCAACTGTTCCTTGGTTCATTGGTCTGAGGATATGCGATGTCGGCATCGCTGTGACGAAGCACTATCGGCAGGACCGTGTTGAAGACCATTGGCATCGGTGAGACAAGGGCCGTCGGAATAAGCATCGAAGGTTTGTCTGATGCTGAGTGTCACCCCGATGGAAGCATTCAACCGTCGGCAAGACAAGGCCTATCGGCCAAACTTTGTGGAGTTACTCCGACAGGAGTAGTCACTCCGACGAAGGTTACGGGTTGGTCGTCGGCAAGACAAGGCCTATCGGCCAAACACTGTAGAGTTACTCCGACAGGAGTAGTCACTCCGATGGCGTATGTCTATCGGCAAGAGAATACCCGTCGGCTAAAGGTGTTGGGCCGATGTACTGCGGACATCCTGATGGAAGTCTTATTGGTATCGGTGAGACAAACCTCTGTCGGAGCGAGGGCTAGATCTTTTGCCGATGGAGAATGTCATACCGATGGTAACCTTGGTGATCGGGGAGACAATGCTCATCGGTGGGAGGTGAAGTCTGAGGGCCGATGGGAGTTGTTATGCCGATGGACTTGGAGGCTTGGTATTGTCGGCAACAAAATTGCTGACAATACTCTTTCGCCTGTTGGCGGTTATAAACTGCAAAGTCCTTTGCGACTTGGTACATGTGGGACTAAACGCCTCACTGAAATGTGAACCGTTGTGATGGTTAGATGGCAGCGACGTATGAGGAATTTGTTCTATCAGTTAGAGCAGAAGTCTGTAACGATTCTTGTTCTTGCAGATTGGAAATAGAATGATATGTCTATAGGTGTCGTTGGTATTATGATGATGAGACTTGAATAAAGGTTCGTTCTGTAAATGTACAGGGAGATGAACTATGTATGATGTCGAGAATCAAACACCAGAGCAAGAAGCTGAGTTCTTTATTGTAACTGTATATCTTACTGTAATAAAGATTGTTTTCTTGTGGTGGTGGGTTTTTTACCCGTAAGGGTTTTCCCACGTAATTCTGTGTGTCTGTGTTCTAACTATTGTCTATTTTGGTTTCTCTTGTGTATTCATCTGTGTTATTGTAATTTAAAAAGTGACTGGTCTACACTGTCCCCTGGGAATTAACATTAGGGAAGCTATTTTCCGCACCTGTGCTTTCCTTACAAACATCTAAGGCCACAAACAATCAAATGCTAGCAATACATCAGCTATACTTCCAATGGTATTGTTGACAATGAATAAATTAATGCATTCATCTTAGCAAAGTCTCAAGAGGTTATAATTAGAATGAACCTTACCTAAACTTTACTGATGTACATAAGCTTTTCCTCCATTTTTTGTGTCAACTGCACAAGTAACATAAGGAGATCTGGCACACCTTCTCCATTGAAACCCACAATCAATAAATGTTAAATACAACCAAACAACCAAAAATCTGAAAAACAATTCTATCCAGTGTATTGTAGGCTCAACTAAATGTGGACTTGAACATACAAAAAAAAGAGATTATAAGAAGCAATAATGCTTATGTGACAGAAATCCTAGTTCCCTAATGTTTAGATCATGATCATCCTGCCCAGTCCTTGAAGCCTATGTAGTAGTGTGCACACACACTTGAAAAATAACCATTAAACTTGACATTGAACTTTTCTTCATTATTAAGTTGGGTAAATTTTAATAAATTGGAAACTCAAGTCATACCTGATTGTGCTAGTTGGCACAATACTAACATATTTCTTCACTTCTTTATTTCTAAAATACAACTCAAAATGTGCGTTTATGTATTTTGACCAAAAAGGTGAAATTTTTTGCTAATATAGTCTGGTAAAATCTGATTTTTGTGCAATTCCTAGCCAAGGACTATTAGGTTGTCTTAGGTGAGTAGAAAAGGGTTGCCAAAATCAAATATTTGTAAATAGATCAGTAAGCAAGAAGAAGTCGTTGCAGCACTTGCCATAAAATCAAAGCATCCATTGGAAAAGAAAGAAGTTAGACCTAGCAATCCACCTATTGCTCCATCTTAAACACATCCATTTTTGGTGACACCATATGCAGATGTAGAGAACTCATCTCTTTCTCAAAAAAGAATAGAAGGTGCAAACACATTGGAAAGGTTATTTCAAAATGAGTAGTAGATTAGATCATTGGACACTGTATTTACACCAAGGAGATGTCATGCACACCTTGTTGGCCAAAGAAAGAAAATAGGTAGGCGATTTGTTGCATCTTTTTAAGGATTCATCAATCAAAATAGGGGCATCCGTCATTTTTTATAGATAGAAAGATGAAGCTAATGGGCCAATGACTAATATGGTTGCAGTGTGCTCAAAAGAAGAAATGTTTTTGAAAGTCATTGATTGTGAAGAGGAGGTGAAGGAAGTACATTCATCATCAACATCCTCATAAAGTCCATTGAGAAAGTGGGGACTCAATACATGTCCAACTCATAATGGATAATGCTAAAAATTGCAAAGCCATGGGATTGTATATTTGAGGGAAGGTACAGATACATATTTTAGACAATTTGTTCAGTTTATTCCTTGCCTTTGCCTTGACTCCATAATACTACAAGGAGATCCTTTCTTGGCCTAAGAAGGCCCCACCACACAAGGATGTGAAGTTAGTGATGCATATAAGCCAGCATTCACTAGAATCTTTCCTAATTAAGATGTAGAAGACATAGTTGTGGGTGAGTTTAGGAATTTCATGGCCTCCACAAGTCATAGTGTTGGTGCTCTTTGAGACAAGTGAAAGAAGGATGTTCATACATGTTCATGAATCCATGGGCAAGGATCTACACACCTGCAACTTTTTGAAACCTAAATCCCATTGTAGTTGTGATTTTTGAGTCTGTAACATTCTTTTAGTTTTAATTTTGTAGGCATTTAGTTTTAATTTTCTTTTAAAATTTATAAATTTTAATTTTACATTGATTTTGAGACTTGACTCAATAGGTTGTGAATTCCTCTTCAACTTTGCAGAATTGAGGTCCATTCTCCTTTATCCACTCAAATAAGCACAACTAATTGGTAGCAAAGAAGGTGGAATTGATCTACATGCATTCCAACTTGTGCCTTCTATCACATGAGTAGGCTGAGTAAGAAAAATAGGATTTATTGCAAGAGCATCCTATCTTTAGATACTTCCATTGCCCATCTTTCATTACACTATAGACAATGAAAAGAGAGTCCTTCAAAGGACCCACATGGCACAATTAGTGGGACTAGCACTACTACTACTTTTGGTTCAAATCAACCACATGATGATGTTGGTGCTCTCAAAAAAAAGTAGTACGATGATTTACATTGAGTTTATATTTTATACTGTTAAGTGTAGTTCTACCACTGACTATTAATTCATTTGGATTGATCATGATCTTTGGCATTTAATTATCAATATATCAGTTATTATTTCAATCCATACCTGGACCCCATACCCATATTAGTACCAAGATCGGCAACTTAGGCCTTTTTGGCAATTTCCAATGAGTTTCTGCATAAAAAGAGAAAAATTGTAGTGTGGAGTAGAGAACCAGGGTTCTAAGCTCTACAGAGAGCCATTCCATTGTGTAAACACTATATTGAGTATTTCAGATGAAAGAATAGAGCATAGCCTTTTCTTGTAGTTCATTTCTTATAACCCATGGGGGTTACCTTCTACCATGTGGTTTGCCATCCTATTTTGTGTTCCCCAATTCCTTGCCATTCATTATTGCAACCTTAGAGTAATGTTTATTAAAGCATCTGTTGATATATTTCTAGTTATTTTATGTTGAATTTCAATAGCATGGTCTTATCATCAATATGAAAGTGAATAAATCTATTTTGGAGTTTATAGTATAGATCACAGATCAATGTGTGGAAAGAAATAAAGGTGGGCATATTCTATCTAATGGAAACCACCATTCCTTTTGGACTTGAAAAAGAAAGTTATGGAAAGGGAAAATTTGGGGAGATTAGGGAAATATAAAGGACCTTTTTAAAATAAATGCATATAAAAATATAGAAAAAGAAGGTAACTACAAACAATACTTGACTCAAACATGATCTTTTGATGATGAAAAAAATTAGGATCACCAAGGATGAGAGATCAATAGTTTTGTTATATGCATGTGTGCACACATATATACATGCATATATTTTGTGAGTGCACACATGTCACATCATTAGAAGACTCGGCTACTTATTCAGTTCAAAATTATTGTCTAGTAGCTTGTCTAATCTGGTGCAGGAGCACCAACACCATCATGTGCCAAGGATGATCATTTGAAGGTCTAGGATCCTATTGATGTAGTAAGGCCATGATAAGGCCATACATAAGGTTTTGAGTCATTATTTTAAATCAAATAAGGTCTTTATTGACCAATGTTCATTTAATAAGGCCCTTGAAGCCATGAAATAAGTCCTAGAGTCATATTAAGGGGTCTAGTAGTTAAGATTTGATAGTGTTACTTAATGTAAACTTCATGTTTTGTTCATAACCAATTATGATACTTGGAAAAGCTGGTTAAAATAGTTGTAAACATATTGATAAGTGATGTAATAAGTCCCCAATCGAATGAAGAAGAGAGGAGGATGAGTTTTTGTGAAGAAATAACAAGAGGAATTCCATTTACTACTGAAAACCCACATTTTTCCTACTTTTTGTTTGTTACAAACCATACTACTCCCTTGTACAACACTGTCAAGGTTGGAAATGCATTTGAGGCATTAGGGAATTGTGTTACCTTTCATTTGCATCCAATTTGAGAAATTTTCATTGAGTTTTGTAGGAGATCCTCTCTCATTTCTAAAAACTGCCTTTTAACTGTGTAAAATAGGGATTTGAGGATAGAGATGAATATTTAGGGCATTCCACCTCTGTGACCACTATAATTTGGTGGAATAGCCCCTATCTGATCTATTAAGTGTCTCCTTATTGATTCCAAGGCAGGAAGGGTAGTTTAGAGGGTTTTAGAGGAAGGGTTTGTGCATTTTTCAAGTGTTTTCATGGTGAAATGAAGGAACCACAGTAGGGTTTTGGTAAAATACTGATGGGACTGATCTTGTGATGGTTTCTTGAGTTTTTGAAGAGCATTTGAAATGTGTTGGATGCATTATTTTGGTCAGAGAAGCCTGAGACATGATTTCCAATAAACCCTAGGTTTTTGCTTGTAAATGGAGGGTTTTACAAAACAATAACATAGTGGTCATGTTGTGAACATTCAATTGTGGATTCCATGGTTTTGAGACATAATCTAACTCTGTCCAATGAGTTTGGAGGAAAAATAAGAGTTTTAGTACTGGTTCCTTCATAAATTTGGGCTAATTTAGTATCCCTAAAAAACAAGGCAGTTAATTGAAACTAGATGTTGATGCAAATAAACCTTATGAGATCCTTTGGGATTGTGGTTTGGTGTCTGTAATAAACCTTGATTGATGTTGGTTTGGTATTTGTATGGCCTTCTCCAAAAGATAAGTCCATTTTGGTGATTTTGAAGGCTAGAAGCCTATGAGTGTGGTCTTGGGGCAGTTTGGGAAAGTTGAGTTGAGAAGTTGTTTCCTTGTTAGTGCCTGATCAAATTGAGTTAAATAGTGAGGATCGACCTCCTTGCTTGCATCACAATCTTAGGTTAGCACCAATGGCATCGAAAGAGTTGTCTCACCAGAAGGAAATAAGAAAAATCAACAATAAAGTGGCATAAATATATGTTGTTTAATCAACTCAATAGCACAGAAACAATCCTCTTAAATGGTTTTCAAAAGAGTTGCACATCCTTCTTTTATCTTGCATACAATGGTAAGGGGATATGCCTTGCCCTCAACTAGGGAGCTAACAAACAAGATGCACCAAGAAAGGGTTAAGATTCTTTTGAATATACCACATTAACTCTGATAATTACAAATAATATCATTTGTAAAAATATTATTTCGCATAGAAACTTCTTTGAACTATCATGAAATGATAAATACCAAATATCTTTTGTTGTTTCAGGGGTTTACATAAAAAACAATTGTGAAATAAATTAAATTTATTAACAAATTCTAAAGAATCACCAAACAATTACCATTTCTTGATTTTATTAGTGTTTTTTTTATGGTGAAGCTTGGTGCTCCAAGACTACCACTTACTTTCTAGGATGCCAAATTTCAACACTCATGCAGGTAAATTATGTGGCAGAAGATAAGAGTTGTTTCATAAAGGTAAAGTGGTCATAGTGACCCAAGGATTATTATATGAATAGAAAACCAAGTAAGAAACCCTTTTACCCTCCAAGGATTGATATTGGAAATTGAAGCTAGAAACCCATGCCATTTCTAAGTTCTAACATATGACTAGCATTCTACAGACTCAAAACTAGCTATTAGGAAAATGAAACCACAGTAAGCCCAACTAAGCTTTCAAGTTATAAGAGAATAGGAAATCCATTCTTGAGCATTAAAGATCGCATAGAGTGCACAATTCATAACTCCATGGAAGAGAATTTTTTATCACTCAGAACCCATCAAGAAAAAACCCACTTCAAATTTTAAGTATCTTCTTGATTTGTTAACCATCCAATACATGCTAAGCGATAACACCTTCAAAACTAACAATACCCAATATAACATTCACCTTATGGTTACAACACATGGAGATATAAATTGAATTGGGGACTACCCAATAAACATAGCACTAGATCCCTTTTAAATTTTCCACAACCCAGATTTACAATTCAGCTTAGGTTTATTAGACATGTACCTGATTAGATACTATTATCATTAGAATTTAGAGGGCAAAATTAGCTATAGGGTTGGAGAACGAAAGTTTGGCTTTTCAACTAGAAACATTAAAGAGAAAGCACTGAGAAAAATAACTCACCTATGACAAATGCATGGCTGCCCCTGCCAATGCGTCGGTGAACCAGAGCTTTTTTTTCTCCTCCTCTCAAATTGAAACCCTTTTTTTAATTTTTAATTACAAATTGTAATTCAATGCACATTCCCTCCATTAATTCCCTCCAAAACTAAAGTTTAAGGAAAAAACTTATATTATAATTTTAATTATAAAATTATGAAATTATTTTACAATATAATTATTCATTATTATAATATTTAAAAAATATGAAATATTATTAAATTATATTTAACTTAAATTATACTTGTGCATACTCGACTTGCAAAATTAAATAATTTATCAATATTATAGTATATTTAAAAGTTTTATAATTAATAATTTTGTCTTTATTTTATTTGTACCTATCTAGTTTGTCTATTTTCTTGTCTTATTTTTAAATTTTTTTGTATATTTCATATTGTATGATTTGTCTTTTTTCTTCTTAACCCTTTGTTCAATCCTTTCTCTCCCTTTATTCCTTTGGTCTGAGGACATTTATTGCCTTGCCTTGTATTGTCTTTGAATTCATGGCTTATGATCAAATTGGAAAGAAAAAATAATAGAGGAGTAATAGTCATTTATTTAGTCATTTTTATTTGTCTGACCAATTATTTAGTTGTGTTTTTTGTCCAATGACCAAATTAGTCAAATATTTAGTCATTTATTTGGTCATTTATTTAGTCATTTCAACCTGTATACACTTAAAATTGGCATGACTCTACTTAAATAAATATTTTAAATATTTATTTCATCACCATATTCCTCTATCAATAAATAAATACATTTATTTATTTATTTGATTCATCTCCTCTCATTTAATTAAATAAATTACATTTTATTTAATTAATTAAATTCTCCTACACCAACTTCATTCTTCTAAAATAATTAAATAATTTTAATTATTTAATTAAAATCTTTATTCCTCCAAATTTAAATAAAATGCAAATTTTATTTAAATAAAATCTAAAATCCTCACAAAATAAAATATATTTCTATATTTTATTTATTCCTCACAAATATCTACAAAATAATTAAATAAATCTTTTTATTTAATTATGCCTTCTTATCTTCGAAAAATCATTCTTATCTTCCAAAAATAATTTTCCTCTTGTCACACAAAAGCAAAACTCTGAGTTACAAAAGCAAAATTAGTTTTATAGCATCTTCAAAGCAAAATATCTCTTAAATTAGAAAAATAAATTCTAATTTAAGAAAATCAAATCTCATCCTCATCAAGAGAGGAGTTAACTCAAACAAGACTGCTTTTTGAATGACATGTGTCCTTCCATTCGTTGCACATTCCTCAACAAGCCTCCTCCGTTGATCTTTTCTTTCCTTCTCAACCATTGATCTTCCCTCACCTTTTTCTATAAATACAACCTCCTTCTCTTCATTTCATATCTAGATTTTGTTAGAGTAATAGATTAATTACTTAATTAATTTAATCATATTGATTAATTAATTAAGTCACCTTTACTTTATTTTTCACTTAAGCTAAACTTAGGCTCATTAATAATTAATTATTAATTAATTATTAATTATTCATCTTAGGGTTTTCACCTTTAGGGTTTTGATCTCCTTTCTTAAGGATTGATCTCTTTGTAATTATTCATTCTTGTTAATGCATTTTTTGCTTCAAGGTTGTAGAGCACCATTTTTGTGTCTCTTGATCTCCTTTATGTGACAGGTTATTTGCTTGCAGGTGTTCATTGGGATCTGTGAGGTTGGTTTACCAACTTTAACATGGTATCAGAGCTCCAGATCTGCAGCTTCCTGTTCATTTTTTGAGGGATCTTGCCTTAAAGTGACATTTCAGTACATCTTGAGTCAATTTGGACCTCACCATTGCGTCTAGAAGGTTCGAAATAGTCAAGATTGACCTTTTTTTCGTCAATTTTGGTTATACGGTGCCTGATCTATGAAGGTTTGAAGTTTAAGAGGGTTTCTAGATCCAGAGGGTACCTGCAATTTTTGGAGCATTTTCAGCCCAAACGGACCTTACCATCGCATTCAGAGCGCCCCAAAACCCCAAAATTGACTGTCAAATCATGAAAATCAGTCACAGTGACTCCGGGAGGTAATTTTTTTTCATTTCTGGGTCGTACGACCTGGTACGGCACGTAATCCAAGAAAAAAATAAAAAAACAGTATGCACAGGGGCTGCAGTCAGTTAACCGCTAGCGGTTAACCGCTAATGGTTAATGCTAGCGGTTAATGCTAGCGGCTAGCTAACCGCCAAGCTTCCCCCAAAGCCCTTTTGGAGCAGTTTTGGTAATTTGGCCATAACTTTTGCATATGAACTCGGATTTTTGAAAACAAAATATCGCCGGAAAGCTGGTTCCGAGTCCGATCCAGTGGTATGGTCTTTTTTTCCTGGTTTTTCTGTTTTTTAGCATTTATTGCCAGTCAAAGTCAAACCTTGTTTTCGCGCTTCCGGGGGCAAAACTCTTGCATACGGACTCCGTTTTTTGCAAACGAATAGGCGTTGGAAAGGTCTTACAGTGCTCTTTCCAGATCTGTAGATCATTTAATCAGAAAATTTACTAGGTACACAGAGAATAGTCTGAAGTGATTTTTTCTTTTTCACTCTTTCCAGCTTTCAAATTTGTACTGGGGTTTGGTTTCTTGTGTTGTGGGGGGTGTTTTTTTCTTGTTTTCTATATATACACATCAGAAATCAGAAACCTCTATCATTAAACACATTTCAAAAACTCAAACATCATGGCGGACACCTCATCAGTTGAACGTCTTTCCCCACACAATTATCATACCTGGAAAGCACATATGACCAGACTTCTCATGTCTAAGGGGTTATGGTCCTGTTTGGATGAGATTCAGCCTCAGTTGCAATGTCAGTTTGAGATTCTGCAGCATAGGAACAAAATGGATGAGGCCATGGGTTTGATATCATTGCATGTTTCAGATAGTCTTTTATTTCACCTTGAGAGTTGCACAACTCCTCAGGCAATGTGGACAAAATTCAATGATCTATTTGGCACCATCAATGAGTTCAAAGCACTTCAGATTGAGGCAGAATTGACTTCCTTGGTACCTGATTCTTTTCCATCTATTGAGGATTTCTTGATGAAATTCAAATCACTCAGATCTTTGTTACAAGGTTGTGGCAAGACCAAAACTGACACTGAGAGTATTTACCTGATTCTATTTAAGCTCCGAGGTTCATTTCAGATATTCTCTTCTACATTCTACTCCACCATGGATGCTTTGGGTCCACGATTTACCATGCCGACATTTGAGGTATTTTGTGATCGATTGTCCCGTGGGTAGTCCAAGTTATCACAATTGGATGCTCTTCTAGGATTACAGAACCATGCATTGGTAGCTCAGTCATCTCAGGGGAAGCAAAAGCAGAAGCAGAAACAGAAACCAAAGACCACAGAGCATGGGAAGGATTTCAGTTCACAGAACACTTCTGATTCTCATTCTCCTAAGGGGGAATCATCAAAGAAAGAAAGACCTAAGTGTACTTATTGTAATAAGTCAGGACATGATGAGTCTAAATGTTATGAGAAGAAGATAGATGGATATGCACAACAGGTTTCAGCTTTGACAGCTCTTCTTATGAAGAACAATATTCATCCCTCTTCTTCATCTACATCAGGTGGGTCTTCTTCTTCACCATCATTCTAAATAGATGGACAGACTCCACACAAGGGTCATGCATTATGTGCAACCACCAGTTCACATTCATCTAGATGGCTATTGGATTCAGGTGCTTCACACCATATGGCATCTTCTCAGGACATGTTCTCATCTTTTGAGGTTGCATCCTCACCACACATATTGATGGGTAATAACACTTATATGAGTGTATGTGGGAAAGGTTCTATCGACATTGATGATGGTACATTCAATGATGTACTATGTGTACCATCTTTGTCCACCAACCTTCTCTTCATTTATCAGATTGCTCACAGTGGGACATGGAAGACAGTTGAGTTCACACTGGATTTAGTGCAGAGACATTCAGACTAGCAACATTGTTGCAACAGGGACAGTTGACCTTCTTCCCGATTGTATGCATTCACACACTTTGGTCCACCATCTCCACTATCTGGGTATCACTCTCTTTCTCCAAGAGAGCATGTTGTATCTGAGGAGAAGTTTGGTCACTTGAACTTATGTGTTCTTCCATCTGTTCATGAGACCAGTGTTGAGACTTCTACACCTCCACCTCCTGTTGAGACCACATCTGTTCAGCAGGATCCTTCTTCAGGTTTGACTGACATTGTAGCTCCACTCATCGAGCCATCTTGTGCAGTTGTTGAGGCCATATCAGAGGATATTCATTTCCTCATAGATGACAGATTCAGCACATCTGTTATCCCATCTTCATTGGAGATTCCATTTCAGGATCATCTTGAGTTGTTTGATGTTGATACATTTGATTCAACATCATGTCATTCAGATAATGTTGCTACATTTGATTCAACATCCTGTCATTCAGACACTCATGCTTCACTTCTGTTCTCCAATGAGCATCATCTAGGACTTCTATTTTCACCTCACATCCAGGGCTTTCCTCATCATCGACTGTTGGATTGGTTTCTTCCTCAAGGGAGTCACATTGGTTTGATCATCGGCACAGGGGTTCTCTCATTCTGGGGGGGCTTTGGAGTCTCCACTCTCTCTCATGGGGGGGTATCTGATTGTATATCTGCATATGTTCTTGAGAGAGTCTCTTGAGACATTTCATTTGTACTTTCTTTTAGCATCTCTTTTAGGAGAGGAGTTTTTTCCCATTGGGTTTTCTCCTTTTTCTCCACTTTACAGAGATTTCATTGTACTTGGGTACCTCATCAGGCCTAGTTGCCGGGACCCATCTTTGCTTTCATGCATTTTGTCCTTGGTTTTTTTAGCTTCTCCCTAAGTTCACCTTAAGGGGGGGTGTTAGAGTAATAGGTTAATTACTTAATTAATTTAATCATATTGATTAATTAATTAAGTCACCTTTACTTTATTTTTCACTTAAGCTAAACTTAGGCTCATTAATAATTAATTATTAATTAATTATTAATTATTCATCTTAGGGTTTTCACCTTTAGGGTTTTGATCTCCTTTCTCAAGGATTGATCTCTTTGTAATTATTCATTCTTGTTAATGCATTTTTTGCTTCAAGGTTGTAGAGCACCATTTTTGTGTCTCTTGATCTCCTTTATGCGACAGGTTATTTGCTTGCAGGTGTTCATTGGGATCTGTGAGGTTGGTTTACCAACTTTAATAGATTTTGTGTAAACTTATGCTGCAGAGATACTGGCGCGCCTTTGGCACCCCTACTCCCATTTAAGCATTCTCATTCATACTCCATTTCTGTATTTGAAGCTCATCTTCAAATACATAAGTATCACAACCATTCTTCCTTTGTCATCTTCAACAAGCAAGCAAGCAACTAGCTTCTGAGGGCTTCACAATCAAGAACAAAGAAAGATAGGTGAACTACGGAAGGCAAAAGGTAAAGGTGTAAGTATTATCTTTCATTGTTTTAATCTCCTTTTATCTTCAGATTCTGTAGATGTTTAGGTTTTTATAATCTTTTGGATTAACCTATTTTCACCCTCACACAACCGATGACCAAATTAGTCATTTATAGTTGTGTTGTAAAAAATTTTGGTCACTTGACTAAAAGTTTTAGTCACCTGGTCATTTATTTGCCATATTTTTACTAGTGTGTTGTCATTTTGGGGAACGATATATCCCTAGATCAACACAAGGATATGAGAATGATATATCCCATTGATGACGATGATTGATTGATTGGGTTGACAACAAGATTGGAACGAAACCAAGGATGTGATTGGTTATTTGGCTAGGTTACTTTGACTAGATTGGTATGGATTAAGGGTGACTTGCATTTGGATTTATTGCTTGGATATTTTAGATATTGGATTTTGAGAATGTTTTGAAAATATTTTTATTTTTTTGGATTTTTAGAAATGTTTTGATTTTTTTGGAATTTTGAGAATGTTTTTATTTTTTTGGTATTTTTAGGATATTTGGATTTTTTTAGTATTTTTGGAATATTATGGGATGACATTGGATTGCAGTTTGGATAGCCTAGATTCTTAGATACCAATGACAAAGGAAAATCATGAATAGGTAGACAAATGGGCAATAGTGGATGGGAGTGATAGGAAGTGTAAAAGGGATGGGTAATAGTGGATAATATATAGGAAATGCATAAAGGATTGATGGACGAAAAATTCAAGAGAGGAATAGCATGCCTTGTTCTAGGTGTAATGCTTAGGATTTTACATGACAAAGCATATGACGATAGGATGATAGGATTGGTTGGGAAAAGACTGGATATATCAAGGGATGTCTAAAGCATTTTTCAACATTTTACGCCTATCTTTATCAAGATTAAAGGTGGAAGGGAAGATGGGTATGTGGATAGGTAAATGGCATAGGTAGGTATGAGGATATCATGGATGAAGATGATAGGATAGGAGGAAAATAATAGGATGGGATAGATGAGACAACATGCCCCCAAGTGTAAGACACATAGACAAGGAATTTACACATGGAGCTTATTTGCCAGGTTTTCATCATGGTACTTATCCAAGGTGCTACCGAGGTGGTTTTCACCATTGGATAAGCGAATTTCCCTTTACTATTTTGATTTTTTTTTCTTTTTTTGATTTTTTTGATTGTGGATGGGATAGGGGAATAAGAATAAGAGAGATTTGGAAGAGGATGGGGACTCAAATGTCTAGTTCCATGAAAGGTGATAATGTCCCATTATAGAGGGATGTTGCACATGGATATTGGTAGAGGATTGCATGAGAGGGAGATGGAGTAGGTAGATAGTGGATTATGCAAGGAAGGATAGTGGACTATGATGTGGATTATACAAAAGCATGGACCATAGGGATATGATGGGAGAAATATGTGGGATAGTAGATCAAAGATAGGGAGATGGAGGTATGTGGGAATGTTGTGGAATGGAAAGGAACCAAGACCAATGGTTACACACACCAAATTATATTTTGAAGCTTTTGAATGGAAGGAGGAGTTGGGAGTAATGGAGATGTTTACTTAGGGGATGGTTGATTTAGTAATTTTGGGACCCAAATGGTCTTAGGAATTGTAGGATTTTGTGATAGGGAATAGGATTTTGGGGATTTTTGAATTGTGGATGCTTTATTTGGATTAAGTGCTTTTTGCTTGGGGACCCACACCATTTTTGTTTTCTCTTTTGCTTTTTAATGTGTGAGGTTTTTCTTGGATGTTAGAGGTTGATGCCTTGTGGCATGATCATTGTTAGTCTTTAATGGGGTTTTTACTTTATATGGGGAGGCATCCAAATTTTTATTTTTGAATCCCATGAGGGTTGTGATAGCTTCCTGTTTGGTCGATGTGTACATTCATTGATCATGATTAAGAATATTAAGGGATTTAAGGGGATGGGATGTGTGGATGGAGAGATTAGTGGACTTGTGGATAAAGGGATGAGGGGATTTAAGGATGGGGATATTAGGGGTTGGAATGAGTGGAGGAAGAGTGGATGGAGGAAGGTGTATGGTCACATGCTTTTGGGATTTGTGTGATGATGGAGGAGGGATAGTGACATATGTTTTGGAGGTGTGATGGGATGCATGGGTTTTGGGATGGAAAGAAGAGGATTTGGAAGGCATGGAGGTGGTACCAACATCTTGGGACTGTTTTCCTTGGGGTATATAGCCAAGGCCATGAGATTGTGGAGGAACTTTGACATGGATGGGCTCCAAAATACCTTGTTCATTAAGGCCTAAGCCTTTGCCATGATAATTCATGTTCTGGAGCATGCGATGTGCAATGGGAAGTTTATTATTTAGGGCACAAGTCATGAGTCCATTATTAGATGGGGAAGGTGGGGTGGTGGGTAAAGGTTGTTTATCTCCTACAAGAGAGTCATCACGAATGAAGGTGTTGGATCCAAGAGGATAAGATGATGGATTTGGAATGGGATCAATAGAGGATGGTGAAGGATCATGAGGATCTTGATCAATATTATGATCAGTAAGAAGTTGATTGTCTATATTTTCTTGGGGACCAAATGTCTCTTCAAGGGAAGTGGATGTTGTTGGATTATGGATAGGACTAATTAGAGGATGGATAGGACTAGTGTTGATGGGATGGATAGGAATAGTTTGGATATCTTTCTCATGGATGGTGGTGATTTGGGAATTTAGATCCTTATCAAGAATAAGATCTTGATCATAGAGAGGATTAACATGGATAATGTGATATTGGGATTGGATAGGATGAACTTGGATTACTTTCTCATGGGTAGGGACATGACCTTGATCATAAAGAGTTTTATGGGAAGGATGAGTGGAAGTTCTTTGATCTTGATTTGGATGAGGGGTTGATGATTCCACATACTTTGGACTAATCTCTTTACATAGCTCTTAGTTTTCTTGAATGGGAGACTCTTGGATAGGCTTGATAGGCTCTAGATGATTAACAATATGGCTACATGTTAGATCTTGACTTAAAATCATGATAAGGGTATCTTCAAGATACTTGATGGGTTGTGGACTATAAGATGGATTTGGAGGAATAGACATATTGCTTTAATGTTCTTGGATAGGTCCAAGGATAGGAATTTGATTATAGGAGGTGGTTTATTCCTTGCTAATAGCCATTGGATCACATCCTTGATAAGTGTGTGGGTAGATGGACAATATAATGGGTGGACAATAAGGGTAGATGGTGTAGGATTAGGATTAGTATTAGGTGGAGGAATAATGAGAGGGGGTGGATTAGGATTGGGATTGTGGTTAGGTGGATGGATAATAGGAGGGATGGATTAGGATTGGGATCGATGAGCACAATCTTACCACAATTTTTGAGGTTTTGCATCACTCTCATAAGTGTTTAACAATTGAATGTCATATGACCCTTAACCCTATGGTATGCAAAATAATCATTTTCATTATACCAATGGGGTTAAACTTGGTTTTCTCCAAATGGTTTTATTGGTGGTAGATCAATCAAATTTTCTTGGACTAATCATTATACAAGTATCTCCAATTTATCCTTTAGTAGAGGGTTGGAGGAACATGGTGATGAAGGGATTAAAGGGTTTTGTGAGGTGAGAGGACATTGTGAGGGAATAATTGGTGGGGTGGAAGGACAT
Source organism: Cunninghamia lanceolata (assembly GCA_027924645.1). NCBI lineage: Eukaryota > Viridiplantae > Streptophyta > Pinopsida > Cupressales > Cupressaceae > Cunninghamia > Cunninghamia lanceolata. The sequence continues at coordinate 2,663,067 of BSBN01000973.1, read as the reverse complement.
GGACTTTGAGGCTCTTAGATAAGCATGTGGTTCAATGATGATGGATGCACATAGGATGCATAAGCAGGAGTGATGTTTCCATTATCAAGGTAGCATGAGGAGGACTTATGGATGTTGGATTTTGGCTCAAAGGATAACTAGGACTTGCATGTTATTGTTGAAAAGGATCTTGATAGATTTGTAGGTAGATTTGGAAATGAGGTGAAATGTTGGAATAACTAGTTAGATGACCTTGAGGTATGGATTGATGTGGATATTGGTTGATATTGGAAGAAGTGGGATAGGTTGAGGAAGTATTTGCTTGATATGTGGTTAGACTAGGTTGGTAAGAAGTTGATGAGAATGACTCATGGGGTTGTGGTTGTGGTTGTTAAAAGGATAAAGGTTGTAGTTTTTTTGTTTGAGATTATTGGATGTTTTGGAGATGTAGAATGATTTGTTGTTGGATTTATTGTTAGAGTTGTGAGATAGTGGGATTTGGTATGTGTGAAGATGAAGCATGGTTAGGAATTTGGACTTGTGAGGTTTGGGTAAGGTGGATGTTGGATAAGTTTGGGATGTAGATAAGTTGGATTGGTTGTTTATGGGAGGTAGGGATGATGATGTAGGAGTGATTGGACACTTTCCATATAATCTTTTGAGTTTGTAAAACATTATGTGGATGCCATAAAGATCTTCAAGTGCCATATGGATGATTAGGGTAAAATGGATTTGATTAGATGAAAGAGATGATTATGATAAGATAATTATATGGGAGATTATGATGCAAGGGAATGATTAGGACAGATGCTAGATTTGGTTGGAATATTGATTTTGTTTTGGATTTTTGGAGATATTTTGGGTTTTAAAATTTTTTGGTCTTTTGGATTTTGAGATTTTTTGGCAAGACAAACAAACACAAAAAATACAATGGCTAACTTGACTTAACAAGAAAATTGGTGTGAATGTCTTCATGGATAAAGTGGCTTTTATTGGTTTTGTACAAGGAAAACATGCCAAGAAAATGAAAAAACCTAGAATTATTTAAGTAGGAGTGTCATATCCCATGGACTCACTCAAGTGTGACTTCAATCTCCACTATTAAATAATGGTGATTTCCATCCCCTTGATACCATCTACCATAGATAAGGAATGCAAGATCATGTACCACCTTACACCCCTTACCTTGGAGACTAAAGTCTTGCCCAAAGATTATTTCATCTCAAACAATGGAGGTAATAGTGTGAGCTCTTCTCCCCTACTACAATGATGCACCATAGGATATGATAGTTGAAGGGTCTTCAATAGGATTTTACGAGCTTCTATGGGAGTTCTCCAAATACACGAGGTATGATGAGGCCCAAATCTATGAACACTAACTTTTTGAAGGGATGCAACATAAGAAATTAAGCAAACACCACTTCACCTTGTGTCTAGAATCACCTGGGGCCTAAAGGTTGTCCCAATGACTACGTGTCTAGATTGAGGTATAGATTTTGATCTCCCCCCTTTGATATACCCTACTAAAACACATGGTTGAGGTCATCCCTAAGGGTGATGAAATCCCCTAGTAGGCCTCCTAAAGGGAAGGAACACTATTCGCTTTTGATCCCCAGGCTTGCACGAAGCACAAGGGGAAAGCATTCATGAGATAATGTCCCTAGGATTGAACAAATAAACACAAGGACAATAAAGGAGTTTTGATCTCTAAGGTCACAAAAAGGTGTAAGGAGAGAGCTTACACCCTTTGCAGAATCTGAAGACAAAGAAAACAATGTTTAATTACTATCCCTCTAGATTAGACTAAGTTCCTAGATTAGTGATAAAAAATTTCTTTGACATGCAAATCTGTAGGAACTTGTTAGTAGTTTCAATGATTTGATCTTTGGAAAGCAAAAACTACAAAACAAGTATGTTAGATTGAAAAAGATAATCTTGGACAAATAGTTTTTCTGCAAGAAAATGTATTAGAAATGATAATGAAATCCCTGCAAAATCAGAAAATAATGTTATAATGCAACCATAAAAAGATATGTTCATCACAAGATTGCAATTTCAGATACATTTGTTTTACATAGTCGACTTAGATCCAATTATTTTGAAATTTTTTTGATCTGAAAAATAAAAATACAAAGAGGAGACCACTGCTAATTTTCTACGGCCTTTCTAGAAATATAAAAATGTCCAAAAAATTACATGATTTGTGCCCATAAATGCAGATTTATGAAAAACCTACAATTAACAAAGATATGATTATTTTGTACCTTATTTGACCACAAAATTAAAATTGTAAATAACATGTCCCCATTATAATTTTAGGATCTTTCTAGAAATGTAAAAATTAATGAAAAATTCTCTGATTTGTGCCTAGAAATGTAGATTTATGGAAAATCATAAAATCACTATTACTAATGACAAAATGATGATAAGAGCTTGATTTTTCTTCTGTAGCTTCCTTAGATGATCCAAAAACTTTTGTTAAAATATTGTAGTTGTTTGGAATATATGATGAAATCTTTAGAAACTAGGGTTTTGTCAAAAAATGACATAAATCTGCAACAAAAATTTAATAAAACTTGTAAAAAGAAAGCTAGATCAAGGGATGTGAGTCAATAAAAAATAACTGGGCGTGCCAAAAATGAAACCTTAGAAATCATGCAAGGACAATAACATCAAGATTAAAAAATGTAAATATACCTTAACCCTTACACAAAATTGAACTTGTGATAGGATGAAAATGGAGTGCACCCAAGCTCCATTAGATTTATCCTTTTGATGCTACAATGTGGACTTTTCATGCAACCAACATAACTTGGATATGTTATGGAAGCAAAAGATTGAAAATGGTAATAGGGAAAAATAATATCTATATGTTGAAATGTGAGGTTTAATTTATAGATTAGAGAAAGATAAAATGGATGGCCAAGATTAGAAGGGTGAGGTGTGAGGTGGACATATAGGATTGAAAGTTGAATTTAGTGGTTATGATGCTTATTTAATGAGAATGAAAGGTGATTAAAAGAAGGATAAGAGTGGAGGAGATGAGATTTTTAAATTGATTTTGGAGAAGTGCTTATGACACACATTTAAGGAGGTTAAAAATAGGATGTGAGTGGGAATAAATAATTTAAATAATAAAATTATTTAAATTATGAGAGACATGTGGGATTTAAATAAATATTTAATTTATTTAAATTGGATGATGGAGGAAAAATGAGATTAAATAAATAAGATTTATTTAATTTGGTGTAAGAGGAGTTTAAATGGATAAGAGGGATTAGTTAAATAAATATAATTTATTTAACTAATGGGAATGATGTAAGGGGTCATGAAAGGGACCTAGAAGAAAATATGTCACAAGATAATGTTGTAAGATATGGTCAATTTTAGGTGTCTACAAGTATATTATGTGGACATGGACTTAGATGGTCAGTGTCGAGGTCACAATAGCAATGCCCATACAAGCTACAATTTTACATGGGATTATTATCAAGAGATTTTAATTTAGCTAAACCTAGACCAAGGTAGAGCATGCTAAGTACTAGTTTAGTAAAAAATCTACTAACAAGGCCATCCCATTATAAACTATAGAGACACAACCACCAAGATCAACAACAAGGTGAGCTACTTAGAAAAACTTAGAAGATGCCTAAGTAGCTCAAGAGGCTCTCCATATAGCCTTTCAAAATCAAGAGATGACAACACACCAAGGGCCACTATAAAGCCTCCTTGAAGAAAGAACCAATGGAGATACTCAACTCTTGCACATTGAACAAAACCCACCTCATGGTAGAGAAATGCAAAATGTAGGAGAAACCACCCCTAAGGCACTTATAGCCACCCTAGTCCAATAGATCAAGATGCTTGAAGCTAGGGGTGCTGAGTAGCTAGTGCATAACTTCATCTATAAGGCACCAACCTTGCATTGACCCTTTTCCATAAAGATGATTACACAAAACCAATGGGGAGCAAACTCTATCCCTATGTTAATGTATACACATGAAATATGAGTAATAAGTCTTTCATGCCTCCCTTTCCCTTGTCATTCAATATAGCAAGCTTAAATTAGTTGAGTGGGATACTTATCATGTAAAATCAAAATCAAGAAATCCCACCTGACCTTTGAAATGTAAACACAACTATACCTAACTATCTAATATTTTTGGAATACCAACAACCCAACATCCCCTTTCAAATGTAATAAATGCAATAGGCTCCACCAACATGACTTATGTTTGGAGGAACAACTTCCACCATGTATAACAACTTTTCACTGATGTATCGTGAGTACCATAAATAGCCTCTAGATCTCAACCTTTACAATGTCATGTTGTTGTGTTCTCTCCCTGAACTTCCTAATTTCAAAGGAATTTAGATCCTAATTCACACATCAAGGTTACACCATGATGATGTGGGAACTCCTCCTTGGGATGGGGTGGTAGAAAGAATATTTCTAAACACCTTGGAGGGTATTACTTTGTATTGGTATTAACAACTTCTAGAGTCATTAATTCACTCTATTTGATAGTTTGTTTGTGAGCTCATTGCCACCTTTGACATGAACAAATTAGTAAACACATAAATTAGAGAATTCCTAATTGTCAAACAAGAAGATAACATATTAGTTGTACATGTAATCATACACTAGAAACAAGTTCTCTACTCTTCAACTAGTGGTCCAAACATGGATCATAAGGAACTACGGGATCTATTCCTACATGCCCTTAATAGAGACACATGGAAGGAAGATTAAAAACTTCCCTACAACTAATATGAAGAGGCTCTTGAGAGTGCTCTTAGAATAGATCAAGTCACTATCAATAGAAGGAGAATGGAGTATGGTGCTAATGGATGGTCGATGAACCATGACAACACTAATAACAACCCCTCTACACCTCAAATCTTGAATAATAACAATTTCAATGCAACCATTGATGGAGTATAAGACATCCCACCACCAAATAATATTAACAACTGTGGTGGTGGTAATAACTACATGAATTTAGGGAACCAAAATGTCAACACCATTAACTATCCCTAATGGAAGAACTATGAACAATGAGGAAAACAAAATGAGAGATCAGAAAACAACAATTAGTATGATCCCTATCAAAAAACCTAATAGTACAATATTAACAAATATTGCCCATTTCATAAGAGAAGAGGGCATGACACTAAGTCATGTCAAAAGTACTAATGATTTATATCAGACATCCCAGAGGAAATAAAACATCTATTTATAGTTACATTCTTCCACCCTCAAGATAAATTTGGTCACACCATGGATGTAAATATTATCAACCATTTCTAACCACGACAATATGCCAGAACCAGTAACTCAACACATGGCTACAATACTTGAAGTTACTGCATGTTTCACTAGACTAGGGGAAAAATACTTCAATCTCTAGACAATAGAACATAATCATCCAACACCTCCCAAAAAGTCAACAACAACCATTCATGAACACATTCCTACACCCACATGACAAAGGATGTAGACCCAAAAGATGTTAACAAAATCATCAGCATGTCATTGACCAAGACATGTTAGGCCTTACAAAACTCAATACATATCAATAAGTATACACCACCTATGGACCTAGGTAATGTAAAAAGTTTCATGACTCAAATTTCACTCATATCTTAGACATTCTTAAGAACTCTCCCATTCATAGGAGTTCTCTCCTTGATGTTCTAGATTTAGGCTAGGTGATACAAATTGTTTCAACCTTCATGTGTCAATAATATTACAGGTAACTCTCACTCACCTAGTTCTACTCCTAAAGACACCACTTCCACTTTTGATTTTAGACAACTACCCTTGGATGATAACATAACTAGGTTGGGTGACCCTACTTTTTACCTATAGGTCTAAGTTTATGATTACTACATTGATCATGTCATGATTGATGATAGAGTTGTAGTTAGTATAGTCTCTTTTTCCTTCCTCTAAAGGATGGGCTATTATAAATCCCATATTGCTCACACTAATGATATCCTTAAAGTCTATGATGATATTAAGACCCCTATCATTGAAAAGATTAATCTCCCTATTGACCATCAGTCCCAAAACCTTTTATATAAAGTTCTTTATCATAGATGAAGAAACCAACTACAACATGATTCTTGGACAACATTGGATTTATAGAATTAAAGCCATTCTCTCTATCCTATTTCAAGAGATCCATTTTCTCCACCTTGGTCAAGTCCACATTTTCAAGGGATATCGTGATTCTTTTAGTGTTTATAGAGTTAAACAAGCTAAGAAGAAAAATAAGTCAAATTGAACCCATGAACCCTCTATAGGGAAAAATGAAGCTAGTATAAACCAAGTTGGAGTCAATGATTGTAAAACTTTTCCTAAATTTGTTCTTAAAGATAAAACCCAAAAGAATGAAACATCACAAAAAGTTCTTGACACAATTTCTATAGTTTTCTCTCAAGTCACCGCTTCTAAAACTAATTGTCAAAGGAGGATTAGTCTATCATCTTATTGCTACAATCTAGACCTTAGAATAACATGGAGAAAAGATCCTAATGACATGAGATCCACTAGTCAATAAGTTATTCCTCATGTTTGGCTTAACCCTAGTCTTGGTTGGTCAGGCTTGCATAAGCCAATGTTACAACAAGAAAGTGTCTCTAGACGATTCAAGGTTGGAGACCTCATACTAAAAATTCATAATCTCATTAACAAAGAGTTGGTGATGGTTGAAATTTTAGATCAAAATGGATATCTCCATATATAGTAAATGAAGATATTGGAAATGGTACAAGTACCTCTTGTGCATGATGGAAGGTGAATAATTTGGTGGAATTGTTAATGCTTTTGATCTCAAAATGTATTATATCTAAATAGCCATAAAAATTTTAAAAAATAAAAAATAAAAAATATCAAATATTTAAAAAAAAAAAAGAAACATCCATTGCATTTTGTTTCACTCCATCCTTCCAAATGTTAGTGGTTTCTCTGTTCTCTAATTTTCACCTTAGTGGGATTCCTAAGTAAAAATCCATAAAAATAAAAAATATCATATATTTCAAAAAAACAAACATCCATTGCATTTTGTTTCACTCCATCCTTCCATATGTTAGTGGTTTTTCTCTTCTCTAATTTTCACCTTAATAGGATTCCTAAGTGGATTACTATAGTATGCCTTCACTAAACTATAGATTCCTAAAATCATGATCATTATTACACCTTTTTCATTCCTATAATTCAAAATAATTTACTTAAATCTTTAAATTGATCCTAATCTTAGATATCATCAAATATAGTATAAAAACAAAGCAAGTCTCCAAGCCTATAATACATAATAAAAGCTAATGAGAAAGTTTCTCTAATTCTCCTCAATGAGGGGGAGGTCTTAGAAGTTGCTAGTACCCATTTTGTTATGCTTAGTCCCTTACTTGCCTTACCTAACATTCAATGATGAGCCATCACTTCTTAATGGTAGTGTGGGGTTAGGTTAAGGGGGTAAAAAGTCCAATTATGCAAAAATAATCAAAAGATAAATTAAAATCAAATCCAAAATAATGTGATCTAGAAATGAAAAACATTGCTCAAATGTCCATACTCTTGGTTGGAGACCCAAAATCAAATCTATAAGTGTGACATTCATAAGGAGTAAATAAGTAAAAGTACACACATGCACAAATTATATGAAAAAACTAAGATTATAGTCTTACCTTCGAAAGGCCATCCTTGCTAAGAATCTTTCCTTTATCTAAGGTTTAACCTATTGGCCATATTTTTATCTAAGTCTAGAGGGTACCAATAAAATATGTTTCTTGTCAAAATGTTTTAAGCTAGTCTAAGTGGTTGGTCTAGATCAAGATCATTCTTTAGCATTCTAGAAAATTCATATTAAGATTACTTTCCTTCATATTCTCATTCCCACTTGATCCTCTAAAAATCTATCTCAAAATCATAGTGAATCATTTTATATTGAGTCTAGTTGCAATCCCCTTAATTCAAAAAACCCATGAAGAGCAATCACATTATTAGTACCATCTACATATCAAAAAAAAATATATCATAAAAAATGTCATTTATAAAAATAATTCATGTGAATCGATTGTATCATAGCCACCAAGCCATATGATGCATCTGCATGTACTGTACATTGCATATAAACATAAAAAAAACACGAGAAACATAAGTATAACATGGCATCAATGTTAGTATACATCTATAAAATAAAACTTATATTCTAAGCTAACCTTGTTCACAAGGGATAATTAAAATAAGATGTCAACCACCAACTAAATATAGATCAACCCCAAATCTTAGGAATCAAAACAACATCAAGTACATGAGAATTTTAATACATTGAGTACATGGGATCCATCAAGAGAGACCCATAACCATAAGAAAATTACATCAACTACAAAATCTCCACATGCAAGTGGCAAAGTAAGCTAATATTATGTTAGAAGGCACAAGGCATTAATAAAATCCTCAAGATTAGCTTTGAGTCGCATATCTACTAGGACTCCTACTCTATTGTCTCCTCTGGCTATCCATTGCCTGACTATAAATGTGTCCTCTAAGAGTGTCCTTGAGAAGAGACTAGTGTGAGAACTTGAGTGCAAGGATATCTTTGTGTCCTGTATTATGAAGGAGTATGTGATTGTTAGACTCCAAAAACCTCTCTAATTATGACAACCTTGGTCTCCAGTATAACAACTCTAGTCCTCTAAGACACTATGTGACAATTGGTATGAAATATAAGAGAAAACATGTTAGTATGTCTACCTGATATTGTAGGTCCCTATGGATCCACTAAGAATGTGTCATTCTCTCTCTCCATGGCATGAGCAATAATATCTAGGGATAGAGTGCTAATTAAGTCCGTTGAACCATTGGTAGTACCAATATAATCAAAAGAAAAGTAAGCAAGGAAGAGTGTTAGTTCAGTATTAGAGCATAAACAATAATTAGGTTGTAAGATGCAATAAGTAAAGTAAAGAGTGGAGAAGTAAAGTATTCATGAGGATATCCTAGCTACCATGATGGATCACCTATCCTCATCTCCTCCTATATCAACTCTACAAAAGGAATAAATCAAGATGAAGGTATTGTTGCAAGTATGTGCCTAACCAATGTTGTCATTGATGTCAACATATCTGTGTTGTCATTGGTCTCAACTGTGCTCTTACTTTGTTGAGGATATTGAGAAAATTAGCCTCTCCGGTGATAACAATGTGTTGTAGTGGAAACAATGTATTGTACTCAGAAGAACAGTCCAGAAGTTTTCTCCGCATTTTCTATAGAATGAATATCCTTTCTTGTAGATTAGAAGTTATTTAAAGGTCTATATGAAGATGTTATATTCCAAGTTTGAGCCTTCAGAATGAATATTTAAGCAAGTTATGTTACCAATGTGAAAACTGCTTTCTTTTGTATGTTTGGTGGTGACAGGGAGAAAGTGTTATGCTCCACATTCCTCCACATTGAAGTATTTCCATTTGCAGTTCTGGAATCAAGTTTGAAATGATGTTAAGTGTCTTCAACTACAATGGTTTGTGATTTGGTGTTCCACAACCTATCCCTTACTCATGACAGTGGCTGACAGTGTCATTCTTGTGCCTCGGTTTGAAGAATCTTCTTGATAGAGAGGTTAGAGTTTGTGCGGATGTTTCCTGATGATTACAATGTGCTTGTAGATGTCTCCTAATCATGTTCCTACCTTTGGATTGGTCCACAAAGAATAATCTGGATCATGGATGAAGTTTGTTCCTTGAAGACCTAGTGTTCTCACCAGTCTTGGTCGACTTGGTTGATGTCATTATTTCCAGAGATGCATTGAAGATTGTAGAAGTATGTCATGGCATGGAGGATTGTGTTTAAGTCCCATCTAAGGCTTGGTGTGATCCACATACATCTTTACATCTTTTCCTTAGCTAAATTTGTATTAGGTCCAGACCTATTTTATGTATGTTTGTAATGCCAACCTTGGAGATTGTTCCAATGGTTGATGAATGTAATGTTGACCTGGATGTACATTCCAAGGTTGATGAATTGTATAAAAGCATGTAAGGAAGTTATGAAAAAGTGTGTGTGTGTGTGTGTGTGTGTGTGTGTGTGTGTGTGTGAATATGAAGTGATAAGTGTGAAGGTGTAAGAGAAGAGCAGAGAAGTTATATTGTGCTTCAATGGAACTAAATCCTGGCATGGAGTAGATGCTACTTAATTAGTTCACCACTTTGGTAGTGAGCCACCCCTAGGCAGTGAGACATTCTTTTTAGTGAGCATTTTGGATAGTGAGTCCTTTTGGACAGTGAGCCTATGTTTTTTGATATTGTTATAACTCATATATTTTTGTGGGCTAACATCCACCGTGGTTTTTCCTTTTTAGGGTTTTCCACATAAAAATCTGGTGTCTACTATGTTGGATGTGTGATTGGGATTATGTTTCTAGTTTTATACTTTCATGGTTAAATCTGATTATAAATAATTAAGTTGTTGATGATTTGATATTCATGTAAATCTAAGTTTTGTGACAATTGATTCACCCCCCTCTTAGTTGTCTAGTGTATTTCAACAATTTGTATTAGAGCTAGTTCCTTGGAAGAAAGCCTAATAGCTTGAGGAAGACCTAGGGTGTCTTATAAAAGGGAAGCTCCACAGTTTGATGGGACAAATTATTCTCTTTGGAAGGTATGAATGAAAAGCCATCTCCTTTTTCTTGGTTATAAAGTATGGAAGGCTGTAGAATTAAAATATACCATGCCTCAAAATGGTTTGACAACTGAAGATGAAATTGAAGAATATGAATTAAATATAAAAGAAAGAGATGCTCTATTAAGTGCCTTGACTAACAGTGAGTTGATAAAATTCATGGACCTAGATACTGCAAATGAGGTTTGGGAAAAGTTGAAGAATCTATATGAAGGAGATGGTTCTGTGAAAGAAGCCAAACTTCAGGGACTAAAAACTAAATATGAGAGCTTGAAGATGAATGAAGATGAAAACATTATAGCCTTCATGCAAAGGGTTGATGAACTTGTCAATGGAATAAAAGGAATGGGATGAACCATTGGTGATAAGGAAGTTGTGATGAAAATTCTTAGATCACTACCAAAGTCCTATAGTCACAAGGTAGTTGCAATTGAAGAATTCATGACTATAAAAACTATTGATAGAGATCAATTACTTGGAAAGATTACAGCCTTTGAAATGAGAGAATTTGGTGACGCCCTGCCGAAAGTTGAGACAACTTTTAAAGCCAGTACTTTAGAAAAGATCTCTAGAGCTAAGAAATATAAGGTGGATGATGACTTTGATGAAATTGAAGCTAACTTTGTTGATAGGTTGCAAAGAGGTTCCGATAAGTTTAAAGGTAAATTACCTTTTAAATGTTTCTCATGTGCTAAAGTAGGTCACTATGCTTCCAAATGTCTTGAAAGAATTGAAAGAATTAGGAAAAGATTTGAGAGCAGGCCTAGAGTTCCAAAGAAATGCTACTATGTTAGAGATTTTGATGATGAAGGTGTGATTGATGATAAATTTGATGATGCTAGTACTAGTGCAAATGAATGCTTGTTATTGCTATTAAAGAAGATCTTGTGTCTACTAATTCTGCTAGTTGTGTGAAGGAAGAAAAACTAGTGGAAAAAAGTGCTTTGGCCATTCAGGTTGAGAAATATAATGATGAGTAGATTATTGATAGTGGATACTCACATCACATGACTAGTGACAAAAGTAAGTTTGTAAGTTTGGAAAAGTATGATGGAGGACTGGTTAGGTTTGGAGATAATGCAGCTGGTAAGATTTGTGGAAACGGATCTATTTCATTTGATGGAAAGCGCAATATTGATAATGTCCTCTATGTGAAGGGTTTGAAGCATAATCTTTTGAGTGTTAGTTATATTTGTGACAAAGGATATGATCTGAGATTCAAAGACAATGGGTGCAAAATCATGGAAAGCTCTAAAATTGTGATTGCTACCGGTAAGAAGACAAAAGGTAACATCTATCAATTAAGAAGAACTAATGATTATTGTCTATTGGCCCAAGCAGATGAGAGTTAGAAGGATGTGTAATATAAACTTTGATAATCTAGTAAAGATAAGCTCAGGTCACACTGTGAGAGATTTACCAAAACTTGTGAAACCCCCCAATACAATTTGTAAGGAATGTTAGTTAAGGAAGTAGACAAGAACAAGTTTTAGGAGCAAAGAGCAATTTTTTGCCAGTTTACTAGATCTAGTGCATACAGATCTCTATGATCCTACAAGGGTAAGAAGTCTACAAGGTGACATGTACTTCATGTTTCTTATTGATGATTATTCTACAATGACTTGGGTTACTTTTCTAAGAGACAAATCAGAAGCCCTAGAGAAGTTCAAATCTCTCAAGGCAATAGTTGAGAATGAAATAGAATTGAAAATCAAATGCTTGAGGTCTGATAGAGGAGGTGAGTTCACATCAAATGAATTCAACATTTTCTATGAAGATCATGGGATAAAGAGACATCTGTCTGCTCCTATGACACCTCAGCAGAATGGAGTTGTGGAAAGAAAAATAGGATAGTTCAAAAAGATGCTAGGACAATGATGAAGGAAATAGATCTGTCGGAAGTGTTTTAGAAAGAAGCCATACATACTATTGTCTACATTCCAAACAAAGTTCAAGTGAAAGGTAATGGTACTAAAACTCCCTATGAATTGTGGTATGGAATAATTCCTACAGTAAAATATTTCAAAGTCTTTGGAAGTAGATGTTATATCAGGAGAGATGAAGATCTAGGAAAATTTGATACAAGGTGTGATGAAGGAATCTTTCTTGGATGCTCTGCTAAGAGTAAGGCCTACCGGTGCTATAACAGAAGGCTCAAAAATATTGTTGAGAGTGCAAATGTGAAGGTGGATGAAGGCAAGGAAAGAATATTATACTTGAATTACTATGAACCAGATGAATCTGTGACTATAGTGAATGAAGAAAAAGATTAGCAAGAAGACAATCAAGATGAAGAAGAGGCTCTAGAAAGTGTTGTCAAGACTCCTAGGTATGTAAGGATTAATCATTCTGAAGATTAGATTATAGGTGATAGAAACAAAGGTGTGTTAACAAGGAAAAGAGTTGCACAAAGCACATATAAATATTTTAAAGAATCCAGTAATGCACTCAAGAACAAAGCACATATCAATTAGGTATCACTTTTTGAGAGAGAAGGTGACAGAGAATGAAGTAAAGTTGGAATATGTGTCCACAAAGGATCAGATTGTAGACATTATCACCAAGCCTTTGCCTAAAGATACCTTTGATTATCTTAGAGAAAAGTTAGGGGTCATTACCCCTCCTATCCTGAACTAAGATGCATAGGAATGCATCAATCCAGTGGTGCTCAAAGTTTCATTCTTTGATCTAGATTGATGTTTTGAGGGCTACCTCTCAGGGGGAGTAGCTAGATGTTTTTGTTAAAGTAAGTGTTGATAACATACAAAGTTTAGTGGATCAGAGCAGTGGCATGCACCCTTCCATTGATGTCAAAGGAGGAGAGAAATCATGTGAAAAAAATAGGGGGAGAAAGAGTGCAGATGTGTAAAAAGAAAGGGGAAGTATCTTGTCTTGATGGTCATTAAGTTTTTCACATCATATGTTGCCATCAATGACAAAGGGGGAGATTGTTACAAGTATGTGCCTAACCAATGTTGTCATTGATGTCAACATATATGTTTTTTCATTGGTGTCAACTGTGCTCTTACTTTGTTGAGTATATTGAGAAAATTAGCCTCTCTGGTGATAACAGTGTTGCAGTGGAAATAGTGTATTATACTTAGAAGAATAGTCCAGAAGTTTGATCCACATTTTCTATAGAATGAATATACTTTCCTGTGGATTGGAATTTATTTAAAGGTCTATTTGAAGAAGTTATATTCCAAGTTTGAGCCTCTAGAATGAAGATTGGAGCGAGTTATGTTCACTAGTGTGAAACTACTTTCTTCTGTATGTTTGGTGGTGACAAGGAGAAAGTGTTATACTCCGCATTCCTCCACATTGAAGTATTTCCATCTGCAGTTCTAGAATCAAGTTTGAAATGATGTTAAGTGTCTTTAATGGTTCATGATTTGGTTGTTTGCAAGCTATCCTTTACTCATGAGAGTGGTTGAGAATGTTGTTCTTGTGCTCTAGTTTGAAGAATCTTCTTGACAGAGTGGTTAGATTTTGTGTAGATGTTTCCTGATGATTACAATGTTCTTGTGGATGTCTCTTGATCATGTTCCTACCTTTGGATTGGTCTGCAAAGAATAATCTAGATCGTGGATGAAGTCTGTTCCTTAAAGACCTAGTGTTCTCACCAATCTTGGCTGGCTTGGTTGATCTCATCGTTTGCAAAGATGCATTGAAGATTGTAGAAGTGTGTTGTGGTGTGGAGGATTGTGTTTGAATCCCAACTAAGGCTTGGCATGATCTACATACATCTTTACATCTTTTCCTTAGCTAAATTTGTATTAGGTCCAAACCTATTTTATTTATGTTTGTAATGCCAACCTTGGAGATTGTTCCAATGGTTGATGAATGTAATACTGACCTTGATGTACATTCCAAGGTTGATGAATTATATAAAAACATGTAATGAAGTTGCGAAAAAGTGTGTGTGTGTGTGTGTGAATATGAAGCGATAAGTGCAAAGGTGTCAGAGTAGAGTAGAGAAGTTATATTGTGCTTCAATGGAACTAAATCCTAACATCGAGTAGATGATACTTAATCAGTTCACCACTTTGGCAGTGAGCCATTCTTTGTAGTGAGCATTTTGGACAGTGAGTCCTTTTGGGAAGTGAGCCTTGTAGGTAGTTTGGAGCCTCTATTTTTTTAGTATTGTTATAATCATATATTTCTGTGGGCTAACACCCACTATGGTTTTTCCCTTTTAGGGTTTTCCACATAAAAATTGGGTGGCTACTATGTTGGATGTGAGATTGGGATTATGTTTCTAGTTTTATGCTTTCATGGCTAAATTTGATTATGAATAATTAAGTTGTTGATGGTTTGATATTCATGTGAAGCTAAGTTTTTGTGACAACTGATTCACCCCCCCTCTCAGTTGTTCGGTGTATTTCAATAGGTATACCCTCTTTTGGTGCCTCCTCATCCTATAATGCTTCTACTCCTCTTCATCCTTAGGATTATATTCATTATCACCCTCCTCATCCTCCTAGTCACTTTCTACATCATAAGCCAAGTGACCCCTATGTGGTCAAACCTCTCTCTAATCCTATCCTTGAAGTGGTCATGTAATGGGAGTCCCTAAAGTAAGAGGGGTCCACAAGGGCATCCCTTGTTGTGCATCTATCATCTCCTACAAAGATTGGTATCATGGGGGAAATCCATAAGAAAATCATTAGCAAGTTGTTATAAAACCCATAAGATGGAGTCTTAATGAAGCCATTGGAATTCCTATCTATCAAGAAACACACTCCTTGACAATGGGATTGAATGGCCATATCTCTTGTTGACCTCTCCTTCATGTCAGTGTAAAGATCCATAATGAAATCATCAATTGTGAGGGTCACCATTACTAGCATGGTTACATCAAAGTGTCCAATTATATGCTATCTAATAGATCTAGGATCTATAGGATTTGTTAGGGGCATTGTACCATGATATAACCTAATGTGATATAAAATCCACACCATGACTAGAGAAGGATGGCTAAAATCTAAAGCTCCCCATCATGTGATCTGATATAAGTCTATATAAACCAAGACTAAGATGTTGACTCCCCATGCATAGACTCTAGCTTCCTCAACCTCTCATATGATTGGTGCCTAACACCATGTTAGCAAAGGAGTCACCTTACCTCTTGACAAGTGGGTGACAATTAACATGATTAGGACTTACATAGATGTGGAATAGCATGGGAAAGAACTAAAGTAAGCTAGATCCCCAACCCATCTCTTAGATCATCATCTCCTAAGAAAGTGGCCCAAGCTAGCCTCTACCCCTCAGACATAGCCTCAAGTGGTGTTAATTTATCCCCTCATACAATAACTCCTAAGATGCAATAGTGATAATCCACTCTCCTCTAGCTCCTAGAAATTGGAAGGTATTTTGTTCAACATCCTAGTAAGTTAAAATATTGTAGTAAATCCATGCAAAAGGTCGAACAATAGGAACACATTACAATCTTATTAGTCCTACCCTCTAGAGGGTAGTAAAATCTACTCTAGAGAGTGCCTCCATGTAAGTATGTTGTAAAATTAGGAAAATCTTTGTTAAACCCCAAAAAACCCTAAAAATTGTAAAAATAAAAAACATAAAAAATAAAAAGATGTAAAACATCTAAAAAATCATAAAAAATATAATTAGACTAGCAAACCAACAAAAGTAACCTCAAAGTGATGAAAAATAGGCAAAGTTCTAATTATCATTGACCAACAAGGGTGATTAGGAATGTCTCTTGAGTGAGCCTACGGTAGCGCAAGTGACCCAAGGATGTGGTAGGGGCATTTGGGTGCCTAGCCCCCTCAACATGAGTGACCAAGTAGGGACACAATGGGTGATCCTACTTGTGCCAAGTGCAAACCCTAGGTAGTCAAAATTAGGAAAATCAAATAGAAATCAATGAAACAAAAGAATGAAAGAATTCCTAACCTAAGAAACAAATAAAATTAAATTTAGCAAACAATTCTAAAATAAATCAACAAACATTAGAATAGAGGCAAAAGAGGGAGTTCTCCTTAATTATCACACTTGAGGGACCACATAAGGTTGAGCTACTTCCATAAGACTGATCTTTCCATCTCTAACTCTCTATTGGATATTCTTAACCTAAGCAACAACCAAAAATCTAAAAAATCATAAAAGATAAAATTAGATTGTTAAACCAACAAAAGTAACCTCAAAGTGATACAAAATAGGTAAAATTTTAATTGTCCCTAACCAACATGAGTGACTAAGAAGGTCTCTTGAGTGACATTAGGGTAGTCTAGGTGGCCCAAGGAAAGTGGCAAGTGCAGTTGGGTGCATATTCCCCTCAACATGGGTGACCAAGTAGGGCCAAAAGGGAAACCCTACCTATGCTAAGTACAAACCCTAGGTAGTCAAAATAAGGGAAAATCAAATGAAAATGAATGGAATAAAATAATAAAATCATTCCTAACCAAAGCAACAACCTAAGAAACAACCTAAAGCAACAAGAAAAATCTAATTTAGCAAATGATTGTAAAATAAATCAATAAAAGTTAAAATAGGAGGAAAAGAGGGAGTTTTCCTCAATTTTCACACTTGAGGGACCACATGAGGCTGAGATATTTCCATAAGATCAATCTCTTCATATCTAACTCTCCATTGACTATTCCTAACCTAAGCAACAACAAAAATCTAAAAGATTATGAAAACCAAAATTAGACCAACAAACCAACAAAAGTAACCTCAAAGTGATGTACAATAGACAAATTTCTATTTTTTATTGACCAATAAGGATGACTAGGAAGGTCTCTTGAGTGACCCTAGGGTAGCCTAGGAAACCCAAGGAAGTTGTAGGGGCACCTAAGTACCTAACCCCCTTAACACAAGTGACTAGGTAGGGTCAAAAGGGGTGACCTTACCTATGCCAAGTACAAACCCCATCTAGCCAAAATTAGGCAAAATAAAATAGAAACCAATCAAATAGAAGAATGAAAGCATTCCTATCCTAAGCAACAAACAAATAAAATTTAGCAAATAATTCTAAAATAAATCAACCAAAGTAAAATAGGGGTAAAAGACGGAGTTTTCCTTAATTCTCACACTCAAGGGACCATGTGAGTCTAACTTGTTTCTATAAGATCAATCTCCTTGTCTCTAACTATCCATTGACTATTCTTAACATAAGCAATAAAAAAATCATAAAAAAATAAAATTAAACTAACAAAACAACAAAAGTAATCTCAAAGTGATGTAAAAGAGGCAAGTTCCTAATTGTTCCTTACCAACAAGGGTGACTAGGAAGGTCTCTTGAGTGAGCCTAGGGTATCTTAAGTAACCCAAGGAAAGTGGTAGGGGAACCTAGGTGCCTAAACCCCTTAACATGGGTGACTAGGTAGGGCCAAAAGGGGTGATCTTACCTATACCAAATGTGAACCCCAGATAGTTAAAATGAGGCTAAATCAAATGGAAATCAATGAAAAAAAGAATGAAAACATTCCTAACCTAAGAAACAACCTAATGCAACAAACAAAATCAAATTTAGCTAATGATTCTAAAATAAATAAACAAAAAGTCAAAATAGGGGCAAAAGAAGGAGTTTTCATGAATTCTCACGCTTGAGGGACCATGTGAGGCTAAGCTACTATCATAAGATCAATCTCCTTATCTCTAACTCTCCATTGAATATTAATTTATGTGATTCCATAACCATTTGAATTTTTTTCTTCCTTTTTCCTCTTTCCTCTCTTTTCTTCTTGTTATTGTCACAAGTGAAAAGAACCCTTTTTTTGGCCCATTTTTACTTTGTTGGATAGTTTTTAGTTTTGTGTTGTGTTTTATAGTATTTTTGTAGTTCATCCAGGAGGATCAAGGTGATATAGGTATACATTGAACCTCACATCAATGTTAAATCCTCTTGTCCTTATTTTTCATTAATATTAAGCTAATTTTTTAAAATTGCACTTGAGTCGGTTCATTTATTTTATAATTTATTTAGGAAAATTGAGGCATCCATGGAAGGTAGTATCTCTCTAACCTCGTACCAATGGTAAGTTCTCTTTTTGTTTTCTATTATCACTTTCTCAATTACCATATTACACATGATTAACCAACTTTTTTGGAAGTTTTGATGCAAGACAACAACAAATAGGTGGGTATGTGCATGGAAATGAGAGACCAAAAGGGGGTCAAAAGTGGCCACTTTTTTTCTAAAATTAGTAAAAACTGATCTTGGATGAGAAATTGAAGATAGCTAAGCTCAAAATTTGAAGATGTGACAATAACAAGATTTGTAGTGCTCAAAACCTAGCTTCTAAACTATTATTTTTTTAAATGGTGGAGATTAAGAGGTTCAAATAAGGGGAGCACACAAAGTGCTCTTGTTTTTGTTAGAAAAATATAACATAGTGTCTAGTGTGCTCCCCCTACAATGTTGACTTTTTAAAAGTATTTCACAAATCACTTTAGTGGAAAATTAGCTAACATCACATAGTTTATGCCTAATTTTTCTACTAATTTCTTTAATTAATATATGAATTTTTATGAATTTTCAAAGTGGACACATAAAAAAAAATATAAATTTGAGTGTGCTCTTGCCTAATTTTTTGAAAACTAATTGAAAATATTTTTTTGAAATGTGTATAGAATAGAGTCTGGAATATAAAAATGTATTTTGTTTCAAATTTGGATGAATGGATAAAAACGACACCAAAAATATTATAGATAGATTTTTTGCAAAAAAAGAAGATGCTAGCAAAATAAATTGAATATAGAAACATTAATGTTATTATATTTAAAAAAACATGGTTAGAATGCTAATAAAAAGCTTGTAGTCATCTTGGCATATTTTAGATTAACATCACAAAACATGTAAACCTAATGGAGAGCATGCTTGAGATTTAGTTTTTTTCTATGTTCTCTTGAAAATACATCTTTGGGTGTCTAAAATGTACGTCAAACCCTTTGATCTAGATTTGTAAAGAAAATCCAACCCTTAGGGTTATAAGTTCCAAATACAATTTATAACATGAATATGTTATAATGCATTCATATTTCTAATTCTCTAAAAAAGTGAGCAACAATTTAGAAAAAGGAAAAACCCATGATTTTGGACCCACATGCTCTATTTATTTTTGTTCACTACACCTTTTGTGACATAGAACCAAACTTGTGATGCTTTTGAGGAACTACAATCATTAGTTGGAAAAATTATCTCACTTCTTGTTATTGTATCAACATAGAAGATTCTAATTGTATGCATTTAAATTAAATTTGATATTAGCAATCATTGTTTTCACGTTTTAAGGAATTAAAATAATTGTTTGACAAAACTAACTAATTTTTTGCCTTACATTGACAAAAACATTCTAATTGCATGTTTTGTGTTTGAATTTGATAAATTGTCAATCATTATTTAAATTAATTTGACCAAATTATGTTAGATTGATATAGAGTTCAACATCATGCCAAGGAAACAACCTAAAAATCAAACATTAAAGAAGTGTGAAGCTGAGAATATGAAGAAAAGAGAATGAATGAGACAACTTTGTGAAAATAAGAAATTGAACTCCATAGATGAAGATATATCATATTTTCCAATTGTATTAGATCATGAAGCATCCAATAAAGAGAGGGATTTAGAGAAACAAAGGAAACAAATGCAAAAATAATTGTGCAAGTAAGAAATTGAATCCAGGAGTTGAAGGTACATCATCTTTGCCATCTTAATTTGATATTGTGGAAAATTCTCAATCACTAATTGAAATGATGATGCATTTCCAAATGCAAATATAGATGGTACACCAATCAATGAATTATTTAATGAGAAAAAATTATCTAATGAATTAATTTTTCTATTGAGAACACCTTCTAGAAATTTGCATAAAAAACCTAAGTTTTTAATTGAAATTGATGAGAACGTGTTATTAAAACCATTGCCTAATAAGATTCTTGAATGTACTTGTAGGAAAATGTTAATAAAATATGGAAACTATTTTTTGAAAACATAAGTGAAATTAGAAGATGTCAATTGTTTGTTGAAATGATAAAAAATCTTCAGTTTAGACTCATCATGAAGATTCTTAGTCTAAGAATATCAAATACCAATAATAAAAAATCTCATCAATGCATATCAAAGTAAGGGTTTGACCTCATGTACCAAAGATAGTAATCCTACATGATGTGTAATTACATCAATTATAGTAAGTAATCAAACAAAGAAATCTTGCTTGATAAGGAAAACAAGTCAAATACTAAAAATAAGTAGAAAAACAATAATGAAAGTGATTGGGAGGCATGAAAGAGTTGAGGACCCAAATAGAAATGAACTATGGTCATTATTTTGTGTTGGAGAACTTCAAGATCAACTGGACAAAATGATGATATAGGTTGGCCACGAGAGCTTAATAAATGCACACCCTATTGAATTTAAAGAAAACACAAAATATGAAAGCCAAATAATAGACATGAAATTGGAGTAAACAAACTAAATAATATTATGAACAAAGTGTGTACATATAGGGTTTAGTGGTTGATTCAAATTAGAAGTAGACTTATACGCTTCAATAGTGGTGACAAGTTTGCTCCTCCAAATGGAAAAGAGGTAGCTTCACATACCTTGAACAAGTTTGACCAACTATCCAAGTCGCCACATAGCCATCTAAGATGGCTTAGTGCCAAGTGTCAAAGTACATGGATAATTACTTAATGAATAATTAAGTAATAACAATAACCTTCTACACTAACACCCACCTTAAGCATAGCTTAGGTGGGCACAAAGAAGGATGGGTCCTGACAACTAGGCCTAATGAAGTACCCATGTACAATGCAATCTCTCATAAAGTGGAGAAAGGAAGAAAACCCAGTGGGAAAAAAATTGCCTCCAAAAGAGAGAAAAGGGAGAAAGTTCACTAGATGATAGTCCTAAAATCCCTACAAGATAGGGCCCATGTGTGCCTCCAAAAAGAACAAGGAATGTTGCATGGTAAATGTTGTAGTAGGCCCCTCTATAACACATGATGCTTCTTCCTTTGAAAGATAGAAACCATGAGTTATCAAACTACTGAATTCCCACTCAATGGAATGTATGAAGGAATTAAGATGCATGGTTCTAGAAGCTTCTCATGTTTCCCAATGTTGATGCTGAAAAGTATCACTACCAAATTATGTTTAACTGAAACATGTGACCTCTCAAAGTCATGTGAAATTTGATGAAGTGCAAGATCCAAAAAAGTGATGTGTGGAATGTCAATGCATGTCATGTGGCTATAATCTAGATCCCACATGAAGTCCTATTGTAAAGAATCTCTAGAAGGCCATTGTGAAGCATCTCTAAATTTTGTAGTAGCAAAAGAAATATTATCAAAGAGAAGACAAATTTCCTAAATACTGTCATAAAGATATGAAATGTGGGACTCTACAAACAAGCAAGAGATGTTAGGTAGAAATTTATCCCAATGATCTAAAAGATTGATATCAATATCTTGTTGTGCAAAGAATCTATATAATCCCTTTATGAAGCAAATCAAAACTCTAAAGTACCAATAGGTCATGGTGGAGGTGATATCAGGCTTGTCCTAAGAACATGAATGTTTAAGCAACCAAGTTGAGCCTCTGATGAACTATCCAAACTAGATACAGGAGTGTGAATCATATAGAAGGAATCATTAGGAGAAGAATGTGTGAAAGTGTAAAGATGAGATAAATTATCATCCTTTCGAATTGCAAAAACCTCTCTACTTTGTAAATCTCGAATAATCATCGAATCTGATGTGAACTCTATTGTCTTCCTTGTCCCACTATTTGTAATATAATATATGGAAAGGAGATTGTTGGACAATTCAAGAACAAAAATGACATTAATGAAACATCCTTTGCCTAAGTCAATAGCTCCTTTCCCACAAACACTCATGTAAGTGTTGTTAGTGTAATATAAAAAATATATACCTCTACTTTCTATACTACACTCATACAAGCTAGAATAGAAAACATGAACTTACTAAAAATATAAGTACAAATTCTAGAAATAAATTACATAACAAGAAATAGAAAGGAAAGAAGAACCTATCACCAAAGGAGGAGAGTCTTGATCCCAGACGTTAGTGTATCGTAGGGACATCTGTGCATTGAGCTATCATTTATATGCTAATAGAATAGCAGGAATCCATATTGTATAGCCAAGTTCATTTTTGTAACCTCATCTGATCAACATACAACACCAAACTAAGTACCCAACAACACAATACACTAAGAAATTGACAAAATAATGCATTTAATTGAAATATAATGAAGAAATGGAATGGCAAGATGAAAGAGGAAACATAAACAAACTCCTATGTGTTTGAATCTTCTTCTTCAAACTACATAACATAAAATGAGAAAAATAGTTGGGGTTGTTTGGGGGTTTTCCTCAATCAAACCCTTGATTTGGTCTTTTGACCTCCACAACAAGCAATAGAAAAGTAGATATTAAAAGTGTGTGAATTCTCCTATCCCAAATGTGACTGGGAATGGTAAGAGCAGTGATTGTGCAAATAGTGGAAACTATAATGAAGGAAATAGAAGGGACGTGAGAATCCCAAGGTACTCAAGGGCACAACAAAATAAATACATGAAATAAAACAATAACAATATCCCCTATAGAGTCTTGAAGAAGCCAATAAGAAAAAGGAGCTAAAAAAGAAAGCTGTGGAGAGTTGTGTGATAGCTAAAGAGATTGAGAGTGTTGTAGAGTGCAAGCTAGTTACAAGAGAGAGACAAGAAGGTTGCCAAAGTGAAATATTCATTCAAAAAGAGAGAGGATGAGGGAGAGGAAGAGGTTGACAAGCCGTTTGGATTTTTTTCAAGCCATTACCTCTCACCCATGAAGATGACAAGTGGAGAAATGCTCAGAAATGGCCACAAAACATAAAACTGTCATGGGATGCTAGCCCATCACATGGATGTTTGCACAAAGTGCAAGTGTCCAAAAAGTTTGGGCTAAAAAACTATGAGGCATTAGAACATCACATGGCCAACACAAAAGTGACAATAAATTTAACAGAAACACAATACAAGAAGCAAGGCCTAAGAACCATGGGAGGGAAAAAGGCTAATGCAAGGGCTAAAATGAGCCTAAAAACAAACTAAGGGAATGGATACTAAAGTAAGGCCAAAATATAGCATGTAGTTGTAAGGGTATGCAATTTACGATGTTATAGTTATTCATCATGATTTTAGATGTACATCTGAAGGTTGTAATGTAGAGAATAGAGTCAGTGAAGAAGCCATGTGATGGAAAGCTCTGGAATAAAGAATCCATGTTCTAGACTCAAAGACTACAGATGCGACAAGAGCATTGCCCTTAGATTTTTCTTTTGCCTTAGATGAATTTGGTGTTGATGAGGACTCTTGGTTAGATTTAGGATCCCTTATATTATTCTTCTCAAGAAGATTTGTGAGATGGTTAATATTTTTCTTCAAACATTTTTTTCTCACTATGCCTTTTCTTGTAAAATGCAGACTTAGCTTTTTCCTTCATAGATTTCCCTTGATCTAAAAATATTTTAATTTTTTATCTTGAGGATTCAAATTTCTTATCTTCCTTGATTTCCTTGTCCTTTTATTTCTCTCCTTTGTTGTTTTTCCCATTTCTAGCAATAAGGGCATGAGGTTTAGAAGACTTCATGGTGCCCATTTGTATCAACTTATATTTCTCCCTTGTTAATTTAGTAATGAACTCATCTAAAGTAATAATTTTCCATGTGGTTCCAAAAGATCTTTTTATGGTATAAAAGGTAGATACAAACACATAGTAGTCAGGACCTAGTTTGGAAGGTATAGAAAGGATAAATGGATCCTCTTTTTTTCTCTATCACACATTCTTTCAACTACAATCTTAATGATTTGAACCTAATGAAATAATCCTCTAAGGTGTCAAAGTATCTAGGGCTCAAACCTATGAGCTCACTCTCTAACTCATGACTTTTTAGCTCATCAACCTTCCCAAAAAATCTTTCTAAGGCTTTCCAAACTTCATTGGGTGTTTTCAAGGCCTCTACATGAAATAGTAGTTCAAGAGATAGGTTTAGACACAAAAACCCAAAGGCTTGATCACATTTGTTAAACCATTTTTCTTTATCTTTAGCAACATTAGGTTCTTTTTTAGTACCCATAGTTAGCCTATACCACCCTTTATTTTTAGCATAAGTTGTATATCAATTTTCCACTCATGATAATTAAAAGGTGTGAGAGGCTTAATAGAGTAATTTGACTCCATACTTAACTAGATTGTTGTAGAGATTTAGAAATGTGTAAAGAAAATATTGATGGAAATGCACAAGTGCACACTAGACATGACACAAGACACCCCCCATAACTCAATATTTTTATGCCTGCTAGATTTTTGACACTTTATAACTTATTGCATAGGTGTGATCTATTTGGAACAAAATATGACACTTTATAATAATAGTGTGAAATCATTTCCAATGGATCGAGATTGAAAAATAACCACTTTCAAAAAAATTAGCACTCAATTTTGAGTTACTTGTCAAAATTTGTCATTGATTTTTTTATTTTGCCTATTTGCCTAAAATTGCACTATATTTTTTTTAATTATTACAATGCTTTCTAAACCTAAGAATAGAAGGGAAAAAAGAGAGAAAAAGTTTAGCCCCCTTTGGTTGGTTGCAACCACCCCATATGACTATGGGGTTAAGAGATTTGGTGGTTATACGCCCTTGATGATGAAATCTTGGGGGAGTTGCAGATGTCAGCAATTCTACCTTTTTTGTTGGTGAATAGTGTAAATCCTTCAATTCAACACAAAAGTAAATGAAGTAAATAATCCACTTAAATACAACATCGCAATATCCAAACAAAAAGATTTAAATAATCCAATTAGATACAACATTTCAAAGATAAAAGAGATGTAATTAATCCTCTTAATCACAATATCTCAAATAAAAGATAATCTCATAAATAAGAATCACAATGTCATTAAATCTTACATAATTGCGTGCTTAATCTAGGTAACAAGCACTATAAAATAATATACATAAATCCATTGGCAAGCATGCCATAATACATCCAATCAAGTACAATAACCATGTACAACAAGAATAATAAATCAACAAGCTCATTAGTCACACGAACCAAGTGGTCCACCACCTACAAGCCAAGAGACAGGAACATGGCCCAGGTGCTTTTTTCACCTAACCATGAAGTATTTACACTTCCCTAGATCCCTTCATGAAACGAAGGAAACCCAGCCTTGCACAAAATGTCTAGCTACTTGGTAACAATTGGCAGGAGTGAACCCCCGATGCAACCTTGATGTTTGAATGTGCAATTCTAAATAATGAAATGCAGATTACAGTATCACAATAGGATGTGACAGAGATATCAATAAATAAGTTTGCTAGACAATAAAACATTTATTTCAATATCATCTCGATTAGACCTAATCCTTTATAAATAACCTGGTACAATTCCTGAAAAAGAGGAAAAGCCATCTCTGATAAATCCACATTCGACATCCTAGCCTAGAAAGCAACCCATTTACATTCCTAAATGAAAAACTACTTCTTTCCCCAAGAAGCAAGAAAATAAATAATAAATTAAAAGATTCAAGTTTTACAATAAATCAATAAAAATCCCTTCCCAAAACATCATTTGAAAAAGACACTTTCCATGAGCAATAAATCATCATTTCATACAATTTGCATTCAAAAGTTTATGTAATTTTGACATAATTTATGTCCATTATTAAATCATAATTTCTCATTATCATATGAAATCTAACTAAGGTTATTTTCCGTATATTCAATCATATTTTCCTAAAAATCATATCCAATTCAACTATTTCCAATTTTGTTATTCAATTTCATAATGGAAATACATAATTAAAAACTGCTTCTTGCTATTTTGTTATTTTTTTGTTCTCAATAATAGGAACTGCAAAAATTAAATAAATAAATACATAATATCTGCTTACTGTTATTTTCTAAATTTGTAAAGGAATTTATACTACAAAATAGTCTATAACAGACACTAGGTTTTTGTCTATATTTTAGCAAGTTTTTAAGTTTCTAAATTATGGGTCAATTTTCTAAATAAAATAGAAAGTTTCAATCAGAAAAATAAAAGAAATTACAATCATATTAAGGTCTGCAATGATTGTTTTTATGGTAGCCATCTAGGGTTTTATCATTGGTTTCCATTCAATACTAACTAAATTTTGAGTTTTAATATCTTGTTTTAGTTTGAAGCATAGGGAAAAATAATATGTTTTAAAACATTATTCAGCCAAACAAGGGATAGTAGACAGTAGTAAAAATCAAGGGGATGATTTGCCAAATCACCCAAGAAAGACAACCAACAGCCATATAGAAGAAGGTGGCCAGAATAGAGGAAGATGGCTATAAAGGAGAAATCAGCCAAAACAGAGGTAAAAACGACCCATAAATCAATTCTTAACAACCACAAACATGATTCAAGAAGGAAAGAATATAATATAAAACCTAGAAATAAATATGGCAATCTATGAAGAATTTGTTGCTGATAGGGACATGTTCCTATTGTTGTCTGTGTCCTTCCTGTTACTGAGTTCCTATTATATAGTCGTGGTTCCCGTTATTGCTGCCAAGAACCTCTTTTAACAATAATCCTTTACCTTATTTTTGCTGACCAAACAATAGGTAAAGAAAATCAAGATTAATTAATTTTAGAACTGAAGTTATTATCCCATTTGCATGATAATCCAACAATCAAATTTAAGCAAAAATTCTATTAAAACAATTAATTGTTTTCTTTGTGCAGTTTACTATTATGCAGTGTAAATTTGGCCTACATAACAGGAAGCTGATTTTTTTAACTCTCTCTTAATCATTTATTTAAAAATATCTAATTATAATAACTCTATAATTAGCATTATTTAATTATTTGACTAAAACATATCTAAATATAATTTAATATAATTAAATTAATTCTAATTTTCATATTGTCTTCCAAACATCCAAAATTAGGTAAATAAAGACAATATTTATTATTGATTTAATTAAAATACAAATAAACATATAATTTTTCCCTTATTCAAATTGCAATATCTATCTTAATTATAATTCAAAAAAGACATTAATTAATTAATGCATTTAATATAAACTATTGTAGCAATTTAAACACAATATTTCCTAATTATTTAAATTATCAATCACACTTATTTTCCACACAGATGCATAAGAAAATCATTCAAAATGCATATGAAAACTACGTGGTGTGTGTGATTGCATCAGGGTAATCCATCCATCAGTTCTTGCCAAGTGGCTAGAACACCTCTACCTCAGCCATGCTCTCATCTTCGATGAGTACCTGCATCCATTTGCACTCAACTCGACATCAATAGGTTAGTGTCTCCAAAAACATTGCTGAGGCAAATTATTATAATCATATCAAAAATTATTTAGCTTTTAAATCAACCTTCAATTTTTCATCAATATAACTCCTAATAATTACCTTCATGCATATAAAATCACTTAAGGTAAATCAAATCACCATAATTGTTCACTAATCTAGAATAATTATACTCTTCATCAAATTGAGACGTGACAATAGTGCATCTTAATGCTAGATTAAAATTGATGGTTAGGCACCCTTCATAGTCCTAGAATATCCTTTAAACACTTGAAATGCCCTTTTCACAGCAAAAATAAAACATTGCAAATTAATCTACAACATAAGGTACCTTTATGTAGGCCATCATAGACAAACCAGTTAGGGGTTTTACACAGTAAATATACTTTTTGTGTAGACTACCTTCCAAATAAATGGGCCTTTAGTTGACCAACCTCCTTCATGTCGTGAGTGGTGAGTCATGTCCTACTCAATCAATCTCCTCTACATACAATTCACCTCTGTAAGAAAAAACTACAAAACAATCTTCCATGCAGATGGAGAAAAGATACACAGAAACATAGATAAAATATTTCTACTTCAATGCAAAAAAAATTAATTTAAAACTTTACAAATTTAACCAGACCAACAAGAAAATCAATTCGGCTTTGATACCATGTTGGAGAACTTCAAGATCGACTGGACAAAATGATGATACAGGTTGGCCATGAGAATTTAACAAACACATGTCCTGCAAAGTTAAAGAAAACACATAATATGCAACCAAAGAATAGACATGAAATTGGAATAAACAAACTGAATAATATTATGAACAAGGTGTGTACATTTGGGTGAAGTAGTTGAGTCAAATTAGAAGTTGACTTATACACTCCAATAGTGGTGGCGAGTTTACTCCTCCAAAATGGCAAAGAGGTAGCACCACATACCTTGGAAGAGTTTGACCAACTCTCCAAGTCACCACATAACCACCTAAGATTGCTTGAGGCCAAGTGTCAAAGTACATGTATAATTACTTAATAAATAATTAAGTAATAACAATAATCTTCTACACTAACATTTGGTAGACTCCCAAAGAAAGATAAAGTCATATTTGAAGCCTTGAAATCCCTAATTGAATATTTTTTGAAAAATAACACAAGAGTATCCCCTAACCAAAGAGATGTAAAATAGAGAATTGGTTTTCAAAACTGTGAGCCACATCTAAAGTATTTTTTGGATATGACTCAAACACTTTTTTTCTCCAAATTTGTAGAGTTATCCTCAAGTTAAAATTAGTCAAAATTATTTTGAAATAAAAAAAAAAAACATTTTTTTGTCAAAATAAATCACATACACACAACTTGTTGTTGTAGAGTCCACATTGAATTGTCTATGCATTATGATCTTTTCAACATATATGTGTATCTTTCCATACTAATGAGATTTTGCAGGAGTATATGATAGAATCTCAACCTAAATTAGAAAGGTTTCATTTCAAGAATTTTTTGTGAAAGAGTAGATAGTGACAATTGTTTTATAAGAAATCATGTTTGGATGGAACATGTGATAGTTGTGGTGGTTTGTAACATTTGAGAAATTGTGTACACATAACATGCAAATTGAAATGAACTAGTAAGTTTTGGAAAATATAAGCCATTGGCATACACTCTAAAAGATGGTAAAGAGGCAAAAAAGTGTTAATTATTGAGTGAAGGAATAGTAGTATCTAAATTTATGCCTATTTTTTGAGGAAATAGTGTGAGTATAGAAGAGATACACATAGAGATTGATGGTTGGACTTACAATTCAAGTTATGCAAGGACATATTTTCTCTTCATATCATCAAGTCAATTGTAGACTTTGTAGTGAATTATACATTACAACCATAGAATGTGGTTCAATCATAGTACTACAACTCCACTTAGGTTTCTATATTTGTGCATATATTATTCATTCATGCACCTAATAGTATAGAGGAATATAGAAATACCTTGAGGAGATATCATTTTTATATTAGTGATGATTGCAAATATTCTATAGATTTTGTGCAAGGTTGCTTTTATATGTTCTATGGTAACTTGAGTAGTAGGAACATCATGTTTGGTCAGCATATCATAGGTTATATAATTGTACATCACAATTTAAGAACTCACAGATGTTCTCTGGGTTGAGTAGGATGCATATAATAAGTGGTGTTTAGCATATATTGAATTTATCTAAGGTTGGGCATGGAAAAGGGGAGCATGATGGTGCAAGGGAATGTATTAAAAGAGCATTGGCACAAGAAGTGTTGAAGTACAAATATAGTGCAAAGTTGATAGATGCAACATCCATCATCAAATATTATAACTTTACAATGGGTCTAGGTAATGAAGGTAAGTCTATAGTTCATTGATTTTTTTCATTGGTAGAAGAAGATAACATTATAAAATATAAAGATTATTGTACAATGCTAGGATCAAGTGAGTTCCACTCTTTTAGAATCTCAAATTCAGATTCATGGACTATTTGTATGAGGTACATAGCATGCTTTTGTTCCTCATGTATAGATTTTTTTGGAATGAGTGTGAGTCAAAAGAGTGGGTTGATGAATGGTGTGCTAGAACTTTAATCCCACTTGAGACATATTGACTTTTAGGAGCACTACAACTCATGGATATGGAATCATTAGTTGACTTTTATGATATTTTAGATCTAGTTCAACCATGTATTATAGATGCATTACTTAATGAAAATCAATATTTTAGATTATGATGTATTTTTTTATCATTTATTGAATTAATCTTTTTTGTTCAATTTAATGTAGGGCATGTTTATGCAATTATTGTAGATGAAGATAATGATGAAGGAATGGATTATTATTTGTGTCTTTGTGTTGAGGTAAAACAAAATTTGGCATCCCCTATCATAGATAGAGAAGACATTGACTATCCTATAGGATTGGTGGTTGTTAATAGAACATGGAATAAAAGGTACCAAATGAAGAAGTTTGATGTGTGGTTGTTTGAGGACTTTGACACAAATAGAAAATTCCTTTATTATTCTGACCTTATTGTGGCATTGAATGTTTGATTGATCATATATGGGGGTACACTCTTGAATAAGAATTTATGGAAAGTTCGTGAGTCTAACCATGGAGCAATACTCGATACCATAAAGAGTAGAGTGGATCCACATGGTTCATTGGATTGAATTAGTGGAATGACACAAAGGTATGTTATGTACTTAAGTTTTTTTATTTGATTATATCTATCTTTTCTTTTCTTTATTTATATCTAGTAGTACTATTAATGTAGGTTAGTGGTGCCAAATAAGCTTCCACCTTCTTGTGGTTGGTACTATTAGTAGATAATTTTATATTCTTGAAGTAAAAAGAAGCTTTAAAAAGTAACAATAAACTAATAATTTTCAAAACAATTACTAATAATGGAAGGGGCTCTAAGAAGAAATGAGGGTTTGTAGGGTTTTCTTCCTTGTTCCTTCTTGGAGCCTCGAGCATTCATCCCAGATTTGATGCACTCAGTTGTTTCATTCCCAGTCTGTTTATAGTAAGCCAGCCTTTTCTTTTTGGATTTTCTAAGTAATTTTTTCATGAATTTTTAATGTTTTTTATTTTTTTCTAACCCCCCTATAGTTTAAGTGTCTATTTTTAAATTTTTTATTATTGAGGGGGAAAATCCCATCCTTTGCATCCACTAACATCGGGGGAGTTAATATGTGTACCCCCTGAGGCTAGTAGTAGCATGGCCATCCTGAGCATTAATAGCTCAGCTGGCACAAAGTAATGAGGTGTGGGGTGAAGAATTTATTCAGAAGGATGTAGAGGCTCAGAAGTCTCGAGAAACACAATCTGGGTTGAAGACAAAAGGAATTATAGGGAAGCCGTAGGTAAGGATCATGACATGCCTGCACCTAAAGAGGTTGGCTTTGAGGTCCATGAGGGAGATGGAGGAAGTGGAGGCCTCGGTAGACTCTCCAATGGAGGAGGCTGAAAAGAGATAGGTAGAGAGAAATAAATGGGTATGTATTCTGGCCCTTGCTCTGGTATCACTTTGGTTGCAAATGAAGAAATGGTTAGTGCAGTTAATAGAGAAGAAAAAATACTAAAAAATGTTGCCATTTTTTTAGTTTGTTTAAATCTAGAAAAATTACTATCTAGAGCCTTTTTTTATGGGTGAATTAATTATGTGTGGGGGAAAAAAATTAGGGATTTATGTTAATTTCTGTAGAATGATACAAAAAGGTCTCTTCATTATTTTTTTCCAGTCTCATGCAATGTAAGAAAAAGTTCTAAAAAAAACTATTGGACCATTGGTCAAACAATATTTAAAGCCTAGTTTTGGTCTGCAGAGGTTTTAAGAGATAAAATTTTGTTTTGTGTTGTTCCATGATGGTTTGAAATCAAGAACCTCCCAGAAAAATTTGTTGCAAATATGTGCCTAATCAGTGTTGTCATTGATGTAAACATATCCTTGTTGTCATTGGTGTCAACTATATCTTATTTTATTACTTGTTTAGAAGACTTGTATGTTGAGGATATTGAGAAAATTAGCCTCTCTAGAAGAAACAAGTGAGTTACATATCTCTTTGTTAGAAATAGTGAAGACAATGCAGTTCAACAAAGTAGATTGCTTAGCATTTCTAGAGTCTGCAGACCAAAGGGTTGTGTAGAGGATTATCTGACATTGCTCTAGTTAAGATTTGAGAGGTCCGTAGGGAGAGTTAGTGAAGTTATGGCCATTTGAGTAGAACCAAGTTTTACAGTTGTTCAGAGGTGATAGAGTGATAGGAGTTTTGTCTGGATTGCTCCGTATTGGAATATTATGGTCTACGGATCTAAAGGTACGTTTGGGATGTTGGGGCGTGTCCTCAACACAAGTGGTTCGTGGTTTGGAAGTCTGCAAGCAATATTTCTAGTGTGATAGTCATGATAGTTGGTGTTCTTAAGTTCCCAGATGGAGATGCAAGTGTTTCTAGTGATTTGAGGTGGTGTGGTTGTTCTTGTTAATTTCATTATGCTTGTGGTGGTCTCCAGATCATGTACCTATTGTGTTGGTGGTCTACATTGAGGATTGAGCTCATGCTTGAAGATTTCTCCTTGGGTGTTTCTCTTCTTTCCAATCTTGGCCGACCTGATGCTTGGTGCATGTTACAGATGATCTAAGAAGAGTTCTATGGAGCGTGGTGTGTTGATCAAGGAAGATTTGAGTCCCAGCTATGCTTGGCTGATAGAGGAGTGGTTTGCATGTAGCATTTTGTATTAAGTCAAGTCTTGTGATTGTAATTTCTTGTAATGCCTATCTTTGAGAATGTTCTAGATAGATGATTGTTTGGCTGACTTTGATGTTCATTCCAAAGTCGATGACATGTATAAATAAGTGTTGTGAAGTCATGGAAATGTGTGGTGGTGAGAGAAGATGCAGATGTAGCGAGGAAGTAAGGACAGAGAAGAGGTGTTGTATGCTTCAATGGAATTGAAACCTTACATGAAGAAGATGCTATTTCTCAGTTCAATCTTTCAGTATTAACATTGTGAATGTTTTTGTAGGCAGTGAGCCTCCTTTGAGTAGTGAGCTTTGGGTAGTGTTCCCAAAGGCAAGTTCCTTCCCATTTTTCTATTCTTTTAACAGAGAATAAATCTTGTGGGTTAACCCCCACCATGGTTTTTCCCTTAATCGGGTTTCCACATAAAAATCTTGGTGTTATGTGTGTTGATTATGTATCTGCTCTTGTGTTCTTGCTTCATTCTTTCATGGTTATATCACTAATCTATTTATAACTGATAAAGGAGATTAAATGCAGGAAAACATAAAGATTTGTGACAACTGATTCACCCCCCTTTCAGTTGTCTTTTCAACAATTAGTATCAGAGCTGGTTCCTCTAAAAGAAGCTTGATTGCTTGAGGAGATCTAGGATGTCGACATACAAGAAAGACATTCTAAGATTTGACAGAACAAATTACTCTCTTTGGACGAATAGAATGGTGTGTCATTTGCAATGTATGGGTGATCTTTATTGGTTGATAACTAAGGATGAGTATAAGCCTCCAGAGAAAGGTCCTTCAACTCCATATGAAATCAAAGATGCTGAAAACAACATTCAGGCTAAAGAAGCATTGTTAAGTGCCATAACTGATGTAGAAATGACAAATGTCCTGGAATTGAAAATTGCTCATGAAATCTGGAAGAGGTTGGAAACTCTATATGAAGGTGATGCATATGTCAAATGTGCTAAGTTACAAAGCCTGAAGGGTAGATACAAAAGTTTGAGGATGAGTGAAGATGAAAACATCACTTCCTTCATGCAGAAGGTGAATGAACTTGTGTGTAGTATCAGGTACACTGGTGGAAAACTGGAAGAATCAGAGATTGTTGGCAAGGTGCTCAGATCCTTACCTGCTTCATACAAGCATAGAGTTGCTGCTATTAAGGAGATTAGGACTATGACAACTGTTACAAGGGATCAGTTGGTTGGTAAGATTTTAACATTTGAAATGAGTGAGTTTGGTGATTCTCTTCCTAAATCAGAATCTACTTTTAAGGCCAGTGTTTTCAGGAAGCAAAGATTTGATCCAAGTGAAAGCTCTTCAAGAAGACTAACCAGATATGAGAAGGCAAGGAAGGAACTTAAAGAAGATGAAATGGAACTTGAACAACTTGAAGCCCTCATGGCCAAAATATTACCAAGAGGATTTGGTAAGTATGAAGGAAAGTTGCCTTTCAAATGTTTTGCTTGCAATAAGATTGGTCATTTTGCTTTAAGATGTCTAGAGAGGGTTTCAAAGCCAAACCCTAACAGACCTAGGTTTAAGAAGAAATTCTACTATGTCCAAGAAGCTGTTGATGAAGGAGTTACATATGATGAATATGATAAAGGAAGGACATTTGGAAATGAATGGGTGTTCATTGCTATCAAAGAAGAAAATCTGGTGCCTACTGAATTTGCTAGCTGTGTGAGTGTGGAAAGTGCCTTGGCTGCTCAGGTTGAAGAAAAGGATGAATGGGTGATTGTAGTGGATGTTCTCATCATATGACAGGTGATAAGAGTAAGATTGTAAGTATGGAAAGATATGAAGGTGGAATTGTGAAGTTTGGGGACAATTCAATTGGTAGAATTTGTGGCAGAGGATCCATCTCTCTTGATGGTAAGAATAACACTAATGATGTTTTGTATGTAGAAGGATTGAATCATAATCTTCTCAGTGTTGGACAATTGGTTGACAAAGGGTATAATCTCTGATTCAAGGATAGAAAATGTAGAATTTTGGAAAGCTCCAGAACTAAGATTGCATCTGGTACACAGACTAGAGGTAATATCTTTCATTTAAGTGGTACTGGTAAAAGTTGTTTGATTGCTCATATTGATTAGAGTTGGTTATGGCATAGGAGAATGTGTCATGTAAACTTTGATAGTATTGTCAAGATAAATACTACTCAGGTTGTGAGAGATCTTCCAAAGATTATAAAACCTGCTAATAGCATGTGTAAGAAATGTCAGTTGGGCAAACAGAGTAGAACTACAATCAAAAGTAAAGAACAATTCTCAAGTGGATTGTTGGAACTTGTGCATACTGATTTGTGTGGTCCTGCCAGAGTTCAGAGTTTGGAAGGAGACAGATACTTTATGTTGTTGATTGATGATTACTCTTAGATGATGTTGGTCACTTTCTTGAGAGAGAAATTAGAAGCTCTTGCCAGATTCAAGGTGTTCAAGGCTAGGGTGGATAATTAGATTGGTGTGAAGATAAAGTGTTTGAGATTTGACAAAGGTGGAGAGTTTACCTCCAGTGAGTTTAATGCATTTTGTGAAAAGCATGGAATAAGAAGACAATTATCTACTCCTAGAACTCCTCAGGAGAATGGAGTTGTGGAAAGGAAGAACCGGACTATTCAAGAGGCTTTTAGAACCATGATGATGGAAGAAAATGTTCCACATGTCTATTGAAGAGAGGCTATGAGTACTATTGTCTACACTCTTAACTGGGTGTAGATCAAAGGTAATACTGGTAAAACTCCTTATGAACTATGGTTTGGTAATGTTCCTACTGTGAAAGACTTTAGAGTTTTTGGTAGTAAATGCTATATCAAAAGAGATGAAGATCTAGGTAAGTTTGATGCAAGGTGTGATGAAATATTTCTGGGTTATTCTAACCAAAGCAAGGCATACCGGTGCTTTAACAAGAGATTGAAAAGGATTGTTGAAAGTGCTAATGTTAAGGTTGATGAAAGCAAGGAGAGACCTTCCAAGACTTGTGGATATGAATTAGATGATCAAAATAAAATTCCTCAAACTCATATTTAGATTGCTCTAGAGAATCCAGGGACTCAAGAAGCTAGTGCAAACGTTGAGGAACAAGTTCAAGAATCAGAGATTCAAGAAAGTCCCAAAACTCCCAGGTATGTGAGGTTGAATCATTTTAAAGATCAGATTATAGGAAATAGAAATAAAGGTGTTCAAACTAGAAGAAAAATTATTCAATAACAAGAAGAGTATTGTTTGATTTCAAAGATTGAACCAAAATCAGTGAATGAAGCTTGTAATGATGAACGTTGGGTAAAAGCAATGGAAGAAGAACTAATGCAAATTGAAAAGAATCATAATTGGGATCTTGTTCCTAGACCTGAAAACAAAAATGTAATTGGAACTAAGTGGGTCTTCCAGAATAAATTGAACGAAAATGGTGAAGTTGTGACAAACAAAGAAAGATTAGTGTGCAAAGGATATTCTCAGGTAGAAGGAATTGATTTTGAGGAAATTTTTACTCCGGTGGAAAGAATTGAAGTAGTCAGATTATTTCCTACCTTTGATGCTTACAAAGATTTCAAAGTTTACTAGATGGATGTCAAGTCAGCATTCCTAAATGGAGATTTGGCAGAAGAAGTCTACATTGAGAAACGAGAAGGATTCCAGTTGTCTGATCAAGGAGATATGATCTTCAGGTTGAGGGAAGCATTGTATGGACTTAAACAAGCCACAAGAGCCTGCTATGCAAGATTAGATAAGTATCTACTAAAGTTAGGTTTTAGCAAAGGCACAACTGACAATAATCTTTATTTCAAAATTGATCATGAACACATCTTGATTGTTGAGGTATTTGTTGATGATATCATCTTTGGTGGAAATGAGAGCATGTGTAAAAAAAATTGCTGATCAAATGCAAAGTGAATTTGAGATGTCCATGCTTGGTGAAATAAATTTTTTCTTGGGTCTGGAAATCATTCAGTCAGATAAGGGCATCTTCATATCTCAGTCTAAGTATGTAAAAGAGTTGTTGAAAAAGTTTGGAATGGAGGATTCGAAACTAGTAAGTACTCCTATGATAACTAGATGCAAGTTGAGTAAAGATGATGAGTCACCTAAGGCAAACTAGAAAAGGTATAGATTAGTGATTGGAGGACTGCTTTATCTGACTCATACCAGACCTGATATTATGAATGCAGTTGGCCTTGTTGCTAAATTTCAAGTTGGTCCTAAAGAATCTCATGTTGTAGCAATCAAAAGAATTTTTAGATATCTGAAGGGAACATTCGATTATGGCTTCTAGTATCCTAAGGATGATGACTTAACTCTTCATGCATATACAAATGTTGATTGGGCATGAGATGTGGATGACAAGAAGAGTACTAGTGGTGGTGCATTTTTCTTGGGAAAGAGATTGGTTTCTTGGTTGAGCAAAAAGCAGGAGGCAATATCTCTATCTACTACAGAGATAGAGTATATAGTAGTAGCAAGCAATTGTATTCAAGTTTTGTGGATGAAGGAAATGTTGAAGGATATCATAATTATGTTTGAAGAGCCTGTTACAATCTTCTGTGATAATTCAAGTGCAATAAACATCTCAAAGAATTTGATGTTGCATTCAAAGACAAAGCATGTATCCATCAAGTTTCACTTTTTGAGAGAGAAGGTAAATGAGAATGAAGTCAAATTGGACTTTGTTCCTTCAAAGGGTTAGATTGCGGATATCTTCACTAAGCCTCTACCTAAGGACACTTTTGAGTATCTCAGAGGGAAGCTAGGGGTGATTACCCTTCCTATTCAAAATTAAGGTGCACTAGTGTGCATCAGTTCAGTGGAACTCATAGTCATATCTTTTGATCCAAATTGATGGTAAGGGGATGCTACTTAGGGGGAGTAGTCAGTATGTTCTGAGTTTAGTTTGGTCTTGTCTAAGAAACAAAAAGGGTGAGAGATGATTGCAAATATGTGCCCTTTTCCATTAATGTCAAAGGGGGAGAGAAGTCATGTGAAAAACATGAAGTAAGTAGTTGCTGGTGAAAGGGGGAGCAGTGAAGAGAGTGGTTGTAGTTGTGATAAGAGAAAGGGGGAGAAGTACTTGTCTTGATGGTTGAAATAGTTTTTCACGTCATATATTGCCATCAATGATAAAGGGGGAGATTGTTGCAAATATGTGCCTAATCAGTGTTGTCATTGATGTCAACATATCTTTGTTGTCATTGATGTCAACTGTATCTTATTTTATTACTTGTTTAGTGTGTATGGTGAAAAATTGATTTAAATTAAACTAATAAAACCAAAAACCAATCACATAAAGCGAACTAATCTAAGTAAAAGCCATTATCATAAAATCAAAGACAAATGAAAGCTCTTACCAAAACCTGTATTGTTCCCTTTTAGAGATGTGTGGATTGCTCAATCAAGTTGCAAAACCAGCTGCAACAAGCAAGTAGTGTGCTCAATGTGCTCAAAGATCAATGTTAAGAGATCGTAAGGTTGCTCAATCGACGCGTTTTGTATGCTCAAAGCTCTATTAAGTATGCCTGAGAATACGATCGAAGAGAGAGGCTCAATGAAGGGGATGAGGGGGGTTTATATAGGTTTCAAGGAAGATCGATCAACGGTCCAGATAATTCAGAAGAATCAACGAAGGAGAACAGTTGAGGAATGTGCAACGAATGAGAAGAAGACATGTGTCTTGCTTTCTTTTGCATGAGAGGAGTTATCAAGAAATAGAAGAATGAGTTAAAGCAATTAACAGAATGTAATGATCAGTTAAGTGATTTAAAACAAGAAGAAGAGATTTGCATGAGAAAAGAAGATATTTAGCTTTATTAAATATAGAAAGCTTGAGTTATATTAGAGATAACTCAAATTAGATGAAAAAACAACTTAAATAAATAATTGATTTATTTAAATTTAGAGAAGATATTTTGAAAGAAATAATTAAATAATTAGAATTATTTAATTTAAAAGATTTGAAAACAAATTAAATAAATAAATTTATTTAATTGTTGTGCATGATTTTGAAAGAACAGAAGATTATAAATAAAATATTTGATTTTATTTATCTTTAGAGAATTGATATAATTTAAATAAATTTGCATGATTTGTTTAAATTTAGAAGAACAATTGATTTAATTAAATAATGTAAATTATTTAATTGTAGATAAGAGGGAATTGTGATGAATTAATTAAATAATTGGATTTATCTAATTAATATGGATTTAATTTTTGGAAAGAGGATAATTAAATAATTAAAATTATTTAATTGTGGAAGAATAACAGAGGAATTTAATTTAATTAATTAAATAAAGAGAATTTATTTATATAATGTCGAAAGTATGTGATTTAGAAGAATTTGGTGAAATTAATTAAATAATTAGATTATTTATTTAATGTTGAAATGCAGGTGTTTTGACAGATTACGAAATGCAAGTGATATGACAACTTGGTCATTTTAGGGTGTCTACATTTTGCCCCTCTTTGATGCAATGCAGCGTGTAGCGTTGCGTCAAAGAAAATGATTGTTGAAGATGTAATACAATTTTTTGATGCCCCAGTATAGGTAGTTGCCCCAGCGTATGCCCCCTCAAGTGGGAAGACAGGGAAGCGGTAGAAGAACTGTGTTGACGCTTGACTAGAAGAGTGCACGACCAGGTAGGAGGAAAAGCAGAAAGGGGTGGGAAGAAAAACTAAGGGTGGGACACTATAAATAGGTCCCATGGGGACCATAATCCTCATTTGCACCCTAGGAGTTACTAAATTTAGAGAGGAGAGCTTCCAAACTAGGTTGAGAGAGTTGAGGAGACAGCAAGGAGAGATGCCGATTCCAGCGCATAGACATCAGGCGGAGCTAGTGCAGACCTACAGGAGGCCAGCAGGAGCTCCGGCAGCGGTAAGTGGTTGAAAACCCCTTTGTAATTTGGCGTGTTAGGGTGGTTTAGGGCTAGGTCTAGGCAGGGTTACCATGTTAGCCAAAAGCGCTTTAGGGAGTCGCAGCACGTATGGTAGTTGGTTATGGCACTTTTGGCATGCCGCAGCGCGGTTGGTAGGGGGTTGAAGCACGGTTGGTAAAATTGACGCGCGTTTGGTGGTTTGGATTAGCGCCGCAGCGCAGTTGGCAAAATGCCACAGCGCTTGTGGCTAGGTAGTGTAGTGTGGTAGGTAGGGAAAGTTAGCGCGATTGGTAGGGAAGTGGGAAAATCGTGTCGCCTCTGGTAGTGCAGAACGATGCGGTTGGTAGGTGGGTGCAGTGCTTGTGGAAAACAAGACGCATTTGGTAGAAAAAGTACAGTGCCTCTGGATAAGCAGTGAAGCGCGTTTGGCAGGGAGGTACAGTGTGTTTGTATATAACAAAGCACTTTTGGTTAAGTAGAAGAAAATGAGGGGTTAAGTAGAATAGGGGGTTTAGAAAAAGGATGCCTATCCTAGGTGACAAGAGGGGAAAGGGATGGTTGGGGGTTGCATAGCATAGCATATGGGTAGATAGGATTTTGAGGGATTGGTTATAGAAGAACTGACAAGTGGTTTGTTTATGGATGCAGAGGATTTTGCCACCACTGATGTCGCAAGAGCGACACCACGTGATTGCCCATGAGGTAGTATAGTTGAAATGGGAGGAGGATGCATTCTTGGAGCACGCGGTACTGTGGCATGTGGCCCACTTGACACACATTAGGGTGAATCTTGCCCTAGTGACAGCAGTGGTAGAGAGATATCACAGCGAGACCTTGTCATTCCACTTTTCGACGGGGGAGGCGATAGTGATGCTGGAGGACATGTACGAGATCCTGCAGATTCAGATTGATGGTGATATAGTGGACTTTGACCTGGCACGGGGTGAGGCAGGCATGGTAGAGGTCTTCTGCGCAGATGACCTATGGATAGATGACAGGGAGATTCGATGGGCAGACGTCCTGAGACTCTGCAATAGGATCAGATGGATAGTTGCATCACTGATTGGCAGCTTCCTGTGTCCAGACAGGAGATCTAGAGGATTATTAGTTGGCTGGGGTACGGTGCTATCAGGGATGTTCACACATGGTAGACAGTATGCGTGGGGCCCCTGTGTACTAGGACAGTTGTATCATGACATGCACCATTGCGTATACAGGAGAGGCCGGAGCCTCTCAGCAGGGGTGACCTTATTATAGGTATGGGCATGGGAGCATATTCTAGTGATCTGACCCATGGTACAGCACCATCGAGATAGAGGTGAGCCCTATCCATTTTTATATGATGGGGTGATTACACACCGGAGGATGGGGTCGGTTAGCCATTGGAGGCGGCAGATTGATGAGATGGACTTGTTCATATGGAGGCCTTGGCTACTATGTGAGGAGTGGGATGACGAGCATGAGCAGCTCATGTATTGCAGACAGGCTCATTATCTGTTTGGGAGATGGATAGATATGATAGAGAGGTACCTACCTAAGCGAGTTCTTAGATAGTTTGGATTACCGCAGGGACTACCAGTGGGGGAGGCCACACATGCCAGGACACGGAGGGAGGTTGGAGACTGGGACGTAGAGATCCCAATGGCTACAGCTTTGGCAGAGGTACGGGGACTTGTCCCCATGAGATGGGATTGGGACTCTGGGCTGGTAGACCCAGGGACGCTGCTAGAGTATGATCAGTATTGGCAGACTCACAAGTCGATCAGATTGACTACACCAGGTGTAGCAGGGGCAGTGGGGGAGGTACTAGTCCTTGGAGGGGAGGCTAGGATGAGACGGTAGGCCTGAGCAGCCAGGCAGCAGGCAGGTGGAGAGGGCAGTGGTCAGCAGGCAGGTGGAGAGGGTAGCGGCCAGCAGGCTGATGTGGAGATGGCAGAGGTAGTGGGCCCGGTCGTAGAGACCGATTTGCAGGCTGCAAGAGGAGATAGCCCAGAGGACTCGATTAGAGCTCTAGATGGTATGACTGAGGAGGGATAGGGATGCAGCGTGGGCGGAGGTGAGGCAGGCTAAGGCCACAGCCCAGACATAGACACAGGCAGCCTCAGTAGCACAGACAACCCTAGTACAACTACAGGCTGGTATGCAGGCACAGGTATAGGCCCAGGTGCAGGCATAGGTACAGGCAGTAGTGCAGGCAGCACTATAGGCACAGGCACAAGCAGCACCCACACCGGCAGGGGATGATGGGCAGCTAGCCCAGACTAGACGGGAGAGGGATGCAGAGGTGCAGCTACGGTTGACTGCAGAGGCCACACTCTTTAGAGTGAGGCAGGAGAGAGAGGAGGCACGTCGTGCACTAGGTGCAGATCAGAGGACCTTATACAATGAGCTTGTCCGGGTGCAGGGAGAGCTAGTATCAGCCAGCAGGGAGGCAGAGTACTACAGGGGTTTGTATGTGGGTGCGGTGCCAGTAGCTCAACAGGCACCGAGTTACAGAGATAGGAGCAGATCTGGGGCATCCGGATCCCGTAGGACAGGGCAGTCAGTGTCCTCAGTTAGGGGACCATTTTTACCACTAGGAGGAGGAGGAGCAGCAGGGGGACCTCCATCGAGCATAGGGGGAGGACAGGGGCCACAATAGGAGGGCAGCTCTACCCACTAGGGCATGCACATTTGTATATTGTATCATATTTGTACCATACTCGTATCACAATGGACACTTGTCTGCG
The DNA here is from genome assembly GCA_027924645.1 of Cunninghamia lanceolata. Lineage (NCBI taxonomy): Eukaryota > Viridiplantae > Streptophyta > Pinopsida > Cupressales > Cupressaceae > Cunninghamia > Cunninghamia lanceolata. Next base: position 2,620,212 of record BSBN01000973.1, on the reverse strand, counting down.
TGCATTCTGATGTATATTTTGTGGGCTCTTGATAGCCTTGATGTACTATTTTGATGCATATTTGGATGTATACACATTTTGTATTATTGATATAGACACAAACATTTTGTATTATGATGACCATTACATGATATATATGATGATCTATTCGGCTCACTGTTGTTCATGCTTCTGTGTATGTATTCCTTAATGTCATGGATGTGATGATATGTATGTATGATTATGGATTCAGATGATGACATATGTTGCTTATATGATGCTTATAGATGTATGATGATAGAGATATATGATGATATAGATGTGATGACTAGTGATATCTGACATGTGGGTTTTGCAGATATGCACCAGCGAGAAGAACAGGAGGAGATGGAGACAGAGACTGTTGATCGATCTTGGTAGTGAAAATGATATAAAGGTTGCGGGAATGGATGAATGAGCTTGTTGCAATGGTTTCACATTTGTATATAAAGAGCAATCCTTATTTTGATATAGCACATGGATAGTTCACCACCAAGGTATAAGAGACCAAGGTGCAGTAATATCCGAGTGCGTGGATGTTGACTCTGCAAGCAAGCGGTTTGAACTTAGATCCTTTAGACATAATATAACCTTGTTGGAACATGTGAATAAGCCATAGTCTTGAACATAAAATAAACTTCAATACATGTAAATGCAAGAAGAGTATTAAATATGTAAGATGCTAGGTCGTAACACACACAAGATAAATATAATGTTAAGAAAGATACTAAAAATCATTCCTCAAACACGGCACACAAAAAAGCAATGACTATGCCCCCAATCTGCAATTGCATCGCAACATACCAAGATTATAGATAAATCAAGGTAGTCTTGAATAGGTAATGGATAAAGGAACAAAAGATAAACCAAAAATCAAATTGACTGACTTACAAAGTAAACATACAGCCAACATATTCTCTTGCCAAAGAGGTTGCTCAGGATAGATTGGATAGGAAAGATAACAGCCTTATCGTAGGAACTCTGTGTCCATTAAAGGGGACTATCTACCTAAAAGACAATATCTTGCTGTAGGAAATGCCACATGTCGCAGGAGACACGTGTGTTGGTCTCGATCATGGAACACTTTGCAGAAGACAAGCTTGTTGATCTAGGGCTTTGGTTAAGCGGGACTTAGCTGATGTTGGCAATCGAAATGCAGGACAGTAGATGACTCTGGAAGGAAGCTGCTTTGCTTCAAGCTTGTTAAGGACTTTTGCTTTGAAAGGATGCGCTAGCTTGCTACTTGAGTTAGTCAAGTTGAGGCAAATGGATTTTGAAAAATGGAAGACTAGAAAGATGAAGTGCTAAATGGATTGAGATGGGTGGAGAATGATGGATCGTGTGTGCCTGAGTACTGGATACATCCTTCGTATTCCAGACTGCCTACATACCCTGTATCCATGGGATCAAGGCACACGATGATGAAAGATGAAAGTGATAAATATGTAGTTCTGGATAGAGTGATGAAATGGATAGAGGTGAAAAGGAGGGGATCTTATGTACCTAAGTACTAGATACTTCCTTCGTATGCCAGACTGCCTACATACCCATATCCATGGGATCAAGGTACCTTAAGATTGAGAAGATGATAATATGTAGTTCTGGTGGGTGTGATGATGTGGGAAAAGTGTGGAGAAGATAACATCCTTATCGTAGGAGTGATGTGTCCGTTAAAGGGGGTTACCTGTGGAAAGGAGAAAGATTGAAGTATGTGTTGCGAACCACGAACAAGGAACTAATCCTAGACCTAAGTTAAGGAAAAAGTTGCCCCCATTCTGGTAGAGGAAACTGTATGGATGACTGACGAAGAAGACTGAGAAAGCTGTGACCTAGGACCAGACAATGTTAACTGTTGACACAGATCAAGATGTGGGATGATGACAAGGGACATTGACAAATTTCCAAGCTATACTAGATAGGGAGATGGAAATGCAAACAAGGTCAATGGTTTTATTATGGATGGATGGAAAGTGCACTGCGACTAGACAAGGATTGGATAGGACTCGATAGACGATGGATGCTGACTCTACACATAGCTCCTGTTTGCCAAGTTTTCACTATGGTACTTATCCAAGGCGCCTATTTGCCAGATTTTTGCCAGAGGACAGATTTTTTTGGATTTTTTTTTTTTTTTGGAATACTCTGAGGATCAGGCATAGAACTTCTTGAGATGGACACTGTTAAGTGGCTCATCTAGAGGAATGCCGTCAGGTGTAGCTAAAATATAAGCTCCTGATCCATATGCTACTGTGACAATGAAGGGACCTAACCAATTAGGCTCAAACTTGCCCTTCTTTTCTCGATCTGCTTGATTTCTCTGATTCTCCTTAAGTACAAGATCACCAACTTGAAACCGTCTTTCTTTGATCTTTTTGTTGTAATTACGCCGGAGCTGGTTTTGATAGACATGGAGATGATTAAGTGCGGCAAGGCGCCTCTCATCTAGTAGTTCAAGCTTAGCTAATCTGGAAGTGCGATACTCGTCTCCGCCAATCAGTTCCTGCATGGATACTCTGAGGGATGGGATCTCGACCTCTATAGGTAGGATGGCTTCAGAGCATAGGGTGTGGTACTCGTTGGTGTTCTGATACTAGTGCGGTAGGCCCATAGGGCGGGATTGAGTTGCAAGTGCCAATCACAACCAGCTTCATTGACTATTTTCTTGAGGATCTTGAGAATAGTCTTATTAGAAGCCTCAGCTTGGCCATTACTCTGCGGATAGTAGGGAGTTGAAAAATGATGTTGGATATTGTATTGTGTGCACAAGGCACGGACATCTTGATTCTTGAATGGTCTCCCATTATTAGTGACAATGGCTTGGGGAATACCATACCGGCTTATGAGGTAGTTTAGGATAAACTTGTCTATTTGCTTACCGGTGATATAGGTCACAAGAATGGCTTCCACCCACTTCGTGAAGTACTCAGTGGTGGTAATGATAAACTTGTGGCCATTGGAGGAGGAAGGGTGGATTTGTCCTACGAGGTCGAGACCCCATTAAGAAAAAGGCCATGGAGTTGTCATAGGTTGTAATTCATGAGCTGGTGCGTGAATCAGATCTCCATGCTGCTGGCATTGTAAACACTTCTTAGCAAATTGTGCAGCATCTTGCTCTATTGTAGGCCAGTAATAACCTATTCTGAGTATCTTCTTAGCAAGATTAGGACCGGTAGAATGTGCGCCACAGATACCTTCGTGTATGTCTCGTAAGGTAGCTTCAACTTCTTCCGCATTAAGACATCGTAAGAGGATACCATCGAGACTCCGGCGATATAGTGTATCACCCAGAATGATGTAACGAGAGGATCAACGGATAAAGGTTTTGCGTTGGGTGGATGATAGGTCAGGGGGAAAGGTTTTGTTCTTGAGGTATTCATAGATATCTTCATACCATGGGGAATTGGGACCAACAAGTTCACAGATGATTTCAGTAATAGGAACGTCGATAGCGGGTATCAACAATTGCTCGATCAAGAATTCACACTTCTGTGTATTTCAAGCATGTCAATCAGTGACCCTACAAAAGCCATAGAATCTGCAGCTTTGTTATGCTCTCTTGGAATTTGCTCAAATGTGATGGTAGAAAAATGTGGTTTGTAGGCATCCACTAGTTGCTTATAGGGGACCAACTTTTCATCCTTTGTTTGGTATTCATCTATGACTTGGCGAATGACTAGCTGTGAGTCTCCATATACTTGTAATTCTGTGATGTCCCATTGAACTGCTGTATTGAGACCTATAAGGAGTGCTTCATACTCGGCAATGTTGTTGGTGCAAGGAAATGCAAGCTGATATGATTTTGGAATGTAGTCATTCTGAGGTGTAACAAATAAGATGCTGGCTCCTAATCCATGCTATGTGTAAGAACCATCAAAATACAACTTCCACATTATGGAGGTAGCAAGAGTGAAGAGATTTTCATCAGGGAAGTCTGCTACCATAGGATGTGTATCTTTCATAGGTGCTTCTGCTAGTTGATCCGCGAGGGCTTGTCCTTTGATTGCTTTATGATCCGTGTACTCAATATCAAACTCACTAAGGATCATGACCCACTTAGCTAGTCGGCCTGTGAGAGCTGCTTTTGCTAGTAGATATTTCAAGGGATCAATCTTTGCTATCAGATTTGTATGTTGGTTCAGCATGTAATGCCGTAACTTTTGGGAGGTGAACACTACTGCTAAACAAGCCCTTTCCATTGGTGAATAATTGAGCTCGTATCCCACCAAGGTTCTACTAATATAATAAATTGCATGCTCCTTTCCTGATTCATCATTTTGTGCTAGAAGGGCCCCTAGGGCCGAATTTGTGGTAGAGATATATAATATCAAAGGTTTGTCTGTGACTGGTGGAACCAATACAGGAGGTGTAGCTAGATACTCTTTAAGTTGGTCAAACGCTGCCTGACACTTGTTGTCCCATCGAAATGAGACATCCTTTCAGAGCAAGTGTTGAAAGGGTTTACATTTATCTGCTAGCTATGATATGAAACGCCGAATGGACTGCAACCTTCCTTGAAGGCTCCTTAGTGCTTTAAGGTTCTTGGGTGGAGGCATCTCCACTATAGCCTTTACTTTCACTGGATCGACTTCGATGCCTCTACAAGATACTATGTATCCCAACAGCTTCCCTGATGTTACATCGAATACACACTTCTTTGGATTGAGTCTTACTTAGTATTTTTCGAGCCCATCGAAGATCTGTCCTAGAACCTATATGTGATCCGCCCTAGAAGATTTAGCTAGTATATCATCAACATAGTCTTCCATGATGTGATGAAAGAGATCATGGAAGATCACTATCATTTCTCTCTGATAGGTTGCTCCTGCATTCTTCAGACCAAACGGCATGACACACCAACAATAATTGCCCCAAGGACAAGTAAAGGTTGTTTTATGTTGATCTTCCTCCGCTATCCTTATCTGATTGTAGCCAAAGAATCCGTCCATGAGAGAAAGCATCTCGTGACCTGCTATCAAGTCCATTATAATGTCAATGTTTGGTAGTGGAAAGTCATCTTTGGGACATGCCTTGTTGAGATCTCTGAAATCATTACACCTGCGGATGCGCCCATTGGGTTTAGACATAGGTACAATGTTTGAGACCCAATCTAAATAGTCAATGGGTCGTATGAACTTGGCATCCAATACTTTCTGTATTTCCACTTTTACCAAGAGAGCGATCTGCGGGTGCATCTTTCTCAACTTTTGCTTGACTGGTTTCACTTTGGGATCAACTGTGACATAATGAACTACTAGCTTAGGGTCTAGCCCTGGCATATCCGCATAGGTCCATGCAAAATTGATGGTTCTTTGCAAGAAAAAGGTGTTAAGATTCCTGTGCTCTGTTTCAGATAATGATGCTGCTAGGAATGTGGTCTTTGGATTTTGTTCTGTGCCAAAGTTTATCTCTATAGAATCTTCCACTAGGAGAACTAATTTCTCTTGATACTTAGATGGTAGGGGAAGGTCAAATCCTCCATCCTCAGGTGCCACAGTTGGGTTTTCACCTTTGGATACGTCCTTTGTTTTTACTATTTTGTGATCAGGAGGTGCCACAGTGTGGTTTTCACCTAGAGATCTTTCTTTATTCGTACTTTTGCGACTGGAGGATTTGGCATTCTCACCAAAATAAGCCATTGACTCTAGTTCCATTACAAAACCTACTTTATGATTGCCAAGAGGGATACCTTCCTGAAGTCCCATGAATTCAGCTAAACTTCGTCATTCTGGAATACATCTATAACAGGGGACCCTTGTTGGTCCCAATCGATAAGTTTAGGGTAGACAAGTGTGACATTCTGGGTGTTTGTGATGGAGGTTAAGGATACAGAGGATAGCGTAAAAATGGAGGATTCTACAAATAGATTGGTCATATGGAGGGAAGAGTCATCGATGATATCCTCTGTGGATGTCGAATCGGCGGGAAAAGTGTCAGCGACCTCGTCGAGGATATACTCGATGTCCAAGGCGTGCGATACCTTCTTACCAAATCCTAATCCCTTCTTGTCTAGCTTCTTTGTCACCACAATGGGTTCCATAGTTCCTTGATTCTATTTCCCAAGGCCACCTTTGCCTTTATAGCCCATGTTTTTTACTATTCTTAAGTCACTGCCATATTGCTTGACTGGTATTGTGACTGGTTCTTTCTCCTTATAGAGCCAAGAAGAAATATCCTCAATAGTTTCCTCTTCCAATAACCATCCATGTTGGAATTAGGTTAGGAATGTTGGGGGAGGAATAGCTACTTTTTTGGTTACTTTGGCAATGGGTGGTTGGCTGTAAGATTTTGGAGATAAAGGCATCCACCCTACACAACAAGATTTTGAGATATCGTAAGTGCCAAAGCCTATATCCCGGATGTGAGCTGTGATTTTGGGGAAGGGTTTAGGTTCACTTGTAGAGGCTTGAGTCAGAGTTTCAAGGTTAACATATAGTGGGGATTCAAGGGCTTTGTCATTTTTAGGCACTTGGTTGCAATTCTTATAACTGCCTTGCAAGACACGGCAGAATTCAAAAGGATTAGGATCTCCTGGGATGGTGATCTCCATACCATTGTATGGGAACTTTAGAGACTGATGGTACATGGAGGGAATAGCTTTCATTGCATGGATCCATGGGCGGCCTAGGATAATGTTGTAAGGTAGCTCAATATCAAGGACTTGACACCTAGTTTCAAGGATGATAGGACCCAGTTGTATAGGCAAGTGAATAACACCTTCTAAACGGTGTTCTGCATCATCATACCCCTTGATTGTAATACTATGATCAGTGTTGACGTGATCCTCAAAGTATCCCAATTGTTTAAGTAACTTTAAAGAACAGATGTTGAGACAAGCACCACCATCTATGAGGATGCATTTGATTTTGCGCTTATGGATGAGAACTTCAATATGAAGGGCATCATTGTGACAAGGATCATGGGATGGGAGATCTTTCTCAGAGAAGACCACATTGTAGGGCGAAGCAATGTTACCTACTATAGCTTGAAAATCTGTGACCGCTATGTTGTTAGGAATGGAAGACTCTTGGAGGGCTTTTTCTAGCACCACTCTATGTGCAGGTGATGACCGTAGAAGGTCCAAAATAGAGATCTATGCTGGTGTTCTCCCTAGATGTTCGACAAGATTATAATTAGACTAAACCAGAATCCTAGGTGTAGGACCATGAATGGTGACATGACCACGACGAGTAGTAACAGCACAATCCGTAGATTTGCCTTTGATTGTGAGGGTAGACACTCGACTCTCTTCAAAACGACCTACAATGGAATCGAAGGATGTGGAAGCATGATTGATACCTTTACCTCTATCCTGAGGAGGAGGTGGACCATGATGAGGGAATGGTTCCTTGTACATGTCGAGATCCTTGTTCATGTGTTGAACTGGTGATTCATTCTCAAAAGTGATTTGATTATCGTCGATGAGGTTTTGGATGAGATGCTTAAGTTTCATGCAAGATGCGGCTCGATGCCCTTTGCTCCTATGGAACTCACAATATTCATTGTCTTTGTAACGTGCAGTTTTGAAAATAGGCTCGCCATATGGGGGAGCATCAGGTAAGGTGATGAGCCCTTTCTGCAAAGCTTGCTGTAAGACTGATTTGATGGGCACTCCCAAGGGAGTGAACTGACGTCGCGGAGGGTAATCTTGTTGGGGCCGCTCTTGTTGTCATTGCTGTTGGTTTTGATAAGGCTACCTTTGTTGCTGCTGTTGTTGAGGTGGAGCTTGACTTGGTTTGGAGAGTTGCAGCGGTGTTTGCAACGTTTGGACATGTTTAGTATTGACCACGCCATTGTTGACCACGTTTTTGTTTTTGTTCCAATATTTGGGTTTATCGTTTGATTGTTGATGAGGAGCGCTATCTTTCGTTTCTTTAAAGATTTTGACCACACCCTTAGCAATGAGGGCCTTCTCAATATTGATTCCATTGTATGTGATTTCATCGAAGGTTGTAGCACTAAGAATTTGCAAATGGAAACCTAACTCTTGGTTGAGGTTCTGCACAAATATGCTAACAGACTGTTTCTCTGGAATCTTGAAAGGGAATTTGCTAGCCATTTGTCTCCATCGTTGAAGGAAAGAAATGAAAGTTTCACCATTTTTCTGTTTATTGTTGCATAGATCGGTCATGGAAATCTCATGCTCTAAGTTGTAAGAAAAATGGGTGGCAAACTTCTCTGCTAGCTCGTTGAAAGACTTGATACCCATGGGTAAGTGTGAGAACCATTCTATTGCTTGATCTCCAAGACTGCGAGGAAAGAGACACATAAGATATGTGTCGTTATGTGAGACCTTGAAGCAAGCAAGATAGAATTCCCTAAGATGGTCTTTTGGGTCACCTTTTCCTTTGTATTTATCAAACTTGAGAATAGTGAAATTTTGAGGAGAAGGGATCATTGGTAATGACTGATCAAAAGGATAAGGACACACTTCCTCTAAAGAGAAGGTTTTCTTGGTGTGGCCAAACGTAAGATCAAATAGTTGTTGTTGGACTTCTGCGATCTTTAGCTCCATAGTCATGGGAGGGGTTGGCAACATCTCCTATTGTCCAAAAAGTGGTTGGTGTTGCCCATACGGAAGATTATAATGTAAGCCATGCACACTGGTGTTATAAGGGTCGTAAGATTGATTGGGATCATACGGGTTGTACGTTTGGTTCAGATTAGGTTGGAATTGGAGGTTTTGATTTGGTAGAGGTGGAGGTGGCGCTAGGTAAGAATGTTGGCTTTGTGATGGTTGAAGAAAAAAATTGGGTGGAGGAAAGCTAAAGTGCGTTTGATTAGGTTGCGATGGCGACACATAGCTTTGGGAAACTTGATGTTGGGAATGTTGAGGGTGGCTAGGCAATGTGTGAAAGAAATTTAGCGTGGATGAACGTTGTGGAGGAGGGACATAGGTAGACGTGATTTGCGATGGTTGGGGTTGATTGAGGATGAGAGTAGAAGAATGTTGTGGTTGGGGTTGATTAAGGATGAGAGTAGAAGAATGTTGTGTTTGTGGTTGCATGACTCTAATTGGTTGAGAGACATGAAGGTGTGATGATATAGGAGGTGGTATTTGTTGAGACCCTTGTTGCATGGCTACATAATTGTTCCCCGGATTGTAATTTGGTGGGAAACCCACGTGTGATGGGGTAACCAAGATTCCACTTGCGATTGGTGTGGACATTTTAGGAGGTGGTTGCATATTCAATCGAGCTAAGGTGGTTTGCTTAGCTAACTCTGCTTGACATTGGAGAGTTTCTTGTTGGTTTTTATAGATCTCCATTGGTGTCAAAAGAGGTGATATGGGTCTCTCCTCTGTTTGATTTTGAAAAAGGGGATTTCGATACTACGAGCCTTGTGTAGGTAAGGGTGTAGTCACCGTTGACATGGTTTGCACCGCTTGTATGGTATCTTAGGTGTTGTTGTTCTCCTTGAGAGTGGATAAATCAAAATCTTGAGGTAACTTGGTGCCTTGCTCTACAAGCAAGCGAAAGAAATGATCTTGGTTCTCACTAAGGATTTTGTCAAAGGCGGCCATAGATCTAGGATCTTGTATGAATTCATCAAGATCTTGCCCATCTTCTTGAGAGGATTGACCTATTTCAAAGTGTCGCTCTTCTTGAGATGGGACTAAATCTACAGTATAACCTTGAGGGACAAAATCCTGAGGCAAGCCAGTGGTGTATTGTGGTGTACTTATCAAAGGGACCCTACCCTCTTGAGGTGGGTTTTGCTCAATAGTATATCCTTGTGGCACAAAATCCGAAGGCAAGCCGGTGGTATATTGAGGTGTTCTTACCAAAGGGAACCCTACCCTCTTGAGGATTGCTTGGTTCGTCAATGTGCGGCATGTTCGGAGAGTTGACTGGCTTTGCCGCGGGTGTACTAGGAGTAACCTTGGGAATAATGTTGAGATGACCTGATTGCAGTGTGTGAGGAGGTGACTTGCGCTTCTTAGGGACAACTTGCTTGGACTTCATAGTTTGCTGGAGCCTAGTGGTTACCATGGAATACCCTAGGACAAGAAAGGTAATGCTGGGTTTCTGTGAGATGCTTTGAGAAACGAACAAACTCTAATGCACAAAGTACTAGACCAAAAGCGCTATACTGTTTGACCAAAGGCGCAGGACTGTGCAACCAAAAGCATGCTACTATGATGCCAAAGGCGATGGACTGAGCTACCAGAAGTGAGTTACTACTATGCCAAAGGCGAGCTATAGTGACCAAAAGCGAGCTACTATTATACCAAGTGTTGGTGCCTGAATTCACTATCAGTTAATTTAGCAATTTTCATGCAGGCACCATCCTGAAATATCCAAAAGGTTCTATGTTTTGGCACCCCTTCAGTGTTTTTCAGCATCTGTATCTCATTTCTTGAGGAGGGGTCTTCGTCTTTTCTCCATCAGCATGCATTCATTTTTGTGTCTTTGACATTCTGGTTTGAACTTGAACCCTTTCTCTCTAAGTTCAATGGTTCAGCGGTTCGAGGTTCATTTTTCTTCTAACGGGTCGCATTATGCATTTGCCTTGCGCAAATATTGCATCGTTGAACCTCCCGCTTGAACCTTTTTGTTTTGGTTCAAGGTTCAATGGTTTGAAGCTTTTTTGCCCATGGAGTATTATTTTTTATGTTTGAACCATCGCGTTGAACCCTTTTGGTTCGGGGTTCAACGGTTCGAGGCTTTGTGTTTGTGTTCGGCGAATGTTGTTTTTGAAGTGCTCTGTTTGGCATTGAACTTCTCAGTTGAACCATCAGGTTGAACCAGTTCATGGTTCAACGGTTCAACAGTTCAGTGCTTTACGCTTTTGGTCTTATCGGAGTGATCGGCCTCATCGGCAAAAGATTTCTTGAGTGCTCCGATTGTTTTGGTCTAGCCGATGGATGTCATCGGCGTGTGTTTGGCTGTCGGCGAAGCAAATTTGTGGCCCGCCGATGTAAGGAGTTTGGCCGATGGAGGAGCAGTGTGTGGCTAGCGAAGATGTCATTGGCGTGACCTTTGAGATCGGCAAAAATCTTTTTAGATGCTCCGATGGTGTGTTTTACACTGACGGAAGGGGAAGAGCCAGGGTCTATCGGCATGGGTTGTATTGTCGGGTGAACGGTGAAATGGTTGGCCGATAGACTAATCTCTGGCTGATGAAGGGAAGTGTTGTGTATGGTCTTCGGTGTGACTTGTGTTGTCGGCGAGGAAGGATTGTGGTGGGCCGACAGTGGGAGGTCTCGCCGATGAAGGAGAAGAGTATAATTCGTTGGTGCATCGGTGAGAGTGTGGTCTATCGGCAGAGGGATCTTTTGCTTGGCCGACGGTATTGGTCTAGCCGATAGGGGATTGTAGTGGCTTCATCAGTGTAACTGATGAGATCAGTGAAGGTTTGGATGGTTGGCCCGATGATGCATCTCTGGCCGATGGGGAAGCGAAGGTAGTGGTCGGCGAGACTGTTGAGATCGGAAGGAGAATTCTGGGGTGTGCTGATGGCTTGGGTTTTGGCGATGGGCTTTTGGAGAAGGCTTATGCGTCGAGCACGGCAAAAGGTGCTCGACACCTATTATGCTCACGACCATGTTTTTAAGGTATTGAAGGAGTCTCCGCAGCACCAATGTGGGACTATTCTTCCTGCACATTTGAAACTTCAGTAAAGTGCATTTTGGCGAGAACTTCTGTTTGAACGCAATGACAGTTTCCAAGTAGGCCGCGGGTGGTTAAGGCCTTTAATGGCGACGATGCAGAGGTATGGGCAATGGTACACATGATCATGTCACCCAATTTTTGAGTGAAGACTCCCAGATGGCGGCGCAGGGCTCGAGGCTTCTCTTGTCTGTTGCTGCAATAACTTCTGAGTGCCATTCCTTTGTGGAGTCTGTATCTGGCAGATTTTTTATTTTTGACCATGTAATTAATTGCTGCAGGTACACTTTCTTGCCAATATAGGAAAACTATGTTACCATTTTTGACATTGTTGAAAACTGGACATTTTGGCTCTGTAATAAGATACAACTAGTTTTGGTTGCTCTGTGCAGCAAAACTTGCAAGTTTATGTATCTCTTGTTGTACGTTTGTGCATGAATCCACTGATTTCATGGTCAATTTTATATGAATAATGCTATGTTTGCATGTGTTATGCTGATTCTGTCTCTAGTTTTGTATGTATCTTTCTTCTGAGTCCAGGCATTCAAGGAATGTCTAAGATTCTAGAACATAGAATTCCTATATTGAATGTTTAATCTTTTAACTTCTGCTCAAGGGGTAGATTAAACTGTTTTTAGATTGAATATTGGGAAGGGTATACTGCAATAGGGATGCCATAAGTATAGATAGCTTAACACTCTGTATTGGGAGATATCTGTAAGGTAGATATCATGTATATCCCCCTGAAATCTAGTTTTAGTTGTTCATGATGATCATTCACAGGTGTATGTCTATCGACTCCAAGCCCTGGATAGGCACCAATCTAGCTCTGTGTTGAGGTTATATACCATGTCCAGCTTTGCATCCAAAAATCAAATCAAACCATTTCATCCTTCCACCTGTTAGTTGTAGGAGTAGGATTAGGATCCCTGCATGCTCTCATACCCAACCAGACATATATGTCCAAGAATGTTGCCAACCTTGTGATTTGTTATACAAATCTTGGTCCTTATGTGAGAGTATTCTGCCTGTTGCTGTCAAGTTATATCTTTCTGTCATTGAGCTAGTCAAGGTCATACTTTTATCAAATAGGGACACCCCCCTTGGTGCAGCAGAACCAGAAGTGAAGGGGAGGAGCTCACGCAACCTCCTGTATTCAGTTGGCTGAATCTGCTTGTGCATTAGAACTGGCAAACCTTAATGCTGATTTAGAAGAAAAACCAACAAAAATGGCGACTCCGCTGGGGATGGTGATTTGAAAATTATTATTTTTGTCCTCCCTAGTGAAATATCTGTGTGTCCATCTGAGTCACCAATAAAAATGGCGACTCTGCTGGGGAGTCTTTCATGTAAATGATGATGCTCTGCTGGTGGTATGAACTCAGAAAAATATGTGTTGAGCTTTTAGCTGCTATAAATTTTGTCCTCTCTGGAGAGGTGGCGACTCTGCAAAAGATCTAAATGCACATGAAAAGTTGATGTGTGTTGTGACAAAAATGTGCTGTTCAGACTTCAGCATCTGTATGAGAAAAGGTACCTTGTTCCTTCCCCTTTATATTTGCTATTTTACTGCATAAGTTAGATGCCAGGGGAAACCTTAGGTCTTAGGCAGACAAAGGATGTCTAAGAGTAAGATTTTTATGAATCCAAGTATGAATTATCCCATACTCAACGGTGAAATGTTGGATAAAAGAATAGAAGAGATAAGAAATAGGTTGATATTCTTAGAGGCTGAGCAGGCCCAGTTAAAAAACAATAACCCTGTTGTGTCTGCCAGTCAAAAAGCTAAACCTCCTGCCACCCCTTTTGATCCTTTGTATGACCAATTAGATTTGTCATGGGTTGACTATAAAGTAGAAACTATGCCTGCTAGGATATACTGTCAGATGCCCAGATTTAGTGGTCACAGTGTATGTGATGGGAATGCACATATCCAAAATTTTCATGAGTTCATGGGAAAGCATTCATTCAGAGATGAGGATATGTGGATGAGGTTTTTTGTTAGGTCCTTTGATGCAAAAGCAAAAGACTAGTATTTGAGCTTTTCAAAAAGATCCTGTGCTTGTTGGGATGAGCTTGTTGACTGTTTCAAAGAAGAATTTGCAAAAGAACTGGCTGATCTTGTTGCAGAATTGATGAGAATCAAAAAACAAGATGAAGAGCCATGTGTTGGTTTTAGTCATAGGTTTGTAGTAGCCTTTTCACAGATCCCAGAAGTCTTCAGACCTGATATTTCAGCCTGTGTAGGCATATTCTTTGAGGCTTTTGAGGAGGGCTCTAGTGCATTACTGAGGGATTTCAAGGTGACAAGTATGCAGATGGCATACAAGTTCGTAGAAAATATATAAAAAATTAGAAATGAGCACTTGTTGAAACCCCTGTCCATAGGTTTTGGTGTGAAAAATAGTTGTGAAGCTGCAAATGACCAAATAATTAAAGCATCATGTACAAATAAAAATGAAAATGAAAGCATAGAGGTTGAGACTGTTGTATCTAAACATAATGCTAACAATACAGCTCAACTGGATTGTTCACCAGTTGAGGATGCCAATGAAGGAACTAATGAAGACTCCCATTGCAACGATGAGGCAGCTGGCCATGAAAACCACAACGAGGTTGTGGATAGTAATGAGCAACTTTTGGAATGGACTTGTGGAGATAATTGTGAGTATTGTACTCAAGATAGAGAAGGTATAAGCAAACAGAAAAACAGTCCCATGTGTGACCCATTGCCTACCTTTCAAACACATGGAGATCATGAAGAGCAGTCAGAAATTGAAATAAGTGCTAGTGCAGAGCATGATTGTTTTTCATTTGATGGTTGTTTTACTTATGACACACAGGCTGATACTCCTCCACAGAGTGAATCCATTGGTGATGAAAATGCATGCTCTGCTGCCCATGAACCAATGGCATACTACGATGAAACTGATGCACCTGGGTCACCCATTTATGACACATGTGATGATGAGGATCTGTCTGAGTATGGTGAGGATCTAGACATTGTTTTTGACTTGGATTCTGTTTCTCATCCTGATGAAAGAGGAAACAACATACATCAGGAAGTGATTGTAAAGATGTGCCAGATTGTAAAAAGATGCTAGAGCCTGATCTTTTCCAGTTTGGTGCTACTATTGGTTGTGTGCATGATGTGCACAATTATGAATTTGAAAGCTTTTCTTTTGAGAGGCCAGCGTATAAAGAGAGCCCTGTTTTTCCTAGTTGTGTGGTGGACTTCGAGTGCTTTCAATTTTCAGTCCAGCTAGGAGATCATTTTGCAATGCATAGTGATGATAACCTGTGTTCTATGCCATTTGAGTATACATTGCTTGATACATTATGCATCCATTTGTTGCCTGATGCTGAGGGTTGTTTGCATAAGGGTGACAGTGACAAACTGAATCAGAAGGTTGAACATGCAAATGACCAAGGTAGCTTATGGTCAGATCATGGTAGCACTCTCAGGCTTGACCCAGTGTATGCAGATGAGAACAAGGTGTTTGACAAGGGGAAATATTGGTTTTCCTTTTCTTGGTGGCCTTAGCCCATCAAGTTTGATTGGTGATGCAGATCATGGTAACTTCATGACTCTATGCCCAATGGATAAGGCACTGGTCTGCATCCCAGAGATCTGGGGTTCTCGCTGCAGTCTTGCACCTGTACGTCCCCAATCAGAGCCACTATTGGTGCCTGAATTCACTGTCAGTTAATTTAGCAATTTTCATGTAGGCACCATCCTAAAATATCCAAAAGGTTCTAAGTTTTGGCACCCCTTCAGTGTTTTTCAGCATCTGCATCTCATTTCTTGAGGAGGGGTCTTCGTCTTTTCTCTATCGGCATGCATTCATTTTTGTGTTTTTGACATTTTGGTTTGAACTTGAACCCTTTTTCTCTAAGTTCAATGGCTCAGTGGTTCGAGGTTCATTTTTCTTCTAATGGGTCGCATTATGCATTTGCCTTGCGCAAATATTGCATCGTTGAACCTCCCGCTTGAACCTTTTTGTTTTGGTTCAAGGTTCAATGGTTCGAAGCTTTTTTTCCCATGGAGTATTATTTTTGATGTTTGAACCATCGCGTTGAACCCTAGTGTTGAACCCTTTTGGTTCAGGGTTCAACGGTTCGAGGCTTTGTGTTTGTGTTCGGCGAATGTTGTTTTTGAAGTGCTCCGTTTGGCATTGAACTTCTCGGTTGAACCATCGGGTTGAACCAGTTCATGGTTCAACGGTTCAATAGTTTAGTGCTTTACATTTTTGGTCTTATCAGAGTGATCAGCCTCATTGGCAAAAGATTTCTTGAGTGCTCTGATTGTTTTGGTCTGGCCGATGGATGTCCATCGGCGTGTGTTTGGCTATCGGCGAAGCAAATTTGTGGCCCGCCGATGTAAGGAGTTTGGCCAATGGATGAGCAATGTGTGGCTGGCGAAGATGTCGTGGGCGTGACCTTTGAGATCGGTAGGAAGCTTTTTGGATGCTCCGATGGTGTGTGTTACACCGACGAAAGGGGAAGAGCCAGGGTCTATCGGCATGGGTTGTATTGTCGGGTGAACGGTGAAATGGTTGGCCGATAGACTAATCTCTGGCCGATGAAGGGAAGTGTTGTGTATGGTCTTTGGCGTGACTTGTGTTGTCAGCGAGGATGGATTGTGGTGGGCCGACAGTGGGAGGTCTCGTCGATGAAGGAGCAGAGTATAATTCGTTGGTGCATCGGTGAGAGTATGGTCTATCGGCAGAGGGATCTTTTGCTTGGTCGACGGTATTGGTCTGGCCGACAGGGGATTGCGGTGGCTTCATCGGTGTAACTGATGAGATCGGCGAAGGTTTGGATGGTTGGCCCGATGATGCATCTCTGGCCGATGGGGAAGCGAAGGTAGCGGTCGGCGAGACCGTTGAGATCGGAAGGAGAATTCTGGGGTGTGCCGATGGCTTGGGTTTTGGCGATGGGCTTTTGGAGAAGGCTTATGCGTCGAGCAGAGCAAAAGGCGCTTGACACCTATTATGCTCACAACCATGTTTTTAAGGTATTGAAGGAGTCTCCGCGGCACCAATGTGGGACTATTCTTCCTGCACATTTGAAACTTCAGTAAAGTGCATTTTGGCGAGAACTTCTGTTTGAACGCAGCGACAATTTCCAGGTAGGCCGCAGGTGGTTGAGGCCTTTAATGGCGATGGTGCAGAGGTATGGGCAATGGTACACATGATCATGTTGCCCGATTTTTGAGTGAAGACTCCCAGATGGTGGCGCAGGGCTCGAGGCTTCTCTTGTCTATTGCTGCAATAACTTCTGAGCGCCATTCCTTTGTGGAGTCTGTATCTGGCAGATTTTTGATTTTTGACCATGTAATTAATTTCTGCGGGTACACTTTCTGGCCAATATAGGCAGACTATGTTACCATTTTTGACGTTGTTGAAAACTGGACATTTTGACTCTGTAATAAGATACAACTAGTTTTGGTTGCTCTGTGCAGCAAAACTTGCAAGTTTATGTATCTCTTGTTGTACGTTTGTGCATGAATCCACTGATTTCATGGTCAATTTTATATGAATAATGCTATGTTTGCATGTGTTATGCTGATTCTGTCTCCAGTTTTGCATGTATCTTTCCTCTGAGTCCAGGCATTCAAGGAATGTCTAAGATTCTAGAACATAGAATTCCTGTGTTGAATGTTTAATCTTTTAACTTCTGCTCAAGGGGTAGATTAAACTATTTTCAGATTGAATATTGGGAAGGGTATACTACAATAGGGATGCCATAAGTATAGACAGCTTAACACTCTATATTGGGAGATATCTGTAAGGCAGATATCATGTATATCCCCCTGAAATCCAGTTTTAGTTGTTCATGCTGATCATTCACAGGTGTATGTCTACCGACTCCAAGCCCTGGATAGGCACCAATCTAGCTCTGTGTTGAGGTTATATACCATGTCTAGCTTTGCATCCAAAAATTAAATCAAACCATTTCATCCTTCCACCTGTTAGTTGTAGGAGTAGGATTAGGATCCCTGCATGCTCTCATACCCAACCAGATATCATGTCCAAGAATGTTGCCAACCTTGTGATTTGTTACGCAAATCTTGGTCCATACATGAGAGTATTCTGCCTATTGCTGTCAAGTTAAATCCTTCTGTCATTGAGCTAGTCAAAGTTATACTTTTATCAAATAGGGACACCCCCTTTGGTGCGGCAGAACCAGAAGTGAAGGGGAGGAGCTCACGCAACCTCCTGTATTCAGTTGGCTGAATCTGCCTATGCATTAGAAGTGGCAAACCCTAATGCTGATTCAGAAGAAAAACCAACACCAAGGGTGCTGAAGTAGAGTTTTACCAAAGGTGAGTTACTGCTATGCCAAAGGTGATCTACTGTACTACCAAAGGCGAGCTGTTGTAAATACCAGGGGCGCTGAAGTAGTGTCTGATGTTTCTAAAAGGCAAAATTTTGATAGATTGTTTCTGTTTCTGATTGGATTTGTTGGCAAGAGAAAACACAGCAAACAATGTTTGGCACACACAAGGGACTGACACAACAGATAGTGTATGTTCAAGGCTCCAAACAAGCCCAATGTTTCCACAGGTATAAGACAATTGCAATCAATAACAAGCACTTTTTATCCCTAGAGACAAGGTTTCATTGCAGTAGATCAGCTCATAGCTTAATACTCCGTCGATAAAAATATCATTCCATAAAGGTGTCGGATATTTAGTATCTTTGCGAGAGACGATAGGTAGGGATATCTCACCCTCCCCTTGGAAAGCTCAAGTAGGTCACAAGAGCTTTATGTCCAAGGGAATACTATCTCTTCTCAAGGGAGCCAATGGTGAGTATCTTAAGGGCTTAAATCGATTCCCCTTGCACTGATGATTACCGTAATGTTCGGAGGTAGGTCGGGTAGTCTCTATCTAGAATGGTTCTTAGTGACTTTGAGGGACCAACGCCTTACGAGCAATGTGATAAGCTACTAAAAGCCTTAACCAATCCTACTAAGAGTATCAAACACTTTGCTCAATGTGAAAATCATTTCCACAAAGAGCTAGTACCTCTTTTTAGTTTGGCACCACAAGGTAAGGCTAACGTCGGTTAGGACTTGGCTTTCGCCTTATCCTTCTTATATAGCAGTTCAAAGGAAAACTCCACTTAGGGTCGTCCCTTTTGGATGAACCGCAATTCAAAAGCAGGCCATTCTAAAGGAAGTACAGAAAAGTAAGAGCAAGCACGTCAAACAAAGGTTAAATTGTCCTGTTATAAGAAAAATAAGGTGCAACTAAATTAGGCACACACACAGTTGTAGTTGTCAATTGTCCCTTATGAAATTGAAGTGTTTGGCATTCATGTCCATTGTCCCTTAGAAAATTGAGGTGTTTGTGCATATATGTCCATTGTCCCTTAAGAAAAGCAGTATGTTTCTAAGACTTAGATTTGCAAAAAAGATTTGTTCAATTATCCTTTTAAGCATGCAATGTGTTTCTAAGACTTAGTGAGATAAATCAAACAGTTCTTCAACGCTCGTCCTGCATGAACATGTTAAAACATCTATTTGCTCTGTGTGAGTAATAAGAAGCTGCAACAAGTCAGTCAGTTCCACCAAAAATTCACAAGTTAGCATAAAACAAATCAACTTTGACCAAAAGTGCTGCACTATCTTACCGGAAGTGACTTACTGTATTTCCAAAAAGCGCTGTAACATAGACCAAAAGTGTCAGAGAATACTACCAGAAGCACTACAAAATATCCAGAAGTGCTATACTGTGCATCCAGAAGTGCAATACTGTTATGCCAAAAGCGACGTCGTGTATACTGGAAGCGCTACAGGATACTACCAGAAGTGCTAAACAAGGACCAGATGTGCTATACTTTGTATCCGGAAGCGCGATACTGTTATGTCGAATGCGCTGTATGGTCTCAGATCATAAAAAGATTAGCTTTTGTCAAAATAACCAGGTCAAAATGAGATTTCATGGTTGATCTACTGTTCTGAGCAATAATATCTGATAGATCTGAATCGTGAAATCCAGAAAACTCAGAAAGTGTAACAACACAATGGATTAACGCAAATGCCGAAGATACCCCTAAATAAATCAGCTTAGGAAGTATCAAAAAGTAGGTTTGAAAGACAAATACAACAGCTTGTCGGACAAATCCACAAGATATGCAACAAGAAAACCCTGCAAAAACACAAGACGAAGTCAAAAAACCTAATTTAGCCAAAAATGCTTAACGATGCTGCCAAGAGCGCCATTCTGTGATACTGAAAGCACTGCTCTGTGCTGCCATAAGCACCATAGTGCCCCCAAGGGCGCTGAATTGTATCTCCAATAGCACTTAACGATGCTGCCAGAAGTGCTTTGAAATGTCGTTTGCGCTGTACCGTACTGTGACTTCAAAAAAATAATTTCTCAAAGAAACAAAGGGATTAGGGGGGTTTATATAGGTTTCAAGGAAGATCGATCAACGGTCCAGATAATTTAGAAGAATCAACGGAGGAGAACAGTTGAGGAACATGCAACGAATGAGAAGAAGACATGTGTCTTGCTTTCTTTTGCATGAGAGGAGTTATCAAGAAATAGAAGAATGAGTTAAAGCAATTAACAGAATGTAATGATCAGTTAAGTGATTTAAAACAAGAAGAAGAGATTTGCATGAGAAAAGAAGATATTTAGCTTTATTAAATATAGAAAGCCTGGGTTATATTAGAGATAACTCAAATTAGATGAAAAAGCAACTTAAATAAATAATTGATTTATTTAAATTTAGAGAAGATATTTTGGAAGAAATAATTAAATAATTAGAATTATTTAATTTAGAAGATTTGAAAACAAATTAAATAAATAAATTTATTTAATTGCTGTGCATGATTTTGAAAGAACAGAAGATTATAAATAAAATATTTGATTTTATTTTTCTTTAAAGAATTGATATAATTTAAATAAATTTGCATGATTTACTTAAATTTAGAAGAACAATTGATTTAATTAAATAATGTAAATTATTTAATTGTAGATAAGAGGGAATTGTGATGAATTAATTAAATAATTGGATTTATCTAATTAATGTGGATTTGATTTTTGGAAAGTGGATAATTAAATAATTAAAATTATTTAATTGTGGAAGAATAATAAAGGAATTTAATTTAATTAATTAAGTAAAGAGAATTTATTTAATTAATGCCAAAAGTATGTGATTTAGAAGAATTTGGTGAAATTAATTAATAATTAGATTATTTATTTAATGTTGAAATGCAGGTGTTTTGACAGATTACGAAATGCAAGTGATATGACAACTTGGTCATTTTAGGGTGTCTACATTTAGAAGACTTGTATGTTGAGGATATTGAGAAAATTAGCCTCTTCGGAAGAAACAAGTGAGTTACATATCTCTTTGTCAGAAACAGTAAAGATAGTGCAGTTCAACAAAGTAGATTGCTCAGCATTTCCAGTAAGATGAACATCAGAGTCTATGGACCAAAGGGTTGTGTAGAGGATTGTTTGATGTTGCTCTAGTTAAAATTTGAGAAGTCCACATGGAGAATTAGTGAAGTTATGGCTATTTGAGTAGAACTAGGTTTTTTAGTTGTTCAAAGGTGACAGAGTGATAGGAATTTGGTCTGGATTGCTCCGTGTTGGAATATTATGGTCTACGGATCTAGAGGTATGTTTGCAATGTGGGTGTGTGTCCTCAACACAAGTGGTTCATGGTTTGGAAGTCCGCAAGTAATCTTTCTAGTGTGACAGTCATGACAGTTGGTGTTCTTAAGTTCTCAGATGGAGATGCAAGTGTTTGTGGTGATTTGTGGTGGTGTGGTTGTTCTTGTTAATTTCATTATTCTTGTGGTGGTCTCAGGATTTGTACCTATTGTGTTTGTGGTTCATATTGAGGATTGAGCTCATGGTTGAAGATTTTTCCTTGGGTGTTGTTGTTCTTTCTAGTCTTGGCTGACCTAATGCTTGGCGCATGTTGTGGATGATCTAAGAAGAGTTCTATAGAGCATGGCATGTTGATTGAGGAAGATTTGAGTCCCAACTATGCTTGGCTGACAGAGGAGTGGTTCATATGTAGCATTTTGTATTAAGTCAAGTCTTGTGATTGTAATTGCTTGTAATGCCTATCTTGGAGAATGTTCTAGATAGATGATTCTTTAGCCGACTTTGATGTTCATTCCAAAGTTAATGACATGTGTGTATGAGGAAAAATCAATTTAACCTAAAATAATAAAACCAAAAACCAATCACATAAAGCGAACCAATCTAAGTAAAAGCCATTATCATAGAATCAAAGACAAATGAAAGCTCTTACCAAAACTTGTATTGTTCCCTTTTAGAGAAGTGTGGATTGCTCAATCAAGTTGAGAAACCATAGCTGCAATAAGCAAGTAGTGTGCTCAATGTGCTCAAAGATCAATGTTAAGAGATCGTAAGGTTGCTCAATCGACGTGTTTTGTATGCTTAAAGCTCTGTTAAGTATGCCTGAGAATACGATTGAAGAGAGAGGTAATGAAGGAGATGAGGGGGGTTTATATAGGTTTCAACAGAGATCGATCAATGGTCCAGATAATTCAGAAGAATCAATGGAGGAGAACAGTTGAGGAACGTGCAACGAATAAGAAGAAGCCAAGTGTCTTTCTTTCTTTTGCATGAGAGGAGTTATCAAGAATAAAAGAATGAGTTAAAGCAATTAATAGAATGTAATGATCAGTTAAGTGATTTAAAACAAGAAGAAGGGATTTGCATGAGAAAAGAAGATATTTTGCTTTATTAAATATATAAAGCTTGAGTTATATTAGAGATAACTCAAATTTAGAAGAAAAAACAACTTAAATAAATAACTGATTTATTTAAATTTAGAGTAGATATTATTAGAAAAAATAATTAAATAATTGGAATTATTTAATTTAGAAGATTTGAAAGCAAATTAAATAAATAAATTTATTTAATTGTTGTGCATGATTTTGGAAGAATGATTTTGATTTGATTAAATGATTAAGAATTATTTAATTTTAGATAAGAGGAAATTTGTGATGAATTAATTAAATAATGAGATTTATTTAATTAATGTAGATTTAATTTTTGGAAAGAGGATAAAGATCAAATTAAATAATTAAAATTATTTAATTGTAGAAGAATAACAGAGGAATTTAATTTAATTAATTAAATAAAGAGAATTTATTTAATTAATGTTGAATTTAGGAGATTTAGAAGAATTTGATGATAATTAATTAAATAATTAGATTATTTAATTAACGTTTGCAATGTAAGTGATTAGACAGATAATGGAATGCAAGTGATTTGATGACACGGTCATTTTAGGGTGTCTACATTTTGCCCCTCTTTGATGTGATGCAGTTTCTAGCGTTGCGTCAAAGAAATTAATTGTCAAAGATGTGATACAATTTATTGATGCCCCAGTGTAGGTATTTGCCCCAGCGTATGCCCCCTTGAGCGGGAAGACGGGGAAGCAGGAGAAGAACTGTGTTGACGCTTGACTAGAAGATTACGCGACCAGGTAGGAGAAAAAGCAGCAAGGGGTGGGAAGAAAACTAAGGGTGGGACACTATAAATAGGTCCCATGGGGACCACAATCCTCATTTGCACCCTAGGAGAGTCTAAATTTAGAGAGGAGAGCTTCCAACCTAGGTTGAGAGAGTTGAGCAGATAGCGAGGAGAGATGCTGATTCCAGCGCACTGACATCGGGCAGAGCTCGTGAGGACGTACCGGAGGCCAGCAGGAGCTCCGGCAGTGGTAAGTGATCGAAAAACCCCTTTGAATTTGTCGTTTGAGGGTAAATTAGGGCTAGGTTTAGGTAGGGTTAGCATGTCAGCCAAAAGCGCTATAGGAAGTCGCGGTGCGTATGGTAGTCGTTTGCAGAGCTGTTGGCACACCGCAGCGCGGCTGGTAGGTGGGTGAAGTGCGGTTGGTAAAATTAGTGTGCGTTTGGTTGTTTGGAACAGTGCTGCAGTGCGGTTGGCAAAATGCCGCAACGCTTGTGGCTAGGTAGTGTAGCGCGGTGGGTAGGGAAAGTTAGTGCGATTGGCAGGGAAGCGGGAAAATCACGTCGCCTCTGGTAGTGCAGAACGGCATGGTTGGTAGGTGGGTGCAGCGCTTGTGTAAAACAAGGCACATTTGGGAGAAAAAGCATAGCACGTCTGGATAAGCAGTGAGGCGCGTTTGGCAAGGAGGTAGAGCGCATTTGTATATAACAAAGCGCTTTTGGTTAAGTAGAAGAAAAATTAGTTAAGTAGAATGGGGGGGTTTAGAATAGGGATGCTTATCCTAGCTGACAAGAGGGGAAAGGGATGGTTGGGGGTTGCCCCTGGGTAGATAGGATTTGAGGGATTTGGGAAAGAGAAACTGAAAAGTGGTTTGTTTATGGATGCAGAGGATTTTGCCACCGCTGATGTCGCGAGAGTGACATCACGCGATTGCACATGAGGTTGTACAGTTGATTTGGGAGGAGGACGCATTCCTGGAGCATGCGGGACTATGGCACATGGTGCATTTGACACACATTAGGGTGAATCTTTCCCTAGTGACAGTAGTGGTAGAGAGGTATCACAGCGAGACCTCCTCATTCCACTTTCTGACGGGGGAGGCGACAGTGACCCTGGAGGATGTATACCGGGCGTGCCAGAATGTGTATGAGGAAAAATTGATTTAATCTAAACTAATAAAACCAAAAACCAATCACATAAAGCGAACCAATCTAAGTAAAAGCCATTATCATAGAATCAAAGACAAATGAAAGCTCTTACTAAAACCTGTATTGTTCTTTTTTGGAGAAGTGTGGATTGCTCAATCAAGTTGTGAAACCATAGCTGCAACAAGCAAGTAGTGTGCTCAAAGTGCTCAAAGATCAATGTTAAGAGATTGTAAGGTTGCTCAATCGACGTGTTTTGTATGCTCAAAGCTCTGTTAAGTATGCCTGAGAATACGATCGAAGAGAGAGACTCAATGAAGGAGATGAGGGGGGTTTATATAGATTTCAATAGAGATCGATCAACGGTCCAGATAATTCAGAAGAATCAATGGAGGAGAACAGTTGAGGAATGTGCAACGAATAAGAAGAAGCCAAGTGTCTTTCTTTCTTTTGCATGAGAGGAGTTATCAAGAATAGAAGAATGAGTGAAAGCAATTAACAGAATGTAATGATCAGTTAAGTGATTTAAAACAAGAAGAAGGGATTTGCATGAGAAAAGAAGATATTTTGCTTTATTAAATATAGAAAGCTTGAGTTATATTAGAGATAACTCAAATCTAGAAGAAAAAGCAACTTAAATAAATAATTGATTTATTTAAATTTAGAGCAGATATTATTGGAAGAAATAATTAAATAATTGGAATTATTTAATTTAGAAGATTTGAAAGCAAATTAAATAAATAAATTTATTTAATTGTTGTGCATGATTTTGGAAGAACAATTTTGATTTAATTAAATAATTTAAGAATTATTTAATTGTAGATAAGATAGAATTTGTTGAATTAATTAAATAATTGGATTTATTTAATTAATGTGGATGTGAATTTTGGAAGGTGACAATGATCTAATTAAATAATTTAAAATTATTTAATTGTGGAAGAATAATAGAGGAATTTGATTTAATTAATTAAATAAAGAGGATTTATTTAATTAATGTCGCAATTTTGTGATTTAGAATAATTTGGTGAAATTAATTAAATAATTAGATTATTTAATTAACGTTGAAATGTAGGTGATTAGATAGATTATGAAATGCAAGTGATTCGACGACACGATCATTTTAGGGTGTCTACAACATGTATAAATAAGTATTGTGAAGTCGTGGAAATGTGTGGTGGTGAGTGAAGATGTGGATGTAGCAAGGAAGTAAGTAAGGGCAGAGTAGGGGTGTTGTACGCTTCAATGGAACTAAACCTTGGATGAAGAAGATGTTGTTTCTTAGTTCAATCTTTCAGTGTTAACATTGTGAATGTTCTTATAGGCAGTGAGCCTCCTTTGAGCATGGATCTCTAGGTAGTGCGCCCAAAGGCAAGTGCCTTCCCATTTTTCTATTCTTTTAATAGAGAATAAATCTTGTGGGTTAACCCCCACCATGGTTTTTCCCTTAACTAGGTTTCCATGTAAAAATCCTAGTATTATGTGTGTTAATTATGTATCTACTCTTGTCTTGTTGATTCATGCTTTCATGGTTATATCACTAATCTGTTTATAAGTGATAAAGAAGATTAAATGCAGCAAAAGATAAAGATTTGTGACAACTGATTCACCCCCCCTCTCAGTTGTCTGCCATAATTTCAACAAAATTATGGAATTTTATTCCTCAAATTTTGTCTCATGTGGGAGAAATCCTTAGAATTGAAGATGCAAAAATCACACTCCCCCATTTGGATGCTAGAGCTCTGGTCTCCCTTAAACATGGTGTTCCTATTCCAAACTATAGAGATATTGAAGGCCTAGGTAAAAAAAATAGATGTCAGCTAGTCGCGCTAGGCAGCTTAAACTCCTATTTCTCTATAAATCTAATGGTCATCAAAAGAAGTCTTGTCCCAACCTAGCTCAGAATATGGAAAAGGTTGACAACGTCCAAGGTAAACTTGAAAATCCAAAAGAGGAGAATGGGGAAGTGGGTGTTAACTCTAATTTTGACCATACCAATCTAGCCTCCCCTAAAATGAACATTGATCACCTTGTTTTGTCTCCAGACTAGATGATTTGTGATGATGGTATAGCAAAGATTGCTGGTCTAGATTTAATCAGTTTGCAAATGAAGCTTAGTGAGCTTAGTTTAGAGCAAGGTGAAGTGTCAGTTAGAAGAATGCCAGGGGATGGCAAATCTTCTGTGGTGTCCATTGCTGGAGGCTCTATGGAGCTCCCAATGGCCAACGGGGGAGAGGTGGCTCATACTTTGGTGGTGGATGAAGCAGGTGGCACCTTGAAATGTAGCCCAAAAAATCTTGCTACTCTTTTGCTTCAGTTGGCTTTTAATACCCTGCAAGAGATTGCATATAATAATATATTTCTAGAGGATAGAGTGGAAAAATCTTCGAGAGACCTTAAGGAGGAAGATTTTAAAAGGAATAACAAAGAAGGGGAGTCATTGGGGGAAAGTCCCCCTAACAAGAAGAATGCACAAGAGCTAGTGCTTGAAGAAATTAAAGCCATCTCTAAAGAAGAAATATAAACTAAGACGAGGGACAATGTCTCCATCAAGCTTGGTGACAAAGTTTACTTGACAGAAAATGTGGGACAGACCTTCAAATCCCCTAACACAATGTTAGTAGAAGAGGCACTAGCAACAAAGTTCAGAAATGAAGAAAGTTTGAAATCTCTAATTACGTCCCTTATCCCTCCCAAAGTGGAGGAAAAGAAAAAAAGGAAATATGCTAGAAAAAAATCAACAAGTAAGAAATCAGAGAGCAAGAAAGAAGAAAAAGCCCCAGAATATTTTAATAAGCTTTGTAAAAAGAGGAAGATGAACCCCCTAATAATTGAAATCTCATGAATATATGCTCTTGGAACATAAGGGAGTTGGAATCCCCAGATAGAAAATAGCTAGTAAGAGATTTTTGTAACAAAAGGAAAAATCTAAGCCTCCTGATGCTCTAGGAGATTAAGGCCACAGGCTTTACTCTTGAAAACAATTTAAGATTTATTTGGAAGGATGCAGGCTATTTTTTCACTAATCATGACAGAGGCAAGGGAGGTATCGCAATTTTGATTGATAACTTCTAGTCCAAATTTGTAGTCCAAAAGGTTTTTCACCTTACAACAGATGCATGTGGCTTACTTTAAAAAGGAAGGTAATGTGTTTGGGGTCTGTTCGGTGTATGTGCCCAATGACTATCTTGGTAGAACTAATCTATGGAAGTGGATGGAGGATAACCTTCCAAAGATCCCCTAGATTATTGGAGACTTCAATATGATAGAGATTGGGGAAGATAAGAAGGGGGGCCTTAAATGGGGCTAGAAAGGGAACGATGCCTTCTTTTGTTCCAAATTTAAAAATTCCCGTAAACTGTTTATCCCCTTGGAAGGAAATAAGGTTGACAGCAGGGGCATCTGGTATACCTGGTGCAACAGTCAGGAGGATAGAAATAGAATTTACTCAAGACTAGAGAGATTTTATGTTTCAGAAGAGAGCTTTTTACTTTTTGTATAAAGGAGATACTAATTATGTGGAAGTAATTCCTTCTACCCTCTCAGACCATCATGCAATTGAGGCCTTTATATGATGGAAACACATTCAAGCGAGAAATAGAATAAAAAAGGACAACAGTTTTAAGCTAAACTATTCTTTGCTTCTGGATTTAGACTGCTCAAAAGGAATTATCACACTAAGAATGATCACCAAGGCTCTATATGCTAATCCCTCCAAAAGAAGCTATTGGAATGCCCTTATTAATAATTGCAAAGTCCTCTTTAATATGGTGGGTAAGAAAATTGCTAAAGATAATAGGAAAGAAGAAGCAGCCTTGTAAAGCTCTTTTCTGAGATATTAAAATGAACTGTAGCAAGACCCTAAAAATGAAGCAGCTCTGGAATAGTTAAGTGTAGCCAAACATAAGCTAAGAAAGTTTCAAACTATTAGGGACCCAGGTGCTAGGGTTAGGGACAAATTAACTAGATAGAAGAGGGAGATAAAGGTACTATATATTTTTTTTAATCTTCTAAAAGCAAAGAATACAAGGAAGGACGTTGGTTTAGTAGTGGAGGATAATGTATGCTATAGAGACAATGAAGAAATTAAAGAGATCTTTCAATCCTTTTATCAAAAAATATTTACAATAGAAGACCATTATGAGGAGTACAAAGAGGCCCAGATCCTTTGTAAGAGAATCTGTCCCAAGAAAATAATAGAAGAAATGAGTAATGCCTTAAAAAAGCAGTCATTAAAGAAGAAATATATTTGGCTATCAAATCCATGGAAAATTGGCAAATCTCCTAGATTTGATGGAATTCCAATAGAGTTCTACAAAGTAAATGAAAAGTGGATAGTGGATGATCTGTTAGAAGTTTATGATGAAGCCATTTAGGCTGGCACTTTTGGGAAAGAGATAAATAGGTGAGTAATTAAACTTCTACCTAAATAAGGAGACAAAACAAACATCATGAATTGGAGACCAATAATGTTACTCAATGTTGTTCCAAATATGTGCCTAAGTGGGGTTGTCATTGATGTCAACATATTCTTGTTGCCATTAGTGTCAACTGTATCCTATTTTGTTGTTTGTATAGAAGACCAGATTGTTGAGGATATTGAGAAAATTAATAACAATCAATGCATGTGGATCATGTGGCTATGTAGAGAGAGGATTGTCAGAGGTTACTCTAGTTAATATTTCAGAAATCTGCATGAATATTTGAAGGAGTTATGGCCATTTGAGTAGAACCAGTTCCTGCAATACTCAGGAAAGATAGAGTGACAAGAAAGAGGTTCAGATTGCTCCAGTAATATAAAATTGTGATCTATGGATCTTAAGGCATGTTTGGGAAGTCAGTGTTTATCATCAACTCCAGTGGTTTGTGGTTTGGAGGTCCACAAGCTATCCTTCTAGTTTAACAATCATGGCAGATAGTGTTCTTGAGATTCCGGAGGAAGATTCAAATGTTTCTGGCAATATGGCTTAGAGTGAATGTTATTGGTGATTTCAATGTGCTTGTGGAGGTCTTTGGATCATATGTGGCTACTATGTTGGAGGTGCGCATTGAAGTTTGAGTTTGTTAATTGAATATTTCTTCTTTAAGGTTGATTTTCTTCCCAGTCTTGGCCAACTGGATGTTCCTAGCATGTTGCGGATGCCTTAAGGGCATTTTTATGAAGCATGGAGTGATTGTAGAAGAAAATTCAAGTCTCAGTTATATTTGGCCAATAGTGTGAAGATATGCGTTGAGTTTAACCAACCTTGTTGATCATTCCAAGGTTGATAAAACATATAAATACTTGTAGAGTCATTGAAAAACCATCCTTGTGAAAAAAAGATAAAATCTGAATAAAGGATCAGAAGTAGAGCATAGAAGAATAGGAGCGAGAGTAGTACAAAGTAAGAAGAAGAATTTGGGGCAAAGTAAAATTTCTTGAGCATTCATTGAAACTAAATCAGGCATGAAGTAGATGCTATTTCTTAGTTAATTCTTTCTAAATAAATTCTGTAGGCAGTGAGCCTCTCCTTTGAGTAGTGAGCTCTGGGCAGTGTGCTCCAAGGGATGTGCCTTCTATTTTATTAAAGTACTTTTAATAGGGTACACATTTTTGTGGGTTAACCCCCATCATGGTTTTTCCCTTAACTGGGTTTCCACGTCAAAATCTTGGTGTTAAATGTGTTGATTATGTTTCTGCTCTTATATTGTTGATCTATGCTTTGATGTTTACATCATTAATCTGGTAGTCAGATAATAAAGAAGGTTAAAAGAAGAAAAAGTATTTATTCTGGGACAATTGATTCACCCCCCTCTCAGTTGTCTGGTCTAATTCCAATAATTGGTATCAGAGCTAGATCCTCTTCTAAAATATTGACCACTTGAGGAGATCTAGGATGTTGACCTATAAGAAGGATAGTCCAAGATTTGATGGAAAAATTATTCTATTTGGAAGAATTGCATGGAGTGCCATTTGTAATGCATGGGTGATGTCTATTGGGCAATAACTAGTGTTGAGTATAAACCTCTAGAAAAGGGTCCTTCAACTCCAGATCAAATCAAAGATGTTGAAAATAATTTTTGAGCTAAAGAAGCCTTGTTGAGTGCCCTAACTAATTCAGAAATGACAATGTGTTTGGTCTAAATACTACTTATGAAATCTAGAAAAAGTTGGAGTTTCTGTATGAAGGTGATAAATATGTCAAATGAGCCAAGCTACAAAGTTTGAGAGGAAAATTTGAAACTATGAGGATGAGCAAAGATGAAAACATCACAATCTACATGCAAAAGATAAATGAACTTGTGTGTGGTATTAGGTGTGCTGGTGGAACTTTGGAAGAATAAGAGACTGTATCAAAAGTGCTCAAATCTTTACCTGATTCATACAAACATAAGGTTGCAACCATAGAAGAGATTAGGACTGTCTTAGATGATACAAGAGATCATCTAGTTGGCATAATTTTAGCTTTTGAATTAAGTGAGTTTGGTGATTCTCTTCCCGAGTCAAAATCTACATTTAAGGCTAGTGTATATGGAAAACAAATATATGATCCAGGTGAAAGCTCTTCTACAAAATCAAATAGATTCATGAAGACAAGGAAGGATCTTGAATATGTTGAAATTGAAATTGCAGATCTTGAAGCTCTTCTTGCCAAAACATTGCCAAGAGGATCCAGTAAGTATGAAGGAAAATTGCCACTCAAATGTTTTGCTTGTAATAAGATTGGTCATTTTGCCTCAAGATGTCTAGAGAGGTTTTCAAAACCAAATCCTAATAGATATAGAAATCAGAACAAATGTTACTATGTCCAAGAAACTAGAGAAGAAGGAGTCACAGATGATGAATCTAATCATGGAGGTTCCCCTAAAAAATGATTGGGTGTTCATTGCCATCAAAGAAGAAGATCTGGTGTCTATTAAATCTGCTAGCTATGCAAATATGGAAAGTGCCTTGGTGGCTCAAGTTATTGAGAAAGATAAATAGGTGATTGATGGTGGACGTTCTCATCATATGACTGGAGACAAGAGTAAGTTTGTGAATTTTGAAAATTATGAAGGTGGACTTGTGAAATTTGGAGATAACTCAGCTGGTAGAATCTGTGATAGAGGATCCATCTCTTTTGATGGTAAGATAAGCAACAATGATGTTCTATATGTGGAACGACTGAAACATAATCTTCTTAGTGTTGGACAATTGGTTGATAAAGGTTATGATCTTCGATTCAAGGATGGAAAGTGCAGAATCTTGGAAAGTTTTGAAACTAAAATTGCATTTGGTACTCAAACTAGAGGTAACATTTTTCATTTAAGTAGCTCTGGCAAAAGTTGTTTGATTACTCAAATAGATCAAAGTTGGTTATGGCAAAGAAGATGTGTCATGTGAATTTTGATAACATTGTCAAAAATAAGTACCACTCAAGCTGTAAGAGATCTTCCAAAACTTGTGAAACCTAATAGCATGTGTAGAGAA
Source organism: Cunninghamia lanceolata (assembly GCA_027924645.1). Classification (NCBI taxonomy): domain Eukaryota; kingdom Viridiplantae; phylum Streptophyta; class Pinopsida; order Cupressales; family Cupressaceae; genus Cunninghamia; species Cunninghamia lanceolata. The sequence goes on along the minus strand of BSBN01000973.1, from coordinate 2,588,514 downwards.
TGTCAATTGGGGAAACAGAGCAAAATTTCATTCAAATGTAAGGAACAAGTTTCACATGGATGATTGGAACTAGTACATACTAATCTCTGTGGTCCTGCTAGAATTAGGAGTGTGCAAGGAGACATATTTTATGTTGCTGATTGATGACTACTCCAGGATGATATGGGTAACTTTCCTAAAAGAAAAATCAGAAGCTCTTGATAAATTTAAGGTGTTCAAAGTGATAGTGGAAAATGAAATTGGTGAAAAATTGAAATGTCTGAGATCCGACAGAGGTGGAGAATTTACTTCTTATGAGTTTGATGCTTTCTGTGAAAAGCATGACATAAAAAGACAATTATCTGCTCCTAGGACTCCCCAATAAAATGGTGTTGTGGAAAGAAAGAACTGGACCATTCAAGAAGCTGCCAGGACCATGATGATGGAAATAAATGTTCCTCAAGTTTATTGGAAAGAAGTTGTAAGTACTGCTGTCTACACTCTTAACCGAGTGTAGATCAAAGCCAATTTTGGTATGACCCCTTATGAACTATGGTTTGGTCATCCTCCTACTATGAGATATTTCATATTTTTTGGTAGTAAATGCTATATCAAAAGAGATGAGGATTTAGGCAAGTTTGATACAAGAAGTTATAAGGGAATATTTCTGGGATACTCTACTCAAAGTAAGGCTTACTGGTGCTTTAACAAGAGGTTGAAAAAGATTGTTGAAAGTGCTAATGTTAGAGTTGATGAGAGCAAGGAAGGACATTCCAAGTTCTATGGATATGATTGTGATGATCAAAATGAAAGTTAAAATCAAGGAAGGTTAGTTCAAACTTTGACTCAGTTGTAGATTGATCTGAAAACTCCAGACTCAAGGAATTAATACAGATATTGAGGAACAAGCTGAAGAAACAGAAGCCCAAGCAATTCCCAAAACCCCCAAGTATGTACAAATGAATCATCCTAAAGACAAAATCATAGGAGATAAAAATAGAGGTGTTCAAACTAGGAGAAGTGTTGCTGAAGATCAAGAAGAAATTTGTCTGATTTCAAAGATTGAACCTAAATCAGTAAGTGAAGCTTGCAATGATGAAAACTGGGCTAAGGCAATGGAAGAAGAATTGATGCAAATTGAAAAGAATCACACTTGGGATCTTGTTCCCAGACTTGAGGACAAAAATGTGATTGGAACCAAATGGGTCTTTCAGAACAAACTGAATGAAGATAGTGAGTTTGTACGAAACAAGGCAAGGTTGGTATGTAAAGGCTATTCTCAAGTGGAAGGAATTGATTTTGAAGAAACTTTTGCTCCGGTGGCAAGGATAGAGGCAGTTAGATTATTTCTTGTTTTTGCTGCTTTCAAAGATTTTAAAGCCTATTAGATGGATGTAAAATTAGCATTTCTAAATGGAGATTTGGAGGAAGAAGTTTACATTGAACAACCAGAAGGATTTTAGTTGTCTAATCAGGGAGATAAGGTTTGTATACTAAGAAAAGCCTTGTATGGACTCAAGCAAGCTCCAAGAGCCTGGTATGCCAAATTGGATAAACATTTGCTTAAGCAAGGATTTAGCAAAGGTGCTGTTGATAGTAATTTGTACTTCAAGATAAATCATGAGGACATTCTAATTGTTGAAGTCTTTGTTGATGATATCATTTTTGGTGGAAATGAATGCATGTGCAAAGCATTTGTTGATCAGATGAAAAGTGAGTTTGAAATGTCAATGTTTGGTGAGATGAATTTCTTCCTAGGTCTGCAAATTGTTCAGTCAGATAAAGGTATCTTATATCTCAGTCTAAGTATATGAAAGAATTGTTGAAGAAGTTTGGAATGGAAGATTCAAAGCCAGTAGGTACTCCTATGGTAACCGGATGTAAGCTAACCAAATAGGATGACTCTCCAAAGGCAAATTAGAAAAGGTATAGATCAATGATTAGAGGACTGCTCTATTTGACTCCTACTAGACCTAACATCATGAATGTAGTTGGACTTGTTGCCAGATTTCAAGTTGATCCAAAAGAATCCCATGTTGTGGTAGTTAAAATTATTTTTAGATATCTCAAGGGGACAATTGATTATGGACTGTGGTACCCAAAGGACAATGACTTCACTCTTCATGCATATACAGATCCTGATTGGGCAAGAGATGTGGATGATAGAAAAAGTACTAGTGGTGGTGCCTTCTTCTTGGAGAAAAGATAGGTCTCTTGGATAAGAAAAAAGTAAGAGGCAATATCTCTATCTACTGCAGAGGTAGAGTATATAGTAGCAGCAAATAATTTTACTTAGGTTTTGTGGATGAAGAAAATGTTGAAGGACATCAGAATTGTGTTTGAGGAGCCAGTCAAAATTTTCTATGATTATTCAAGTGCTATAAGCATTTCAAAGAATCTAGTATTGCATTAAAAAATAAAGCATATATCTATCAAGTTTCATTTCTTGAGAGAGAAAGTAAGTGAGAATGAAGACAAGTTGGAATTTGTGCCTTCCAAGGATTATATTGCAGATGTCTTCACTAAGCCTTTTCCCAAGGATACTTTTGAGTATCTCAAAGAGAAGTTAGGGGTTATTACCCCTCCTGATCAAAACTAAGATGCACTAAGGTGCATCAGTTCGGTGGAATTCACATTCATATCGTTTGATCCAGATTGATGTTAAGGAGGTACTACTCAAAGGGGGAGTAGTTAGTATCCAAATATGTGCTCTTTGCCATTGATGTCAAAGGGGGAGAGAAGTCATGTGAAAAACTAGTTGTTGATGTAAGGGGGAGCAATAAAGAAATTAATTATAGAAGTGAGAAGAGAAAAGGGGAGAAGTTCTTGTCTTGATGGTTAAATTCAATTTTTCACATCATATGTTGCCATCAATGAAAAAGGGGGAGATTGTTACAAATATGTACCTAAGTGGTGTTGTAATTGATGTCAACATATTCTTATTGCCATTAGTGTCAACTGTATCCTATTTTGTTGTCTGTATAGAAGACTGGATTATTGAGGATATTGATAAAATTAATAATAATCAATGCATGTGGATCATGTGGTTGTGTAGAGGATTGTTAGAGGTTGCTCTAGTTAATATTTGAGAAGTCCACATGAAGATTTGAAGGAGTTATGGCCATCTGAGTAGAACCAGTTCCTACAATACTTAGTAAAGACAGAGTGATGGGAAAGAGGTCCAGATTGCTCTGGTAATATAAAATTGTGATGTACAGATCTGAAGGCATGTTTGGGAAGTCAGTGTGTATCATCAACTCCAGTGGTTTGTGGTTTGGAGGTCCGCAAGCTATCTTTCTAGTTTAACAGTCATGGCAGAGAGTGTTCTTGAGGTTCCAGAGGAAGATTCAAATGTTTATAGCAATATGGTTTAGAGTGAATGTTATTGGTGATTTTAATGTGCTTGTGGAGGTCTTTGGATCATGTGGCTACTATGTTGGAGGTGCACATTGAAGTTTGAGTTTGTTAATTAAAGATTTCTTTTTTAAGGTTGATGTTCTTCCTAGTCTTGGCCAACTGGATGTTCCTAGCATGATGCAGATGCCTTAAGGGCATTTTTATGAAGCATGGAGTGATTGTAGAAGCAGATTCAAGTCTCAGTTATATTTGGCTGTCAGTGTGAAGATCCGCATTGAGTTTACTTGACCTTGTTGATCATTCCAAGGTTGATAAAGCATATAAATACTTGTTGTAGAGTCATTGAAAAATCATCCTTGTGCAAAACAGATAAAATCTGAATAAAGGATTAGGGGTAGAGAAGAGAAGAATAGGAGCAAGAGTAGTACATAGTATGAAGAAGAATTTGGGGCAAAGAAAAAGTTCTTGAGCATTCATTGAAACTGAATTAGGCATGATGTAGGTGTTATTTCTTAGTTAATTCTTTCTAAATAAATTATGTATGTAGTGAGCCTCTCCTTTAAGCAGTGAGCTCTGGGCAATGCACCCAAAGGCATGTACCTTCTATTTTATTAAAATACTTTTAATAGGGTACACATTTTTATGGGTTAACCCCCACTGTGGTTTTTCCCTTAACCAGGTTTCCACATCAAAATCTTGGTGTCAAATGTGTTGAATATGTTTCTGCTCTTATGTTGTTGATCTATGCTTTAATGTTTACATCATTAATCTAGTAGTCAGATAATAAAGAAGGTTAAAAGAAGAAAAAGTATTTATTTTGGGACAACTGATTCACCCCCCCTCTCAGTTGTTCGGTCTAATTCCAACAAATGTGTCATATAAATCCTTGCTAAAATTTTATCTATGAGACTTATCGACATATTGCCAAATATTATCAACCATACCTAGACATGATTTATCAAAGGAAGGTATATTTTGGAAAACCTTATCACAAGTTGGGAGGCTCTGGACTGGGCCAAGAGAAGTGGACAAAATGCAAGAATCCTTCTACTTGTGTTTGAAAAGGCGTACGAAATAATAGAATGGTCTTTCATATTCATAATTTTGGAATCCCTTGGATTTCCAAAGGAATACTGTAATATGGTAAGGGTGTTGTTTAGAGAAGCTTTTGTTCATATAGATATAAATGACCCCCTTTCCAACCTATTCAACTTGGAAAGATCCATTACGCAGGGCTGCCCCCTTGCCCCTGCACTATTTGTTATTTCATCTGAAGCTCTATTTTATTTCTTAAGAACCAAGTTTTTAAAAGATCTCAAAGGGCTTAGCCTTCCTAATAAAGAAACATTGTTTAATGTCCAGTTTGCATATGACACTGCCTTATTCCTTATTTTGGAAGAAAATAACTTTCGAAACTTGGAAATTAGGTTGTCGGTCTTCTGCAAAGCTACAGGAGCTAGAATTTCTCATACTAAGATAGTTTTGCTTGGCTGTAAAAACTATCCTCCAAAGTGGCTAGAAAACTCCCATTGGAAATGGGGTGGACTGAACAAAATTGTAAGATTTCTCGGCATCCCCTTTTCAATCTTCCCTCTCTAAAGGAAATGTGGGACTGGATGTTCAATAAAATTCAAGATAAACTGAGCAAGTGGAATAAGAAATACTTGTCGATGGTAGGTAGGATCCAAGTCTGTCACAAAATCCTTGTGGCATACCCCATTTATTATGCTTCTGCATGAATGTTCATGAGTTACCAAATTAAAATCATTCAAAAAATAATCAGGGATTTTCTTTGGTCATATGGGAAAGGGACCAAAAAGAATCATGCAATCTAATGGGATTGGTGCTACCAAAGTAAAAAATCTAGAGGCCTTAGATTAAAAGATCTAAAGATCCAAGGTGCCACTTTGGTGGCAAAATGGAAAGTTAGTTCTTTAGTAGGCTCAGAGTTTTGGAAAGTGCTTATTCATGATAATATCAAAAACTCGGTGCCTGCTAAGGCTAAGGATTGGATGGGGTTAAGTTTGTTTGACATTGTGTTAGGGGATTTGAAGATCAAACTGTCAGGTTCTACCATGTTTTCTTCCATTTGGTAAGATTGGGAAGCCATCAGACTGGTTATTGGTAATAGAGAGGCTATTGACAGTGGAAACAAGTGCATTGCCAGCTCAAGATCCTTATTGTGGAATTTAAAGATAAATGATAAAGTGCTAGCTCAAACACAAGGCTACTCTGCAAAAAAATGGTTCAAATACGGAATAAATTCCTTTAATGATATCATTCAAGGAAACTCGGTAAAAAGCTGGAATCAATTAAAGGAGGAGTTTAATTTCCCAGAGACACAAAAAAGAACCTTCACAATCGTTAACAGAGAAATGCAAAGTTTGTTACAACAAAATTTTTCTGTGATGAGCATATCTTGGGAGGATGTTAGATGGAAAGATGGCACTTGCTTTGAAAATGTAACGCCAAAATTGTTGTATAAAATGATTATGGATAAGGGGGATGTCCTTGCACACATTAACTCCTTCTGGGATCTCAAGCTGGACCTAAAGGAGCTGAGGAAAATTTTGTCTTTTGTTTGGTCCAAGTCCCTAGAACCTAAAAAAATTTCTTTAGATGGTTACTTTTATTAAATAGGCTAGCTCTAGGGTCTTTGTCTCCCTTTGTCCTTGCTGCAATCTTCCTGAGAATTGCCAACATATTTTCTTTGACTATGTTTTTTCCAAAAAAGTTTGGAGTCTTTTCTTTCTGGTTTCTAAAAGTGTACTTTCTAACTTATCTGGGTCTAAAACTAATGTACTATTTGGTTTTTTGAACAATGTTGATGGTAATACTAATGATCTTTGGATTTTGTCTATAGATGAGGTTCTTTGGTCTTCGTGGAAAGTTAGGAATGATTGTGTGTATCAAAGGAGGGATAGAATGCATACTGAGTCTATTGTTAAACTCACCTATTGGTCTATTACTCAATAGGCAACAGGTACCTTCAAGATCCCAATACAGTGATTTATGAAGATTCTAGATGAAGGGGAGGCCATAGTATACAAAGAAGATATAAGATCATGACTACAGGATGGCCCAAGATGCACCAGATTCACAAGAGAATATTACAGCATAGCAACAAAGGAATAGTTTGCAGAACAGTCTTAATGCTTTACAGATGCAAGGGCAAGCTTTAGATATTGTTGGTCAAAACTTTGAAGTAGAAACCCCTTGGTTCCCAATGAGGACTCTCACAGTGGATGGCTTCCAGTCTCAAATAGTGAAATTGGGGGGTAGGAAAACCCAGAAGTAATCTTGAAATAGGATCAACACAAGTCTAGTGATGATAATGGAGATATCCAATGCTAAACAGATGGTTCAGAATGAAAGGATGAATAATGCATCTATCACGAGTACAAAAAGTTAAATTTTTATATATATTGTGTGTAATATGTAGACTTTAACTTGTTGCGCCATAACCTGATAAATTACTAAGATGTATTTTGACTGAGATTGTGGTCTCCTTAGACACCACTATATTTTGATTTTATTGGTAATAGATATGCAAGTTTAAAAAAATTACTAATAATTGATCATTCAAATTTAGTTGTTTATCTATAGGGTTAAATAGTAAGGTTCATTACTTAGGGTTTACAATTTAAATTTCACATGTTTATGGTTTAAATTTCAATGTTAGTTAGGAGGAGAGAGAGAGATAGTGAAAGAGAATAAGTGAGGAAAAGAGCATGAGAGAGTGGCTTAGGGAGAGAGAGAGACATGTTTGGCATGATTTAGTTATCCTTATTTTACCTTCTATATTGTTGACATGCTTTACATATCCTCATTTTACCTTCTATACATTTACCATGCTTTTATTGTTCTCATTTCACCTTCTATATGTTTTTCATGATTTTCCCATCCTCAATTCACCTTCTATATGTTTGACATGATTTTATTACCCTCATTTCACCTTTAGTTTCAATTAGGGAAAAGGTACTAGGAGTGAAATTTTATATTCTGCACCCTATGGGACCTAACTAATAATGCCAACATATCAAGGTCGGTGGAAAATACTAGTGGAGGTCTCCTTTTGGTGGATAAGCATCCCAATCATCTTGGGCTACATTGGACCAAGAGAGTCTCTTAAGAGCCCTGAGACCAAAAAGATGCCAAACTTTGGCTTGATTATTTTCTCAAATCATGGAACCTAGGAATGTCTTGTTTACACATATATAGGTGGATGTCAAGTCCAACTATAAATAACTACTGATGAGTACCAGGTAGCACCCATGAAATACATCTTTTTACCTCTCTTTTTCTCCCTTCTTATTCCATTGTCTTGATGACTGCACCAAAATAGGCTAACAAGATTGTTCTAATGATGATTAATAAGAGATGAATTACTTAAGATCATGATTTCTGATTGAAGAACTAATGTGTATTAAATTGATGGAAATATGCAAAAATCATCTCTTTTTGAATCAACAGGTGCAGGTTAGGTAGACAATTTTGTGCATCTCTGAAGGTAGTCCTAATGATCTCTGGAGCCAACATCAGACTTCCATGACTAGTATCCAATGTTTCAAATTTGATTGCAGAGGTTTTTGGGATAAGAAGGTGAAGCATCTCCGGAGCTGGACTGAAGTCTTGAGCATCTACGGAGCTAAACGAGAAGGTCACAAGCATATCTCTAGAGCTACAGATGGAAACATACATCTTCTGTGCCTCTTTAGAATAGTGTGCAGATTTCCAGCACAGCTATTGATCAGACACTTCCAGTGGTAATCGGGATGCTCCTGATGTTAACTCAAATCATCACCTAAGTAATTAAGGGTAGTTTATAGTTAATCTCTGGAAGTTTTTATCTCTTTTTGATTTTGCATGAGTTATTGATAAACTGATTTAAATACCTATATTTCAAGGCCTCGCTACCCAAGTGTATTTAAAAACTAAGACTTAGATTTAGTATGGACTGTTGTTCCACTAAATCTATTTTAATTTGCATGGATATTCATTATGTAGTTAGATTGTTAGTAGAATAAAGAGATTAATGTTATCTCTTAGATGAACTATTAGAATAGGGTGAGTGATCTCTCATCACAGATTCAGATATAAACTTACAAAAGTAGCAGCAGAAAGGACATAAATTATTTTTTTGATTTTTGTAACCTTATTTTGATATAGACATTTTCTGAATACAAATCGGATGGAATTGGACTGAATTGAGTTGTGATATTATTCTCTTGTGTTGATTGTTTACTTTGGTCTTCGGCCCCAAGGGTGTGGAGCAAAGGCCCACTCTCACCACTAAGGCAGAAGGCTAGTACTGTTGTTTTCATTATTTTAGATTCTATATAAAGAGATAGTTACTATTTTCATAGATAAATGCATGTTTACATTGGAAGGAGTAATATAGATTTACTTTAAGCAATTCATTGTTCAGTTTTGTTTTCAATATTCTTAGAATTCATTTCACAGCAGATAGATCAGTAATGTTAAGTTTCTTTAATCAGTAAAGATCATTAGAGTTAGTTGGATAAAACTAGGCAACTTTAGGATTCCTAATTGGAGATAGCCATGGACACAGCCTTGGATTTGACACTTGAAATATGATTAAATGATAAGGTACAATGACCCTTGTCAACTACCTTGGTCTTTTCTAACTTGAATTTATTTACTCATGGTGGCAAGAAATGCAATATTGTAAAATGCTTCAGTTTCATTCAATGAAAGGATATTAGGAGTGAAAATTTATATTTCACACCTCATGGGATTGAATCAATTATGCCAAAATGTTGGGTGGGTAGTTGAATTCTATTCAACGTGTCTTTTCAATGGCCAAGAATCCCAATCCTTTTAGGATACATGTTTCTAGAAAAGTGTCTTAAGATCCCTAAGACCATAAACATTCCAAACTTTGGCTCGACTACTATCTCAAATTGTGGCACCTAGGAATATCTAATTTGCTTATACAAGTGGTCATTGGGGCCACCTACAAAAACCTAGATTAGTTTTTTATTAACTCAAATTTGTTTGCCCATGGTGCCAACAAACATAATGTTGCAAAATGATTCAATTTTGTTTAGTGAAAGGGTGATAGGAGTGAGATTTTGCATTCCACAGCTCTTGGGACTAAACCAATGATGTCAACACATTGGCATGGATGGATAAGTTCTACTAGAGGTATCCTTTTAGTGGCAAAGCATCCCAATCCTTATGGGCTATATTAGACCAAGAGAGTCTCTTAAGAGCCCTAAGACCAAAAAAATGCCAAAATTTGGCTTAATTGTTCTCTCAAATCATGGCACTTGGGAATGTCTCATTTGTACATGTAGGTGGATGTTTGGTCCACCTATAAATACCTAGCTTAATTTTTTCTAACTTGAATTCATTTTCTCATGGTGGCAACAAACACAATGTTGCAAAATGTTTTAGTTTTGTTTGGTAAAAGGGTGATAGGAGTGAAATTTTACATTTTGCACCTCTTGGGACCAAACTGATGATGCCAACATGTTAGGGTAGGTAGGTAAATACTATTGGAGGTTTCTTTTTAGTGGCCAAACATCCCAATGCTTTCAAGCTACATTCAACTAAAAAAGTCTCTTAAGAGTCCTAAGACAAAAAAGGTGCCAAATTTTTTCTTGCCTATTCTCTCATATTGTGGCACCTAGGAATGTCTCATTTCCATGTACAGGTGGATGCTAGGTCCACCTACAAATACCTAACTCATTTTTTTCTAACTCAAATTCATTTTCCTATGATGGTGTTAGAAGTGAAATTTTGCATTCTGCACCTCTTGGGACTAAATCAATGGTGCCAACACATCAAGGTGGGTAGGTGAATGCTAGTGGAGATCTCTTTTCAATGTCCAAGCATCCCAATACTTTTAGGCTACACGATTCTGTCAAAGTTACTTATAAGCCCTAAAACCAAAAAGGCACCAAACTTTGTCTTGACTATTCTCTCAAATCATGGCACCTAGAGATGTCTTATTTGCATGTACAACTGGATGTCAAGTCACCTAAAAATACATAACTTAGTTTTTTATATCTTGAATTAATTTTCTCATAGTGGAAATGAATGTAATGTTGTAAAATGTTTCAGTTTTGTTCAATGAAAAGGTACTAGGAGAGAAATTTTGTTTCTTGCACATGTTGGGACTGAATTGATGGTGCCAACATGTCAACGTGGGTGGGTAAATGCTACTAGAGGTCTCTTTTTAGTGACAAATCATCCCAATCCTTTTGGGCTACACAGTTTTGACAAAGTCTCTTAAGAGACCTAATATAAAAAAATTGCCAATCTTTGATCAAGTGGTTCTCAAAATCTATGGCACTTAGGAATTCTCTATTTGACCTATAGATATATGTCATGTCCCTCCATAATAATAACATCTCTTATTTTCATCAAATTGAAACCATTTGATTATGCCAACAAGGAACATAGTGTTTCAAATGCTTCGATTTCATTTGGTGAAAGGGCATTAGGAGTGAAATTTTACATTCTTCACCTTGTGGGACCAAATTTATGGAACCAATATGTTAGTGTGGGTGGATGAATTCTAGTGGAGGTGTCTTTTTGGTGGACAAGCATTCTGATCCTTCTAGGCTACACAATTCTGGTAAAGTCTCTTAAAAGACTTAATAGAAAAATCTACTAAACTTTGATGGAGTACTTCTTGAAATCTGTGGCACCTAGGAATGTTTTGGCTTAACATAAAGTTTAATGTCAAGTCCCTCTACAATAACCTCTCTCTATTTTTATTAAAGCAAAACTGTTTGACCATGCCAACAAGGATCACAATGTTGCAAAATGCCTCATTTATGTTTAGGGTAATGCTACCTAGTGTCATATTTTTCATTCCATACCTCATGGGACTAAAATTATTGTGCCAATAGATTAGGGTGGGTAGGTGAATACTATTGAAGGCATCATTTTATTCTCTAGGTCTCTTGATCATTTCATGATACACAGTTATGGAAAAGTCTCTTAAGATACTTAGGAGAAAATATCTACCAAACTTTGATGAAGTGGTTCTAGGAATCCATGGCACCTAGGAATGTCTCATTTAAACCTATAGATAGATGTCAAGTGCCTCCAAAATAATCTCTTAGTTTTCATTGAGTCAAAAATATTTGGTTGTACCAACAATGAACATTTTACAAAATACCTCATTTACATTCAATGTAATGCTATCTACTATCATATTTTTCATTCTACACCTCATGAGATGAAACTAAAAGCACCATGTCATCATTGGTGGGTGAATTATAGTGAAGTATTTGTTTCATTCCCCATGTCTCCTAATCTTTCTGAGTTACATGGTTCCAACAAAGTCTCTTAAGAGACTTAAGAGCAAAATACTACCAAGATTTGATGAAGTGGTTCTCAAAATTTGTGGCACCTGGGAATGTTTTTTTGACTTGCAACTAGATGTTTAGTTCCTCCACAATATTCTCTCTTGTTTTTCATTAAATTGAAACCATTTGACCATGCCAACAAGGAACACAATGTTACAACTCACCTCATTTGTGTTTAGTGTAATGCTTCCTAGTGTCATATTTTTTATTCTACACTTCATGTGACCAAATAATGGCACCAAAACATTGGGGTGGCCAAGTGAATTCTAGTGGAGGTCTCTTTTTAGTGGTCAAAAATCATGATCCTTCTAGGCTACATAGTTCGAACAAAGTCTCTTAAGAGACTTGTGATAAAAACCTACTAGAATTTGATAGAGTGGTTCTCAAAAATTTGTGGCACCTAGAAAAGTCCCATTTTGACCTATAGCTTGATTTCAAGTCCCTCCCACAATACCCTCTCTTGGTTTTAAATAAATTGAAATGATTTGACCATGCCTACAAGGAACATAATGTTACAAAATGTCTCATTTATGTTCAGTGCAATGCTCCCCAGTGTCATATATTTCATTCCACACCTTGTGTGGCCAAACTCATAACTTCAAAATATTGGGATGGGTGGGTGAATTATATTGGAGACCTCATTTAATTCCCCAAGTATTCTAATCCTTCTAGGATACAAGGTTTTTGGTAAGGTCTCTTAAGAGACTTAAGAGTAAAAAATTGCCAAACTTTGACAGAGTGGGTCTCAAAATCTATGGAAGCTAGGAATTTTTTGTTTTGACCTACAAATTGATGTTAAGTCCCTCCACAATAAATTATCTTTGTTTTCATCATATCAAAACTATTTTACCATGCCAAAAAGGAACACAATGTCTCAAAACACCTCATTTGCATTCAATGTAATGTTGCCTAGTGTCATATTTTTCATTCCACACCTTGTGGGACCAAACTAGTAGCACCAAAACATCAAGGTGGGTGGGTGAATGCTAGTGGAGGCTTAATTTTATTCCCTAGGTCTCTTGATCCTTGTGGGCTACATGGTTCTAGCAAAGTCTCTTAAGAGATCCAAGAGCAAAAATATACCAAACTTTGATGTAGTGATTCTTGAAATCCATAGCACCAATGAATGTTATATTTTAACATATATTTGGATGTCTCCTCAGTCCATAATAACCTCTCTTAGTTTTAATCAACTCAAAACCATTTGACCATGCTAACAAGGAACACAATGTTGTAAAATGCCTCTTTTGAATTTAGTGTAATGTTGCCTAGTGCCATATTTTTTATTTTGCACCTCACGGGACTAAACTAATGGTTAAAACACATAAAGGTGGGTGAATGAATACTAATGAAGGTCTCATTTCATTCCCCATATTTCTTGATCCTTCTGTGATACACATTTTCAACAAAGTCTCTTAAGAGACCTAAGAAAAAAAAATTGCCAAATTTTGTTGTAGCAATTATTAGAATCCATGGCACCTCTGAATGTTTAATTTTACCCTATAGCTAGATTTCACATCCTTCCAAAATAATCTCTCTTATTTATCATCAAATTAAAACTATTTGACTATCCAACAAGGAAATAATGTTGCAAAATGCCTCATTTGCATTTAATGTAATGCTACCAAGTTTCATATTTTTCATTCCACACCTTATGGGACTAAAATGATGGCACAAACATGTCAAAGTGGGCATGTGAATGCTAGTGGAGGCCTCATTTTGTTCCCTAAGTCTCCCAATCCTTCTGAGCTACCGAGAGAGTCTCTTAAGAGCCCTAAGAGAAAAATGTGTCAAACTTTGACACAACAATTCTTAGAATCCATGGTACCTACAAATGTTTTGTTTACACCTACATATGGATGTTAGATCCATCTACAATTGCCTATCTTATTTTCTATCAAATATATATCATTTGATCATGTTAACAATTAATGCATTCTTACAAAATACCTTAATTACATTCAATGTAAAGGTGCCAATAGCTATATTTTTCTTCTTCACCTCATGGAACAAAGTTGATGATGATAAAACATCAAGGTGGGTAGGTGAATGCTACTAGATGCCTGTGAGGCCTACCCTTTTCATTCCTGTTCATTTGACTAATTACCATATTATTGCTGATACTTTTAGACTTGTGGGACTATTGATCCCAGATGCCCAAACTATTAGACTTTATTATGTTAAAGGAAAACTAATTGGGTGATGTTAGATAGATGCTTGTATTAAGAGAAAACAAATTGGGTGATGTTAGATAGATGTTTATATTATAGGAGAACTAATTGGGTGATGTTAGATAGATGCTTTATGTTAAAGGAAAACTAATTGGGTGATGTTAGATAGATGCTTGTATTAAGAGAAAATAAATTGGGTGATGTTAGATATATGCTTATATTATAGGAAAACTAATTGGGTGATGTTAGATAGATGCTTTATGTTAAAGGAAAACTAATTGGGTGATGTTAGATAGATGCTTGTATTAAGAGAAAATAAATTGGGTAATGTTAGATAGATGTTTATATTATAGGAAAACTAATTGGGTGATGTTAGATAGATGCTCTATATTAAAGGAAAACTAATTGGATGATGTCAGTTAGAAAATTGTAATGTGATTTCTTTTATGCTTAAGAGAACTTGTGATATCTTATGCGAGTGCAAGTTTTGATTTGCTTCAGCTATGCTATTGATATGTGGAATTAACTTTGCAACTAAGTGCACAGGTATTTCTAACCAGCCACAGATACTGGAGATCATCCCACACTTGATGTTGTAATCCCTTGTGAAGCTGATCTAGTTCCACGAGGAACTAAGATCAACTATGTGTATGATGAGATGTTGTAATGTTAATTTGCATGTGGTTATTTGGGTTAATTCTACCCTCTTTTAATTTGAATTATAATTTGTGTTGTAAGAATTCTCTTTGAATTACATTTTTAAATTTTAAATTTTTGGAGACCCTTTTCATGTGTTTTAAGTTGACCCTGGGTGCTCTAACTAGGCTAAACTTGACCCTAGGTTATACCCCATGGGTCTAGGGTCCCTTTTGACTTGGGTAACCCTTGGTAAACCTCCATATGGTCACATTAACTTCACACTAAAGTTAAGTGACGAATTTGGAGGCATGGGAGGGAGAGGATGAGAGGTACCAACACTCAACCCCATCCCTTTTCACTTCCCAAGGTTGGAGATGACTCCAAGACCCACCAATTGTGGAGGACTTGACTTCAAGTCTCTCTCAAAATTGGTGAGAGTACCCATAGAGTTGTGTGGTCCTTCTTGAGAGGAAAGGAAGGGGACACATGTGTCACCCTTTCCCTCTTTAACTCCCCTTTTCTCTCCCATATGTTGGAGAGAGGACATGTGGTAAGGAGTGAGGGAGACTTGGGGATGGGTGAGTGACATGTGTCAACACCCATCCCTTGGGACATACTTGTAGTGGGGAGGAAGAGTGAGGAGGTGACAAGTGTCACCTCCCCATTCCTCTAAGCTCATGGGTTGGGCTTATTTTAATCCCACTTGGGATAGGGTGAGGGGTTGTTGAATTTTTGGGAATTTTTATTGTTGGAAATTATTTTTGGGGAAAAAGATAGAGGGGATTTGGTGGCTTATGTTGGAGGATATTTTGGAGGAGCTCTACAACAAATTCTTCCATAATAGGGCTTTTAAAGGTTGGTTTTCAAGGCTAAGGCCTTCCCTTTGTATTTCAATTTGCTTGTATGACGCATGTGTGAGATGTATTTTGCTTGTGTTGTATTTTGTTATTGTGGGGAATATTTAGTAGGGTGTTGTAAGAGCCTCTCCCACTTGGGAGAAAATGCTCAACAAGTATGGGATAGGGGAGGAGTGATCCTTAGCGGCGTCATTACCTTGTTTTGGGATGTTGAAAGCCTTGAGGGCAATTTATGTGATTTTGAGCAATTTGATACATGGCTTGAGAGCCAAAAAAAAATAATTTTGAAAATTTTGTTAACGTGTTAGCTTGAGGCCATAAGAGAAATTGTGTTGAGATATTTTGAAGGAGTAGCACTCTTGAGTTGAGTATATCCACTCTCCTACCCCTTTGAACTCACCTTGGCTGAGTTGGTGTGTTGTGTTTTCCTATGGGTGTAATATTGTGTTTTTGGGATGTTTGTGTGCCTTGTTGTGAAGTGGATTTGAGTTCCCCAGGTGTGTGGATGACCTCCCTAGCTCGAGGGTGACCCTTTTGTGGGTCTATGGTAGGGAGGAGAGCAAGATGTGTGGTTTTCTTTCCCATTTGTGTGATAATGCGGTTCCTTGGAGCTTAGTGTGAAGCTGAAGAAATTTCCTTGTCTTGGAAAAATATTTTATTTTCCTTTACTCTTAAAGCTCATGAGGGAGAGCTTGGTCTTCTTAGGAGATCTTGCCATTGTTAGTTGTCAAGATGAGAACTTGGTTCTCTCTTTTGGTTGTAAACTTATATTCTTGAAGTTGTGTGTGTTGGGCATTTCTCTTTGATTTGAAAGTTAGAAATTGTTAGTTTAAATGTATAGTATTCAAAGGATGAATTGAAGAAAGTTTGTTATAATCTATTTCATTGAATGACATAATAGAAATATCAATTTTGCTAAGTTATGAAGTTGTTGTTATGACAATAAAGAAAGTTATAATTTGTTACTATGGAAAGGAAGAAAAATTAGTTGTAGTTATTTATTATAGGCATTTTAAATTACTTAATTATAATTGCTTCTCTCTTTAAAAAAAATGTGTAAATTTTAATCATATAATGAATTTACTTGTAAGAATAAAAATGAGTTCTTTCCATGTATTAGAATTGATAAAAAGAAAAAAATAATAATAAATGTGATTGCATATTTTACAAATTTGTTTAAAATAGAAAATCTATGAGTATAATATAGGAAAGTTAAAGTTAAAAATATATAGTTTTATTTAAGTGTGTGTTTTAAATGAATGTGTTTACAAGAATTAAAAATGGCAAACTGATTTTAGAATTTTTCTTATTACATTTGGAAATTCATATATATATATATATATATTGATTTAAAATAAGTTAAAAGTGACTATTTGTTTTACAGTCTGCGATTTGTGTCATGGGGAAAACATTTACATATGGTGTGGGGGGTTTGAACCCCCCACCACCGATCTTCTGGTGTTGGGTGTGTGGAGGGGGGTTGAGCCCCCACCCACACCCCATCATATGGGATGTGGGTGGGGGCTCCATCTCCCTCCCCACACCCCATCATATGGGATGTGGGTGGGGGCTCCATCCCCTTCCCCACACCCCCGTTTCTTTGAACCCCGTGGCCTCTGTTAAGGTTTCTGCCATGGCCTGTCTCCCTAAACTCTGCCCCAGTCTCCGTCACGGTCACCACCGTGAGCTCACCCCTGCGCAGTCTGCTCCACCCATCGCCACGTGGCCACTCTAAACCTCCACCCTCTGCCACCACTCTGTCGTGGCTCCCCTCTGCTCTCCCTCATAGCACCACCACTCTGTGGTACTCCACCAAGCACCGCCGCCTTTGCACACAGCCCTGCGAAAACAAAACAAAATAAAAGTTAGGGTTTCTTTGTTATTCAAATGAAAAATATGAAAATAAAACAATAAGCATATATTTATATATAGGGAACCTAACATATGAACTTAATAATATATATATATATATATATTTTGAATATCTATAATTATTTGTAGCCATCTTATGCATATCATAAGTGACCATTTTAAATTGAGAAAATGAGAAAATAACAAATTGAGAAAATGAGAAAAGAGAAAAAAAAAAGAGAAAGAAAGATAAAAGTGAAAACAAAGAGGAGAAAATGTACGTCTTTTCCAGAATAGGGCTAAGAGTACTAATTGAGATTTAATAATCCTTTAATCATGATTGGGGGCAATATAATTAACAAAACTAATTCAAACGTTGATTTAAACCTAGAACAGAAACCTAGTGAACTTCATCAAACGAAGTTAGTAAGTCCTGTTTACGAGAGCTGATCTACCAATAAATTAGGAATAATGTAAATGATGTAGAGATAACTCTGATTGATAGAAAATGCGAAGGAGAACAAATTAATTTTAAATTTAGAAAACGCGAAGGAGAACAAATAAATTTTAAATTAGAAAACGTGAAGGAGAACAAATTAATTTTAAATTTAGAAAATGTGAAGGAGAACAAATAAATTTTAAATTTAGAAAACGTGAAGGAGAACAAATAAATTTTAAATTAGAAAACACAAAGGAGAATAAATTAATATTAAATTTTAGAAAACGTGAAGGAGAACAAATGATCGTACTTTGTTGAAAAATGTTCAATTAACTTAATCAACTATAATACCAATGCAACCAGTGAGATGTAGGAAATTTATTAAACCAAATTAGGAAACCTCTTAATGAAAATTTAGTTTTCGTACAATAAACCCTACTCACGCCCGTGAGGCATTATGCTGCCAGATTTTCCCAGAATTTAGGGTTTAGTTGGGTTAGTAAAGTTTAGCCCTATTAGCAATGTTAACCACATCACGATGACCCCCTTGATGGCCTTCTTGCGATTGGTATGCACACGTGTGCGTATTACCCCACTTTGCAACTGCCTTGTCTATGCCTTAAGCATATGCCACCGACTACACTTACGCGTGTGAGGGGGTTTCTAGGGAAGTGTGGGAAAATTTTTGATATTTTATGTCATGACCACATGAAAAATGTGGACATGACACATGTGATGTGTGTTGTGACTGCATGGGAAAGGTGGGCATGACATTTGGTACCAGAGCCCAAGTTTAAACATTAGGCGTATTTGGGCACGTTACTTATTCCGCAACTTTGATTAATTAGTGCCTACCTTGTTTTGTAGGATGCCTCCCCGACATGTTCGATGAGCGCGATCACGTAACATGGCATCCGTTGAGTTGCACAGTGATTTCTCTATAGAGGGACAGGCACCCGCAGTCATAGCAGATCCACTAGTACCATATGCACCACTAGTACATAGGTCCTCAGATTTTACAAACATTGCAGGCCATGTTAGAGAGGTTACCGCCAACTATACCAGAGCCACATGATGAGCCTCATGATTTTTCATGAGATGAGCCATGTGAGGAGCCGCATGCTGAGTCATGAGCTAAGCCACATGTAGAGCCCCGTGATGATCTGCGAGAGGTACCATGTATGGAGCCTTTTGTAGAGATACCTGATACTACAATGGAGGAGTGATGAGGAGCTAAAAACCTTAACATACATTCACTGATGTATGTCTCCACATTACTCGCCTATCAGCAAGACCATATACCATCGGCGAACCAAATACCTTTCACACCAAAGTCCTTCCTCATACCGATGTGTCTTTGACACCAATATCGATATGACTTCTTCCATCGGTGAAACACAAAACCCTTCCACCGATCACCAACTCTTCCCGATGTATGCCTTCACCTTTGTATCTGCTGAGAGGTACATTCTTCAATGTACATTCAGGATATGCATTGTTGGTGTGACCTTCTTTGTCGGTGAGCACTTTGTATATGCTCCCGATACATCGATTGAATAGCTTGCAAATACTTTCTCCGACTTGCGATCACCGTTTTCCTTCATCATCTCTACCAGTCGCCTCTTGCATCTAACACAATGTATATGCGTACTATACATTCAAAACATACAACCCGAATATGCATTCAGTGAAGCTGACCGTTGACTTTCCTTGTATCATATGAAATGCACTTTCACCACATGCAGCCGCAACATGCACTTGCGAGATACACATGAAATGACCCTGACATACATTAGAGATATACACATAGAATGTATACATGATGAAATGACACAAATCATCGCCGATCTAAACCTCTGCAAACCCTGTAACTTCACAGGTCCTTTTCTTCGACAACCACATAGATCTTAGACTTCGCTAACCTAGCACATGAGGATGCTAGGATCTATCAATGCATCTTGTACACGATCCTACAAACACAAATGAACAAAATGAAAAACATAAAAATGAATTGTACAGCCATTCCACCGATTTCGAAGAAATCTAACCAGTGGAATGGACTAAGAGTCCATGTTGACCACAAAATAGTAAATCGATTGCATAGAGAAAACCTAATGAATTCAGATGATAGAAAGATACACAAAACTTTGTTTATTATGCCTTTCAGAAAATGTGCATACAGATGCTCTGTTTCTTAATTACAATCACACTGATCTCTGATCTCAACTACAACTATTAAACTGAACTCAACTCAACTCATTACATTCGATCTGCTTTGGGGTATTTATCTACTCACCCTAAGTAGTACCAACCTGACTCCAAGCGGCTGCTAGGAGACAACCTCCAAGTGACCGGGAGATCTAACAACCTCCAACTGCCTAACAACCTTTGTAATTACAGATCGACAAATGTCCTTGGGACTTACAACATAAACCTAGATACAAACTAGAATAACATGCATTGGTCAAACAAACCTTATTACATGATTGGTCTTATAGGACCTTATTAGAAATAACAAAATGTACATCAAATAGTTGAATGCCTCATGGAGGCCACTATGGATTAGGTGCTCCTGCACCATACACCCCACGGACAAAAGAACTCATGCCCCATGAGTTAAGTCTTGGTTTTGCTCTACCTTTACCTTTTGCTATCTCATGTCTTCCCCATGATCTCTGGACTGCAACCTACTTCCATGGAACCAAAGACTCATGCCCAACATTGTATGCTCTACTCATACCTTGTCATGAGTGAGTGCTTGCAACCAGATCTATCCTTTGCTTTCCATTCTGTCATACTATCATCTCTGCCTGGCATTAGAAACCTTGGGTAATGCTTCTTGTACTACTGTTATGGCAAAAGATGTTTTCTTATCAACTCATGTTGGTTCTAGAGGACAAACAATAGTCCCTATGAGGATAGCATCCTCTTCATTCCAATCAACTTGTGGCTACTTGTAGACCTGCTCTTTGACCTTCTGTTGATCCATTGCAGACATTACCATCTGATCTCCATCATTCAAAACTGAAATCACCTTCAAACTGTGATCTTTGACAACCCCACTCCTTGAGACATCCTCAACTATCCTTGTCTTTTCTTCATTGATCTTCACAAACTCTTTCTTACTCATCAAAATGATCTTGGCTACCTGCTTTGCTTCAATATCCACCTGTAATGGTGTCATCACAAAAGTCTTTCCATCCTTCTTGATGGTGTATGTGTTAGAATATCCATCATACAATGCTTGCCTATCAAATTGCCATGGTCTACCTAAAAGTAGGTGACAACACTCCATGGGCAAAATGTCACATAAAATTATCTCCTTATATTTTCCAATCTGAAAATCAACATATGCTTGTTCACTTACCAAAGGTGATTGACTGTCACTTACACAAGATGCCTTGTAAGGAGTTTGATGAGGAATTTTTTCTATGTTCAATTTATCCACCATTTTCCTGGACATCATATTATCTGTTGAACCAGAATCTATGACTACCTTGCATATTTTACCTTTGATTCTGCAATTGATCTTGAAAAAGAGCTCTCCTCTGTGATGATTCAGCATTCACTGGTTCTTTGAGTAACATCCTCTTGATAATCAAACTTTCTCCTATTTATGATTCTAGATTCACTTTAGGAGTTGGTACACTCACTACATCCTCTTGAGTCAATGTGGTTCTTCTCTCATTACCATGAGAAGTTGAGGCCTTCTCTAGACACTTATAAGCTGGGTGCCCTATCTGATTACAGTTATAACATCTCATATTGGAGAACTTGGATTCTCTACCTGATCCATTTGTCCCACCTCTTTCATTTGGCCTTCTGCCTCTATAGCCTCCTCTGCTACTTGAGTCCCCAACTTGCTCTTCTTGGTTAGACTCACCACTAGGCCTCTAGTTAGGACTTCTTCCTCCAAAACTGCCTCTAAAACTTCTGTCACCTCTTCCTCTACTCTGTTGCTCACCTTTCCTCTTCAGCTTCTCTTCAGCCCTTAATGCTACTTGAAAGCATTTTTCCACAGTTTCAAGTGTAAATAAACTTATCTCATCTTGAATATTGATCCTCAAACCATTTAAATACCTTTCTACCTTAGATTTTTCATCCTCCATGTACCCACAATGAAGAGTGTATTTGTGAAAATCCTCGGTGTAAGTAGCCACATCCATATCTTTCTACTTAAGAATCTGCATTTTCTTGTAAATTTGCACCCCATAGTCAGTTGGAAGGAACTGGGACTTGATCTTCTCTAGCATTCTGCTCCACGAAGCTATCATAGTTTTCCCATTCTTTACCCTCTCTCCTTGGGTGTAATTCCACCATGTAAGGGTAGCACTTTTGAGTTTAGTTTTTGCAAACTTAACCCTCTTACTTTCAGGAACTTCTTTGTACTCAAAGTAGTTGTTCAAAGCCTCAATCCACTCCATGACTTCCTCAGCATTCATCTTTCCACTAAACATGGGAACATCTATTCGAGCCTTTGAAGAGTCCTTGCCAATTGCCTTAATGGCTTCTAGGAATTGCTTTTGTTCAGCCAGCATCTTTGTCCCTTCTTCTTCCTCTGCTTCTTCTTCCTCTTTCTCTTCTTCTCCATCAGAATCATCATCTAATTTCTTTCCTATTTTCATTGCCTTCAACTCATCCTAGAGTGCTTCCTTGACCCCAATTTTGATCAGCTCCTCCATCTCCTTAAATTTCTTAACCACTTCAGTGGTCATCCTATTTGGAGGCATATGGCTAGACTCTCCTTCGCTTTCTCTATCTGACATAAACATTCATAGACAATGCCAACACTTTTGCAAATCCTCAATTTGACTACAACACAATGCTCAATCAGATGTTGCTACTACAGACCCATTCCTCTCATCCAACAGTAGATTCTAGAGGTGCACTACCACTCTCTCTTGCAGTGGCCTTACTCTGCACCCTCTTCCAGCCAAATCTCTATTGGTGAATGGTATTGATAGACCTCATCATCGTCTGCCCACACACTACAGGAATAGGATTCATTTGCCTTTAGAAAATTAAATACATAAACACCTCTGCCCAGAGCTTTTGTTAGCTCTGATACCAATATGATGAGGAGCCAAAAACCTTAACATACATTCACTGATGTATGTCTCCACATTACTCGCCTATCAGCAACACCATATGCCATCGGCCAACCAAATACCTTTTGTACTGAAGTCCCTCCTGATACTGATGTGTCTCTGACACCACTATCGATATGACTTCTTCCATCGGCGAAATTCAAAACCCTTCCACCAATCACCAACTCTTCCAGATGTATGCCTTCACCTTTGTATCTGCCGAGAGATACATTCTTCACTGTACATTCAGGATATGCATTGTCGGTGTGACCTTCTTCATCGATGAGCACTCTGTATATGCTCTCAATACACTGATGGCACAGCTTGTAAATACTTTCACCGAATTGCAATCACCGGTTTCCTTCACCATCTCTACCAGTTGCCTCTTGCATCTAACACAATGTATATGCGCAATATACATTCAAAACATACAACCTGAATATGCATTTCGTGAAGCTGACCATTGACTTTCCTTGTATCATATGAAATGCAGTTTCACCACATGCAGCTGCAACATGCACTTGCAATATACACATGAAATGACCCTAACATACATTAGTGATATACACACAATGTATACCCGATGAAACGACACAAATTTTTGCCGATCTAAACATCTGCAAACCTTGTAACTTCACAGATCCTTTTCTTCGACAACCACACAGATCTTAGACTTCACCAACCTAGCACATGAGGATGCTAGGATCTATCAATGCATCTTGTGCATGATCCTACAAACACAAATTAACAAAACGAAAAACACAAAAATGAACTATGTAGCCATTCCACCGATTTTGAAGAAATCTAGCCGGTGGAATGGACTAAGACTCCATGTTGACCACAAAACAGTAAAGCGATTGCACAGAGGAAATGTAATGAATTCAGATGATAGAAAGATGCACAAAACTTTGTTTATTATGCCTTTCAAAAAATGTGCATACAAATGCTTTGTTTCTCAAGTACAATCACATTGATCTCTGATCTCAACTACAACTATTGAACTGAACTCAACTCAACTCATTACATTCGATCTGCTCTTGGGTATTTATCTACTCACCCTGAGTAGTACCAACTCGACTCCAAGCGGCTGGGAGATCTAATAACCTCTAACTGCCTAACAACCTTTGTAATTACAGATCGACAAGTGTCCTTGGGACTTCCAACATAAACCTAGATACAAACTAAAATAACATGCATTGGTCAAACATACCTTATTACATGATTGGTCTTATAGGACCTTATTGGAAATAGCAAAATGTACATCAAACAGTTGAATGCCTCATGGAGGCCACTATGGATTAGGTGCTCCTGTACCAAGGAGGTAGGGTCAGCATACCGAGCACAGAGTAGGAGTCCTCCGTAATACCAAAGACGAGATGAGACTATGAGGGTAGAGCAGATACATCATGGACCTTACGAGTATGGTGTGGATGAGCCAGTTATAGTACTTAGAGACAGAGGAGACCCCATCAGAGACCTGCTTAGGCTCAATCCACCTACCTTCGCAGGAGCTACAGAGGGAGCTGAGGCTAAGGCTTAGCTTATCAGTTTAGATAGGTGCTTCATATTGCGACCTTATGGGAGAAACATGAAAGTATGGTTGGTAGTACACCTTTTGAGAGATGCAACAACTACCTGGTGGCACACTGAGGAGTGCAAGCACCGATTATCCTTAGATACACTCACGTGGGACATATTCATAGAGTACTTTAATGTGCGTTACTTGTCAGATCACTATAGACAGTGCCGGATAGATGAGTTCCATGATTTATAGCAGAGAGGACTCACGGTTGCTTAGTATGAGAGTTGATTTATTAAGCTTTCTCATTACGTAGAGTATCTCCACGACGAGAAACTCCTAGTGCACAAATTCATTAGAGGTTTGAATCATGGGATAGCAAGACCAGTGCATATGGCAGACCCCCAAACTATGAGTGAGGTTGTTGAAAAGGCTTATATTGTAGAGGAAATTCAGGGACAAGGGCATAATTCACGCCCGCAGTTTCAGGACTGTAATTACTAGCAGTAGCAGAACTTTCATAGACCACAATCCACACCACAAAGAGGAGGATTTAATTCCTCATCATTACCTCCAAGGCCTCCATAGCAGTAGCAGCAATAGCATTAGCAGAGGTCTAGACCCCAACAGAGGACTCAGGGAGGACAAAACCGTGGTTGGCAACAGCAGGGCCCACATAGAGATCAGAGATAGTAGGGATCATCTGTTGGACTCGCGAGGTCTCAGCAATCTTACAGAGGTTCACAGGGGTCCATAGGATAGACTAGACAACAACAGTCAGGTAGGACTTAGTCAGGATAGTTATAGGCTAGGGGCCCGTGTTATGTTTATGGTGGGGCAAGGTATTTGGCCAGAGAGTGTCCACAGGGATTTACAGCAGGGGGACAACCCCGTTCAGGAGGATTTGAGTAGATTGTAGGTGATGTGGGCAAGTCGCACTGCATGTTTATAGTGGTTGACAACTGCCAAGCTAACTTCTAGGCCTCAGTTATTGAGACAGCAGGTATGATTGGGGATTTCCCCATCTCTATTCTTTTTTACTCTGGAGCTACCGACTCTTTTCTGTCTACATTATTAGTGGAATGTTGCAGGCTGGTGGCTTCTAGGCAGGACATTAGGTGGGAGGTTGAGTTGGTCTCTGGGGCCAGGATGTCAATAGATACCTTGGTTAGAGATTGTGAGATCTCCTTGGGAACCTTCACTACATCGTGTGACCTTAGGGTTATGCCATTAGGATCCTACGATGTAGTTTTGGGTATGGATTGGCTTGCGACTCATAGAGCCAAGCTAGATTGTCGTCAGAGGACGATTAGCTGCTTAGACGATCATGGCTCACTGGTTGAGTTAGTGGGCATATAGAAGCCTATGGCAGTGCGTATGATATCCACTCAGCAGCTTAAGCACTACATGTAGAAAGGGTGTCAGTTGTTCGCTATCATGGTCAGTGACAGATCAAAGGATGAGCCTGAGGCTTCATGGGATGATCACCCTCTCCTGAGAGATTTTTCTGACATGTTTCCACCAAAATTACCAAGTATGCCTCCACGCAGAGAGGTTGATTTCCATATCAATCTAGTGCCAGGTGTCGAGCCAATGTCTTGTGCACCCTACAGGATGACTACACATAAGCTCACAAAGCTCAAACTATAGTTAGAGGAGTTACTTGAAAAGGGGCACATTAGACCTAGTGTTTCACCATGGGGTGCACCGGTTATCTTTGTGAAGAAGAAGGATGGGTCTCTTCGATTATGCATGGATTACAAGTAGTTGAACAAGGTGATGGTGAAGAACCATTATCCTCTGCTTAGGATTGATGGCCTCTTTGATTAGATGTAGGGAGCTAGAGTGTTCTAAAAATTGATCTAAAATCTAGGTATCACCAATTGCGCGTCACAAAGGTAGATATTCACAAGACTGCTTTTCGAACCAGATATGGCCATTCCAAGTTCACTGTGGTACCCTTTAGTTTGAAAAATGCCCCTACAGTGTTCATGAGTCTCATGAACGGGGTGTTCCGTACTTACTTGGATCGGTTTGTGATCATTTTCCTCAATGATATTTTGATCTATTCACAGACCGAGGAGGAGCATATGGATCATTTGCATCAGGTTTTGCAGTGCTTACAAGAGCAACAGCTTTATGGCAACCTGGCAAAGTGTGCCTTCTTCAAGATAGAGGTGCAGTATTTGGGGCACATCTTATTAGGAGATGGCATCTCCATAGATCCATCGAAGATCAGAGCAATTTAGGACTAGCCAGCACCCACCAATGTGACTGAGGTCAGGAGCTTTATGGGATTAGCCAGTTATTACTGTAGATTTATCGAGGGCTTTTCTAGGATAGCGCATCCCATCACTTCCCTTCAACGGAAAGGGAAGAGTTTCACTTGGACCGAGCAGTGTGAGAGGGCCTTTGGGGTCCTCAAAGAGCATCTTATCAGCGCTCCCATTTTAGCTGTTCCAGATCCTTCAGAGGATTTTGTTGTTTGCACAGATGCATCACTAGAGGGTTTGGGAGTTGTGCTTATGCAGGGTGGTAGAGTGATTGCATACGAATCGCGTAAGCTCAAGACACATGAGCTAAACTACCCTACTCATGATTTAGAGCTCGCAACAGTTATTCATGCTCTTGTTCATTGGAAACACTTCCTTTTGGGTCGACGCTTTGAGCTCCATTCAGATCACCATAGCTTATAGTATATTTTCACACAGCCTAATTTGAATGTCTGCCAGCGGCATTGGATGGAGTTCTTATGTGAGTATGACTTTGATGTCCACTACATCAAAGGGAAGGAGAACATGGTCGCTGATGCCTTGAGTCGAAGGCACCACGAGATCCTGACCTTGATATTAAGGGTGAACTTGAGAGAGTGTATCTTATAACATCTACCTGAGGACGAGTGGTTTGTTGAGGTGCAGCAGGAAATCCAGAAATAAAGGGCCCTTAAGGGCAGATTCACAGGATATTCCCTTGAGCTTGATGGTTTTCTTAGACATCGGCAGTGCATCTATATACCCCGTGCAGGTGATCTGCGTGCAGTGATTCTTTCAGAGGATCATAGAGCACCTTATGTAGCACACCCAAGAGTGAAGAAGATGCATGCTGATCTACGACAGTTATACCATTGGGCGGGTATGAGATGAGACATTGCAGAATATGTTGCTCATTGCCTTGAGTGCCAGAGGGTCAAGGCCGAGCATCAGCATCCAGCAGGACTGTTGTACCCTCATGAGATACCTGAGTGGAAATGGGACACCATTTCCATAGATTTTATTGTTGCTCTACCTATGTCATCATGTTTCCATGATGCCATCATGGTGACAGTTGACAAGTTGACCAAGGTGGCGCATTTCTCACCTGTACGCACTACATACAATGTACCATCTATGGTGAGAGTGTTCTTAGATCAATTTTTTAGACTTCATGGAGTACCTCTCCGCATCATTTCTGACAGAGACAGTTTTCACTTCAACTTTTTGGAGAGCCTTACAGCAGGTGTTGGGCACTCAGCTCAACTTCAGTTCATCTTACCATCCAGAGACCGGACAGACAAAGAGAGTTAATTAGGTGTTGGAGGACATGCTTCATATGTATGTTATGGACCAACAGTATAGATGGGAGGAGTATTTGTATCTGGTTGAGTCTGCCTACAATAATGGATATCATAGCTCATTGGGTATGCCTCATTTTTAGGATTTATACAACAGACCATGCAAGACACCATTGAGTTGGGATCGAATAGAGGATAGGGTTGCCATTGGTCCAGAGATAGTTTAGGACATGGAGCAGCAGGTCACACTAATTAGACAGAGACTTCATGAGGCATAGGATAGACAGAAGAAGTATGTCGATGCTAAGAGAACTGATCAGAGCTTCTCACTGGGTGACAGAGTGTTTTTGAGAGTGCGACCACACAAGAGTCCAATCCGTTATGGAAAGGGCTCTAAGCTCGTACCTTAGTTTGTAGGACCTTTTGAGATCTTGGAGTAGATAGGACCTATAGCCTATTGTCTAGCCATGCCACCTAGCTTGTCGGGTATCCACGATGTCTTTCATGTTTCAGTTTTACGGCATTACATCTCTGCCTTATCTCACGTATTGGATTGGAGTGCTCTTCAGGTTGAGGCAGACGATCAGCTGGCTTTGGAGCCAATTCACATATTGGATCGTCAGACACTAGGCCTTTAAGGTTGAGAGTTGGACCAGGCTAAGGTCCAGTGGGACATGTACGATGAGGTCATTGCGACATGGGAGGAAGCAGCAAGATTGATGACTCTTTATCCTCACCTCCTTGGCAACTTCCAGGAGGAAGTACAGTCTTAGGGTGGAGGATGTGAGGCCTACCCTTTTCATTCCTGTTCATTTGACTAATTACCATATTGTTGCTGATACTTTTAGACTTGTGGGACTGTTGATCCCAGATTCTCAAACTATTAGACTTTATTATGTTAAAGGAAAATTAATTAGGTGATGTCAGATAGATGCATGTATTAAGAAAAAATAAATTAGGTGATGTTAGATAGATGTTTATATTATAGGAAAATTAATTGGGTGATGTTAGATAGATGCTTTATGTTAAAGGAAAACTAATTGGGTGATGTTAGATAGATGATTGTATTAAGAGAAAATAAATTGGGTGATGTTAGATACATGTTTATATTATAGGAAAACTAATTGGGTGATGTTAGATAGATGCTTTATGTTAAAGAAAAACTAATTGGGTGATGTTAGATAGATGCTTGTATTAAGAGAAAACAAATTGGGTGATGTTAGATAGATGTTTATATTATAGGAAAACTAATTGGGTGATGTTAGATAGATGCTCTATATTAAAGGAAAACTAATTGGGTGATGTTAGTTAGAAAATTGTAATGTGATTTCCTTTATGCTTAAGACAACTTGTGATATCTTATGTGAGTGCAAGTTTTAATTTACTTTGGCTATGCTATTGATATGTGAAATTAACTTTGCAACTGAGTGCGTAGGTATTTCTAACCAATTGCAGATACTAGAGATCATCCCACACTTGATGTTGTAATCCCTTGTGAAGCCGATCTAGTTCCACGAGGAACTAAGATCAACTATGTGTATGATGAGATGCTGTAATGTTAATTTGCATGTGGTTATTTGGGTTAAGTATACCCTCTTTTAATTTGAATTATAATTTGTGTTGTAAGAATTGTCTTTGAATTACATTTTTAAATTTTAAATTTTTGGAGATCCTTTTCATGTGTTTTAACTTGACTCTGGGTGCTCTAACTAGGCTAAACTTGACCCTGGTTATACCCCATGGGTCTAGGGTCCCTTTTGACTTGGGTAACCCTTGGTAAACCTCCATATGGTCACCTTAACTTCACACTAAAGTTAAGTGACGAATTTGGAGGCATGGGAAGGAGAGGATGAGTGGTACCAACACTCAACCCCATCCTTTTTCACTTCCCAAGGTTGGAGATGACTCCAAGACCCACCAATTGTGGAGGACTTGACTTCAAGTCTCTCTCAAAATTGGTGAGAGTACCCATAGAGTTGTGTGGTCCTTCTTGAGAGGAAAGGAAGGGGACACATGTGTCACCCTTTCCCTCTTTAACTCCCCTTTTCTCTCCCATATGTTGGAGAGAGGACATGTGGTAAGGAGTGAGGGAGACTTGGGGATGGGTGAGTGACATGTGTCAACACCCATCCCTTGGGACATACTTGTAGTGGGGAGGAAGAGTGAGGAGGTGACAAGTGTTACCTCCCCATTCCTCTAAGCTCATGGGTTGGGCTTATTTTAATCCCACTTGGGATAGGGTGAGGGGTTGTTGAATTTCTGGGAATTTTTATTGTTAGAAATTATTTTTGGGGAAAAAGATAGAGGGAGTTTGGTGGCTTATGTTGGAAGAGATTTTGGAGGAGATCTACAACAACTTCTTCCATAATAGGGATTTTAAAGGTTGGTTTTCAAGGCTAAGGCCTTCCATTTGTATTTCAATTTGCTTGCATGATGCATGTGTGAGATGTATTTTGCTTGTATTGTATTTTGTTATTGTGGGGAATATTTAGTAGGGTGTTGTAAGAGCCTCTCCCACTTGGGAGAAAATGCTCAACAAGTATGGGGTAGGGGAGGAGTGATCCTCCTCAGGGTCATTACCATGTTTTGGGATGTTGAAAGCCCTAAGGGCAATTTATGTGATTTTGAGCAATTTGATACATGGCTTGAGAGCCAAAATATGAATACTTTTGTTTGTTAACATGTTGGCTTGAGGCCATAAGAGAAATTGTGTTGAGATATTTTGAAGGAGTGGCACTCTTGAGTTGAGTGTGTCAACTCTCCTACCCCTTTGAACTCACCTTGGTTGAGTTGGTGTGTTGTGTTTTCCTATGGGTGTAATATTGTGTTTTTGGGATGTTTGTGTGCCTTGTTGTGAAGTGGATTTGAGTTCCCCAGGTGTGTGGATGACCTCCCTAGCTCAGGGGTGACCCTCTTGCGGGTCTACGGTAGGGAGGAGAGCAAGATGTGTGGTTTTCTTTTCCCATTTGTGTGATATGCAGGTTCATTGGAGCTTAGTGTGAAGTTGAAGAAATTTCCTTGTCTCGGAAAAATATTTTATTTTCCTTTACTCTTAAAGATCATGAGGGAGAGCTTGGTCTTCTTGGGAGATCTTAACATTATTAGTTGTCAACATGAGAACTTGGTTCTCTCTTTTGGTTGTAAAATTATATTCTTGAAGTTGTGTGTGTTGGGCATTTCTCTTTGATTTGAAAGTTAGAAATTGTTAGTTTAAATGTATAGTATTCAAAGGATGAATTGAAGAAAGTTTGTTATAATCTATTTCATTGAATGACATAATAGAAATATCAATTTTGCTAAGTTATGAAGTTGTTGTAACAATAAAGAAATTTGTAATTTGTTACTATGGAAAGGAAGAAAAATTGCTTGTAGTTATTTATTATAGGCATTTCAAATTACTTAATTATAATTGCTTCTCTCTTTAAAAAAAATGTGTAAATTTTAGTCATACAATGAATTTACTTGTAAGAATAAAAATGAGTTCTTTCCATGTATTAGAATTGATAAAAAGAAAAAAATAATAATAAATGTGATTGCATATTTTACAAATTGTTTAAAATAGAAAATCTATGAGTATAATGAAGGAAAGTTGAAGTTAAAAATATAAAGTTTTATTAAAGTGTGTGTTTTAAATGAATGTGTTTACATGAATTAAAAATGGCAAACTGATTTTAGAATTTTGCTTATTACATTTGGAAATATATATATATATATATATATATATATGTATGTATGTATGTATGTATGTATGTATGTATGTATGTATGTATGTATGTATGTATGTATGTATGTATGTATGTATGTATGTATGTATTCATTGTTAATTTTATTATATTCATTAAACTGTATTCATTTTCATGATCCCACTCAAAATACACTTTAATTAATATAATAAAATTAACAAGGAATATATATATTTTGATTTAAAATAAGTTAAAAGTGACTTTTTTTTACAGTCTACGATTTGTATCATGGGACAAACATTTACATATGGTGTGGGGGGGTTCAAACCCCCCACCGCCGATCTTCTAGTGTTGGGTGTGGGGATGGGGGTGAAGCCCCCACCCACACCCCATCATATGGGATGTGGGTGGGGGCTTCATCCCCCTCCCCACACCCCTATTGCTTTGAACCCCACGGCCTCTGCTAAAATTTCTACCACAACCTGTCTCCCTAAACTCTGCCATAGTCTCCGCCGTGGTCACCACTGTGAGCCTTGCCCCTGTGCAGTCCGCTCCACCCACCGCCGTGCAGCCACTCTAAACCTCGACCCTCCGCCACCACTCTACGGTGGCTCCCCTCTGCTCTCCCTCATAGCACCACCACTGTATGGTACTCCACCAAGCGCTGCTGCCTTTGCACACAGCCCTGCCAAAACAAAACAAAATAAAAGTTAGGTTTTCATTGTTATTCAAATGAAAAATATGAAAATAAAACAATTGCACATCTTTTCCAGTATATATATAGTTTTATTTAAGTGTGTGTTTTAAATGAATGTGTTTACATGAATTAAAAATGGCAAACTGATTTTAGAATTTTGCTTATTACATTTGGAAATATATATATATATATATATATATATATATATATATATATATATATATGTGTGTATGTATGTATGTATGTATGTATGTATATATATGTATGTATGTATATATATATGTATATATGTATATATATGTATATGTATATATGTATATGTATATATATATATATGTGTGTATATATATATATATATATATTCATTGTTAATTTTATTATATTAATTAAACTGTATTCATTTTCATGATCCCACTCAAAATACACTTTAATTAATATAATAAAATTAACAAGGAATATATATATATATTGATTTAAAATAAGTTAAAAGTGACTTTTTTTTACAGTCTACGATTTGTATCATGGGACAAACATTTACATATGGTGTGGGGGGGTTCAAACCCCCCACTGCCAATCTTCTAGTGTTGGGTGTGGGGAGGGGGGTGAAGCCCCCACCCACACCCCATCATATGGGATGTGGGTGGGGGCTTCGTCCCCCTCCCCACACCCCCATTGCTTTGAACCCCACGGCCTCTGCTAAAATTTCTACCGCAACCTGTCTCCCTAAACTCTACCACAGTCTCCGCCGTGGTCACCATTGTAAGCCTTGCCCCTGCGCAGTCCGCTCCACCCACCGCCGTGTAGCCACTCTAAACCTCAACCCTCCGCCACCACTCTACGGTGGCTCCCCTCTGCTCTCCCTCATAGCACCACCACTGTATGGTACTCCACCAAACGCCGCTGCCTTTGCACCTGGGAGGTCTTATAGGAATGAAACCTCTTCCTCTTGTCTGATATGGCCGGGCTGATTGATAGAAGTAATGATCTTCTTCTTCTTCTTCTTCTATCCTTATTTCTGATGCTGCTGGCCTTTGAGGAATGAAAGATGGTTCCTTGGGCTTCATTAAATTATACTTTTTTGCTTTGAGATCCGTGAGCCGTGCTTTCAATTTCTTCCAAGTCTCTGGACCCATGTCCATGACTTTTAGCCGCTGCTCGATATTCAGGATCTCTCCGATAACTTGATCTAGTTCCGAGACGGAACCCTTCATCATTCTGAATGAGCCCTTCATCTTTCTGTAATAGAAAGATACTTCTGAGTCGTCAGAAACTGCTGAATCTGATGAATCTTCTGAGACACCTTCGTCTTCACTCTTAGGCTGAGATTTCATCAACTTGACCTTAGCCTGATCTTCTCGAGATGAGAAGTATTCTTCTTCCTCGGATTCTGAATCTTCTAGACTTGAAACCACTATGTCTTCAGAATCGGATGGATAGTCATATATATAATCATAATCATCTGCTGTGACACCGACACTTTTAGCTGCCCGAACCTTAGCTTTACCTTTTTTCTTATCTTTCTTCGGACACTTGTTAGCTAAGTGGTCACCTTTACAGATGTAACAAACTGGCTTACGCCGGTAGGAATCTTTCCTTCTTTTATCTTTCTTACGAAAGTATCCCTTTTTTCTTGGCTTTCGGCGGTCCTTGTCTTTTCTTTTGTCAGTCTTCTTTTTATACCTTTTCTTGTATGGTTTGCAATCAACACAGTCATCACCATTCTTTTCCAGCTGGTAACATACGGCTGCAGATAAGATCGGCTGAATCTTCTTTTTCTCTTTCCGATCCTTTACTTCATTGCAAATGTCGGTGTTGATTTGTTCAAGAAACTGCACAATTTGAGGAAAGGTCAATTCCTTCATATCTGATTTATCATGAAGGAGATTCTCTAAAACCTTCCGATGATAATAGGCACCAATGGGACCACTGAAACTTTTAAGAAAAGTAGTATACATGAATTCATGATCTTGT
The DNA here is from genome assembly GCA_027924645.1 of Cunninghamia lanceolata. NCBI lineage: Eukaryota > Viridiplantae > Streptophyta > Pinopsida > Cupressales > Cupressaceae > Cunninghamia > Cunninghamia lanceolata. The sequence continues at coordinate 2,554,369 of BSBN01000973.1, read as the reverse complement.
TCCTTGCCTGAGAAGTAAAAGTGTTCATATTGCTTTTTACAATATTCTTTAAAATTTCTCAGATCTTTACATTTACCTTTCATGAATTTCTGGTAAGAAAGCTGTTCCATAACATCACGCTTTCCTAGAAACATTCTTGCTAATTGAGCACAGACTTGATCTGTGCCGCTATCAAGAAGAGTTTCAATAAACTCATTATCTAACCTATCCCAAACCACCCTAGCCATTCCAGTCATGGAATTTAATGCTTGCTTAATAACTTCTTTTTCATCAGCATTGGGGTTGGTTGAGATATAATTGGTGATCCATGCTCTCATTGCATCGACACCTCTTGCATTTTCTATTTCTTCAAATTTATCAAAATTAACCATGGGAGGTGTGTCGGCTTTGAAAGTTTGAATATTTTTAAATGGATCACTTCCTGGTAATGGATATGTACCATTCCCTCGGGCCATCAACACAGTACCCTGAATAGGAGCAGTAGACACTGGATCAGGAGGAGGTGCTACTGAAGTAGAAGGGGGCTGTGTAGGTAAAACTTGACCGCTAGCAGGATCATAACGGAGTGGGTCATTAGAAGTAGGGACAGTAACTTGTAACCGCTTACCACCACTATATTGAGCTGCTAGATAGGTACTTGCACTAGAGGGAAAACTCTTAAAAGGCGGAGGCTTATGAGTTTGACTCCTAATTCTATTAAGAGACAAGTGAATATTATTAGCCTCTGAAGCCACTGCTTGGTGAGTCTCTTGGCATTCTTCTTTGAGATTCTCAGCGAATTTGAGCTGAGAAGTCGTGAGAAACGAAATCTCGTCAGAGATTTCCTGTAACCGTTGTCCAGTATGTCTGATCTGGACATTTGTAGTTCCCAATTGAGCATTGACTGCATCAAAATCTGTCTTCATTTCTTCTTGGAGTTTTCGAACCAAATCTCTTTGTCGCTCCATAGCTGCTTCTCTTTCTATCTTCCAGATCTCTGCTTTAACAGTAAAAGCCTGATAAAGGTCCTTTAATTCATCTAAACCTTTACCAACTTTATCAATCCATTCTTGATTTATTCTGACTTCAAGCTTTTGAAGTTCAGCAATAATGGTATGATCATTAGAATGAATACTCTGGAAGTGTTGTTCATGCTTGACAAATTCAAGATCCAATCTAATTCTATTATCTTCTTGAAGCAACAAATTCTTGCGATGACAGAGATTACCCCAATTAATTAGGTAACTTTGGGTAGGAGCATTATTTCCTATTGGAAGAACATGAAGGGGCCAACAAGGTGCTTTGAATTTCCCTAAGGTATCTAACATGAGGAAATCATGGAAAGGAGGTATTCGACCTGGGATTGTATTGGCACCACCGGGATTAGTTACTATTTGGGAATCTACTACAGAAACTGGAGCATCAGGAAGGGCAACTTCATATTCAGAAAACATTTCTTTGGTAGTCATCATTCTAATTTTAGCATTGGCAGGTGGGAAGACAAATGAACAATCTTCACACTGATATAACCCATTCTGTAAAATAGAATATTTGGAATGACTGCAACTGGGTTTATTAAATTTATTCTGAAAAGATGGTTGTCCTGATACTGATGGAATTCTAAACAAATTCTCAAACCCTTGAGAGGGTTGTAACTTCATACTAGAAGTTTTTGGTAACACAGATGGACCAGGTTCATTATAATGGAAAGGAACATCAGAAACTAAATCTTTAGATTTCATAGAACTAGCAGGAAAACTGGAAGTCCTATTAGCTGGTCTGGCTGACCTTGTATCTGTTGTTCCAAACTTGATGACTGCCTGATCATCTATTTCTTCAAGGGTTAAACCCTGAAGTTGTGGATTTCTTTCAATCTCCCTTTCACCGATACTATCTTGTTCCCACAATTCCATGACCCATTCTTCTGGCATCATGATATCTTTATGCTTAACTACTTTAGGAGCAGTTAACTTGGCGGTATTACTTGAAGAACTCCACACAGTTGATAGACCTTCTAATCCTCTTTCATTTGGATTTCGGGGATTGATCATTAGAGGGATAACCTTATCATACAATCTATAATGAACTAAGAAGGCAAGTGAATGATCAACTGAGTCCTTTTTCATGAAAAGGTTCATGGTTTTAAACTTATACTCTAGCACATCCCTGAGATTACCGTCTAAGAGACTGACAGAATAATCTAAAAGACAGTCGACAAAGAAGGGACCTTTTGCCATAGAGTCACAACCAGCGCCAAGTAGAGAATGAGACAGCTTATAAAATCTTGCATCCTTAAGCATCATCATGGCTATAATAGGTAGACCTTTTCTATAGTGACCACAAATACCTATTCTAATATATGACAGATGCATGAATTGGGGATTCTTTTTACTTTCGAGAGCTTTACGTCTGAACTTCTTGACAAGCTCATCAGTGAATACATTTAATTTTCCTTCGTTGCCTCCTTGGACAACATGAGAGAGTTCTGCAACATGACAGTTCTGAGAAGCCTTGTAACCAAACCAATCTCTTAAACCTATGGACTTATTATTAAACATATCTACTAACCCTTTGGGAACATCCTTATAGATTTCATGAGGTGGGATTTTTGGAACTTTAAAGGGTTTCTCATCAGCAGGAGCTACGGCATACTTATCCATATCATCTAAACAATTCTTAACTATGGACTCTTCACTAAAACAAGTTTCATTGTTTGCAAAGAAATTAGTAAACCTAACCTCTGAGTTACGCTCCGCTGTCATATCGGAACGACTGTTGTCCTTCGCTGAAGAAGTAGAAGTGGAAGCCATCTGCGCTCAAACCTCGCTCGAACCTGCGCTCGAAAGGAACAATTACCGCCCTTCTGCCCTGAAGCCTTCACACGGCCGAAACGGGACTTACACTCGGGACTTACAACTATCAAGGTTGTCCTGAGACCATACAGGGAGACTGTAAGGGAGCTTTACAGATATAGAGGGAAAAGGGGAGTTAACGTTAGACAACAACGTAAACAACATACAGCTATATCGTCACCTGAGGCTCTGATACCAAATCTAAGCTGCAATAGACAAACATTATTACCAACTAAATATTTTGCTCTTATATGTATTGTAGAACTATTTGCGGTAAGCACATGCAGGAAGCTAACTGAAATGTTCATCTGTAACAATGCGCGCTATTATATTCATATAACCAAAACAGAGATTACAAGACAAAGCTGTATATCTTCAGCTTGTTATTGACATTACTGGACTTACAGACATTAAACTTCTAATACAAGACTAACTAAACTTGAAGACTTTAGACACAAGACTAGACTTCTCTTCTCTTAGAACTCTCTCTGCGTATGAACCGTTGTTGAATGCAGGCGGCCCTGGCACCCTTTTATAGGGAAGCGGGGGCAGATCTTTTAACCCCTACAACATAATTCATTTCAGATCCGTCCACAAGAAGATGACACGAGGCAAACCTTATCCGGAGAGCATCCCAAAAGGTGGGACCCAATTACTCGTGAACGAGATAAGGCTGAACCGACGGACAAAGACAGGACATTCCTTTTACAACCAAGAGGAATAACTTGGCCTTTCAGTGAGGTAGAAAGGTAACCCCTTTAGAACGTGGTAGGGTCCACGTCTTATCTTTAGTCACGCAGAGATAAGATTCCACGATAAGTGACATGCCCACTTATTAGCCTAGGACCCAGTACTATTGGAGTCATCATCATCTTGACGACCCCAAGCACAAGCACCACAAAAAGCTTTTCCGGGATGATGGTACGCCTGTCTTGGAGGAGGTGGAGGGACCCTTGGGTCATCCTCTGAATGGTCTTCACAGTTGTAACAGGTTTGAGTTGAGGCATGTGGAATACAACCTGTCATCAACTGAGGTGTTCCTTCTTTCCATATGATACTCATAACTTTGAGTTTGTATGGACCGTAGATGCCGTGAGTCATTGAGAGAGGTGTAGCCTCGTTCATTCTGTAGGTCTTTACATGTATCCAAATTGGAACTTGGTGAGCATAAAAATATCTTAATCTATTTTTTAGGGTCCAATGCTCAAAGACCGACTCGGGGCCACATGGTCCATAATGTTGAGCCAGATACCTGTTCAATACAGTATCATCTGCTGAATTAAAAGTGAGGCAGAAAATACAACCTGTGTAGGCTGTTGTGTTGCCGAAATTGAGATTCTCCGCTGGAGGATAAGGTCCTGCAAACATATCTCGGATGAGATCTTTACCTTCCTCGAAATTCAGCCACTCCTCAGGTTTCCCAATTGAAGGATTATTGAATTGAAGTGGTAGACTAAAATCCCCGCACCAGTTGTTTAGAACATGACCAACATCTGGATCGACTGGTTCCGCTTCAGCACTGAAATGGAAGAAAGGGGTTTCAGACCACAAACCTGGAGAAGTCAGTAACATCTTGGCCTTCAACATCTTGAAACGATCATAAAGGAAATCGTTTGCCATTCTGAAATTATGTAAATCCCTTCGAGAGAAAGGATTTGTACTCCACTCAGTTCGACTGAGCTCATGCCATCTATGTTCTCGAATCCTAATCTGCATGACTCGGATTCTTCCTTTTGTCTGTCTGACTTTCTTTACATCTGGTTCTTCTGTGATCAGCTCTGGTTCTTGATGACCTTCTCGCGATACAAAGTCAGCTACAATATTTTCAGCTCCTGGAATGTGAAGACAATCAAATTCATAAGTACATAAGAGCTGTGCCCACCTTAACAATCTTCCTCTAACTACCTTATTACGTGACTCCTTTTTGAAGAAACCACGAAGGTTCTGCAAGTCACTTTTTAATAAAAACCTCTTGTCAGCAATAAACATTTGAAAAGCCTGAAAGGAGTTTACTACTGCAAGGATTTCCTTGTGAGTACTATGGTAGTCTTTTTCTGATCCTCTGAAACTACCTGAGACAGTCCTAACAATTTTCCCTTTATTCTTCGGGTTAAACTGTTCAGTAGCCTGTTCTCTAAGAACTCCAGCCCATGCAAGTTCACTGGCATCAGTTTCAACTATCTTATAACCAGGGCCTGGAAGCTTCAACTGAGGAAGTTTAGCACATTTGTCCTTAATATTTTGGATAAGTCTATCATGATAAGGACTCCATGGAGGTGGTTTTTTACCTAAAAGCTTATTAAGCTCAAGGCGATCTTCTGCTAACTTGTAGTAAAAACCAGAGATATAATTCACTAGCCCTAGAAAACGCTGCAATTCTTTTACAGTTGTCACAGGCAAATTGCGAATGCGAGTCAAAATATGTTCCTGAACCTCCATCTCCCCCCCAGAAAGAAGCTTGATCCCGATAAAAACCAACTCGGGAACAGCAATGACAGATTTACTGGGATTGACAGCAAGGCCATTGTGCTGACAAACTGAGAGGAAAGTTTTGAGGTGATCAAGATGAGCATCCATATTTTGGCTAAACACAAGAATATCATCAATATAAGGTTGGATAAACTTGGCATGAGGCCGAAAGATGATATCCATTTTTTGTTGAAAAATAGAAGGTGCAGTCTTAATACCAAAGGGAAGGACAGTCCACTCATACAAACCTTGTGGAACTGAAAAGGCTGTTTTGTAATAGTCAGTGGATTTCAAACCTATTTGCCAATATCCTTTGGTTAAATCAAATTTTGAATAGACATGACTGCCCTGAATTGCCTGCCAAATATGATCTTTACTAGGGATAGGATGTTTATGATCTATCAGACAATCATTCAGTGGTTTATAATTTACCACTAATCTCTTTTCTGGTAACTCTCTTCCTTGTTCATCTACCTTTGGGACATACATTGCATGACAAGAAAAAGGAGAGTCTGAGACCTGAATTAATCCTAAGGCTTCAAGTTCCCTAACTTCCTTAGCACATATTTCTACTTCAGAAGAGCTCATTAAAAAATAATTTGCTTTGCCTCGGGGTAGAATTTCCTTACCGTCCACATCACGTTTCAATGGCAGATTACAGGTTAAGGATCTTTGAAACTTTTTTAAATCCTTAGTCATGACGGTCGTGGCAAAGAGCTCCTTTATTTGCTGGATTTCCGCTTGGCGGTCTTGGAACTATTTGTGAAGCCAAACCTGATTGACAGGTTTCTTTTTCTTTTCCTCCGGCTCAATTCTTGAAAAGGAGGTGGGATGATGGATCCTGGGCAGCTGGTACAAACCTTTAAACGTCAGGAAATCCTGATCAATTATGAAGGGCTGCCATTCACTTAGAGTGTTGCTTCCTATCACACCATCATAATCTTCAACCTCATAATGAACAAACAGAGTTTGTTGAGGTTTTTCTTCAAAGCCCAACTGAACAGGAGCAACACAGAATAATCTACTAAAAGATTTTTCATTATTTCCGAAGGTAATATCTGTTTTACCTTCTCTCCATGCATCCTCTGGGAATGCATTCTTTCTAGCAATATTGAGATCCGCACCAGTATCTACTAAAAAGGATAATGGATAGGCCTGAATACCTGGGAATTTTATAAGTAGCACAGCGCCTGGACAGTGAGTTGTCGCTTTAGAAGAACGAAGATATGCTTTATCTCCTTGCATTCCGCTGTATTTTCCTTTGCTACTTTGGCCTTGGTAGACTGGTGGATCATCTTGGACTGGGATGACTTCCCTGATGGGACTTCCTTCAAAAGCTTCAGTCCCAAGATATTGCATCGGATCTTCCATTTTCTCTTGCTTTACTTGCAGAGGAGTCTGCATTTCTCGTATCTGAAAAGCCTTCTCAGAACACATCAGCATTTCTTCTGAGATGGTTGGCTTTGTTTGCGGCAGAGGGACAGCACTAGTTTGATTATACCGGTTGATGAATTGCTGCAACTCGCGCTGAGACTCTTCTACATTTCTTTCTTCAATATCCTCAGTCATGAGGATTTCAACTTCTTCTTGTGCTTGTCTTAGCACCTTATCAAGAAATTCAAGACGATGGCGGCGCCATAGTCTTCGGGCCATGCTTCCTGGACTGGGAGCTTCTAGGATACCCTTCTGTTCAATTGGTGTCGTAGCAGTGACGACTGAATCAACAGGATCGCTTTCTCTTAAAGAGGCCACTGAGCTTCGTGGTTGGTTATACCATGGAGATGGTCTATAACCAGAACTTCGCGGACTTTGAGGTGTCTGCGGCCTGGGAGGTCTTATAGGAATGAAACCTCTTCCTCTTGTCTGATATGGCCGGGCTGATTGATAGAAGTAATGATCTTCTTCTTCTTCTTCTTCTATCCTTATTTCTGATGCTGCTGGCCTTTGAGGAATGAAAGCTGGTTCCTTGGGCTTCATTAAATTATACTTTTTTGCTTTGAGATCCGTGAGCCATGCTTTCAATTTCTTCCAAGTCTCTGGACCCATGTCCATGACTTTTAGCCGCTGCTCGATATTCAGGATCTCTCCGATAACTTGATCTAGTTCCGAGACGGAACCCTTCATCATTCTGAATGAGCCCTTCATCTTTCTGTAATAGAAAGATACTTCTGAGTCGTCAGAAACTGCTGAATCTGATGAATCTTCTGAGACACCTTCGTCTTCACTCTTAGGCTGAGATTTCATCAACTTGACCTTAGCCTGATCTTCTCGAGATGAGAAGTATTCTTCTTCCTCGGATTCTGAATCTTCTGGACTTGAAACCACTATGTCTTCAGAATCGGATGGATAGTCATATATATAATCATAATCATCTGCTGTGACACCGACACTTTTAGCTGCCCGAACCTTAGCTTTACCTTTTTTCTTATCTTTCTTCGGACACTTGTTAGCTAAGTGGTCACCTTTACAGATGTAACAAACTGGCTTACGCCGGTAGGAATCTTTCCTTCTTTTATCTTTCTTACGAAAGTATCCCTTTTTTCTTGGCTTTCGGCGGTCCTTGTCTTTTCTTTTGTCAGTCTTCTTTTTATACCTTTTCTTGTATGGTTTGCAATCAACACAGTCATCACCATTCTTTTCCAGCTGGTAACATACGGCTGCAGATAAGATCGGCTGAATCTTCTTTTTCTCTTTCCGATCCTTTACTTCATTGCAAATGTCGGTGTTGATTTGTTCAAGAAACTGCACAATTTGAGGAAAGGTCAATTCCTTCATATCTGATTTATCATGAAGGAGATTCTCTAAAACCTTCCGATGATAATAGGCACCAATGGGACCACTGAAACTTTTAAGAAAAGTAGTATACATGAATTCATGATCTTGTTCCTTGCCTGAGAAGTAAAAGTGTTCATATTGCTTTTTACAATATTCTTTAAAATTTCTCAGATCTTTACATTTACCTTTCATGAATTTCTGGTAAGAAAGCTGTTCCATAACATCACGCTTTCCTACAAACATTCTTGCTAATTGAGCACAGACTTGATCTGTGCCGCTATCAAGAAGAGTTTCAATAAACTCATTATCTAACCTATCCCAAACCACCCTAGCCATTCCAGTCATGGAATTTAATGCTTGCTTAATAACTTCTTTTTCATCAGCATTGGGGTTGGTTGAGATATAATTGGTGATCCATGCTCTCATTGCATCGACACCTCTTGCATTTTCTATTTCTTCAAATTTATCAAAATTAACCATGGGAGGTGTGTCGGCTTTGAAAGTTTGAATATAAAAACAAAACAAAATAAAAGTTAGGTTTTCATTGTTATTCAAATGAAAAATATGAAAATAAAACAATAGGCATATATTTATATATAGGAAACCTAACATATGAACTTAATAATATATATATATATATATATATATATATATATATATATATATATATATATATATATATATATATATATATATATTGAATATCTATAATTATTTGTAGTCATCTTATGCATATCATAAGTGGCCATTTTAAATTGAGAAAATGAGGAAAGAGAGAAAAGAGAAAGAGAAAGAAAGATAAAAGTGAAAACAAAGAGGAGAAAATGCACGTCTTTTCCAAAATAGGGCTAAGAGCACTAATTGAGATTTAATAATCCTTTAATCATGATTGGGGGCAATATAATTAACAAAAGTAATTCAAACGTTGATTTAAACCTAGAATGGAAACCTAGTGAACTTCATCAAACGAAGTTAGTAAGTCCTGTTTACGAGATCTGATCTACCAAGAAATTAGGAATAATGTAAACGATGCAGAGATAACTCTAATTGATAAAAAATGCAAACAAGAACAAATTAAATTTAAATTTAGAAAACGTGGAGGAGAACAAATAAATTTTAAATTAGAAAATGTGAAGGAGAATAAATTAATTTTAAATTTAGAAAACATGAAGGAGAACAAATAAATTTTAAATTAGAAAATGCGAAGGAGAACAAATTAATATTAAATTTTAGAAAATGTGAAGGAGAACAAATGATCGGACTTTGTTGAAAAATGTTCAATTAACTTAATCAACTATAATACCAATGCAACTAGTGAGATGTAGGAAATTTATTAAACCAAATCAGGAAACCTCTTAATCAAAATTTAGTTTTAGTATAATAAACCCTACTCATGCCCATGAGGCGTTATGCTACCAGATTTTCCCAGAATTTAGGGTTTAGTTGGGTTAGTAAAGTTTAGCCCTATTAGCGATGTTAACCACATCGCGATGACCCCCTTGATGGCCTTCTCGCAATTGGTATGCGCATGTGTGTGTATTACTCCACTTTGCAACTGCCTTGTCTATGCCTTAAGCATATGCCACTGAGCACGCTTATGCGTGCGAGGGGGTTTCTAGGGAAGCATGGGAAAATTTTTGACATTTTGTGCCATGACCACATGACAAATGTGGACATGACATGTGTGATGCGTGTTTTGACCGCATGGGAAATGTGGGCATGACATTTGGTATCAGAGCCCAAGTTTAAACACTGGGCGTATTTGGGCATGTTACTTATTCTGCAACTTTGATTAATTAGTGCCTACCTTGTTTTGTAGGATGCCTCCCCAACGTGTTCGATGAACACGATCGCACAACACAACGTTCATTGAGGTGCACAATGATTCCTCTGCAGAGGGACAGGCACCCACAGTCATAGCAGATCCACTAGTACCACAAGCACCACTAGTACTTGACATAGGTCCTCAGATTTTACAAACATTGCAAGCCATGTTAGAGAGGTTACTGCCAGCTATACCAGAGCCACGTGATATTCCTCACGATGTTCCACGAGAGGAGCTGCATATTGAGTCACGAGTTGAGCCACGTGTAGAGCCCCGCGATGATCCACGAGAGGTGCCAGGTATGGAGCCTTTTGTAGAGATACTTGATACTACAGCGAAGGAGGTAGGGTCAGCATACTGAGCATAGAGTAGGAGTCCTCTGTGATACCAAAGATGAGATGAGACTGTGAGGGTAGAGCAGATACATCATGGACCTTACGAGTATGGTGTGGATGAGCCAATTATAGGACTTAGAGACAGAGGAAACCCCATTAGAGACCTACTTAGGCTCAATCCACCTACCTTCATAAGAGCTACAGAGGGAGCTAAGGCTGAGGCTTGGCTTATCAGTTTAGATAGGTGCTTCATGTTGTGACCTTATGGGAGCAACACAAAAGCATGAGTAGCAGTACACCTTTTGAGAGATGCTGCAGCTACCTGGTGGCGCACTGAGGAGTGCAAGCACTAGTTATCCTTAGATACACTCACGTGGGACATATTCATAGGGCACTTTAATGCGTGTTACTTGTTAGATCACTATAGACAGCACCGGATAGATGAGTTCCATGATTTACAGTAGAGAGGACTCATGGTTGCTCAGTATGAGAGCAGATTTATTGAGCTTTCTCATTACGTAGAGTATCTCCATGATGAGAAACTCCTAGTGTACAAATTCATCAGAGGTTTGAATCATGGGATAGTAGGACTAGTGCATATGGCAGACACCCAGACTGTGAGTGAGGCTGTCAAAAAGGCTTATATTGGAGAGGAAATTCAAAGACGAGGGCATAATTCATGCCCATAGTTTCAGGACCGTAATTACCAGCAGCAGCAGAACCCCATGGCCTTTGCTAAAATTTCTGCCGCACCCTGTCTCCCTAAACTCTGCCACAGTCTCCACCGCAGTCACCACCATGAGCCTCACCCTTGCACAGTCTGCTCCACCTATCACCGCGTGGCCACTCTAAACCTCTGCCCTCCACCACCACTCCGTCGTGGCTCCCCTTTTCTCTCCCTCACAGTACCACCACTCTATGGTACTCCACCAAGTGTCGCCGCCTTTGCACACAGCAATGCCAAAACAAAACAATATTAAAGTTAGAGTTTCATTGTTATTCAAATGAAAAATATGAAAATAAAATAATAAGCATATATTTATATATAGGAAACCTAACATATGAACTTAATAATATATATATATATATATATATTGAATATCTATAATTATTTGTAGCCATCTTATGCATATCATAAGTGGCCATTTTAAATTGAGAAAGAGAAAGAAAGATAAAAGTGAAAACAAAGAGGAGAAAATGCACATCTTTTCCAGAATAGGGCTAAGACTACTAATTGAGATTTAATAATCCTTTAATCATGATTGGGGGCAATATAATTAACAAAAGTAATTCAAACATTGATTTAAACCTAGAATGGAAACCTACTGAACTTCATCAAACGAAGTTAGTAAGTCTTGTTTACGAGATCTAATCTACCAAGAAATTAGGAATAATGTAAACAATGCAGAGATAACTCTGATTGATAGAAAACACGAAGGAGAACAAATTAATTTTAAATTTAGAAAACATGAAGGAGAATAAATAATTTTTAAATTAGAAAACATGAAGGAGAACAAATTAATTTTAAATTTAGAAAACACGAAGGAGAACAAATAAATTTTAAATTAGAAAATGGAAAGGACAACAAATTAATATTAAATTTCAGAAAACGTGAAGGAGAACAAATGATCAGACTTTATTGAAAAATGTTCAATTAACTTAATCAACTATAATACCAATGCAACCAGTGAGATGTAGGAAATTTATTAAACCAAATCAGGAAACCTCTTAATCAAAATTTAGTTTTAGTATAATAAACCCTACTCACGCCGTGAGGTGTTATGCTACCAGATTTTCCCAAAATTTAGGGTTTAGTTGGGTTAGTAAAGTTTAGCCCTATTAGTGACGTTAACTGCGTTGCAATGACCCTCTTGATGGCCTTCTTGCGATTGGTATACGCACATGTGCATATTACCTCACTTTGCAACTGCCTTGTCTATGCCTTAAGCGTATGCCACCAAGCACGCTTACGCGTGCGAGGGGGTTTCTAGGGAAGCGTGGGAAAATTTTTGATATTTCATGTCATGACGACATGACAAATGTGGACATGACACATGTGATGCATGTTGTGACCACATGGGAAATGTGGGCATGACAATGCCTCGTTTCATTCTATAAGTCTTATGATCCTTCTAGGCTACATTGGATTGAGAGAGTCTCTTAAGAGCCCAAAACCCAAAAAGGTGTCAAAATTTGATGCAACAATTATCAAAATATGTGGCACTTAGGAATGTTTCATTTGCACCTAGAGGTATATGTTGAGTTTATCCACATCTATCTTGGTATTTGTTATCTATAAACTAATTAATCATGTTGACAATGAATGCATTCTTGCAAAATGCCTTGGTTGTATTCAGTGTAAAGGTGCTAATAGCCATATTTTTTTCTTCTGCACCTCGTGTAACCAAACTAATGGTGTCAACACATTAGGGTATGTAGGTGAATGCTACTAGATGACTTTTTTAATTCTCTTGGTCTCCTAATCCTTTTGGGTTACATTGGACCAAGAGATTCTCATTAGTGCTAGTCTTAATGTAGATAGTTTCAATAGGTTGAAAACATATTCATATTTAATTTGAGAAGAGATTTGATAAATTAGGGCATGTTAAAGACCTAGTTAAAATAATATTGATGTATGTGAGGGTTTAAATCTTTGTTTGTTTAATAGGCAAGAGTTAGACATTATAATTTTTTGATATAAAACATATATAACCTTGGTTTTCTGATTTCAAGAATGTGATGGCCTTCATTTGGACCTTATAATAGTGGATACACCTTAGACAAGCCAAGATTTGATAAGACAGGTTTATTGGGACTATGATTGAGATGTTGGTCATGGAACCCCACTCATATTGGCAAATATATCCCTTTCATGTGATCAAATTTGTTGTCCTAAGAGCTCTATGAATTTGATCTACTATCTTGATGGAGTTGCATTGAAGGAGAGGATTGTCTAAGAAATATCGTTATAAAAAAAATGTGCAATTATGAAGGAAGATAATGAAGATGATGAGCCTACCAAAATGGAAATTACTAAGGTCCATCATGTTCTTTATGTTATAAACTTCATTCAACACAATAAGTGATCAACTCAAAATCCAAAACCAAAACTAAACTATGTAATTTGACTTAGTTTGTGTTAATCCTTGAAATGAAGAAATAACTTGTGTTAATTTATTACTTAGTTTCCACATGGTATTTATCTTTTAAGGTAGTTTTGACAATTTGTTTGACCATACACATAGTGATACATCCAACTCACAAATTTAAACATTATTATTATTCAAACCACCTGAACAATTTAAACCATTTAATTCATCAATAGAGACTATATATATATTAAGGTATACATAATATCACAAAGATGTCATAAGGCCTACAATGCCATATAGATATCCAATGATATGTACATTGGTAAACACAAATGTATGCTTACAAATCCATATAAGTGTATAATGGTATACATTGGCAAAATACAAATCTTCACCTAGACATGCCATGAAGGCATACAACAAAATGTCTAGACATATAGAAACTATGGAGTGTCCTAGAATAATCAACACATCTTTCTTTGTTAAGAAGACAGAGAACCAATATCATAGCTAACATCTCTCCTCTATCATCTAGACCTCCTCTCAAAACTTTTTTGTAGCTCCACCTAATAATACAATAATAATATACACACTAATATAGAAAACATGAAATATACAATGACATAATTAAATAATCACTTACCACAATTTGTTGATCCTTCTAAATCATCTACTACCTCTCTTCATCTAATTTAGGGGCAGGTACACAAACTAGAGTTGTGACCTCCTATGACAAGCACGAAGAAGCAAATTGGACTAAAGATGAATATTATTTGTTTACACTAAATGATGTGAGATAAAAAACAAATACATAATGACATTTATATTACTCACTCGTACCTCTACCAAAGGCATCAAAGATAAAATTATTACAACAATGCCCACCTCCATTGCTCTGTGAATATCAAGAGGAGTTTCCAATAATGTCATCAACTAAAAATAGGAACACCATTATTTGATCAAAATCTACATAACATTATTTACATACATAATGATTAAAATAGTGAAACTTACCTTAGTGAAAGTTGACATCTAAGTAGTACCACCAATGTGTCATGATGTTGGAGGTCAAACATCCACCTTTTCATCATCAAATTATCATTTTAAAATTACCAATGATATATAACAAAAAAATTCACATGTACAATATTTACTATTTTGTTACAAGTTACATACCTGTGAACTTGACATGCACACACAACCATGCGATGTAGCTCTAATAGATGTAGGATGTGTACTTTGACCCTAGAATTTTATAATAATTTTTTATATTAATTATCATTCATAATAGATTAATATCTAGTTAATTGTAGATTTCAATATGAAATATACTAAATTACACAACCTTATTGAAAATTACTTACCAGTCAATACCAAAGGTCACATTTAGCAACTTGTTTGTCATGATAATATTATATAAAATAGATGCATCCTATGCTCAACCTTATATAGCATAGTCCTCAAAGTGTGGATCATCTTCTTTGTCACATGTACCAACATCACAACCATGTGCATTATGTGTTGTATACCTCATCAAATAATCCTCAAATCCATAGTCACACATAGATCCACAAGAAAGATAAATGTGTGGTAAGAGTTGATGCCTAGAAGGTTCACTCTCATCACCTTGTGAAAGAAACCTGCTATGTTGTAACAAGGTCTATGTGAGGTAAATAGTGGACTTTAGGGTCTCCACCTCAACACTCTCCTTTACAATGGAAAGGATTATTACATGTTTAGTAGATGATTGGGAAAGGGGTTTTGCTAACTATTACTGGGAATCTATCCTAGAAATCACACATATTAAAATAATTTGGGATCTCATTAAGGATGAACTAGCAATAGAGATTCCTCAAGAAATACTATGACATCTTCTTCTTGTTGCATGGGAATGGTCAAAAACCATCCACCACCTATCCCAAAAATTATCCCTTATTCCTTGGTATTGAAACCAATAAATAGGGAATCATTTGCAACTTGCATGCAAGGGTTGATTGTTTCAAGGGTTGACAAATAATGCACATAAATCAATTTTTTTAATTTTTGTAATCTTTTACTTGCTTGTATGAGAGTTTTGAGGAATAGTATTCTCAGGATTTCTCTCTATGATTGGCCCATGTGTTTGTTGGCCACTAACTAAATCTACACGATAAATTATAGATTTGAGGGATTTTTCAAGATCTATTTGATTTGTGGAGCTTGCATTTGGATTTTTCAATATATCTACCAATGTTTGAAACTCTCTTTTGTTTTGCTTAGTTTTCCCTAATATGGTTGTTTGAGTCTCATGATGATGCCTCCGAATGGATAGAGGAGATTAAGGGGGATTGGTTTATGCCTTCTCTTTAGCAATAATTTCCTCATACATTTGATTAGGTGGATTAGGGTTTGGAGGTATTTGTGTGTTTTGATTTGCTAAAAATTAAAGAAATATGAATCAACACAAATAATAAACAAAATGCTTCATTTTAATTAAAATTTCTAAAATAATCACCCAACTCACCTCTTTCATGTCATGGAAACATGGCTACTTTATTGAATCAACTCCAATATGAGAAAAACATGCTCACATAATTATGCTCTCATGTTTAGGGTGAAATCACATAATGAGGCTGTGATTTTTTTTCCTTTTTACTTTTAACAACAAAAAATGTACTTGCATTATAATATGAGTGCATTTTAGATTTGTAGTGACCAAGCCTAAGGATGGTCACTACTAAACCATATAACATGATTGTGTTATGGCTTATTTGGACCAAAAAGGCATTTTTTGGCTGCTTTTTGGTCCCCCATCTTTGTGCACATGTCTAGGTAAGTACAGGTAAGTGTAGGTCCCTCATGCCTATTTTAGAAAATGACACCTACCTTCTATGTAGACTATTATATAGACTATTGTACCTAAGGGGGCAATGCATAAGAACCCAAAATTGTATGGGTCAACATATAAGTTTGGTGATGATTTGGCAATCTAGCCCGTAACCCATGCGACATGCTTATTTCCTCTCATAGTTTTTTCATCTTGATGGAAGTCTTCCTAGCACCTTAGTGCCCTCCTTTATCTATTTTTTGTGCCCTTATTATCCACCCTCTTGGATTTATTTTCCTTATCACCTTCCAAATCCATGGTCCCTTGCCTTCAATTATAGGGGAACCCAAGAGACATTAGGGTCACCTAGGTGACCCATGTTAAGTTGTAGGGTCTCCCAGGTGACTTTATCTAGTAAAATGGATGATTCACCCTTGACATGAGTGACCCCATAATAAGTGGTCATGCACATGATTCTCTTTTCCATTCTAATAAATATCCTTTTGAAATGTTGATGCCATGCTTTCTTTCCTATCTTTAACTATTTTCCTCTTAATTTTCCTCCCTCTTTTTCTACTTAAACCCCCTTCCCTCATTTATCAAAGAACAAAGAGGATGAATTTGAGTATAGAATCTTTGAGAAAAAATAAAGAAGCTATTCTCTACTTTAGGAATAGGATGTAAGGATTGTAGGCTTCATTTTCAAATCTCTACTAGAACCTTTGTATCCCTTCCTCTAGGAATATGATCACCTTTAGAAGATTGCAATCTAATTCTTTGTAAAGTTCAATCTTGAATCCTCATAGTCAGGGGCTAGCCTCACCTACATGGCACATCTACATGGAAGATCTAGATTGGAGACTAGTTCAATCTTGAATCCTCATTCTGAGTGTGCCCATTGGTGTGACCTTCTCTGGATGATGAACCTATTTCTATCTTGTGTGACAATACAAGTGCTATCAATATCTCAAAGAACCTATTAATGCATTCCAAAATAAAACATATCTCTACCTGGTATCACTTTCTATGAGAGAAGATTGCAGAGAATGAGGTGAAGCTGGAGCATGTGCCTACTAAGGATGAAGTTGCAGATATTTTTACAAAGGCTCCTCCTAAAGATACTTTTGAGTATCTCTGACAGAAGTTAGGGGTTATTGCCCATCCTTCTTTCAAATAGATGCATAAAAATGTGCATCTGTCCAGGAAGCATTTCAAGATATATTCTTGGTCCTAGACTGTTGTTGAAAGTTACCTCTCAGGGGGAGTAGGTAGTGGTATTGTTGGATGGTGCAATCAAATAGAGCATATTTTATGCCCCTAAGGGGGAGAGTGCAAAAAAGTGAGAGCAATGGAGAGAAAGCAGGTGCTTGCTGGTGTTGCAAGTGTTGTCTAAAGTTGTGTATGCAGATATCAAAGGGATGTGAGAAAGGTGCAAAGTGTTTCCCTTTGGAGTGTTGTCAAAGGGGGAGAGCAAAAGAATTCAATGCAGAAGAGGAAAGTGTGAAGTATGCAGGAAAGAGAGTTGGATGAGTCTATGGTCCTTTTTCATTGATGTCAAAGGGGGAGAGAGTTAGAGTGGTCAAAAAACCATAGTGCAAGAAAGTTGGTCTAGGAGAAGAATTATGTGAAGCAGAGGTAGAGAGTGTGAAGAGTAAGAGATGCCCCAGTTAGGGGGAGTGCTACTAATTACAAAATGGTTGTTGGTTTCTTTTGTTGTTGATGCTTTTTCAGAGAGTTGGTGTTTCCATAAATGACAAAGGGGGGAGATTGTTAGAAGCTTTCTAGTGTTGTCATTGATGTCAACCCCTAGCATTGGAGTTGTTGGAAGCTGCTTTTGTCATTAGTGTTGTCATTAATATCAACTCTTTGTATGTAGAGATTGTTGGAAGATTGAGTATAGTTGGGAGATTGTTGGATCTTGTTGATAATGTTGAATGTATCATGGTTTGATGTCAACCTCTAGTGTAGTCATGATGAGAAGTGTTTTAGGATGCTGAGAAGGTGTTGTTGATGTAGATGACTCACTTGGTTTCCAAGTGCTTTTGAGAAAATTTAAATAAAAGAGTGCAATGTGATAGAGGTGTTTTTAGAGTTGTGCACTTCATTTCTTCATGGTTGATGATATGCTTGTGCAGTTTGGACGTGATGATCAAAGGTGTTTAGAGGTGTTATATCCAGAGTTTCAGGTTCTAGATTGTGTGATAGTGGAAGATGTATTTGACAGATTGTTTTCCTGTGAAGAAGGTTGTCTGGGAGAAATGAGATTGCTCTACATTTCTCTGTGTTGATGTTTCTTATCTTACAGATATGGGAATGTGCTTATATTGTCTATATCTACTTTCCCTTAGAGTTTCTAGTGTTGGGTTGCTCTGCAAGTTTAGTTCTTGTGTTGGAGTTCAGTGGTAGTGCATCTTGATGCGCAGGATGAAGGTATTCTTTGCTTTAGGTGGTTGCAGTAGTGTTTTAGAAGATTCTGATGATGTTGGAATAATTTGGGAAGTTGTGAGGATATTGTGGAGTGTTTCTTTGTGGTCCACATGTCATTTTCAGATCTGGAGAGGTGTGCATGTGGTTGCTTGTAGTGTTAGTTTAGGTTTGGCCAACCTGGCATGCTAGTGCTATTTACAGAGGTACCTCGTGGATTGTGGATGTGCTGAGTAGCATGGTAATACAGATTTGGGTCCTAGTTAACCCTTGGTGTGGTCTTCCTTCACTTCTTTCCACCATGGAAGTGTTTGGTGCCGACCTATTTTGTTGTTGCACGTTTGAGGTGCATATGTTTCTTTGAGGCTAACCTAATTGAGATTTTTTTAGGTCATGGATGGTATAAATGCAAGGTGAAGTTTGAGTAGAGTGTGTGTGGTGTGAAATATGTGAATGTGATTAAGTGTGGTGATCTTAGTGTGAGATTAAATGCTTATGACTTTAGATGCAGTGAGCAGAAGGTGTCTACATTTCAGTATCCTTGAAGTTACTCCAGAGGCAGTGAGCCAAACGTTGTGGATGAAATAAAGTTCCAGTTGTGGATTTCTCCTATTGCCTTGAGGTGGTGAATCTCTTTGTAATAGTCTTCTTCTATTCTTCTTCCCTCCGAATAGTGAGTCCTTTTGGTAGTGAACCTTTCTTCTTTTTTTGGTTAGTGAGCCCTTGGTAGTTAGCCTACTTGTATTTGGTGTTGCTATTCATATATATGTGAGCTAATCCTCACTATGGTTTTTCCCTTCTTGGGTTTTCCACATAAGTGTTCTTATGTGTTTGGATGTGGTTACATTGTTGTGCCATATGTTTACATTCTACTAATGCATAATAAGAGTTTAAAAATTAACAAGCGTTGGAAAGTCAATGAGGGATTGAATGTTTTAATGTATAACTGATTCACCCCCTGTCTCAGCTGTCCTATGCATCTAACATATGTATAGTTGAAATTTTGATAGGCCTATCTCATGGTTATATCTTGTCCATAAAATTTGGTATGAGAATGAAAACTAGTTAGAGATGGATGAAAGTATTAGTAAAGCTAAGAAAAACATGAAGGCTGGCCAAGATAAATATAAAATTTGGGCTGATAAAAAAAGATCTATTTGACAGTTTGATGTTCGTGATCAAGTTTTTCTTAGAGTCAAACCTAAAAGGAATTTGTTAAAACTTGGTAAATATTCTAAAATAGCTCCTCATTTTTGTGGACCTTTTGAAATTTTAGAAAAAATAGGTAATGTTGCTTATAGACTTGCTTTACCACCTCCATTACAAATTCATAATGTATTCCATGTAATATATATATATATACAGAGAGAGAGAGTGCAGATCATGTTATTGATTGGAAAAAGTATTTTTATTGAACCTACTTGTGAATTTAAAATTGAACCAGAAAAATAATTGGAAAAATCTAGAACTTTAAGAAATAGAGTTATAAATGAGGTTAAAATCAAATGGATTCATTGTAGTATTGATAGTGTTGCTTAGGAAAAGATGATTTTATTAATAACCCAATATCCACATTTGTTTAACTAAAATAGTTTCATGTGTTTTTGATGCAGAGGCTCCTCAAGCTACTGAGGGTAGCAGCTAAATTACAGGGTGAGAATTGTTATGGGATTTTTTCCCCATAAAAATATGTAAATAAATAAAGTTTGTAAAAACTTTAGAAAGTAAAAACTATAAAATAGAAAGAAAAATAGAATAAAATAAGAAGAAATGTAAAATCAAAAGAGAAACAAATCACTTTCAAGTTAAAATAAAGGTTAAAGAACCTTATTAATAAATGCACTCGTATTGAAGTGTGTTTCATGGGAAGTTACAATTAAAAGGTTTAATGTAATATTGTTTATGAAAGGGTGTGATAGTTAGAACCACCCTTTGGGTTGTTATTTAAACCAATGAAATGGATGTAAATGGACATGGAGGAAAATTTATGAGATCATTAAGGAAAAGATTATTGGGTTGGCAAACTGTGAGTATTGGAGAAGGGGCACAAAGTGTGTATCCAACTTGGGGTACAATGTACACTTGGGATTGTCATGGCCAAGGCTATTGCTTGGGAAGCATGTGTGTTGGTCCTAAATAAGAATTGGTTCCTCTTGGAATGTTCATGGTCTAAAAAAGGCTAAACTATTAATTCCTTTTCAAAATGAGGAATAAAAAAGAAACTATATTCGGAATGGAAATAGATTTGAATTTTTCTTTCTTTTTTATATAAATCATTTTGAGATTGGAATAAAGTATATTTTTAAAGTTAAACTATAAGAAGTATGAATAAAATTATTGTCATTTGTTTATTCTATATAATTTAATTTATAAATATTAATTGTTGCATATTTTATTAAAATTAAATCAATTATATTGTTTCAAAAAAGGCTTACATTATACTTTAGGCTCATCATTACCAAGCCATAACACAATCACATTATAATGTGTTCGTGTTATAACCTATTTGGACCAAAAAATTATTTGGCCACTTTTTGGTCCCTCGTCTTTGTGCACATGCCCATATAGGGATGGTGGCCCAGGCATAAAAGATTAAGGTGTAACGCCCCTGCCAAGGAACCCCAGAGGACAACACTAAACTAGATTAAATTAATGGAATTTTTTTTTCTTTAAAAAAAATGTAAATTACAATATAATGCATAACATAACATAATAATCTAAACCTAGGTCCTCTAAGGTTCCTCAACTGCATTACTCACAAATCGATATTACAAGAAACAAGAGTTATCAATAACATAAAAGAGAACTATATACTAGCCTAAGGCCCTAAGGGGCCAACCTAAAGTCTCGAGGGCTCATCCATGATGGTCTTGCCTATATACGCATAGCACAAAGACTTCATAGTTCGGGGTGCAATCACAAGGTTGATTTAAAACATTTGTTCAAAAGGGGATAGTAAATAATTCTTAACCAAGGCTTACTAGAACAAGGCTCCCTCTCCTATCTCGAGAAGGAAACAACATCAGATGAGTAAGATTTCTTGACATTAATAGATGTTATGACAAGATCATCACAAAAAAAGTTCTATCAACAACAACTTGGTTCTTGATATTGAAAAGGTTACACACATTCTATAATCATGACTGTACTAAGTAGTTCAATATATAGAACCATTATTTTGATGTAAAAAGAATGCGGATAAAATGCTAATGAAGTCATAACCTAAAAGAACTAAACCACTTAGAAATGATCTATCAAATACCCATTCCATGTAATACCAATAATATGGTTTAAAGGAAGTGATAGTCATTAGTGCCATGATGAGAACAATATCAAGAAAAGACATTGTATAACTTGTTAGGAAGGAACATATAAATCTGTTTTATTCAATCTAAGCTTGTATACTTACCTACATAGTTAAAGCATCCATTTCCCCTTGAAATAAAATATTAAATATAAATAAGATAATAGTCTTTAGGAAAGTCTATATAGAAGATAAGAGCCATGCCGCCCCAAACCAAACATAAATGTGACATTCAACAAACAACTACTTACATCCCCAGTAAGACCACCATGGTACCCAAGAACAATCATGATTACTTAATTAGATACAAAATCCAGAAATATTAAAACAACAATATATTACTTCATTACAAGGTCATAATAGAATTTTATAATATTGTTTAGCCAATCCAAGATCGTTCATTATAATTATAGGATATGGAGGCAAACGAGATACCATATGTTAACATAATAATTCACAAATCTAAGTTTCAAGTAAAATTACTCCCACTAAAAGAAGATTACATCATTTCTCTCAAGGAAGTATTTTATTCCTTAGATACTATTAGTAAGAAAAGCAATCCAGGTATGAAGGCTACGAGCCTTTATGATACTAGTTTTCACCTCCATTATAATGGTATAGTTTCCTAAAGGTATTTCATGAAAAGATTACCATTATATAATTTTTTTTTATATAATAACAACAAATTTAATAGTTGACATCTCTCCAAATCAAAGGCATAGAGATATGGTTACAAAATGGCACTAGAGTCTAAAAGTACACATTAAAATGTTTAGAAGTGGTTAATACTTGTAGGACATGTAGTTGGAAGGGACGACATTTATATTTAGACATACATGAATTGAGGCATTTTGTCAATGTCAAACATTTGGTGCAGTCTTAAGCATTAACTATATCAAATTTATTTCTCTTCAGTGGTACTACTGTCAAAGGTATGAGGGTATCCATCAAGGCAAAGTAAATGCCAATTTTTACCATTTGTTATAGTTGGATCTGCTTTAGTTGACATACATGTGGTAGAAGACAATGTGGAAGCATAGACAAGGCACGTGAACTTGTCATCAGAATGCCTCAAAGAAGTATGGTCTCAAGGAATACCATGGTTGCAGTATATGCACAAAACGGGCTTTGATAAAAAGATTGTAGAAATGTTCGTGAGTTAAATGATTGTAGCTCTCTCACAACCACCATTTTCTTGTTGCAAACTAAACAGTTATAGGTCCCGTGCCCAAAAAAATTACTTAGAAAGAAAATAAATAGTATAATGTAAATAACACCCTTCAAAGGGTTGTGGTGCAATGATGCATGGGCTGCAGATATAAACAAGATACTCATGTTCAAATCTTAAACTAAAATAAGGCAACCTTCATTTTAGAATATAATTAATCACAACTAACTTTGGATATAGAAACTCTCTTTGTCATCACAAAATGGTTTCAACACACAGTATAGTCCAAATAATGATGGAATGTATTATGCACTATATAATCCCCATACCACTCAATACAAGTTAAAACATCATCAATTTCATACCCACATCACAAGATCAATGCAGGCAGGCTCCAAAATGCATTCAGTTATAAATGAGGATGCCCAAGTATAATAGTAGAACTCCACAGCATGCACAGTTGAAACCAAGAATAATCAAAGTAGGTCAATGGATCTAGCATAACTTGTTTTAGGCGAGTAGCTAACCAAGGAAATTTGATTCAAATAAACTACAATATGACCTTTGCTGTCTGAAGCAATCTTAAGCTCGCCATGCTCCACGATTTTCTTATGCATAGAAACCATTATTGTTTCAAGATTATTAAAAACCCAGACTCTAACGGTTTGCAAACTCATAATGGATTACATATGCTACTAAAGATAAGAACATCGACTCTGTAGGGTTTAACTTATTAATAACCTCAAAGAAGTGAAACGAAAAGCCTCTAAAAGGCCCAAGTGCGTAGGATCAATGATTAAGGCTAGATAGACTTTTAAGTAAAGGCATTTGGTAAACACATTATATCTTTTTAATCAAAACTTCAAACTATTTAGTTCACATAGCCAATGTAATCCAGCCTAAACTATTCCACAGAATGCGTCGGAGAGAGATCATTAAACTATGCAAAGATCGATAGTCTTCTAAAATTTCTCCATTATTCAAAACATCATTTAAATAAAGAATGAAAGCATACCTGAAATGATTGATGCCCAAGTACAAAATCTAAAGTGTCTATTAAACCATGAACACAATGCAGGTTGTGTGAAAATGGAATTTGCACGCCAGTATACTCCTTCGTACATTTCTAAAATGAAGAGTCTTTTATATGGGGCGCGCTATGTGTAAGAGAGTCGACGTCTTTACCAAAAAAAAAAAAAAAAAACATTATTTATTAACTTTTAATCTCCAACGCTTGCTATGTGAAGTTGACCTGCACCTCTCAAAACCTTCGATTTGGCTTTGCTTATTAATCCTATCCCCCCGATCATGGATTTGATTATGACTTGGAAGATGAAGGCCGTAGGGTATTCCAGATTCTAGATATTAGGGAAAAGTAGCATTTCACTGCCCCAAAATAACATCTATTAGAGTTGTCAAGAACCTTTCAGTATGGATTGATTGCCACCATACAGTGAATCTTATTTCCATGATTGTGACAAGAGAAAATATCATGAGAGATGTGAATTGATTCCATCTAAAGAATAATTTTCTTGAGGAAAACATAAATGATAGTAGAAATAGACTTGCACCATAATAGCATCCAATGTTGAATCCCCAGAATAGAGGACAAAAATAAGAAATTGTCAGATATTTATAATTGCAAGTGCCTTGGTAGCCATGAATGCACAAAAACTGGTTTACAAAATACCTAAAATAAAATGGTGCCAGGAACGCTATGATTGCAGCTTAAGTACAAATGGTTTCTGTTGAGAGGTTTTAGGGAATTTCAAGTGATTGCAATCGACAGATGGGAGCCAAGTTTGACAACTAGCATATTCCCATCCCGTGCAAAAATGGGAGAATATGATCAAGTAAAAAAAAACATTCATCCAAGCATGAAAAGGAAGAAATTCTAAATGGATTAGATAGACATTCATGCAAATCTTGGAATCATAGATAAAATGCTTGGACTATTTTATAAGTGCAATAATTACATGATAAGCACCAAAATGGATTTGGTTAAAGTTTAAGGTCATTCATGCAAAGGCAAATGCTAGCAAAAATTCCACGATTGAATATGTAATCTTTGCACAAGATTTGTATGAATTATCAACATGAAGAATATGGATCTTGTTTAGATTAAGCCTATTGGCACCCATTCATGTGTATTCTAACTTGTTAGGGCAAGATGATAGTGTTTCAAGACTAAAGGTAATAATAGAGTACCTTTGCCATCAAAGGTTAATTTTCTTTCACCTTAGGGATAGATACATTACTAGAAACTGATTGAGCATAGTCTATTATAAGGGCATAGCATAGTGCTAGCTCTCTACATAATAGTTATGTTTTGCATGATGGGTAGATTTGTGTGAGATGACCAGCTTCATTAGTTAAAGGTGATTGAAAACAAAATCTATCTAATTGTAAATTTATCATAAATAAAAACAATACCCAAACATGGACACTATTGCATTCTCGTATGCTCTCAAATTTAATAATTGTTGAGATTTTATTGACATTTATAAGGGTATAGTTATTTATAATTGATATCAGTCATCACCTTGTATTAGTCCAAGAGATGGAAGTAATGGTAGAGGGCATAGAAGTGAACCTAGCACTTACCTTTAAATATCCCTATTATTTTACCTTCATCCCCAAGTTCCAAAGCCAACTACCTACACATCCACAGTGAGAATGGAGGGGCACTACATAAGGTATTAAAGAGTCCCTTTTGATCACCCTTGCTAAGACTTTTGATAAATCTATGATAAGAGTAATGTCAAGAAATAAAGTATCTCTTCTAGAGTAGCAAGGATAGGAGATAATATTTTTAATTCATATTACCTATACTATTTTCACATTAATTGATGCAAGAATAGGTACACAAAATTATATAGAATCAAATTCCACTCAAAAATGCCAATACAATCATGTGTATAGACTATAAAATCCATAGGATCTACCCAAAGTGAACCCCCAACAAAAAGGAAGTCTTTAAACAATTACTAGAGGTGGTGATGAGATTTAAGATGAAAAGTAAAAGAGGAATTTGGGAAAAGGGCAATATCCACCACTAAAGAATTAAAGGAAAGATGAGAAGGAAGAGTTGAAGGAGGATGATCCATAGACGATACTAGTTAATCTTACCCCTCCTACAATGAGTACTCCTATTTCTTGAACATCAATTTCAATTATTTTAATCCCAATTTCCATTCCTCTAATATCTCAACATCCACTTGTTTCATCACCCCCTTCCATGCAAAAAGTTTGCATTCCCCCTCCTTAATTGATTTTGACTACACCAATTTTTTCCACTATTGATAGTATAATAGTTTCCCCTCCTATAGGATCATCTATACTATAACAAGTACCTTCTCCATTTTCACCTCCATCCTAGCCCCATCTTTCCATAATTTCCCATATAGGTTCTACTTTCCAATCCACTCCATAAGCATCTTTCCCAAATTCTTCACCTCATTCATTTCCAATCAAATAACTCCGTACAGATCTTGGATCAACTCTACCAATAGGCCATCACTCCTTAGGAGAATTACATGTAGCATTTTCAATAGATTTAAAATCAAATTCTATAATATAATAAGAAGTAGGTCAAGGTAGCTTTTAAACCAACCACCCTAAAATAAGGATTCAATTTGACCCCAAGGCACAAACCATGTATAGGGATCATATGGTCCCAACAACAGTAAATCCTGAAGAATAGATGCAACCCATTAACTATAAAGTATCATCAATAGCTATAAGTATAGGTGACGCTCAACCTATGGATAAGGTTGAATTATTTCAAAAGACTATTTATAAAATAATGAATGAATACTTGAGTATTAAGGAAAATCTCAAGAAAAGAGAAAAAGAGCTAGAAGATGTCAATAAAATATTGAAAGAGACTCAGGCCAAGGTTAAGTCACTTGAACTTCAAGTGACTGATCATACTAAATAATTGCCCACTCAAGTATTAATATCCCCACTTGAAATTGAGAAGATGGAAAATTTGAAGCTAAGTGAGTAGTTGAAGGTGGATGAAGCAAATATATAAGAATTCAAACAACAATCCTACTCCTTGGACCTAATAAAAGGAGTGTGTAAGTCCAATTGGAACATTAGTAAAGTAATGAGTCACCTAGCCCAATCCCTAACATCCATTGATGTTGTGGTGAATTAGAGTTAGCAAATATAGAAAGAGGTTGACTAGGCATTAGTACCATATCCTTAAAATTGACTAAGACAAAGGTTTATAGAAAGATATTATGCATCTTTCTTGAAGATAAGTTGATAGTAGTAGCAATAGAGGATAGAGTAGAGGTAGGATAGAAGGTAATAGATGTGGTTGACAAAGGGGAGGCAACACAAAAATGCAAGATTTAGTTAAATGTTTTGAATCAAATAGTTTCTAATAAGAAAAATAACATTAACTTTCTAGTCTAGTAAGGCCTTCCCTCTCGATTAGGTGTTGACCAAAGATGAATCAATTTTGAAGGAATCACTAAATACTCCCATCTCCAATGACATATCCAAAGTAGTCAAGCCCTTAGTAGAGCTTTAAGTGAAAATAAATAATATAGTCATTAATGTAAAATGATTCTCTTACAGTGACATGTTTGAGTTAGTGAAGTGATTCAAAGAATTCTAAAAGATTAAACTTCCCATAGAAGAAGATTGGAAATAACTTAAAACAACACTAGTAGATATTTAGAGAAATTAGTTCTTCATTTTTTATTCTTTGTTATTATATTTTCAATTTCTTTCAAATAAGGACTTTGTATATTAATAGATATACTTTAAGATTTCCTATATCAAGCAAGGAAAAATCCCCTGAGCTGCCAAGAACTATAGTAAAATTTCACTACATTACAAGGTTTTACCTTATATATTCTTAATAGGGTCTAGTACAAAGTAAATCAATAGATGTGGGCATAATATAGGTGAGTAGTAGTAGCTATTTATCCTGATCTAATTTGACAATGTGCACTCCCCCATTCACTAATAGGCTCACATAATGTCCTTAAGTAGTGATAAGATTTGATCTAGTTTTGATCAATGGTACATGGGTGTCATTAAAAGATAAGGTGGGAAAGTGTTACCATCCTTGAAGCTATGTTAGCATAGCTTTTGGATAGTAGATTAGGATAGCTCATCATAAATCTATGGCCTACATAAGTTTTAAAAATCTTTTCACAAGTTGTTAGAAAGGATTAATGACAACCACTGATCAAAACCAAAGGGGTGGGTGGATCACAATGAGGCACAATATGCTTCAAAAAAAGATCAAGGTTGAACCATAGATATATCATGTAATTAGTATCAAACAACCTAAAGACTTCTAGAAGGATAGAGGGAAAATTCAACATGAATAGATTTCAAAATATGAAGTCTTGCATGCAAAGCATGTAAATTTATGTAAAATACCAACCGAAATATTAAATATCCTTAAACATAAATAAGGAAAAATCTCATTTTTTTTTAATAAAATAACTAAAATCAAAATATTACATTACAATTTCCAAGTACAATATATATTTTCCAAATATGGTCACTTCACATGCGACTAGAAAATTTCACATATATCAAATGGTCACATTTCTTACAACTTACAATTTTATCAATTTCATTTACAAAATAAGTAATGTTTTCATGTTCACATGTCTTCGGTGGTCAACTGAATGAGAGAGAGAGTACCACCCTAGTGCTTTTCCTCCAACCATAGACTGACGGTTCCCCACTCACCTTCCTTCTAGAAGTGGCCCTTCCCTTCATGAGGGTAATAGATAATGAGAACCAACTGATTCATTATGCCATTTGAGAACTAGTGGTGTGTCCTAGCTAATGACAATCGGGCTTACAACTCTAATATAGCTCTAGCTATGTATCACCCACTCTGACTGTTTAGTTATCTGGTACATAGTGAATTGACAATGCAAGAAGTGACTTTTGCATTACTTTGGCTGAAGTTTCATATAAATAAAGTCATATGTTCACTCACTCTTTTCTCAACTTGGAGACAACATTCTTATAATTTGATTTATAACATATATACATGAAAACACTCTTTGACTTGTTTATACAACATCAGTCTTAAAGACATACAATATTCCCTTATCTTCTAGACAACTAGATAAGTATAGAGTGAGAGCTTAGTTGACTTATGCAACATACATTGATTCCCTCTTTGCATCCTTGCAATCACAGGTCTATGACATATTGTCATCTACTTGAAATGTCTTGTCTACCTATTTTCATGCTCATCTGAATTCCTCTATCATAATATACAATATTTTGACATTTAAGTCATATATTGGATTAACAACTAAAGACTCTTTCTGTCTTAGTCTAGGAATATATATTCAACTCAATCTGTCGAAGCTAAACAATAACTTCATAACTTACATATTGAGTACACTTCCTCATGTATATCAAAAGAGAATTCCAAATTAACAAGTAGTCTAAATTTTGATCTCTCATTGTTATAGTGAGTATATCTCTCAATAATATTATGGCTATTCTTAGCCTAGTATTGGGTAAAAAGAATATTCCTCTACAAAACTAGGATTAAGATAATTTAGAATAACTCTAGAAAAGCATCTAAAAACAACTTATACTTCTTCATTTATACTCAGAAGTAATAGTGATGCAGGAGCATCCAATAGTGTAAGGGCAATCTTGCATCACCCAAAAAAAAAGATGTGTTTCAAAATTATTGATGTTCTTTCCATTTCTTTTCAAAATTTGTGGTTCTGGTTCCGTAATCACTTGAATAATGATGTAGAACTTTTAGTTTTTCCAAACTACTAAAAATAGCAACCTACTATTTTTAGAAAGTTCGCATTTGGGCACGAAATGAAGTGAAAATTTACAGGAAGCTTCATAACTAAAAAAATAAGACCTTTGGCAAAGGAATCACTCAAATATAATTTGCGAGCTGAAAGATATTAAAGTTTCTATTTCCTGAAAAATGCCTGAAAATTATTCAAACTTAGTTTTGAGGCACTAAACAGCCCCATACGGGCCTAAAAATGGCTGGAACTAGAAGAGCTAGTTCTTAGTGCATAGAGAACTTTGTGATCTTTTCGATGCATAAAACAGTTCATCAATTGGACACCCAGATCAAAAGTTATGGATCCCAGAAGTTGACCTATTTTTGGAGGAAGATGCAAATTTTGAAATTAGGTTGTTGGCTGCCAAAAAGGCTATTAATAACCATTTTTGGGAACCCTCGGTAGTAGTAGAATTAAGGGGGCAAGTGTGGAGTCAAGAATAGGTGGTAAAATAGAAAACCTAGTTGATTTGGTGTTACAAAAGGTAGATGATTATAGAGTCTTGTGATAGGGAGTTGTAATGTGTTGCAGCCTGTGGAGGGTTGATTCCTTTATATGTATTTGAGCTTCTATAATGTAATAAGTTGTCCAAATCAATAAAAGAAAGTTCTATTTCTATGTGCAATTTTTGTTGTTGCTTGTTTTATGATTTACCCCCTTCATTAAGTGGTATCAGAGTAAGGGTTCCTGAGTGTGTAGACAGATCACCGACCATGAGGCAGTTTGCACCAGGACCTGAGGTTGTGAGTTTACTGCAGAGATCAAGATGCCTCCATGAAGAAATCGTATTGGGAGGAATGCTTTGACAGAAGAGGGTTTTAGAGACCTACAAAGGCAAATCAATGCATTGCAAGAGGAGTTACGAAGAGGGTTTGATCCGAGAACAAGAGAAGAAAGTGAGGATGAAGCTGAAGAAGAGCTATCTAAGGAAGAACAAGAAGCTGGAGGAGATCCTGCAGAAGTTAGGTTGTTGAGGGTCATTTTGAAGATTGGAAAGAGGCCTAGAATTGAAGTTTCTACATATTCTAGAGATTTGAATCTGGAACAACTTATTGATTGGATCAATGACACGGAGGAGTATTTCAAATATGAAGATGTGGAGGACCTAGATTGGGTCAAGTTTGCAAAAACAAAGTTGAAGGGCCACGCCAGTATTTAGTGGAAGGAGGTCCAATTAGAGAGGAATATAAGAGGAAAAGGAAAGATCACTAGATGTGATCAAATGGTAGAGAAACTGAAGAAGAAGTTCATTCCTATGGACTATGAGATGGAGTTGCTAAAGAAACTGCAAGGACTAAAGAAAGGTAACAAGTCTGTTAAGGAGTATACAGAAGAGTTTTATAAAATTACTATCAGGACAGGCCATGCAGAGCCCAACAAGAAGAAGGTAGCCTGTTACATTAATGGGTTGAGGCTGAGTATTTAGGAGGAGCTGAGCCTAGTCAGAATGACCACCATAAAAGATGCTTACCAGTTTTCCCTGAAGGTAGAAGAGAAGATGAATAAAAGATTTGACAGCAAGCAAAGGGGAAGAGGTCAAGGCGGAAGGATTGGTGGAAGACCCTATGGAGGCCGTAAAGAAGATCAAAATAAAAGTGAAGAAGCTAGCACTAGTCAAAATTAGAGAGGGGATAATGCCTACCACCCTCATGACCACAACAATGGTGAGCAAAGAGGAAATGGAAGAGGCTAACTTGGGCAAGGACCTAGAAGAGGAGGTTTTAGAGGAACATGTTTCCAATGTGGAGAAGAAGGGCATCGAGCATACGAGTGTCCACAACATCAAGGAAGGATGAATAGAAGACCTGAAGGTAATGCATTAGTTGAGCATTCTAAAGATGCTGAAAGGGGAGAAACCCTAGTTGTCAGAAGAAACTTGTTGAATGAGGAGAAAGAAACAAATCAAAGGAAGAGTTTATTTTGCACAAGGTGCAAATGTGAAGGTAAGTGTTGTGATATTATTATTAACAGTGGACGCACTGATAATCTTGTTTCAAAGGAGATGGTTGACAAGTTGAAGTTGACAAGAAGAAAGCATCCACATCCATATCGGATTGCATGGTTGTAGAAGGACCATAGAGATTTGGTCAATGAGCAGTGTTTAGTGAAGTTCAATATTGGGGACTACCATGATGAGGTGTTGTGTGATATCATATAGATGGATGCATGTCATATGCTGTTGGGGAAGCCATGGCAGTATGATAGGAGCACTGTCCATGATGGTCATGCAAAAACATATTCCCTAACAAAGGATGGAGTTTGTCATAAGTTGAAGCCCTTGAAGGACGTGGAAGAAAAGGTATGTAGAACTGCCAGAATTTTCTTGGTAGATGGTAAGAAATTTTTGGAGGGTATGAAGCATGAGCATCATTGCTTTGCATTGATTCCTAAGATTAGTCAAGAGAAATGTGAAGATGTACCAGTAGAAGTTTTAGATATGTTAGAAGAATTTCAGGATATTATCTATGATAATGTCCTAGAAGGTTTACCACTGGTGATGAAGATAAGTCACCAAATGGATTTGATACTAGGAGCTAGTTTACCAAATAAGGCAGCCCATAGAATGACTCCTGCTAAGAGTGAAGAGCTGAACAGACAAGTTCAAGAGCTGTTAAGGAAGGGACTGATAAGGGAGAGCCTAAGTTCATGTGTGGTACCTACAATACTAACACCAAAGAAAGGTGGAGAATGGAGAATGTGTACAGATTCTCAGGCCATCAATAAGATCATGATCAAATACATGTTTCCATTGCCATGAATGGATGACATAATGGACTATTTGAGTGGAGCCAAGTACTTCATGAAAGTTGACTTGAAGAGTGGGTATAACCAGATCCGTATCAGGGAAGGAGATGAATGGAAGACAGCCTTCAAGACAAAGGAAGGTTTGTATGAGTGGTTAGTCATGCCATTTGGGCTAACCAATGCACCGAGCACATTCATGCGGCTCATGAACGAGGTACTGAAATAATTTTTGGGAAGTTTTGTTATTGTTTATTTAGATGATATTTTGATTTTTAGTAAGACTTGGGATTGTTAGAAATGAAAACAACACTACTTCAATGGAAATATGATTTGAATAAATTTCAGCAATCTTTAACTGTGTGTTATTAATGGAGATTATAACAAAACATAAAACCCACAATACATAAATATACCAGAAGTAGAATGAAGCACATAACACAAGTGTTTAACGTGGAGAAAACCCTTTTGGGTAAAAAGCTCCACCAAGAAAAGAGGCCAAGTTGTATTATCTTCACAAAAGGAGATTACAAATACATTCACTTCCTCTGTCCTCCAACCTTCACTTCGGTAGAACCTGGGTACCTGTAAACTGTTATATTCCTCTCATCTACTATGCTATGGTTTATATAGAATTTACACAACCTCAAGACATTAAATGACTTCTTACAAGCCCATAACACTTGTCAAGAGTCAACAACACAACCTTGGGCGTCCATGGCCAAGAATAGGCTCTTACAGGGTCATAAATGTTGTCATACATGCATCCTACACTTGGGAAAAAGTGCCCATGCAAGCTTGAACACCTTGGGACTAAAAATAACCACTTATAGCATCTTATGATGCGTCATATGCTATTATTCATGTCATAGATTCTTATAGCATCTTACAGTTGTCATAGAATCTCTTACACGTTCTTACAGCATCTATGACATGCATCATAACACTAAAAATAGATTATTCCTCCACATGTGCACCCCACTTTGACCAATTACCATTTACCATAGTAAATGACATCTCGTAACTACATTCGGTAACTCTAGGACTTACCATGTAGTAACTTTGTAATTACTGTGGACAGTAAATAATTTTTACCACTGCCGGTGAAACTTGTACATCCCTTATGGGTAATTACAAATTACAAATAATAAATGGAATAAATACAATATTGGGATTTACAAGGTTAATGGCACCTTATCCCAATAGGGATGAGCATCTGATACATATCAGAACAGTTTTAGAGAAGTTGAGGGAGGAGAAGTCGCTGATTAATCTAAAGAAATGTAGTTTTGCAAAGGAGTTAGTATACTTGAGATTTGTTGTCTCAGAGGAAGGTCTTAAGATGGACCCAGAGAAGGTGAGGGCTATCATTGAATGGCCTATGCCAAGGAGTGCTTTTGAGGTAAGATTTTTTCATGGTTTGGCAAGTTTTTATAGAAAGTTTATCAGGAATTTTAGTAGCATTTGTGCACCCCTAACTAAGACAATGAGAGGTGATATAAAAGAGTTTAGATGGACTAAAGGAGCAGATAAGAGCTTTGATACATTAAAGCAAAAAGTCATAGAACAACCTGTTTTGGCAGTTCCAGATTTCAATAAAGTATTTCAGGTAGATTGTGATGCTAGTGGTAGTGGTATAGGAGCTGTTTTGAGCCAAGAAGGCAAGCCCATTGCCTATTTTAGTGAGAAGCTTAATGATGCCAAGAAAAAGTATTTTGTTTATGATTAGGAGTTTTATGCAATAGTTCAGGCTTTGAAGAAATGGAGACATTATTTTTTGCCAAAAGAGTTTGTTTTATATATTGATCATCAAGCTTTGTAGTATCTTAATAGTCAAGGAAAGTTAAATCAAAGGCACTTTAAATGGGTTGAGTTTTTGCAGAGCTATACTTTTATTTTGAAGCACAGGAGTGGGAAGTCCAATAGAGTTGTAGATGCCTTGAGCAGAAGGCAAAACTTGTTGACATAAATGAAGATAGAGGTTGTTGGGTTTGATGAGCTCAAAAGTTTATATCCTGAAGATCCAGATTTTGCAGAGGCTTGGAAAGCTTGTCTAGAACCTGTTACTTTGGACAGGACAAAATGGTTGGATTTCATAATGCAAGATGGCATGTTGTTTAAAGGAAGCTGGTTGTGCATTCCAAGGAGTTCCATGAGAGAGAACCTGATTAAGGAGAAACATAGTGGAGGATTGGCTATACACTTTGGTCGAGATAAGACCATTGCTATTGTTGGTGAAAATTATTATTAGCCATAGTTGCAGCAAGATGTGAGGAAATTTGTGCAGAGTTGCAGATATGTCAGATGGTGAAAGGAGCAAGTCAGAATATAGTTTTATATCAGCCACTACCAATACCAGAGAAGCCATGGGATGATATTAGTATGGATTTTGATCTTGGTTTACCAAGGACACAGAGAAGACATGATTCCATTTTTGTGGTGGTGGACAGATTCTCAAAGATGGCACATTTTATTCCTTGCAAGAAGATTAATGATGATGTTCATATTGCTGAATTATTTTTCAAGAAGGTGGTGAGATTACACGGCCTACCAAAGAGCATAGTTTCAGATCGAGATATCAAGTTTGTTGGTTATTTCTGGAGGACATTGTGGAAGACATTGAAAATAGATTTGAAGTTCAGTTCTGCACACCATTCATAGACTGATGGATAGACCGAAGTGGTGAATAGGAGTTTGGGTAACTTGCTACGATGCTTAGTAGGAGATAAGCCCAATGGATGGGATTTGATTTTACCACAGGCAAAATTTGTTTACAATAATTTTGTCAATAGGAGTATTAGTAAATCACCATTCTCGATTGTATATGGAAATAGTCCAAGAAATGCTTCAGAGTTAAGGAATCTAGACAAAGGGGAAAAGACAAGTGTCGAGGCTGAAGACTTTGTAGAACACATGAAGAATTTGTATGAAGAGGTGAAAAAGAACATTAATAAGATGAATATTCAATACAAGGCTAAGGCAGATCAGAAGAGGAAATATAAGGAATTCCAGGTAGTAGATGAAGTCATGGTTCACTTGAGAAAAGAAAGGTTCCC
Organism: Cunninghamia lanceolata; assembly: GCA_027924645.1. Taxonomy (NCBI): domain Eukaryota; kingdom Viridiplantae; phylum Streptophyta; class Pinopsida; order Cupressales; family Cupressaceae; genus Cunninghamia; species Cunninghamia lanceolata. The sequence goes on along the minus strand of BSBN01000973.1, from coordinate 2,518,730 downwards.
AATTGGAACATACAATAACCTAAAAATGAAGAAATTTGGACCATGCAAAATTTTGAAGAAACATGATTCAGGAAATCCATATGGGGTGGAGCTTCTGAGTGAGATCAGCATTTCCCCTATTTTCAATATTGTTGATTTATCAGAATATCATGAAGGTGGAACAGAGGATGGACCAATAGAAGAACAGTGGAGTATTCTGGCATCTACTTCGAGAGAGGAGATAGAAGAGATCTTGGATAGCCATGTGGGAAGAAGTACTCAGAATAGGCAATATGAAGAATACCTAGTGAAATGGAAAGGAAGGCCTATTGAAGATTCTTCTTGGTTGTCTAAGGAAGAGGTTGACCATTTGGTTTTTCCTCACACAAACACCTGAGACTTGACAGGGTCATTCTCAAATTACCCTAGATGTCTGATGCAGGAGCATCCAGTGGTGTAAGGGCAATCTTGCATCATCCAAAAAAAAGATGTGTTTCAAAATTGTTGATGTTCTTTCCATTTCTTTTCAAAATTTGTGGTTCTGGTTCCATAATCGCTTGAATAATGATGTAGAACTTTCAGTTTTTCCAAACTGCTAAAAATAGCAACCTGCTATTTTTAGAAAGTTTGCATTTGGGCACAGAATGAAGTGAAAATTTACAGGAAGCTTCATAAGTAAAAAATAAGACCTTTGGTAAAGGAATCACGCAAAGATCATTTGCAAACTAAAAGATATTAAAGTTTTCATTTCCTGAAAAATGCCTAAAAATTATTCAAACTTAGGTATGAGGCACTAAATGGCCCCATACAGGCTCAAAAATGGCTAGAACCAACAAAGTAGGTTCTTAGTGCGTAGAGCACTCTGTGAGCTTTCTGATGCATAAAATGGTTCGTCAATCAGACACCCGGATCAAAAATTATGGCTCTCAGAAATTGACCTATTTTTGGAGGGAGATGCAAATTTTGAAATTAGGTTATTGGCCACCAAAAAGGCTATTAATAACCATTTTTGGGTACCCTAGGTAGTAGTAGAGTTAAGGGGGCAAGTGTGGAGTCAAGAATAGGTGGGAAAATAGAAACCCTAACTGATTTGGGGTTACAGAAGGTAGATGATTCTAGAGTCTTGTGATAGGGAGCTGTAATGTATTGCAGCCTGTGGAGGGTTGATTCCTCTAATTGTATTTGAGCTTCTGTAATGTAATAAGTTGTCCAAATCAATAAAAGAAAGTTCTATTTTCTATGTGCAATTTTTGTTGTTGTGTGTTTTATGATTTACCCCCTTCATCAAATAGTCTAATGTCAAGTGTTCCTACGCAATGACATCAACTCATTTACTATCTTTTAAGCTTACAAATATACTCTCTACCTTCTCAGTTAGCTACTGCTATGAGTAAAATACTATGTTTAATAAATGACCTCATAGGTCTCCCAAGATACTTGTCATCGACCCATATTAAGTCTTTAAAACTAAGCATGGTTTCATTTAGAAGTCAGCCAATACTTAACATAGTCAACCTAGACTTAACACAATCATCCTTTACTTAACATAGTTGGCCTAGACTTATTACAGTCAGCCTTTATCTTTCATAGTCAGCCAATGTTTAACATAGTCAACCTAGACTTATCACAGTCAGCCTTTATCTTCATAGTCAGCCAATGTTTAACACAGTCAGCCTAGACTTATCATAATTGGCCTATACTTTCATAGTTGGCCTAGACTTGAACAATCAGCTTCCATCTTTAACATAGTCATATGGAGGTTATACTACATACAAAACCTGCGTTTAAATATCGTAAACTATTGTCTTGGTTACACAGTCTTTTGATTGTTGCACCATCGATTCTCCTATGTATGGTTATTAGTAGAGAATAACATATGTCTATTTCAACAAAATGTATAGTTATCAGTAGAGAACAACATATGACATTATTAACCAAAAGCATCAAAATGTATAGTCATTTCAACAACAATCACTATTCAACATGGGATAAGCATATCATACAGAATTATCATAACTCTTTTGATTACTATCATTCAGTATAAAGATACAAAGATAATCCTCTATCAAGGTTAAACAATGACAAGTTTAACTATCATTTAGATCCTTGATAACCTACATGCCAATCGGCAGTTTAACAAAAACTTCATACACATCTTACTTACAGTTATCAATAAACATGAAGCAATGTATTCAACTTATTTTATAAGATACGATAGGGTTACCTGTTCAATGTAATAGGCAGTAGGCTCACCAAAGCTTCACTTCCTCCCAATATACCTATGCTCATATCCTTTCCTCTTCTACCCTCTTCTTCAAGTCTTAAAGAATGATTTCCAATTCTCTATTCTCCCTTTCCTTATGCTGCTCTCACTTAGTTATGGGTTGATAGTAAATGCCTCACCACAAATTTCTCTCCACTCTCCCCCGTGGCTCTTCACATGTAGAAATAAGTGGGAAGTATGGAGTTGTTGCTCCTTCCCCCACACCTAGGGTGAATAAAGAGAGACTTTTACCAATAATAATAATAATTTAAAAATAGACAATAATACACTTATCTAATAGATGTTGCTATTGCATACTTTTGAATGCTAATTATGCTTATTTATGAGCACAATTATCAATGAAGGATTATCACAAAGTTGAATAAGACCTCAATGACAAAATTTAAACTTGTTTAGCCAATTTCTCACATTAACTTGGCATTCAAAGACAAATACTACGTTACTATCTGTCGACAAAAAGATTTAACCATAGACTTGATGATGACAAAAATTGACAAGAATAAAATGATCTCAATACTTGAAAAATATTTCTAAGATAACTAGAGACATAGGGATTAAGACTTAATCCAAAACTGACTTATCCTCTAATAAGTATGTGTGTGTGTGTGTGTGGGTTTCCAGATGGCATAAGAATCATTGTATTCATGTGATCTAGTATCCTCTCCATGGTGATACTCTCTCCTCATCTCAAAGGGAAAAAAATACCATTCGTGCATCCACCTCAGTTGCATGATGGTAGTTAGTCCATTACAAATTATAACCATGTGTTAAATAATAACATCGTAAACAATTATTCTTTACATATAAACTAATATAAAGAAAATGCATTTTATACCATTACTTTAATCATAATATTTTCTCTGACTAACTATCTGTCTACTCAGTTCAAATTTTTTGAAATGGGAGAGGCAACAGATAGGTAGGAAAAACTAGGTGCAGGTTTTGGGCAGAGAAGCTCTAGATCCCCAGGCAAGGTGACGTCTAAGGTTTGTACTTTGCCTGATCCTAATCATTTGTTTATTAATAATGATAGGAATAGTCTGTCTTGTGGGGCCTCTGCCTCTAAAAGTAGGGCCAGTGACAAGAGGGCTATCGGGCTTCCCTTAGGAGGCACTCCCACCTAGAAAGCCCTTTTTTCAAATCCTGCTTAGCTAGTCATGGATGGTGTGGACATTGTACATTTTGAGGTGGGTGTTAGCCTCAAGATTAAAAATCCCATGCTGGACAAGGTGGTGGCCAAAATGGAGAATGTGCTAGTTGGAAAGGTCTTTGGGAGAAGACCAAATATTGAAATGTTGAGAAAATGGGTTGTTAGTAAGTGGGTTATTAAGGGAAGTGTTACTTTCTTTGTGCTTCCTAAAGGCATCTTCTGCTTCTCCTTCAATAATGTTAAGCATTTCCTGGGCACGTTAACCAGTGGGTCTTGGTTCTTTGGGAAACAATGCTTGTCCCTCTGCAGATGGTGCCCTGTCCTTAACCTGAAAGATGCCCTTGTTGACTCATCTCTGACCTGGATCAAGCTACCTAGCTTGCCGCTTGAGTTCTGGGATGATGAGGTCTTTACAGCCATAGCCAACTCCTTTGGCCATTTCCTATCACTGGACAATGTCACTAAGAATAGAAGTAGATATGTCTTTGCAAGGATTTGCATTAATGTTGAGACCCATAAGGTCCTCCCCACATCCATTGTGCTTGACTCAAAGTTCAAAGAATGGACGCAGGAGATAGTGTATAAAAACTTTGCTTTGTTCTATCAAAAGTGTGGTAACACCGGTCACCTCATCAATGCCTACCTCAAACCTAATCGAGAACCAGCTGACCAAAGCTCCAAGGGTCAACAAATGGTCCCTTCGGAGACTCTCAAGGGTCAAGTTCTACCGGTTCTTTCCACTAGTATAAAAATAGAAATAAATGACTAAAAAAACTACCAAAAATTTGTCATGTGATTAGTAGTTTGGTCACGTGACCATTGGTAGTTTACTGCTGGTCATTTATCTTGCGACCAAATTTATGACCAAACAAATGTTAGTCATTAATTTGGTAGTATATTTAGGCATTAATTTGGTAGTATATTTAGTCATAACTTTGGTAGTATATTTAGTCATTAAAATTTGGCAGTATATTTAGTCATAAATTTGGTAGTATATTTAGTCATCAATTTGGTAGTATATTTAGTCACATGACCATTGGTAGTTTATTGTTGATCCTTTATCTCACGACCAAATTTATTTAGTCATTGTAATCATTAATTGCCTTCAATGTAGTATATTTAGTCATTTATTTAGTCACTAATTTCCATCCATTGGTAGTATATTTAGTCATTTGTATTAACTAATTTCCAGCCATTGGTAGTATATTTGGTCATTTTAATCATTATTTTTTCGTCGACTAGTTATATATAAACAACTAGTACATGATAAACATCAACTATGCCATTTTTTGTTGATAAAATTCAACAAATCTGTTTAAAGGATTGAAACAACAATGCTAGAAAATAATTCACTGTATATTCAAACTGTATATAAAATATGTTACAAATAACTCATTTATCAATAAATCTGCTTAAAGGATTGAAACAACAATTTTGGAAAATAATTCATTGTCTATTCAAATTGTATATAAAATATGTTACCAAGAACTCTATATATAGAGTTTTCAAGACAGAATCTTTTTGCAGTATGCAAACTGCTGATTTATTATGCCTTTAAAATTGAAAAAAACTAAAACTAAAGCTAAAAAGCCATCGGTGTGAATGCATGTCTTCAGTGATGCCATTGTTGCACATGGGCTGGGTTGTAAATGCATCTAGAAGGCACCGGTTTTGCATTTTCTCCTTACTCTGTACCTGTCCACAATCAAAAAACTTAAAATTTATTAATATTTTTAAAAGATTTATGAAACTTTGAAATATGAAAAACAAAGTGGGGTGATAAGGAATTTTACAGCAATATAGTCATATATTATGAAAGTATTTGAGAAGAAATGCATATACAGGTATGATAGTCAAACTTCATAGTTCATTTATTCATATTTGATTGAAACATAGTATGATCTATGCAAAGGTAACCCCCAATCATATGCAATTTCAACTGAACAACATTGATGACTAATCTTCAAGTTTGACTCACACAAATAATGCTACAACAATATGAAATTTACCAATAATTACTAATCTGTCTACAACAGTAAATGACTTTAAATGCATTGACTGTGAGTAAATGCATATTGAATGTCTTTAAATATAAGTACATGGAAATATTCACATGAAACTTGTACCAAGTCATCTCATGGAAAGAAAGGAATGGGTGTGAGTTGACCAATTTTTGAATTTCAACTTTTGAATTTCAGGGGTTAGATCTATAGGTGTAGGATTGATCTTGAACCCATTTTTATATTGCTGACATGACTTACTCCATCACTCAAAAATACAATAAACCATAATTTACCCAAAGAAAGCACTAGCATATAAATAGTCTTCCAATATTAAAGAATTTTTCAAACTAAATACACTAATACTGAATGGAACTCAATAGCATTAATGCAACAAGATCCACCTTACACTATGTGTTTTACACATAGATATGGCAATAAAGACTGAAGCAAATTGAAAGACAAGAGGAAAACCAACAAATGGTACCAAAAAAGCAGTTAGTCATGACAAGAAAGAAATATGCATATTAAAAAAAACTCACTTACGCACCTTCCTTCTTGGTCTTGTGCTCCAGATACTTTCTCAAAATGTCATCCACTGTTGGGTTACGTGGAAGCTTAACCAACTGCAATCAAAATAGTATGAACTATATATAACTTTGATGCTAAACAAACAAAACACCTAGACCATCACATACTAATCAAAACATAAGCATGTCAATTCTAGTAAAAATATTCTAGTAAATGGTTGTGAAAGTCTAAATGATACATACTACTCAAAATATAAATTGAATATACATACTAGACTCAAGTTATAAAGATATACACAAAATGGATTTTGCAAGGATGCTCTCAAAATCTTTGAATTAATTAAGCACTCTGGAACATATCCTAACATTGTAAGCTTTGTTTGTATTCTAGGTGCATGCAGCCATGCAGGTTTAGTGGATGAGAGTTGTACATACTTCAATCACATTTGTAACCCTTATTGCATTACACCTACAGTTGATCATTATGTGTGCATGGTTGACCTCCTTACCCATGCTAGCTATCTTGAAGACACCCTAAACTTATACCTATTAAATCTATACTGGTTGTATGGATGTGTTTTCTTGGTGCATGTAGATCACATATGAATATAGGCTTAGGAGTATTTACAGCAACACTTTTTTTATTTGGATCCTAAAAATGCTACACAACTTATGTTCTTGTCTCAAACATCTATCCAAAAGTGGGCAGGTTTCGTGAGGTAAGGAGATTGATGAAAGATGGAGGAATTAAAAAAATCCCCAGATGTAGTACAGGCTCTTCCTGCATCACCGCGGGAGTTTATAATAACTATTAGTCATTACTAAGGTTATAATATATATTACTAGTGCAATCATATAGTAATAAATATATGGTTAATTATTATATATATTAAATTCATATATAATATATAAACTTAAAATACATATACTATAATATATTTATCCACTTATTAATATTAAATATATCAAATTGATTAATATGATATTAACCAATAAATTATGTAGCATTGGATAAATAAGTTATAATAACCATACATTATAACTAATAATATAATTAATTATATTAATTATATAATATATCAAATTCATTAATATTATATATTATATAATAATATATATAATACCTAATAAATGACTTAATTATAGTTAATAAATAATAATATTACAATATAATTAATAAATTAATAAATAAGTATATAATTTATTGTATATCAAAAAAATTGGATTTGCAAATGGAAATGATCAAACAATGAAATGCATAACCTAAACCCAAATCATTCAATACTTCAAAGATGCAAAATGAATTGTTTGATTGATTTGATATGTTGGTTGCTCACAATTCGGTAGCATAACATTTGCATAGGATTGAGATGATAGATGGAAGATTGATAGATGGAAGATGATGATGATAGATGCGAAGGCTCTAAAGATATTTCGACAGCATAAGGATACTCCAACTCAATGCCTTTTACAAATGGCTTGTGAGGGGGTTGATTATAGGAAAGGCTTGGCTTAAATGGATGGTTGAGATTAAAAAGCTAAATGATTGATGTGGACGGTTAGGATTGATTAGTTATTCCCACTCTTCAAGGGAGTTGTAGCCATATGACAAGTGTAATGAGAAGGATAGGGCTCATGTGTGACCGTGTACACAAATACTAAAATTAGGTCTCATTAGTTGTACATGTGAAGGATTTTAAATAAAAGTTGTACTGTCACACATGATTTAATTAAGAGGTGGACAAGTGTCAAAATGTGGTGAGAGGTGAGGACCTAATTCAAATATTTTATTTGAATTAGTTGGGATATGTGAGGGAAATTAATTAAATAAATAAGATTTTATTTAATTAATTGGAAAGATGATTAGGATGGGATTGGGATATGATGTGGAAATTAATTAAATAAATAAAATTTATTTAATTAATTGGAAAGTGGGATTATGAATGTGAAATTAATTAAATAAATAAAATTTATTTAATTAATTGGCTAAATGGGATAAGAATGGGATTAAGATGGGATTTTAATTAAATAAATAAATAAAATTTATTTAATTAATTGGCTAATGGATTAGTGGGATTAAGAGTGGGTTTAGGACAAAATGCTACATGATGTCTAAGTAATGTTTTTGACTAGGTGTTACAAGACATGGACAAATTTGGGTGTCTATATTTTGCCCCTCTTTGAGATGATGTTCGAGATCATAAGATTTATGTTGAGTAAAATCATTTCAAAGAAGCTAAGGTATGGATAGAGGAAAAGGATGATAATGAAATGGGATGATGATGAAAAGATAGGATGATGATGAGGATGAAATGGGATGATGATGCCCCCTCGAGAGGATAGGCGGGTTGGACAAACATGGGTAGGCTCTCGAAATGAAAGGGCTTGGCTGCAAAAGAAAGATAAGAGAATAGATCAAAGAAATGGAGATGCGTTATGTTGCAATGAAAGTGAGCAACCATGATGTTTGATATAGCACTAGACGTTATGCACCAAGGTATAAGAAACCAGGGTGACGATGTGTCTTGTGCCCCAGCATAATACAACCTTGTCTGGATACAAGATATGAATATTAGATGGATTGATACCGATATGATGCAAATGCAAGATAAAATGATTCAAAAACAAACAAGGTATTGCCCCTGTCAAGCAATAAACCAATGAGTAATTGTTGATTAATGATGATAGTTGAGAGTGTTGTCATTGTAGGGAAAGCTATATCCCTATATCAACACAAGGTTGTTTGCTGAGTTGGTTGGTTGATTAGCTGATTGATTTGGCTTACAACAAGGCTAGGATCAAGACCATGGATTGCATTTGGATAACTTGGCTTTATTGATTAACTTGATTGGTATAACTTTAAGGATTGACTTGCACTTGGATCATTGTTTGGAATGATTTTGAGGATGATGAAATGATGAATGAAGATTGATTTGATGAATTGGAAGAAGTGAATTGGAGTAAATTGAATTGATGTGAATGGATGATTTGATTGAAGGAAATGGATTGATTGAATGATAGATTGATTGGAAGAAGTTGTTTATTAATGATGTATAAGATAGATGACAAAAGAAATAATGAGAGGAGAAAGAGGAAAATTGTTTGTGCTTGAATCTGGGCACTTCCTTCATACTCTAGACTGCCTACATACCCTGTATCCATGGGATCAAGGCACTTAACGATGGAAATGAGATGTAGTTTTGATTTGTGTTTTATTGATGAGATGATGAAAATGGATTGAATTGATAAAGTTATGGATTGATGAAATGTTGATGATGGGATGATATGAGTTTCCACTCAATCCAAGCATAAGCAAGTGTTCTTAGTATGCTTAAAGGATGCAAAACAAACAAGGTATTGCCCTTGTCAAGTCATAAACCAATGATTGATTGTTTGATGATGATAGTTGAGAGTGTTGTCATGGTGGGGAAAGTTATATCCTTAGATCAACACAAGGATGTGGGAATGCTATATCCCATTGATGATGATTGATTCAGTTTATGACAAGCTTAGGATCAAAAAGTTGTTGATTTGATCGGATAATGTTCCTTGATTGATTAGATTGCTTGATATGGATTAATGTGACTTGGATTTAAGATCATTGCTTAGATTGATTTGATTGATATGATTGGAAGAAGTGATTGATTGAAATGGATGAATGAATGTTATTGATAGGAAGAATTGATGATGATGGTGATATGACTGGATCGATCTTATTGCTTGGAGCTTTCGTTGGATATTTAATTTTTTGGATTTTCTGACATATTTTGATTTTTTTGCGTGTTTTTGAAATGTTTTGAATGTCAATGGATTTACAATTTGAGTAGCCTTTGTGCTTGATACCAATGACAAGGGAAAACCAAGTCTAGATGAAAGGATGGATGAATGGGATTGGATGGATAAAAGGACAGGCAACAAGGGATGGAAGGCTCATGATAAATGGGTGGATAAAAAGGATATGTTATAGTAGATGGATGTATGCCTCATAATGGAGCTAGGATGTGATCTCTAAAGACTATGTCACATAGGAATAACATGCCCCATTTTAGGTGGTAATGCTTAGGATTTTTACATGACAAGGCTCATGACAATGGGATGATAAGATTGGATTTTACATAATGCTTATGACGATAGGAAATGATGGATTGGTTTGAATGGGATGGATAAATGGTCAATGGATAGGACTTGGTTTGGAAAGGATGATGTATACCAAGAGATAACCAAAGCATATTTCAACATTTTGTCCCTATGTATTCATCAAGATCAAAAGGAGAAAAGGAGGATGGATGCAGGATCATGATAGGTATGTGGGTGTAATGGCTAAGGATGGTAGAATAGGATATGGCAAGATAGGACATGATAAGATGGAAAATGATAGGTTGGAAATGATAAGATGGATGAGACAATGTGCCCCCAAGTGTGAGTAACATAGAAGATCAACCTACACATGATGCTTGTTTGCCAGGTTTTCATCATGGTACTTATCCAAGGCACCTGTTTACCAGGTTTTCACCGCTGGACGAAGGGATTTCTCTTTACTATTTTAATTTTTTTTTTCTTTTTAATTTTTTTTTTAGATGGCATGACAATTACACATGGTGCCTATTTGCTAGGTTTTCACCATGGTAATGAATAGGAGGGACTCAAGTGTCTAGTGCTATGAGAGGTGATAGTGTCCCATTAGAATGGATGATGTCTTCGCATGGACCATGTCATTATGCTCATCGATGTTGATAAGGGATTGTGTGGATGGGAGATGGATTAGGTAGATAATGGATTAGGATGTGGATTATGCAAGATTCATGCAAGGATGGATGGATGGGGATAGTGGATTATGATGTGGATTATATCAGACTTATGCAAAAGCATGGACCATATGAAGGTGATTGGGGAGACATGTAGGATAATGGATGAAGGATGGTGAGAGGGAGGCATGTGGGAATGTTTTGGAATGGAAGGGAACCATGACCAATGGTTGCACACACCATGATAAACATTGAAGTTTTTGGTGAGATGGTGGTGTAGGAAGCAATGGAGATGTTTGCTTAGGGGATGGTTGATGAAGTGATTTAGGAACCCACATAGATTTAGTATTTTTAGTGCTTTTGTTTTTCTTGTGGGATTTTTGAAGGAAATGGAAATTTTGGATGGAAGTAGACTTTTGGATGGATATAGGTGGTTGGGATTCTTGAGATGTGGATGAGAATGCCTCATTTGACTTGCTAGCTATTTGCTTAGCAACCCAAACCATTTTTCTTTTGGGCTTTGCTTTTGGAGGTATGGACTTGGATAGCTTTGTGAATGTACTTTGCTTAGAAGATGGATGATTTAGAGACTTTTCACATCAATGCCCTAAGGCATGAGGGTCCTTAGGAGTTTTAGTTGGATTTTTGGCTTTATAGATAAAGGCATTCAAATGTTTATTTTTGAAACCATGGGTTTGGTAGAAGCGGGGTTGGTGGAATGAGTGGAAGCTTCATGTTTACGCAATGTGTGCATTTGTTGGTCATGATTAGGAATGTAAGGGTACTTATGGATAAGTGGATAATTAGATGTTGGTAACAATGGTGGAAAGGTGGATGGAGGGATATTTGGAGTTGCTAAAAGTGGAGGCAAAGTGGATGGTGGAAGGTGTACGGTCACATGCTTTTGACATTTATAGGATGATGGAGGTGGAATGGCAACATATGTTTTAGGAACATGATAGGGTTTATGATGGAAAGTGGTGGGCTTAGAATGCATGGAGGAATTACCAACATCTTTAGATTATTTACCTTGGGGTGTATATCCAAGGCCATATGAGCTTGGGGGGATCTTGACATGGTTTGGCTCCAAAATACCTTGTTCATAAAGGCCTAGGCCTTTACATTGGTAGTTCATGTTTCGGAGGATACTATTGACAATGGGACTTGGTGTAGTTTGGGAACTAGACTTGAGCTCTTTATTGGATGGAGAAGATGAAGTGGAGGACAAAGGTTGTTGTTGTCCTAAGGAAGAACATTCATGGAGGAAGGTGGTAAGACCACTAGGACATGATAGTGGATTTGAAGTGGAATCGATGGTGGATGTGGAAGGAGGATCATTAGGATCTTGATTAGCATTGTGTTCACTAAGATCCAAGTTATTTGTCTAATCTTTTATGCTTATGTGTTATTGAGAACCACATTTCTCATTATGACAAGTGGATGTTTGCTCATTATGGATAGGCTAGATGGAGGATGGATAAGAGTAGTTGGGATATCTTGCTCATGGATGGTTATGGGATTATGGATAGGATCAAGGTGCTTTTGAATAGGTTCTTCATCATAGATATCATCTTGATCATGAGATGGATAAAGTTTGGCCACAAGGGTCATCATGATCTTCATGATCTTAAATAGAACCTTGATCATAACTATGAGCAAAAATAAGATGAAGTGGGCTATAAAAGGGATAAATTTGCTCATGAATGAGGTCATGGTGATGGCTAATAGATTGAGGGCAAACCATATGTAGGTCATGGATAGGTGGAACTTAGAGGTGCTTTGATCTTGATTAAGATTAGGGTTTAATATTTTCACATGTTTAAGATTATGCTCTTGGCATACCTCTTGACTTTGGATGAAAGTGGAAGGTTCTTGAGTGGACTTGATAGACTCTTGAGGGTTATCAACATGAGGACATGATGGCTCTTGACTTAGAATCATAGTTGGAGACTTTTCAATAGGCTCAAGGGATTGTAGACCACATGAAGGGGTTGTAGGATTGGACATGGTATTGGAGGACTCATTAGGAGGCTCATGAATGGGTGTTTGATATGGGGATGTTCTATTCCTAGCTAGTAGCCAATGGATCACATCCTTTGCAAGTGTATGAGTGGATGGGAAGTATAATGGATGAACAATAATAGCAGATGATGTTGTAGGCTTAGGACTAGGATTAGGTTGGGGGCTAATTGGATTGGGTGGATTAGGATTTGGATTGGATGAAGGGATAATCTTACCACAATTCATGAGGTTTGTGATCAATCTCTTAAGTTTGACACAATTGGTTTTTGTATGGCCCTTATACCTATGGTATGCACAATAATGGTTTTCATTATACCAAGGGGGTTTAAAGATTGGTTCAAAAGGTTCTATCGGTGGTAGCTCAATCAAATTTGCTTGAAACAATTGTTGTACGGTTATGTCCAAGGGATCTTGTGGTGGAAGGTTGGTAGAACATGAGGATGAAGGTGATGAAGGTTAGTGGACCAATGGACTAGGGGTAGGATCACATGGTGGTCTTATGATAGGGCTAGTAGGCTCATGTGTTGGCATGTGATTGGATGATGAAGGCCACTCATAAGATGCATTGGCTAGATTGGTATCTCCCTTGTTAAAGGTAATTAAATCTTGCATAGGATAACTTGGCTTTGATTATGTACAAGGGGCCACTCGGATTTGGATATGATTCTTGTTGGAAAGGTGGACTTAGGTCTATCAATGGTACTTGGTGGTCTTGTTGAAAAGGTGTACTTGGACTTGCTTGATTTATGTACAAAGGGCTATTTGGACTTGCATGTTGTTCTTGTGAGGACACTTGGTTGCCTTGCGGATGGTTTTGGTTGTGTGTTGGAATGTTAGAATGAGGAATTGGATAATGTTGAGGTGGAGGTTGATAGGTTGATGTGGCATTGACTTGGTGGATAGGTGGATTAAGTTGATAGGAAGTGGATGGATATGACATGTGGCTATGAGTTGGATTAGGTTTATAGTGAATGGCTAAGGATTGTTGTGCTTGTCAAGCTTGACTAGTGGCTAAAAGGTGTTGGACTTGGGCTACAAAGTGTTGCAGTTGAGGTGCTTGGCTTGCGTGGGGTTGAGCTCTTTGGATGAAGAATTGTAATGTTTTGATGACGTCTTGGTTGAGGGGTTGTGATCCTTGATAAAGATTTTGGAGGAATCTTTGGAATTTGATTTCTGGGTCCTCTGGTGTAAACATGTTGTCACCCAAGTGTATGTCTTAAGTCCTTTTAGCAATTGCTCGTTTAGGGATTTTGATGATGTGGCAGAAATGATTTGGCTAGGATAGGGATGTGACTAGGATAAGTTTAGGATGGTTTGAATGACTTGGCTATGAAGAGTTGGATGATGACTAGGCTATGTTTGGGATGAAAGTGATTGGGTTTGAATGTTATTGGAAGAATGTGTAAGATAACTTACCTTTGTGTTTAGGTGTTTAGAGCTTGATGTGGCAATATTCAAATAATTGATTATGCATACACACACATGAATCACTCACGCAATACACATAAGCAAGTTGTTAGTTTAGAAGAATGTGATGATGGTTAAGCAAACATGTGAAGACACTTCAATAATTCCTAGTCAAGGCAAGGCCACTATCACAAGGAGGTTCTAGTGAAAATCTGGGGGACTGGCACCCCACGAGCATCCAGCAAGTCACTTAAGACTTTAACTAACCCTACTAGGAGTTTTAATATACATAAAGGTACACCTCCTTTCGAGTTAGCACTGTATGGTGAGCGCTAATACCGGTTAGACTTGGCTTTCGCCTTATCCTCTGATTTTTATAGCAGACGAGATGAAAGTACCGCTTGAGGTCATTCCCTTGGGGTGAGTACCTCTTTTCCCACCAAGGCAAGCCTCTCTAAGGTTTAACAAAAGCAACACAAGTAAATGTTTTTGATCTCCAAGTTTGTGTTAGGACGTGAGGAGAAAGCATACACATTTACTTGGTCACACTCGCATGGGGTTCATTAACCTTAGAAATTCAATGTGTGGCAGATAATGCAAGCACTTGTCTATTTTAAAGCCCAAATCCAAATGTGATGGAAGACAATGATTCATTTTAGCCCAATTTTTGATGTGATAGCAAACAAGTTGTTTGTTTTATGCCCAAATCAAAATGTGTTTACAAACAAGATTGATTGAAATGAAAAGATGAAAGATAGAAATGAATGCACCCAGATTATTTTCACTTTCCAAGCTGTTGTATATGATTGATATTGCTGCTACTAAAACTCCTTATGATCACCTACAACATCAAAAAATGATATTATAATGCAAGCATAAAAAATAAGCTCATTAGGCAAGGAAAATTGTAATTTTAGATACATAGCTGAATTTGATTTGATTATTTCGAGACATTTTTGGTTTGAAAATTAAAAAATCAAACAAGAGACCCCTATTAATTTTTTGAGAGCTTTCCAAAAATGTAAATAAATCAGAAAAATTCCCTACTTTCCACCCAGAAATGCGGATTTATGGAAAATCTATAGTTGGTAAAGATCTAATTTTTTCGCACTATAAATGACCTCCAAATTAAATATGTAAAATATAGACCCCCCTTATAATTTCAAGAGGTTTCCAAAAATGTAAAATGTTTTAAAAAATTCACCGATTTGCACCTAGAATTGTGATTTTATGAAAAAAAATAAAAACGTGATAACTCCCACAAACATGGCGATAAACCCAAAATTTTTCTGTTGTAGCTTCCTTATATCATGGACAAACTTCTGTAAAAATATTGTAGAAAAATTCATAGCCGTTTCGAAGATATGATGAAATCTTTAAAACCTAGGGTTTTGTCTAAAAAATAGCAGATCTACAACAAAAGTTAATTAAACCTGCAAAACTTGACAATGGGGGTTATATGAATGCAAATTTTTACTATAAAAACCTACAAAAATGATCAAGCAAAGTGAGTCCCACTAGGTGTGCTAAAATGTATATCAAAAATTTTGGATTTGCAAATGGAAATGATCAAACAATGAAATGCATAACCTAAACCCAAATCATTCAATACCTCAAAGATACAAGATGAATTGTTTGATTGATTTGATATGTTGGTTGCTCACAATTCGGTAGCATAACATTTGCATAGGATTGAGATGATAGATGGAAGATTGATAGATGGAAGATGATGATGATAGATGTAAAGGCTCTAAAGATATTTCGACAGCATAAGGATACTCCAACTCAATGCCTTTTACAAATAGCTTGTGAGGGGGTTGATTTATAGGAAAGGCTTGGTTCAAATGGATGGTTGAGATTAAAAAGCTAAATGATTGATGTGGACGGCTAGGATTGATTAGTTATTCCCATTCTTCAAGGGAGTTGTAGTCATGTGACAAGTGTAAGAAGAAGTATAGGGCTCATGTGTGACTGTGTACACAAATACTAAAATTAGGTCCCATTAGTTGTACATGTGAAGGATTTTAAATAAAAGTTGTACTACCACACATGATTTAATTAAGAGGTGGACAAGTGTCGAAATGTGGTGAGAGGTGAGGACCTAATTCAAATATTTTATTTCAATTAGTTGGGATATGTGAGGGAAATTAATTAAATAAATAAGATTTTATTTAATTAGTTGGGAAGATGATTAGGATAGGATTGAGATATGATGTGGAAATTAATTAAATAAATAAAATTTATTTAATTAATTGGCTAAGTGGGATAAGAATGGGATTAAGATGGGATTTTAATTAAATAAATAAATAAAATTAATTTAATTAATTGGCTAATGGATTAGTGGGATTAAGAGTGGGTTTAGGAAAAAATGCTACATGATGTCTAAGTAATGTTTTTGACTAGGTGTTGCAAGACATGGACAAATTTGGGTGTCTACATTTATAATATATTATATTTGTATCATTACATTAAGGTTATTATTAATAAGCATATCCTATTAATTATCAATTATAATATTTTATAATAATTATTATATAATATATTGATCATAATAACAAGTTATATACCTAATATCAATAATATATTAATCTGAGTAATATACGTGTTATTATGATCAAATTAATATATTAAGGTTTTAGATGTCATCTCATGGAATGCAATGATTGCCAGATATGCACGAAATGGATTTTTTGAAAAGGATTTAGAAACTTTCAAGCAAATGGAATTGGCAGGTGTAAAGCCAAATTCCACAACCTTTGCCAGCATCCTCCCCGCTTATGCAAAAATGGGAGCTTTGGAATAGGGTATGGACATCCATCAAAGCATAAGGATAAAGGAATTATGTCAGATGTTGTAGTTACAACTGCCCTGGTAGACATCTATGCAAAATGTGGAAGCACAAAGAAGGCACGTGAACTATTTGAAAAATGCCTGAAAGAAATGTGGTCTCGTGGAATGACATGATTGCAAGATATGGACAAAATGGATTTTTTGAAAAGGATTTAGAAACTTTCAAGCAAATGTAATTGGTAGGTCTAAAGCCAAATTCCACAACCTTTGCCAGCATCCTCCCTGCCTATGCCAAAATGGGAGCTTTGGAACAGGGTATGGACATCCATCAAAGCATAATGGAAGGGGGATTTTTGTCAGAAATTATAGTTGGAAATGCTCTGGTAGACATGTATGCAAAATGTTGGACAGTGTTGGATAGGCTTCCCACACTCACTCTTGACAGCTACCGCGATGATGCGGGAAGCCTGTCCAACATTTTGCATACATGTCTACCAGAGCATTTCCAACTATAATTTCTGACAAAAATCCCCCTTCCATTATGCTTTGATGGATGTCCATACCCTGTTCCAAAGCTCCCATTTTGGCATAGGTAGGGAGGATGCTAGAAAAGGTTATGGAATTTGGCTTTAGACCTGCCAATTGCATTTTCTTGAAAGTTTCTAAAGCCTTTTCAAAAAATCCATAAACTCCCACACTGACTCTTGACAGCTCTCGTAGTGATGCAAGAAGCCTATCCAACTACATCCAGGGAAGGATAGAGAAATTTTGTTATTTGTTGTAGTGGCAACTTCCCTAGTAGAGATGTATGCAAAATGTGGAAGCATTGACAAGGCATGTGAATTGTTTGGAAGAATGCCTTAAAGAGATGTCATCTCATGGAATGCAATGATTGTGGGATATGCACAAATGGTTTTTTTCAAAAAGGCTTTAGAAACTCTCAAGCAAATGCAATTGGCAGGTGTAAAGCTAAATTCCACAACCTTTTCCAACATCCTCCCCACCTGTGCAAAAATGGGAGCTTTGGAACAGGGTATGGACATCCATCAAAGCATAAAGGATAAAGGAATTCTGCCAGATATTGTAGTTGCAACTGCCCTAGTAGGCGTGTATGCAAAATGTGGAAGCACAGAGAAGGCACATGAATTGTTTGAAAAAATGCTTGAAAGAAATGTGGTCTCATGGAATGCCATGATTGCAGGATATGGACAAAATGGATTTTTTGAAAAGGCTTTAGAAATTTTCAAGCAAATGCAATTGGCAGGTCTAAAGCCAAATTCCACAACCTTTGCCAGCATCCTCCCTACCTATGCCAAAATGGGAGCTTTGGAACAGGGTATGGACATCCATCAAAGCATAATGGAAGGGGGATTTTTGTCAAAAATTATAGTGGGAAATGCTTTGGTAGACATGTATGCAAAATGTAGAAGTATAGACAAGGCACGTGACTGGTTTGACAAAATGCCTCAAAGAAATGTAGTCTCATGGAATGCCATGATTGCAGGATATGCACAAAATGCATTTTGCAAGGATGCTCTCAAAATCTTTGAATTAATGAAGCACTCTGGAGCATATCCTAACATTGTAAGCTTTGCTTGTGTTCTATGTGCATGTAGCTATTCAAGTTTAGTGGATGAGGGTTGTACATACTTCAATCACATGAGTAACCCTTATTGCATTACTCCTACAGTTGATCATTATGTGTGCATGGTTGACCTTCTTGCCTATAATGGCTATCTTGAGGACAACCTAAACTTTATCATTAAGATGCCAGTTAAACCTGTGGTGGTTGTGTGGATGTGTTTTCTTGGTGCCTATAAATCACATACGAATATAGGCTTAGGAGTATTTACAGCAATGTTGCTTTTTGATTTGGATCCTAAAAATGCTGCGACTTATGTTCTTCTCTCAAACATATATGTAGAAGTGGGCAGCTGGGGTGAGGTTCAAATGCTAAGGAGATGATGAAAGATAGAGGAATTAAAAAGATCCCTCAATGTAGTTGGATAATAGAAGGCATATTTTTGTCAGATATTATAGTTGGAAATGCTCTGATAGACATATATGAAAAATGTGGAAACACAAACAAGGCACACAAATTGTTTGACAGAATGCCTCAAAGAGATGTCAACTCAAGGAATGCAATGATTGCAGGATTGCACAAAATGGATTTATTGAAAAGGCCTTAGAAACTTTCAAGCAAATGTAATTGGTGGGTGTAAACAAAAGTTTAAACAGAAGCAGATTTATGAGTAGCTTTCAAAGAAAAGAAAGGAATTTGTATAGTAACATTTGTCAAAACCTATCAAATCTTTTACAAGGTTTGTATTCTGCATTAAATAATTTTCATAGTCTAAAAGGGCCTATAATAGTAAGCATTTCGGATAGAGGGTAGAAAGTCTATGTATAAGTTCATATTCTTATAGATTGAAGATAGTTTGAGCCTTTGTTGGAGAATCCATTCTTGTCCAAGCATGTCAATAAGGACAGTGAGCAGTTTCACTACATTATACAGTTGAGAAAGGCATTGAATAAGTCTATTGAATACTCTATGATGCAATATACAGTTTAGGAAACAGATTTCAAGTATGCATAACCTAAACAGTCACAAAGAGCATTATACAGTGGTATGTAGGTTAGGGTAATAACCCAAACCAATGTGTACCCCTATAGGTTTTGTGATAACACAAAAAGCCTCGTCATGCAGTGACTAAATCTATATAACAAGGTAAGGATCTTGAAGACTTTTTAGAGTGTCATATATTTGTATGAAATCATTTAGATATGCCTGAGTCATGAAGGATAATGGAGTAATTGTTAGGGTTTGCAAGAATGAAGTCTAAAGAAGCACACACAAGTTTCAAAAACCCTAATGATATCCAAGGAGTATGGAATGTCTCAAGAGACCTTAGACCCTCACTACCTCCTATAGGAGGTATTGAAGCAGTCTAAGATGACCCTTGTATCACTATTTTGGAACATCATAGATAGTCCTAGCAAGTTATTGTAAATATTCTTAGGGGTCATCACTTACATAAGATCTTCTTATGCATTTGGAGGTATCAACATCTTCTATAGGGTCTACATAATCATAAGATATCTAGTAGCCATCTGAGAATAGTGTTAGATCTAGGGCACACAACTGAGAGGGGGGGTGAATCAGTTGTATAAAACTTGCTTCAACTTCAAACACTTGAATTTACTTTGTTAGTTAACAGCATATCAATTAACCATTCATCAAAGCATAAAGCAAGAACACTGGAGCAGATAAACATCAACACATTAGACACCAAGATTTTGACGTGGAAAACCTGATTAAGGGAAAAACCACGGGGTGATTAACCCAAGGATTATTCTCTATTAGAAGATTAAGAAAAATGGATGGCACATGCCAGCCAGGGCTCACTGCCCGAGCACACTACTCACAAAGAGGCACACTGCCTACAAGAGACACACTATCTACAAGATCATAAGTATTACAAACTTGAACTGGAGAATGACATCTTCACCATGTCTAGATCAGTTCCATTTAAGCCTGAGACACACCTGCTCTGCCTTTCGCTCTTCCGCTATACCACACTCATCCACTCCTCAACACACTTCGAAATGAATTCACAAACCTCTATTTATACAAGGCATCAACTTAGGAACAATCATCTAAGTCGGCAATCATCCACAATAACATTCGCAAGATGAATAACTCATCTGGTCAGCCACCACAAGAACATTCACAATATGAACAACTCATTTGGTCGGCTAGTTTGAACAAGAACATCTTCATCCGGAAGTTTATCTCCAATTCCGGGCTCTAATCACTAATGCGGACTGACAACACAACCTCAACATGATCCAAGAACCTTCACATGCTTGCCTGAATGACCAGGTACATCTGCACTTCCTCTACTTATTAGAATCTCTTCTCTTCTTCATCTGAAACTTCAAGAACACAGTCTACCACCACTGTCATACTGAAAAAGGTGCTTCTGGACCTCCAAACCATGAATAAATCAAGATGACACATCACAAGGACATCCCAAACACTCTGTCCAATCCATAGAATAGGACAATGCACTTCCAGATCTCACCAGACCTTTTTGTACCACTCTGTCACTTCGGAGCATCTCCCAGAACCGGTTCTACTTGATCGATCACAACTTCTTCATATCTTCATGTGGACCTCTGAAATCTTAACTAGATCATCTCAAGACTCATATCTACAAACCCTTTAATCCATATCCTCTAATCCTCAACCTATTAAGTACTTTTGCCTTCTTCTCATCATTGTTCTTCACTATTCCTGATTGAGACTGACTTCCTCAATAACCTCAGCACACAGCTCATCCAATCCTTCTTATCAATGCAATATGAGTATGTTGACATCAATGACAACACTGGTTAACCTCATACTTGCAACAAATAGTAGTAGCTTTATCAAATGTTGTTTAAGAATGTCCAATGCTTTTGAAGGTCTGCAAAGTTATGGATAGTTTATTTATGCATGACTGTAATCAGATTTCAAAATCAATTCACAAATAAATTCTAAGTTGTGGCATTCAAATCGACTACTATTTGTCAAGAATTATGTGATGAAACATTTTAATTGATCCATAATTTCTAACAAGTAGGATTTGAAATATCCTTTAGTTATACAAAGGTTATTACAAGATCCTAAATTTAAGTCCTAGAAAATGAGAAATTAGAACATACCAAACCATTGGTGGTTGTCTGCAACATTCCAGTAACTCTGTGCCTCGCTACAAGGACCATCTTCTTTCCTAGTTTCCCATCCACTGAACAAGAGCAATGCGGTCTTGTCCATGGCCGTCATGTTAATCCCTTCCCTAATGTGATCAAAAAATGTAGCAGCCTGGCTTGGATGTCTTTGATACGACTCTAAGTACCTATGCTTTTTGTTTAGGGTTTCAATGAGAAGCACAAAAATGAAATGGAGATGGGCGCCAAAATGAAATAAAAATTAAATTGACCCTAAAGATTACATCCATTAGATCATCATCCATATTATATAATATTATATTATTATGTAGATTACATCCTTTATGTTATTATTAGATCATCCATTTCATTTTGGCACCCACCTCCATTATATTATATTATAATATAATATATATTATATATAATAATAATAATAATATAATATTATATAAATATTATATTATAATATAATATAATATTATATTATAATATAATATAATATTATATTATATTATATTATAATATTATATATTATATATATAATAATAATATAATATTATATAATATATATTATATAATATCATATTATATTATAATATATTATATTATATTGTATTGTAATATAATATATTATTATCATATTATATTATAATACAACCCAGTCCCTCAATTCAAAATATTTTTTTAAATTATCCACTTTAGTTGTGTTTTTTGCTCAATGACCAAATTAGTCATTTATTTAGTTATTTATTTGGTCATTTATTTAGTCATTTATAGCTGTGTTGCAAAAAAATTTAGTCACCTAGTCATTTATTTGCCATATTTCTACTAGTGTTCTAAGAAGCCTCGTTCTCAGGAAGGTGCTTTCGACAGTTTGTCCTATCCTACTAATAATGAGGACATCAAGTGTGTGGAGGACACTAGTAAAGTCTATTCACACTCTACTTTTGATAAAGAGGAGATGAACCCATCCCTAGCTGTGGTGGAGGAGCCTGAGAGGGGTTCTTTGGTTTTGTCCTAGTAGAGTGATGATGTGATTTCTTCACCTGGGCTTAGCCCTGAAGGGGGAAAGCTAGATCTTGGCTATGGCAAAGAGGATAACCTGGTTGCTCTTTTTTCCCTAGAAAGAGCCCCTCTCTCCCCTTCCTCGGAGAAGGGGGTAAGGCAAACAGTGGATGTGGGTAAGGGTTCCAAACCTAGCAAGAAATCCTTGAGGGAGACAAGGAGGAGGGAAACAACCAAGGACTTGGCAAATGGTAAACAAAATACATTGGATCTAAT
The DNA here is from genome assembly GCA_027924645.1 of Cunninghamia lanceolata. Lineage (NCBI taxonomy): Eukaryota > Viridiplantae > Streptophyta > Pinopsida > Cupressales > Cupressaceae > Cunninghamia > Cunninghamia lanceolata. Next base: position 2,495,829 of record BSBN01000973.1, on the reverse strand, counting down.
GAGCTCTAGGATAAACAAGAAATGATTGTCATATCGTGGAATATAAGGGGACTCAATAGTTCCCACAAGTATCTCATGCTAGAGAACTTCATCAAAGAAATGAGACTGAGCATTCTTCTTATTTAGGAAACCAAAATGGAAGTGAAAGAATTTGAAAGGATTAGCAATTACATCTGGCCATATTTATGTCATGAAGCTGTTAGGGTGGAAGGTGCGTCAGGCGATCTTGTCACTTTGTGGAAGGCTCAATCTCTTCAGGGGAGTGTCATAAGCAGCAATAAAAATAATATAAACATAAAATTTAAGATCATCAATAGCAATGTGGTTTGGACCCTAACTAATATCTACGCCCCTAATAATATTGCACAAAGGAGAAAGTGTTGGGTTGACTTGATAGCTACCAAAGGCAACTAGGAGGATTCCAAATGGATGGTAGCTGGAGACTTCAACTCTCCTTTATATATCTCTAATAAGCTTGGGGGAAATATGGACTTCAATGACACTATGATGGACCGAGACAACTTCCTTCACCTAGGTAGTTCAATGGACTTGGAGCTGGAAGGGTTTAACTACACCTCGTCTAATAAGAGGGAGGGTAACAAGTTAATCTAGGTTAGATTAGACAGAGTTTTGGTCTCAACTGACTAGGTCATTGTAAAAAAATGCAAGCTCAACAACCTCCTGAGATTCAGGTCTAACCACACTCCTCTTATCCTTTATTGGAATCTGGATCTAGAGAAAGCTAGTTGCCCCTTCAGGTTCGAAGCCATGTGGGCTAAACATCCTGATTTATACTAGTTTATCTCTAGTTGGTAGAATCAGAGAGTGGATGGTTCGAGCATGTTCAGAGCCATGCAAAAACTAAAGCAGGTGAAGTACTAGCTCAAAGGTTGGAATAAGAACTTGTTTGGAAATATCTTCAAGCAAAAACAGGAGGTCAAAGACAAACAGTTGAAGATACAAGGACACAATGACAAGGGCATCTTTACCCAAGATGATAGTGTGACTAAAAAGGCCTTGCTTAGTGAACTACACAATATTGTGGAAAGTGAAGAGATATATTGGAAATAGAGATCAAGAATTCAATGGTTAAAGGAAGGGGACAAAAACACCAAGTTCTTCCACCAGTCGACTATGAAACATAAGAAAAGAAATAGGATTTTTGAAATAATTCTTGAGGATGGGAGTGTCATAATGGATGAGAATCATATTAGAGTTGAAGGGGCCAAGTATTTTGAGAAAATTCTTAATGGGGTTGGGCCACAACTTGTAGAAGGAGACATAGTGTTGACACAACTATTGGAAGTTATTCCCAACACCCTATCTAGAGAAGGCAATCTTGGCCTAGAGAAGGAGGTGAAGGGTGTGGTTTTCTCTCTAGATCCTTACAAGGCCCTGGGACCAGATGGGTTCCCCTTGATTTTTCTCTAGACTTATTGGGAGATCATTAGTAATGACATCACAATGGTTGCCAAGGAATTCTTCAAAAGAGGTAGAGTGTTGAAGGAAATAAACAACACATTTATTGTTCTTATACCTAAGAGGGAAGGAGCAAACAAAATGTCAAAGTTTAGGCACATCATTCTATGTAATACTCTCTATAAGATTTTCACCAAGTTGCTTATGGTGAGACTTTGTTATGTACCTAGGGATATGATATTATAATGTATTTGGGTGGATGGAGATGCTGACATGTGGCACACATCCCTTAAGTTATTTATATTGGGTCTTATGGGTAACTTGTGTAATTAATTATATTAGGTGTTGAGTAGGCCTTCATTAGGATTACCCTCCCATTATGTAATTAGGATGTGGTATATATATATAAAAGAGGTGAATATCATTGTAAGGATGTGTGAAGAGTATGATATTGTATTGGAGATCTCTCAGAGATATAGTGTGGAGTGGCTTCTTCCATAAGGAGTGTTGTATGGTGTTACCCTACCTCAAGGGTTTATTCTATTTCTATATATATTGGATATTTTCTGTGTGGAAGCTTCCTAAACTCTATTGGAACACCTTCGTAGAGAAAATGCAAAGAAAACTTGTTTCCTAGAAAGGCTCTCTCCTAGGTCATGTGGGCAAATTACAACTTCTACAGGCCTTGTTGCAAAGCACACTAGTCTATCTTCTATCCCTCTTTAAACTTCCTAAATTCATTGCTGAAAGAATAGAGCAAATTCAAAGAAGATTCCTTTGGAGCAGTACTAAGGAGAAAGATAGACTCTCTTTGGTTGCTTGGGATGTGGTCTGCACCCCCAAGTTTAGAGGTGGGTTAGGGGTTAGAAAGCTATCTAGTCTCAACAAAGCTTTACTAGCTAAGGTTGGTTAGAGACTATTATCAGATGATAATGATTGGACTAAAATCATGAAGGCAAAATATCTTAATAATGTACGAGGAGTCACCCTTATGCACTCTCAATCCCTCCTGTACATTAGGGGTCCTCCATATGGAATAATATAGTTAAGACTAAAAGTACTCTCTCAATTGGCCTTTATTGGAACATGGGCAAAGGAAACAAAGTTAGATTCTAGGAGGATCCTTGGATATTCTCTCACCCTCTAGAGTTTCATCCCATTTGCTCAACTATCAAAAACACACTATTGGAGAAGATGGGAGGGAGAGTCTGTAATTATTGGAGCTTAAAAGATGGAAAGGAGACTTGGAGCATTAATAGGGCTGAGTTTGAGCACCTGTTGGAAGTAGCAACTGATACATTGTTAAATATTCTAAAGAATCATAAATTCCACAGGAAATTCTTGGAAGACCAGCTAATATGGAAGGATGACAAATTTGGCAGATACACTGTTAAGTCCAGATATAAAAACTTAGACAAGATAGCTTGGGAGGGATTTAACTGGAAACAAATCTAGGACAACAATTCTATTCCCAAGGTTAAATTTTCTAGTGGACAATTGACCGCTATAGAATTCTTACTGTGGATAACCTTTAGAAGTGAGGCTTCCAAATGGCCAATAGAAGTGTGCTCTCTGAAGAGGCTAAGGAAAGTGTAGACCATATGCTTTTCCATTGTGTTTACACCTAGAAAATTAGACAGGAAATATTGAGTAAATTCAACCTCAGTTGGACTTGGCAGAGTAATATCAAGAAGATCAATGAAAGTTGGGTTTCTCCTTACAAACACCCTCTAATAAAGGAACTCTGGTGGCAGTCTCTTCTTTATATCAGCTAGGGAATATGGGGAGAAAGGAATAACAAGATCTTTAGAGAGGAAAAGAGGAAGTGGAAAATTACAGTTGAGATCATCAAACAAAGAATCACTGAAAATGTCAAAGTCTCAAATCTTAAAGCTCCTAACCAAAATCCTACTCCATTAGAAAGTATTATAGCTAAGAATTGGGGGCTAAGTGAGAAGCTTACTCAGGCTGACCAAAGCAGGAAAACTAGAAGAAAGAACACCAAGTGGGCCCCACTGACCCTGGATGGATCAAACTCAACTTCAATGGGGCCTCTAAGAGAAACTTGGGTCAAGCGGGAGGGGGTGGATTACTAAGAGATAGTGATGGTAGGATTCTGGGAACTTATGTAGGGAACTCAGGCATTCAAACAAATAACTTTGTTGAGGCTTACGTAGCTTACCAAGGTATCCACATGGCTAAGGATCTTGGGACTAGAAAATTGATTGTGGAAGGGGACTCTAAGAATGTCCTAGACATGCTAAACTCGAAGGCCACCCCTAATTGGATGCTTAAGGATGTCATTGAATTGTGCAAAATTAAGCTAAGAGACATGGAGAATGTGGAGTTTCTTCATAGCTATAGGGAAGGAAATACTAAATTTGATGCTTTAGCTAATATTATCCGCAAGATAAATGAGGTTATTAAGTGGAGACTTGGAGATGACATCTCGGAGCAGTTTAGTGATCTAAACTATAATGAGGAAACCAATTTGAATTAATGATATGAATTCCCCAATAGAGCAGGGGTCTAGTCACATGAAGCAACACAGATACTTGACTATCAGTAATCATAACCCAATATGCTTCAAACCCTTCGATTCTCACAACAGATACATCTTCATTTGGATCTTTCCCAACATTGTTTCTTGTAGATTTTCTAGGAGTGTCTACAATACTAAGGACTGCAAAATAGGAGGCAACCTAATGCAAATTAAACCCACTGGGCATGAGAAAATCATTTGAGAAGATGTGGAGATTTGGTGGATTTTGTAGAGAAGAAATTTCACCCAATACATTGAAACTATGAATGGTTTCGATACGATCCTTTCCACAGAATTTGCTGACTCTTGGAAAGTCGAGGTCATGTATATTCAGGGGATCTCTTTTAGGGTGACAGAGGAGTTGATTATAGAGGTCACGATTCTCAGTATGGAGGGGGCTAAGATCTTAAAGAGAGTGAAGGGGAACTACAGTGAGGACATGAAGAAGTTCATGCAGAATGGGGAAAATGTGAATAGACTTCAAAATGGGTTCAATAGAGAGGATCTCCTTGGGGTCTAGAAGAGGGTTTCCAAAGTCCTCATGAGGTATGTAACCCTTGATGGAAGGTTTAAAAGATTTCATGCTTATCTTTTTCCTTTACTCAATCACTTCCACCATAATATGAAGATTAATTTTCCCTACTAGATTTTCACATCCTTAGAGGATTCGGTCCAAAAATTCCTATTGGGTAAAAAGCTCCTTCCCCTACATCAGAGCCTAATCTATGCCCTGTATAAATTTGAGATTTCATTAACCCCTATTATAGCCTTTAGACCGAGAACTTACAACCCCCAGTTGATTAAGAATATACCTAGGATTACTGGGAAAAATGTAGGTGGTAGTAAGTTTGGCATTCAAGGTCAAACCTGTTGATTACAAGGAATATTGAGAGGGGGGGTGAATCAGTATTCCGAAAAACTTTTCATTCACACATTTATTAATCCATTTACCAAATTTAATTATATGAAAGCAAATTAAACACAAGAAGAGTAGCCACAAATTCATAACACATAGACACCAAGATTTTATGTGGAAAACCCAAAAAGGGAAAAACCATGGTGAGTGTTAGCTCACAATATATTATGATAGTAATACCAAATTACATGAAGGCTCACTACCTTAGGCTCACTGCCCAAGGACTCACTATCCAAAGAAGTTCTCACTGCAAAAAGGTTCACTATGAATAAAGTAGAAGAAAAGATAGAAGAAGGATTGGCTCACTTCCAAGAGGTGACTACTACAGGTGCATCTACAAAATGCTATGGTGTAGTACTAATTTTCTCAGTATACATCTTTAAAGGACTTCATACTGTCAGCATTGCTTTTTTGCTCTGCTTTACATATACTTTTGTCCTTCTGCCTTTACTATCCCTTTTGCTAATCATAGAACTACCAAAGGCTACACAATCATGAAATTCACATTCACACACACTTCACAACTACTCCAACACTGAAATCCATTGAGTATATATATCTACAACAAGATTCATCTCACAATCAGGTCGGCAAGCTAGACATGAAACGTGTATGCAAGTGTTATACCTTGTCGGATTGATCTTGTGCACAAACAAGAATACGGACCCAAATAAACATACAAAAGTCTTCATATAGGTCAGGACCAATCATTCTATCACTTAGATTGATTGTTCAAACAATATATCTTTTCTGTATATAGATCCAATATACTTTTCATCTTATCCGTTCAGTACACACTTGACCAATTCAATTGTCACATCATAACTTCCACTGTAGATCATATGAGACTCTGAAAATAATATTCAACATTCATCATTAACCTCTTAACATACCTTCCAAACTACAGGACATGTAATAGTCCTTTATGGCAAAATGTGGATCTTGGAATTGTTGCTCTGTCATATTGAAATACTATCAAACTAGAAGCCGCTACTGGAGAACTTGTAGAATGTGATCTGTTGAGATTTAGAAGCTATAACTCTAGATTTAGGTAGTCATGGTATGTATCTTTGTTGCCTCAAAATTGCAAGACAAAATATGCCATGGTGGAGGAATGCAAACCCTTTTTCTCTGGTACTGTGCACTATCCCTAACTTAGGTTTTCTCATTCAGACTCAGCTAAATCATAGTAAGTCTTCCAGAGATCTTTAGGACTTGCAAACTTGAATATGACACCTTTAAACAACTACAAGAAACATACTTGGACCGCACTTTGTGACCTACAACTGCAGAGGCATACTGACCCAATCTCTATCACTCTATACCTTGCCCATACTTAGCCATTTTGACTAAGTTAGTTTTCCATACATTTGCCAAACCTTGTTGCCATCAATGACAACATTCTATCAGCATTGTCCCTTGACTATGTTTCCAACAATCTCCCCCTTTGGCATTGATGGCAACACTTAGTGAAAAATGCTTGTCTACTTCCCCTTACAATATACACCCTATTTTTCTTTTCCCTTTTTAGGTGTTTGTTCATTTTTACTGGTTTTCTTCTCCCCCTTTGACATCAATGGCAAAGGTGTATGTAAAGGGGTCAAAATTTTATCATGGCAACAAAACTGCAAAAATTGTCATACTTTGCCACATATGTACAAATATAATCTTTAACTTAATTTGGTGTGGGTTGTAGGATGTCATTGAATATGTTCTTGATTTGAGCTAGCTCTCCAACCCAACTCTTCTTTGCATGTTCCAAAATTTGAATATGGCCATTTATTAGGAAGACAAATTTTTCTACCTTTTGTACATCAGAGGGTGTGTCAATTAGTGCATTTACCTGCAGTGCTTCTACTACAAGGTTTGACATTGAGTCTAGCTTAGGACTTATTAGTCCTCTCAACTGATACATTCTATTTTTCGTTTGATCCCTCTTATTCATCAGATTACTTAACTCATTATGAATATTGATAACTTGTATTTCTTTGCTGCTTACTAACTCAATTACCGGGTCAAATGATTTAGAGATACTTATCAGCTACAATTCTTGATCCTTGATCTTCTCTTCTAACTCCTTTGTAGCTTTTGGCCATGATAAACAAAATTTGTACAATTCGCAGGCTTCTTTGATAGCATTCTGTATACATTTTATTCCATTATCTAGCAGAGTTTTATCATTTACTAACATGGTCTTCAACTCAGATAATCTTTTCTCATCAAACTCTTTCCTTACTTTTGTTTCTGTAGACTTTTCAAAAGATTCAAAATGAGTGCTGATTGATTTTATCATACCTTTAAGTTGATTGGTTGATGATAGTGATGTATCTTTTTGGTATGTAGGCATCAACTTTTCCAACACAACAATTGTTGCATCAATAAGCTTGTTATCCTATATATGTGTTTTCAACATCTCTTGTTGAGCCTCAGCTTGCACAATTGATACCAGTTTGAATTTCTACAAAGGAGACATCAAAGCCAAGTTTATTGGTCCTTGTAGAAACTCAGACTTACCCAAAACTTGTCTCTTTTTCCAAAAAATTTATCTACCATTTATACCGGATCCTTAATGGTGGATGGTCCTGTAGTGTCTCTTGATGCATTAGACACTCTCCTCTCTTTTCCCTTCTCCTTATCAGTGTGATCTATTTTCTATTCTGGAGGAGGATTTGTACTGGTTTGTTTATTTTCAACTTTATCCTGACCATCTATGACATTGACTTGATCAGGTGCAAGGGCTTGATCATTTTTGTCTGACCCTTGGTCCATTCTGTCATTCAGAGCAGACGTGTCATCTCCAATATTTGTTTCTTCATTATCATATATGGTTGGAAGACAATATTCCTTTAACGCTCTCAAAGTGATTTCCTCAGTCTCTTTCACTACTTTCTTAATGTCATCTAACATGAGAGTATTCATTCTTTTTTTTGTTCTAAACTCCTTGCTGAGCACTTTGGAGATTTTTATTTTGTCTTTAGGGGTGATCTCTGGACATAACATTAATAATGTATGCTCTCTGAGTTCAATGTCCTTTGCCATAGCAACTTCTTTTCTTGCAGTCATTATACTACCCAAGCTATCTGGGAGATCAGTAATTATCTCAATAAGGGCTTTGTTGTAGATGTCCAAGTATCTGATGACAACAGTCTCAATGATCCTCTTGTCTGGATCATCATACTCATCATATAGTTGGGCTATGGGTTTCAAATTGCCATCAACTGTTATGGCCTTCAGTACATCTTCAAGACTTATAGTGGCTTCTCCTGTCTGAGACTCATCTTGCCTTGGCCTTTTCGTAGTTCTACCCTTACTAGTGGGCTTCTCCTTGCTGCTCCTTGAGGCTTTTGTAGCCTTAGCTTTCATCTTCTTTACCTCTTCATCAGTCTCAGTTTCCTCATCATCAACTGCACCAACACTTAAATACACTCTCTGACCTTTGGTCTTCTTTCTCTTTCCTATTTGTGCTTTTGTAGTTGTTATGGAGGGAATACCAGAGGATTTAGATGTTGTTCCAGTGGAACTTGCACCTCTTGTACTTCTTTTTGGTACAATAGGTGCCTCTTGTTGCACCCCTTGAACTTCTGGAGCTTTATTAGCTTCCTTTTCTTGCTCCTTCTCCTTTTCTTTATCTACTTTTTCTGCCTCAACTCTAGCTCTTGTGGCTGATATTTGTTCTTTGGTGAATCTGTTGCTTTGTGCATATTCTTCCACCATCTTCTAGACTTTCTTTACTATTTGAAGCTACCTGAACTCCACATGCACTTTAACATATATTTCCTCATAAGTGCCAAATCTTTATTCATTTGGATCTCAGGGCTTGCTCAACATAAGATCTGCAAGACCTATTAGAACATCCTCTACCACTTCATAGCCCATGGGTGGTACCTAAATAGTCCTAGGCTCTACTACCACAATCATACACTAATCTTTATTTAGAATAAAACAAATGTCATTCTTGTATTTTTCTACTACTGACTTAGGGATCCTCATTCTAGATTGCATTGACTTCTAAAAGTTCTTAAAGTATCCCCATAATGCTACATTCTGAGCATTCACATCACCTAGACTACTAATATAATCTCTTATTTGTACAGCTATAGGTTTTCTTGGATCCCAAACAATGTTATTTATTCCCAGAATTTCTCTTTTGAAGTAGAAGAATAAACAAAGTATTAAAATGCCAAACTTGAAAGGATATTTTGATTCCTTACTCTTCTTCAAATTCTCTAGCAACTATTGCCAAAGAAGCTCACATAGATCATAATCCTTATTTTCCTTGATCATCTCATATGCGGTGTATATAGCTATTTCAGAGACTGAGTTTTCCCTATTGGTATAGTATATCCTATATCCAATGATCATAGATGCAAACCTGAATGCATGATCTTGAACTGTATTTATAGTTAAAGCCCTCTTGTCAAATTGTGCTTCGGTGGCTTCTATGACTATTGTATTCTTCACAGATTTCAACTAGAGTATCAGACCAATAGAGCTTAGATCGGTAACTACCATTATTGCATCCTTTGTTATCATATGTGTAGACTCAAACCACATGAACTCATCATGCATTCATCTTAACATGTATCGGACCCATGCATCTTTAGTGAAGATAAGGAAATCTAGGTACTGTATGAATTTTTGTCCTCCAGTGCCTTGTATTTGTCCAACAATTCAAGTTGATTTTCACTTAAGTGATTCAAATATAATTCTATGAGTTTGCTGCCATCGTGTTCATCTAGAGCAACCTAGATATAAGCCCTTACATCATCTTCATGCATAATTCCATAGGGCACCCCCGAAAAAGCACTGTCAGGATCAACTTCCATGGATTTATGTGGATGTTTCTTAAATTTAGGTCATGGTCTTTCAGTGATATCAACCACTTGTGGTGTTACCATTTTCACCAAGACTTAACCAGATTCATAATAGGGTTTCAAACTAAAAATACCTCTTTTGCCAAGTTAGGGTTTTCTTTGCTTGAGTTTCATTTGACTTACTTTGAATCACTTTGGAAATCTTTGTAGTCACTTGGAATCTATCTTCAATTCTCTTAGACACTTGATAGTTTGAATGCAAACTAATTTTAGCCTCGGATACAACCCTTTTAACCCTTGCTTTCCAAAACCTAATCATCATAAATGCTATCTTTCAAAAAGTTGTCAAAGACTTCTCTGTTAATCACAGTCAACTCAAATTGTTCTACAATATTCTGCATTTGAACCTTTTCTACCAGGATTTTTTTCAGAAGATCTGCCATAAAATTCTTCACTTCATATCTTTGTGCTAGATTCTAGCACTAACTATCTGGCTAGGGGATTTAGATTTTTAATACAGCTCCCCATGAGCCGGAGCTCTCAATTTACTTCCTAGAGGAAGTATCTACACTAGAGGCTAGTGTGGATCCATCCCTTACCTCATTAACATCCTTCTTGATCTAGACCTTGCTCATTTCCTTCTTGATTTCCACCAGATCAACCTTGTTCTTTCCTTTCTCTTCTTTTTGCTCTGTTTTCCTCTTCTCTACAGGAAAGTTTCTTTTCTCATTCTTGCTTCTGTAGAATCTTTCAACATATCCAAACTTATTGCAATTGTAGCATAACACATTCCTCTGTCGTTGATTCCTTTGATTCATTCTTGATCTGCATTGGTTAGCCATGTGACCAAATCTATTGCAAGCAAAGCACTTCCCATTGAAAGATTTAGTATTTATTGCACTATTGGGATCATTCCTTATCATACTTCTACATTCATTTTCTTTATGACCAATTTTCTTGCAATTAAAGAACTAACCAGAGAATGATGGAATATTTTGATGCATTCTACTCCTACACTAAGTAGCCTTATGACCAAACTTATTGCAATTAAAATGTTCAATAGCCATTGAAAGATGGGTACCTTTGAGCATTTGGCTACCTGACTGGTGATCTCCTAGTACTTCTTCTCTGATTTCAAAACTGGTTGCTTTTGTTTTTCCTCATCTCAATGTTTTCTTGACTTGATTTAGAGCTTTCTCCTTTTTCAAATCCCAAGCCTTTCTTGTCATCTAAACTCTTCTGACTATCAATTAACTCCTCAAGCTTTGCAGAGCTTATTTTGAAATTTTATTTATAGCTATTAGGTACTTCCAGATCAAATTTTAGAAGTAACACATATTTAGCCAATTTTTCACATTCCTCAGACTTATCCTTTACAACTTGATTCAGATGCCTTTCAATCTCCTCTTTCTCTTCAATTTCTAAAGTTAAATTATTTAGGGTTCCATGTGCTTCATTCAATTTATCACTTAGATCCTTGCTTTTTTCTTTAAACTTCTTGACTTGCTCCCTTAGTTTTAGATTACATTAATCAGCTTCTAGACATTAGCCTTCAGGTCCCTAATTTCTACTTCAAATTTTTCAAGATATTCAAGAGCTGCTTTTAGTTCATCATTGTTCTCATATGAGCAATTCTCAAATCTCCTTGCTTCCATGAGTAGACTATCCCAAATCGTCCTCAAGCTATTAAGCATCTTCCAAGGAACCTTGCTCTAATACCAATTGTTGAATACAAGGAATACTAAGAGAGGGGGTGAATCAGTATACCGAAAAAATTTTCATTCACACATTTATTAATCCATTTACCAAATTCAATTACATGAAAGCAAAGTAAACACAAGAAGAGCAACCACAAATTCATAACACATAGACCCCATGATTTTACATGGAAAACCTAAAAAGGGAAAAACCATAGTGCATGTTATCTCACAATATATTATGATAGAAATATCAAATTACATGAAGGCTCACCACCCAAGGACTCATTATCCAAAGAAGTGCTCACTACAAAAAAGGCTCACTACCAAGAAAGTAGAAGAGAAGATAGAAGAAGGATTGGCTCACTACCAAGAGATAACTGCTACAGGTGCAACTACAAAATGGTGTGGTGCAGTACCAATTTGCTCAATATATAGATTCAAAGGATTTCATATTGTTTGTCCTACTTTTCTACTCTGCTTTACATATACTTCTATCCTTCTACCTTTACTATCCTTTTTGCTAATCACAGAACTACCAAAGTCTGCACAATCATGAAATTCACATTCACACACACTTCACAACTACTCCAACACTGAAATCCATCGAGTATATATATCCGCAACAAGATTCATCTCACAATTAGGTCGGCAAGCCAGACATGAAGCATGTATGCAAGTGTTATACCTTGTCGGATTGATCTTGTGCACAAATAGGAATGCGGACCCAAATAAACATACAAAAGTCTTCATATAGGTCATGACCAATCATTCTATCACTTAGATTGATTGTTTAAACAATATATCTTTTATGTACATAGATCCAATATACGTGTCGTCTTATCCCTTAAGTACACACTTGACCAATTCAACTGTCACATCATAACTTCCACTCCATATCATATGAGACTCTAAAAATCATATCCAAAATTCATCATTGACCTCTTAACATACCTTCAGAATTGCAGGACATAATAGTCCTTTATGGCAAAATGCGGATCCTGGAATTGTTGCTCTATCATAGTGAAATACTGTCAAACTAGAAGCCAATACTAGAGAACTTGTAGAATGTGATTTGTTGAGCTTCAGAAGCTATAACTCTGGATTTAGGTAGTCATGGTATGTATCTTTGTTGCCTCATAACCACAAAACAAAATATGCCACAGCGGAGGAATGCAGACCCTTTTTCTCTAGTACTGTGCATTGTGCCTAAGTTAGGTTTTCTCACCCAGACTTAGCTAAATCATAGTAAGTCTTCCAGAGATCTTCAGGACTTGCAAACTTGAATATGACACCTTAAGAAAACTACAAGAAACATACCTAGACCACGCTCTATGACCTACAACTGCGGAGGCATACTATTACAAGTATGTGCCTAATCAGTGTTGTCATTGATGTCAACATATCCTTGTTGTCATTAGTGTCAACTGTATCTTATTCTATTAGTTGTTTTGAAGACTTGTATGTGTTGAGTACTTGTGACTTAGATTACAAGCATCAGCGAAAGTTGTGCTTTGTCTCAGCGATCACATTGTTCACAGTGGTTTGTTCCTACGATGTGTTGTCGACGAAATAGGGGTCTTCAGTGGAGTTTTGTGTTCTCTCTTTGATTGCCTTGTGTTACTTTGATGAACTATTGAAGGTTGGCATCGGCAAGACCTCTTCGATTGGTGTAGTGTTGAGACATCACTCTGACTGTTATGTGTGTTACCGATGGAGGTTTGATATCGGCGGGACTAACGCTATCGGCCTTAGGTGGAATTCTTACTCTGATGAGCTTGGTCTGTCTGATGGAGTTTAGCATCAGCATAAGGAATGTTGTCAACAAAGAAGGATGAAGTCGCACTGAAGGTCTTGGTCTCTCTAATGGTTCGTTGATATTTGACGGGCTGGGGTCGTTGGCGGCAAAAGTGTCGACGATAGACTTACCGTGTGTTCGTGCATATATGTTGTTGCTGTGTTTGTCAATTGATGCATGTGGGACTATTTAGTCCCCTTGAATACGAATGGTTTAAAATGGTTAAAAATGAACTGTCGACCTTTTTTAGAGTTGTAACAGTCTAAGGTAGTTGAACTAATAAAATGTACATAGATCCAATATACGTGTTGTCTTATCCCTTAAGTACACACTTGACCAATTCAACTATCACATCATAACTTCCACTGCATATCATATGAGACTCTAAAAATCATATCCAAAATTCATCATTGACCTCTTAACACACCTTTAGAATTGTAGGACATAATAGTCCTTTATGGCAAAATGCGGATCCTAGAATTGTTGCTCTATCATAGTGAAATATTGTCAAACTAGAAGCCAATACTAGAGAACTTGTAGAATGTGATCTGTTGAGCTTCAGAAGCTATAACTCTAGATTTAGGTAGTCATGGTATGTATCTTTATTGCCTCATAACTACAAGACAAAATATGCCACAGTGGAGGAATGCAGACCTTTTTTCTCTAGTACTGTGCATTGTGCCTAAGTTAGGTTTTCTCACCCAGACTTAGCTAAATCATAGTAAGTCTTCCAGAGATTTTCAGGACTTGCAAACATGAATATGACACCTTAAAAAAACTACAAGAAACATACCTAGACCGCGCTCTATGACCTACAACTACGGAGGCATACTATTACAAGTATGTGCTTAATCAGTGTTGTCATTGATGTCAACATATCCTTGTTGTCATTAGTGTCAATTGTATCTTATTCTATTAGTTGTTTTGAAGACTTGTATGTGTTGAGTACTTGTGACTCTAATTACAGGCATCAGCGAGAGTTGTGCTTTGTCTCAGCGATCACATTGTTCATAGTGGTTTGTTCCTATGATGTGCTATCGGCGAAACGAGGGTCTTTGGTGGAGTTTTGTGTTCTCTCTCTGATTGCCTTGTGTTACTCCGATGAACTATTGAAGGTTGGCATCGGCAAGACCTCTTCGATTGGTGTAGTGTTGAGACATCACTCTGACTGTTATGTGTGTTACTGATGGAGGTTTGATATTGGCGGGACTAACGCTATCGGCCTTAGGTGGAATTCTTACTCTGATGAGCTTGGTCTGTCCGATGGAGTTTAGCATCGGCATAAGGAATGCTATCGGCGAAGAAGGATGAAGTCGCACCGAAGACCTTGGTCTCTCTGATGGTTCGTTGATGTTTGACAGGCTGGGGTTGTTGGCGGCAAAAGTGTCGACAATAGACTTACTGTGTGTTCGTGCATATATGTTGTTGCTGTGTTTGTCAATTGATGCATGTGGGACTATTTAGTCCCCTTGAATACAAATGGTTTAAAATGGTTAAAAATGAATCGTCGACCTTTTTTAGAGTTGTAACGGTCTAAGGTAGTTGAACCAATAAAATGTACATAGATCCAATATACGTGTCATCTTATCCCTTAAGTACACACTTGACCAATTCAACTGTCACATCATAACTTCCACTCCATATAATATGAGACTCTAAAAATCATATCCAAAATTCATCATTGACCTCTTAACATACCTTCAGAATTGTAGGACATAATAGTCCTTTATGGCAAAATGCGGATCCTAGAATTGTTGCTCTATCATAGTGAAATACTGTCAAACTAGAAGCCAATACTAGAGAACTTGTAGAATGTGATCTGTTGAGCTTCAGAAGCTATAACTCTAGATTTAGGTAGTCATGGTATGTATCTTTGTTGCCTCATAACCGCAAGACAAAATATGCCATAGCGGAGGAATGCAGACCCTTTTTCTCTAGTACTGTGCATTGTGCCTAAGTTAGGTTTTCTCACTCAGACTTAGCTAAATCATACTAAGTCTTCCAGAGATCTTTAGGACTTGCAAACTTGAATATGACACCTTAAAAAAACTACAAGAAACATACCTAGACCACGCTCTATGACCTACAACTGCGGAGGCATACTATTACAAGTATGTGCCTAATCAGTGTTGTCATTGATGTCAACATATCTTTGTTGTCATTAGTGTCAACTGTATCTTATTCTATTAGTTTTTTTGAAGACTTGTATGTGTTGAGTACTTGTGACTCAGATTACAGGCATCAGCAAGAGTTGTGCTTTGTCTCAGCGATCACATTGTTCACAGTGGTTTGTTCCTAGGATGTGCTGTCGGTGAAATGGGGGTCTTCGGTGGAGTTTTGTGTTCTCTCTCTGATTGCCTTGTGTTACTCCGATGAACTATTGAAGGTTGGCGTTGGCAAGACCTCTTCGATCGGTGTAGTGTTGAGACATCACTCTGACTGTTATGTGTGTTACCGATGGAGGTTTGATATCGGCGGGACTAACGCTATCGGCCTTAGGTGGAATTCTTACTCTGATGAGCTTGGTTTGTCCGATGGAGTTTAGCATCGGCAAAAGGAATGTTGTCAGCGAAGAAGGATAAAGTTGCACCGAAGGCCTTGGTCTCTCCAATGGTTCATTGATGTTTGATGGGCTGGGGTCATTGGTGGCAAAAGTGTCGACGATAGACTTACCGTGTGTTCGTGCATATATGTTGTTATTGTGTTTGTCAATTGATGCATGTGGGACTATTTAGTCCCCTTGAATACGAATGGTTTAAAATGGTAAAAAATGAACTGTCAACCTTTTTTAGAGTTGTAATGGTCTAAGGTAGTTGAACCGATAGTTCTCTTCTGTAATGTGACATGAAAAATGCATTGTAACAAGGGAGTGAAAAAGAGATGAGAAAGGACAGAGTTAGAGTGTAGGGTGATGTCCTATACTGTATGCTATTGTGGCATGATAATAGTATGGACTAACCTAAGTGCTGGAGAACTTTGTACAGGGTTATGCTGTTAGTAATTCTTCTAGAGGAGCAAGATGTTAATCTCCATGAAAGGCTTAGTGCCAGATTTGTATTATAACTGTATTTTCTATTGCTGAATAATACAATGGCGATCTAGGCTTTTGGAGTGTGGGGTTTTTTTACCTGTAAGGGTTTTCCCCACGTAAATCTATGTCTTCTATTCTATCTTTTTTGTTAACGTTTCTGTTGTTGAAATTAGATCTTGTTTCTTGTATCTTCTCTAAGGGTCAATGTTGGAAATGTTCTATGTCTATTTCCGCTTTGTGGCATAGCTGTACGTGTTTTTGAAGTGAATGAAAAAATTTTAAATCTGTCGAAGACACTACAGTTATTAGAAATACGTTCTAAGATGCCCTCATTTCCTTACAAGTGGTATCAAAGCCTTCTTCTAGGATCTACTTTGTTGCTCACATATGTATATTTGTGTGCCGCATGTGTTTGCATGTAAGAGTTCCTGGTGTATAAGGTCTGGGTATTCCTTCTGTGATGATTTCTTAGTGTGACAGGCTTGAGGAAATCTGAAGGAATCGTCTGATGTTTGATCCTTGTTTTTGTAGACACCCTAAAATGACCAAGTCGTCACACTGTTCGCATTTCAGCATTTTGGTTGAATCACTTGCATTGCAAATGTTAATTAAATAATCTAATTATTTAATTAATTATCATCAAATTCTTCTAAATCTCCTAAATTCAACATTAATTAAATAAATCCTCTTTATTTAATTAATTAAATTCAATTCCTCTATATTCTTCCACAATTAAATAATTTTTAATTATTTAATTGGATCATTATCCTCTCTTCACAAAATCAAATCCACATTAATTAAATAAATCCAATTATTTAATTAATTCAACAAATTCCCTCTTATCTAAAATTAAATAATTCTTAAATTATTTAATTAAATCAAATTTATTCTTCCAAAATCATGCACAACAATTAAATAAATTTATTTATTTAATTTGCTTTTAAATCTTCTAAATTAAATAATTCCAATTATTTAATTATTTCTTCCAAAATATCTTCTCTAAATTTAAATAAATCAATTATTTATTTAAATTGTTTTTTCTTCTAATTTGAGTTATCTCTAAAATAACTCAAGCTTTCTTGCTCCTCAATTAAATATTTCTTTATTTAATAAAGCAAAATATCTTCTATTCTCATGCAAATCTCTTCTTCTTGTTTTAAATCACTTAACTAATTGCTTTTTTCTTTTAATTGATTTATCTCTTCAGTTAACTCATTCTTCTATTCTTGATAACTCCTCTCATGCAAAAGCAAGCAAGACACATGTCTTCTTCTCATTCGTTGCATGTTCCTCAACTTATCTCCTCCATTGATTCTTCTGAATTATCTGGACCGTTGATTGATCATGTTTGAAATCTATATAAACCCCCTCATCTCCTTCATTGGGCCTCTCTCTTCGATCGTATTCTCAGGCATACTTAACAGAGCTTTGAGCATGCAAAATGCGTCGATTGAGCATTCTCACGATCTTTTGACATTGATCTCTTGAGCACACTACTTGCTTGTTGTAGCTATGGCTTCGCAACTTCATTGAGCAATCCACATTCAATCTAAAGGAAACAATACAGATTTCGGTAAAAGTCTTTATTTCATTGATTATTTGTCATGGCTTTTATTTAAATTCATTTTCTTTATGTTATTGGGTTCTTTGATTTTATTTAGTTTAGATTTAATCGATTTTTCCTCATACACATTCTGGCACGCCCGATGGGACCCACTAATCCCTTTGTTTCTTTGAGAAAATTGTGTATTTTTGAAGTCACAGTACGGCACAGCGCAAACGACACCTCACAGCGCTCCTAGCAGCATCTTTGAGAGCTTCTGGAGGCATAGTTAGGCGCTCTTGGAGGCACTGCGGTGCTTTCGGCAGCACAGCACAGTGCTTTTGGCCTGACAGAACGGCGCTTCCGGCAGTATTATACAGCGCTTTTGGCTAAATTAGGTTTTTTTGACTTTGTTCAGTGTCTTGCAAGATTTTCACGCTATCTATCTTATCAATTTGTCTGACAAGCTATTGTATTTGTCGGACAAACTTGTTTTTTTGGACATCTTAAAGCAGATTTATTTAGGAATACCTTCGTTTGTGGTGTTAATCTTTGCTGTTGTTACAGCTTCTGAGTTTCCCAGATTGCAGAACACAGATCTCTTAGCTACCATTTCTCAGAACAGTCAATCAATCATGGAATTTTACTTTAGATCTGATTATTTTGAAAAAGTTCCCCTTTTTATGATTTGAGACAGCGTGGCGCTTTTGGTTATATTGTACCACGCTTGTGGTAACACAGCTCCATGCTTCCGGCTATTCTTCAGCGCTTCTGGTATTATTGTATTGTGCTTCTGGTCTGCATCACAGCGCCCTAGAAAACACAGTGCAGCGCTTCTAGTTATTCTGCTACGCTTTTGGTAATATTCTACATCACTTCGGGTCTCTGTTACAGCGCTTTTGAAAAATAGTAAGTCGCTTCTGGTAATATTGTGCAGTGCTTTTGGTCAAAGTTGATTTTTGCTAACTTGTGAATTTTTGGTGGAACTAACTCACTTGTTGCAGCTTCTTATTACTCACACAGAGCCAATAGGTGTTTTCTTAACATGTTCATGCAGAACGAGCATTGAAGACCTCTTTGATTTATCTCACTAAGTCTTAGAAACACATTGCATGCTTAAAAGGATAATTGAACAAATCTTTTCTTGCAATCTAAGTCTTAGGAACATATTGCTTTTCTTAAGGGACAATGGACATGTATGAACAAACACCTCAATTTTTAAAGGATAATGGACATGAATGCCAAACACTTCATTTCATAAGGGACAATTTACAACTACAAACGTGTGTGTGCCTAGCTTAGTTGTACCTTATTTTTCTTATAACGGGACAATTGAACCTTTGTTTGACGTGCTTGCTCTTACTTTTCTGTACTTCCTTTAGAAGGGCCTGCTTTTGGATTGTGCTTCATCCAAAAGGGACGACCCTAAGCAGAGTTTTCCTTTGAACCGCTATATAAGAGGGATAAGGCGAAAGCCAAGTCCTAACCGACGTCAGCCTTACCTTGTGGTGCCAAACTGAAAAGAAGTGTACTAGCTCTTTGTGGAAACAATTTTCACATCGAGCGAAGTGTTTAAAACTCTTAGTAGGATTGGTTAAAGCTTTTAGTAGCTTGTCGCATTGCTCGTAAGGCGTTGGTCCCTCAAAGTCACTAAGAACCATTTTAGATAGAGACTACCCGACCTACCTCTGAACATTGCGGCAATCATCAGTGCAAGGGAAATCGATTTAAACCCTTAAGATACTCACCATTGGCTCCCTTGAGAAGAGATAGTATTCCCTTGGACATAAAGCTCTTGTGACCTACTTGAGCTTTCCAAGGGGAGGGTGAGATATCCCTACCTATCGTCTCTCGCAAAGATACTAAATATCCGACACCTTTATGGAATGATATTTTTATCGACGGAGTATTAAGCTGTGAGCTGATCTACTGCAATGAAAACCTTGTCTCTAGGGATAAAAAGTGCTTGTTATTGATTGCAACTGTCTTAGACCTGTGGAAACATTGGGCTTGTTTGGAGCCTTGAACATACACTATCTATTGTGTCAGTCCCTTGTGCTTTTTTGACCACTTGTTTGCTGTGTTTTCTCTTGCCAAACCAATCCAATCAGAAACAGAAAAATTTTGCCTTTGAAAAACATCAGACACTACTTCAGCGCCCCTGGTATTACAGCAGCTCACCTTTGGTAGTACAGTAGATCACCTTTGGTCAGCAGTAACCCGCCTCTGGCAAAACTCTACTTCAGCGCCCTTGGTATAACAGTAGCTCGCTTTCGATCACTGAAGCTCGCCTTTGGCATAGCAGTAACTCGCTATTGGTAGCTCAGTCCGTCACCTCTGGTCCACAGTAGTACACTTCTTGTAGCACAGTCTTGCGCCTTTGG
Organism: Cunninghamia lanceolata; assembly: GCA_027924645.1. Classification (NCBI taxonomy): domain Eukaryota; kingdom Viridiplantae; phylum Streptophyta; class Pinopsida; order Cupressales; family Cupressaceae; genus Cunninghamia; species Cunninghamia lanceolata. Next base: position 2,475,685 of record BSBN01000973.1, on the reverse strand, counting down.
TCAAACAGTATAGCGCTTTTGGTCCAGTACTTTGTGCATCAGAAGCTTGTCCGTTTCTTAAAGCATCTCATAGATTCCCAGCATTACATTGTGTCCTAGTGTATCCCATGGTCACCACTAGGCTACAGCAAACTATGAAATCCAAGCAAGTTGTCCCTAAAAAGTGCAAGTCGCCTCCTCGCACACCACAATTAGGTTGTCTCAACATTACTCCCAAGGTGACTCCTAGTATACCCGCGGTAAAACCAAACAGCTCTCTAAACATGCCACACATGGATGAACCAAGCGATCCTCATGAGGATAGCACCCTTTTGATAAATGCGCCTCACTATACCACAGGCTTACCTCCAGATTTTGTCCCACAAGGTTATATCGTAGATCAAACCCCATCTCAAGAAGAGCGACACTTTGAAATAGGTCAATCCTCTCAAGAAGATGGGCAAGATCTTGATGAATTTATACAAGATCCTAGAGCTATAGCTGCCTTTGATAAAATCCTTAGTGAGAACCAGGATCATTTCTTTCACTTGCTTGCAAAGCAAGGCACCAAGTTACCTCAAGATTTTGATTTATCCACTCTCAAGGAGAGCAACAACGCCCAAGAAGCCATACAGGTGGTGCAAACCATGTCCACGGTGACTACGCCCTTACTTACTCAAGGCTCGCAGTATAGGAATCCCCTTTTTCAAAACCCAACAGGGGAGAGGCCCATATCACCGCTTTTGACTCCTATGGAGATCTATCAAAACCAACAAGAAACTCTCCAACGTCAAGTAGATTTAGCTAAGCAAGCCACCTTAGCTCGATCAAATGTGCAACCACCTCCTAAAGTGTCCACCCCAATTGCAAGTGGAATCTTGGTTACCCCATCACGCGTAGGTTTCCCACCCAATTACAATCCGAGGAACACTTATGTAGCCATGCAACAAGGGTCTCAACAAATGCCACCTCCTATATCATCACACCTGCATGTCTCTCAACCAATTAAAGTCACGCAGCCCCAACCACAACATTCTTCTACTCTCGTCCTCAAGCAGTCCCAACCACAACATTCTTCTACTCTCATCCTCAATCAACCCCAACCGTCGCAAATCACTTCTACCTATGTCCCTCCTCCACAACGTTCCTCCTCACTCAACTTCTTTCATACATTGCCTAGCCACTCTCAACATTCCCAACATCAGGTTTCCCAAAGCTATGTGCCACCATCACAACCTAATCAAACGCTCTTTAGCTTTCCTCCCCCCAATACTTTTCTTCAACCATTGCAAAGCCAACATTCTTACCTAGCGCCACCTCCACCTCTGCCTAATCAAGGTCTCCAATTCCAACCCAATCTGAACCAATCGTACAACCCATATGATCCCAATCAATCTTACGACCCTTATAATACCAGTGCGCATGGCTTACACTATAATCTTCCATATGGGCAACACCAACCACTTTTTGGACAACAGGAGATGTTACCAACCCCTCCCACGACTATGGAGCTAAAGATTGCAGAAGTTCAACAGCAGCTATCTGATCTTACGTTTGGCCACACCAAAAAGACCTTCTCTTTAGAGGAAGTGTGTCCTTATCCTTTTGATCGGCCATTACCAATGATCCCTTTTCCTCAAAATTTCACTATTCCCAAGTTCGATAAATACAAAGGAAAAGGTGACCCAAAAGACCATCTTAGGGAATTATATCTCGCTTGCTTCAAGGTCTCTCATAATGACACATATCTTATGTGTCTCTTTCCTCGCAGTCTTGGAGGTCAAGCAATAGAATGGTTCTCACACTTACCTACGGGTATCAAGTCTTTCAACGAGCTAGCAGAGAAGTTTGCCACCCATTTTTCTTACAACGCAGAGCATGAGATTTCCATGATGGACCTATGCAACAATAAATAGAAAAATGGTGAAACTTTCATTTCTTTCCTTCCACGATGGAGACAAATGGCTAGTAAATTCCCTTTCAAGATCCTAGAAAAACAGCTTGTTAGCATATTTGTGCAGAACCTCAACCAAGAGTTAGGTTTCCATTTGCAAATTCTTAGTGCTACAACCTTCGATGAAATCACATACAAGGGTATCAACATTGAGAAGGCCCTCATTGCTAAGGGTGTGGTCAAAATCTTTAAGGAGACGAAAGATAGTACTTCTCATCAACAGTCGAATGATAAACCCAAATATTGGAACAAGAACAAAAATGTGGTCAACGATGGGGTGGTCGATACTAAGCATGTCCAAACGTTGCAAACACCACTGCAGCTCTCCAAACCAAGTCAAGCTCCACCTCAACAACAGCAGCAACAAACGCAGCCTTATCCCAACCAACAGCAACGACAACAAGAGCGGCCCCAACAAGATTACCCTCTGCGACGTCAATTTACTCCTTTGGGAGTGCCCATCGAATCAGTCTTACAGCAAGCTTTGCAAAAAGGGCTCATCACCTTACCTGATGCTCCTCCCTATGGAGAACCTGTCTACAAAACGGCACGTTATAGAGACAATGAATATTGTGAGTTCCATAGGAGCAAAGGTCATAGAATCGCGTCTTGCATGAAGCTTAAGCACCTCATTCAAAACCTCATCGACGGTAATCAAATCACTTTTGAGAATGAATCACTAGCGCAACACACGAACAAGGATCTAGATATGTACAAGGAACCATTCCCTCATCATGGTCCACCTCCTCCTCAGGATAGAGGTAAAGGTATCAATCATGCTTCCATGTCCTTTGATTCCATTGTAGGTCATTTTGAAGAGAGTCGAGTGTCTACCCTCACAATCAAAGGCAAATCTACGGATTGTGTAGTTACTACTCGTTGAGGTCATGTCACCATCCGTGCACCTACACCTAGGCTTCTGGTTCAGTCTAATTATAATCTTGTCGAACATCTAGGGAGAACACCAGCACAGATCTCTATTTTGGACCTTCTACGGCCATCACCTGCACATAGAGTGGTGCTAGAAAAAGCCCTCCAAGAGTCTTCCGTTCCCAACAACATAGCAGTCGTAGATTTCCAAGCTATAGTGGGTAATATTGCTTCGCCTTACAATGTGGTCTTCTCTGAGAAAGACCTCCCCTCCCACGATCCTTGTCACAATGATGCCCTTCATATTCAAGTTCTCATCCATAAGCGCAAAATCAAATGCATACTCATAGATGGTGGTGATGGTCTCAACATCTGTTCTTTAAAATTACTAAAGCAATTGGGATACTCCAAGGATCACGTCAACACTGATCATAGTATTACAATCAAGGGGTATGATGATGCAGAACGCCGTTTAGAAGGTGTTATTCACTTGCCTATACAACTGGGCCCTGTCATGCTTGAAACTAGGTGCCAAGTTCTTGATATTGAGCTGCCTTACAACATTATTCTTGGCCGCCCATGGATCCATGCAATGAAAGCTGTTCCCTCCACGTACCATCAGTCCCTAAAGTTTCCATACAAGGGTATGGAGATCACCATCCCAGGAGATCCTAATCCTTTTGAATTTTACCGTGTCTTACAAGGAAGTTATAAGAATTGCAACCAAGTGCCTAAAAATGACAAAGCCCTTGAATCCCCTCTCTATGTTGACCCTGAAACTCTCACGCAAGCCTCTACAAGTGAACCTACACCCCTCCCCAAAATCACAGCTCGCATCCGAGATATAGGCTTTGGCACTTATGATATCTCAGAATCTTGTTGTGTAGGGCGGATGCCTTTATCTCCAAAATCTTACGGCAAACCACCCATGGTCAAAGTAACCAAAAGAGTAGCTATTCCTCCCCCAACATTCCTAACCCAATTCCAACATGGACAGTTATTGGAAGAGGAAACTATTGAGGACATCTGTTCTTGGCTCTACAAGGAGAAAGAACCAGTTACGATACCAGTCAAGCAATATGGCAATGGCTTAAGGATAGTGAAAAACATGGGCTATAAAGGCAAAGGTGGCCTTGGGAAACAGAATCAAGGCACTATGGAGCCCATTGTGGTAACAAAGAAGCTAGACAAGAAAGGATTAGGATTTGGTAAGAAGGTACCACGCGCCTTGGACATTGAGTATATCCTCGACAAGGTAGCTGACACTTTTCCCACCGATTCGACGTCTACAGAGGATATCATCGATGACTCTTCCCTCCACATGACCAATCTATTCACAAAATCCTCCATTTTTACACTATCCTCCATCTCCTTAACTTCCACCACCAACACCCAGAATGTCACGCTTGTCTACCCTAAACTTATCGATTGGGACCAACAAGGGGCCCCCGTTATAGATATATTTTAGAATGACGAAGCTCTAGCTAAGTTCATGGGACTTCGGGAAGGTATCCCTCTTGGCGATCACAAAGTAGGTTTTGTAATGGAACTAGAGCCCATGGCTTATTTTGGTGAGAATGCCAAATCCTCCAGTCACAAAAGTGCAAATAAAGAAGGATCTCTAGGTGAAAACCACACTGTGGCACCTCCTGATCACAAAATAGTAAAAACAAAGGACGTATCCAAAGGTGAAAACCCAACTGTGGCACCTGAGGATGGAGGATTTGACCTTCCCTTACCATCTAAGTATCAAGAGAAATCAGCTCTCTTAGTGGAAGATTCTACAGAAATAAATCTTGGCACAGAACAAAATCCAAAGACAACATTCCTAGCAGCATCATTGTCTGACACAGAGCACAGAAATCTTAACAGCTTCTTCTTGCAACGAACCATCAACTTTGCATGGACCTATGCCGATATGCCAGGGCTAGACCCTAAGCTGGTAGTTCATTATCTCACAGTTGATCCCAAAGTGAAACCAATCAAGCAAAAGTTGAGAAAGATGCACCCACAGATAGCTCTCTTGGTGAAGGTGGAGATACAAAAGCTGTTAGACGCAAAGTTCATACGACCCATTGACTATTCAGATTAAGTCTCAAACATTGTACCTATGTCTAAACCTAATGGGTGCATCTACATGTGTAATGATTTCCAAGATCTCAATAAGGCATGTCCTAAAGATGACTTTCCACTACCAAACATTGACATTATAGTGGACTTGACAGTAGGTCACGAGATGCTTTCTCTCATGGACGGATTTTTGGGTTACAATCAGATAAGGATAGCTGAAGAAGACCAACATAAAACAACCTTTACTTGTCCTTGGGGCAATTATTGTTGGTGTGTCATGCCGTTTGGTCTGAAGAATGCAGGAGCAACCTATCAGAGAGCAATGATAGTGATCTTCCACGATCTGTTTCATCACATCATGGAAGACTATGTTGATGATATATTGGCTAAATCTTCTAGAGTGGATCACATACAGGTCTTAGGACAGATCTTTGATAGGCTTGAAAAATACCAAGTAAGACTCAATCCAAAGAAGTGTGTATTCGGTGTAACATCAGGGAAGCTGTTGGGATACATTGTATCTCGTAGAGGCATCAAAGTAGATCTAGCAAAAGTAAAGGCTATAGTGGAGATGCCTCCACCAAAGAACCTAAAAGCATTAAGGAGCCTTCAAGGAAGGTTGCAGTCCATTAGGCATTTCATCTCACAGCTAGCAGATAAATGTCAACCCTTTCAACACTTGCTCCGAAAGGATGTCTCATTTCGATGGGACAATAAGTGTCAAGCAGCATTTGATCAACTTAAAGAGTATCTAGCTACACCTCCTGTATTGGTTCCACCAGTTGCGGACAGACCTTTGATCTTATACATCTCCACTACAAATTCAGCCCTAGGGGCCCTGCTAGCACAGAATGATGACACAAGAAAGGAGCATGCAATTTATTACATTAGTAGAACCTTGGTGGGATATGAGCTCAATTATTCACCAATGGAAAGGGCTTGTTTAGCAGTAGTGTTCACCTCCCAAAAGTTGCGACATTACATGCTGAACCAACACACAAATCTGATAGCTAAGATTGATCCCTTGAAATATCTACTAGCAAAAGCAGCTCTTACAGGCAGACTAGCTAAATGGGTTATGATCCTTAGTGAGTTCGATATTGGGTACATGGATCGTAAGGCAATCAAAGGACAAGCCCTCGCGGATCAACTAGCAGAAGCACCTATGAAAGATACACATCCTATGGTAGCAGACTTTCCTGATGAGAATCTATTCTCTTTCTAACTCCATAATGTGGAAGTTGTACTTTGACGGTTCTTACACACAACATGGATCAGGAGCTGGCATCTTATTTGTTACACCTCAGAATGACTACATTCCAAAGTCATATCGGCTAGCATTCCCTTGAACCAACAACATAGCCGAGTATGAAGCACTCCTTATAGGTCTCAATATAGTAGTTCAATGGGACATCACAGAATTACAAGTATATGGAGACTCACAGCTAGTCATTCGCCAAGTCACAGATGAATACCAAACAAAGGATGAAAAGTTGGTCCCCTACAAACAACTAGTGGATGCCTACAAACAACTAGTGGATGCCTACAAACCACATTTTTCTAGCATCACATTTGAGCAAATTCCAAGAGAGCATAACAAAGCTACAGATTCTATGGCTTCTGTAGGGTCACTGATTGACATGCCTGCTAATACACAAAAATGTGAATTATTGATCGAGCAATTGTTGATACTAGCCGTCGATGTTTCGGTTACTGAAATCATCTGCGAACTTGTTGGTCCCAATTCCCCATGGTACGAAGATATCTATGAATACCTCAAATACAATACCTTTCCCCCTAACCTATCATCCAACCAATGCAAAACCTTTATCCGTCGATCCTCTCATTACATCATTCTGGGTGATACACTATATCGCCGGAGTCTCCATGGTATCCTCTTACGATGTCTTAACGCGGAAGAAGCCGAAGCTACCTTACGAGACATACACGAAGGTGTCTGTGGCGCACATTCTATCGGTCCTAATCTTGCTAAGAAGATACTCAAAATAGGTTATTACTGGCCTACAATAGAGCAAGATGCTGCACAGTTTGCTAAGAAGTGTCTACAATGTCAGCAACATGGAGATCTGATTCATGCACCAGCTCATGAGTTGCAACCTGTGACAACTCCATGGCCTTTTTCTCAATGGGGTCTCGACCTCGTAGGACAAATCCACCCTTCCTCCTCCAATGGCCACAAGTTTATCATTACCGCCACTGAATATTTCACGAAGTGGGTGGAAGCCATTCTTATGACCTATATCACCGGTAAGCAAATAGCCAAGTTTATTCTAAACTACCTCATATGCCGGTATGGTATTCCCCAAGCCATTGTCACTGATAATGGGAGACCATTCAAGAACCAAGATGTCCGTGCCTTATGCATACAATACAATATCCAACATCGCTTTTCAACTCCCTACTATCTGCAGAGTAACAGCCAAGCTGAGGCTTCCAATAAAACCATTCTCAAAATCCTCAAGAAAATAATCAATGAAGCTGGTCGTGATTGGCACTTGCAACTCAATCCCGCCCTATGGGCCTACCGCACTAGTATTAGAACACCAACTAGTGCCACACCATATGCCTTGGTCTTTGGCTCTGAAGCCATCCTACCTATAGAGGTCGAGATCCCATCCCTTAGAGTATCCATGCAGGACCTGATCAGCGGAGATGAGTATCGCACTTCCAGATTAGCTAAGCTTGAACTACTAGATGAGAGGCGCCTTGCCGCACTTAATCATCTCCATGTCTATCAAAACCGCCTCCGGCGTAATTACAACAAAAAGATCAAAGAAAGACGGTTTCAGGTTGGTGATCTTGTACTTAAGGAGAATCAAAGAAATTAAGCAGATCGAGAGAAGAAGGGTAAGTTTGAGCCTAACTGGTTAGGTCCCTTCATTGTCACAGCAGCATACGGATCAGGAGCTTACACTTTAGCTACACCTGACAGCATTCCTCTAGATGAGCCACTTAACAGTGTCCATCTCAAGAAGTTCTATGCCTGATCCTCAGAGTATTCCAAAGAAAGCAAAAAAACAAAAAAACAAAAAAAAATCTAAAAAAAATCCGTCCTCTGGTGAAAACCTGGCAAACAGGCGCCTTGGATAAGTACCATAGTGAAAACCTGGCAAACAGGTGCTATGCGTAGAATCAGCATCCATCGTCTATCGAGTCCTGTCCACTCCTCGTCCAGTTCGCAATGTGCCTCATCCATCCACCCATAATAAAACCATTGACTTTGTTTGTATTTCCATCTCCCTATCTAGTATAGCTTGGAAATTTGTCAATGTCCCTCATCGTCTTCCCATGTCTTGATCTGTGTCTACAGTTAACACTGTCTTGTCCTAGGTCAAGTCTTTCTGTGTCTTCTTCGGCAATCACCCCTACAGTTTCCTCTACTAGAATGGAGGCAACTCTTTCCTTAACTTAGGTCTAGGATTGGTTCCTTGTTCGTGGTTCGTAGCGCATACTTCAATCTTGTCTCATTTCCACAGGTAACACCCTTTAACGGACACAGAGTTCCTACGATAAGGCTGTTATCTTCTCAACGCTTTTCCTACATCATCACACTAACCGGAACTACATATTATCATCTTATCAATCTTAAAGTACCTTGATCCCATGGATATGGGTATGTAGGCAGTCTAGATTATGAAGGAAGTATCCAGTACTTAGGTACATAAGATCACCTCTTCTCCGCACTTTTCCCACATCATCACATCTACCCAGAACTACATATTATCTCTTCTCAATCTTAAGGTACCTTGATCCCATGGATATGGGTATGTAGGCAGTCTGGAATACGAAGGACGTTTCCAGTACTCAGGTACATAAGATCTCCCCCTTCCACCTTGACCCATCTCATCACTCTATCTAGAACTACATATTTATCACGTTCCTCTTCCATCGTAAGTGTGCCTTGATCCCGTGGATACAGGGTATGTAGGCAGTCTAGAATACGAAGGATGTATCCAGTACTCAGGCACACACGATCCATCATTCTCCACCCCTCCCAGTCCATTAACATTGTCATCCTTCTAGTCTTCCGTTTGTCAAAATCCATTCGCCTCGACTTGACTAACTCAAGCAGCAAGCTAGCACATCCTTTCAAAGAAAAAGTCCTTAACAAACTTGAAGCAAAGAGGCCTACTGCCAGAGTCATCTACTGTCGTGCATACCGATTGCCAACATTAGCTAGGTACTGCTTAACCAAGCCCTAGACCCACAAGCTTGTCTTCTGCGAAGTGTTCCATTGTCGAGACCAACACACGCGTCTCCTACGACATGTGGCATTTCCCGCAGCAAGACATTGCCTTCTTAGGTAGATAGCACCCTTTAATGGACATAGAGTTCCTATGATAAGGTTGTTATCTTTCCTATCCAATCTATCCTGAGCAACCTCTTTGGCAAGAGAATATGTTGGCTGTATGTTTACTTTGTAAGTCAGTCAATTTGCTTTTTGGTTTATCTTTTGTCCCTATTCCAATACCTATTCAAAGCTACCTTGATTTATCTATAATCTTGGTATGTGGCGATGCCATACGGATTGGGGGCATAGTCATTGCTTTCTATGTGCCGTGTTTGAGGAATGATCTTTAGTATCTTTCTTGGCATTCTATTTATCTTGTGTGTGTTACGACCTAGCATCTTACATATTAATAATTCTTCTTGCATTCGCATGTATGGAAGTTTATTTTATGTTCAAGACTATGGCTTATTCACATGTTCCAACAAGGTTATATTATGTCTAATGGATCTAAGTTCAAACCGTTTGCTTGCAGAGTCAATGTCCACGCACTCGGATATTACTGCACCTTGGTCGTTTATACCTTGGTGGTGAACTATCCACATGCTATATCAAAATAAGGATTGCTCTTTATATACAAATGCGAAGCCATTGCAACAAGCTCACCTTTCATCCATTTCCACAACCTTTATATCGCTTTCATTGCAATAATTGATCAACAGTCTCTGTCTCCATCTCCTCCTGTTCTTCTCTCTGGTGCATATCTGCAAAACCCACATGTCAGATATCACTAGTCATCACATCTATATCATCATATATCTCTATCATCATACATCTATAAGCATCATATAAGCCACATATGTCATCACATGAATCCATAATCATACATACATATCATCGCATCCATGACATCAAAGAATGCATACACAAAAGCATGAATAGCTGTGAGTCGAACAGATCATCATATATATATATCATGTAATGGCCATCATAATACAAAGTGTCTGTGTCTACATCAATAATACAAAAATGTGTGTACATCCAAATATACATCAATATAGTACATCAAGGCTATCAAGAGCCTGTGAAATATACATCAGAATGCATGCAGGCATCTGTCTAAAATGATACAATATGATACAATATACAAGTCCTACGCCCTAGTGGGTAGAGCTGCCCTCCTGCTATGGCCCCTGTCCTCCCCCTGTGCTTGGTGGAGGTCCCCCTGATGGTTCTTCTCCTCCCCCTGGTGGCAAAAGTGGCCCTCTAATTGAGGACGCTGACTGTCCTATCCTCTGGGATCTTGATGCCCCTGACCTGCTCCTGTCTCTATAGCTTGGTGCCTGCTGAGCTGCTGGCACCGCTCCCACGTACAAGCCCCTGTAGCACTCTGCCTCCCTGCCGGCGCATACTAGCTCACCCTACACTCAGACGAGCTCGCTATATAAGGTCCTCTGGTCTACACCCAGTGTGTGGCGTGCCTCCTCTCTCTCCCGCCTCACTCTAAATAGTGTGGCCTTTGCTGTCAACTGCAGCTGCACCTCTGTGTCTCTCTCTCCTAGCCTGTGCTAGCTCATCTGCGTCTGCTGCTGGTGCGGCTGGCAGCTGTGCTTGTACCTATGCCTATGCCTATATCTGGGCTTGCAGCTGTCTGTATGCCTACATCTGTGTTTGTAGCTGCGCCTGTACCTATGCCAGGGCTGTCTGCGCTGCTGTGGTTGCTTGTGTCTGTGCCTGGGCTGTGGCCTTTGCCTGCCTCACATCTACCCGCGCTGCATCCCTGTCTCTCCTAGGTCGTGCCATCCAGAGCTCTAAGCGAGTCCTCTGGGCTATCTCCTCCTATAGCAGTCGCTCTGCTCTCTGTAAGTCGGTCTCTACGACCAGGCCCACTGCCTCTGCCATCTCCACGTCGGCCTGCTAGCCACTACCCTCTCCACCTACCTGCTGGCCCGCTGCCTGCTGCTTGGCTGCCCTAGACTACCGCCTCATCCTCGCCTCCCCTCCAAGGACCAATACCTCTCCCACTGCCCTTGCTACACCTGGTGTAGTCAGTCTCATCGGCCTGTGTGTCTGCCAGTACTGGTCATACTCTGGCAGCGTCCCTGGGTCTGCTAGCCTAGAGTCCCAATCCCATCTCACAGGGATGAGTCCCCGCACCTCTGTCAATGCTGTCACCACTGGGATCTCGGCATCCCAGTCTCCAACCTCCCTCTGTGTCCTGGCATGAGTGGCCTCCCCCACGGGTAGTCCCTGCGGCAATCCAAACTGCCTGCGAACTCGCTCTGGAAGGTATCTCTCTATCATATCTGTCCGTCTACCAAACAGATAGCGAGCCTGTCTACAGTACATGAGCTGCTCATGCTCATCCGCCCACTCATCACATAGTAACCAGGGCCTCCATATAAATAGGTCCATCTCGTCTATCTGCCACCTCCAGTAGCTAATAGACCCCATCCTCCGGTGTTTCATCACCTCGTCATATAAAAATGCATATGGCTCACCTCTGTCTCGGTGGCGCTGTGCCATGGGTCGGATAACTGGAATGTGCTCCCACGCCCATACCTATAGCAAAGTCACCCCTGTTGAAAGGCTCCTGCCTCTCCTGTAAACACAATGGTGCATATCATGATATAGCTATCCTAGCACGTAGGGTCCCCACGCATACTGTCTGCCATGGGTGAACATCCCTGATAGCACTGTACCCCAGCCAACTGATAAACCTCTAGATCTCCTGTCTGGACACAGGAAGCCACCAATCAGTGACGCAACGATCCATCTGATCCTATCACAGAGTCTCGGGATGTCTGCCCATCGGATCTCCCCGTCCTCTATCCATAGGTCATCTGTGTAGAAGACCTCCTCCAAGCCTGCCTCGCCCCGTACTGGGTCAAAGTCTACGATCTCTCCATCTATCCGGATCCTCAAGATGCGGTATACATCCTCCAGTGTCACTATAGCCTCCCCCGTCGGAAAATGGAATGACGAGGTCTCGCTGTGATACCTCTCCACGACTGCTGTCACTAGGGTGAGATTCGCCCTAATGTGTGTCAAGTGGGCCACATGTCATAGTCCCGCATGCTCCAGGAATGCATCCTCCTCCCATGTCAGTTGAACAACCTCGTGCGCGATGGCGTGATGTCGCTCTCGCGACATCAGTGGTGGCAAAATCCTCTACATCCATAGCAAGTCACTTGTCAGTTTCTTTTCCAAATCCCTCAAAACCTATCTACCATCAGTCCCTAAAACCCCCAACTTTCCCTTTCCTCTTTGGCAGCCTAACTTTTTTATTGCACCCTAACTTTTCTTCTATTCAAACCAAAAGCGCTTTGTTTTATACAAAAGCGTTGTCCCTCTCTACCAACAGCGCCATACTGTTCATCTAGACGCACTATGTTTTTTTTAAACCACATGCGCCTTGTTTTTCTAGAAGTGCCACTCTGTCCTACCCACTGCGCCACTCTGTCCTACCAGACACGACGTGCTTTTTCCCCTTCCCACCACTTGCGCTAACCTACTTTGCCAAGTGCGCTGCACTGCCTAACCACATGCGCTGCGGGATTTACCAAATGCGCTGTGGTGCGAGCACTTTATACCAAAAGCGACGTGATTTTACCATTAGCACTGCAGGCGACTACCAGCCATGCTACAGCGCGCCAAAAGCGCTGCAACCCTACCCCATACGCGCTATGGCTTCCTAAAGTGCCTTTGGCTGACTTGGCTAACCCTACCTAAACCTAGCCCTAAACGACCCTAAACGACAAATGCAAAGGGGGTTTTTGATCACTTACCACTGCCAGAGCTCCTGCTGGCCGCCGGTAGGTCCGCACCAGCTCCGCCCGATGACTGTACGCTAGAATCGGCATCTCTCCTCGCTAGCTACTCCACTCTCTCCAACTAAGTTTGTAAGCTCTTTTCTCTAAATTTAGAATCTCCAAGGGTGCAAATGAGAATTGTGGTCCCCATGGGACCTATTTATAGTGTTCCCCCCCCTTAATTTTTCTTTCCCACCCCTTCTGCTTTTTCTTCTTCTTGGTCGCGTCCTCTTCTGGTCGAGCGTCAACCCCTTTCCTCTATCGCTTCCCTATCTTCCCGCTCGAGGGGGCATACACTGGGGCAACTACTTACACTGGGGCATAAAAAAAAAATTTGTATTACATCGTCAACTATTGATTTCTTTGACGCAACGCTACATGTTGCATCACATCAAAGAGGAGCAAAATGTAGACACCCTAAAATGACCAAGTCGTCACACTGTTCGCATTTCAGCATTTCGGTTGAATCACTTGCATTGCAAACGTTAATTAAATAATCTAACTATTTAATTAATTATCATCAAATTCTTCTAAATCTCCTAAATTCAACATTAATTAAATAAATCCTCTTTATTTAATTAATTAAATTAAATTCCTCTATATTCTTCCACAATTAAATAATTTTTAATTATTTAATTGGATCATTATCCTCTCTTCATAGAATCAAATCCACATTAATTAAATAAATCCAATTATTTAATTAATTCAACAAATTCCCTCTTATCCAAAATTAAATAATTCTTAAATTATTTAATTAAATCAAATTTATTCTTCCAAAATCATGCACAACAATTAAATAAATTTATTTATTTAATTTGCTTTCAAATCTTCTAAATTAAATAATTCCAATTATTTAATTATTTCTTCCAAAATATCTTCTCTAAATTTAAATAAATCAATTATTTATTTAAATTGCTTTTTCTTCTAATTTGAGTTATCTCTAAAATAACTCAAGCTTTCTTGCTCCTCAATTAAATATTTCTATATTTAATAAAGCAAAATATCTTCTTTTCTCATGTAAATCTCTTCTTCTTGTTTTAAATCACTTAACTGATTGCTTTTTTCTTTTAATTGATTATCTCTTTAGTTAACTCATTCTTCTATTCTTGATAACTCCTCTCATGCAAAAGCAAGCAAGACACATGTCTTCTTCTCATTCGTTGCACGTTCCTCAACTTATCTCCTCCATTGATTCTTCTGAATTATCTAGACCGTTGATTGATCATGTTTGAAATTTATATAAACCCCCCTCATCTCCTTCATTGGGCCTCTCTCTTCGATTGTATTCTCAGGCATACTTAACAGAGCTTTGAACATACCAAACGCGTCGATTGAGCATTCTCACGATCTTTTGACATTGATCTCTTGAGCACACTACTTGCTTGTTGCAGCTATGGCTTCGTAACTTCATTGAGCAATCCACATTCAATCCAAAGGAAACAATACAGATTTCGGTAAAAGTCTTTATTTCATTGATTATTTGTCATGGCTTTTATTTAAATTCGTTTTCTTTATGTTATTGGGTTCTTTGATTTTATTTAGTTTAGATTTAATCAATTTTTCCTCATACACAGTTTTGAGTGAAGTCTGGCAGTTGCTCTTATTTTTCTGTTTCAGCAGTGCTTGAAGGATGGTGAAGATGAAGAGACTGGAGCTAGTCATGATGTGGCCTAAGGCTCTTAGTTGACAGTGTATAATCCTATTGCATGGGGTGGATTATACTTTATGGTTCTGTCTCTGCAATAACTTTCATATTGGGTGTCTGTGTGAGAGGCTTCCTTGTGATATGAAGAAGTTTGTGTTGCTGCTCAGCCATGGAGAATTGTGCTTATGTTGGATATTTGTTCCTAGTATTGGAAAGCATTGTTTCTATTGCCCCTATTGCATAAAGGCTATGGAGTTGATCTTTGGAAGATCTGGAAGCTCCTGTAATAGCCTGATTCTCTCATATGCATGTGCATGTTGGTGGTTGAGGAATTGGTCTACAAGTGGGCCTCAAGTTCTTGAACTATTCTTTCCTTAAATGGATATTTTGTACTTGCATGACTCAGATTCATGTTTATTGGATTCGAGGGGTTTTATAGTTTTTCCTTAAAATCTATGGTTATGCATATTCATGATAATCCATTTTTTTGGTTTAACTATTATGGAGTTTATGTTGCAGACTTTTGAGTCATCCAGATGTGAAGTGGGTATGGATGTACATGGGTGTTTTTCAAACACAGTGGTTTTGCAGGTTTTACATGGTCAAGAGAAAAACTTGTGGTTTTGTTGAAACTGCAGTTAATCTATTTTCTAGGCCCTATTTTTTGGGGTGTTGCTGGATGAGATAGTTGCAGTCTTGTGGGAGTGTTGGTACGTGATAAGTCACTCAGCATTTCTGTGGTGATGATGGATTCCTTGACTATGGTGCTCAGGTCGTGGACTAGTTTGGTAAATTGGATTGTAAGTAATTTGGTGTTTTTTGTCATGTTGTCTACATGGTTATTTACCTCTTGAGATCTCAGTTTTGTAGTTTTCAGTGTGATAGTGAGTTTGTGTGGTGCATTGATTGGATCTATGAGTTATGTAGTTTTGTGGGCTAGTGACCTATTAAGCTACAGTGAGATGACTCAGATGTGGACTGTCTATATTCACAAGATCATTCAGTGTTTATGCAGACTTGTTAGCTGGCCTTGTTTGTGGTCACTTGTGCATTGGTGTGATTGCATTGGGATAAAAGGGTGGATAGTGTAAAGTACCTAAATAGTCAGTAATCTATAGCATGTGTATCATGATGTTAGATATAGGTTAGATACACAGTTCAGTGTAAGCTTTTGACAGTGATGTTGTATTTTCTTGGTTTGGAGATCTTGGTGCCATTTGTTTTTTATTAATGTGTTAATATGTGGACCTGGAAGATTTTCGGATGAGAAGATGTTTGGTCATGTTGCTTGGAAAGCTTGGTTGCCACAGTTCAGTGGGAACTTTAGCAATGACTGCAGTTTCATTACTTAGTGATGGATGATCTTCTTTAGTGTTGCAGATGTTACTAGGAGGAGCTCTTAGATCCTATTGTTGTAGAAGGGTTCTTTCACCTTTGCAGGGGCACTATTTGAGGATGTGTAACATCTTGGAGTCATGGAGGATTCATGAAATCCTTGGCTGAGGTGTTGGTGGTTCTTGACAGGTGATGTTGGTTTAGAGATTCATTTGTTTCATGTCATGATATTTTCTTGATTTCTATTTTTTGAGTTTTGGCATGATATGTTGCTCTTGAGACTTTGGTTAAGTTCACCTGGAGCATGGAATCTCCTAAGGGAGATGGTAAGATCATGATGTCATGATAAGTTCCTGATTCAAATGATTGGAGCTTTGACAGTGGTCTGGTAACTTCTCTATGTTTTGGTACATTTATTATTTGCTTGATTACTTCATAGTGGTGTAGTGATGTAGTTGGAGTTAGCATGAGGTGAAGGTACTCATGGATACATGGAGAATAAGGTGAGACTGCATATGCTATGTTTATTCAGATTTTGCAGCAGGAAGTTTGAGGAGTCTTTACCGTGGTTGAATGTGAGTTCAACAAAAGATCTAGAGGAGATTGTTCTTGGAGAAAGTCTTTGGGACTTGGATATCTTGGAAGAACATTCTCATTCCCCACTCTTGGTTTGCTCGGCAGTTTATTACTTGAGAGGTTTTGCCCATTGTTTTTCTTAGGTGTTTTATGCTTTCTTTCATAGACATGGATCTTGAACTGCTAATGTATGGTTCTGGAGGATTCATTGTGAGAGATGGATAGCATGTTTAATCTCTATTTGCATTTGAGTTTAAGATATCATTCATTGATGAGGATTGTTAGGAGATGGTTTTATGGGCTGATTTCCTGAAACAGGAAATTGAGTAGTTTGATCTTCTTAGAGAGGCTTACATCCATGTTAGTTGCATGATTACATATGTTGTATTTGATCTTGGAGATTGAATGGGTGGGTGTTGTTATGCTGTTCTCTTTAGGGTGTTTTGAAGGAGATCATACTAGACATAGTTGGCATTCAAAGGTGTATGTAGAAGGATTGTCTACAGGTATATGATGTGCAATGTTTTTCTTGGTGCCAGTTATTTTTTCTGATGGTGTGTTTCACATTACATTGGTTTGAGGTTTTGTTCAGAGCTGAAGTGATCACTAGTTTGTGGTCATGTGGTTTCACTTATGTTATTGAGTGATAGCATGAATGTTCTTTTATCTCTTTCATTGTTGGGTGTGAAGAACTTGAGAGATTTTTGGACTGGTGGTGAGATGTGCAGGTTATTGATTTATAGATTTTGCATATCATGGTGGATGTTTCCTTGGTACTACATGATGTTTACACTTTCTATGTGATGATATTGGTGGACTTTGTATGCCATGATCTTTTTCAGATCTGCATTACCCATGTAGTGGGAGTTCTTGGATGTGTTTGGTCTTTTTCGACTGGTTGATACATGGAGCTTGTATTTGCAGTTGATGGGTGTATATGTAGGTGGCATGAGTCTGTTGATGTGAATACCTTCAAGGTATGAGTGATTGGATGGATTAGCACTTGCTGTGTGTGCTATTTTTAGTCACGTGGGTTTTGGTCAGTTGGATGGGTGTAGTCATTTTTTTGATTGTTGTTCTAGCTGATGTTCTATTTTCTTTCTGGAGGATGGTTTCATGGCTGTGTTCTGAAAGCTTTGAAATTGGTTTTGTTAAAGCTCTGTGTAGCTTGTGAGCATAGTGGAGTGGAGGTAGTATCAGTTTTGGTTTTATGACTTGGATCATTGATGGTTTCTTGTAATTCCTTCGTTAAGTGGGAGAATGTTGAGTACTTGTGACTCAGATTACAAGCATCGGTGAGAGCTGTGCTTTGTCGCAAAGATCACATTGTTCATAGTGTTTTGTTCCTACGATGTGCTGTCAGTGAAATGGGGGTCTTCGGTGGAGTTTTGTGTTCTCTCTCTGATTGCCTTGTGTTACTCTGATGAACTATTGAAGGTTGGCATCGGCAAGACCTCTTCAATCAGTGTAGTGTTGAGACATCACTCCTGTTGATGATTATTTTTACACATTCATAACAAAAGTTAAAATTCACAAAATGAACCTAACTATCTTGAAAGATATCAATAAATCAATTAAGATTACGTAATCCCAAGTTTTCGTATGGTCAGGTCTTGACCTTGTGGATAGTTCAGTAGTTTATTATGAAGTTGTAATATGCAAGGGGCCTTACATGATTTAAAGTGATTGATTACTTACTGGACTCAAATTATGCAAACAGTTACAAATATTAAGAAATCATTTATCTCTTTGCATAAATTGGTTACTGTATCATGAAGCTTTGTATGATTTTATATTAAAATATGCTTTTCTTTTCAAATATGTATAAAGATTGTCAAATATCAACTTAATTACTCTTAATTCCTTCACATGTTACACAATCTCCTTTAGATTTCTACATTTAAGCTAAGTATTTCAAAGTTTGGGAAAAGTTAGAAATTTAAATTAAACATCACTTGCTACAGGATCTAAATGCTCTATTATACACATGGTAAGAATTGCAGAAAATTTAATTAAATCAGTAGACTAAATCATTAAATGCGAGTATCCTGAGTATTTTCACAAATATGCATCCAAGATTGCGAACTTTAAGAGAAATTGTTTCAAATACAAAGAAGAGCAAGAAGACACTCAGAAAATAGACACAGACTTCCAGATTCATTTATATTCAAAACATACAGCCATATAGGATTTACAATGTATAAATGACTCTTAGCTTCATTAATCAAATTCACAGAAACTTACAATGCTTTACAGATACAATAAGAAAGTAGGACATTCCACGCGTTCCTTAGTGCAAACACAGGTGACCTCCTTTAGATGAAAATACTCCTTCTATTCAAAGTTCAAAACAAATTACAATTGCTAGCTAATTTCTACAAATCCCTGTGTAAATAATATACATGTAGCAAAGTTCCTTATATAGATTTTTGAACTTCAAATTGCTACGGCTACAACTTTCATCTATGGCTGAGATCCCTTCATTATTGATCAACGGTGCATCTTTGTCTCATAACCGTCTACCAAAATATCTATTTGGCATCTTTTCTCTCCCTCAAAGGATGCTTTTGGAATCTTTTACAAAATAAGATTCCCCTTTTCTTTATTGACTTTCTCTCGCTAAGGCTCTTTATTTGACTTCTTCTCAAAAACCTTTGCTCTTGCTTGTCTTCTCATTTTTTTAAATATTTCTTGAAATTGCCCATTACACCTTCTACAAAGGTGTGGTCTCCTCCTGGACTCTTTGCCAAAATATATTCTTGCATCACAACCCCCTCCTTCAACTTCTTTTCTTTATTCGCTGAGCCTTCTCTTCTCTTCTTGTATTTCTTCATTTTAACATGTTCTTCCATCAATGTATCTATCATCTGTTTGCTGAGATTGGCATCAGGATTTTCTAAGCATGGTGTAAATATGGCATTGAACTCTGTTAATGCCCTTTCTAAATCATATGCTGGTATTTCCATACATTCATGTTGCAGGAGTCTTTCTATTATCTTCTTATGCATCTTGATCATCTCACCTGCTTTCTCTTCTAAATCCTGTATAACTGTTGTACATTTTTTGAGGTTATCTTCCTCAAATTTAAGCTCTAATATTATCTGTGGCACTTGATTTGCCAATGTAACAGTAAGTGCTCCTTCATTAATCAATTCTTCTGCTTTTCCTTCAACTTCTGTTAACTTCTCAATATCAGACATGCATTGTTCTTTTCTGATTTGGCACTTATGTATAAGTATCATACACTTATTCTTTTCTTCTACACTTACCCTCCAACTTCCCACAGCTTGCCTTATTATTTGTTCACCTTCCAGCATAAAATCTCTAAACCATTCATCAAAAATATTAGCTTTACACCTTTTATTCTCCATGTCTTTTATTCATTCTTTTGATACTACTGCTATGTTAATAGGCAATTCTGGAACTGTGGTACTGGGATCAAATATCCCTTTAATAAATTGTTGAAGTTGGACAATGTGTCCTTTTAAGTAATCCTATTTGTCCTTATCTTTTCTCAGCATTTCTACTGTCACTTGGTGCATATCTTCCCACTCATTAATGTGCTATTCTCTTGTAAAATGCCCAAGGTCAAGATTCAATATCTTATATTCCTCCAAAGCTATTTCATCTTTTGCTTTTTCATTTTGTCGTATAGCTAGGTTTAACATTCTAGATCCACCTAGACCTCTCTAAATAGTAGACATTGTCCTAGCTTTTCTC
The DNA here is from genome assembly GCA_027924645.1 of Cunninghamia lanceolata. Lineage (NCBI taxonomy): Eukaryota > Viridiplantae > Streptophyta > Pinopsida > Cupressales > Cupressaceae > Cunninghamia > Cunninghamia lanceolata. The sequence goes on along the minus strand of BSBN01000973.1, from coordinate 2,455,475 downwards.
TTTTCTTTTCTTGGAGTGGTCTTCTCACCTAATAAACTTTTAATATCAATTGGTGCCAATTGTACATCTTTTTTCTCTTTTCTTATTTCTCCTCCTAACCAGGCAAGAATTTCTTTTATGCCTTCTGTAGCCTTAATTTCATCAATCACCTCTTCATGAGGTCTCTTTGTTCCCACTTCTTGTTGTTGTTGTTGTTCCTGCTGTTGTGGAATTTGTTGTTGTTGTGGAATTTGCTACTGTTGTGGAGGCTCTTGTTCCATGGAATCCTTTTCCTATTCTTTTGATTCAACCTCATTCTCCTCTTCTTCTATTTTAGTATCTCCTCCATCTTCAGCATCTTCTTTAGGAGCTTCCTCTTCTGATGGTTCTTTTTCCTGATTATCTTGTGCACATATTTGTTCCACATCTGGTAGGTTAACCCCTTCTGTTTGTTTATCAGGTTTATTTTCATCCATCTTTTCTATTGCCTCTGTACCTTCAAGCTTCTTGATTTCATCTTGTGTTTTATCTGTACCTTCTGTCTATATTTGCTTTGTGTGTATAGGAGAATTTTCTTTTGTGCTATCTTCTTTTGTTTCCTTTCCTTGATCCTGCACATTTTCTGTATTCTTTTCTTCTTCACTTGGCTTGTCATACATGTTCAGCATATTTAAGGCATCTACCTCTAATGTATCTTCTTTTGTTTCTTCTTCTATTGAAGAATGCATTTCTGTGCTTACCTCTTCAAGTGTTTCTTCTTTTTTAGTTTCTTTAATTTTATGTGCCTCTTCTTGCACATCTTTAATTATTTCAGGGGGAACTAAAGTACCAAATGGATCCACTGATCCTGTTTCTTCTTGTACCGTTTCTTCTTCATGTTCTATGTTGTGCTCCATTTCCATTTCAGCTTGAATCCTTGGCTCATCCTCTTCACTCAGGAAATCACTTGAATCCTCTTCTATGTCAATCTATTTTCCTTTATACATTGTTCTTTCCTCACTATCACTACTTTCAATATGCACAGTCTCCACAGTTTGTTTGGCTTTGTGAATTTCAGACTTCTGTTGCATTTCTTCAGCCAACTCTATTTTTACTTTGATATATGTTTGTCTTTGCTTAGGTGAAGTGGAGGCACTAGATATATTACTCATCTTTTCACCTACTTCCTGTGCTCCAATTACACCAACTAATTTAGAAGTCTCACCTTTTGACAAACTTATTGGGATTGCTCTTCTAATTTGTTGTCCTGCTGCTTCTTTAGCAATCTGTGCTTTTTCTACACTTATTTCATAACTGATTGACTTTGCATCAACAAAATTTTCTAATGTCACTGCTATTGTTATACCTAAAGCATATGGATCCATTAAAGTAGCATTTTTATCTTTTTCCACAATTTTAGCCTCTACAATTTTTCTTTTCTTCTCATAAAAGCATTGTAGGTCTTCACTAGGCTTTGCCTTTCTTTTCCTTCCCTTCTTTGGATATGTGACCTCTTTACCTTCAGCTTTAAGCTCCTCAACTTTATCTTTCAGCCATGTCTTTGAAAATACTATCACTAGTTCAGATAATACATCCAGAGATGTATTCCAGGGTTTTGACCAATCAGGCTCTGTAATAGGAGCCATCCTTGCTTCTGTATAACTATGATGTAACAATTTATCATCATCTTGGACCTCTAGAGGCACATATATGTTACCTATAGATTTCATTTGCTCAATAGTTAATCTTTTGTGAGCTCGTTTCCTTACTTCCCTGTCATTCTTGCAATCAGCCCAAAAATCTTCAATGTGCATCTAATGTTTATATTTTTTATCCATTAAGTTCTAAATTATGTGAAAAGGATCAAACTTTCTTACTAAATCAAATTCTTGAAATTCATAATATCTCAGCTCTTGTTCTAAACAACTGGCAACCTCTTCACTAAAACAATAGTTTCTACCAATAGCCCAAGGTAGCTTCACATTTCCTCTATTGTTAAACTTCCTTTTGTATATTCTAAAAATATTCAAATTATGTCTTGAAAATTCCAACACAATCAACTTAACAGAAGGATACCTAGGTAGCATAAATGGTTTCCCCTCAAATCCTTCATTCCTTATATAAGTGAAATGCTCAAATTGAATAAACCAAGAACTATGCAATCCAATTGCATCTTCTGCATCTTTAGATAATCTTTTGTTAGGTTCTTCTCTTAACACCCTAACCAGGTAAGTGTAAAAGACATCATTAACCAAAGCAAACTTTTTCAATAAATTCTCCTCTTGCAGGTCAGGATAGTGTTCATACACTAACTTCTGATCAAGACCATTTCCTAGAACACCAACCCTTTCTATTCCATGAATGTAAGGTTTAATTTCTGCAACACATGAGTATAACACATAAGAAGACAAATAAAAGGGCAACATTTTCTATTGTCTCAGCATGGCCTGCTTCCAAATAGTTGTGCTTATTGCCTTAGCCCAGTGGATTTACCCTTGCTCCTTTTCACCTACTCTTATGAATTCAATTACAATGAACATCCATGGTTCACGTTTGGTGCCATCTCTTAATCTAACTAACCTACTCAGCATAGTGATCATCAAATGAATTTCTTCTTTGAAGTATATCCTCATCAAATTTTTAGGTACCCTAGCTACAGCTTTGGGTTTTCTCTCTGGGTTGTACCAGTTGTGAAATATTTTACCTTTACATTCTCCTTCATTTGTGTAAAAATCTTTGTTATACTGATCAATGTCAATGTCCCTCATTTTTTCATTAATCTCTAATCCAAAACTTTTGTTAATACCCTCTGTGGTTAAATCAGCAATTAATCTGTCATGTAAGATGATCTTCCTTGTGGTTGGATCATACAAAATCACACAGTCCAAACATAAATCCCTAGCCTCCATTGCCAGAGGGAAACCTGCAGCTCTGTATAGTCCACTTTGCCAGATACATTTCATATCCGGTGTAGCATCTGCAGCAGTAACTTTCTTCAACACATCCTCGGCATCATAATTTCCTATGTTTGTATATGTGCCTACTCCACTCATACTAATCAGGGACGGACAACCTCTATACAAGGGCAGTTCTTCTTTCTCTACTTCTTTTCGTGGCTTCCTTTCTTTTTTTATCTCACCCCCTGTATTTTTCTTATGCCTCGGGGCCATCTTGTAGAAATAGGCATCTTTTAACCTTCGTTTTACTTCATGCTTAGGGTTTTTACTATGAATTTCTGGTTTTACCATTTCACCCTAATTCGTTTGTCTTCTCTGTCTTTTACCTTTAAATTTGTTAAGCTCTACTTAGCTAATTAACATTAAAACAGTAATTTGACAAATGCATACATCTTAAACTAAAATTACTGAAATTAACACCGTACTTTACCATTTGAAATTAAATGGTGTTTTGAGGTAAATACCTATTTTTTGTGACCATTTAACCATTGGTGTTGACTTACTTTTACCTTTTGCTTTCGCCCAGCTACTATAACTTTGTCGCCTCAACAATGTTCTGCTCAATTTTACTGTAACAGTGCTTCTTTTCTATAATTTTTACTCTTAGCAGTATATCCAAAAGTAAAATAACCTTTATTTTACCCTAACCCTCATTAAATCTAACTTTTCTTGAGTGTTAGACCTGCATTAATTACAGCAATTCATGCGCTACCATTTCAGCCTTTTATTACAGTGTTTACACTTTTCAAACTTTTTACCATTAGCTCACTTCTGCATACATTACCTTTCTTTATATTTTCCTTTGTATGTTTTTCATTTGTATATCCTCATTGTATCTTCAAACATACAATCACTTTATGCATACAATTGAACTAAGGTTCTTTTCCCCTTTTTACCTTTTTCGTACTTCATTCTATATCGTTGCTTGTATATCACGTTTGTATAAGCGCATATACAATGAACTTATACAAACCATTTCCTTCATTTTCTCTCTCTTGATGCCTTTATTTTCTTTGTATATCATATATGTATGTTGTAAACATAAAAGCATTAAAATATACATAGGCTTTTCTATTTTTCAATTAATTTGACATCCGACTTGTATTTCTGCTTTGCATCTTTTAAATGTACATCCGCTTGTATATTGCTAAATATACATTGTCATTATACAAGCAAAAAAAGTACAAATAGTGGGGTCCTCCCCTTCCTCTTTTCCTTTTGTATCACCGATGCATATAGTGTTTGTATTTGACTTTCAGACTTCAACCTCTTATAAATCTCACTCAACTTATCCTTAGGTCCGTGATGTACATAACTCAATGCATCTCTTGATATACAATTTGGACATAATGCATTGAGTCAATCATATTTCAATTTCCTTGAGTTCTGGCTTGTATGTATAAAGCAATGTATGTTTCAAAACATACATACAAGCACGAAAATATACAACAGTTTAACTTCATTTTATAACCATTTCGGTTCTGGCACTTGTATAAAGTGCAATGTATATCAAAATGTATGTCTCAAAAACATTACATACAAAACATGAAATATACATCTATTATACCTTATTTTATGATTCTTTCGATTCCACTTTGTATTTAAACCGCAATGTATATAACCGAAACATACATATACAAAGTGCAAAACATGCAACGATTATATCAACTTTAATACTCTTTTCAATTCCGGGCTATGTATAACCTTTTGTATATTTACTTTGTATGTCCTCCATTTGCCAAATATACAAACCAAAATATACATAACGGACTTCAACGTTTATTCATTTCAACCCTAACTCTTTTCAGGCCTGACTTGTATATTAAGATAAAACATTAGCAAGATGTATACAAGTATAACAACATACGTTTTATAAACCCGATGACCTCCCACTTTTGTGATTAACACAAAAGCATGATATACAAATGCATTTGTATATGAAATGACCTTGTATATATAAAGAGCTTTGTATATACAACATAGAAACCCTCTAATTGTACATTTACCAAAAATACTTATAACTTGCAAAATATAAGGAATTTTAAGATGGTTCAAAAAGCAACCCTTACTCATTTTTGACAAGAAATTCACCTGTACTATGCACTAGTACTCAATATTATTTTTTCTTCATTTTCAACAAGGTTTGTACTTTCATTTCGTTTTCCCTTTTACCACCAAGCAGACCCACACAAACAAGCAAAGAAAGCCAGCCATAGTAGGGGTCCTCATTTTGATAAGGAGTAAAATGGGGCGTGTTGTGAGCATCACAACAACTAGCAACCAAATAAAATAATTAAATTAAAACCATTAAATAAAACCAAATGAAATAAATTCATAATTTCCAACTATCTTTCTTGCAAATTATTATTTAACTTGAGACTCAATGTATTCAATAAGGTGCATGAATTTTCCTTTTCAGTTTAAGTGGGTGCACGTGATTAATTATCCTCATCTTGAAAAACAGTTGAACAAACCAGTGACTGATATTAGACTACCTAGTTGATGTCATTCCCTCATAGCCAATAGGATAGAGCCTTGCTGCTAGTAGGCGTCTATAGCCCTGACAAGGTTATCATTACAATTCTCTTAAGTAGAGCCTCACTGCCAGCAATCGTCTATAGCCCTGGTAGAGTTACTTAGATGACTTAACCTGCATTTCAATAAAATCCATATTATCACTTTATTTATATTTTATATTTTGGATGAGATAGAAACTTCATAAGATATTACATTTGTAACTTCATGATGCAAGGAATAATCACTTGCTGAGATTAAGATGAGAATTGTAATGGTAGCAAGGGTGACCTCTGATTTTTCACCTAATATCTACACTGATAGGTTCAACAAACCCAAGGATTTTAGGTGTATCATTGTGAGAAACTTCCCTTGAATACTCAACCCATTCTTATTGAATACCAAATTTCACAAGTCAACTAACTTTCTACATTCATGACAGTCACAACAAATTATGCACAAATTTCAAATAATCAACTTGAATGTTTTGAATTTTATATTGTTTTCAGGGGTTGTTAGTCTGCTCCTGCCTACTTCAAAACAAAACAAACATCTCTGCTAAAGCAACACAACAGACAAACAAACAAAGAACCAAAACAACAACAACAACAAAAAACAAACAAAACAAAACACAAACTGTACATTATTCACACTATGATACAACAGACCGACAACCCTCACCTCAAGCCTGAAAGTAATGTTTCAAATGTTGGCCATTAACTGGTAATGGCACATCTTCTCCAGTCAAGGTCTTGAGCCTAAAAGTATTGTCTCCTATTATTTCTAACACCTATAATGGACCTAACCATAACTTGTCAAATTTTCCATGATTACCTTTTTTTTCATGTGCTTTATCCCAATACAGCACTAAGTTTGAAATTCTAAATGTTTTGACTCTTGCTCTTTTATCAAACCATCTTTTAACCACTGCTTGATGTTTAGCAAATTTCTCAATGGCTTGATCTCTTTTCTCATCTAATTGCATCATCTAAACAATTCTAGCTTCCCTGGGATCATTAAAGCCTAAATATTCATTAGCAAACTTCCAGACTGGTATTCTTAGATTTACTGGAAGTATGGGATCAGTCACATAAACTAAGTGATAAGGTGCATTACCTAAGGCTGACTTAACCTTAGTCCTATCTACACACAATGCATACTTTAGCAATGTGTTCCATTCTCTTGGATTCTTTTCAATTAGCTTCTTGATTATATCTAATAAAATTTTATTTGTAGACTCAGCTAACCCATTCCCTTGAGGATAATAGTTTGAAGAAAACTTTAAAACTATTCCATGTTCAAACACCCATTTAGAAAATTTCAAAGAAGAAAATGCAGGGCCATTGTCACATACCAGTGAGTATGGAGCTCCAAACCTGGTTATGATGTTCTCTTCAAGGAATTTGATGACTACCTCAATAGTAGAGAATTTGCAACATGTGGCTTCGGTCCACCTTGTACAGTAATCAGTCACTGTCAATATAAACTTGTGTCCTGCAAATGATGGAGGATTTATGACTCCAATGAAATCTAAGCCCCACTGTGCAAATGGCCTAGATTCAATAACCGGTTGTAATGGATTATCCTGATTTCTTCCTTTAGCTACTGTAGTCTGACAAATATGACAACTTCTAGTGTGACTTTCTATATCTTTAAACATAGTAGGCCAATAGTAGCCTACTCTCAATATTTTATGTGTTGTGGCTAAATGGGAACCATGAGCAGTTCCATATTTATCATGCAGCTCTAGTAATACCTTATCTACTTCATCTCTTATTAAACATCTTAAATATATTCCTTCATGGTTCTTCCTGAATAGAAGACCTCCTTGTACCATGTATTTCTATGATTTGATCTTTAAAGCTCTTCTTTGTGAGGATTTCATCTTGCTTGGGTATTTCCCTGATATTAGTAAAGTATTTAAATCATCATACCACCCCGATGCATCATTAGTATTCAACACATATTGTTGTTTCACCAAATTTGGGTTTGTATTGGCTATGGTTTGCACTAAAGCTTGTCCTCTAACCAACTTCATTGGAATAATTTCCATGTCGAACTCTTGCGAAGTTGTGATCCACTTAGCTCTTTTCTCTCAAGGCTCATTATGCATCAACAACATCTTCACTGCTGCATCAGGCACTATGGCTTTAACCTGACTGCGTAAGATATAATGTCTGAATTTCTTTACTACTCTTACCAGTGCAAACACCTGTCTTTTTGTATCTAGATATTTCAATTGTGCATCTTTCAGAGGTGTACTCATAAAAGCTATTGGTTTCTCTTCATCATTTTCTCCTTTCTGTGTCAAGGCAGCTATAACTGAATGTGTGGATGCAAAAGAATAAATATAAAATGGTTTTCTATAATTTGGACTTGCCAATATAGGAGCTTCAGATATAGCTTCCTTAATATCTTTAAATGCAACTTTTTCTACTGGTGTCCATTCTATCACTACATCCTTCTTCAACATGGCGTTCAACAGTTGTACAATCTCTACAAACCCTATAATGAACTTCCTGACAAAATTAATTTTACCAAAAAATGATTTTAATTCCTTCTTAGTGTTTGGTAATTGCAATTTCTTTATTCCTTCTATTCTATCAGGATCAATAGATATACCATTCTCAGAAATGACATGTCCTAATAATTTCCCTTCAGTTACTCCAAATGAACATTTCTTAGGGTTAAGAGAAATTCCATACCTCTCACATCTCTTGAATACTTTTCTCAGATCCTCAGCATGAGTCAATGCATCCTTAGAATACACAGTTAAATCATCCAAATAAATTACAATGCATTTACCTGACAGTCCACGGAATGCAATATCCATGGCTTGCTGAAAAGTGGCACCTGCATTGATTAAACCAAACGGCATTCTCATGTATGCATAATTACCCCATTTACAAGTGAAAGTGGTTTTCAACCTATCTTCTTCATCAACTAGGACCTGGTTATATCCTGAAAATCCATCTAAAAAGGACATCATCTTGGCTCCATTCATTGCTTGTAATACTTCATCTATTGGAGGCAGAGGATGATTATCTTTTTCAGATGCCTTATTCAAATTCCTAAAATCTACACATAGCCTGATGTCCCCACTTTTCTTTCTAACAGGTACTAAATTAGCTACCCAGGTTGAATGTCTAACTGGGAAAATTATCCTAGTAGACAGCAATTTTTTCACTTCTTCAAATATCAAACGTTCTAAAATTGCATTCACAGGCCTTTGCTTTTGCCTAAATGGTTTAATATCCAGTTTCAAAGGTATCACATGAGTGATGATGGACATATCATATGTCTTTAAGTCTTCATATGTCCATGCTATTGTAGGAGTCAAGGACAACACTGAGAGGGGGGGTGAATCAGTGTTGTGTGAATTTTCAAATCTCTTTATAAACTTCAACTTTTAGAGCACAAGGAAAGAAAGATACCATTGATTTGTCAAATATATGCACATGACTGTGAAAAGAAAACAAAACTTCATAATTAAATCATACACACACAGAGAAGATTATGACACAAGATTTGCACGAGTGGAAAACCCTCCAAGGTAGAAAAATCACTCCAAAACTACCTCACTGGCTTAACTGAAAAACATGCCTCACTGGCAATACAAAATGTATCTAGGAGCACCAACTCCTTATGGAGCATCAACTCCAATACCAAACAGAAGCACCCACTTCCAACACTGATATACCTCACTGGTAAACAAATAGCTCTCACTGACCAACTAGCCTCACTAAATAATACAAGGCCTCACTGGCAAACCAAATCTTCACTTGAAGTAATAAACAAGATCAGAGGGACACTCTGTTTCCATTCAATTCAATATTTCATCTCTGCATGATACAAACTCCATTTGTGATTTCTCCATGTGTATGTCTCCAATCCTGCATCTGATTCTTAAACAATTCATTTACCTAATTTAAATTATTTCTGCATATTCAATTTCATATTGTCTTCTTTCTTGATTCAAATCAATCTATATCATTCAAGAGGATGTCATAGAAAATGTCTTCATTTCTATATACAGTTCCACACACACATTTCGCCAATGTACTTGTAAAACCATTATATAAGAATTCTGAATATCTTTTCATATTCCTTTCCTCTGCAAAAATCCTCTTCAAAATTTCATTGACCTTTCAAAAATTCATTGACCTTTCATATTCATTTCAATCTGAACATTTTGTCTTCAATAAAAAAATAGTGCCTTGTAAGAGAAAATAAAATCTCTTTTACTTGAATCCTCTTCATATTTTCTTCAATGTCTTCAAATGAATCTTTTCATATTCTCTTCTCTATAAATATTATCTTCAAAACTAAAATCTTCATCCAATGCCCTGCTCACAAAATAATTGATAAAAACATTTTGTTCCTTCAAAAATTCATCTCTTGATATTCCTTTTCATCTTCCTCTGCATCTTCTCACAAAAAATCTTTTTCAAAAAAAAATCTATATGCAATTTATATTCCCTTGCATCACTGGTTATCCTACAAGATCATTTTCTTTGAAATTCTTCTCACTACAAAATAAATATTAAAGCTTCCTCATATGCACCGAGATAAGAAGAAAATCTCATAAAAAATATTCCTTGTAAAAAAAATCCCTTAATATACCAAAAAAACTTCTTAAAAATCTGATGGAAAAAGAAACTTTAATTAGACAAAAAAACCGACCAAAGTGTGGTTTAAAAAAAGAAGTTTCTAAAAAATAAGAAAAAGCCATAAAAGGCTAAACTTTTGGGCTTCCTCCTTAGCACATAAGCACATAGAGTGGGTCGGTTTCTTATGCCATAAAATGGCTTCCTTTTTAATACTTTTCCATCAGCCTTTTCACTATTTGTTTAATTACAACCGATATAGCATGTTGACAAGGTCAAGGGGGCCATTTTACAATGTTCTAACAATCCATTTAGAAATTGACTTAACTTGCAAGCACAAGTCAATATTTGAATAAATCAAAATTACAACTCAAAAGATACGGGCAGATTAGGATGTCTTATGTTAGTATTTATGAATATTTTAACTCTCAAGAATTATGAACCCTTTGAAAACTCAAAAACATCTTGAGCAAATATATGTTAAGAAATCCTCTGTACAGGAGCATGAATCTACCAATGAACTGGAATAACAAGCAAGACCAATATCATTTTTCCAAAACAACACATTCACGACCTTGTTTTCAAGGCACATTAACAACTTATATATCTCTGTCAAACTCTGAATATATCTGCAAGTACCATTTTCTGCAAGCCTTAACATAACATCAAAATTAGTCCATTCAAATGATAAGCAAACTCTTGATAAAGATATAAAGACCATGATCTCCAATCACTTGTGGATAACATTTAATCACTGAACCAATCTCATTATGGATAACATTGTGTTCTTGTGCCTTTGAGAACACATTATCAACATGAAGATGTCCTAAACACACTGAAGCATGAAGCATAACATTCATCAACATAATGTTCTCCAATGAAGAATATACAATCTCCACTTCAATTACTAACATCAAACAATCCCCGATTCCATCAAAATGATGATAACCCTTTCTCACAAGCATTAGCAACATGCAATGTCATAATCAAACACATTCTCACAAAGTATCAACTATGTTTTGAGACCCTTTGTTATGCAACTCCTGATTATGTCAACAAGACACATCATACTTTGAACAAGGTATTTGGACCTTATAAGAACTACAAACATATCCTTGAGAGAACGAAGAACCTAATTCAATGATGACATCAATAAAGTACCTCAATGAAGATAACCTCAACCTGTCATTTCAACTTTGTCATGCTTGGAGATATTCTGATTGAAGACCACATCTATGAAGATCAAGAATATAAGTCCACAATATCATCCTGCAAGCACATTCTTGATGAACCTCTTGAAGAACCTTTTGACATCAATGACAACATGTTTCCATCAATCTCCCCCTTTGTCATTGATGGCAAAACCACCTGATGCAATTTTTCTTTCTCCCCCTTTTTGACATCTGATGACAAAGCTTGAATCAACTCCCCCTGAGAACAACTCCACTGAAAAATGTTAAAGCTTGATCAACACATTTACAAACACATTGCATTATGAGGGATTTGAAGACATAAACTCTTGTTATCTTGTTAAATCTGATGAAGATGAAGACTGACACACTCCTGATAACATCACATGTGATTGAAAGACAAACTTTCAAAACAAACAGTTCTTCTTTAATCAACAACACTTTTTGACCCACATGACAAATCTCCAATGAATCTATTTGCTTCCCCTGTGATAAAGTTCACAAATAAATCACTGCTCATAAATATCACTGACAAGAATAACCAACATAACTCAACTCAACTCAGCACTGATCCAATTACTGACATCCAACCTTTCATGCTAAGAAAAATTATGGCACCATCAAATACCTTTTGACATCACAATCAACTTTTCTTGTATCAATGTAAAGACAACAAGCTCTCAGCAAGATTATTACACTTTGAAATAGATATTATGGCATCCTTGTAATGAACCATTCTCATTGTGAAGAGTATCATAATGCAACAACTTTAAGCCAAACAAATCTCTGAAATTCACTTCAACATAATATCACTTTTTATAAAAGCTATTCAAGTTTTCCATGATAGTGACAACTCAGTCCTGATACCACTTCAAAACTGGAGGCACACAATTTTCACATACCTTTCTGAATCATATTAATGAGGAAGATTAACAAAGAATATGTCAAAATATTACACCAATAAACATTCATTCTACAACCAAGAATGAGGATCATCCTCCTGTATAAGATACCTTTTGCAATCACAATGTCAAATCTAATATCACATCTGAAATAAACTGCAATCAACAAGAATTTCTTGTCTCTTGACTTTATCATTCAAATCAGTAAACCAACACTTTTAAAAGCACTTTGGATTGCAATACCATAAAAATTCAACCTTTGTAATCATTAACATGATCAGGATCATTTGCCAAACAATTTGTGCATTTGAACTCCTGAAACACCTTTTCAATATCTTGAAAGCATAATAGGCCAAAGAACACCTGAAACACTGTCACATACTAAACATCAACATTGTTAGCAACATCATTATCAACTACTTGAAAGCATGGCAAGAATGACAGACAGACAAGATCATCATATCAAATGATCTCCTTCTTGAAACTTCTTGGGGTTAACTGATATATCAAGAACAACTCCCCCTCACATCAAGCTATCAATTATTCAACTGATGAAGTGACTTGTGCAAGATGCACAAGTTTAGATTCTTACTTCTCTTTACTTTCTTTCTGGTTCCACACTTTTATAGGTGCTTTCTTCCGCCAAACCTTTTCAACCTTTTTCTTTTCCCAACCTTTCAAATTAGGTGATGCTCTCCTACAACTGTGTGCTTTATGACCAAGAGAGTTGCAATTATAACAAATTACGTTGTCATCAAAATCAATCCACTGATAATACCTTTGAGCACTCATGTTAAACTTCCATGCAGAATCATATCTTTTACAATTTCTTTGTATATGTCCAACATTATTGCATTTGTAACACATAATATCAGTATTCCTTTTGTAAACAATTGCTTTGTGTCCAAATTGATTACAAGCATAACAAAGACCATTAAAAGAATAATTATACCTGTACATGTATGCTTGTCTAACAGGAGCATTTTTTCTTCTTCTTTGATTATGCTTTTCATTTTTGACATTTATTTCAGTTTATGTCTTCTCTTTATCTTCAAGAACACTAGCATGAAGATCAATTTTCTTTCTGGGAGTTTGCCTAGCTTTTGAACACTCCCCTTCTTCAATATTCTTTTCAAACAAGAAATTCTTGTGTATTTTAGAGGAAGCCTTTTCTAACTCCTTTCTTAAAAAGACTATTTCAGATTCATACTTTTCACAATCAACTTCTTTGACCTTTAGTTGATTATTGACATCTTCTTTTATTTTCTTAACTTCTGCAATTTGAGTCTTCAAATCTACTATCTATTTTTCTACATCTTGAAGATTTGAAAGAATTTTTGTCTTGGATTCCTTTTCCTCTTGAAGTTGCAACTTTAACCTTTTGTTCTCCATTCTGAGTTCTTTGATCTCACCAAGGGCACAAATGAGCTCACCTTCCATATCAATCTCATAATCATCATCATTATCAATCTCACAATCCTGATCATCATCACTTGTGATGCTAGCTTCTTCTAAATCTGATTGGGTCTCAACTTCTTCATGTGATTGCCTTTCATTGACACTTCTTCACACACCAGAGTGTCCTCTTCTTTATCATTATCTTGATAAATTCTTTTCAGTTCTTTCCAGATATCCTGAGCTATTTCACACTACACAACCTTACAAGAAATATCATTAGATAAACCAGATAAAATAACCTTCTTGGCTATATGATTGCATTTAAGAGCTTCTTTGTTATTTGTAGAGTTAGAATATCCATTCTCAATAGTCATCCATATATCATATCCTAAAGAGGATAAATAGACTTGCATTCTCATACACCAAACTAAAAAGTCTGAACCATTAAATAGAGGAACTCTAGAAAACTCTTTCACTTATTCAACTTGTGAAGCATATTTATCAACTGATTGAACATTAACACCTAAGTTTGATATGGATGATGTCTTCTGTGTCTTTTGACCAGAAAGAAACTTGACATTTCTCATGTTCTTATTTCTTCTGCACTTACCCATTAAACTCCACTACCAAGACTTACCCGAGCCTATTAGACTTCAAAAAAGGGCATTTGGCTCTGATACCAATTGTAGGAGTCAAGGACAAAACTGAGAGGGGGGGTGAATCAGTGTTGTGTGAATTTTCAAATCTTTTTATAAACTTCAACTTTTAGAGCACAAGGAAAGAAAGATACCATTGATTTGTCAAATATATGCACATGACTGTGAAAAGAAAACAAAACTTCATAAGTAAATCATACACACACAGAGAAGATTATGACACAAGATTTGCACGAGTGGAAAACCCTCCAGGGGTAGAAAAACCACTCCAAAACTGCCTCACTGGCTTAACTGAAAAACATGCCTCACTGGTAATATAAAATGTATCTAGGAGCACCAACTCCTTATGGAGCATCAACTCCAATACCAAACAGAAGCACCCACTTCCAACACTGATATACCTCACTGGTAAACAAATAGCTCTCACTGACCAACTAGCCTCACTAAATAATACAAGGCCTCACTGGCAAACCAAATCTTCACTTGAAGTAATAAACAAGATCAGAGCGACACTCTGTTTCCATTCAATTCAATATTTCATCTCTGCATGATACAAACTCCATTTGTGATTTCTCCATGTGTATGTCTCCAATCCTGCATCTGATTCTCAAACAATTCATTCACCTAATTTAAATTATTTCTACATATTCAATTTCATATTGTCTTCTTGCTTGATTCAAATCAATCTATATCATTCAAGAGGATGTCATAGAAAATGTCTTCATTTCTATATACAATTCCACACACACATTTCGCCAATGTACTTGTAAAACCATTATATACAAATTCTAAATATCTTTTCATATTCCTTTCCTCTGCAAAAATCCTCTTCAAAATTTCATTGACCTTTCAAAAATTCATTGACCTTTCATATTCATTTCAATCTGAACATTTTGTCTTCAATAAAAAAATAGTGCCTTGTAGGAGAAAATAAAATCTCTTCTACTTGAATCCTCTTCATATTTTCTTCAATGTCTTCAAATGAATCTTTTCATAATCTCTTCTCTGTAAATATTATCTTCAAAACTAAAATCTTCATCCAATGCCTTGCTCACAAAATAATTGATAAAAACATTTTGTTCCTTAAAAAATTCATCTCTTGATATTCCTTTTCATCTTCTTCTGCATCTTCTCACAAAAAAATCTTTTTCAAAAAAAAATCTGTATGCAATTTATATTCCCTTGCATCACTGGTTATCCTACAAGATCATCTTCTTTGAAATTCTTCTCACTACAAAATAAATATTAAAGCTTCCTCATATGCACCGAGATAAGAAGAAAATCTCATAAAAAATATTCCTTGTAAAAAAAATCCCTTAATATACCAAAAAAACTTCTTAAAAATCTGATGGAAAAAGAAACTTTAATTAGACCAAAAAGCTGACCAAAGTGTGGTTTAAAAAAAGAAGTTTCTAAAAAATAAGAAAAAGCCATAAAAGGCTAAACTTTCGGGCTTCCTCCTTAGCACATAAGCACATAGAGTGGGTTGGTTTCTTATGCCATAAAATGGCTTCCTTTTTAATACTTTTCCATCGGCCTTTTCACTATTTGTTTAATTACAACCGATATAGCATGTTGACAAGGTCAAGGGGGGCCATTTTACAATATTCTAACAATCCATTAAGAAGGTGACTTAACTTGCAAGCACAAGTCAATATTTGAATAAATCAAAATTGCAACTCAAAAGATACGGGCAGATTAGGATGTCTTATGTTAGTATTTATGAATATTTTAACTCTCAAGAATTATGACCCCTTTGAAAACTCAAAAACATCTTGAGCAAATATATGTTAAGAAATCCTTTGTACAGGAGCATGAATCTGCCAAGTGAACTGGAATGACAAGCAAGACCAATATCATTTTTCCAAAACAACACATTCAAAACCTTGTTTTCAAGGCACATTAACAACTTATATATCTCTGTCAAACTCTGAATATATCTACAAGTACCATTTTCTACAAGCCTTAACATAACATCAAAATTAGTCCATTCAAATGATAAGCAAACTCTTGATAAAGATATGAAGACCATGATCTCCAATCACTTGTGGATAACATTTAATCACTGAACCAATCTCATTATGGATAACATTGTGTTCTTGTGCCTTTGAGAACACATTATCAACATGAAGATGTCCTGAACACACTGAAGCATGAAGCATAACATTCATCAACATAATGTTCTCCAATGAAGAATATACAATCTCCACTTCAATTACTGACATCAAACAATCCCTGATTCCATCAAAATGATGATAACCCTTTCTCACAAGCATTAGCAACATGCAATGTCATAATCAAACACATTCTCACAAAGTATCAACTATGTTTTGAGACCCTTTGTTATGCAACTCCTGATTATGTCAACAAGACACACATCATACCTTGAACAAGGTATTTGGACCTTATAAGAACTACAAACATATCCTTGAGAGAACGAAGAACCTAATTCAATGATGACATCAATAAAGTACCTCAATGAAGATAACCTCAACCTGTCATTTCAACTTTGTCATGCTTGGAGATATTCTGATTGAAGACCACATCTATGAAGATCAAGAATATAAGTCCACAATATCATCCTGCAAGCACATTCTTGATGAACCTCTTGAAGAACCTTTTGACATCAATGACAACCTGTTTCCATCAGCTATGACATGTTTGTAATCCTTCAGAACATCTATAATTTCTTGTCTCAACTTTTCAAAACAAGCTTTTCCAATATGTACATTCTGAGGACTCTACTATGTTCCTAAGATATATGGATCACACTTACCCCCCTCAGTTTTGGGCAAGTCTTTCTGTCTTACTACCCCATCAAAATCAAAGATTTGTTCTAGCTCAATCACTCCTTTAGGCAGGAAATTGCTGTTTAGATTGATTATGTCTTCTTCATCCCAAGACACATCAGGCCTCTCTTGTTCATCAATAATTTGAGCCTCAAATACCTCGTTACAAGTCAAGAAATCCACAATTTGCTGATCCCCCTCAAATACCTGAAAATGAGTTACATTATCCGATACACTAGGCACATTCACTAATTCTACAGCAAATCTTTTCAATCCCGACAATGTTAATGGTTCTAAAGTACTAGCAGCAACTGCTAGTGCATCTGGCCTATGGTTCAATTCTCTAGGGATATGCTCTATATTGAAAGCATCAAATGACTCTATCAAATCCCATACTCTATGTCTATAGCAAACCATCCTGTTATAATTGCAAGCATATAATTTCCTTACTTGTCTGACTACTAGTTCAGAGTCTGAAAATACTTTGATCATTTTTACCTTTTTCTTTATAGCCATGACTAATCCATAGATTAAAGCTTCATACTCTGCAACATTGTTAGTACAAGCAAATTGTAATCTGTATGCTACTAAATATGATTTGCCCTGAGGATCTATAAGTTCTACACCAGCACCTGCACCTTGTTTCGATTTGGAACCATCACATTTGAGTGTCCACATGTTGTCTTTATTCTTTTGACCTTTTTCTTTGGCATGTTTTGCTTTTTCTATCACATGTGCAGTGCTATCTTGTTTACTCATAGGCAATTCACTTTGGCTTACTTATAAACTTATCTTTTCATTGTGTAGATCAAAATGGTAGACACTTTTATTTTTTGTCTCATTTCCTAATCTGGGGTTGATCCATCTAGGTTGCTCTAAAAATATCTCTCTGGTTGATTAACCTTTCCCTCTCATAATTCTAGTCCTTCTGTGCATTTTATGTACTGATATTCAATAATGTCTTTACACATTCCACAGTTCTCTTCAGAATGTGGCTTATCATGAACTCTACACTTATTTTTGTATAACTTGCATTGAACTGGAATATTTTGTTCTATGCACTTTTCCATTTCCTGTCTGATGACCTGACTAAAATTATTCAGTGCATTGTTTTCTTCATCAGAGGAATTTCCATCAGACTCAATAAATAATTGTCTCTTTATCGACAGGGTTTTCTCTAAAATTTAGCATTAGTATTTCTTCAATTTGTACCCCTTTGTTCGTAACCCTATAAACACCAAGTTCAATAGAAGCATACAATATTTTATTGGTCCTATTGTACTCTATGATCATATGTTTCATCCTGGGTTTAGCTTCTATTCTAATCTGATTTGGCACACCTCTCCAAGGTAACCACATATGTGAAAAATTAGTAGCCATATATCCGTTCAAAGTCTTAGACCAGTCTCTACTCAATAGCATCCCATAATTTAAAGGTATATCTACTACCTGGATGTCGATGAACTGACTTACCCTGAGGTCTGAAGCTAACTACATCTGAATATGCATTAGTTCTCCAATCACATTAACTTCAATTTTATCCAACTGTGTGACAACTTTGGCAGATTTGGTAGGGGTCAGACCTAAAGTTTTACATATTCCCAAAGGTATTACGTTGGCTGAGGTACCAGAATCTACCATACAATTGTGTATGTTCTTTCCAAACATTCTAATGGTTAACAAGAAAGGAGGAGCCTCCTTCTGAGCATACATTACTACATTGGTATTGGAAGGTTGTTCAATTTTCTTACCTTTTTCTTTTGGTTGCGAATCCTTACTAGGAACATTTACATCAACAGAAACCTCACCTGTTACAAATGCATCCAAAGATTTTATGAAAGCATTCCTAACCCCTAGACTTTTCAACAATTCAAACAAAGGTATACTGACCTTAATTTTCTTTATTTCCTCCGACAGATAACTCATCAATCTCATTGTTTCTGTTGTCTTTGATTTACTAGTTTGGACCCTTTGTGCTACTGTTCCATTATTTGTATGGTGATTAGCCTTCAATATAGCAGGATTATTGCTAGCATTCTAGTCTGGGGGTGTATTGAAATTGTTTGGAGTAGAAGTGGTGAAAGGACCTCCTGGCCTAGTATTACTTCTTAGATTGTAAGTATGATTCTTACTTGACTGTTGGAAAGCTTGCACCTCCTCTGTCTCATACAACACCTCATTTTTAGTTTCAAATGGAAACTGAAATGCATTTAGTACTAAGGCAGTTTCAGGATATAGGTTTTCACAAAAATAGGGCTCATCTTCTAACAATTGGTCTTCTTCCTCTTCTCTGGTTGCAAAGGTAAAAGTTTCCAAAACTAAAGTAGTATCATACCCTGACGGTACTATTTCATTACCTTTGGGAATTAAGAACTCAAAAGTAGGGGCCTGTACATCTACATTAAAAATGCTTGCTGCCAAATGAAACTGAGGACGGTCTAATTCAGCATGGGCACTAGTATTATGAATTCTACACCAATTTTTTAATGCTACATTGGCCATTTGAATCCTAGTTGTTTGCTTTGTGTCCTAGTTATCTACATTCTCAAATGGAGAAGCTAGAGTGCCATTATTAGGCCATGTGTTCCATGTTTTGGGTGGCCTTGGCTAATTCTAATTTCTATTACTGTTACCCCAGGCTCTGTTATCTATAGCAGGTCCTCTATTTTGCATCTGTTGTCCTTGATTGTGATTTTGATTTTGACTGTGATTTTGACCCTGATTAGAACCCTGACCCTGGTTATAATTCTAATTTTGATTTTGGTTGTGGTTGGGGTTATAATTCTGGTTGTAGTTTTGATTGTAGTTCTAGTTTTGACTCTGGTTATAGTTCTGATTATATCCCTGGTTACTTCTACCATAGAAATTCTCATTTCTCAACTGTGTCATCTCAGTGGTCAATCTTCTTAAATGTGTAGTAATTTCTTTGATATCTTCCCTTTCCTCTTGTGCTTTTGCCACAAATGTATCCTGAGGAGGTTGGAAGAAGCATTGGCCATTATTCTGATTACTATTGGCAGTGTTACCAGTGTAGGGAACTATGGCTTGGATTGGTGCAGGATTATACATAGGTGTGTATGTAGGAACTGGATTTAGCAATGGAGTATTATGTGTAGGACCTCCATTCCAAGGTTGTGCTTGATTTTGTATCCCAAGATTTCCTCCATTGAGGCATGGATTATAAGTTGTATGCCTCATCTCCTAGTTTACAGAGGCTGCCTCTTTATAGGCTTTAGATATTGAATCTATGTTAGGCTTTCTTTTTACAAACATGGCAGTTAATGGATCTAAGGCAACATAGTACATAGCTAACAATGTGTTTGCATTTACTGTGTATAGTGCTACCAACCTAGAGTAAGCCTTTTGAAACCTGTCATTAAAGTTGTCAATTACTTCTCCCTCACCTCTTTTAATTGTGGCCAATTTATGATATAAGATGGAAGGATCTATTGGTCCCCTAAATCTAGACAAAAATGCTTCCTCCATAAGTGTCCAAGAAGAAACGTATCCATTAGGCAAATTCACATACCAATTAGATGCTTATTCATTGAAGGTGTAAGGAAATAACCTACACACTACATCTTCATATTCCAGCCTGGCCCTAAAACATGCCTCCTTAAATATCCTAATATGATCCTTTGGATCCTGATGTAACTAGTATTTAGGACATATTTTCTCAGGGTTCTTCGACATCTCATGATAATCAGTGAACTATATAGGTGAATTGACATTGAAATAAGCCATTGCAGGTACTTGTGTTTGACCTAGACCTATAGGAATACTTGCATTTCTAGGTGGACTTGGATTTCTAGGAAGACTGAGACCTCTTGGCGGACTAGGACCTCGGAGAGAACCTGAACCAAGATTTACAAATCTGAATGAAGAACTGTCAAGACTCACAATATTATGGATGTTAAAAGGTGATCCAGGAGGAGTTCCAGATGAACTTCCTGTATTTGATATTTTAGGATTCCAAACTAAAGGACCTTTACTCTACCTCCTATCAGGTAATTGCACAAATATGTCTTTAGAATTAGATCTAGACCTGGTCACTCTACTGCTGTTATGAGCCAACTTTACTCAAATTCAACCTTACCTCCAATCAGGCCCTCCTTCTAGCACCAAAAACTGTTGATGATTGTTTTTACACATTCATAACAAAAGTTAAAATTCACAAAATGAACCTAACTATCTTGAAAGATATGAAAGGTATACTGACCTTAATTTTCTTTATTTCCTCCAACAGATAACTCATCAATCTCATTGTTTCTGTTGTCTTTGATTTACTAGTTTGGACCCTTTGTGCTACTGTTCCATTATTTGTATGGTGATTGGCCTTCAATATAGCAGGATTATTGCTAGCATTCTAGTCTGGGGTTGTATTGAAATTGTTTGGAGTAGAAGTGGTGAAAGGACCTCCTGGCCTAGTATTACTTCTTAGATTGTAAGTATGATTCTTACTTGACTGTTGGAAGGCTTGCACCTCCTCTGTCTCATACAACACCTCATTTTTAGTTTCAAATGGAAACTGAAATGCATTTAGTACTAAGGCAGTTTCAGGATATAGGTTTTCACAAAAATAGGGCTCATCTTCTAACAATTGGTCTTCTTCCTCTTCTCTGGTTGCAAAGGTAAAAGTTTCCAAAACTAAAGTAGTATCATACCCTGACGGTACTATTTCATTACCTTTGGGAATTAAGAACTCAAAAGTAGGGGCCTGTACATCTACATTAAAAATGCTTGCTGCCAAATGAAACTGAGGACAGTCTAATTCAGCATGGGCACTAGTATTATGAATTCTACACCAATTTTTTAATGCTACATTGGCCATTTGAATCCTAGTTGTTTGCTTTGTGTCCAAGTTATCTACATTCTCAAATGGAGAAGCTAGAGTGCCATTATTAGGCCCTGTGTTCCATGTTTTGGGTGGCCTTGGCTGATTCTAATTTCTATTACTATTACCCTAGGCTTTGTTATCTATAGCAGGTCCTCTATTTTGCATCTATTGTCCTTGATTGTGATTTTGATTTTGACTGTGATTTTGACCCTGATTAGAACCCTGACCCTAGTTATAATTCTAATTTTGATTTTGGTTGTGGTTGGGGTTATAATTCTGGTTGTAGTTTTGATTGTAGTTCTAGTTTTGACTCTGGTTATAGTTCTGATTATATCCCTGGTTACTTCTACCATAGAATTTCTCATTTCTCAAATGTGTCATCTCAGTGGTCAATCTTCTTAAATGTGTAGTAATTTCTTTGATATCTTCCCTTTCCTCTTGTGCTTTTGCCACAAATGTATCCTGAGGAGGTTGGAAGAAGCATTGGCCATTATTCTGATTACTATTAGCAGTGTTACCAGTGTAGGGAACTATGGCTTGGATTGGTGCAGGATTATACATAGGTGTGTATGTAGGAACTGGATTTAGCAATGGAGTATTATGTGTAGGACCTCCATTCCAAGGTTGTGCTTGATTTTGTATCCCAAGATTTCCTCCATTGAGGCATGGATTATAAGTTGTATGCCTCATCTCCTAGTTTACAGAGGCTGCCTCTTTATAGGCTTTAGATATTGAATCTATGTTAGGCTTTCTTTTTACAAACATGGCAGTTAATGGATCTAAGGCAACATAGTACATAGCTAACAATGTGTTTGCATTTACTGTGTATAGTGCTACCAACCTAGAGTAAGCCTTTTGAAACCTGTCATTAAAGTTGTCAATTACTTCTCCCTCACCTCTTTTAATTGTGGCCAATTTATGATATAAGATGGAAGGATCTATTGGTCCCCTAAATCTAGACAAAAATGCTTCCTCCATAATTGTCCAAGAAGACACGTATCCATTAGGCAAATTCACATACCAGTTAGATGCTTATTCATTGAAGGCATAAGGAAATAACCTACACACTACATCTTCATATTCCAGCCTGGCCCTAAAACATGCCTCCTTAAATATCCTAATATGATCCTTTGGATCCTGATGTAACTAGTATTTAGGACATATTTTCTCAGGGTTCTTCGACATCTCATGATAATCAGTGAACTATATAGGTGAATTGACATTGAAATAATCCATTGCAGGTACTTGTGTTTGACCTAGACCTGTAGGAATACTTGCATTTCTAGGTGGACTTGGATTTCCAGGAAGACTGAGACCTCTTGGCGGACTAGGACCTCGGAGAGAACCTGAACCAAGATTTACAAATCTGAGTGAAGAACTATCAAGACTCACAATATTATGGATGTTAAAAGGTGATCCAGGAGGAGTTCCAGATGAACTTCCTGTATTTGATATTTTAGGATTCCAAACTAAAGGACCTTTACTCTACCTCCTATCAGGTAATTGCACAAATATGTCTTTAGAATTAGATCTAGACCTGGTCACTCTATTGCTGTTATGAGCCAACTTTACTCAAATTCAACCTTACCTCCAATCAGGCCCTCCTTCTAGCACCAAAAACTGTTGATGATTGTTTTTACACATTCATAACAAAAGTTAAAATTCACAAAATGAACCTAACTATCTTGAAAGATATGAAGAAATTAATTAAGATTACTTAATCCCAAGTTTTCGTATGGTCAGGTCTTGACCTTGTGGACAATTCAGTAGGTTATTACGAAGCTATATAATGCAAGAGGCCTTACGTGATTTAAAGTGATTGATTACTTACTGGACTCAAATTATGCAAACTGTTGCAAATATTAACAAATCATTTATCTCTTTGCATAAATCGGTTACTATATCTTGAAGCTTTGTATGATTTTATATTAAAACATGCTTTTCTTTACAAATATGTATAAAGATTGTCAAATATCAACTCAATTGCTCTTAATTCCTTCAAATGTTAGACAATCCATTTCTGCGTTTAAGCTAAGTATTTCAAAGTTTGCGAAAAGTAGAGAAATTCAAATTAAACATCACTTGCTACAGGATCTAAATGCTCTGTTATGCACATGGTAAGAATTGCAGCAAATTTAATTAAATCAACAAACTAAATCATTAAATGTGAATATCCTGAGTATTTTCACGAATATGCATCCAAGATTGCGAGCTTTAAGAGAAATTATTTCAAATACAAAGAAGAGCCAGAAGACACTCAGAAAATAGACGCAGACTTCTAGATTCATTTATATTCAAAACACACAGCCATATAGGATTTACAATGTATAAATGACTCTTAGCTTCATTAATCAAATTCAGAAAAACTTACAATGCTTTACAGATACAATAAGAAAGCTGGACATTCCATGCGTTCCTTAGTGCAGACATAGGTGACCTCCTTTAGACTAAAATACTCCTTCTATTCAAAGTTTAGAACAAATTACAATTGCTAGCTAATTTCTACAAATCCCTGTGTAAATAATATACATGTAGCAAAGTTCCTTATATATATTTTTGAACTTCAAATTGCTACGGCTACAACTTTCGTCTACGGCTGAGATCCCTTCATTATTGATCAACGGTGCATCTTTATCTCATAACTGTTTGCCAAAATATCTATTTGGCATCTTTTCTCTCCCTCAAAGGATGCTTTTGGAATCTTTTACAAAATAAGATTCCCCTTTTCTTTATTGACTTTCTCTCACTGAGGCTCTTTATTTGACTTCTTCTCAAAAACCTTTGCTCTTGCTTGTCTTCTCATTTTTTCAAAAATTTCTTGAAATTGCCGATTACACCTTCTACAAAGGTGCGGTCTCCTCCTGGACTCTTTGCCAAAATATATTCTTGCATCACAATCCCCTCCTTAAACTTCTTTTCTTTATTCTCTGAGCCTTCTCTTCTCTTCTTATATTTCTTCATTTTAACACGTTCTTCCATCAATGTATCTATCATCTGTTTGTTGAGATTGGCATCAAGATTTTCTAAGCATGGTGTAAATATGGCATTGAACTTTGTTAATGCCCTTTCTAAATCATATGTTGGTATTTCCATACATTCATGTTGCAAGAGTCTTTCTGTTATCTTCTTATGCATCTTGATCATCTCACCTGCTTCTCTTCTAAATCCTGTATAAATGTTGTACATTTTCTGAGCTTATCTTCCCCAAATTTAAGCTCTAATATTATATGTGGCACTTGATTTGCCAATGTAACAGTAAGTGCTCCTTCATTAATCAATTCTTCTACTCTTCCTTCAACCTCTCTTAACTTCTCAATCTCAGACATGCATTCTTCTTTTCTAATTTGGCACTTATGTATAAGTATCATACACTTATTCTTTTCTTCTACACTTACCCTCCAACTTCCCACAGCTTGCCTTATTATTTGTTCACCTTCTAGCATAAAATCTCTAAACCATTCATCAAAAATATTAGCTTTAGACCTTTTATTCTCCATGTCTTTTATTTCTTCTTTTGATACTACTGCTATGTTAGTAGGCAATTTTGGAACTATGGTACTAGGATCAAATATCCATTTAATAAATTGTTGAAGTTGGACAATGTGTCCTTTTAAGTAATCATATTTGTCATTATCTCTTCTCAGCATTTCTACTATCACTTAGTACATATCTTCCAACTCATTAATGTGTTGTTCTCTTGTAGAATGCCCAAGGTCAAGATTCAATATCTTATATTCCTCCAAGGCTATTTCACCTTTTGTTTTTTCCTTTTGTGGTATAGCTAGGTTTAACATTCTAGATCCACCTGGACCTCTCTGAATAGCAGACATTGTCCTAGCTTTTCTCTTTTCTTTTCTTGGAGTGGTCTTCTCACCTAATAAACTTTTAATATCAATTGGTGCTAATTGTACCTCTTTTTTCTCTTTTCTTATTTCTCCTCCTAACCAGGCAAGAATTTCTTTTATGCCTTCTGTAGCCTTAATTTCATCAATCACCTCTTCATGAGGTCTCTCTATTTCCACTTCTTGTTGTTGTTGTTGTTCCTAATGTTGTGGAATTTGCTATTGTTGTGGAATTTACTACTGTTGTGGAGGCTCTTGTTCCATGGAATCCTTTTCATGTTCTTTTGATTCAACCTCATTCTCCTCTTCTTCTATTTCAGTATCTCCTCCATCTTCAGCGTCTTCTTTAGGAGCTTCCTCTTCTAATGGTTCTTTTTCCTGATTATCTTCTGCATGTATTTGTTCCACATTTGGCAGTTTAACCTCTTCTATTTGTTCATCGGATTTATTTTCATCCATCTTTTATGTTGCCTTTGTACCTTTAGGCCTCTTGATTTCATCTTGTGTTTTCTCTGTACCTTCTGTCTGTATTTGTTTTGTGTGTACAGGAGAATTTTCTTTTGTGCTATCTTCTTTTGTTTCCTTTCCTTGATCCTACACATTTTCTATATTCTTTTCTTCTTCACTTTGCTCGTCATACATGTTCAGCATATTTAAGGCATCTACCTCTAATGTATCTTCTTTTGTTTCTTCTTCTGCTGAAGCATGCCTTTCTGTGCGTACCTCTTCAAGTGTTTCTTCTTTTTCAGCTTCTTCAATTTTATGTGCCTCTTCTTGTACATCTTTAATTATTTCAGGGGGAACTAAAGTACCAAATGGATCCACTGATCGTGTTTCTTCTTGTACCTTTTCTTCTTCATGTTCTATGTTGTGCTCCATTTACATTTCAGCTTAAATGCTTGGCTCATCCTCTTCACTTAGGAAATCAATTGAATCCTCTTCTATGTCAATCTCTTTTCCTTTATACATTACCCTTTCCTTACTATCACTACTTTCAATATGCACAGTCTCCACAGTTTGTTTGGCTTTGTGAATTTTAGACTTCTATTGCATTTCTTCAGCCAACTCTATTTTTACTTTGATAAATGTTCATCTTTGCTCAAGTGAAGTGGAGGCACTAGATATATTACTCATCTTTTCACCTACTTCCTGTGCTCCAATTACACTAATTGATTTAGAAGTCTCACCTTTTTACAAACTTATTGGGATTGCTCTTCTAATTTGTTGTCCTGCTGCTTCTTTAGCAGTCTGTGCTTCTTCTGCACTTATTTCATGACTCATTGACTATGCATCAACATAAGTTTCTGATGCCATTGCTATTATTATCCCTAAAGCATATGGATCCATTAAAGTAGCATTTTTATCTTTTTCCACAATTTTGGCCTCTACAATTTTTCTTTTCTTCTCATAAAAGCATTGTAGGTCTTCACTAGGCTCTGCCTTTCCTTTCTTTCCCTTCTTTGGATATGTTACCTCTTTACCTTTAGCTTTAAGCTCCTCAACTTTATCTTTCAACCATGTCTTTGAAAATAGTATCACTAGTTCAGATAATACATCCAGAGATGTATTCCAGGGTTTTGTCTGTACCTTCTGTCTATATTTGTTTTGTGTGTACAGGAGAATTTTCTTTTGTGCTATCTTCTTTTGTTTCCTTTCCTTGATCCTACACATTTTCTATATTCTTTTCTTCTTCACTTTGCTCATCATACATGTTCAGCATATTTAAGGCATCTACCTTTAATGTATCTTCTTTTGTTTCTTCTTCTGCTGAAGCATGCCTTTCTGTGCTTACCTCTTCAAGTGTTTCTTCTTTTTCAGCTTCTTCAATTTTATGTGCCTCTTCTTGTACATCTTTAATTATTTCAGGGGGAACTAAAGTACCAAATGGATCCACTGATCGTGTTTCTTCTTGTACCTTTTCTTCTTCATGTTCTATGTTGTGCTCCATTTACATTTCAGCTTAAATGCTTGGCTCATCCTCTTCACTTAGGAAATCAATTGAATCCTCTTCTATGTCAATCTCTTTTCCTTTATACATTGCTCTTTCCTTACTATCACTACTTTCAATATGGACAGTCTCCACAGTTTGTTTGGCTTTGTGAATTTTAGACTTCTATTGCATTTCTTCAGCCAACTCTATTTTTACTTTGATATATGTTCATCTTTGCTCAGGTGAAGTGGAGGCACTAGATATATTACTCATCTTTTCACCTACTTCCTGTGCTCCAATTACACTAATTGATTTAGAAGTCTCACCTTTTTACAAACTTATTGGGATTGCTCTTCTAATTTGTTGTCCTGCTGCTTCTTTAGTAGTCTGTGCTTCTTCTGCACTTATTTCATGACTCATTGACTATGCATCAACATAAGTTTCTGATGCCATTGCTATTATTATCCCTAAAGAATATGGATCCATTAAAGTAGCATTTTTATCTTTTTCCACAATTTTGGCCTCTACAATTTTTCTTTTCTTCTCATAAAAGCATTGTAGGTCTTCACTAGGCTCTGCCTTTCTTTTCCTTCCCTTCTTTGGATATGTTACCTCTTTACCTTTAGCTTTAAGCTCCTCAACTTTATCTTTCAGCCATGTCTTTAAAAATAGTATCACTAGTTCAGATAATACATCCAGAGATGTATTCCAGGGTTTTGACCAATCAGGCTCTGTAATAGGAGCCATCCTTGCTTCTGTATAACTATGATGTAACAATTTGTCATCATCTTGGACCTCTAGAGGCACATATACGTTACCTATAGATTTCATTTGCTCAATAGTTAATCTTTTGTGAGTTCATTTCCTTACTTCCCTGTCATTCTTGCAATTAGGCCAAAAATCTTCAATGTGCATCTGATGTTTATATTTTTTATCCACGAAGTTTTGAATTTTGTGAAAAGGATCAAACTTTCTTACTAAATCAAATTCTTGAAATCCATAATATCTCAGCTCTTGTTCTAAAAAACTGGCAACCTCTTCACTAAAACAATAGTTTCTACCAATAGCCCAGGGTAGCTTCACATTTCCTCTATTATTAAACTTCCTTTTGTATATTCTTAAAATATTCAAATTTTGTCTTGAAAATTCCAACACAATCAACTTATCAGAAGGATACCTAGGTAGGATAAATGGTTTCCCCTCAAATCCTTCATTCCTTACATAAGTGAAATGATCAAACTGAATAAACCAGGAACTATGCAATTGAATTGCATCTTCTGCATCTTTAGATAATATTTTTTTAGGTTCTTCTCTTAACACCCTGACCAGGTAAGTGTAAAAGACATCATTAACCAAAGAAAACTTTTTCAATGCATTCTCCTCTTGCAGGTCAGGATAGTGTTCATACACTAACTTCTGATCAAGGACCATTTCCTAGAACACCAACCCTTTCTATTCCATGAATGTAAGGTCTAATTTCTACAGCTAATGAGTATAACACATAAGAAGACAAATAAAAGGGCAACATTTTCTATTGTCTCAGGATGGCCTGCTTCCAAATAGTTGTGCTTATTACCTTAGCCCAGTGGATTTG
Organism: Cunninghamia lanceolata; assembly: GCA_027924645.1. Lineage (NCBI taxonomy): Eukaryota > Viridiplantae > Streptophyta > Pinopsida > Cupressales > Cupressaceae > Cunninghamia > Cunninghamia lanceolata. Next base: position 2,426,301 of record BSBN01000973.1, on the reverse strand, counting down.
CTCTTGCTCCTTTTCTCCTACTCTTATGAATTCAATGACAGTGAACATCCATGGTTCACATTTGGTGCCATCTCTTAATCCAACTAACCTACTCAACATAGTGATCATTAAATGAATTTCTTCTTTGATGTATATCCTCATCAAATTCTTAGGTACCCTGGCTATAGCTTTGGGTTTGCTCTCTAGGTTGTACCAGTTGCGAAATATTTTACCTTTACATTCTCCTTCATTTGTTTAAAAATCTTCGTTATACTGATCAATGTCAATGTCCCTCATTTTTTCATTAATCTCTAATCCAAAACTTTTGGCAATACCCTTTGTGGTTAAATCAACAATTAATATATCATGTAACATGATCTTCCTTGTGGTTGGATCATACAAAATCACACAGTCCAAACATAAATCCCTAGCCTCCATTGCCAGAGGGAAACTTGCAGCTCTGTATAGTCCACTTTCCCAGATACATTTCATATCCGGTGTAGCATCTGCAGCAGTAACTTTCTTCAACACATCATTGGCATCATAATTTCCTATGTTTGCATCTGTGCCTACTCCACTCGTACTGATCAGGGATGGACAACCTCTATACAAGGGCAATTCTTCTTTCTCTACTGCTTTTCGTGGCTTCCTTTCTTTTTTTATCTCACCCCTTGTATCTTTCTTCTACTTCAGGGCCATCCTATAGAAACAGGCATCTTTTAGCCTTCATTTTACTTCATGCTTAGGGTTTTTATTGTGAATTTCTGGTTTTACCATTTCACCCTAATTCGTTTGTCTTTTCTGTCTTTTACCTTTAAATTTGTTAAGCTCTACTTAGCTAATTAACAGTTAAAATAGTAATTTGACAAATGCATACATCTTAAACTAAAATTACTAAAATTAACACCATACTTTACGATTTGAAATTAAACGGCGTTTTGAGGTAAATACCTATTTTTCATGACCATTTAACCATTGGTGCTGACTTACTTTTACCTTTTGCTTTCACCCAGCTACTGTAACTCTGTCGCCTCAACAATGTTCTGCTCAATTTTACTTTAACAATGCTCCTTTTCTACAATTTTTACTCTTAGCAGTATATCTGAAAGAAAAATAACCTTTATTTTACCCTAACCCTTGTTAAATCTTACTTTTCTTGAGTTTTAGACCTGTATTAATTACAGCAATTAATGCGCTACCATTTCAGCCTTTTATTACAGTGTTTACGCTTTTCAAACTTTTTACCGTTAGCTCACTTTCGCATACATTACCTTTCTTTATATTTTCCTTTGTATGTTTTTCGTTTGCATATCCTCATTGTATCTTCAAACATATAATCAATTTATGCATACAATTGAACTAAGGTTCTTTTCCCCTTTTTACCTTTTCCGTACTTCATCGTATATCGATGCTTGTATATCACATTTGTATAAGCGCATATACAATGAACTTATACAAACTATTTCCTTCATTTTCTCTCTCTTGATGCCTTTATTTTCTTTGTATATTGTATATGTATGTTGTAAACATACAAGCGTTAAAATATACAGACTTTTCTATTTTTCAATTAATTTAACGTTCGACTTGTATTTCCACTTTGCATCTTTTAAATGGACATCCGCTTGTATATCGCTAAATATACATTGTCATTATACAAGCAAAAAATGTACAAATAGTGGGGTTCACCCCTTCCTCTTTTCCTTTTGTATCACCGAGTAATATAGTTTTTGTATTTGACTTTCAAACTTCAACCTCTTATAAATCTCACTTAACTTATCCTTAGGTCCACGATGTACATAACTCAATGCATCTCTTGATATACAATTCGGACGTAATGCATTGAGTCAATCATATTTCAATTTCCTTGAGGTCCAGCTTGTATGTATAAAGCAATGTATGTTTCAGAATATACATACAAGTGTGGAAATATACAACAGTTTAAATTCATTTTATAACCATTTCAGTTCCGGCACTTGTATAAAGTGCAATGTGTATCGGAATGTATGTCTCACCAACATTACATACAAAACATGAAATATACATCCATTATACCTTATTTCTTGATTCTTTCGATTCCGCTTTGTATGTAAACCGCAATGTATATAATTGAAACATACATATACAAAGTGCAAAACATACAATGATTATATCAACTTTACTACTCTTTTCAATTTCGCACTATGTATAACCTTTTGTATATTTACTTTGTATGTCCTCCATTTGCCAAATATACAAACCAAAATATACATAGTGGACTTCAACGTTTATTCATTTCAACCCTAACTCTTTTCGGGCCTGACTTGTATATTAAGATAAAACATTAGCAAGATGTATACAAGTATAACAACATACGTTTTATAAACCCGATGACCTCCCACTGATACGATTAACAACATATAAGGAATTTTATATACAAAGAGCTTTGTATATACAACATACAAACCCTCTGATTGTACATTTACCAAAGATACTTATAACTTGCAAAATATAAGGAATTTTAAAATGGTTCAAAAAGCAACCCTTACTCATTTTTGACAAGAAATTCACCTGTACTATGCACTGGTACTCAATGTTATTTTTTCTTCATTTTCAACAAGGTTTGTACTTTCAGTTCCTTTTCCCTTTTACCACCAAGCAGACCCACACAAACAAGCAAAGAAAGCCAGCCACAACAGGGGTCCTCATTTTGCTAAGGAGTAAAATGGGGTGTGTTGTGAGCATCACAACAACTCTGACTGTTATGTGTGTTACCGATGGAGGTTTGATATCAGCGGGACTAACGCTATCGGCCTTAGGTGGAATTCTTACTCCGATGAGCTTGGTCTGTCCGATGGAGTTTGGCATCGGCAGAAGGAATGTTGTCAACGAAGAAGGATGAAGTCGCACCGAAGGCCTTGGTCTCTCTGATGGTTTGTTGATGTTTGACCAGCTGGGGTCATCGGCGGCAAAAGTGCTGACGATAGACTTACCATGTGTTCATGCATATATGATGTTGCTATGTTTTTCAACTGATGCATGTGGGACTATTTAGTCCTCCTGAATACGAACTATTTAAAATGGTTAAAAATGAACTGTTAACCTTTTTTGGAGTTGTAACGGTCTGAGGTAGTTGAACCGATAGTTCTCTTCTATAATGTGACATAAAAAATGCATTGTAACAGGGAAGTGAAAAAGAGATGATAAAGAACAGAGTTCGGGTGTAGGGTGATGTCCTGTACTGTATGGTATTGTGGCATGATAACAGTATGAAGGACTAACCCGAGTGCTGGAGAACTTTGTGTAGGGTTATGCTGTCAGTAATTCTTCTAGAGGAGCAAGATGTTAATCTCTATGAAAGGTTTAGTGCTAGATTTGTATTGTAACTGTATTTTCTGTTGTTGAATATGTCATGTCCCGATATTAAGGTATTGTTTAAATTAAATATTTAAAATGTCATGTTAAATATCCTGGCCATAGTCCATTAATAAATATATATAATATTATATGATATTATCTATAAATATTTTAAATATTAACCGATATATTATATTTATAAATAACCAATACAAATATAAATATAAATATTAAAATAGCATATTATTTTTATATTATAATAATTTATGATAATAAATATAAATGTTAATATTAATTATTATTATGATTATAATATAATAAACACATTTATATAAATGAATATAAATCATACATTATCTAATATATTAGATTGCCTTTAAACAATCCGTCAAGGCAGCAACAACTAATATATTTATAAAAAAAAAGGGCTAAAAAGTAGCGATCACATTATATTATGCAAACTAATAGCCTTGCAAACTATTATAAATACAATTGGCAGCAACAATTATATTATAAAAAGACATGACCTTTGTGAAAAAGTATAGTCATTGACCATTTAGGAAAGTATAAAGGTAGAGAGTGGAGGAAGCAAGAAACACAAAATTACAGACATGATTGAATATTAATTGTTGGGGAAAAATAAGATAAGTATGCTACACCTATATTCCCAAACAAAGAAATAAATTAATATATATAAGTTATTTCATTATATTTTTTATATGGAATGATATTAATTAAAGGGATTATAATATGAAAAATATTAAAATATAGATTTAAGTAATAAATTGAGTAATATAAGAAAGCAATATTATAAATAATATATTATTAACAAATATCAATATTAGGGATTAAATATTATTATAATTATAAATATAAATATATACAGATGATATGATAGCATGTTATACTCAAGGTGGAGCGAATAACTAACATGATATAGATAGCTTAAACATCTATGAATAACATGATTATAAACGCTTAGAAAATCCATCATCATTAGGACTAAGCCCCAATAAAGAGTTATCATACTTGATTTATATAATGAAGGCAAGGTCCTTAGAAACAAACCCATGATATAAGATCATAGAACACATTGAGAGATTGGAGGTAGACTTGTTAGGAAGAAGTAGCATTAATACATCGAAAGGTAGATAAGACCGGCGATGGAATTGACCATGTTACATCATACTTAGGCAATGGATAAGACCTGCGGTGGAATGGACTATGCTACATCATACAAGGGCAATAAGTAAGACCTGCGGTGGAATGGGCATGTGTTACATCATACAAGGGCACTTAGTAAGACCTAAGGTGGAATGGGCATGTGTTACATCATACAAAGGCACTACCCGTAGAGGATGATTCATGCAACCTAACAAGAGATAGTACCCCATCTCCACTAAGGTTTGAAAATGAATAAGATTAACATATAATAGACAACCCTAAGTATGAATGGACTTAAGGATTAGATAATTGAATTAATGATATATGTTGATATTATAAGAAGAATTGATTACTAATGTTCTCTTTTACAAGTTAAAATTCTGTGCAAGATTAAGAAAATTTGGACTTGCTAGAAGGGGACATTACAAGTGGTATCAGAGCAGTCATCCTGCCATCCTGTGAATAATAGTTAAATAAAAAAATAAAAAAAGATAAAAAAAGTATTACATACTTTAATATTAAACTTATGTAACTTCAATATTAAATTTATTATTATCATTACCTATATTACCTATACTTTTGTCTAATCTTTTAAGTATTCTTTCGTCACAAATTTGATTTACGATTTTGAAAGCATCCTAATTGTGATTGCTTGAGGACAAGCAATCTTGGGTGGGGAGGGTTGTCATGTCCCGATATTAAGGTATTGTTTAAATTAAATATTTAAAATGTCATGTTAAATATCCCGGCCATAGTCCATTAATAAATATATATTATATGATATTATCTATAAATATTTTAAATATTAACCGATATATTATATTTATAAACAACCAATACAAATATAAATATAAATATTAAAATTGCATATTATTTTTATATAATAATAATATATGATAATAAATATAAATGTTAATATTAATTATTATTATGATTATAATATAATAAACGCATTTATATAAATGAATATAAATCATACATTATCTAATATATTAGATTGCCTTTAAACAATCCGTCAAGGCAGCAACAACTAATATATTTATAAAAAAAAAGGGCTAAAAAGTAGCGATCACATTATATTATGCAAACTAATAGCCTTGCAAACTATTATAAATACAATTGGCAGCAACAATTATATTATAAAAAGACATGACCTTTGTGAAAAGGTATAGTCATTGACCATTTAGGAAAGTATAAAGGTAGAGAGTGGAGGAAGCAAGAAACACAAAATTACAGACATGATTGAATATTAATTGTTGGGGAAAAATAAGATAAGTATGCTACACCTATATTCCCAAACAAAGAAATAAATTAATATATATAAGTTATTTCATTATATTTTTTATATGGAATGATATTAATTAAAGGGATTATAATATGAAAAATATTAAAATATAGATTTAAGTAATAAATTGAGTAATATAAGAAAGCAATATTATAAATAATATATTATTAACAAATATCAATATTAGGGATTAAATATTATTATAATTATAAATATAAATATATACAGATGATATGATAGCATGTTATACTCAAGGTGGAGCGAATAACTAACATGATATAGATAGCTTAAACATCTATGAATAACATGATTATAAATGCTTAGAAAATCCATCATCATTAGGACTAAGCCCCAATAAAGAGTTATCATACTTGATTTATATAATGAAGGCAAGGTCCTTAGAAACAAACCCATGATATAAGATCATAGAACACATTGAGAGATTGGAGGTAGACTTGTTAGGAAGAAGTAGCATTAATACATTGAAAGGTAGATAAGACCGGTGGTGGAATTGACCATGTTACATCATACTTAGGCAATGGATAAGACCTGCGGTGGAATGGACTATGCTACATCATACAAGGGCAATAAGTAAGACCTGCGGTGGAATGGGCATGTGTTACATCATACAAGGGCACTTAGTAAGACCTAAGGTGGAATGGGCATGTGTTACATCATACAAAGGCACTACCCGTAGAGGATGATTCATGCAACCTAACAAGAGATAGTACCCCATCTCCACTAAGGTTTGAAAATGAATAAGATTAACATATAATAGACAACCCTAAGTATGAATGGACTTAAGGATTAGATAATTGAATTAATGATATATGTTGATATTATAAGAAGAATTGATTACTAATGTTCTCTTTTACAAGTTAAAATTCTGTGCAAGATTAAGAAAATTTGGACTTGCTAGAAGGGGACATTACAGAATAATACAATGGTGATCTAGGCTTTTGGAGTGTGGGGTTTTTTACCCGTAAGGGTTTTCCCCACGTAAATCTGTGTCTTCTATTCTATCTTTTGTGTTAATGTTTCTGTTGTTGAAATTAGATCTTGTTGCTTGTATTTTCTCTAAGGGTCAATGTCAAAAATGTTCTATGTCTGTTTCTGCTTTGTGGCATAGCTGTGCTTGTTTTTGAAGCAAATGAAAAGATTTTAAATCTGTTAAAGACACCACTATTCTTAGAAATACATTTTGAGATGCTCTCATTTCCTTACAGTATGTTGAGGATATTGAGAAAATTAGCCTCTCCAGAAGAAACAAGTGAGTTATAGAGAAGTGCAGTACAGATAGTGAATTGTATGTTGCAAAACAGTCCAGTAAATTGCTCCGCATTTATTTCTTCTTGAAGATCTCAGTCTGTGGAAGTAAGTTAGAGATATGTCTGAAGATGCTACATTCTAGATTTGAACCATCCACATGAAGATCCGAGTGAGTTGTATCCACCAGAGTGAAACCTACTTTTTCTGTAAGATCAGTTAGGACAAAAAGAAAGTATTCTACTCCACATTCCTCCACAATGAAGTATTTGCCTCTATGGTTCTAGAGGGAAGTCTGGGATAATGATAAGTGCTTACAGTGGCAATGGTTCATGGTTTGGTGGTCTGCAAGCTATCTTTCTTTTATAACATTTGAAGATAGTGAAGTTCATGTGTTTCAGTGAGAAGATTCCTATAGATAAAATGGTTAAGGTTCACATGGTTGCTCTTGATGATTATAGCATGCTTGTGGATGTCTCCTAATCATGTTCCTATCTGGACTTTGGTCTGCATTAAGAAATTGAGATGGTGTGTGAAGATTGTTCCCAGATAATATAGCGTGTAACCAGTCTTGGTCGACCTAGTTGATACTAGTGATTGCAGAGATCTCTGGAAGATTGTAGAAGCATGTTGTGGCATGGAAGATCATGTTTGAGTCCTAGCTAAGGCATGGCATGATCCGCATTTCATTTCCTTTGCACATTGTTGTAATAGGTCAGGACCTATTTTGTAAATGTTTGTAATACCGACCTTGGAGAGTGTTCCAATGGTTGATGATTGTGATGCCAACCTTGATGATCATTCCAAGGTTGATGTAGTGTATAAATACTTATAGTTGAGTCCTGGAAAAGGTGTCCTTAAGCAAAAATGAAAAGATATTAAGAAAGGTCCAAAGGCATAGCAGAGGAGAGGCAGAGGAGAGAAGAGGAAGAGCAGAGCAGAGGAAGAGTAGAGTAGGGGAATTATTGTACTTCAGTTGCAAATATAGAAAGGTGTTGATTGTGGTAGTGAGTCTGATAGTAAGTCACCAGTAGGGTTTAACAACCCTTATTGTAATCTTGTTAGGTTTATGGTTGAGGCAGTGAGCTTGCTAGACCTAGTTGTTCTTCATGGCAGTAAGCCAGTATGTTTAGGCCCGTGGAGTGACCAAGCCTGAACATCATTATTTCAAGATTGCAATATATACTGAGAGTTAACCCTCTCTGTGGTTTTTCCCCACCTTGGGGTTTTCCACATAAATCTAGTGTCTCTTGTGTTTGATGTTGTATTTGTGGTTAAGTTTCTGATTTCATGCACTCATGGTTAAATAATAATAATTGTGGATAAGTGATGAATGTTTAAATTGCATAAAGTGTTTAAGTTTTTGTGACAACTAATTCACCCCCCCTCTCAGTTGTCTAACACATATCAACAATTGGTATCAGAGCCAAGTTCCTCTGAAGAAAGTTTAACAGCTTGAGGAAGATCCAAAATGTCTTACAAGAAGGAAGCACCGCATTTTGATGAAACAAATTATGTTCTCTGGAAGGCTAGGATGAAAAGCCATCTTCTTTCTCTTGGTTACAAAGTTTGGAAAGCTACCAAAATAGTATACACCATACCTCAAAATGGTCCAACGACTCAAAATGGTCCAACGACTAAATATGAAATCAAAGAATATGAGATAGATATCAAGGCAAAGGATACTCTGCTAAGCTCATTAACCAACTCGATATTGAAAAAAGTGGTGGATCTTGAAACTACAAATAAGATATGGGAAAAGTTGAAAAATATGTATGAAGGAGATGATTCTGTGAAGGAAGCTAGGTTACAGAGTCTGAAAGTAAAATATGAAATCTTGAAGATGAATAATGATGAAAACATATCAGCTTTTATGCAAAGAGTTGATGAACTTGTTACAGGGATAAAAGCCATAGGCAGAACTGTTGAAGAAAAGGAAATTGTTATGAAAATTCTTAGATCTCTGCCCAAGACCTACTATCACAAGGTACCCGTGATTAAAGAATTCATGCAAGTAAAAACCATTAATAGGGACTAGTTGCTTGGCAAGCTTATGGCTTTTGAATTAAGGGAGTTAGATGATGTTGTGCTAAAAGTTGAGACGGCCTCCAAAGCCAGTACTCTTGGAAGTACTTCCAGATCAAAAAAGTACAAGGTAGAATCTGATGATGAGTTAGATGAAGCTGAAGCCAACTTTGTGGACAGACTGCAAAGAGGATCTGGTAAGTATAAAGGTAAACTTCCTTTCAAATGTTTTTCCTGTGGTAAAGTAGGTCATTTTGCTTCCGGATGTCCTGAAAGAATTGAAAGAAATAGACGAAGATATGAGAATAGGCCAAGGACCCAAAAGAAGTGTTATTATGTTGAAGATTTTGATGATGAAGGAGTATCAGATAATGGTGAACTAGATAATGCTAGTTCCTCTATAAATGAATGCTTGTTCATTGCTATTAAGGAAGATCTTGTGTTTGCTAATTCTCCTAGTTGTGTGAAGGAAGAAAAACCAGTGGAAAGTGCTTTGGCTACTCAGGTCATTAAGGACAAGGATGAATGGGTTATTGATAGTGGTTGCTCCCACCACATGACTGGTGACAAAAGTAAGTTTGTAAGTTTGGAAAGATATGATGGTGGATTGGTTAGGTTTGGAGATGATACAGCTGGTAGAATTTGTGGAAAAGGATCTATTTCTTTTGATGCTAAGCATAATACTGAAGATGTCTTGTATGTGAAAGGATTAAAAAATAATCTTCTAAGTGTGGGTTAGATGTGTGACAAGGGCTATGACTTAAGCTTTAAGGACAATGGATGCAAGATTAGGAAAAGATCTGGAATAGTCATTGCAACTGGTAAGAAGACCAGAGGTAATATCTATCACTTGAAAGGAACCAAGAACTATTGCTTGTTGACTCAGATTAATGAGAGCTGGTTATGGCATAGAAGGTTGTGTCACATAAATTTTGATAATATTATGAAGATAAGTACGTCACAAATTGTTAGAGATTTGCCTAAGCTTGTGAAGCCTGCAAATCTAGTTTGCAAGGAGTGTCAATTTGGGAAACAGACAAGAACAAGTTTCAAAAGCAAGGACCAATCAGTTGGAAGACTACTTGAGCTAGTGCATACAAATTTGTGTGGACCTACCAAAGTAAGAAGTTTGCAAGGAGATAGGGATTTCATGCTGCTCATTGATGATTATTCTAGAATGACTTGGGTCACCTTTTTGAAAGAGTAAGCTGAAGCTCTAGATAAATTCAAGGCATTTAAGGTAATGGTTCAAAATGAGATGGATTTGAAAGTCAAATTCCTAAGGTCTGATAGAGGAGGAGAGTTCACATCAAATGAATTCAATTTCTTTTGTGAAGAACATGGAATAAAAAGATAGCTATCTACGCCTAGAACTCCACAACAAAATGGAGTTGTTGAAAAGAAAAATAGAGCAGTTCAAGAAGCTGCTAGAACCATGATGAAGGAAGCTCATCTTCTAGAAGCATATTAGAGAGAGGCAATTCACATGGCAGTATATATCCTAAATAGAGTCCAAGTAAAAGGTAACAGTTCAAAAACTCCCTATGAATTGTGGCATGGTAGAGTTCCTACTGTGAAATATTTCAAAGTTTTTGGTAGTAGATGTTATATGAAAAGAGAAGAAGATTTAGGCAAGTTTGATGCTAGATGTGATGAAGGAATCTTCCTTGGCTACTCCACCAAGAGTAAGGCCTACTGGTGCTGTAATAAGAGGTTGAATAAGATCATTGAAAGTGCAAATGTTAAAGTTGATGAATGGAAGGAAAGGTCTTCAAAATCAAGTGGATATGAGTTAGATGATCCAGATATTTTAGAAGTGGTGCAGCATGAAGACATTAGAGATGAAGAAGAACAAGCTCCAGTACGTGCTACCAAAACTCTAAGATATGTAAGAATCAGTCATTTTGAAAATCAAATCATAGGAGATAAGAGAAAAGGGATCTTAACCAGAAGAAAAGCTGCAGAAGAACAAGTAAATTTTTGTCTGATTTCTAAGATTGAACCTAAAATTATGGATGAAGCTTGCAAAGATGAGAATTGGATAAAGGCTATGGAAGAGGAATTGATGTAGATAGAGAAGAATCAAACTTAGGATCTTGTTCCGAGACCAGCAGACAAGAATGTAATTGGTACAAATTGGGTCTTCAAAAACAAAATGAATGAGAATGGTGAAGTGGTAAGAAACAAAGCAAGGTTGGTGTGCAAAGGATACGCTCACGTTGAAGGAATAAACTTTGAAGAAACTTTTGCTCCAGTAGCAAGGATTGAAGCAATAAGGATGTTTATGGCTTTTGTAGCATACAAAGATTTCAAGGTTTATCAAATGGATGTGAATTCTACCTTCTTAAATGGAGAGTTCAAAGAGGAAGTCTATATTGAACAATCGAAAGGATTTCAGTCATCAGAACAAGGGGACATAGTATGTAGATTGAAGAAAGCTTTATATGGATTAAAACAAGCTCCCAGGGCATGGTATGCATGATTGGACAGGTACCTGATATAGATAGGGTTTAGTAAAGGTACTATAGATAGTAATCGCTACTTCAAGATCAATGATGAACAAACCCTAATTGTTGTAGTTTTCTTTGATGATATTATTTTTGAAGGCAATGAAGGTATGTACTTAGTTTTTGCTGGAGAAATGCAAAGTGAATTTGAAATGTTTATGTTTAGAGAGATGAATTTCTTTTTAGGTCTGCAAATAAGTCAATCAGATAAGGGTATCTTCATTTCTCAATCTAAGTATGTGAAAGAGTTGTTAAAGAAATTTGGGATGGAAGACTCTAAACTAGTATGCATACCTATGATAACTAGTTGTAAATTGAACAAAGATAATATCTCACCCATGGCAGACCAGAAAAAGTATAGATCTATGATTGGAGGATTACTTTATCTAACTCAAACCAAACCTGACATAATGCATGCAGTGTGTCTTGTGGCAAGATTTCAGGTAGAACCCAAGGAATCACATGTGATGGAAGTCAAAAGAATTCTAAGATATTTAAAAGGCACAATAGATTATGGTTTGTGGTACCCTAAGGAATGTGACTTTACTCTTAGTGCATATACTGATGTAGATTGGGCCAGAGATGTGGATGACAGAAAAAGTACAAGTGGAGGTGCATTCTTCTTGGCAAAAAGATTAGTATCTTGGCTAAGCAAGAAATAAGATTCAATATCCCTGTCTACTGCAGAGGCAGAATACATTGCAACAGCATGCAATTGCACTCAGGTGTTATGGATGAAGCAAACATTGAAGGACATCAAAGTTGTGTATGAAGAACCAATTGTAATCTTTTGTGACAACACAAGTGACATAAACATATCAAAGAACCCAATGATGTATTCAAGGACCAAGAACATATCCATTAGGTATCATTTTTTGAGAGAAAAAGTGACAGAGAATGAAGTCAAGTTGGAGTATATTTCTACCAAGGATCAGATTGCAGACATTTTTACCAAGCCTTTGCCTAAGGATACTTTTGAGTATCTCAAAGAAAAGTTAGGGGTCATCACCCCTCCTGCTCTAAACTAAGATGCACAATAGTGCATTAGTTCAGAGATGTTCAAAGGTATGGATTGATGCTTTTTAGGTCTACTTCTAACGGGGAGTAGTTAGAGAGTTCAGAAGATAGATTAGATTAGAGAAGAAGAGTGCAAGTATGTGTCCTTTGCCATTGATGTCAAAGGGAGAGAGAAGTCATGTTAAAAACTTAGAGTGCGGACGTGTAAAAGAAAGGGGGAGAATTTTGGAAAATGAAAGAAGTGCATGTGTGTAAAGAGAAAGGGGGGAATCTTGTCTTGATGGCTATTGCAGTTTTTCACATCATATGTTGCCATCAATGACAAAGGGGGAGATTATTGCAAGTATGTGCCTAATTGGTGTTGTCATTGATGTCAACATATCCTTGTTGTCATTAGTGTCAACTATATCTTATTCTATTACTTGTTTTGAAGACTTGTATGTTGAGGATATTGAGAAAATTAGCCTCTCTGAAAGAAATAAGTGAGTTACAGAGAAGTGTAGTACAGATAGTGAGTTGTATGCTGAAGAACAGTTTGGTAAATTGTTCTGCATTTATTTCTTCTTGAAGATCATGGTTTGTGGATTGGAAGTAAGTTAGAGATATGTTTGAAGATGCTACATTTCGGATTTGAGCCATCCGCATGAAGATTTGAGTGAGTTATATTCACCAGAGTGAAACCTACTTTTTCTGTAAGATCAGTTGGGACAAGAAGAAAGTATTATATTATGTATTCCTCCACAATAAAGTATTTGGCTCTGTGGTTCTAGAGGGAAGTCTGGGATGATGATAAGTGCTTACAGTGGCAATGGTTCATGGTTTGGTGGTTCGCAAGCTATCTTTCTTTTATGATAGTTGAAGACAATGAAGTTCATGTGTTCCAGTGAGAAGATTCCTATGGATAAAGTGGTTAAGGTTCGTACAGTTGCTCTTGATGATTATAGCATGCTTGTGGATGTCTCCTAATCATGTTCCTATCTAGACTTTGGTTCGCGTTAAGAAATTGAGATGGTGTGTGAAGATTGTTCCCAAATAATATAGCGTGTAACCAGTCTTGGCCGACCTGGTTGATCCTAGTGATTGCAGAGATCTATGGAAGATTGTAGAAGCATGTTGTGGCATGGAAGATTGTGTTTGAGTCCTAGCTAAGGCATGGTGTGATCCGCATTTCATTTCCTTTGCACATTGTTGTAATAGGTCAAGACCTATTTTGTAAATGTTTGTAATACCGACCTTCAAGATTGTTCCAATGGTTGATGATTGTGATGCCGACCTTGATGATCATTCCAAGGTTGATGTAGTGTATAAATACTTATAGTTGAGTCATGGAAAAGGTGTCCTTAAGAGAAAATGAAAAGATATTAAGAAAGGTCCAAAGGCAGAGTAGAGGGGAGGCAGAGGAAAGAAGAGGAAGAGCATAGTAGAGGAAGAGCAGAGCAAGGGAATTATTGTACTTTAGTTGCAAATATAGAAAGGTGTTGATCATGGTAGTGAGTCTAGTAGTAAGTCACCAGTAGGGTTTAATAGCCCTAAGGGTTTAACAGCCCTTACTGTAATCTTGCTAGGTTTAGGGTTGAGGTAGTGAGTCTGCTAGACCTAGTTGTTCTTCATGACAGTAAGCCAATATGTTTAGGCCCATGGAGTGACCAAGCATGAACATCATTATTTCAAGATTACAATATATATTGAGAGTTAATCCTCTCCGTGGTTTTTCCCCACCTTGGGGTTTTCCATGTAAATCTGGTGTCTCTTGTGATTGATGTTGTATTTGTGGTTAAGTTTATGATTTCATGCACTCATGGTTAAATCATAATAATTGTGGATAAGTGATGAATGTTTAAATTGTAGAAAGTGTTTAAGTTTTTTGTGACAACTGATTCACCCCCCCTCTCAGTTGTTCGGCACATATCAACACATACTAACCCAATCTTTGTCACTCTGTAGCTTGCCCATACTTAGCCATTTTGACTAAGTTAGTCTTCTAGACCTTGGCCAAACCTTGTTGCCATCAATGACAACATTCTATCAGTAGTGTCTCTTGACTATGTTGCCAACAAAACCCTTGGTAGGGAAGAAGGTTCTAGTCCGAGCAAACATCATGAAGCTTCAACTTTTGCCAAAACTAATCTTTCTGCTAAGCAAAGAATTGATAAGGGTGTTGAGGAAACTTCTAGTAAACCTAGCATGCATCCCATCAAGGAACCCCAAGCTAAAGTTATTAACTTAAAGGGTAAGGGTTTGGCCAAGGTAGATTCTCCTACTATGGATCATGAGAAAGACTATAAGGCCCCTCTTGAGAAAGTTGTGACCCTGAAGTTAAGGAGGAGGAATACTATGACCCTGGACTTTGAGACCAAAATTGAGATTGTCAATGTTGAGTCCCCCAACAAACCTTTCCTCAAAAGTAGAAAGGACCCTAAAGAAAAAGAGAACATGCAGACTATTATGAAGGCTACTACTTCCCAACTTGGTGGTAACAAAGGCAAAGGTAAAATTGATGAACAAAAGGAAAGGGTTAATGTTGATCTTGGTACCACTACTAGAGAGGAAGACTGCCCTATCAAGGGAAAATGGAAAACTATGGAACAATATGTCAACCAGAATGATAGCCCCAAGGATCAAGAACCCCCTCCCAAATAGATTCAGGGAACCCCTATCCACATGCAATAGGATAACAAAAAGGATTGTAACTCTTGCAGTCAAGTGGTGGAGAAGGTTTCCACCCTCTATGAGGCTCTAGACCTTCAAAATCAGGTGCTTAAGTGGCAACTGGCACAACTTCACCATGCCAAGAGAAAAATTTAGCACCTTGAAGTGATCACTCAATTGGAAACTACAGATTGGCCCAAGGACAACAAGGATGAGTAGTGGGACCAAGTGTAGAATTTGGCTAGGAAGTTTGAGAAGTGGGAAAAGATGGAAGATGAGATTGTTAAGATAAAAGATAACCAGGAGCAGCTCAAGAAGAATGTGGCAGAGTTAGTGGAGTTTAGCAGAGAGACTATGAAAAACCCTGCCACTACTCTATATGTGTTCAAGGAAGACCTGGAAAAACACAAGGCCATGAGGGAAGCTAGAACTAGTAAGATGGCTTAGGATAATCAGAAAAAGGTCACGATAGGCCCGACCAACAGGATAAGGGCTAAGAACAAGAATAGAAAAGGCAAATAGGTCAGCTTGGAGATAGAGGTGGCTCAAGACAAGGAGACCAAGATTTAGGATTTGTAGGATTGGGACATGGTGGAGAACACTTTTGAGGACAAGATGGAATTCTTAAATAGAGAATGGTAGGCTATCAATAGCCTGAAATATATGGCTAAGCAGTAGCTTGGCCCATTGATGGTTCTTCTATGTTTGGCTGGCTTTGCTGGCCCTTTTCATGTGTTTTGCTATTTCTTCCTATTTCTTGTTGTTTTACTTCTTGTAAAACTTGTTTGTATTACCTTTTTGGCTTTTGTATATGGGTTTGGGCCCTTCCCAGTTACTTTTATCAAAACTATCTGTCTTCTCAAAAATAAAGAAAATAAATATGTTAGTTTAAAAATGGGGTGTGACAATTTAAGTCTACCACAAATTCTATTCTATTGTAGTCTATAATCCATGCACATACACATACACTTTAGTGTGAGGATCTCTATCAAGTATGATCTATTACATGTTGAATCATAAGAATTTTTTTTTCATAATTTCTAGTCGCATTCACTATCATCTCTAATTCAAAACTTAATTTCATTGTTATAAAGATGCTTCACATAGATAGTTTAAAAGTTGATTTACAAAATGTTTATTATTAGAAGTTTATTCTAAAAACCATTTCTCAAGATTTTTCATTTTATAGTTCATATATTAGGCTTAGTTTGTTTTTCCAAAAGTTTGTAAGTCTTTTAATGGAATGTAATTATGTAATTTATTGAAGTATACAATAAAAATAATTATGACTTATCTCTATTTTTCATATTTCATTGCTTATTAATGGGATTACCTTGTGATTATTTAATAGAGCTAGACTAGTTATCTTTTATATTATTTGACTTGTGCTTAATAGTAGTTTTGTGAATTGATAATTTTGTGTAAAGTTTTATGAAAGATAGGTGAAAGAGTGGATCTATTAAATAGGTGTATCATCTCATTTTCTTTTGTTTATTTGATTTTAGTATTGTTTCTTCCTTTTTCCAATCAAAATAAGGTGTAGCTTGAATTGAAGGAAATTGATCTACTCCAAAGGTTGATTTATTGAAAGAGTCTCACCTCTATAAAGGTTTCCATGTTGCCATGAGTTGTGGGTGTAAAAGGGGCTAAAAAGATACTCTTGATTAGAAAATATCACTGGATAATAGTGGATAAACTATGTTATAGAAGAAATTCATTTCTAATTGATGTTTCTTAAGTTTATTGAATTTTACTTGACATGAATACATTGCTAGATAGGTTGGATTATATTAGAAAGTTCTAGTTCACTTGCAAAAGATTTGCACCAATTCTTTTCTTTTTCATTTGGCCAGGCTTTCACTCTTATTATTCTTAGTGATAAACTATTGTAATTTATGGTCCAACAAGTATGCATAACTTTTGCTAAATATTTAGAGTCTGCACATATTTGTCTATTCTTAGAATGCTTCACACATTATGAGTATGTTATAAGTTACAATTGCTATGGGAAATTACAAATGAGTCCATCTTTGGGGCAATTAAAGAAGCTTATATTTGTAGTCAACCTTGTGCAACTTGAATATTATAATATGTCACTTTGGATTTGAGATAAATAGAATGAAAAAGGCTAGCATGGAATATAATTAGTGACAAACTTTAGGTTATCTCTATGGAAAAAGGGTTTAGTCTTTTTCTACAAAATACTTTAGTTATTTCTCTTTAATTGTCATGTGGGATCAATAGGAATGTCCTCCTTGGCTTGGAAAATCCTGAAGTGTTGGAGAGTTGTAGGTCCACTTTCATCAATAGTCAAGATTTGCTTCTAATTTGTTGATAAAGTTTTCTTAGTGTAATTCTTGACTTATCTTTGGGGGTCTAGATCCTTAACAATATTCTAGAATTATAGAAAAAGAACCTAGAGTACCAACATAGTAGAACAGGTTGTAATCTTAATCCATGATGATTAATCAATAATTAAAAGAACACATCATTTAATAATCTATATAAATCATAACATCAAATTTTTCCAACATTATTATACAATGCAATAACTTACAAATTACAACATGATTACTTACAATTAAAATTTTAAGTTTTCATAAGTATGATATTTAGAAGCCAAACAAATTTTTTGGTCTGCATAGTGCAAATGCAAAGGATGCATAAAATACACCAGGAAAATTAGTCATGAGTCTGGTCTTGCCCCCACCAAAACATTCTAGTTATAGAATAGAAAAGATATAGTTAGCATATTAGAAAAAAAGAAAGTAGTGTGAGGCTTGAGGCTCTAAGCAGGCCATTCTAATCGCAAGGTCAAGACACCATTTTCAACATTACGAAGCTTCAAGCATGCGTCCTGCACCTTAATTAGTTGTACACACTTAATGCAGCTATCTCTGTACAGGCAATTCTCCTTGCAAGGAGGCACCACCTTTCTATCTTTTATATTCTCCTCTAAAAGAGGTTTCAAATCAACTGCAGCATTTCCCATCCTGTGATCTCGAAAGAAATCATTATCCCACAATTCCTGCAAAGCTTGGTTAACACCTGTTCTTACAATTGCTCTATAGCGAAACTATTTTATGCATTCAAATCTTTCATGTCTTCATAACCCAATTTGACAGACAACTTGAAAAGTTTTGTAATGTAAAGATTTCTAAATCAGATTATATATAAATTTTTGTATTAATTGTTTGAATTACACTCTCTATCCGTCGTTATAAATTCGATGGGTTAAAATTTTTATCAAGATGACAGATGTAAGAATGTAATCCAAAACATTACTGTACAAATTTATAACTCCTAGTATTCTAGTCAACTTTTATATGTTTTCCAAAATAACAAAATGATTATGATCAACATATGGGTATTTTATGAAGACTTGGGTCCCATGTAAATAACCCACAAGTTGAGTACAACATACCAACTCTTTACGCCCGTTGATGTCAATCAGTCAAACAATTCACTAAAGAAGTTAAATGAAGAGATCGTACCACTTGGAGTACACAATCATTCCGATTTTCAACAGGAAATTCAAAATCTTGATTCCAAACTGGATTAAGGTTTCTCTTCATTGTTCGAGTTCTCTTCTTCTGAGAGAAAAAATAACGTTAAAATTTCATATATCCTGAAACAAAGGAAAGGAGGGGGAAAAGCCCCATTAGACATTCTGGCAGACAAGATTAAAGATTGGAGAGAGATTACGGACATGGGTACCAAGGGTGAGGATAACATAAGGATCACTGCTCGTTTTATCTCTAACTTCTAACTCCTCTCCCTTCACCACGCGCACTTTGAGAATAGGTGACATGTTTACTTGGCTGATGAATTTCCTATGTCTGAGTGCCTCCTTATAAAGACTTCTGATGGCATGGAATTGTAGCTTAAATCTGAAGAAAGATCCATGAATTTCCTATGAGCTGAAATACGAACAAGGGCTGCGCTGCAGTTGGAGTCCCTGCCTAAAGCTGCAACCTAATTGAAAGGGTATTGTTTTGAAAGCAATTTTGTTGGATTGAAAACTGCATCCATGTTGTCTTTGGGTGTTCTTTGCATAGTTCTTACAGTGGACAGGAGCACAGATTCAATTGTCTACAAATTTGTTTTCAATGAATTGGATCAACATAATGGAAATTAAATTTAAAACAATAAATGAAAGTAATTGTGCACAGATTATTTCTAAAGTGGGACATACAGGCAATTAATTTTGTAATATAGAAATATAAATATTTCAAAAACAAACACATAGAGTTGAACTGAGAAACTTTGAAACAAAGACTAGTTTAAATGTAGTGCCCCTCAACTGATCGTCTACCGGACTGATGTTTGCTTAGTAGTACTGGACATTATGACAGTATTTTAGATCGTTTGATGATGGATTTCTAGTTATTTTGCTATTTCAGTATGAACCTAATTGTTATGATAACAGATGTTGATGTTGGATTATGTTATTTTATGCTTTACAATTTGATAAATGAACTGGATGTTTTAGATGCTTTGATGTTATTCACTATATGGGATTGGAAGAAGGTTGGGGTGTCCTCAAGATACCCAGCGAGGGCAAGATGGTCAACAATGCACAAACAATAACCAACTGTTGGTGTAATGTAGTAATAGTTCCAATTGTAATTTGAGCAGCTGTCTGTTTCTGATAGCTTACTGTCTCATTTTGGTCAATCCTCAACACCTGAATATCTCAGAAATCCGATAACAAACTCGGCAGCGGCAGTGTGATAGAAAAATCATTGACATAGTTCTTCTTGCAGGCAGAAAGCTTTTCCAGTAAACTAACAAATGCAGTTCACTTACTGAGTAGAAATAAGATTGCTGTGTGGGCAAAATCCTTATCTTCTTTTATCACATCATAAACATTCTCCAGTTCACTAGTTATTCATTGATCGGGTAATTAGAAGATTACATCTCTATTAGTCCTCTGTAAGAACGTAGATGACAACCATAGTGTGCACTATAGAGAGTTCTTGAGTCCCTTGCAACAATTCCATTTCGTATATACCTATCAATCATTCTTTTACTAAGAATCGTTGTTTTACCTGGGCACACATCTGAGAGGTTCTTTCCTGCAGATCACACTTTCACATTAGTTTAATGGACTGCAATACAATCCACACAGCCGACACAGTCTTAACTGATATATCACTGATAGAGATGGCGCTTCCTCTGAAGGCCGATGCAGCAAGGGACAGCTAAACACATACAGCAATCAGCGATTTACTGAGATGTTTGTAATCTATCCATTTCTGTCAGAAATTAAACCTGAGGGGAAGTAATTTCTGAACTTGTAATTACACTTTCCATGTTTGGAGATCTGCACAACAGTTAGAAGTATGAACAAGATGCGGGGATCTCAAAGAACGTCCTTGGATACCATCAATCTTATTAGATTTACAAGTTGAGGAAGTTGTTAGACTAATCAGCTGTTATCCATTTCAATGATAAAACAGTCAATAGCCATTTTACTCCTCATTGACAACCTATACGAGCTGTTCACGTTCCATTCAAATAGGATCCATTTACGATTCTTTTACAAGACAGTAGGATTGTAATAAACAGTAACAGTAGAGAATGTAATCTAATGTTGATTTTATTACAGAAGTTGTTTACTTTGAACAGAGAAGAAATTGTAGTGTTAACTCTAGAACTGTATTAAACTGTATGAGTTAAGTTTTTCTGTTGTTGTAAAGAGTCGAATTGAGAGTGGTTAAACTCAAATTCCAGAGGCTAAGTTGTCATTGTTGAGTATTTGCAACTTGTGTATTGTTGTTTTTGTGTTTACGATGTAATAACGAGTATGTGGATCAAACATAGTATGAAGTATGTTGAGATAATGTCAAGTTGTTTATGTGTATTGAAAGTAATATTTTCTGGTGGGGATATTAAACCACTTGTGATCTTATTGTACCATTTTGTCGTATGGAGAGACCTGAAATCTGTAAAAGAATAAAGTATTGTAATGTTAAAAGCATTGGATAAAATTGGTGTTATGATTTTATTGTGATGCAAGAGGGTTTATGCCTTGCAGTGTACATATACGTGTATTGTTATAAAGTCTTGTATGATGTTAAGGTTACTAGGTGTTAGGAAGGAGAGTGGCTTTTAACGTGGGGTCGGCGCCCAAAGTGGCAGTCAGGATAACCCGTTGGAAGTAGATTAATCAAGTGATAACCTAAAATAAACTAGGGGGTTAAGGGTAGATTTCACATTAATAAGATTATTGGATTCCTCTCCCATGACCTGTAGTGCTTGTTTAGACTAAGGATGGGTAGAGAAGGCCTGGTCGGCATGATTGACTTCCTTGTCCTCATGAAAGGAAGGTCGATTCCGCATGTGTCACCCTATGGGGCCGGTGCCTAGCGAGAGGCTGTCAGGATAACCATAGATGGGGGCCGGCGCCTAGTGAGAGGCTGTCAGGATAACCCATGCTAGGACCGTGCGATGACACTCTCCCTACTACAACCTAGCATCCCTTGTTCAGTTTCTCCTCATTTGTTTTGTGTCTCCTCTGGAAGTTAAGAGGTGTTGTATTGTTATTGTCCTGTGTTGTATTGGCGTTGGTCGTCCTTTGTTCTGTTTGTCTTTCGTCTACCTAACTGTCAGTGTTTGGGACCTCATGTTAACTCCTAGCTCGGGGGGGTGGACCTTAGGGTTCCACATGGTCGGGTGGAAGAGCTATTTTATCCATTGGTTATTCCTTGTCAAGATCATATGCAGAAAAAGGTTTGTTCTAGTTGTACTTGTACCAGTGATGAAGATGTATGTGTATAACCTTGTACCAGATTTGTGCAACAGAACATTCATTATGTATGTAATTCTGATGTAGTCTAAAAATGGCAATGTAATAATGTCATGATGTACTTATATGAAAGCATTTTAGTTATGTATTTAATCATGCAGATTCTGTTATTTGATGATATGCAATGTATATGAATAAGTTATTTAATTGAGCATGGTTTTGGATCAGTTACTGATGTATATTAAATTATGTTAGTTGTTTTGTTAAGTGATGCAGCCTTGAATCCTTAGAGAATATGTCGTAATTAGTTATGTTATCGTTATTTAATCATTTTTTAAAAAAATTTCCCTGTTTCATATAGCATAAGTGTGTATTTCTTTAAGGTGTTCAAGGCGGGCGTTACATCTGGTATCAGAGCCAAGTTTCTAACACTGGGTACTCTGGTTTTATATTTAGCCCATTAAGCTATGCTAGTTGCTTAAACTCTGAAGAACATATTCATTCGTAGTCCTTGCCTAGTAACCTGAAGTTGTTCTTGGATGTGTTGTCCAGGAAGATGCCTAGGGTACGAGGCCGAGGATGTGGACGAGGTAGGGGTCGTGGGAGAGGTGTTGATAACATCCCTCCTCCTAGTTCCCCTCATGGAAGTACACAAGAAGGTGGAAGTGAGAATCAAGAGAATCAGGATCAGCCCGAGGGTGCTCAAATACACCAGGTCCTAGAGGAGGTGCTTGCTCGTCTTGGTCCTAGGCAGGAGGTGGAACGACCAGAAGAGAGAGAAAGAGAACGATCTCCTAGAAGGAGAGAGATCACAGCTGAACAAGAAGCTATTCTTGCGGGCCACATGAGAGACCTGATGAGAGCCCGTCCTCCTACATTCGATGGCTCCGGTAGCGGTTTGGAAACAGAGACATGGCTAATTGATTTGGAGAGATGCTTTGCTATGCATCCATATGGTAGCAACACTAAGGCAAGATGTGCCATCATGCATCTAAGAGGATTCACCTCTACATGGTGGCATCTTGAGGAACAAAAGTTGCATTTAGATATTGCGACAATTTCATGGGAATTATTTCTGGAAAGGTTCAGAGCTCGATTTTTATCTGACCACTGGAGGCAACGTCGAGCGGACGAGTTCCATGGGTTGAGACAGATGGCCATGACAGTGGAACAATATGAGCGCAGGTTTTATGAACTCAAGCAATATGCAGGCATTGGAAACGACGAGGCCATGTTAGTTCAGCATTTTATTAGAGGGCTGAATGCACGCATCAGTGGAGGAGTTCATGTTTTCGAGCCGAAGACCATGGAGGTAGCAGTTGAGAAGGCTCGACTGGTGGAAGAGAACTTGACCATGGCCCTAGGGGGTCATACAGGTGTACAGATTGGTAGCTCGTCTCGAGCAGGTTCAGGATTTCGAGGTGGTCAGTCTCATGCAGCAGGTAACTCGAGGAGTCAACATGTACCTTCTAAGAGTGGACAGCAACAACAACAGTTTTCCCAGATGAAATCAAGAAACTCTCAATATCAGCAAGGTAGTAGATTTCATTCCAGAAAGGATCGAAGTTGGTAGAGAGTTAAACGTGATCGTGCCAGTCAACCAGCGCAGAGTACACAATCTGCAGCTAGTAGAGGTAGCTTTCAGCAATCAAATGCTCCAGTGGGCGGTGGAGGTTTTGGTAGGGGAACAGGATGTTTCTCTTGCGGGCAGCAGGGCCATATTGCCAGGCAGTGTCCGCGTAAGAATACTTCAGGATTTGGTCAGAGGCCCACAGTTTCAAAGCCCACTGTTGGTGATGTAGGCAGGTCACATAGGGTGTTTGCGGCAGTGGATAATCGCCAAGCGGAGCACCAAGGTATTGTTGTGGAGGCTACAAGTGTCTTGCGAGGTATTACCATTTCTATTCTTTTTGACTCTGGTGCTTCAGATTCTTTTATTTCCCCTTCTATAGTGGAGCATTGCAAATTAGTGGCAGCAAAGCAAGATGTTAAGTGGCAGGTGGAATTGGCCTCTGGATCTAGGGTATCAGTAGACTCTCTTGTGTATGGTTGCGAATTGAGGATAGGTCCTTTATCTACCACAGCAGATCTTCGCATTATACCATTAGGATCCTATGACATAGTGTTGGGAATGGATTGGTTGGATGCTCATCGAGCGGTGATAGACTGTCGCCACAAATTAGTGAGGTGTGTTGATGAATCGGACAAAGAAGTAGAAGTGGTTGGGATTCAGAGACCCATCTCCTTGCGCATGATTTCTGCTATGCAATTGAAGAGATGTTTGCGTCAAGGATGTAAGTTGTTTGCTGTAACAGTTAATGACTTAGATTTTGGGGAGAATAGGGAGACATCCCTTGATGATCAAAGAGTATGAAGATGTCTTTCCTAGCGAGATTCCAGGTATGCCACCGAAGTGTGATATTGATTTCAAGATAGACCTTGTTCCTGGAGCAGAACCTATCTCACGAGCTCCATATCGAATGACTACTTAGGAGCTTAAGGAGCTTCGCTTGCAGCTAGAAGAGTTATTAGCGAAGGGATTCATTCGTCCTAGTGTCTCTCCATGGGGAGCACCAGTTATTTTTGTGAAGAAAAAGGATGGATCTCTGCGTTTGTACATCGACTATCAACAGCTTAATAAGGTGACTGTGAAGAATAGATACCCATTGCCACGAATTGATGACCTCTTTGATCAGATCAAAGGAGCTAAGGTGTTCTCCAAGATGGACATAAAATCTGGATATCATCAGTTACGCATTTTTGAGGCTGACATCCACAAGACAGCTTTTCGCACTCGCTATGGGCATTATGAGTTCACTGTTGTACCCTTTGGGTTGACAAACGTCCCGTCAGTATTTATGAGCCTGATGAATGGTGTGTTCCGTACCTATCTTGATAGATTTGTTCTTGTATTCCTAGATGATATATTGATTTATTCAAGGTCTATGGAGGAGCATGAAGATCATTTGCGACAGGTTCTGTAGTGTTTAAGAGAAAATAAGTTGTATGCAAATCTGGCTAAATGTGAATTCTTTCAAACTGAAGTGAAATATTTGGGACATGTTATTTCAGACAAGGGTATTGCAATGGATCCTTCAAAGATTCAAGCTATCATGGACTGGCCTGCTCCTACCAATGTTTCAGAGGTTCGTAGTTTCATGGGCTTAGCAGGCTATTATCGCTGATTTGTGGAAGGTTTTTCAAAGATAGCTCACCCTATAACTTCTCTTCAGAGAAAAGGAAAGAAGTTCATTTGGTCAGGACAGTGTCAAGCAGCCTTTCAGAGTCTTAAGGAGCGGTTAACTAGTGCACCTATTCTAGCAGTGCCTGATCCTGCCGGAGATTTTGTGGTTTGTACTGATGCATCTTTGGAAGGTATAGGAGCAGTTTTAATGCAGGAGGGTCGTGTGATAGCCTACGAGTCCCGTAAACTCAAAGATCATGAGTTGAACTATCCTACACATGACCTAGAGTTAGCTGCAGTGGTACATGCATTGGTAAGATGGAGACACTTCTTACTGGGGCATCAGTTTGAGCTGCACAGTGATCACCGAAGTTTACAGTATATTTTTACACAGCCAAACCTGAATGCGAGGCAGAGGCGATGGATGGAGTTTCTATGTGAGTATGATTTTGAGGTAAAATATATCCAGGGTAAGGAGAATGTGGTGGCAGATGCTCTTAGTCAGCGAAGACATGAACTTTCATCAATCACTCTTGGAGTGAATTTGAGAGGACAGATTCTTGCAGCACTCCCTGCAGATAGATGGTATCAGGAAGTGAAAGCTGAAGTTGAGTCTGGTAGAACCTTGGAGGGTAGATATGCTGGATATTCTATCGAGTCGGATGGTCTCTTGCGACATTTAGGTCGCATTTATGTGCCTTCTACAGAGGGTCTTCACACCCTAATCATGACTAAGGCTCATCGAGCACCTTATTCTGCTCATCCAGGTGTCAAGAAGGTGTATGCAGACCTTCGGCAGATATATTTTTGGGCTGGAATGAAGAGGGATATTGCTGATTTTGTTTCGAGATGCTTAGAATGTCAGAGGGTTAAGGCGGAACATCAGCATCCCGCAGGTCTTCTTCAGCCACATCTTATTCCGGAATGGAAATGGGACATCATTTCAATAGATTTTATAGTTGGTTTACCCATGTCCTCTCGTCGCCATGATGCAATAATGGTCACTGTAGACAGGCTTACGAAAGTAGCACACTTTTCTCCTGTCCGATCTTCATATAATGCTTCATCTGTGGCCAAGATTTTCATGGAGGATATCGTCAGATTGCACGGGATTCCTCACAAGATTATCTCTGATCGTGATCCAGTTTTTACTTCAGCTCTTTGGACATCCCTTCAGCATGCGTTGGGGACTCAATTGAACTTTAGTTCAGCTTATCATCCAGAGACTGATGGGCAAACTGAGAGGGTCAATCAGGTCCTTGAGGACATGCTCAGAATGTATGTTATGGATCAACAAAACCATTGGGAAGATTATTTGTATTTGGTGGAGTTTGCGTACAATAATGGGTACCACAGTTCCATTGGCATGTCTCCTTTTCAGGCCCTATATGGTCGTCCTTGTCGTACCCCATTGAGTTGGGATCATCTTGAGGATAGAGTTCTCCTAGGTCCATAGATGCTCCAAGAGATGGAGCAACAGGTTGATCGCATCAGAGAGCATCTGGTAGCAGCTTAGGATAGACAGAAGAAATATGCAGATGCTCACAGACTTGATCATCAGTTTTCAGTTGGTGATCGGGTGTTCTTGCGGGTGCGTCCGCGAAAGAGTCTGATCCATTATGGAAAAGGCTCTAAGCTCGCACCACGCTTTGTAGGGCCATTCGAGGTTTTGGAGAGAATCGGTCCTGTTGCATACCGTCTTGCTTTGCCGCCTAGCTTGTCACGCGTTCATGATGTATTTCATGTTTCTGTTCTTAGACCTTATCATCCAGATATTTCTCATGTTCTTGATTGGCATGCCTTACAGGTAGAGGATGGGCAGCTAGCTTTGGAGCCCGTAGGCATTTTGGAGCACAGGCGACTCGCTCTCAGGGGCACAGTCATAGAGCAGGTAAGGGTCCAATGGGATCCTAGTGATGAGACTTCAGCGACCTGGGAAGATACTTCCCGTATGCGAGAGCTATATCCATATTTGTTCGTAGGCTTCCAGGAGTAAGCCTGATCCTAGGGGGGAGGATGTAGTGCCCCTCAACTGATCGTCTACTGGACTGATGTTTGCTTAGTAGTACTGGACATTATGACAGTATTTTAGATCATTTGATGATGGATTTCTAGTTATTTTTCTATTTCAGTATGAACCTAATTGTTATGATAACAGATGTTGATGTTGGATTATGTTATTTTATGCTTTACAATTTGATAAATGAACTGGATGTTTTAGATGCTTTGATGTTATTCACTATATGGGATTGGAAGAAGGTTGGGGTGTCCTCAAGATAGCCAGCGAGGGCAAGATGGTCAACAATGCACAAACAATAACCAACTGTTGGTGTAATGTAGTAATAGTTCCAAATGTAATTTGAGTAGCTGTCTATTTCTGATAGCTTACTGTCTCATTTTGGTCAATCCTCAACACCTGAATATCTCAGAAATCTGATAATAGACTCGGCAGTGGCAGTGTGATAGAAAAATCATTGACATAGTTCTTCTTGCAGGCAGAAAGCTTTTCCAGTAAACTAACAAATGCAGTTCACTTACTGAGTAGAAATAAGATTGCTGTGTGGGCAAAATCCTTATCTTCTTTTATCACATCATAAACATTCTCCAGTTCACTAGTTATTCATTGATCGGGTAATTAGAAGATTACATCTCTATTAGTCCTCTATAAGAACGTAGATGACAACCATAGTGTGCACTATAGAGAGTTCTTGAGTCCCTTGCAACAATTCCATTTCATATATACCTATCAATCATTCTTTTACTAAGAATCGCCGTTTTACCTGGGCACACATCTGAGAGGTTCTTTCCTGCAGATCACACTTTCACATTAGTTTAATGGACTGCAATACAATCCACACAGCCGACACAGTCTTAACTGATATATCACTGATAGAGATGACGCTTCCTCTGAAGGCCGATGCAGCAAGGGATAGCTAAACACATACAACAATCAGCGATTTACTGAGATGTTTGTAATTTATCCATTTCTGTCAGAAATTAAACCTGAGGGGAAGTAATTTCTGAACTTGTAATTACACTTTCCATGTTTGGAGATCTGCACAATAGTTAGAAGTATGAACAAGATGCGGGGATCTCAAAGAACATCCTTGGATACCATCAATCTTATTAGATTTACAAGTTGAGGAAGTTGTTAGACTAATCAGCTGTTATCCATTTCAATGATAAAATAGTCAATAGCCATTTTACTCCTCATTGACAACCTATACGAGCTGTTCACGTTCCATTCAAATAGGATCCATTTACGATTCTTTTACAAGACAGTAGGATTGTAATAAACAGTAACAGTAGAGAATGTAATCTAATGTTGATTTTATTACAGAAGTTGTTTACTTTGAACAGAGAAGAAATTGTAGTGTTAACTCTAGAACTGTATTAAACTGTATGAGTTAAGTTTTTCTATTGTTGTAAAGAGTCGAATTGAGAGTGGTTAAACTCGAATTCCAGAGGCTAAGTTGTCATCGTTGAGTATTTGCAAATTGTGTATTGTTGTTTTTGTGTTTACGATGTAATAACGAGTATGTGGATCAAACATAGTATGAAGTATGTTGAGATAATGTCAAGTTGTTTATGTGTATTGAAAGTAATATTTTTTGGTGGGGATATTAAACCACTTGTGATCTTATTGTACCATTTTGTCGTATGGAGAGACCTGAAATCTGTAAAAGAATAAAGTATTGTAATGTTAAAAGCATTGGATAAAATTGGTGTTATGATTTTATTGTGATGCAAGAGGGTTTATGCCTTGCAGTGTACATATACGTGTATTGTTATAAAGTCTTGTATGATGTTAAGGTTACTAGGTGTTAGGAAGGAGAGTGGCTTTCAACGTGGGGCCGGTGCCCAAAGTGGCAATCAGGATAACCCGTTGGAAGTAGATTAATCAAGTGATAACCTAAAATAAACTAGGGGGTTAAGGGTAGATTTCACATTAATAAGATTATTGGATTCCTCTCCCATGACCTGTAGTGCTTGTTTAGGCTAAGGATGGGTAGAGAAGGCCTGGTCGGCATGATTGACTTCCTTGTCCTCATGAAAGGAAGGTCGATTCCGCATGTGTCACCCTATGGGGCTGGCGCCTAGTGAGAGGCTGTCAGGATAACCATAGATGGGGGCTGGCGCCTAGTGAGAGGCTGTCAGGATAACCCATGCTAGGACCGTGCGATGACACTCTCCCTACTACAACCTAGCATCCCTTGTTCGGTTTCTCCTCATTTGTTTTGTGTCTCCTCTGGAAGTTAAGATGTGTTGTATTGTTATTGTCCTGTGTTGTATTGGCGTTGGTCGTCCTTTGTTCTGTTTGTCTTTCGTCTACCTGACTGTCAGTGTTTGGGACCTCATGTTAACTCCTAGCTCGGGGGGGTGGACCTTAGGGTTCCACATGGTTGGGTGGAAGAGCTATTTTATCCATTGGTTATTCCTTGTCAAGATCATAAGCAGAAAAGGATTTGTTCTAGTTGTACTTGTACCAGTGATGAAGATGTATGTGTATAACCTTGTACCAGATTTGTGCAACAGAACATTCATTATGTATGTAATTCTGATGTAGTCTGAAAATGGCAATGTAATAATGTCATGATGTACTTATATGAAAGCATTTCAGTTATGTATTTAATCATGCAGATTCTGTTATTTGATGATATGCAATGTATATGAATAAGTTATTTAATTGAGCATGGTTTTGGATCAGTTACTGATGTATATTAAATTATGTTAGTTGTTTTGTTAAGTGATGCAGCCTTGAATCCTTAGAGAATATGTCGTAATTAGTTATGTTATCGTTATTTAATCATTTTTAAAAAAAAAATCCCTGTTTCATATAGCAGAAGTGTGTATTTCTTTAAGGTGTTCAAGGCGGGCATTACATTAAATCTAATGAAATTGACTAAAACACGTTCAATCAAGTTCAAAATAGTAATTAGATCAAATTTTGCCACTTGAAACTTTAAATATCTACTAGGTTAATGTAGCAAGTAGAAATTGATATGACTAATGCTGACGAGTTTGCCTGAAATTTTGAAGATTTAACTGAATAAATTGCTTATATATCAAAATTAGTATCAAGTACTCTAAGCATGAAGCAAATAAAAAATATGGGTTTGGATTGCAACTGAAACACTGAAATTTATCATATTGTTATGGACAAAACAATAGATTTAATAGTTATATCTAAATTGTTCCTGGTTATTTAGAATTAGAAGTTAACAAATCTTATGTGTCATTAATCTTGGGCAAAACTTTGGAATTCCATACTGCCATTTGAACAGTTAACCAATATGCTTTTTAAAATAACAAACTCAAGCAGCTCACAACTTGTACTCCACTTATACCATACAAGTTTAAAGCATGATGTCAATTCATCCTCAGCAGCAATCCTACTCTTTAATCAGTCAGGTGTGTTTCTAGCTTAGGCTTGTGATCTCAAAGGAAGTGTTACTTCTGCCTAGGTTTCTATGTCAATTGAAGGTCATAGACTTCTCTAAGGAAAAAATCTGATATCTAAATGTCATCAAATGTTTCTCTTCAACGAAACCCATCATAAGGACAAAGTATGGTAGCATTACTAGGCAAAAGAAAAAGAGTAATCACAGACCAGGAATTTTCCCATGCAACTTTGATTTGTGGTGCAGGAGCACCAAAATGTCGAGATTCTACTTGATTTTCAAGTTGTCTTATTTGGTTCAATAAGGTCTTTTTCATGTTGTAATAAGGCTTAATGCCATTCTTGTAATGGATTATGTCCCAATGTCAAAGAATCTTTTGTTATGATGTAGGTCCTAGTTAGGACAACCATGTTGTCTTAGATAGTTTACAAGAGTCATTAAATTTTAATATTTGTATAGGATAGTCATTTAATATTCTCCATGTTTATTAGCCTATAATGGCATGTCAAGGTTGGAAAGGTGTTTAAAACCTTGTCATAAGTTAAACCTTATGTTTAGAAAGCTTTCTAATCATGAAAAAAATAATCGGTGGGCAGTTTCAAAACCAAGTTTCTAAAACAGTTTCAGAGGACAGCAGTTACAAATCAGAAAAAAGACAAGGAAGGAAATCGATGGTTTTGGAAGGCAAAATGTTTTCATGCACTGGAGGAGGCTTGTATTAAGCCAAGGAAGATTGTATTGTGCAAAAACATTGAATAGATTCGAAGGAATAGAAAGAAAAACACAAAAAAGATAACCATTTTCTATTTTTTCTGATTTTCTATGTTTTTTGTTACTGTTCACCAGCCATACACGCAACTGTACGGATGTATTATTGCCCAAGATTGTAATGGATGGAAAGAGATTTGAAATACCTTTGATTTGAGTCTGGTTTGGTGTCTTGAAAATGATTTGGGTGAAAGATATCGCTGTTTTCCCAAAAACTATTTTTTTTAGAGTTGCTGTTCATTTCTAAAATTGACTGTTTTTCTGCATTATTCCGTACCTGTACGGAATTTTCATGGCACAAGGGTATAATGGTTGGATGGGGTGTTGAAATAGCTTTGCATTGAATCTTGGTTGGACTCCTATCGTCAATCTTGCTAAGAGAAATCACCGATTTACCACAGACTGTCTGAAAACTGCTGTTATAACCATTAATTTGCTGTTTTCTGCATAAATCCGTACTTGTACAGCCTGGAGGTGGTTGATATTTGTAATGCATATTTAGAGTGGAGAGTTAACTTTCATCTGCAAGTGGTTTGAAGTCTTGACACAAGGTTTAGAGTGAGAAATCATTGTTTTGGTGTTAGACTGTCATAAATCCTGAATCAGGGTAATACTGAGCAATCCAATGGATATGTCTTCATTCCATTGATCCCTTCTGTCACTGATCAATGGAATGATCTATATACTAGTTAAAGTAATGTCTTGTAATGGTTTGCAGAGGAAGGAGGATGGTTGATGTTGAGAGTTCCATATGAATGACCCTGCAGAGTTGTATGTTGTGACTTTGGAGAAGGACAGCAATCACTACAAGGTAGGAAAAGGTAAATTTGATGAATTGTTTCTCTGTCAATGAAGACAATAGGCATGTAGGTATGTGATTTGGCTTGGCATGTTGGATTAGACCAAGTTGTGTTAGAGGGAGATTACTCCAAGGTGGATATTGGGACTTTCCTGCTCTTGGAGCTATGAGATTGTGACTGCCCATGAAGGGTATGATAGGTGTTGCTGTCCTGCAGGGTCTGTATAGTGGTTTGGCAAGAAACCTTGATGGAATCTTGATGGAGTTGGCATCCTAGAAGGTGTGTCCTGGAGTCCTTCATTGTGTGTGTGTCAAGAGTAAGTTGGAGATGGTGTTGGAGGTTGTCTTCAAAGATCTTTGCATGTGAACTTATGATCATGCTACTGCTGTCCTAGATGCTCTACATCATTTTTGGTATCAGAACTAGCTAGTAGATCCTTGAAGGTGTTGTGGATCTTGTGAAGAAGATAAGGTTTGTGAGAGTTTGTAAAGATGCCTCCGAAGAACCAGATGGCAAGAGAGAATGCTGAGTTGAGAGAACCCTTAGAGGCAAGAGAGAAAGAGCTGAGGGACAGAAGAGAACAGCATGCTGCCAGAGATAGAGAGTTGAGGCAAGTAAGAAGGGAGAATGCAACAATCTTGGCAACATTGGAAGCATTAGAGAAGAATCCAAGAAAGGATGAAAAAAGTGAGTCAGAAGGAGATGAGGATGCAGATGAGAATCCTCCTGAGGATGAGTTAGATTCTGAAGAAAAGAAGTTTGTAAGATTGCTGAAGGCAGTCCAAGGAAGTGGAACTAAGGCAAACATAGAGCTACCTATCTATCAGGGGAAGATGGATAGTGAAGAAGTATTAGGGTGGATAGATGCCCTGGAAAATTGTTTTGAGTATGAGGAGATGACTGATGAAAAGAAGATCAAGTTTGCAAAGACAAAACTGAGAGGAACAACACTTACCTGGTGGAGTAGTGTGCAGACAGAGAGAATGGCTAGAGGTGCATCAAAAATCACTTCTTGGAGTAGGATGAAGGACATGATGAAAGACCAATTCCTTCCATCTGATTACTCCATTCAGACAAAGAGGATGAGGTAGAATCTGAAATAGAAGGACATGGATGTTATGTCCTATACTGAGCAATTTCATAAGCTTAGTATTAGAGGTGGGCTGGAAGATGAAGAAGAGAAAGTAGCAAGGTACCTTAATGGGCTTAGGTATAACTTGCAAGATGAGATTGGGTTAGCAGTACCAAAAACACTTGGAGAGTGTTTTCAGTTGGCCATCAAGGCTGAAGAGAGAGTGAATAGGAAGCAAGAAAGGCAAGGAGGTTATGGAAGAGGAAACAGAGGTAGGGGCAAACCTACTAGTGAAGTTCAGAACAGCAATGAGAAGGGTAAGGAGTTGTCTACAGAACAGAGAGGTGGACATAGAGGTGGAGGTAGATTTGGATCAGGAAGAGGAGTGTTCATAGGCAGATGTTATCACTGCAATGAGGTGGGACACACATCCTTCAACTGTCCTAAGAAGGATGGTATTGATAAGAGAAAGGATACAAGAGTTCACTTGGCACAAGAGGAGGAGAAGCCAGAAGAACCAGAAATGTCATCAGCCTCTCTAATGATGGATGGAGAGATGCTCATGGTGGAAAGAGGTAAGATGCAACAACCACCACAGGTATCTATTTTCAAAACTAATTGTTTGAGCCATGGCAAGATATGCAAGTTGATTGTAGATTCAGGTTCTCATGATAACTTAGTTTCTTGGGAAATGGTGAATAAGTTGGGGTTGAAGACTTTTGATCATCCCAGTCCTTACCATGTCACTTGGGTGAGTCAAGAGCAGCAGGTAACGGTCACTAAGAAGGCTTATGTTGATTCTACAATTGGTCCATATCAGGACTCTGTTTTGTGTGATGTAATTCCTATGACATGTGGGCATGTAATCTTGGGCAGACCATGGCAGTATTTGAGGACAATTCATGATGGGTATACTAATACCTATGTAGTACACAAAGATGGTAAGAAGTTCAAATTGATTCCTTTACCTTGTGAGGAGAAGAAGGAACAGGTTACAATTTGCTTTGAAGAGAAATTGAAGTTGCATGTGCAGGTTCAGGGTGATTGCACACAGCAGACACAGATGCCACACAAGAAGGTGGATGATAGTCCTAGAGAGCAGCAGGCTTGGTACTTGAGTTATGTTAAGGTAGGGGACATTGAGTGTCCTATAAGGAGCCAGAAGAAGGAAAACAAATAGCAGAGAGTCCAAGGAGGAATGAATCAGAACCTCCAATTGAGAAGCACAACAACATTGCAGCAGCAGGGTCCTAGACAAGGACACCAAAACAAGTTTTATGTTTCTAACACTGTTTACAGGAGCCATGCAGGTTGGAGAAGAAGGAAGATGACTCTTGGAGAATTCCTATTTCGTAATCAGAGGAACATACCAACAAGATGGAAGAATGGTTGGCACAGATCCCCTAACTCTTGGGACAAGAATTTTCATCATGCTGGGGAGTATGGTGCAGGAGCACCAAAATGTCGAGATTCTACTTGATTTTCAAGTTGTCTTATTTGGTTCAATAAGGTCTTTTTCATGTTGTAATAAGGCTTAATGCCATTCTTGTAATGGACTATGTCCCAATGTCAAAGAATCTTTTGTTATGTTGAAGGTCCTAGTTAGGACAGCCATGTTGTCTTAGGTAGTTTACAAGAGTCATTAAATTTTAATATTTGTATAGGATAGTCATTTAATATTCTCCATGTTTATTAGCCTATAATGGCATGTCAAGGTTGGAAATGTGTTTAAAACCTTGTCATAAGTTAAACCTTATATTTAGAAAGCTTTCTAATCATGAAAAAACAATTGGTGGGCAGTTTCAAAACCAAGTTTCTAAAACAGTTTTAGAGGACAACAGTTACAAATCAGAAAAAAGACAAGGAAGGAAATCGATGGTTTTGGAAGGCAAAACATTTTCATGCATTGGAGGAGGCTTGTATTAAGCCAAGGAAGATTGTATTGTGCAAAAACATTGAATAGATTCGAAGGAATAGAAAGAAAAACACAAAAAGATAGCCATTTTCTGTTTTTTCTGATTTTCTGTGTTTTTTGTTACTGTTCACCAGCCATACACACGACTATACAGATGTATTATTGCCCAAGATTGTAATGGATGGAAAGAGCTTTGAAATACCTTTGATTTGAGTCTAGTTTGGTGTCTTAAAAATGATCTGGGTGAAAGATATTACTGTTTTCCCAAAAACTATTTTTTTAGAGTTGCTGTTCATTTCTAAAATTGATTGTTTTTCTGCATTATTCCATACCTGTACGGAATTTTCATGGCACAAGGGTATAATGGTTGGATGGGGTGTTGAAATAGCTTTGCATTGAATCTTGGTTGGACTCCTATTATCAATCTTGCTAAGAGAAATCACTGATTTACCACAGACTGTCTGAAAACTACTGTTATAACCATTAATTTGTTGTTTTCTGCATAAATCTATACTTGTACGGCCTGGAGGTGGTTGATATTTGTAATGCATGTTTAGAGTGGAGAGTTAACTTTCATCTGCAAGTGGTTTGAAGTCTTGACACAAGGTTTAGAGTGAGAAATCATTGTTTTGGTGTTAGACTGTCATAAATCCTGAATCAGGGTAATACTGAGCAATCCAATGGATATGTCTTCATTCCATTGATCCCTTCTGTCACTGATCAATGGAATGATCTGTATACTAGTTAAAGTAATGTCTTGTAATGGTTTGCAGAGGCAAGAGGATGGTTGATGTTGAGAGTTCCATATGAATGACCCTGCAGAGTTGTATGTTGTGACTTTGGAGAAGGACAACAATCACTACAAGGTAGGAAAAGGTAAATTTGATGAATTGTTTCTCTGTCAATGAAGACAATAGGCATGTAGGTATGTGATTTGGCTTGGCATGTTGGATTAGACCAAGTTGTGTTAGAGGGAGATTACTCCAAGGTGGATATTGGGACTTTCCTGCTCTTGGAGCTATGAGATTGTGACTGCCCATGAAGGGTATGATAGGTGT
Organism: Cunninghamia lanceolata; assembly: GCA_027924645.1. Classification (NCBI taxonomy): domain Eukaryota; kingdom Viridiplantae; phylum Streptophyta; class Pinopsida; order Cupressales; family Cupressaceae; genus Cunninghamia; species Cunninghamia lanceolata. The sequence continues at coordinate 2,390,126 of BSBN01000973.1, read as the reverse complement.
TGCTGTCCTGCAGGGTCTGTATAGTGGTTTGGCAAGAAACCTTGATGGAATCTTGATGGAGTTGGCATCCTAGAAGGTGTGTCCTGGAGTCCTTCATTGTGTGTGTGTCAAGAGTAAGTTGGAGATGGTGTTGGAGGTTGTCTTCAGAGATCTTTGCATGTGAACTTATGATCATGCTACTGCTGTCCTAGATGCTCTACATCAATTTGCCACACTGCAGAGCAGTCAAACCCATGAATTACCCGATCAGACCTACATATAAAAGTAGTGCACATGCATACATATTTGCCTCTTATGGAAATGAACTTGTATTGGTTTAAAGTTTAAACCTAAAAAATAAAGACCTGCAAATCTTGTTAGCTGGAATCCCAGGTGTTTAAGTTGAGTCTTAACACAATCAACAATTACTTAAGGTCCAAAAACTGATGGCATGCCCATCAAAATACAAATTCATAATATAATGTAAAATGATATAGTGCATAGCATGAAACAGATTAATATTGCCAGCCATTATCCATAGTAACAGCACGCTAAAAACATATGAGTTCAATGCAAAATTCTACATTCTGAAGTGCAATCTTAACCAAGATATATCAGGGGGGTCTTTATGCTCTGTTCATCATATTGGAAACCTATGATTTGGAAAGTACTATTAAGTTTTCAAAATGGCACTAAAGAATTTATATTAACAAACAATACAATTTTCAAAGGGGAATGAGAGTTCTACAATTTATGGCATGAGTTTTCTTGGTTGTCTGTAATTGCAGTTAGACAATTCTCAATCTCCTAGTAACTTGCCTTTTATCAATCTTAAATTACATGTTATATTAATAAATACTAGCTTCTGCAATTATGGGTAGAGGCTAAATAAAGGCTGCCTTATAATATTCATTTAAAAACAAAATCATGGCTAATGCATTGGTTATGAAATAATGTTCTGCTCCATGTAGGTCCCCTAAGCATTTTTTTCCACTGAAGCTCTGTAATATGCATCATCCAATATCCTTTAAGAGAAAAACATAGGACCGTCTTCCATCCATTTTGCAATATTGAAAGCAATTAGGTGATCATCCACTTTGGCATCACAATATCAATGCAGCTCTCAAAAGAGAAATTTCAAATTTGTAATTTTTATCACAGTTTGAGAATGAAAGGAACAGAGTTAAGAAACTCACCTTCAAGTAGTGCATCACAGACTTCCTCTTTAGTTACACTTAGTGCCCGTAAAAGTATTGCTATATTTTGAGATTTTTTGGACTCAACAATACGTTGGTTCTGAGAAGGAGGAGTAGAACCCGTTCCCCTGCTCACTTCCGCTTTCACCGGAGTTGCGGTATTGTAAACAAAGAGAGTCTCAAACATCTCTTCATTTAATTTGTACATGCAAGTTCAAGAAATGAAAAATTGGAAAGAAAATAGCTCTCTTGGGGTATTGTTTAACTAGCCAGTCAATCATACCCAGTAATAAGATCCTATCAGGAAATATAGTTGCTTTTTGAGTATATAAGTAAATTGCATAAAACATCCTTTTGCAAAGAGGCTAATCCTTACATATCCAACTTCATCCTAACCAGATTGGAGTAATTCTTACTTGAAAGATCCTGATTTTAGTTGGTCCCAGACCATTGCACGGTCAGGACTTGCTCAAACTTTATCCCAATGTAAAGGCTTCAGCTTAGGCCGCGGTGTTCCATCTATACCTACTCCATTCGGATGCTTAGTAACATTTTCAGATGGTGAATGGACAGAAGTAGGCACAATAGGCTACAAAGATTGACCAGTTCTTGAAGAATATAATGCTAAATTTGGCCGGAAGGCAGGACGTGACGACAGAGAAGGATGACTTTCTGGTGGGCTAGATTTGTTTTGAGTAGGCAGGGGGGGTGGAGGAGGGGGGCCCTTGGATGATGTTTGTAGAAGTTGTGACTGCCTTCCTGATCTAGAAGAAGACAAGAATGGTGGAGGAGGACATGTTGGCAAGGGAGGGAGCGGTGAATATGAGTTCTTGCTAGATGGTGGTGAAAGTGAGGGTGGAGGAGAAGCTGGCAATACCCTGTTAGGTTTTTCTCCAACATGTGCCAATGGTGATGATCTGGAATCACGTCTGCTCTTATGCCGTTCGCCAATGCATTTCTTAGCTATGCCAAAATGAGATTGTAAAACTCTTGTTTGTAACGCATTGATTGCAGGAAATGCTAGTTGTGGGAGATTTCGGAGGAGATCGGTGGAGGACATGGATCCATTGAATATAATCATATAAAACAGAAGGGCTTAAAAATATTTCTTGACAGAACTTCTAACGTTCTACAAAGGATATATTCAAGCTGAATTAAACCAACCATGCGTCCATGCTGGAACCCATGAGGACATGTAAATCTCAAACCAGCGACGAGTTGAAATTGGATCACATGCCGAAACGTAGCAAAAAGAAAGAAAACCCTATACAAAGACAAGCTAAAATATTAAGAATTCAAAAACTATCTCAACTAAATTGCCAATGGGCAAAAAAATTGCCAATGCGACTTAAGTTTAACTTTGATTATTGTCGTTGCACAGAGATCAACGGAAAAATAATACCAAGGATAGACTAAAAAGCTTAGACTAATTTTGATTATAACACTTACACAAAGTCCAACGTCCAAAGACATGCTAACGCCCAAAGAAATGTTATTACGGTGAAAACAATAATTACCCTGCCGAAGGCAAGGACTAATAATGAATCTGTCAAAAAGATGTGGATGACAGTAGAAACAAAAGCAAACGGAAATGGAATAAAATAAAGTCATAAAAAAAGTTGAATAAACAGTAACTCAGTGTTGCCTAAAAACTAGGGAATTTGGTTATCTGCTGCGTGAGAGGAATTTGTGTATGAAAAAAAGTGGAGGGACATAGTGGGGCGGTGAGGAAGCTGCAAAGTAGAGGAATGTTGAATTCAATACGAAACCATATCTAAAAAATAAAAAGGCCGGGCTTAAACAACACACTCTAAGCTTTGACTTAGACGTGGTTGGTGGGCTCTCTTTCCTCTGTTTCATCCGTTCTGTCCGTTAACAATACATAAACTGCACGTTTCAACAAACTGTGACTGCCCGCGGTTACTTGTAAATTATTGATAAGTTTAATTTGAACTCCCCCTCCCTTTCGATTTCAGGGGTTCTGTTTATGTGGGTGTTTTTTCTGTGGGAGCAAGGTGTAGGCAGCCGCACTGTTTCACCATATACAACAAACAGGTTTCCAACTCCATCAGTTAAGATTTACCAGCGTAGCTTGTTGAAAAGGCTTTAGAAACTTTCAAACAAATGCAATTGGCTGGTGTAAAGCCAGAAACCTCTGCCAGCATCCTCCCAACCTGTGCCAAGTGAGAGCTTTGGAACAGGGTATGGATATCCATCAAAGCGTAAAGGATAGATGGATTTTGTCAGATGTTATAGTTGCTACTGCTCTGGCAGACATGTATGCAAAATGTGGAAGCATGGACAAGGCACGTGAACTGTTTGACAGAATGCCTCAAAGAAATGTGGTCTCATAGAATGCCATTATTGCAGGATATGCAGAAAATGGATTTGTTGACAAGCTTTAGAAACTTTCAATCAAATGAAATTGGCAGTTGTAAATCCAGCATCCTCCCTGCCTGTGCCAAAATGGGAGCTTTGGAACAGGGTATGGACATCCATCAAAGCATAATGGAAGGGGGAATTTTGTCAGATATTATAGTTGGAAATGCTCTGGTAGACATGTATGGAAAATGTGGAAGCATAGACAAGGAACGTGAACTGTTTGACAAAATGCCTCAAAGAAATGTGGTCTCATGGAATGCAATGATTCTGGGATATGCACAAAATGGATTTTGCAAGGATGTTCTCAAAATCATTGAATTAACAAAGCACTCTGGAACATATCCTGACAATACAATCTTTGCTTGTGTTCTATGTGCATGCAGCATGCAGGTTTAGTAAATGAGGGCTGCACATGCTTCAATCATATGAGTAACTCTTATTGAATTACACCTACAATTGATCATTCTGTGTGCATGGTTGACCTTCTTGCCTGTGCTGGCTATCTTGAGGACACCCTAAACTTTATCATTAAGATGCCAATTAAACCTGTGGTGGTTGTGTTGATGTGTTTTCTTGGTGCTGCAAATCACATATGAATATAGGCTGATTTTTTATTTGGACCCTAAAAATATACTGTGACTTATGTTATCTCAAACATCCATGAAGAAGTGGGCAGCTGGTGTGAGGTTCAAATGGTAATGAGATTGATGAAAGATAAAGGAATTATAAAGATCCTTGGATGTATTTGAATTGAAGGCCATAAAATGGTATGTGCTTTTTTGTGTAGGAGATCTATGCAAAGTTGGAGAAATTGGCTTGGGAGATGAAGGCAGCAAGGTATTTTCCATATTCAAGACATTTACTTAGTGATGTGGAAAAGGAGGAAAAAAATTATTTATCTATCACCATAGTGAAAAATTGACAATTCCTTTTGGTTTGTTAGACACCACCCTTAGAACAACTATTAGCTCTCTAGTTGTTAAGAACCTTCAAGTATGTGTTGATTGTCACGACGCAATGAAGTTTATCTCCAAGATTGTTGCAAGAGAAGAAGTTGTGAGAGATGCCAATTGTTTGCATCATTTAAGGCTAGGAGAATGTTCTTGTGGAGATTATTGGTGAAGCTAAATGAAGTGGTATGAAAAATAGGCTCACACTATAATAATGTGCACCATGTCAAACCTACACTAATAATGAAGGAACAAGGTTGTATTTACAATTACTAGGAAAAAATGGTTTTATTTTTGTTTTGAGTATTTGGCAATCTAGACTATGATGTTGGCTTCATAAAATTAGATGCATAGAGTGCAATGGAGAGCACTACTTATATACACTATTGGGTATATGTCAAAGACTTATTTTATGATAACATGGAAATTTAATTGAATTGTTTTCATAAAACCTACATATGTATGAAATGAAAAGATGGAGGAGGTGGTGGAGAAAGAGTGAAAAACAAAAGGTGAGGAACACTTCAAGTAAATGAAAAGATGCTTGAGCAACAGGAAATGGGAGAGGAGGGCTCATAATTACCCTTATCATTTTGTATAGTTCTTTTGTTTCAATTAATCGTATTGTCTTTTGCCTATGTTATTGTAAGCATTTAATTACATGTATTCTAGATTCAATATATAATTTTATATAAGTGTATGTAGATTTTGTGTCATTTATGGTTAGATATTTCTAATGTTGTTTCTCATCCCTTTGCTTGATGAGATAGCTAATAGATTTGTGAATTTGCAGATATTTTTTAATTTAATTTGATTTTAATTTGTTTGGTTTCTATTAGAAGGAAAACACTATAATTTATAATGAAGAAGTAAAAAACAAATTACAAGTGCAGCTATGTTGTAATTAGTGGTTATGCATCGCATTTGAAAAACTCTCATAATGAGGTTTATAGATTGATGTTAGAGAGAAGAGAATAACATTTGTATATGTAATTTAAATAAAATAACAATTTATATCACATTGTAATTACACATTTGTGGCATTACAAAATTATGCATGATGAGATTTATAAATTAATACTAATGAGATGAGGGTTTGAAGGTGATTAGGAGAAAGCTAAATAGGGCATTTCATAAGTGTTTGGTGTGACAATAGGATTTAAAACAAGAGGAACTCAAAGGGATGAGGGGAATTTTAGAGAAACACAATGGAAGACATCATAGGTTTGAAAGGAAAATTATAATTATATTCATAATATGGTCAAATTGACTACTTTATTCACTTTTGCAAACCTAACAAATGGTAGTGAAGCTAAATTCTATTTGGTAAGATGGGAATTGAATAATTTCACACTAGTCACGTATCTAGCAAATGGTAATAAAGACTAAATTCCATATGCCACATCTAATGTTTGTTTACAATCCTTAATCACAACTACATTAAGAATCTTAAATCCTTGTACTTGATTCATGTCAAAATTTAATAATGATGGATTCATCTCACAATGTCCAAACTCTTATGAATCATGGCTAACAATTTTTGTTTAGTTGATTTAAAATGGAATGTCATCATAAGCATACATGAACTTGTATACAATGTAAGCAAGAAAATTAGTTTTTTTGGAAATAATCTAGAATGATGAACTTTAATTCTTCATCTCATGCAAATGCATTTGACAACTTCATGATTATAAGAAAACATACATTTCTAAGTTATTATAAGTCTTTATAATGAGTGTATTTTTAATGCTTAAAATAGAAGAAAGGAATTTTATATGAAGCACCTTCTATTCTTCTAAAAGCTAGATCACTTTGTAACTATCACTAATAGTATCACACTTGAGGTCCCAAGGGACATCTAAAATTATAAATGATTATTTTTATGTATGCATTATAATAGCAGGCACCATTTGAATGGAAGCAACTCCATTTTCATTAAAAATAAAAATAACTATAAAATAATCCCATAGATTATATTACAGAAGTGGGAAATATGGTAGTGGTTCTTTAAATCATGTGATATAAAATGATCACATAGATTGGATCTTGCATCACAAGGGACAACAATAATTATTTTGCATGATGACATGAAGCACATTGACTAAGACCCTTTCTTGATAGGTTGGATTAATCTCTTAACAACATATTTTAGGACATTATTGTTGAATTTAGGACAGACAACTGAGAGGGGGGGTGAATTAGTTGTCACCAAAATTCTATTCCTTATTCACTTTAAAACCTTCTTAGCATATCAGTGATTCAATCATGAAATCATAATGCAATAATTCAAGAGCAGAAATAAATTCAACACATATAACACCAAGATTTTAATGTGAAAAACCTGGTTAAGGGAAAAACCACGGGGTGACTAACCCAAGATTGTATTCTTTGTTAAAAGAATAAGAAGAATAAAATGTCACTTGCTAGTTAGGGCTCACTGCCCGAGCACACTGCTCACAAGAGGCCCACTGCCTATAGGAGACACACTGTCTACAGAAGAATATGAGTATTACATACTTGAACTAGAGATTAGCATCTTTACTATGCTTGAGTCAGTTCCATTTAAGCTCAACACCTCTCCTCTGCTTTTTGCTCTCTTCACTACCACCTTCTCCTCATGACCACACGGATACATTTGAATGACTTCGTAACTCTTATTTATACAAGACATCGACTTTGGAATGATCATCAAAGTCAGCACAACATACACTTATTTTATTACAGAGCAATTACAAAAATACAACTTGACTTATTACAAAAACTTCATGCATATCACTACATTGTCAGCCACACATAGATGGGACTTCAATCTTCTTCGAGGAACATGCCATGCTTCATAAAACATCTTCAAGATCATCCACAACATGTGCAAATCATCCAGTTGGCCAAGACTAGGAAGAACACCATCACCCAAAGGTAAATCTTCAATCACGAGCTCAATCTTCAATGTAGACCACCAACACAAATTAGACACAATCTAGAGATCCCCACAAGCTTGCTTGAATCACCAAGAACATCCACACCACTTCTGCTTACTATAATCATTCGCATCTTCATCCAGAACCTCAAGAACACAGTCGGTCATCACTGTCACATTAGAAGGATTGCTTGTGGACCTCCAAACCACGAACCAATTGAGTTGTCAATTCAAATTAGCCTCCCAAACATGCCACCAGATCCGTAGAACATGATATTGTATTTCTGAATCTCACTGAACCTGCTTGTGTCACTCTGTCACCTCTGAACAGTTGCCAGAACCTGTTTTACTCTCATAGTCATAACTCCTCCACATTTTCATGCGAACCTCTCAAATCTTGACTGGATCATCTTCAGACACATATCTACAAACCCTTTGATGTGCATTCTCTGATCTTCATCTAGCTGGGATCTTCACTTCATAGAGCTTCACTGTTCTTCTCTGTTTCTGATAGGACTAATTTTCTCAATATCCTTAGCACATAACTCATCCAATCCTTGACATCAATGCAACAGGAGTATGTTAACATCAATGACAACACTGGTTAGGCCCATACTTGCAACAATCTCCCCCTTTGTCATTGATGGCAACATATAATGTGAAAAACTATTTTAACCATTAAGACAAGAACTTCTTCTTACTGACTAACATAGCTCCCCCTATCAACAACAACCATTCACATGTCTTCTCTCCCCCTTTGACATCAATGGCAAAGGGCACATACTTGCAACCACTTCTCATATTTTAAAATTATACTGACTGCTCTCCCCTAAGTAGCAGCCTCCTAACATCAATCCAGATCACAAGATATGACTGTGGGATCCACCAGACTGATGCACATCAGTGCACCTTAATTCAGAACCGGAGGGGTAATAACCCCTAACTTCTCCGTGAGATACTCAAAAGTGTCCTTAGGTAGAGGTTTGGTAAAAATGTCTGCAATTTGATCCTTTGAGTGCACAATCTCCAATCTGACTTCATTCTTGTTCACCTGCTCTCTCAAAAAGTGAAACTTGATGGATATATGTTTTGTCTTTGAATGCAACACCAAATTTGTCGATATGTTTATTGCACTTGAATTATCACACAAGATTGTGATAGGTTCTTCATAATCCACTTTGATATCTCTTAGCATTTGCTTCATCCATCATACCTTGAGTGCAACTGCCTGATGTTGCAATATACTCTGCTTCTGCAGTGGACAAAGATATTGCATTTTATTTCTTGCTTAGCTAAGAAACCAATCTTTTTCCCAAAAAGAATGCATCACCACTGGTGCTCTTCTGGTCATCCACGTCTCCTACCCAATTAGCATCTGTATATGCATGAAGAGAGAAATCATGATCCTTAGGATACCATAATCCATACTCAACTATTCCCTTCAGATATATGAGAATTCTCTTGATTTCCATGACATGAGATTCTCTAGGATCTACCTGGAATCTGGCAACAAGACCAACAACAATCATAATATCAGGTCTAGTTTGAGTAAGGTAGAGTAGTCCTCTAATCATTGACCTGTACTTTTTCTGATCAGGTTTAGGAGATTCATCATCTTTACTTAGCTTACATTTAGTTGCCATGGGAGTATTCATTGGCTTTGAATCTTCCATCCCAAATTTATTCAACAATTCCTTCACATATTTGGTCTATGATATGAAGATTCCTTTTTTCCTTTGAGTGATTTGCAGCCAAGAAGAAATTCATTTCCCAAACATAGACATCTCAAATTCACTTTGCATTTGATTTGCAAAAGTCTTGCACACACTATCTTTCCCTCCAAAAATGATATCATCAACAAATACTTCAACAATCAAGATATTTTCATGATCAATCTTAAAATACAGATTACTGTCAGCAGAACCTTTGTTGAAACCAATCTTCAGAAGATGTTTGTCCAATCTTTCATACCAGGCTCTTGGGGCTTGTTTGAGTCCATACAATGCCTTCTTCAACTTGCAAACCATATCTCCATAATCAAACAATTGAAATCCATCCAGTTGCTCAATGTATACCTCTTCTTCCAAATCACCATTTAGGAAAACAGACTTGACATCCATCTGATATACCTTGAAATCTTTTAAGGTAGCAAAGGCAAGAAATAATCTGACTACTTCAATTCTTGCCACTGGAGCAAAAGTTTCTTCAAAGTCAACTCCTACTTGAGAATAACCCTTACAGAGCAATCTAGATTTGTTTCTTACTACTTCACTATCTTCATTCAGTTTATTCCAGAAGACCCACGTAGTCCCAATCACATTTTTCTCCTTAGGGCTAGGAACAAGATCCCAAGTGTGATTCTTTTCAATCTGCATCAATTCTTCCTCCATTGCTTTAACTCAACTTTCATCATTGCATGCTTCACTTACTGTTTTTGGTTCAATCTTTGAAATCAAACAATACTTCACTGAATCTTGAGCAATTTTTCTTCTTGTTTGAATACCTTTGCTTCTATCTCCTATGATATGATCTTCAGAATGATTTAGTCTTACATACTTGGGAGTTTTGGGATTCTCTTGCACTTCTAATTCTTGGACAAGTTCATCCAAACTTGTCTCTCCTTCTTTTATTTTAGGATTCTCCAGATTAGTCTGAATTTGAACTGGAGTTGGGACTTGTTCTCCTTGGTCTAAGACATCATTCTGATCATCTACTTCATACTCATAATACCTTGAGGGACTTTCCATGCCTTTATCAACCTTCACATTTGTACTTTCTACAATCTTTCTCAATCTCTTGTTATAAAACTGGTATGCTTTGCTTTGAGTAGAATATCCCAAGAATATTCTTTCATCACTTCTAGCATCAAACTTGCCAAGGTCTTCATCTCTTTTGATATAGCATTTACTACCAAAGACTTTGAAATACTTCACTGTAGGAGTGATGCCAAACCAAAGTTCATAAAGGGTCTTACCAGTATTGCCTCTGATTTGTACCTGATTAAGAGTATAGACAACAGTGTACTTACAGCTTCTCTCCAATAGATTTGAGGAACATTTTCTTCCATCATCATGGTCCTAGATGCTTCCTAGATTGTCTAGTTCTTTCTCTCCACTACTTCATTCTGTTGTGGAGTCCTTGGAGCAGATAACTGTCTCTTTATCCCATGTTTCTCACAGAATGTTATGAACTCACCAGATGTGAATTCTCCACCTCTATCATACCTGAGGCATTTTATGTTTATGCCAGTTTCATTCTCTACCCTAGCCTTGAATATTTTGAACTTCTCAAGTGCTTTAGATTTCTCTTTCAAAAAAGTCACCCACATCATCTGGGAGTAGTCATCAATCAACAACATGAAATACCTATCTCTTGTAGACTCCTGATTCTTGCCGGACCATAGAGATCAATGTGCACTAAGTCTAACAATCCGGTTGAAGATTGTTCCTTAATTTTGAATGAGACTATGTTCTTCTTACGCAACTGACATTCTTTGCATAAACTGTTAGCTAGTTTCACCAGTCTTGAAAGATCTCTTACAACTTGAGTATTGCTTATCTTGATGATATTATCAAAATTCACATGACAGATTCTCCTATGCCACAACCAACTCTGATCAATTTGAACAAATAAGCAACTTTTGCCAGTACCAACCAAGTGAAAGATGTTACTTTTTGTTTGTGTACCAAATGCAATCTTAGTTCCAGAGCTTTCAAAGATCTTGCATTTTCTATTTTTGAATTAGAGATCATAGCCTTTGTCCACCAACTATCCAACACTGAGAAGATTATGCTTCAGACCTTCAACATACATAACATCACTGGTTTTGTTCTTTCCATCAAAAGAAATGGTTCCTCTACCTCTAATTCTACCAGCAGAATTATCTCCAAACTTTACAACTCTACCTTCATATCTTTCCAGGCTTAAGAACTTACTCTTGTCACTAGTCATATGGTGAGAGCATCCACTGTCAATAAACCATTCATCCTTTTCTTCAACTTGAGCATCCAAAGAAATTTCTATCATCTTATGATTGGCAGATTCAATAGGCATTAGATCTTCTTCTTTGATGGCAATAAACACCCAGTCACTTCTGAGTTTGTTTCCTATCTCAGATTCATCATCTGTTACTCCATCATCATCTTCTTGAATATAGTAACACTTCCTCTGAAACCTTGATCTATTAGGGTTTGGCCTTAAAGACCTTTTTAGACATCTTGAGGCAAAATGACCAATCTTATTGCAGGCAAAGCATTTGAAAGGTAATTTTCCTTCATACTTACCGGATCCTCTTGGTAGTCTCTTTGCAATAAGGGCTTCAAGTTGTTTAGCTTCTAACTCATCTTCTTCCAGATCTTTCCTTGCTTTATCATACCATGTTGATTTCATTGAGGAACTTTCTCCAAGATCATATCTCTGTTTGCCTTTTGTAGAGGCACTAGCTTTGAATGCAGATTCAGTCTTGGGAAGTGCATCACCAAACTCAGCCAACTCAAATGTAGAATCTTACCAACCAATTGATCCCTTGTAATAGTTGTTAAAGATCTGATTTCATCAATAGCAATAGCTTTTTGTTTGTAAGCAGGAGGTAGAGATCTGAGAACATTGGCAACAATCTCATCTTCATCCAATATTCCACCAACACATCTAATGCCACATATAAGCTCATTTAATTTTGTCATATATGAAGTGATATTCTCATCTTCACTCATCTTCAAGTTTTCAAACTTTCCTTTCAGACTTTTCAGCTTGGCACACTTAACATATTTGTCTCCTTCATAAAGATTTTCCAGCTTTGTCCAAATTTTATAAGCAGTTTTCAAATCCATAACATTTGTTAGCTTTGAATCAGTCAAGGCACTCAGTAGGGCTTCTTTAGCTCAAAGATTATTGTCTGCATCTCTGACTTCATCCATAGTTGTTGGACCATTCTTTGAGGGAACATATTTAGTTGTAGTTATGTTCCAATACTGATTTCCCATGCATTGTAAGTGACATTCCATGCGGCTCTTCCAAAGAGTGTAGTTTGTTCCATCAAATCTTGGACTGTCCTTGTAGGACGACATCCTAGATTTCCTCAAGTGGTTAATCTTCTTCTAGAGGAACTTAACTCTGATACTAATTGTTGAATTTAGGATAGACAGCTGAGAGGGGGGGTGAATTAGTTGTCACCAAAATTCTATTCCTTATTCACTTAAAAACCTTCTTAGCATATCAATGATTCAATCATGAAAGCATAATGCAATAATTCAAGAGCAAAAACAAATTCAACACATATAACACCAAGATTTTAACATGGAAAACCCGGTTAAGGGAAAAACCATGGGGTGACTAACCCAAGATTGTATTCTCTATTAAAAGAATAAGAAGAATAAAATGGCACTTGCCAGTTAGGGCTCACTGCCCGAGCACACTACTCACAAGAGGCCCACTGCCTACAGGAGACACACTGTCTATAGAAGAATATGAGTATTACATACTTGAACTGGAGATTATCATCTTTACTATGCTTGAGTCAGTTCCATTTAAGCTCAACACCTCTACTCTACTTTTCTCTCCCCTTCACTACCACCTTCTCATGACCACATGGATACATTTGAATGACTTCGCAACTCTTATTTATACAAGACATCGACTTTGGAATGATCATCAAAGTCAGCACAACATACACTTATTTTATTACAAAGCAATTACAAAAATACAACTTGACTTATTACAAAAACTTCATGCGCATCACTACACTGTCAGCCACACATAGCTGGGACTTCAATCTTCTTCGAGGAACATGCCATGCTTCGCAAAAAATCTTCAAGATCATCCACAATATGTGCAAATCATTTGATCGACCAAGACTAGGAAGAACACCATCACCCAAAGGTAAATCTTCAATCATGAGCTCAATCTTCAATGCGGACTGCCAACACAAACTGGACACGATCTAGAGACCCCCACAAGCTTGCTTGAATCACCAAGAACATCCGCACCACTTCTGTTTACTATAGTCATTTGCATCTTCATCCAGAACCTCAAGAACATAATCAATCATCACTGTCACATTAGAAGGATTTTTTGTGGACCTCTAAACCGTGAACCAATTGAGTTGTCAATTCAAATTAGCCTCCCAAACATGCCACCAGATCCGTAGAACATGATATTGTATTTCTAGATCTCACCGGACCTGTTTGTGTCACTCTGTCACCTCTCCAGAACTAGTTTTACTCTCATGGCCATAACTCCTCCACATTTTCATGCAAACCTCTCAAATCTTGACTGGATCATCTTTAGACACATATCTACAAACCCTTTGATGCGCATTCTCTGATCTTCATCTAGCTGGGATCTTCACTTCATAGAGCTTCACTATCTTCACTGTTCTTCTCTATTTCTGATAGGACTAATTTTCTCAATATCCTCAGCACACAACTCATCCAATCCTTGACATCAATGCAACATGAGTATGTTGACATCAATGACAACACCGATTAGGCCCATACTTGCAACAACTATAGTATCTTCTCATTATGGCCCACCATTTTTTGTGTGGCTATGCTCTATCTAGAATGGTGAATTTGTTGCCTCTTCATTGCTAGTGAGTGCTTTGGTCTAGGTGCAATGGCCATTGGAAGTAGCTTAGGAAAGAGGAAATGCTAGGATTGTAGGGTGGAGGCATCAAAACAAAAGGGTGGGAGGTAAAAGGAGAGGGTGGAGAGCACCAAGATGGTGAAGAATTTCATCTATGTCTAGAAAGGGAAATTACAAATCTTGATTTATGCTCCTAGTTCTATGTATTGTAGTTGAATAATCTAGCTTTGACAAAGCATTTGATTACATACACTTCTCGACTAGTACAACCACATGAAATAGATGGTCATAGTGGATCATTTGATATTAGTGGACCCTCCTCATCCACACATGTTTGTGTGCCTCATTGTTGCATTATGTACAATGATTTGTCCTTAGGTCCTATTGGAGTGACAACTGAACTAGCCCTAAACACATTAGAATATGATATCCCTTATATTTAAGCTACACAAGCCAAGGCATTAGGGACTAGAACACAAGATGAGGCATAACAAATTAGAGCACAAGAAGAGAAAGGCCAATATTTCTTTGAGGTAAAATTTAAATTATTTCATGATATTCACATTTATATTTAATACACTAGTAGAATTTGGCAAATAAATGACTACATGACTAAAACTTTTAGTCACGACAACTAAAAATGACTAAATTCTACTAATTTTTTGCAACACAACTTTAAATGACTAATTTGATTGTTGGGTAAAAAACACAACTAAATAATTAGTCACACAAAGAAAAATGACTAAATAATTAGTCACACAAATAAAAATTAGACAATATGATATTAAAATGGGTAATTAAAAAAAATATTTCAAATTGGAAAATTATTGGCAGGAAACAGGGCTTAAATTTGACAGTCAACCTTGCCTGTCAAGCAATTTTTTTATTACAGTTATCTACTCAATGATGCCTTAAAAATACTATGACATACTTTAGTATAAATATATTATATAAAAACCAAATATATATACCAGCATAATTCTATATAAATTTTGACAGTTTGTCCAAAATCTCTCCTTTCATATGATATAATCTTTTTAAAATTTTGATTGTATTTTATAGCAAAAATAAATAAATACAGCTATACAACTGTCAAATTTAAGCCCTAGTGGGAAATAGCAGAAAATAAAAGAAAATATGGGCACCAAAAGTGAAATGGAGGAGGCTTTCAGTTTTGACTTTGTGAGATTCACGCATCACAAAGAGTTAGGGTTTCTTTGTTTTGGTGTTAAAGGAGCTACAATGTTGGTGTTGCATAAATTTAAGGGAGCTGTGACACCACGTTGCAGAAGCTCCAGATAGATTTCCTACCATGTTGCAACATAGTAATCAAGGCATGTTACATAAGATAGAGGAAATATGGCACGTAGCAGAGACCAAACAAATGTAGTGGCAATTTGGGGAAAGCTGGAGAAGTTTCAGTTACACCTCCAGTTGTATTTAAAAGCTCGACCCATGTTGTAGAGATTTAAGGGAGTTTTGGCACATTGCTTACATTGAAGAAGCTCCAGGCATGCATTTCTATCACCCACATTGCTGGACTTGTGCACATTTTCTCTCATTTTTTTTGCCAGGTATTCTTGTGGGTTGTCGAGCATTTAACATTGTTGAAGTATTCAAAGAGCTAGTGTGAGGATTTGGGGTTTGTGAAATTTGTTCAAAAGCTTTTGAGTTTAATAATGAAATCCTTGGCTAGCATAAGAGAAACCTTTGAGAGGGAAATAAAATTGTGGGTTATGTTTTTAGATGTTTATTAAAATCCATAGATTTCATTGATGATACACAGTAGTCCTCAAATCCCATTTATTTCTAAAACCCTAGTTGGCTACATGTTGAGAGATTATGTTTACCAAGTGCTAGGAAATGATGAAGAAATCAATCACAATAGTTATCCGATATGAGACAAGAAGATTAAATATCCTATGACTGCTTTCAGTTGTCTTTGATTGAGTTCCAAGTGACAGTAAAATCTTGTTATTATAAATATCTAAGGAGTCTAATTGGAGTTTAAGACAGTTGTCAGATAGTATATGGTTGTCACACAATATTTTTTTCAGAATGACAAACTATGGTAATAGCATTCTTTAGGGGATTGAATGATATGGATTAAATTTTAGGTTATGATGACAAAGAATAGATGGAAGACAATATTGTAAGTGGTAGAGTCATGCATGAATAAAAGGAAATTTGTGTAGAACTCAGCAAGGATCAATAACGATCATCCAACCTATAGATAACTTTGATTGATAGAAGACAAAAACACAGTGAAATGTGTAAGACTTAGATAGTAACCTTATGTTTCATGATTGTATGGACTATAATGAATGTACAATGTAGAGTGACAGTGCCATTAAAATGATATCATAGTGTACAGATTTTGCTAGCAAGAAGTAGGGTTTTAATGTGAAGGACTGTACAAATAAATAACAGTTTGAAGATTCTATGATGGCCCTTTGCATAGTCACTTTAAGAAGACAACCCTGGTGAAGGGTAGGGGTCAAGTTGCTGATGGTGGTGCAAAGTGTTTGGAAACAAATGGACTGCATATAGGTTCACATAAAAGAACATGTGAATAATAGTAGATCTCTCCAACCATAAAAGGTGAAAAAGTGGACAGTAGAATGAAGAGTTTGATGCAAGTAATAGGTGTTATGATAAACAAATAAGCACATGGAGATAATAAGTGCATAGAGGTAAGATGTTCATGGTAAAGTGGAAATGGCATGGCATGAAGTTGCTTTCCTCAAGTTCACAGACATAAGAAAAACCTATATGACTCTTATAAAAGAAAAAGAAAAATTGAAGATCTTCTTACTCCAAATGACCATCAATGCAATCAAAAAGATAGTAAAGCCTAGTTGAAGGTACATTGAAATTAGACATGGATAAGGTACAGACCTGAAATGATAGTGATATCTTTTCTTGTTTGCCATCTCATCTAAGAAACACAGTTATGAAGTGACTTCGATGTTGAATATGCAATCCTTTTAGATGCAATCTCATGGGAAGGACAGTGTAAACCACTATAAATGAATGGTAGATAAATCATAAATCTCATTTCAAGGAATACAGTCAACTAAAGACAATCTAGTGATCAAATGATAAAAGATTGTCTTATCCATAAAGGCAGTGATAGTCCTATTAAGGGGAAAGCTCCAAATGTTGAAAGATGTGTTGTTTCACCTTATGAATATGATGCAACAGTCACTCCAAGAAGATCAAGGAATAGAAGCAGGAAAGGTTGTGACCATCAGAAGGCAGCCACCTGATAAGTGGAATTTCAAACAGGACAGTGTGAGAAAGGAACTATCAATGCTTCATGAGTATGTTTCAATGTGAGATACTGTGATAGCCCTAGTACTTGTATGCAGAGCAAACCTTAAGTTTGCTTTGTTTGGAACCAGTCCAGTTGCTAGAGTATGACAGTCATTTATGAGATTGATGAGAGAGCGACATTAATGGCAGAAGGTAACCTTAATAGTTTGCAAGTCAAGTATTTATGGAAGATGAAGGGCATTGCAAAGATGTAATGACACTCCAAGTGCATAGAGGATAGTTAAATGGAGAAGATAGTCATGGGACTATCATAAAGAAAAGGATCATTTGTTCCATTTGGTAGCAACTATCATTCTATTAATGGTGGATAGACTTCCATCAATAATGGTGAAGCAATATTTCATGGATTGAATTCAAGAAACCCAAAAGATTTCCTCAGAAAAATTGTGATGCCTATGTATGAAGTACCTATGTATGAAATCAAAAAAGGAAGATGGCCAACCATGAACTATATTCACATAAGGCAGAGTATCATCATAGATAGCTATTTTTGCCTCACAAAACATTGGTGAATCTAAGAAGTATGTTGCTTAGGATAGTCTTACATCTGATAAGTCTAAGGTAGCCAAGAGTTACATAGTTGTTTCCTGTTGCTTTGCACTTTGCACATTATGGTGTAGCTACTTATCCAAATGGCCAGGCTTAGTGGGGTGTTTGTTGTGCTTAGAGGTTACAAATTTGGTAATGAAAGAGAAGAAAAGAAGTTTAAGGATATAAGACATTTAGATTTAGTTTCAGATGTGGATACAAGAGCTAAAAGGGTTTTGCAAGTATGGTAGCCCCATTATAACAGTGATAATAAATGCTAGTGATGACAGTCAGTCAATAAAGGCAGTTTACGGTGAAGTTGGGATAGTCATTCCAAATAATGAAGGGGAATATTTGTGGTGTGGAAAGTGCATGACAATGATCTAGAATGTCTAATGGTAACAACAATATCAAAAGGGTAGAAACTACGATGTTAAGCAGTCATAAAAGTGACAAATGGAGATAGTGGTGGAAAACTAAAGGTAAAAGGGGGTCATAAATGAATGAAGTAAGTGGCAGCTTCAACTCTAAAACTTCTCCTATGCCCTCTTACAAGTTTTGACCATTTCAAACCTTCCTCACACATGCCCTATAAACATGTTTATGGGAAATTACATCAGTTGGTGAGTTGGAAGTAGTTGAGAAGATGTAGTAGATAGTTTGGATGACCTGTAACAGCAGTTCCAAAAGCCTAGCAACAATTTTTGCATCATTTTTAATCATAGGATGGTCCAATTATAAAGTGACATTCCCAAAGATGAGATAATTTGCACAAAAGGAAAATAGGGTATTGAGTTTGATCTTTGCAATCAATATTACAAATCAAGGGCATAATGATGGTTTTTACTGGTAGGAGAAGAAGTTATTGTATTGAGATTTTGTATTCTAATACCAAGGAATGCTCCAAACTACAAGATGAATATGGTCACCACATTGAAGGTTTTAGACTGTGATTTGAGACAACATTCTTCACCTAGGAGAAAGGGAAAAATATTTTTTAGTCAAGTCACCAAGAGATGAAGTCTCTTCAAGACAAAAGAAAATCATTAAAGACAATCACCTTTTTTCAAAATATGACAGTCCCAAAAGGCATTGAAAGTCCAAGATGCTTGATTGTATAGAAGGCACACTACCCAAACTTTTGAAGAAAGCTATATTCTAAGTGACACATGTTAATAACTCAATTGGATAGTTTGTTGAGAAGCACCAACCCTAGTTTCTTGGGTGTGTGCAAGAAGTTGAGTCCACTTTTTGGCCAAAAAGTGGAAGTGTTTTCCCCAATTTTTAGAATTTGTCACATTTGACCTAAAAATTTGAAGCACATAAAGGTGGAATCTTGAAAAAAGTTAGTAAATATGAAATGTAGTACTCGGAGTCTAGTTTCCAAATATGTAATTTTTTTAATAGCCAAATGATACAAATTGATTTTTAATAGGTGTTTGTAAAAACCACAATTTAAAAGTCACTTTTTTTTTACTATACCATGCACGTGTACGTCATCCATATTTTGACCTAAATAATCATATTTTTCTAAATCCTTTTGGGAAAATATTTGTAACTCATTGAAGCACGTTTTCCATATTTTTTTTGTAATTTTTTATTGAATATTTTTTTTTGTTAATTTTTTATTGGCCATTTTTGGTGTTTTAAAAAATCGTCATGTACGTCACGCATAAGATGACCTAAACTTATCATTTTTTGATTTTTTTTTAAATTGAAAAGAATTGTTTGAAGTATGTTTTCGTACAATTTTTTTACAAAAAATTAATTTGATAAAAAGTTATTAAAGTATTAAAAAACCCTGATAATTCAAGTTTATGGACCTGTTTCATCAGAAATTAATTGAAAAATAGAAAAATAATCCAATTGTAAAAAAAATTACATATTTGGAATCTACACTGTCTCATCTATAATGGGTTTTAATTTTGTCAAAAAATTCTGCAAAAAAGGCCTTCAGACATATGCCCAAAGTCACTATTTTGTTGTGACATTGACATGACCTTCAACTTGTAGTTCAAACCAGGTCCAACGCCAAGGGTCAGGTTCCAAAGCCTTTTTTCTGACCCAAAACCCATAGCAAAAATTGGGTCAGAAATTCAAATTTTATGAAACGAGATCTTGTTCTAGAAACGGGATCTCGTTTCTAAAAAATGGGATCACCAAAAGCGAGATCTCGTTTTCTAGAAATGGGATCCCGTTTCTAGAAAATGAAATCCCACTTTTGGCTCAGGATCCCGAAGCATAATGGGACCCCATTTCATAAAAAGTGGGATCCCGTTTTGGTTTACCCGATTTCAGGTTTTTTTCTAAGTTTGAAACTTCCACCTTAAGTGGACTCATCTTTATGCATTTACCCTCTTATGGAATTCATAGTATAGTGCTTGTAGATCATAGAATAGTGAAAGTACTAAGTCTAGTGGGATAGGAGACTATTGTAAATGCCAAAGTTTAGTGCCCACTGAGATTCAAATTGCACATGTTGATGAAGCAATGTTAATGAGGGCAGTTGATAGAGTTAAGGTGTGCACTCAGTGAAACCAAATGGTAGCAAGGCAAACACTTAAGCTATAAATAAGAAAGGACATTATACAGATCATTTAAGCTATAAATAGGAAAGAGCAGTTTCAATTAACTCATGAGGGATTCATAGAGGCATGAAAGACAGCTTTTATGTGAAACTCAATGGTTAAGTTGATTGACATATGGAAGAAACTTGAAGTACAATGCTAGGAAACTCTTGGTATGTGGTGTTAATAGATGCAAAGATACAGTGAATAAGGGCATGCAGTCAACATAGTGATAATGCCACAATGAAGTTCACATGAATGAAGTGAGGATTACTATGTTACTAGCAGCTTTCAAAGGGATTGTTGTTCATGAAAATGTCATGAGGGTGTTAGAAATATAATGAGCACAATTCAAACAAATTGTATAGGTATGCAAGAAGGACAACAATCAACTTGATGTAGGGCAATATTCATACATGTCACAGTCCTTTAACAAGAAAGGAAATCATGAGTCCTAAGGTCAGTCTTAAGAATGATGAAGCATAGATCATGGATAGCCAAAAGAAATAATGGGAAGATGATAGTCTACAAGACATGGACTTTGAAGTTATGACAGAAATAAAGAATGTGACACATGAAGTCACCATTGACAATGCAAAGATTCAAACTTTAAAGAAGACAACCATCATTGCAAGGCATGGGCAGTCATAAAGGGCAGTGTTAGTGATGTCTTTAGGACTATTATAACATTGGGGATTGCGGAAACTTGAAGATTTAATGTCCGTATATGTTTAAAATCCAAATTCCATGGATTATGATCTTTATTTATCCAACAGAAATCATACTTCCTTTCTCAAATAAGTGGACACATTATCATATTTTGCTGCACTTCAATAGAATGTGCCCCCTCTTTTTAGTAATTATTTGATATTCATCATATTTAGTACCCAAGGAACTTATATTACAAGTACTTGATCTTCTTTGGTGTTGTTAGCAACTTAGCACACATGAAGAGATCTTATATTGTTATGTGTTCTTGCATCATCCATTCTGAGCAGATAGTGTCTGCAAAGACTATTCTAATTAAATTTAGATCCCACCTCTTGCTTGATTACCATGTCTGACATTTCTCTTACATGCAAAGAGTTAGGGGCAAGGCAGATGTAGCTCCTAATAGAGATAGATACTTGCTAGTTTCTAGATCTTTGAGAGATATACTTGCATCATGTTGAGTGGGAGCTTAGTCTGTTATTCTATGAAGGTATCTCAATTATTGCAAAATATTGGCATCTCTGTTGACTGTTGTCTCTCTAGTGGGTTCTCCCTTGATGTCCCCATGTATGACCTTACTGTAACATCCACGTTCTAAAAACATAGTAAAACCAGAAATTTACCATAGAGTAAATTAACAAGGTAAAAATGAGATAGAGAAAATTTTTCTTTTATTCAACAAATAATCAAGTAACTACAATTACAATATTTCTTTTTACAAAATACAATAAACCATATTGCCTTTCTCATTTACAATGTTTACAAATGTAAATCCATTACATGTACATTTTTGGAATAAATACTGCTTTTGAATATCTGACATCTTATTACAAGTTTTGGCATTTTCCTACTTGGAGAGAGAGCATCTTTCCAGTGATTTACCTCCAACCACAGACCGGCAGTCTCCCACGCATCTTCCACATAGGAAGTGGCCCTACCCTTCACAAGGAATATAGACCTTAGGTGACCAATGGTAATTTGCCTTTCCTGAGTACATAGTGTTGTATTCTACTCAACTCTATCAACCATACAACCCTAGATACCCTCTAGCTAAGTATGATTTCTGATAGGATGAGCAATCTGAATACAGTGAACTGACAATGCATGCAGAAAACAAATGCATTACTTTGGCCAAAGTTTTTAATATCAATATCGTTCATAATGAATGTAGTCATGTTCACCCACCCCTACTCGACTTGTATATTGTCATATTCTCGCAGTTTAAAACTCTTACCCATCCTAATCATGTAATAGTTTAATCTATGAGTCATAATAATAATACTTTTACACTTAAATAAGTCTATATAACATAACCATTCATTTGGTTTGTAAACGACTCTAGGGTTTACCTATTATCCTTTGTTAATATGATACTACAATATAACCATATTTCTTTATCTAGGAGTCCTAGATTCACAAATAACCCTTGATTAACTCATCTAAGGTTAAGAATACTATAATTCTTAAATAGATAATCTTACCCATGCAAGGAACGTAGAATAACTTTGATAATGTTTAAAAACTATATATATATATCCTGAGTATATAACCCTACAAGGTCATTTTATAATAGACTTAGCCTACTTCAATGTATTGGATCTTTCCAAAAATGATAATATAAAAAAGATAAATACATAAGGGTTCTCCTACAAACCTTATTTCCATCTACCACAATATCTCTAAGTTATTTCATTCAAGGAGTAATATAATTGTCTAAGAATACCTATGATTTTAAGTTCTCATGGATAGAAATCATTTCCATTATTTTTTAAAAAGAATCTAAACAAGAGAAATACTTTAAATTAATATTACCTTGACTCAAGGTCTTAACTATTCTATTCAAATTTAAGAGTATACTACCAAAGTTTAATCAAATCTAATAAAATTCAAGAGTCTATTGTTTGGTTTTTCTCATAATCATTTCATTGGTTTGCTTCTAACTTAATTAGTATAAAGACTATTTTCCAAGCTCATGACAACTATGTCAATCTCCTACTAAGATAGTCATATTATCCTCATACTAAGATTTGATATGATTATCGGTTTAACATTCAATAAACAAATGGTCGATTGAGACTATTATAACAGAGTACTCACTTGTATTACCAAGCATCGACCATATTACTTTGCGTTTGTTGCCTTATCAATTTTCTAAAAAGATCAGAGTGGTTTACTCAAAATGTTATTTGCTTTTCCCCAAACTGACACTTAATACTTTACGACTAAATACTCAAGCATACAGGAGGTTATACCTCTCTGGTGTATTCACATAATCGCCCAATACAAAAGTATGAGTAGTTTAGACAATTTCCTCATTGATAATATACACAGAAAACTAAGGAATACCTGGTAATCAATGGGCTCAAATTGACAGTATGTGCAAAAAGATACAAAAGTTGAGTCTTCTGGTTGCGTATTTCCTATCTCCTTAGCCACGACTCTTCTTTCCCTGTTTCCTGTTCGACCCTAACTCTCAAGTTTTTAACCTTTTCAACCTCCACACCTAGCTCAAACTGAGTCATCCTCCTTAATAGCTCAGGCAAGACTTCCTTTTTAGTCTCCCTACTTCGCACCTTTTCATTAAGATACAATTTTTGACTTAATAAATACATAATAGTCCATAACGCTTTAGTTTTAACAGTCACCACATTTTATGTAAAGTTTCCACTTGTCGATGGAAGATAGCCATTTTCTTGGCTCGTTGGTTGTGGTGATTATTATCACAGTCCTCATCTTTGAATGAGGCCGACACATCATTTAAACTTTGCTGATCATTAAAGGATCACTAACAAGTGGTTTGATCCACCACTAAGATTTTTGAAGACTCCTCTTTAATGAAAGCCTTTGACTACTTAAGCCTAACATCATTAACTCACTATGAAGTATTATCTTTATTCAATGCTTATCTTTGAGTATATAAAATATGATTCACAAAACATTGCCTCTATATTAGATAGTTATGGTTTAAACAAAGGATTATAGATATTGCGATTAGGTTGAGCTTGTCTCCCCATCACAATCCATTGACAACATACATGTCTTCTTAACTTGACAAAAATGTCTTAATGTTAAGAATCATTTATAACACCTCAAGCTACCTAATAATGATAAGACAACCATTTAACAACAATAACGTCGTAATATTTACGTTAAACGTAAATAGTCACAAATCATACTCAAATGACGTCTTTAATGTTATTAATGACTAAAATGACTTACTACAACTTAGAAAGATTTGTAAATAATGTCAACTTCCTGTCGATTAGGTTCAAAAGTAAACTGACAAGACAAGGCTTACCTTTTACAACACATTGGTTCACATTTTTGTTAAACACTTATACTCAGTTTGGCAAATAAACCACTCGTAACCTGAGGTCTATATCTCTCTCCTGGAAAGATACTCTCTCTCTCTTTTCTCCAAGAGTCATCTGATAACCTATAAACCTGTATCAAACTTGTTACCAAAGAAATTATTATCAGTGCATCATTATTCAAATAATAAATCAAATCTCATAATACGAATATTAAATCGATAATAACATAATCATTCCCATAATTTCATAAATGACATTCAAAATAATCCATGTTTTTCTTTGTCATTAATCTAAACATCATAATAAATTTACTTATGTCCAAGTAAAAAGTAAAAGTATAGTAAGACAAAAATTGGGGATGTAACATATCCTTCCCCTAAAGATTCATCGTCCTCGATGATATAAAGTATTAGAAAGTAACTTAAAAAGCAAGTTCATTGTTTTCAACTGGTAACATTATTAAATAAATGAGGAAACTTTTGATAAAAGTCATGTTAATCCTCCCATGTAGCATTTTCCTCAGCATATTGGTCCCATTGGACCTTGCATTGCAAGACCTCTCTGTTATGCAAGCAGAGCTTGCGTGTTTCTAACACCTTGAGTGGCTCCATCATGACCACCCCTGGGTCTTGTATCTGTAAAGAATTCCAAGTCAAAATATGATTATTACCTGCAATATATTTCTTCAAATAAGACACATGAAAAACATTGTGCATTCTAGATAAGATTGGTGGTAGAACAATTTTGTACGCAACCGGATTGACTACTTCAAGCTCTTCAAAGGGTCCCACATATCGAGGGGCTAGCTTAGAAGACTTCCCAAACTTAATAGAACTTTTCTAAGGTTTAACCCTCAAAAGAACTTTTTCTCCAATGGAGAATTGCCTTGGAACACGTTTTGCATCTGCATAGCTCTTTTGCCTATCATTGGCTTCTGCTAATCTTTTTCTGATCAACTTAACTTTCTCTTCCATTTTAGCTAGTATTTCTGGTCTGATGCTAATCCTATCCTTTAGCTTATCCCAGCTTATAGGAGTTCAACATCTTCTTCCATACAATGCTTTAAATGGCACCATCTTAATAGTGGAATGATAGGAATTGTTGTAAGCAAATTCCACAAGTGGTAAGTATTCTTCCCACTTATATTGCTGATCCATGCAATACATACGCAACAAATCTTCCAAGACTTGGTTACCTCTCTCAGTTTGCCCATCAGTTTTAGGATGATAAGTTGTACTCACATTGAGTTTAGTCCCTAGCGTAGAAATTAGGTACTCTATTCTATATAGAAGCTATATGTCTTCTACAACTCAAAGCATCAGGTACTCTATTCTCTTTTCCTTTGATGTAGTTTATCTCAAAGTCATAGTTAGATATTATATCTAACCATCTCCTTTGTCGAGCATTCAAATGCGGTTGAGAGAAAATATACTTAAGACTTCGGTGGTCTGATTTAAGTACAAAAGTCTTTCCCAACAAATAATGTCTCCACATTTGTAAAGCATGAGTTACTGTTGCCAATTTTAGATCATGTGGTGCACAATTTTTCTCATAAGATTTCAATTTCCTTGACTCATATGCTTTAACTCTTCCATCTTGCATAAGCACTCCTCCTAGTCCTTCTCCCGAGGCATCTGTAATTACCTCAAATTGTCCTTCGGGGTCAGGAACTTTCAAGATTGGAGCTGTAGTTAACTTTTCCTTTAAGAGATCAAATGCATCCTAAAATTTGTCTGTCCATTCAAATCTCTTTACTTTCCTCTGCAGGGAAGTGATTGGACTAGCAATACTAGAGAAATTTAGAACAAAATTTCTATAATAGCCTACCAGGCCCATGAAACTACACACCTCATGCACATTTGTTGGTACAGGCCAATCTCGAATAGCTGTGATTTTTGCAGGATCAACAAATATTCCTTTAGCTGATATAATATGCCCTAGGTATTGAATCTCCTTCTGGAAGAATGTGCACTTAGACAGTTTCCCATATAACTTATGTTCTCTTAACCTTTACAGAACTATTTGCAGGTGCCGTTGATGTTCTTCTTCATTCTTATAATAAATGAGTATATCATCTAGAAAGACTATAACAAACTTGTCCAAACAATCTTTGAATATACTATTCATGAGATTCATGAATGTAGCAGGTGCATTTGTCAAACCAAATGGAAACACTATGAACTCATAGTGTCCATATCTAGTTCTAAAAGTTGTCTTATGAATATCTTCATCCTTCAGTCTTAACTGATGATATTCTGATCGCAAATCAATCTTTGAAAACACAACAGCTTCATGCATCTGATAAAAAAGATAATCAATATGTGGCAAATGATATTTGTTTTTTACCATTGCTTTATTAAGCATACAATAATCTATACACAATCGAAGGGTTCCATCATATATACGCCTAAAAATGACGTGATTCATTCTAAATAAATATTCTTAATATTTATTCCCTTCTTATTTCCTTCTATCAATTAAATAAATTTTCTAAATTTATTTGATTGGTTCATTATCCCATAATTAAATAAAATCAATTTATTTAATTAAATTCCCTAAATTCTTCTAATGTCTCACATAATTAAATAATCCTACATTATTTAATTAATCATAAATTCCTCTATCCTAAGTCCTAATTCCATAAATCCACCTCATCTTTCCACCTCACCTTTGCCACCTCACCATGTTGCACATGTAATTAAATATTTTAAATATTTAATTAGCTAATATTCCCTCACCCACATGTCCTATTTATCCTCCAGTCATAATTAGTTAACTCATCAATCAAATCTGTTAACTAATTAGTCAACCTAGTTAACTGATCAATCAATTCAGTTAACTCCCCAATCAATTCACTTAACTAATTGGTCAATTATGTTAACTCTTCAATCAATTTTGTTAACTCCCCTATTGCATGATGGAGTTTGGACACTTGTCCTCTTTCTATTCGTTACACATTCCTCAACCATTCTCAACCATTGATCTTCTCATTTCTTCTCAACTGTTGATCCTCATTCTTCTGAGTCTATAAATGGAACCTTATTCTTCCATTCTAATCATCCAGGCTATTTGTATTGTTACTCTGCAGAAATCTACCAGCGCGCCTTTGGCACCCCAATACAATTTGCTTGAGATCACCCAAAGCTTTGAAACTCCTCTTCATTGCACATTTATCACCACAACCATTCACTACCGACATTCCTAAAAACAACAAAGGAGTGCACTCTCTGAGGGCCTACTTCATACAAACAAGGACGATCTTGATAGGCAACAATAGAAGCTTTGATTCAAGGAAGGTTTGCACTGTTTTATTCATTGCTTCATTTTATTCAATCTTCTTAGTTTCACTATTCTATTGAGTTATGGGTATTTGATGTTGTCTATTGCATATTCATTGTTTAACCAAATTTTCCTTTAACATTTTTGGCGTCCACTGTTCAATTTTATGTTTTTTGCAAATTTTTGTAGTAAAAATTTGTGTTTCTCTAAACCCCATTATCAAGTTTTGCAAGGATCTATCAAAAGGTGACCTCCTGGGCTGAAACTGACATCACCAACATGATCAGAAGGGTCAAGATCCTTAGAATCACCTATTAATTCATAAAAATTAGAAACTGAAAAAAATCTCTGTGATTTTTTTGAGGGTGCATCCTTTTATCTAGCGGTCCAAAGGGTGCTTCTGTAGGGTGTATCGCTTTATCCAATGGTCCGAAAGGTGTTTCCGCATCCTTTTATCCAACTGTCTAAAGAGATTTTTTGTAGGGTGCATCCTTTTATCCAGCGGTCCAAAGAGTGCTTCCGCAGGGTGCATCCTTTTATCCATCGGTCCAAAGGGTGCTTCCGTAGGGTGCATCGCTTTATCCAACGGTCCGAAGGGTGCTTTCGCATCCTTTTATCCAACTATCCGAAGAGCTTTTCGCAGGGTGCATCCTTTTATCCAGTGGTCCGAAGAGTGCTTCCGTAGGGTGTATCCTTTTATCCAGCGGTCCAAAGGGTGCTTCTGTAGGGTGCATCGCTTTATCTAGCAGTCCGAAGGGTGCTCCTGCATCCTTTTATCTAACTGTCCTAATAGCTTTTTCGCAGAGTGCATCCTTTTATCCAGCGGTTCGAAGGGTGCTCCCACAAGGTACACCGTTTTATCCAGTTGTCCGAAGGGTGCTTCCACATCCTTTTATCCAGTGGTCCGAAAGGTGCTTCCGTAGGGTGCATTGTTTTATCCAACAATTCTCCATCCCACCTTCTTCTACATGCCATAAGGGCGGTATCTTTTTCTTTTTGCCATAATAGGAGCATACGAACTCATAATCGCGCAAATAAACACTCGTTGGAAAGATAATTCCATGAACTTTACAATGGATTAGGTTTGATCAAGTGATTTTATCATTTTGTAAGCTATTTTTACAGTCAAAGTTCAGCTATCTTTCCAAGCTTAAATCTAGCATTTTTTCTTGGAAACTAATGATTTATCTGTGTAGCTTGACTTAAACACTTGTCAAAGAAAGGAGAAAAGAAACTTCTAATATATCTTATACAGGGTTGAGAGATGGATAGTTTTATTTTCCTTAACACACACATCATAGATTAACTAGGGGAAAAGTAAAACAACTTGCATACAATTCTCATCTAGTTCTAATTAGGAAGGAGTAACCCATTGTTCATGTAACTTGCATACAATTTTCATCTAGTTCTAATTAAGAAAGAGTAACCCATTGTTCATGCAACTTGCATACAATTTTAATCTAACTCTAATTAGGAAAGTAAAACTATACATGCAAATCTCACATAGTTTCTAACTAGGAGGGTGATAACTGAATTATTGCTATCTTGGTTTCATTAATCATTTCTATATGGCTATCTCTTTTAGTTAAGAATATTGCTATCTTGCAAAGGAAAGAATCATTGCTATCTCCTAATCACTTTAAAGTTAACAATTGTGTGTGTGCCCAAGTAAAATAATGCATATAGTTTTTCTCATTTTAATTAGGATTGGATTAACCACTGTCTACTGTGTCTTTAAAATGACAATAGGCTTATGATCTCCCCTTTATTGGGTGACCAGAATGCCAGACTTGTCATTTTGCATGTATAACCTTTAGAGGGGCCTGCCCTTAGATGCTCGCTTGTCCAAGTGGGAATGACCCTAAGTGGTAACAGGCTAGACACCAAGTCCTTCCGAGCCACTATAAATAAATTGTGTTTGGAATGAAAGCTTCAAACAACGAGTGCAGTTGTGTTATATCGATAGCCAACCTCCCCCAAAACCCTCCAAGGTGCAACCCTTGCAGGCTGGGAGACTCCATAATGGAGAGTAGTGCTGCCGCATGTATAACCACTTGAATGGTTGCCTTCATTAAACACCTTTGTTCTGGTGGCCAAAACCCTTTTTATCCATTTGAAGCCTAGGATTTGTACTTGTTCTTTTCTTTTAGTCCAAAAAGAGTAAAAAAAATCACAAAAAAATAACAAAAGATAAAATTATGAAACCTTCTATGTGTTTGCTATGCCTTTGCCATAATCGAAAATCAGAATTCTCAAAAACACTAAGTTTTCAAACCAAAAAAAAAAAAAAGAAAAATCTTGAAAAACATTCCAAAATTCTGCAAAAAACCAAGCAAAAACCAGAATTGCGCATTTGAAATGACCTACAACGCATTTGCTATGACTTTCAGCGCATTTGAAACATTTTGTAGCACATTCAAAACATTACCAGATTGGCTCATTTGTCTCGACTTGTGGTGCATTTGCACTCTGTTATGGCGCATTTACTGTTGCGCATCCAAACCAGTAAGCTTTTTTGGTCTTGTGTCAATGGCAAACCAATTAGAATATATTGGTCAAAAACTCCAATATTTGCAATTACAGATAAACTTAGGTCCCTTGCCCCAAGATTATATAACAATTTCTCAACAAATCCAAGTCTTACAACAAGAAATGACAATCTTGCAAGCTGAACATGCCAGTACTAGCTACGTCTCGCCCCAAAATCGTATACCCTTTTCCCATACTCATGACAAGGCAAGCACCATGCCAAGTTGGAACTCGTATACCATTATGCCTACTAGTCCTCCTTCACCATCTTCTAAGACACATATTCCAAAGCATACCGCTTCTACACCAACACCACCATCGAGTTCCCCAAGCTCTAAACTAACAACCAAGGAATCCTCAGATGATTTCTGGAAAAGAGTTTTTCTAAATTTATACAACCAGAGAAAAGCTAGGGAAAAAGATAAATCCCCTCATTCATCTACCCATACACCTACAAAGGATGTGATCCAAGGGCTACTAGCAGAGAGTCAACCATGTCCCCAAATTCTAGTCCTTGACCTTACAAAAGATGCTTCCAATAACATGTCAAATCCTACAACCCCTTCATGTGATCCTCAATTCCTTGAGCTTATCACAGAGCCTTCTACCATGCACTAAAGTCAAGGTTTGTCACACCTTCATGTTATTGACCAAGAGCTTATCCAAGAGTCTTCTACCTCAACTTCAATTCAAACAACCCAAGAGTTATGTCAAGAGCACACTTTAGAGCATGTGGAAACATCAACCCCTTATCTAAACCAAGATCAAAGTACTCCCATCCGACCCCTGCATAACCTATATCTTTTCCATGATCAAGATACTACCTTTGATGAAGAAGCTATCCATGAGCAACTTGATCCTATGCATGAGCTAGAGATCCAATTTCGGCCCCTCCATAACCTATGTCTTTTCTATGATCAAGATATTATCGTTGATGGAGAACCTATACAAGAGAACATTAATCCCATCGCTCTAAATCCTATCTATGATCAAGATCCCATCTATGATGAAGAGCCTATCTATGATCAAGCAAACCATGAGGATCCTCTAAGCCCACTTTATGCATTCCATGGTCCTGAGCTTATAACCCCATCTAGTCCTATCCAAGTTGTAACACCCCGCCTTGAACACCTTAAAGAAATTCACACTTATACTATTTGAAACAGGAAATTTTTTTTTTTAAATGATTAAGATAACAAGTACTATTAACATATCTAGTTACGACATATTCTTTAAGAATTCAAGGCTGCATTACTTTACAAACCAACTAACATTATTTACAAACATCAGTAACTGATCTATATCCCATGCACAATTAAATAACTTATTCATATTCATTGCATATCGTCAAATAATACAATCTACCTGATTAAATACATAACTGAAATGCTTTCATTACACATAAGTACATCATGACATCATTACATTGCCATTTTTAGACTACATCAGAATTACTTACATTATGAATGTTCTGTTACACAAGTCTGGTACAAGATTATACACATACATCTTCATCAACTGGTACAAGTACAATTGTCTGAAAACTGGGATAAATCTCTTCTGCACATGAACTTGACAAAGAATAACCAATGGATAAGATAGCTCTTCCACCTGACCATGTGGAACCCTAAGGTCCACCCCCTGAGCTAGGAGTTAACATGAGGTCCCAAACAATGATAGTCAGGTAGACGAAAGACAAACAAGAACAAAGGATGACCAAATGCCAATACAACACATGGCAATAACAACACAACATAACTTAACTTCCAGAGGCAACACTTCACAAATGAGGAGAGACTGAACAAGGGATGCTAGGTTGTAGTAGGGAGAGTGTCATCGCACGGTCCTAGCATGGGTTATCCTGACAGCCTCTCACTAGGCGCCGGCCCCATAGGGTGACACATGCGGAATCGACCTTCCTTTCATGAAGACAAGGAAGTCAATCATGCCGACCAGGCCTTCTCTACCCATCCTTAGTCTAACCAAGCACTACAGGTCATGGGAGAGGAATCCATTAATCTTGTTTAATGTGAAATCTACCCTTAGCCCCCTAGTTCCTTTTAGGTTATCACTTGATTAATCTACTTTCAACGGGTTATCCTGACTGCCACTTTGGGCGCCGGCCCCACGTTGAAAGCCACTCTCCTTCCTGACACCTAGTAAACCCTAACCATCATACAAGGCATTATAACATTACTCATATATATTCACTGCAAGGTATAATTCCTCTTGCATTACAAACAGAATCAAACACTACTTGTAATCCATTTCCTATAACCTTACAACAGTTTATTTTTTACAGGTTCCCGGTCTCTCCATATGACAATTACGACAAAATAGGTACAAGACAGTCACAACTAAATAAATATCTTATCCGGGGATATTATATCCACATAAGGCATTAACAACTTTTGACAATTCTACATTCGTAATAAATTGTACTTCATACTCAATGAAAGCCACATGTTTAAAACACCACAACACTAGTACACCTATCCACATGTTGGTTGTACTCAAAACACAAGGAAGTATGCCTCTGGAATTTGGACCATTGACAATTTACCATATTACGACAACAAGAATTCTTAATTCATATACTTCAATACAGTGCTAGAGTTAACACTACAATTCTTTCTCCGTTCAAAGTAAACAACTCGGTAATAAAATCAACAGTGGATTAACTCTTTTTCCAACCAATTGCTTTTAAATTAATACAATAATTAAATTGATACAATACAACTAGTTATCTGAATAAATTACATTCATGATTAACTAAATAACTACAATAACTCAATCTTAAAGAACCACTCGGAACAATTATAATACATTCTATATTATCTTTCTTTCGCCCTTGACTGATTAATTTTACTCATTCAAATGATAAAAGGATTAATAATGCTAGGATGGATGTCTGGCAATTAAACGAGGAAAATTCAATTACGAACATTAATGTTTGTTATTCCTCAAGGTTCTGCCTTCATACGGTCTTTTAGACATTCTAGTGAGCTCAACCAAATGAATCCTTTTATGATGTTTTGAAGATGTCTCTGAAAATGATTTTATCTATGGTGATTTAATTTTGTCAAGGAGAACGATCGTAAATGCGTCTGATGCGAACAGCTTGGGATATTTTACTGATGAGATGTAAAATTGTTATTGACTGTTTTACCATTGACGTGAATGATATGTAACCAGTCTAACGACTTCTGGCCATGTTCAATAAACTTGCAAATTTAATGCATTGACGGTATCCATGAAAACAGTTTTCTCTTTCTCTAACGAAAAGCAATAATCACAAGAAGACAATGATAATCAGGAAAAGACAACTGGAGTTGTTGAAAAGACTACTCACGGCTTCTAACAGTGTTCTTCTTATTCCCAATGCCAAAAATGATTCTTCTTACAGTTGTGCAAATTTCCAAACATAAAGGTATGATTAACATTTCAAATACTATAGAGGTGCCTCTTTTTTTTATGGTCAGACATAAGGTTACACTGTTTAATCTTACTTGTAACTATGATCAGAGAATGCTAACCATTATTCGTTGTTTAAGCTGAGTTGTTCACTTTGCTACACTAGTTACTGTACTGGTTATGAGGAATGTTTTAAGATCTGTTAAACTGAAATCAAATCTGGTAAGAACGCTATGTTACAGCAAATATTTCTGGAGATGATCTGATTGCAGTTTACACACAATGTAAGTACGAATTCCAAGGTGCAGCGCTGGGTCATTGTTCACCAGACATTGGCTGTCAGTAAAAGAAAGACGTCTTAGAAATTGAATGTATAAAATCAAATGAAATACCCCAGTTATCTGTCTACGTGGGACTGCACGCCGGTAGACTATGATTTTCGGAAAGAATGTCTTGTTGCACTGCCACTCAGGGATTGGTAAAGATAAAGCATTGGAACATCTTATCATTCGTCCTACTTATAAGACAGAAAACCAATAGACAGCGGTTGACTGGCAATCCTATCCTATGTGTTAAGTCCACACTACTTATCACTTGTCTCATGTCTGGCATAAGAAGGATTCGCCTATTTCATTGGCTCGATAATAAAT
This sequence comes from Cunninghamia lanceolata, assembly GCA_027924645.1. Lineage (NCBI taxonomy): Eukaryota > Viridiplantae > Streptophyta > Pinopsida > Cupressales > Cupressaceae > Cunninghamia > Cunninghamia lanceolata. The sequence continues at coordinate 2,355,792 of BSBN01000973.1, read as the reverse complement.
CTGCATTAAACTTGCATTACAGGGTGCAATTTTCATTAATAATCTCTGTCAGATGTGTGCCCAGCCAGAAGGATATGTATCCAAAATAAAAGAAACTTCAATAATCAAAATTGAAAGAATTCGTGGCATTCAGAAATTCAGAGGTTTGATGCCTTCCTAACAGCAATCGCTCTCCTTTACCAGTAGCGCCTCCTCCAATAGTGGGGACAGAGGCCAGAGAAGAGTGTTCCGTCAGGGTCGAAGGGGAGACGTTCCCAGAAGACAAGGAAATAAAGTGGCGAAGGATCTCTGGACAAACATCTGCCTTAAAGCTACCGTTGGAGGATGGAATGAGATAAGGAGCAGCATTAACCTCACCTACTTCTTCCTCGGATGGGCAGCTACTATTTAAACTGGTTAGCAAGGAATGCGCCCTCTGTGCTTGCCAATCTACCCTCTAAGAAGCTCATCCTCTACCATTGCCGTGAAGGTGGAACACTGCTGAAAAGAGAACATCCTCTTATGACAATTTAGGGTTTTTTTTTAATACGATTATGCAAAAGCAAATTGCAGCACTCGATCCATTGTTTATACCTGCTCTCTTTCAAGGAAATAAAACTAGGGTTTGATGACAGATCAAAGATGTCCTTTTTTAAAATTCAATGATGACATAAAACAGAGATCTAAGTATTGCTGTTGTTTTACAAATCAATAGCTAAAACCGTGATAAATTTATAATGCCGATTTATTTGTTTGACAGCTAGTTTCATGACTAAGAGAGGATAAGGAAATTTGCAGAAGGAAATTCTTGATTAAATCTGCGTAAGGGTTTTCAAAAAAATGATATGAGAAACTCTGGGGTGATGTCTAATCTATAACCTCCAATACCTATCTAACTATGTGCCGATCAAAGAACTAGCAGAATTACAGCCTCAACACCATGTTTAAGTTCATTTTTGATAAAACATCTAAGGTAAATTGATGTTTCATAAGAATTCACGATTATACTATGATTTCATCCTTTGAAAAGGAGTAAACATAGAAAGGATAGAATGATTCCACAGGAAGCAATTCAATCTTAAGAATTCCATTTGCAAATAAAGAAGCAATCAACCCAGCATAAACAGATGCAGAATCAGAGGGAGAAATTGAGCATTTAGAAGAACCTGGCTACGACGCCGAATTGAGAATTCTGTTTCAACCGTTGCCATCCAAGCTCCTTCCCAGTCTTCTTCTCTACTCTCCTCTTTAATCCTTCTTCCTCCGCTCTCTTCCTGCAATAACCTTCCCCCTCTTCTCTTTGCAATTCCCTTTTTATTAACAAAACCCCCCTTCCACCTTCGTAGGGATCGGCACATGATCCAAAGCCTCTCCCATTCTTCAAATATTATTTTTATTCAATTAATGATCCCAAGAGGTTATTTTTTTAAAATATAACACATAATTCTGACAAAATTTAATTTTATAACCGACCAACCATAATGTTATTAATAAAATTGTAATATTACATCAATCTATAATTTTATAACTATATTTTAATTTATTTTATTAATTAAGTTGTAAATCACAATTTACAACATGACTACAACTATTTTATTTATTTAAATATTTATTGTAAATAATATTATATTGAACAATACAAAATTTCTTACAATTTTTTTATTTAACAACTATACTTCTAATAAAATAATAATTTATTTACAATAATATTTAACAACTATCGACATTATAATTTCCGTAAAATGATTCTATTTAATGCACAATGATACCTTACACACCTAGACACCTTCAAACCTAATAAGACTTCAAGGTGCAATATTACCTGACAGCAAGTCATGATCGAATGACAACAATAACCACAAGGGTAGACTGACGACCAGACAACACTGACTACGGACCTCACGTTAACTCCAACCAACTAATCCATTGGCGAAGGCACGCTCAGACCTGGTAATTAGGTGGAGTCGGTGCCTAGTACCTGCATCCTGCAGCAACGCATGGTTAAACATAACAAGATATATATCCACATGCAGTCTTATAGTGAATGGAAATCACAGTGGGGTAGGATACTCAGGAGTGAGTAATACGACACTGTTCCATTCACGTTTATAAATAAACAATTAACTATATTGAACAAGATTTTTCGTTTACTAGTCAACAACATAAAATGATCAACTATCTCACAATCCCAAATAGTGAATAACATCAAAACATCTATAACATCTAGTTCATTTATCAAATTCTAAAACATAAAATAACAGAATCCAACATCAACAACTGTTATCATAATGATTAGGTCCATAACGAATTAACAAAATAACAAGAGATCCATCATCTACGATCTAAGATACTGTCATAATGTCCAATACTACTAAGCAAACATCAGTCTGATAGATGACAAGTCGAGGGGCACTACATCCTCCCCCCCTAGGATCAGGCTTACTCCTAGAAGCCTACGAACAAATATGGATATCGCTCTCGCATTCAGGATATATCTTCCCAGGTAGCTGAAGTCTCATTACTAGGATCCCATTGGACCCTTACCTGCTCTATGACTCTGCCCCTGAGAGCGAGTCGCCTGTGCTCCAAAATGCCTACGGGCTCCAAAGCTAGCTGCCCGTCCTCTACCTGCAAGGCATTCCAATCAAGGACATGAGAAATATCTGGATGATAGGGTCTAAGAATAGAAACATGAAATACATCATGGACGCATAACAAGCTAGGCAGCAAAGCAAGACGGTATGCAATAGGACCGATTCTCTCCGAAACCTCGAATGGCCCTACAAAGCGCGGTGCGAGCTTAGAGCCTTTTCCATAATGGATCAGACTCTTTCGCGGACGCACCCGCAAGAACACCTGATCACCCATTAAAAATTGACGATCAAGTCTGTGAGCATCTGCATATTTCTTCTGTCTATCCTGAGCTGCCACCAGATGCTCTCTGATGCGATCAACCTGCTGCTCCATCTCTTGGAGCATTTGTGGTCCTAGGAGAACTCTATCCTCAAGATGATCCCAACTCAAAGGGGTACGACAAGGACGACCATATAGAGCCTGAAAAGGAGACATGCTAATAGAACTATGGTACCCATTATTGTACGCAAACTCCACCAAATACAAATAATCCTCCCAACGGTTTTGTTGATCCATAACATACATTCTGAGCATATCTTCGAGAACCTAATTGACCCTCTTAGTTTGCCCATCAGTCTCTGGATGATAAGATGAACTGAAGTTCAACTGAGTCTCCAATGCATGTTGAAGGGATGTCCAAAGAGCTGAAGTAAAAACTGGATCACGATCAGAGATTATCTTACGAGGAATCCCGTGCAATCTGACTATGTCCTCCATGAAAATTTTGGCCACAAATGAAGCATTATATGAAGATTGGACAAGAGAAAAGTGTGCTACTTTCGTAAGCCTATCTACAGTGACCATTATTGCATCATGACAACGAGAGGACATGGGTAAACCAACTATAAAATCTATTGAAATGATGTCCCATTTCCATTCCAGAATAAGGTGTGGCTGGAGAAGACCTGCGGGGTGTTGATGTTCCGCCTTAACCCTCTGACATTCTAATCATCTCGAAACAAAATCAGCAATATCCCTCTTCATTCTGGCGCAAAAATATATCTGATGAAGGTCTGCATACATCTTCTTGACACCTAGATGAGCAGAATAAGGTGCCCGATGTGCCTCAGTCATGATTAGGGTGCAGAGACCCTCTGTAGAAGGCACATAAATGTGACCTAAATGTCGCAAGAGACCATCCAACTCGATAGAATATCTGGCATATCTACCCTCCAAGGTTCTACCAGACTCAACTTCTGCTTTCACTTCTTGATACCATCTATCTGCATGGAGTGTTGCAAGAATCTGTCCTCTCAAATCCACTCCAAGGGTGATTGATGAAAGTTCATGTCTTCGCCGACTAAGAGCATCTGCCACCACATTCTCCTTACCTTGGATATATTTTACCTCAAAATCATACTCACATAGAAACTCCATCCACCGCCTCTGTCTTGCATTCAGGTTTGGCTGTGTAAATATGTACTGTAAACTTCGGTGATCACTGTGTAGCTCAAACCGATGACCCAGTAAGAAGTGTCTCCATCTTACTAATGCATGTACAACTGCAGCTAACTCTAGGTCATGTGTAGGATAGTTCAACTCATGATCTTTGAGTTTACGGGACTCATAGGCTATCACAAGGCCTTCCTGCATTAAAACTGCTCCTAAACCTTCCAAAGATGCATCAGTACATACCACAAAATCTCCGGTAGGATCAGGCACTGCTAGAATAGGTGCACTAGTTAACCTCTCCTTAAGAGTCTGAAAAGCTGCTTGACACTGTTCTGACCAAGTGAACTTCTTTCCTTTTCTCTGAAGAGAAGTTATAGGGTGAGCTATCTTTGAAAATCCTTCCAGAAATCGTCGATAATAGCCTACTAAGCCCATGAAACTACGAACCTCAGAAACATTGGTAGGAGCAGGCTAATCCATGATAGCTTGAATCTTTGAAGGATCCACCGCAATACCCTTATCGGAAATAACATGTCCCAAATATTTCACTTCTGTTTGAAAGAAATCACATTTAGCCAGATTTACATATAACTGATTTTCTCTTAAACATTGCAGAACCTGTCACAAATGGTTTTCATGCTCCTCCATAGACCTTGAATAAATCAATATATCATCTAAGAAGACAAGAACAAATCTATCAAGATAGGTACGGAATACACCATTCATCAGGCTCATAAATACTGATGGTGCATTTGTCAACCCAAAAGGTACAACAGTGAACTCATAATGCCCATAACAGGTGCGAAATGCTGTCTTGTGGATGTTAGCCTCAAAGATACGCAACTGATGATATCCTAACTTTAGGTCTATTTTTGAAAACACCTTAGCTCCCTTGATCTGATTAAAGAGGTCATCAATCCGTGGCAATGGGTATCTGTTCTTCACAGTCACCTTATTAAGCTGTCGATAGTCTATGCATAACCGCAGAGATCCATCCTTTTTCTTCACAAAAATGACTGGTGCTCCCCATGGAGAGACACTAGGATGAATGAATCCCTTCGCTAATAACTCTTCTAGCTGCAAACGAAGCTCCTTAAGCTCCTGGGTAGTCATCCGATATGGAGCTCGTGAAATAGGTTCTGCTCTGGGAATAAGGTCTATCTTAAAATCAATATCACGCTTCGGTGGCATACCCGGGATCTCACTATGAAAGACATCTTCATACTCCTTGAGAATAGGATGATCGTCAAGGGATGTCTCCCTACTCTCCCTAAAATCTAAGTCATTAACCGTTACTGCAAACAACTTGCATCCTTGATGCAAACATCTCTTCAATTGCATAGCAGAAATCATGCGCAAAGAGATGGGTCTCTGAATCCCAACCACTTCTACTTCATTGCCTGCTTCATCAACACACCTCACTAATTTGTGGTGACAGTCTATCACTGCTTGATGAGCATCCAACCAATCCATTCCCAACACTATGTCATAGGATCCTAGTGGTATAATACGAAGATCTGCTGTGGTAGACAAAGGACCTATCCTCAACTCGCAACCATACACAAGAGAGTCTACTGATACCCTAGATCCCGAGGCCAATTCCACCTTCCACTTAACATCTTGCTTTGCTACCACTAATTTACAACGCTCTACAATAGAAGGGGAAATGAAAGAATCTGAAGCACCAGAGTCAAAAAGAATAGAAATAGTAATACCTCGCAAGAGACTTGTAGTCTCCACAACGGTACCTTGGTGCTCTGCTTGGTGATTATCTACTGCCACAAACACCCTATGTGACCTGCCTACATCCTCGACAGTTGGCTCTGAAGCTGCGGGCCTCTGTCCAAAACCTGAAGTATTCTTACGTGGACACTGTCTAGCAATGTGGCCCTGCTGACTACAAGAGAAACATCCTGTTCCCCTACCAAAACCTCCACCGCCTACAGGAGCATTTGACTGCTGAAAACTTCCTCTACTTGCTGCAGATTGTGTGCTCTATGCTGGTTGACTGACACGATCACGTTTAACCCTCTGCCAACTTCAATCCTTTCTGGAATGAAGTCTACTACCTTGCTGATATTGAGAGTTTCTCGACTTCATCTGGGAATACTGTTGTTGTTGCTGTCCACTCTTAGAAGGTACATGATGACTCCTCAAGTTACCTGTTGTGTGAGACTGACCACCTCGGAAACCAAAACCTGCTTGAGATGTGCTACCAATCTGTACACCTGTATGACCCCCTAGGGCCATGGTCAAGTTCTCCTCCACCAATAGAGCCTTCTCAACTGCTACCTCCATGGTCTTTGGCTCGAAAACACGAACTCCTCCACTGATGCATGCATTCAGACCTCTAATAAAATGCTCGACTAACATGGCCTCGTCGTTTCCAATGCCTGCATACTGCTTGAGTTCATAAAACCTGCGCTCATACTGTTCCACTGTCATGGCCATCTGTCTCAACCCATGGAACTCATCTGCTCGACGTTGCCTCCAGTGGTCAGATAGAAATCGAGCTCTGAACCTTTCCAGAAATAGTTCCCATGATACTGTCACAATATCTAAATGCAACTTTTGTTCCTCTAGTCGCCACCATGTAGAGGCAAACCCTCTGAGATGCATGATGGCACATCGTGCCTTAGTGTTGCTACCATATGGATTCATAGCAAAGCACCTCTCCAAATCAATTAGCCATGTCTCTACTTCCATACCGCTACCAGAACCATCGAACGTAGGAGGCCGAGCTCTCATAAGGTCTCTCATGTGGCCTGCAAGAATAGCTTCTTGTTCAGCTGTGATTTCTCTCCTTCTGGGAGATCATTCTCTTTCTCTCTCTTTTGGTTGTTCCATCTCCTGCCTAGGACCAAGACGAGCAAGAACCTCCTCAAGGAGATGGCGTAGTTGAGCAACCTCGGGCTGATCCTGATTCTCTTGATTCTCACTTCCACCTTCTTGTGTACTCTCATGAGGGGAACTAGGAGGAGGGCTGTTAACAACACCTCTCCCACGACCCCTACCTCGTCCATGACCTCGGCCTCGTACCCTAGGCATCTTCCTAGACAACACATCCAAGAACAACTTCAGGTTGCTAGGCGAGGGCTATGAATGAATATGTTCTTTAGAGTTTAAGCAACTATCATAGCTTAATGGGCTAATTATAAAACTAGAGTACCCAGTGTTAGAAACCTAGCTCTGATGCCAGATGTAACGCCCTGCCTTGAACACCTTAAAGAAATTCACACTTATACTATTTGAAATAGGAATTTTTTTAAAAAAAAATGATTAAGATAACAAGTACTGTTAACATATCTAGTTACGACATATTCTCTAAGAATTCAAGGCTGCATTATTTTACAAACCAACTAACATTATTTACAAACATCAGTAACTGATCTATATCCCATGCACAATTAAATAACTTATTCATATTCATTGGATATCGTCAAATAATACAATCTACCTGATTAAATACATAACTGAAATGCTTTCATTACACATAAGTACATCATGACATCATTACATTGCCATTTTCAGACTACATCAGAATTACTTACATTATGAATGTTCTGTTACACAAGTCTGGTACAAGATTATACACATACATCTTCATCAACTGGTATAAGTACAATTGTCTGAAAACTGGGATAAATCTCTTCTGCACATGAACTTGACAAAGAATAACCAATGGATAAGATAGCTCTTCCACCCGACCATGTGGAACCCTAAGGTCCACCCCCCGAGCTAGGAGTTAACATGAGGTCCCAAACAATGACAGTCAGGTAGACGAAAGACAAACAAGAACAAAGGACGACCAAACGCCAATACAACACATGGCATTAACAACACAACACAACTTAACTTCCAGAGGCAACACTTAACAAATGAGGAGAGACCGAACAAGGGATGCTAGGTTGTAGTAGGGAGAGTGTCATCTCACAGTCCTAGCATGGGTTATCCTGATAGCCTCTCACTAGGTGCCGACCCCCATCTATGGTTATCCTGACAGCCTCTCACTAGGCGCCGGCCCCATAGGGTGACACATGCGGAATCAACCTTCCTTTCATGAAGACAAGGAAGTCAATCATGCCGACCAGGCCTTCTCTACCCATCCTTAGTCTAAACAAGCACTACAAGTCATGGGAGAGGAATTCATTAATCTTGTTTAATGTGAAATCTACCCTTAACCCCCTAGTTCCTTTTAGGTTATCACTTGATTAATCTACTTTCAATGGGTTATCTTGACTACCACTTTGGGCGCCGGCCCCATGTTGAAAGCTACTCTCCTTCCTGACACCTAGTAAACCCTAACCATCATACAAGGCATTATAACATTACTCATATATATTCACTGCAAGGTATAATTCCTCTTGCATTACAAACAGAATGAAACACTAGTTGTAATCCATTTCCTATAACCTTACAACACTTTATTTTTTATAGGTTCCTGGTCTCTCCATATGACAATTACGACAAAACGGGTACAAGACAGTCACAACTAAATAAATATCTTATCTGGGGATATTATATCCACATAAGGCATTAACAACTTTCGACAATTCTACATTCGTAATAAATTGTACTTCATACTCAATTAAAGCCACATGTTTAAAACACCACAACACTAGTACACCTATCCACATGTTGGTTGTACTCAAAACACAAGGAAGTATGCCTCTGGAATTTGGACCATTGACAATTTACCATATTACGACAACAAGAATTCTTAATTCATATACTTCAATACAGTGCTAGATTTAACACTACAATTCTTTCTCCGTTCAAAGTAAACAACTCGGTAATAAAATCAACAGTGGATTAACTCTTTTTCCAACCAATTGCTTTTAAATTAATACAATAATTAAATTGATACAATACAACTAGTTATCTGAATAAATTACATTCATGATTAACTAAATAACTACAATAACTCAATCTTAAAGAACCACTCGGAACAATTATAATACATTCTATATTATCTTTCTTTCGTCCTTGACTGATTAATTTTACTCATTCAAATGATAAAAGGATTAATAACGCTAGGATGGATGTCTAGCAATTACACGAGGAAAATTCAATTACGAACATTAATGTTTGTTATTCCTCAAGGTTCTGCCTTCATACTGTCTTTCAGACATTCTAGTGAGCTCAACCAAATGAATCCTTTTATGATGTTTTGAAGATGTCTCTGAAAATGATTTTATCTATGGTGATTTAATTTTGTCAAGGAGAACGATCGTAAATGCGTCCGATGCGAACAGCTTGGGATATTTTACTGATGAGATGTAAAATTGTTATTGACTATTTTACCATTGACGTGAATGATATGTAACCAGTCTAACGACTTCTGGCCATGTTCAATAAACTTGCAAATTTAATGCGTTGATGGTATCCACGAAAACAATTTTCTCTTTCTCTAACGAAAAGCAATAATCACAAGAAGACAATGATAATCAGGAAAAGACAACTGGAGTTGTTGAAAAGACTACTCATGACTTCTAACAATGTTCTTCTTATTCCCAATGCCAAAAATGATTCTTCTTACAGTTGTGCAAATTTCCAAACATAAAGGTATGATTAACATTTCAAATACTATAGAGGTGCCTCTTTTTTTTATGGTCAGACATAAGGTTACACTGTTTAATCTTACTTGTAACTATGATCACAGAATGCTAACCATTATTCGTTGTTTAGGCTAAGTTGTTCACCTTGCTACGCTGGTTACTGTACTAGTTATGAGGAATGTTTTAAGCTCCGTTAAACTGAAATCAAATCTGGTAAGAATGCTATGTTACAGCTAATATTTCTAGAGATGATCTGATTGCAGTTTACACGCAATGTAAGTATGAATTCCAAGGTGTAGCGCTGGGTCATTGTTCACCAGACATTGTCTATCAGTAAAAGAAAGACGTCTCAGAAATTGAATGTATAAAATCAAATGAAATACCCCATTTATCTTTCTACGTGGGACTGCACACCGGTAGACTATGATTTCTGGAAAGAATGTCTTGTTGCACTACCACTCAGGGATTGGTAAAGATAAAGCATTGGAACGTCTTATCATTCGTCCTACTTATAAGGCAGAAAACCAATAGACAGCGGCTGACTGGCAATCCTATCCTATGTGTTAAGTTCGCACTACTTATCACTTGTCTCACGTCTGGCATAAGAAGGATTCACCTATTTCATTGGCTCGATAATAAATTTGCATTAAACTTGCATTACAGTGTGTGATTTTCATTAATAATCTCTGTCAGATGTGTGCCCAGCCAGAAGGATATGTATCCAAAACAAAAGAAACTTCAATAATCAAAATTGAAAGAATTCGTGGCATTCAGAAATTCAGAGGTTTGATGCCTTCCTAACAGCAATCGCTCTCCTTTACCAGTAGCGCCTCCTCCAATAGTGGGGACAAAGGCCAGAGAAGAGTGTTCTGTCATGGTTGAAGGGGAGACGTTCCCAGAAGATAAGGAAATAAAGTGGTGAAGGATCTCTGGACAAACATCTACCTTAAAGCTGCCGTTGGAGGATGGAACGAGACAAGGAGCAGCATTAACCTCACCTACTTCTTCCTCGGATGGGCAGCTGCTATTTAAACTGGTTGGCAAGGAATGCGTCCTCTGTGCTTGCCAATCTACCCTCTAAGAAGCTCATCCTCTACCATTGCCATGAAGGTGGAACACTGCTGAAAAGAGAACATCCTCTCATGACAATTTAGGGTTTTTTTTTAATACAATTACGCAAAAGCAAATTGTAGCACTCGATCCATTGTTTATACCTGCTCTCTTTCAAGGAAATAAAACTAGGGTTTGATGACAGATCAAAGACGTCCTTTTTTAAAATTCAATGATGACATAAAATGGAGATCTAATTATTGCTGTTGTTTTACAAATCAATAGCTAAAACCGTGATAAATTTATAATGCCGATTTATTTGTTTGACAACTAGTTTCATGACTAAGAGAGGATAAGGAAATTTGTAGAAGGAAATTCTTGATTAACTCTGCGTAAGGGTTTTCAAAAAACTGATATGAGAAACTCTGGGGTGACATCTAATCTATAACCTCCAATACCTGTCTAACTATGTGCCGATCAAAGAACTAGCAGAATTACACCCTCAACGCCATGTTTAAGTTCATTTTTGATAAAACGTCTAAGGTAAATTGATGTTTCCTAAGAATTCACGATTATACTATGATTTCATCCTTTGAAAAGGAGTAAACACAGAAAGGACAGAATGATTCCGCAGGAAGCAATTCAATCATAAGAATTCCGTTTGCAAATAAAGAAGCAATCAACCCAGCATAAACAGATGCAGAATTAGAGGGAGAAATCAAGCATTTAGAAGAACCTGGCTACGACGCCGAATCGAGAATTCTATTTCAACTGTTGCCATCCAAGCTCCTTCCCAGTCTTCTTCTCTACTCTCCTCTTTAATCCTTCTTCCTCCGCTCTCTTCCTGCAATAACCTTCCCCCTCTTCTCTTTGCAATTCCCTTTTTATTAACAAAACCCCCCTTCCATCTTCGTAGGGATCGACACATGATCCAAAGCCTCTCCCATTCTTCAAATATTATTTTTATTCAATTAATGATCCCAAGAGGTTATTTTTTTTAAATATAACACATAATTCTGACAAAATTTAATTTTATAACCAACCAACCATAATGTTATTAATAAAATTGTAATATTACGTAAATCTATAATTTTATAACTATATTTTAATTTATTTTATTAATTAAGTTGTAAATCACAATTTACAACATGACTGCAACTATTTTATTTATTTAAATATTTATTGTAAATAATATTATATTGAACAATACAAAATTTCTTACAATTTTTTTATTTAACAACTATACTTCTAATAAAATAATAATTTATTTACAACAATATTTAACAACTATCGACATTATAATTTCCGTAAAATGATTCTATTTAATGCACAACGATACCTTACACACCTAGACACCTTTGAACCTAATAAGACTTCAAGGTGCAATATTACCTGACAGCAAGTCATGATCGAATGACAACAATAACCACAAGGGTAGACTGACGACCAGACAACACTGACTACGGACCTCACGTTAACTCCAACCAACTAATCCATTAGCGAAGGCACACTCAGACCTGGTAATCAGGTGGAGTCGGTGCCTAGTACCTGCATCCTGCAGCAATGCACGGTTAAACATAACAAGATATATATCCACATGCAGTCCTATAGTGAATGGAAATCACAGTGGGGTAGGGTACTCAGGAGCGAGTAATATGACACTGTTCCATTCACGTTTATAAATAAACAATTAACTATATTGAACAAGATTTTCCGTTTACTAGTCAACAACATAAAATGATCAACTATCTCACAATCCCAAATAGTGAATAACATCAAAACATCTTTTACATCTAGTTCATTTATCAAATTCTAAAACATAAAATAATAGAATCCAACATCAACAACTGTTATCATAATGATTAGGTCCATAACGAATTAACAAAATAACAAGAGATCCATCATCTACGGTCTAAGATACTGTCATAATGTCCAATACTACTAAGCAAACATCAGTCTGATAGACGACAAGTCGAGGGGCACTACACAAGTTCCAACAAATTCCACTTCCTTTGATGAGACACTTGCCTCCCAAGCAAGCATAGAAGATCAAACCAAAAATACTCCTCCACCATCCATTACTGACCATGCTGTAAATCCCCCACCATATATTCTTGGTCTTACTGCCTTTATTCATGAGTGTTCCTCCTTAGAACAGCAGCCACCATTATCCTCTATCTCATCTTCTCCATCCAATAAGGAACTTGTGCCTAATGTTCCACCTACACATAATCGCGCTATCCACCACATACTCCAACATATGAACTATCAAGGTAAAGGCTTAGGCCTTCACGAACAAGGTATTTTGGAGCCCGTCCATGTCAATGTTCCTCCTCCTTCATATGGCCTTGGATACATACCCCAAGGTGAACAATCTCAAGATGTTGGTACTTCCTCCACTCCTTCAAAATCCCCCACTTTCCATCGCAAACCTTATCATATCCCCAAAACGTATGTCGCCATTCCACATCCATCATCCTACAATTGTCAAAAGCATGTGACCATACACCTTCCACCATCCAATCTACCTCCGCTACTTCCAACTCCTAATATCCCTCCATGCATTTTACCACCACTTCTTCCAAAACCTTATCCATCCATCTATGAATCTTCTAACAATCCCAATCATGGCCAACAAATGCACATGTTGTATAAACAAAGAATGTCCTCCAACTCAACTTCCACCATCCCACGAGAATTCAACAATATAAATTTGGATGCCTCTACCTATAAAGTAAAAAATCCTAAGAGTCCTCATGACCCAGGATACAAAAGCCAGGAATCAAAGAAACATCCTTCTCCAGAGATGCATGCACCCACACACCTATATGCCAAATTGAAAAAGGTGTGGGTTCGCATCCAACAAATAATTACCTTTGAAGCTGCACAAAAGCTACCTACACCCAAGCCCATACCTCCACATGTACTATCTAAAAGCAAAATGGTTTGGGTACCTAAGAAAAAAGCCCTCAAGATACATGAGGCATCCACCTCTCAAGAATCTCAACCATCTACTTTCTACCATTCCATCCATAAGTCTCAAATTCTTCCATCCCACATGACAAGTAACAATCAGAAAACTACTCAGTCTATGTGGATCCCTAAATGCCTAAGTCATTCATCCACAAGCAAAAGTCTTCATTGCTTCCTACACTACTTTCCCATCACCAGCTTCAATATTTATCATGGTATGTGCAACCGTTGGTCATGATTCCCTTCCATTCCACAACATTTTCATATACCTCCATCTCCCTTTCCTTCCACTGTTATCCTACATATCTTCCTCATCCTATTCCTATGGTCCATGCTTTTGCATAAACCTTCCCCCCATATTCTGCATCATAATCTACTGTCTACCTATGCCATATCACTTTCATGCAATCCCCTACCAACATCTATGAGCGACACTTGACATGGTCGATACGACAACATCCATCTAGTGAGACTGTCACCTTTCAAGGAACTAGATACTTGAGTCTCTCCCTTCTGTATTCACCTTCTCCTATTCAAAAAAAAAGAAAGAAAGAAAGAAAAAATGAAAAAAGTAAAGAAAAATCCCTTCGTCCAATGGTGAAAATCTAGCAAACAGGCGCCTTGGATAAGTACCATGATGGAAACTTGGTAAACAGGTGTCGTGTGTAAGTTGATCTTCTATGTTACCTACACTTGGGGGCACCTTGTCTCATCAGCCTATCACTCTTCTCCTATCAGTTTCCTTCCATACCATTTCCTATCCTGTCCCATCCATCCATCCAATCTTCCTTTCCTCTATTCTATGGTCTTGATGAAGATTGGGGGCACAATGTTGACAAATGTTTTAGATGTCTCTTGACATACCTTCTCCCTCCAAACCATGCAAATCCTTCATTACCCTCTCATCTTCCTATCGTCGTAAGCATTGCCATGAAAAATCCCAAGTATTCTACCTACAATGGGGCATGTTATTCTTATGCGACATAGTCCTTGGAGATCACATTCTTGTTTCCTTCTATCCACTATTGCCCATCCTCATACCTACCCATTCCATTCTTTATCACCCGTACATCTACCTATCCGTGGTGTTTCCTTGTCATTGGTATCATCTCTTCCATATTGTGTCTTGTCTAATCCATATTTGTTCCATATTGTGTCTTGTTTGATCCATATCTGCTCCATGTCTGATCCATATCTATTCCATATCGTGTCTTATCTGATCCATATCTATTCCATGTTTGATCCATATCTGTTCCATATCATGTCTCATCTGATCCATATCTTAGGTCCGTTAGGGTTTACTCCAAACTACGTTGCCTTTGTGTCGTCACGTAGGCAAGGCCATTTAGCAATGAGCCCCTAAGGCACTAGGTCAGTCCCTTAGGGTCCGTTTCCCCATTAAAGATTGTGGAATCCTTCACTAGGCAAGCAAGCACAAGCAGAACCTGCTCTTCAAACAACAATTTGATGCACGACATTTTAACCTATCCAAGACAAAGCAAAGAAAATACCCAAGGCCTTCTAAATGATTTTTACTCAAAATTAAGGGAAGAAACAAATGCATCTAAATGTAAAAATGTTTTATGAATTGGAAACATGGTTAAAAACATTGAGTCTTGATTTATGCTATCATGCCTTTCTATGCTACTCGAGGATGCGAAAAGCTAGAGATGCTATGATGGGGGCATGATTATTTTCTTTGTTTGTTGTTTGTGGATTAATCTTTAGTAATGTGAAACCTTGTCTAAGGACATGATCAGTGAAAGATCATCGAGGACATCCAAGGTCTAACATGAACGGGGGCAATCCTTGTTTTTTGATACACAAGAAGTACTCAGATCATCTTGGTTCAATTATACCTCGATGCTTGTATTAACTTGCTAAATCAAAATCCATGCAGTACTCAGGTCATCTTGGTTCAATTATACCTAGATGCTTGTATTAACTTACAACATTTCAAAAAAAGTACCAAAAAAATGCCCAATGATGAAATAAAGCACTTCAAAATACTTGCACCGTCAAGATGTCAAAAGCAAAGCATCCATTATACATCCATACATCCATATCCCATGCAATAAAAGATCCACAAAATGCAGAGTATCAATGTTTATAAAAGCTTATGATTCCTTCTATCGAGTCATTCTTCTATCAATTAGTATTCTATCTATTGTTGTGGTCAATTCTTCTCAATCCAGTCAATTCGAGCAATGATCCTAATGCAAGTCTATCCTTAATCCATACCAATCAAGTCAAGTCAATCTTGTCAAATGATCCAATCACAATCAGTGGTCTTGTTCCTTGTCTGGTCGTAAACCAACTCAATCAATTATAATCAATCAATTGTCTTATACAGGATGTGGCATTGTCAAAATCAGACCAACACATGCATCTTACACAACATGCTTCATTTCCTAAAACTAGACATTATCCTTCGTGTTTACTCTAGGGATCTATCATTCCCTGTCATGACAACATGCCTGCTGTGTTGGTCTAGGGATATATCGTTCCCCACCATGACAACACTGTCGTATATCATTATCAGTATATTGTTGGTTTACCGCTTGATAGGGGCAATACCTTGTTTATTCTTGCGTCATTTGTGCATACTTGCTTGCTTGCTTGTGTGTGTCATCATTTCATCTTGCATTGCATATCATTCAACTCTTTCTTCAACTGATTTCTTCATTCTAACCTAGCTTCCCTTCGTCTTCGTGAGATTGTCCGTCTCACGCCTTTTGCCTTCTTCCCGTCTAATCTCCTGAGGGGGCATACTATAGTCATAACTTGTACCAGGGGCAAACTGGGGCATGTATCATCATTCAAGCAACCGATTTCTTTGAAGCAATGTTGTAAACTGCATTGCATCAAAGAGGGGCAAAATGTATATGCCTAAAAATGACGCAATTCATTCTAAATAAATATTCTTAATATTTATTCCCTTCTTATTTCCTTCTATCAATTGAATAAATATTCTAAATTTATTTGATTGGTTCATTATCCCATAATTAAATAAAATCAATTTATTTAATTAAATTCCCTAAATTCTTCTAATGTCTCACATAATTAAATAATCCTACATTATTTAATTAATCATAAATTCCTCTATCCTAAGTCCTAATTCCATAAATCCACCTCATCTTTCCACCTCACCTTTGCCACCTCGCCATGTTGCACATGTAATTAAATATTTTAAATATTTAATTAGCTAATATTCCCTCACCCACATGTCCTATTTATCCTCCAATCATAATTAGTTAACTCATCAATCAAATCTGTTAACTAATTAGTCAACCTAGTTAACTGATCAATCAATTCAGTCAACTCCCCAATCAATTCACTTAACTGATTGGTCAATTCTGTTAACTCTTCAATTAATTTTGTTAACTCCCATGTTGCATGATGGAGTTTGGACATTTGTCCTCTTTCTATTCGTTACACATTCCTCAACCATTCTCAACCATTGATCTTCTCATTTCTTCTCAACCGTTGATCCTCATTCTTCTGAGTCTATAAATGGAACCTTATTCTTCCATTCTAATCATCTAGGCTATTCGTATTGTTACTCTACATAAATATACCAACGTGCCTTTGGCACCCCAATACAATTTGCTTGAGATCACCCAAAGCTTTGAAACTCCTCTTCATTGCACATTTATCACCACAGCCATTCACTATCGACATTCTTGAAAACAACAAAGGAGTGTACTCTCTGAGGGCCTGCTTCATACAAACAAGGATGATCTTGCTAGGCAACAATAGAAGCTTCGATTCAAGGAAGGTTTGCACTGTTTTATTCATTGCTTCATTTTATTCAATATTCTTAGTTTCACTATTCTATTGAGTTATGGGTATTTGATGTTGTCTATTGCATATTCATTATTGATCCTATTTTACCCTAACACATCCTTCTTCTTAACAAAAATAATCAGAGAACCCCAAGGTGAGACACTAGGTTTGATTAAACCTTTTACCAACAATTCTTGTAATTGTGTTGTCATACGGTAGGGTGCTTTTGATATAGGCTCAGATCCTAGTTTAATGTCAATAGCAAAATCAAAAACCCTCTTAGGAGGCAATCCTGGAAGTTCTTCTGGAAACACATCCTGAAATTCCCAAAGAACAGGATACTTTTCTCCAAAAGATAAACTAGGGTTTTCTACCCATTCCTCCACTTGTTCCATTTTGATTGCAAATAACTGACAACCTTTCCTTCTAGCCCTTTTTAATTTCTTGGTAGAGATAGTTCTGATTTTAACTTCTCTTTGAATCCATTGGAATTGGGTTAGATTTCCCAAATCATCTAAGCATTCAACTATTTTTGAAAAATAGTCAACCTTAGCTCTATGTTTCCATAACCAACTCATTCCTAGGATTACATCATAGGAACCTAGGGGAGCTACATAAAGGTTTACTTTAGTTGAGAAACTAGGGAGATCAATCTTGGCTTCAAACAAACATTGCTGTACCTGAGCCTTGGATTGGTTAGCATATTCTACTGACCAAGGTTTGGACATGTAACCAACTTTTCTAGAAAATTTATCCAAAATTCTAGGAGAAACAAAGTTTTTAGTGGCTCCTGTATCAATCAAAATAGATATAGGGACTCCAAACAAAGTACCTATCATCTCAATGGGTGTGATTTTATACTCTACTTGATGATTATCGAGAGATGCATGAATCCTTTATTGGAATGCTTCTTACTGAGTAGGTAGTGCAATACCTCTTTGCTGACCATTTTGATTTTTGTTAGGGCAGCAATTTACATAGTGGTCGCCCCCACAAGTAAAGCATCCTCCAATGGGTCCTTTCTTATTTGAAGTCTTCCCATTGTTATCCTCATTTATTTTGTAGTTGCCATTCTTCTTCTCATTATGAGATCCACCTTTGTTCTTCTGAGGTACTTTATCTTTTCTCTTGTTATCATAGCTCTTTTCATACCTTTTCATGTAGGGTTGATTGTTAGGAGTTCCATTAAACCTTATGCGGCTTCTATCACGATAAGCCGAGATGGATTTTAGCTTTTGCTCTTGCTTGATCACCTTCTCATATACTTGATCCATTGTTGTGGGACCATGTACATCCACTTCACCACCAATTTGAACATTTAAGCCCATGATGAATTTTTAGATCCTGAATCTCTCATCCTTTTGAAACTGTGGAACATATTTCAGGAGTCGAGTGAAATTTTCTCCATATTCCACTACTGTCATATCTCCTTGTCAAAGGTTCTGAAAATTAGTTAGTTTCTGATCAAAATAGAGTTGTAACCATCTTTTGCAAAAGAGTTCCACGAACTCATCCCAAGTTACCCTTAGAGAGCTTAAATTCAATTTCATATTTTTATTCATCCACCAAGTGGATGCTTCTCCTGCTAGTTGGAATTCTCCCCATACTGCCTTGGTCACCTCTGAGTAATTTCTTATCTCAAAATACTTTTCTATCTCTGTTAACCAAGCTTCTGTAACATCTCCAATTTCTGTCCCATCAAATTTTGGTGGAGTAACCTTCTTCATATCCTTTGAGAGCTCCAAGGTCAATCTATCCCTTGCCTCTTTATGAGGTTCGGTACTCTTACTTTGATCTTCATTATTTTCTCCACTTTCACCATGAGAGTTTTCACCTCCTCCCTCAGTATTCCCTTTGTCATCCACCTTCTTTTCCAAATCACCCAATCTTTTCTTGGTTTCCTCAAGCATGGTTATGATTTGGTCTAGCTTATTATTTGGTGGGTGGTTTTCCTCTTCACTTTCTCCTTGGTTAGTTCTTGTCTGCAACATGTTTATCGATTTCTCACCCCTAAGAATATTGAGTTGTCCATTAGTTCAAGATTATAATGTAACCCATTAAATCTAAACATAATATTCAATTTAAACAATAGTTTGGCACAAAAACAACTCTTTTTTTTTTCATTTCCAAAGTAAAGAGTATTCTTCTTTATACAAGAAATGAATTCAAAAGTCATGCTCAAGAGGAGTATATCCTTCGGACTCATTTTCAGATACATAATCCTAAGTAATATAACCCTCTGACTCACTATCGGACCTAACTTCTATAATCTCAACAGTTGGGGGTATGCAGGGATCTCGCCTAACCATAGTTGTTTTCTCATTGGACATATACTCTACGATTTTGGTAGTGATCTTAACTCTTTCTTTGTTTTCCTTTCTCACTCACTTGATTTGAGTTAAGATAGTCACTAGAGTTTCAGTATCACTTAAGCAAATGTCACTTTCATCATTGGTTCCCTCAAAGGTTTTGATAATGGCCTCACATTCTCTTTTTGCTTTAAGGAAACATTGACTCTAATTAATAGACTTTCTTGTTGTCTTCTTAAAATGTGCCATCCTAGCACAAAAATTTTCAAACATTAGCTAACCGCATAATGTTGACTACAGGAAAGCATAATGGTCTCATAAGCCCTAGTGCTGAACCTGGCAGCTTTGATACCATATGTAACATCCACGTTCTAAAAACATAGTAAAACTAGAGATAGAGAAAAATTTTCTTTTATTCAACAAATAATCAAGTAACTACAATTACAAGATTTCTTTTTGCAAAATATAATAAACCATATTGTCTTTCTCATTTACAATGTTTACAAATGTAAAACCATTACATATACATTTTTGGAATAAATATTGCTTCTAAATATCTGACATCTATATATATATAACTTTGATAATGTTTAAAAACTATATATATATATCCTAAGTGTATAACCCTACAAGGTCATTTTCTAATAGACTTAGCCTACTTCAATGTATTGGATCTTTCTAAGAATGATAATATCAAAAAGATAAATACATAAGGGCTCTCCTACAAACCTTATTTCCATCTACCACAATATCTCTAAGTTATTTCATTCGAGGAGTACTATAATTGTCTAAGAATACCCATGATTCTAAGTTCTCATGGATAGAAATCATTTCTGTTATTCTTTAAAAAGAATCTAAACGAGAGAAATACTTTAAATTAATATTACTCCGACTCAAGGTCTTAACTATTCTACTCAAATCTAAGAGTATACTACCAAAGTTCAATCAACTCTAATAAAATTCGAGAGTCTATTGTTTGGTTTTTCTCATAATCATTTCATTGGTTTGCTTCTAACTTAATTAGTATAAAGACTATTTTCCAAGCTCATGACAACTATGTCAATCTCCTACTAAGATAGTCATATTATCCTCATACTAAGATTTGATATGATTATCAGTTTAACAATCAATAAACAAATGGTCTATTGAGAATACTATAATAGAGTACTCACTTGTATTACCAAGCATTAGCCGTATTACTTTGCATTCGTTGCCTTATTAGTTTTCTTAAAAGATCAGAGTGGTTTACTCAAAATGTTATCTACTTTTCCCTAAATTGACACTTAATAGTTTACAACTAAATACTCAAGCATACAGGAGGTTATACCTCTCTGGTGTACTCACATAATCGCCCAAGACACAAGTATGAATAGTTTAGATGATTTCCTCATTGATAATATACATAGAAAACTAAAGAATACCTGGTAATCGATGGCTCGAATTGACAGTATGTGCAAAAAGACACAAAAGTTGACTCTTCTGGTTGCATATTCCCTGTCTCCTTAGCCATGACTCTTCTTTCGCCGTTTCCTATTTGACCCTAACTCTCAAGTTTTTAACCTTTTTAACCTCCACACCTGGCTCAAATTGAGTCATCCTCCTTAATAGCTCAGGCATGACTTCCTTTTTAGTCACCCTACTTCGTACCTTTTCATTAAGATATAGTTGCCAACTTAATAAATACATAACAGTCCATAACACTTTGGTTTTAATAGTCACCACATTTTATGTAAAGTTTCCACTTGTTGATGGAAGATAGCCGTTTTCTTGGCTCGTCGGTTGTGGTGATTATTATCACAGTCATCCTCTTTAAATGAGGCTGACACATCGCTTAAACTTTGCTGATCATTAAAGGATCACTAACAAGTGGTTTGATCCACCACTAATATTTTTGAAGACTCCTCTTTAATGAAAGCCTTCGACTACTTAAGCCTAACATCATTAACTCATTATGAAGTATTATCTTTACTCGATGCTTATATTCAAGTATATCAAATATGATTCACATAACATCACCTCTATATTAGATAGTTATGGTTTAATCAATATAATAATAATATTTAAACAAAGGATTACATGTATTATGATTGGGTTGAGCTCGTCTCCCCATCACAATCCGTCGACAACATACACATCTTGTTAACTCGACGAAAACGTCTTAACATTAAGAATCATTTATAACACCTCAAGGTACCTAATAATGATAAGACAACCATTTTATGACAATAATGTCGTAATATGATGTTTAGATTAATGACAAGGAAAAACATGGATTATTTTGAATGTCATTTATGAAATTATGGGAATGATTATGTTATTATCAATTTAATATTCATATTATGAGATTTGATTTATTATTTGAATAATGATGCACTGATCATAATTTCTTTGGTAACAAGTTTGATACAGGTTTATAGGTTATCAAATGACTCTCGGAGAAAAGAGAGAGAGAGAGTATCTTTCCAGGAGAGAGATATAGACCTCAGGTTATGAGTGGTTTATTTGCCAGACTGAGTATAAGTGTTTAACGAAAATGTGAACCAATGTGTCGTAAGAGGTAAGTGGTTTATTTTGCAAGTATGACCTATAGAACTGATCGATAAGCTTTTTTTAATATGTCTCCAATGCATTTGTACCTTCACTTCTCAAGCAATTTATGATCCTTTTGGCCCATTTAAATATTTTTGAGTGCATTTACACAAGATTAGTAGTGGAGGAATATATCATTGTTAGAAAACATAAAATTTAAGGATTTTGCTCTGTTACTATTGAGTGAAGGGAGAATTTATATTGAGATGTTCTGTCTATTTTGAGATTCAGAATAGACATTACTATATGTATTGATACTTTTGCAAACTTTTTTCTTTCTTCACTAGTTATTATGATTATTGTTATGTGAGACTCTTCTTTCTAGAGTTCATGCTCCATAGGAAGAAGTTTATGCAACTATAAATTACCTTTTTGGATATGCAAGGGTTGGTGGTATCTCTGGACCTATTTCATCCGATTTTGATTTTTAGCATGCTATAGACAACCATGATAATAAAAGGTCTATTGGGTAATTCATTAATATATTTGCTATCATGGTCATCCTATACTCTTGATATTTAGAGCTAGATTATGAATTTATGAAAAGTTTGAGCAATAGATAGAGTCATTTTGATGCTTGACAAATCCCAATTTTGAGTAGTAGGAGAGCCAGAAAGACAAATGCAGAGTTGGGGTTTGTCCTAGGTGGGAGAGTATGCATATCACCATTTCATTAGATGAGGTGCAGATTTTCCAAGGATTCTAAACAAAATGCACATTCCTAATTGGTTATCAACTATGTATGATGTTGCTGCTACAAATATACAATGTTAGATTTTGTTCTAGTTCAAAAGTGTAGATGATGAGCATGATATGTTATGTCCTTATACTTGACTCAGAGAGTACTTGGATAGGTATATTGTACAGTTCTATGTACTCCTAGATTTGTATTCAAGCCTAATGTTGAGTTTACCTATAAGATGAGAGCACATTTAACTCTAGGCTTCACAAAGTTGTTTTAGTTGAATATCCATTCATAAGTTCAATAATTGGATTTCTTTAATTGTTGCAAAAAAAACCCATATTCCTTTTAAACTTAATCATATTGATGTAACTTGATATCACTTTGCAATGGAGTTACTTGGTTTCTCTTTAATCGGTATCTCTTTTATCTTTATTTATCTTCTTCAACAAAATTGATTTTCTTTCCATTTTCATCTAGATAAATGCAAGTGACGACAGTTCTGTGTCAATAATTGAGAGAAAAATTCTTGATGTGGTGCAAATGAATTCTATCATGGCTGATTCCAAGCCAAAGTGATTGGTAAGTTTTTGGTTATATTCTTCAGAAATCCTTTAAATGCCTAAGATCTAGTCTGAATAATGATGATTTCTTTATAGATGATTGATGAAATTGATGGGGCCCTTGGTGATGGGAAGGGTGATGTTGAAGTTCTGCTAAATATGATACAAACTTGTAGAGGTTCTTGACATTTTATGTTAACATTTGTTTAATCTACATACTTTTCTATGGAGTCAGATCTTAAATATTTCTCACATCTGTGATTGTTTGATTCAAATCAATGAATGTGGGTGGCTGAATCCCTAGGTCTACCTTTTGTCAGATATCATCTGTTATTGAGCCCTGTGCTTGGTATAGATTAATTGTCTTGTCATTGCAGTACATGGGAAACAAATTGTTTCAAATATAGAAGGTTACATTGCAGATATGTTATTATTATAGATATTGATGAATAAATATCCTAGCAGGTCCTCAGAGTTAGGACATGAGTAGAACCATTGCCAACCCTAGTATGGACCTTTTCAGATTGTCATCATTTGATATTTATTATCTTCTTGCTAGATGTTAAACTCACTAATTTATGGTTTCAACCAATTATGCAACCTTGATGTTACTCGAAGTTACCACAAAGACACGACTGCTGGGATGTGGGTTGGGGGGTGTCCTAAAGGTTGGGCAAGAAATGGTTATATCAGTATATGAAAAATAAAAATACAAAAACAATGAACAACTCAATATCTATCATAAGACTAAACATGAACATAAAATTATAAATAGCGACACAATTTCATATTAAATATTTCCAACCATAAGCATAAAAATGAATTCTATAAAAGCAAACAATGAACACTATAGTAGTTTTCAGTGAATGAGAGTTGAGCTCAATATTTTTCATTGGCAATAAAGGAACAATAGAAATATGAAAATATCATGAAAGCATACTAACTATAACTATATAATCTTTGTTGTATGAGAAAAGTGTGGAAACATGTCTTCTAATAGATATCCTTTTAAAAACCATTTGGCGTCTGCCTTTTTGCAGATCAAGAATCCTATGCAGAATTTTTAGTAGTTTGGCTACTATGGCCAACTCTTGTGTTGAAATGCAATGGCCCATCAACATGGTCCATGCATCATCCTCAAGGACCTCAATTCACAACTCATCTTTTCCATATTGATGGGACTTACAAAATCTCACTTCTTGAGAGGACCTGACTTATAATCAGGATCTGTTTGATTTGAAACTAGAATCATAAAAATATGGAACACAAAGCACAAGAAATACAAAACAACATGATTTTTTTTAATAAAATTTAGGATGGCATGAAAATCACAATTAGATGGAAAACCATAATAAATTAGAGATTTGGGTACTCCATTTCTTAGAGGAGGGAAATAGTGCTAACTCATTATCATATATCTATGAAATTAACCTATGTATGCATTGATCGAGAAAATTGAAGATTATCATCAAATATTGCAAAAATTATCACATAAAACAGTCAAAAGAGTAGTATTTGGTATACCTTTAGATGAGATAATTATAAAATGCATGTGAAATGAACTTTAATTGTGATTGTATCTCCATTGTAAAGGCAATAGTAACAGCTGAAATAAATCCCCCGTAAAACACACACCTAAATTGCTTAAGTCTGATATGCAATGCACATTACAAGGAATACCAAGAAAACAAATGTGCATGTCTTTAAATGTGCAAAACTATGGGCTATTTATATCTACTGCTTATGCTTAAGTTAATTAGATATTTCAACAGCCATTGTAATAGTGTCATAAAGAAAAAGATATTTTCTTTGATTCTTCTAGGAATTAAATACTCAACAAAGTATGCTAACCACATATACAAGGGTCAAGCACTGTGATAAAAATCATATGAAAGCAATATTTTAGTTGCAATGCAATACAAAACATTTTTAGAAAATTTAATAGGGTGTTCCTCTAAAAGCACTCCTGCATATGTGCTTTGGCCATTCACAAGGCTGGACTAGTTTGTATGGCATGTTGGAGAATTTATCTTTTGCGAATCTTCAGCTTAGATGTCTTAGTAAGTTAATAAGTATGGGCGAATGTTTGTGCCTTGAACCTCACCAGCACAAGATCAAAAGATTCCCGCTACCATTTCTTGAAGTTAGATGTTTGCTGATATGTTGCTGAAACCCTCATTTTCCTTATGGTAAAAAACTAATGTTATCATTTGAAGTCAGGTAGATAAAAAACAATTTTTTATCATGCTTTGAAACTTTTCCACAAGCAATAGTTCATTATGCATGGTTAACCTTTGATATTTGCATGTTTTTTCTTATTGATGTCAGTGCTTCTAGCATTTAGACATTAACATTTTAGTCTACATCCATATGATTATTGATTTAGATAGCAAGAAATGCTTTGGTATTGGTACTGTGCTTGTGTAGATATCATATAATCATATTAGTCTGCTAAGGTAACATAATTGGAAAGTTAACATTTAGCTTATTGCTTGTGTTCCTTTGTGATTGACATGGATGCAAATCTCTAAAGCTTTCTTCATAAAAGAAGCACACTTTGGAGAAGGAGAATGATGGAAGTAGTACACAATCATTAAATGCTACCAAGAAGAAAGGCCCATCAAAGTCTGGCAGATTGTCAAGACCTATAAGCATGAACTTTATCTAGATTATAATTTCTAAGTGAAATAGGTTTATTCTCTTGGCCTTTTAGATAATAAGATCATCATCTGCATCAATATTGAAAATATAGTTCATTCTGAAACTTAAATTTGATAAATTATGTATCAAGGTAATTTGCATCTACAACGATCTTTATGCACCCACTTTGCATTCTTTATGTCAGGTGGCAAGGTATATTTTTAAAAAAATTTACTAGTTTTAAGTTGTTAATTAACCTGGACATGGATGTACTGCTTTTTTGTTGTGAAATAAAGGCATTCTTCTTGGACTTGAGTGCACTTACAGTATTGTTACTAGATTTTAATGAAATAAGGTTCATGTTTTTTGAAGTCATTGGCCTCCTATTTGAATTTACATATGTGATGCATGTAATCATCAACTTTTTGGTTTTGAACATGGTTCATATCTTTATACAACCAAGTACTATCTGAGTGGTGAGTAGGTATGTCAAAATGAATTATGACCTGAAAATTAAATGGTATTATATGCTTCTCAAATAGCTTATATGGAAATTTGATGAAAATAATTATTAAATTGCATCCCTTTTAGGTGAAGTTATATTTGGCAATTACATTTGATTTCTTACTTTTCTATAGCCATGAGGTATGTGCTCAAAGAATCTATAATATTTTAGAGTCACCATGTTCAGTTGAAACTGTAATTTTTGTAGTGCTTACTGTGCTACAGGCTTAAGTATATTTGCACCAAGGAAGGATTTAAGGCAAGTGCACAAGGCCTCACCACATTGGCTGAATTTATTGGTATGAGTAATTTCACTTAGTGGTATGGCTTAAATGATAATATTATTTGTAACAAGTCATGATATTATGTAATCCAATGCAAATTATACTGTGGATTAAGTTATTTTTTTTATTTCCATCATATATTTTATGAATCAAACAAATGCATGTAAGTTGAATGCTATATCTGTAACTTTAGTTATGAGATAATAAATTTCAAAATGTAATTCTTCTTGTTCAAAATATTTTCCTATTGAAAATTGGTGTGAATGTTGAATGTTGAGTTGTATAATTTGATTCAAATGCCAATTTCAGGAAATTGTTGCAGAATGTACTATAGCTTTTAAGGGTAGGATAGATGCTAGAGTATTGTCCTTACAAAATTTCATTTATAATCTTCTATTTATCCATGCCACTCTTTGTCTTACTATTCTGATCAGGAATGGTATGATCATGTGATGTAATTAATTGCACAAAATGAGACATACAAATGTTAATTGAGAATCTATATGGGGAGAAATCATCATGGAATTTGGATTTTGTTAACTATGCTTAGTGATACCTAGTGGTAGACCTTGAGATAGGTGTTTGTCAATGTAAGCTATTGTAGGGTATGCTGAATGCCAAGACATCAGGGGATAGTCCCAGGGTTGCCATGACAAGCTGTAGCAGGGTCAGTGATGCCTAAATAAGGACAACCACTAGTTTTTATGAGTGATAGTCTTCCTCTAAAGCAATCTGCATAGTCAGAGTAAAGTCAACATATGTGCAAGGACCAGTGGAATTAAAGGTTTACAAGGTTAGTATCAAATGTAGATAGGAGAATTTCTAAGCTAGTGAGAAAAGCATTTAATTCCAACCTCAAGGGTCTTCAAGAGAGGAGTTGAATGTAACAATAATATAAGACAATCATGGTAGCATCTACAAGAACAACATTTATGAAGTAGATAGGGAGGTCTACAAAGTGATAGTCTTAGTCAGGAAATATGTTACTAAAGTAATAAAATGGCATAGGATAGAGTCAAGAGAACATGTGTCAAAGATAACCTTAAAGTTCTCCTATGCCTCCAAGAGGTTGTTGAGTAGTCAAAGACAGTTGCACACATGTCCTATTATCTTGCACAAGGTTGTTGAGGTAGTTTGGGTGACCTGGAGACTAGTTTGAAGGAATATAGCAGCAGTTGGAGCATTTATAAAGGCAATTTGAATAGAAAGATGACATGTGTAAGCATCTAGGAGTAGATAATAGTTGAAAAGATCAACTTGTCTTTTTCCAACGCCACCAAGAAGTTTCCAAGCATTCAAAGCATTCAAGGAAGTAGTTAGCAATAGTCATAAAGGAAACATTTAATGAATTTTAAACCTGTCCTACTTTTCCTCTAGTGTAGGATAGTAAAAAGTAGAGTTTACTTTCATTTTTCCTCAGTTCTTTTCCCTTTTGGAAAAGCATTGTAAGCTGAAACAAGCTTCTTTCTATCTTTTGGTGCATTGTAACTCAGAAAATCAGTTTCTTGCTCATTCTTTGAGTTATGTATTGTAACCATGAAGGTTTTTTTAGCAAAGAGAAAGCATTGTAACTTATTTTAAGATCTGTATGCTATTTGAAGCATTTTTTATCAATAAAACAAGTTGTTTTTACCTTCTCAAAGTCGTTTCATTGTGCAAGCTTCAAAATGATTGATGTGATCTTGTGGTGTTGCTTCTTCCCCTTGATTAAAATGACTAAATATACTACTAAGTGATGTTAATTAATAATTAAATTGACTAAATATACTACCAATTGACAGAAATCAGTGAAAAAATATGACTAAATATATGACCAGTTGATGACAAAATAATGATTAAAATGACTAAATATATTACCAATGGACATAAATTAGTTAATACAAATGACTAAATATACTACCAATGGATGGAAATCAATGAATAAAAATGAATAAATATACTACCAATTGATGGTAATTAATGATTACAATGACTAAATAAATGACTACCATGACGAAATAAATGACCAGTTAACAACAATCAAAGACTAAATTAATGACTAAATATACTACCAAATTGACCAATCAAAACAACCAATAAATGACTAAAAATGGTTTAGTCATAAATTTGGTTGCATTATAAATGACCGACAATAAACTACTAATGGTCATGTGACCAAGCTTAGTCATTTATATGCAATTTTTAGTAGTTTTTGTAGTCATTTATTATTGTTTTTCTACTAGTGATATAAACAAAGGTTATAGTACTAATATATCTAAGTGGGATAACAATTGATGACAGATGAGGAGCTTATAGAAGTTCATCAGGGTACTCTTTCTACCATTTAACTTGGATGAGACTTGATGGTATATAAATTTTTCTACACATCTAACCTTTTCTTATTGTATTCATTTCATTTTTTTCCAATAATTATATATTAATTTATATCAATGTTATTTTACTTTTACAACCTACTCCAAATGTGAGTGATGTGCCACCTTTCCCAACATGCTTTATTAGGACTTCTGATCATCCAATAAGACCATAATTCACCAAATGATTATTTGAACGCCAACAACAAGTCAAAGTAATTGAATTGAATCTTTCTTTAATTGATAGTTTAGATTTTATAGTCAAATATAGTGATTTAGATGTTAATAATTTTTCTACACATCTAACCTTTTTCTATTGTGTGCATTTCCTTTTTTTTCAATAATTATATATTAATTTATATCAATGTTATTTTACTTTTACAGTCTATTCCAAATGTGAGTGATGTGCCAACTTTCCCAGTGTGCTTTAGTAGGACTCTTGATCATCTAGTAATACCATAATTCACCGAACAACACTTTGAATGTTAGCAATGAGTCAAAGTAATTGAATTGAATTTTTCTTTAATTGATAGTTTAGAGATTATAGTTTATTATAGTGATTTATAGGTTAATTGAAGTTATTATGATTATGTACATACAATCTTACATGAACTTGTCATTTTTCATATAGGAACTCTTAGTTGGTCCACCCATGATGATTCCTTCTCAGTCGATGCCAGAGGCCTCATTAGTGGTTATAATGTTTGTTTTGTCATGAAATAAACTAGTTAAAGGGACTAACCTATCAACTAAACAAAGAAACATGTCACTAAGGATTGTAATAACTAAAAGGACCATTAGTCATACCATGCCAACAAGGATGTTACCTTGCAAGGAAGTGGTCGTCTTGTAGCATTAAGATAGTCTTATTATCTTTTAGATAGATTCATGAGTCAAAATATTATCAAAATTAATTTAAAGGAAGTCATGAAAATCAAGTTGACTATCATGGGATTAATAATTTATCTCAATTTTTGACAAATTCAAACCATTTACCATGCCAACAATGAATTCATTCTTACAAAATGTCTCAATTATGTTTAATGTAAGGGTACAAATAGTCATAATTTTTGTTCTACACCTTGTGGGACTTAACCGATGATGCCAACACATTAGGGTGGTTGGGTGAATGCTAGTGGAGGCCTCATTTCATTCCCTAGATGGCATGATCCTTTTGAGCTACATTGGACTGATAAAGTCCCTTAAGAGCCCTAAGAGAAAAAAGGTGTCAAGCTTTGACGCAGTGATTCTCAAAATCTGTGGTACCTAGAAATTTGTTTTGTTTGAACCAACAAGTGGACTTCAAGTCCATCTACAATAACCTATCTTAGTTTCCAACAAATCCAAATTGTTTAAGCATGCTGACAATGAATGCATTCTTGCAAAATGTTTGAATTATATTTAGCATTAGGGTGCCAATAGTCATATTTTTTGTTATGCACCTCATGAGATAGAACCAATGGTGCCACACATGTTGGGTGGGTAGGTGAATGCTATGGAGGCATCATTTAATTCCCTAAGTGTCTTGATCATTCCAGGCTACATTGAACTGAGAAAACCTCTTAAGAGCCCTAAGAGCAAAAATGTGTCAAACTTTGACACAATAATTCTTGAAATTTGTGGCACCTATGAATATTTTGTTTGCACCTACAAGTGGAGGTCATGTCCATCTATAATAATCTATCTTGATTTCAAACAACCCCAAACTATTTGACCATGCCAACAATGAATGCATTCTTACAAAATGTTTAAATTACATTTAGTGTAAGGGTGCCAATAGTCATATTATTCATTATGTACCTTGTGGGACCAAACTGACAATTCCAACATTTCATTTAGTGTAAGGGTGAATGCTAGTGGAGGCCTCATTTCATTCCCCAAGTGTCCCAGTCCTTTCAAGCTAAATTGGATTGAGAAAGTCTCTTAAGAGCTCTAAGAGCAAAAAGGTGTTAATTTTGATGCAAGGATTCTTAGAATCTATGGCACCTAATAATATTTTATTTGCATCTATAGGTGGATGTCAGGTCAATCTACAATAACCTATCTCATGTTTCAACAACTCCAAATAGTTTGACCATGTTGACAATGAATGCATTCTTGCAAAATGCTTGAATTGCATTTAATGTAAGGGTGCCAATAGTCATATTTTTTGTTGTGCACCTCATGGGACTAAATCGATGGTTCCAACCAGTGATAAATTTAAGAAACCCCTCCTAAAAAAAGATAAAAAATCTTGGCGAATCTTCCATTTTTTTGGAAAAAATATTAATTTGTATTGGCAAATCTTTCCTTTTTTTGAAAAAAATATTTAATTTTATTGGCGAATTTTTTAAATCACTAGAAATTTGTAGAAAACCCTAGAGAATCTTGACACAAAATAGGAAAATGCATTAATTACCATGGCGATTCCTTCCTAAAAAATGAATTAAATTCCTATGGAAAAGTAAAGGCTTGAAGGTGGTAGTGATTGACTAGTTTAAGGTGTAGTGCTTGTGTTTATAATTCCTTAATATTTTAAATCAAACATTGAATATTTTAAATTGGCCCTAAATTATTTTTCACCACCACTAATTTTATTTATAATATAATGGTTTGGGTTCTATTCTACGGACCAAAATGTACTCGCAGAGCTCCAATGCCCATGGGGCTTAGAATTGCATTTGGGACATTGATCTTAATGGAGATCAATGACCCAAATGCAATTTTGGGCCCCATGGACATTGGAGCTCCATGGGTACATTTTGGCCCATGGAATTTAACCCTAGCCATTAGATTATAAATTGAGATCAACGGCCCAAATACAATTTCAAGATCGATGGGCATTGGAGCTCCTTGGGTACATTTTAACCCATGGAATACAACTGCAGCTGTTAAATTATAAATAAAATCAATGATGGTGATTAAAAATTAGTGATATGGCTCTAAAGTAACTAATAATTATATAATATTATTGGCAAATTAATTTCATTTTCTACTAAAACTTATAAAATTTAGGTGAATCTAATCTAATTAGGTATTGAATATTGTGGTGAATTTTTGAGTTTAAAATTTTAATAAAATAAATATTCTAGCGATTTAACTAGGACTAAAATAAAATTTTATAAAAATGTGGTGATTCAGGTCACCTTATAGCTTTTACTATTAGCCAAATTTTAAATCCCCAATTTCAACTATTAGCCAATTGGTGAACATTAGCCACTAAAAACATCACTGGTTCCAACATGTTGGTGATAGTAGAATTATTGGAGTTCTATCCTAAGGATACCTTGTTATTCTTGTGACTTTATGGTAGTCTTGCTAATCATCTACTACTTGTTTTGTGGGCCATAGATGTGCATGTTTTGGCCTTCAACATATTTTAAAAAAAAGATCACTTTTGTACATCCTATCCAAACCAATTTTTATCATCTAGGTGTTAAATAAATTACATATTTGAAAACTATAAATAAAATCCTTCATGTCATAATTTTACACTATGTTAATATTCTATGTATAAGTGCTTCAAATTTTTACCCAAACTATGACAAACTTTGATTTTCAAGAAAAAAGTTGCCACTTTTTGGCCAAAAAGTGCACCCATTATCTTGCATCGACCCATTGATCCTAGTATTAAAATAGTTTATACTAAGATTTAGATCCTTAAATCAAGAAGTTAGTGTCAACAACTCCTCAAATACCTCTACTATTTTGAATTTTAGATAAAAACAAGTTAGAATCATCTTTCACAACTAGTCCTTGAGTCAATAATCTAACCTCTAGTTGTGCCTCCCTACTCCTAAGTTCTCTCTCCACCACCGCTATAGTGTCTCTCCTCTATGACTCCAACTCATCCATACTTACTAATGCCTCATATTCTATTAACTATTCCATCATTCTTTTTATCTTTTTCTTGTCCATTCTCATAAGGGTAATTGACATTTTAGGTTCATTTAGATTTTTTAAGTGGTGTGTCATTTGATAATCTAACTAATTCAAAAACTCTTGGAGATTTTACTACAACCTCTATTGTTCTCCTTAGATGCCTCTTGTACTTTTTCAATTCTTTTCTAATATCTTTCCTCTTGTTCTTATCTTTGTTTCAATTCCCTTCCTTCTTCATTTTCCTTCTCAATCAAATCCATTCTCTTTCACTCTTCAACTCCCATCTCATTCTTAGCAATGATCTCTCTTAGGTTGTTGTTATCTCCTTTTGCCATACTAATTTAATTTATCTTTTCTTATTCCCTATATATATATATATATATATATATATATATATATATATATATATATATATATCCAATAGTTAGACACGTTTTGACATAGTAGTCACATCTTTTCAAGTTCATCCCCCATTCCATAGCCATCTCATAGGTGTCTAACCCCCCTCCAAGGGCTAGAATCTAATATGCATTACTACACATCTTCAACATGGCTATATTCTCTCTATATAAATAAAATTCTCAAATGTCCTTATTTTTGTCTATGAGCTATCATAAATTCTTTCCTTAAATTTGTTCTTCATCCTTTGCACCAACAATTGAAACCTATGGATTAGATTTGTATTATGTTGTGATGTACTTCATTGTGATACAATAAGGAAGAATAGCATGCATATGTTGTAATATATGGACCAAATCAAAAGAAACAATACACACATGCATCCATAGACATCATAAGTGAGAACCATATATATGATTCCTTTGATATCTAATACAATATCTATTATATATTCATTATGCTCTTACATTCATATCTCTCATACATGGTTATCTTCTCTATTTTGTACATTACATGCTATCTATTACATTCATATTATATTTCTATATATTTTACATCCCCCTTTTACATATATGTAGTAAGTGTTTCTTACTATATATAGCTTCTTGAAATGTGGGGGCATGCTTGTAACATTGTTCTCATACAATTGTGACCTTCTATGGATACCATAAAGCATTTACTCCTATCACACAATTGGTTCTTGGGTTCTACATCATCTCTAATGTGTCCTTGCAACATAGTATTGGGTATGGGATCTTTGGGATAAACTTTACCTATGGCACCCTTGCAGGTTTTCACCATAAGCCTCTATTAGCATCCCCTTTAGGTTTTCAACCAAATAGGGGGTGAGCTTAGGCCATCTAAAGGGTTCTCAACTTGATCCATCAAAGTCTTCATTTTGGTTATGGTCTTACTAGTAGCTAGGAAGCATAGGGGTGTTAATAATTGTTTGATCTATATGTGCTAATGTATCTCACAATATCTAAAGTGTGTCATCTCTATAAATGAAAGTTTTTAAAATTATAAAGTTTAAACACTTTAATAAATGAAATTTAAATTAGGTAAATTTAAAAATTAAATAAATTTTTAAAAATAATTTTAGAAACTTAAATTTAAAATTTTAAATATATCAAATATATCATTTAAATATAAACTAAACTATATAAATTTATATCAATTTATGATCTAATACTATATATCAATTTATTAAATTTTAGATCAATTTTATATAAATTTTGGATCAATTTTAAATAAAATTTAGATTTAAAAATATTTAAAATTGATATAAATTTTATACAATATTTGATGTAAATTGATATTTTTTTGTTTATATACTTGGGTTAGGCACCAAGATCCACAAAAAATGAGCATTAAAAGCCTAGGTTCATTATAGAAATGAGCTCACTAGAACCATCCAAATTTGAAATTATCCATCCTAATCTTGTCATTTAGAGATCTAGCTAACTAAAATAAAATCTTTAATCTAGAGCTAACCTCACACAATAGAATACATGATGCCCCTCCTCACCAACATCAAGTGCCATCAGATCTAAACAAAGGAAAAGACTTACACTAATTACACTAATAGATAGCCAAGAGCTAAATCAGGTTATAACATGATAACCATTTCTATACAATCACTTGAGACCTACATAGAAAATGATAATCCATTATGCAACAATACCCTCTGAGACCTTTTATTGAAAAATAAGTCTACCCATACAAAATTCCCTATCAAGCCTCAAAACATACAACACCATCACAAAAAAAAACCTAGATTACCAAAAAGAAACCATATATCTAGAGGGAAGGAAAAATAACCACAACCCTTCCTCCAATATGTATGCAATCAATGATAATTTTTCTAGTCTTGTGGGGGTGTCCTAGAAAATTATGTAGGCCTAACTAAGGCCCCATGATAAGCTTACACTTAACATATTTTTCTAGTTTTGTGGGTGGAGGGACCTCAACCAAGTCATCCTCCTCATAGTAAATGGAAATATTAAACTTACTTTCCAATGATAGTTTGACATTACATGCCTTTGTTATTTCTTCCATGCATTTATACATATTTTTTCTTATTTTCAAACAATGGAAATGCTCAATATATAATAGTTAAATAATATCTTAGACTTGTCAATGATACCTTCAATGTCATCATGGAGAAGATAAGTACCTATAACAAAGGAGAACATGGTTGTACAACTAATTGACTGAGCCACATCAAACATGGTTGACTTTCTTAAGGATAGTCTAGAATCCAATAGCAACTTGATTAGGGGTTCTTTAATGCCCACACATGAAGCCCCATCCATCTCCTTGGCCAATTATTGGATACATAGAACTAGGAGCAGAGATCAAGATTTATAATCTCCCTTTTCTATACATAGATGAAATTATCCACCATCTTGGTGCTCTCCACCCTCTCCTTTTACCTCCTACCCTTCTGTTTTGATGCCTCCACCCTAAAATCCTAGCATTTCCTCTTCCCTAGGCTACTTCCAAAGGCCATTGCACCCAAACCAAAGCACTCACCAATAATGAAGAGGGAACAAATTCACCATTCTAGATAGAGCATAGCCACAAAACAAAAATGGTGAGCCATAGCTAGAAGATAATATAGTGTCCTAAAATCTGCTGCTAAGAGCTTAATCCAACCTATCAAGCAAGGCTCTAAGTCAATGTGCTTCATGTCATCATGCAAAAACAATTATTGTTGTCCCATGTGATGCAATATCTAATCTATGGGATAATTTTATATTACATGATTTAAAGAACCACTACCATATTGCCTGCTTCTATAATATAATCTATGGGATTATTTTATAATTATTTTTATTTTTAATGACAATAGAGTTTCTTCCATTCAAATGTTACCTACTATTATAATGCATACACAAAAAAATTCATTTATAATTTTAGATGTCCCTTGGGACCTCAAGTGTGATACTATCAATGATAGTTACAAAGTGATCTAACTAATATAAGAATAGAAGACTCTTCATAATTTTGGTATGTGGTGACTAATCATGTAAGTATTGTACAGTCATCATGTATCCTTGTGGGGGTTCAGAGCCGGTTGTTAATTTTTGTTAACTGACAAAAGAAAAATGACATTGTAAAACCCTAATTCTAGAAGCTTTCAAAAGGCTTGTTATAAGCAGCTGGGATGTATGTTGCAGGTAGGATTTTGATATTGTATTGTAGCATTTGTAGTGGTATTGAGTTGTAGAGATTGCTGGTTGTAATTAGTTTGATTTATTGGATAATAATATTAGACTCTCTGTTGGTGGATGTAGCCTGAGTTTGGGTGAACCATGTTAAAACTTATCTCTCACTATTATTATTTCTATGTATTTCCATTCCTCTATTTAATCTTTATTTGTATTTAATTGATATCTTCTGCATGCAATCCATAACAAGTAGTATCAGAGTGGGTTGTGTTTGATTATTGTCTATGGGAAGGTCTCACGGTTGAGTGGGAGCAATGGTGGACGAGGGTAAATTGAAGGTAGATAAATTCAATGGGAAAAACTATCAATTATGGAAGATGTGCCAGCATAGATGGAGGATTATATCTATCAAAAGGATTTATGGAGGCCATTGGAAGGAATAGCCAAGAAAATGATAGCAATGACTGATGAGGATTGGAATCTTCTGGAAAAAAAGGCATTGGGAATCATTTAGTTGTGCCTAGCACCATCTGTGGCATTCAATATAATAGAAGTGACGACAACAAGTGAATTGATGAAAGCTTTGGCTACATTGTATGAAAAACTCTCAGCCTCAAATAAGATATTTCTCATGAAACATTTGTTTAATCTAAAAATGATTGAAGGTGGATATGTGACAGATCATTTAAATGAGTTTAATACGATTACTAGTTAGTTAACTTCTGTAAAAGTGAAATTTGATGAAGAGGTGAGGGCTCTCTTGGTTTTATGTTCTTTGCCAAAAAGCTGGAATAGTTTGGTAATAGTTGTAAGTAACTCTGTCTCTAGTTCAAACACTTTGAAATTTGATGATGTTGTTGGTGTTATCCTTAGCGAGGAAATGTGACGAAAAAGCTTAGGAGGGTCCACATCAGGTAGTGTTTTGAATGCAAAAAGTAGGGGCAGATTAAAGGAGAGAGGAAAAGGTTCTGGAGGTCATGGGAAGTCATGAAGAAAATCAAAGGACAAGAGGTCCCAATCCAAAGGATAGAAGGATTGCTGGTACTATGGGAAACCATGTCATATGAAGATGATGCTTTGATTCTTTCCCTAGATAATGTTGATGATTCATTGGTTTTAGATTCAGGGGCCTCATTTCATGCTACACCCCATAAAAGTTATTTTCTTGATTATGTTCAAGGGGATTTTGGGCTGGTTTATTTGGGAGATAATGAACCCTGTCAGATTGTTGGAAATGGAAGAATCAAGATTAAGTTGTAGAATGGGAATCATTGGCTATTACAAGAGGTAAGGCACTTTCCAAGGCTGAGTAGGAATTTAATTTTAGCAGGGTAGCTAGTTGATGAAGGTTGCATTGTTACATTTACTGATAAAAATTAGAAGGTTTCAAGAGGTGCCTGAATAGTAGAAAAATGTGTGAAAGTAGGCACCTTATATCTTTGTATAAGTCATACTGTTCCTTCTACTTTAATTGTTGCAGAGAAAAAAAAATAGGTTCAGGAAAAGTTGCTACAGATTTGCAGAAAGAGACTAAAACAATTGTTGTAGTTTCTGAGACAACATTGTGGCATAACAGACTTGGGCATATGAGTGAAAAAGGTATGAAGGTACTTCATTCTATGAAAGTTTTACCAGGTTTGAAATGTATTAATATGGATTTTTGTAAAAGTTGTGTGTATGGCAAACAAAAGAGAGTCAGTTTTCTCAAGGATGGGAAGCAAAAGAAAGATGAAAAGTTGGAGCTTGTGCATATAAATGTATGGGGACCGGCTCAAGTATCTTCTCTCGGTGGCTGCCGGTATTATGCTACATTCATAGATGATGCAACTAGGAAGGTTTGGATTTATTTCCTTAGGTAGAAATCTAATGTATTTGAAATATTTAAGAAATGGAGAAGCTTGGTTGAGAATGAGATGGGTAAAAGATTAAAATGTCTCAGATTTGATAATGGTGGTGAGCATTGTAGCAAAGAATTTGAGGATTATTGTTCCTTTAATGGAATTTGTAGGCAAAAAATAGTTCCAGGGACTCCATAGGAAAATGGAGTGGCTGAACACATAAATAGGAAAATAATAAAGCATGCAAGGACCATGAGATTGCATGTTGGGCTACCTTTAAACATGTGGGCAGAGGCTGTCAACACTGCTATATATTTAATTAATAGAGGTCCTTCAGTTCCTTTAGGTTGTGGTATTCCAAAGGAAGCATGGACATGTAAGAAGGTGAGTTATTCTTTTCTGAAAACCTTCAAATGTGAAGCATTTGCACATGTAGATTATGAAAATAGAACCAAGCTCGATGCAAAATCAAAAAAGTATATCTTCGTTGGATATGTCCTTGATGAATTTGGTTATAGGCTTTGGGATGTTAAAAATCTAAAAATTGTGAGAAGCATGGATGTTGTATTCAATGAGAAGGTGTTTTACAAAGATCAGTTGCAACAACATGAGAAGACAGAAAAGGATTATGTGGTGCTGGATGATACTCTAGATAGTGATGTTCCAATGGTTCCTCATGCTCCACAATGGCAACAAGAAATACCACAAACTCCAGTAAATGTTAGATGGTCAACAAGGCTAAGTAGACCTCCTGAAAGGTTTTCTCCCTCTTTGTATTCTATTTTGTTAACATATGCTAGTGAACTGAAAGGGTATGATGAAGCTATGCAAGTGGATACAAAGGTTTAGTGGGAGCTTGCAATGAAAGAAGAAATGGACTCCTTGCTGAAAAATTAGACTTGAGAATTATGTAAGTTGCCTGCAGGTAAAAAGGCTTTACCAAACAAATGGGTTTATAGGTTGAAAGAGGAAGATGGAGGTAAGAAAAGATTTAAAGCCAGGTTAGTTGTAAAAGGATTTGTACAGAAAAAGGGCATTGATTTTGATGAGATTTTTTCTTTGGTTGTTAAGATGATTTCTATTCATACTATTTTAAGTATTGTGACTGCTAAAGATTTGCATTTGGAATAGATAGATGTGAAAACTACCTTTCTCCATGGTGATTTGGAGGAGGAGATATATATGGAACATCCCCAAGGATTTGAGGTTAAAGGTAAGGAGAAATTGGTGTGCAAATTGAAGAAGAGTTTATATAGCTTGAAACAAGCACCTCGGCAATGGTATTTAAAATTTGATACTTTTATGGCTGAGCAAGGCTACAACTGGTGTAATTCTGACCATTGTGTTTATTTTAAGAGGCTGGATAATGACAGCTATATTATTTTATGTTTATATGTTGATGAAATGCTTGTAGCAGGGTCTAACATGGATCACATAAGAGAGTTAAAATAACAGTTAGCACAATCATTTGCTATAAAGGATTTGGGGGTAGAAAAACAAATCCTTGGTATGAAAATTTGCCTAGATAGGAAGAATAGAAAATTGACTCTCTCTCAGGCTGATTATGTTGAAAAGGTGTTGCAGAGATTCCATATGGAGAATGCAAAAGTTGTTAGCACACCTTTTCCTAGTCATTTGAAATTGACAAAGGAGATGTGTCCTAAGACACAAGAGGAGGAAGAAAAAGTGTCCAAGGTACCATATGCTTTAGCTATAAGAAGTTTAATGTACACCATGGTATGCATGAGATTGGATATTGTACATGCT
The DNA here is from genome assembly GCA_027924645.1 of Cunninghamia lanceolata. Classification (NCBI taxonomy): domain Eukaryota; kingdom Viridiplantae; phylum Streptophyta; class Pinopsida; order Cupressales; family Cupressaceae; genus Cunninghamia; species Cunninghamia lanceolata. The sequence continues at coordinate 2,315,460 of BSBN01000973.1, read as the reverse complement.
ATAGGAGTCGTAAGTAGGTATATGAGTCATCCTGGATTAGAGCATTGGAATGCGGTAAAATGGATTCTTAGATATTTGAGAGGTACATCCAATAAACACTTATGTTTTGGGGGCTCTAATACCAATTTAGCAGGCTATGTGGACTCAGATTTGGCAAGGGATATTGATACCAGGTGGAGTACTCTAGGTTATGTCTTTACTATAGGTGGGATAGCAATGAGTTGGATCTCCAGGTTGGAAAAGGTGGTTGCTTTATCCACCATAGAGGTAGAGTATGTAGCTGCAATAGAGGCAAGCAAGGAGATGATATGGCTGTAATCTTTCATGGAAGAATTGGGTAAACAACAGGCTAATAGTTATTTGTTTACAGATAGTCAGAGTGCCATACATCTTGCAAAGAATTCTACCTTGCATTCAAAGACCAAACACACAGTTGAGGTATCACTTCATTCAGTCGGTATTAGATGATGGATAGTTAAGGCTGGAAAAGATACATACAGATGAAAATCTAGTGGATATGTTTACAAAGGTAGTGACAAGGGAGAAGTGGAGCTTCTCTTCAGCTTTAGTTGGTCTTCAAGACTAAAAACCAAAAATTAGAATAGTAGAGTCCAGGGTGCTTATTTCTAGTGGGAGTTACACACGCACTGGTGTCATCTAGGATCAATCTCCAAGTGGGAGATTATTTGGTGTGGAGCCTGATCAGTCTCCAAGTGGGAGATTGTTGGTTTGTGGCAATTGATCATGCAAGTACTGTACACTCATCATGTATCCTTGTCAGGGTTCGGAGCTAAGTCAAGCCTCGAGTGGGCGGTTCGGGAGTGCAGCCCCCAGAATTTTTTTCCCTCTTTTCTTCCTGTTCAGAGTTAGTTGTTAATTTTTGTTAACCGACAAAAGAAAAATGACTCTATAAAACCCTAATTCTAGAAGATTCGAAAAGGATTTTTATAAGCGGTTGGGATGTATGTTGTAGGTAGGATTTTGATATTGTATTGTAGCATTTACAATAGTATTGAGTTGCAAAGATTGCTGGTTGTAATCGGTTTGATTTACTGGATAATAATATTAGATTCTCTAGTGGTGGATGTATCACAAGTTTGGGTGAACCACGTTAAAACTTATCTCTCGTTGTTATTATTTCTATGTATTTCCATTCCTCTATTTAATCTTTATTTGCATTTAATTGATATCTTTTGCATGCAATCCCTAACACATAACAAATTCCCTTCTTTTGTAAACATTAAAAATACACTCATTATAAAGACTTATAATAACTTAGAAATGTACGTTTACTTATAATTATGAAGTTGTCAAATGCATTTGCATGAGATGAATAATTAAAGTTCATCATTCTAGATTCTTTCCAAAAAACTAATTTTCTTGCTTTCATTATATACAAACATGTATGCTTATGATAACATTACATTTTTAAATTAGCTAAACAAAAATTATTAGCCATTACTCATAAGTCTTTGGACATTATGAAATGAATCCCTCATTATTAAATTTTGACATGAATCAAGTACAAGAATTCAAGATTCTTAATGTAGTTGTGATTAAGGATTGTAAACAAACATTAGATGTAGCATATGGAATTTAGTCTTCACTACCATTTGCTACACATTTGACTAGTGGAAAATTATTCAATTCCTATCTTACCAAACATAATTTAACTTTACTACCATTTTTTAGGTTTGCACAAGTGAATGAAGTAGTCAATTTGACCATATTATGAATATAATTATAATATTCCTTTCAAACTTATGATGTCTTCCATTGTGTTTCTCTAAAATTCTCCTCATCCATTTGAGTTCCTCTTTTTTAAATCCTATTGTCACTCCAAACACTTATGAAATTCCCTATTTAGCTCTTTCCTAACCACCTTCAAACCCTCATCTCATTAGTATTAATTTATAAATCTCATCATGCACAATTTTGTAATGCCATGAATATGCAATTACAATGCGATTTAAATCATTATTTTATTTCATACATATGTAGGTTTTATGAAAAAAGTTCAATTAAACATCTGTGTTATCATAAAATAAGTCTTTGACAAATTCCCAATAGTGTATATAAGTAGTCCTATCCATTGCACTCTATGCATCTAGTTTTATGAAGCCAACATCATAGTCTAGATTTCCAAATACTCAAAACAAAACAAAACCAATTTTTTTCCCTAGTAATTGAAAATACAAGCTTGTTCCTTCATTATTAGTGTAGATATGACATGGTACACATTATTATAGTGTGAGCCTATTTTTAGATCACTTAATTTAGCTTTTCCAATAATCTCCACTAGAACATTCTCCTAGCCTTAAATTATGCAAACAATTGGTATCTCTCACAACAATTTCTCTTGCAACAGTCTTGGAGATAAACTTCATTGCATTGTGACAATCAACACATACATGAAGGTTCTTAACAATGAGAGGTGTCTAACAAACCAAAATCAATTGCTAATTTTTTACTATGGTGATAGAGAAATAATTCTTTTTTCCTCCTTTTCCACATCACTAAGTAAATGTATTGAATATGGAAAATACCTTGCTACCTTCATCTCCCAAGCCAATTTTGCCAACTTTGCATAGATCTCCTATGTCTACAGATGTGATCTATCTCCTACACAAAAAAACATGTACCATTTTATGCCCTTCAATCCAAATACATCCAGGGATCTTTATAATTCATTTATCTTTCATCAATCTCCTTACCATTTGAAACTAACACCACCTTCCCACTTCTTCATAGATGTTTGAGAGAACATAATAAAAAAGAAGTGTCACTATAAATACTCCTAAGCCTATATTCATATGTGATTTGCAGCACCAAGAAAACACATCCACACAACCACCACAGGTTTAATTGGCATCTTAATGACAAAGTTTAGGGTGTCCTCAAGATAGCCAGCATGGGCAAGAAGGTCAACCATGCACACATAATGATCAATTATAGGTGTATTACAAGCAGGGTTACTCATATGATTGAATCATGTGCAACCCTCATCCACTAAACTTGCATGGATGCATGCACATAGACCACAAACAAATCTTGTAATGTCAAGATATGTTCCAAGGTGCTTTGTTAATTTAATGATTTTGAGAACATCCTTGCAAAATCCATTTTGTGCATATCCTGAAATCATTGCATTCCATGAGACCACATTTCTTTGAGGCATTTTGTCAAATAGTTCATGTTCCTTGTCTATGCTTCCACATTTTCCATACATTTCTACCAGAGCATTTCAAACTATAATTACTGACAAAAATCCCCCTTCCATTATGCTTTTATAGATGTCCATATCCTGATCCAAAGCTCCCATTTTGGGATAGGCAGGGAGGATAGTGGCTTTACAACTGCCAATTTCATTTGCTTGAAAGTTTCTAAAGCCTTGTCAATAAATCCATTTTCTACATATCCTGTAATCATGAGACCACATTTCTTTGAGGCATTTTGTCAAACAATTCACGTGCCTTGTCCATGCTTCCACATTTTGCATACATGTCTACTAGAGTAGTAGCAACTATAACATCTGACAAAATTCATCTATCCTTTAAGCTTTGATGGATGTCCATACCCTATTCCAAAGCTCGTACTTGGCACAAGATGGGAGGATACTGGTAAAGGTTTCTAGCTTTACACCAGCCAATTGCAATTGGTTGAAAGTTTCTAAAGAATGCTAGTAGTATGCTGGCATGTTTGTTGTATATGGTGAAATAGTGCGGCTGCCTACACCTTGCTCCTGCAAAAAAAGCACCCACATAAACAAAGCCCCTGAGATCGAGTGGGAGGGGGAGTTCGAATTAAAGTTATCACCAATTTACAAGTAACTATGGGTACTTAGTTTGTTGAAACACATGGTTTATGTATTGTTAACGGGGGACAAACAGAACTGATGAAATGGAGAAATGAGGGCCCACCAGCCATGTCTAAGTCAAAGGTTAGAGTGTGTTGTTGAAGCCCAGCCAAATAAAAATGACTTTTTGGAAGGTTCAAATCTCTTGGAAAAGGATGAATGTTTCACTGAAGATAAATGATTAGGTCATTTGGTTTTCATGATGGAGATTAAAGTTCAAATTCTTGAAGGACACCTTATCTTAAATGACATGTTGAATGAATGAGTTGGTTTGTAGTCAGGGAAGTGCTTGAAGGATGCAAAGAGATGGTAGCCATACGATGTTGGTTATACAAGTGGTTTGTGGTAGTTGTAACTATAGTGGTTTCATGTACAACATGTTATTAACATGGAATATTAACTATGTATCTTTTTGGTTCACTTTTACCATTGTGAAAGTGATCATCATTTGTATATGTGTACAAGTACATGAAAACATACACAATCAAGCTAAGCTTAGCCTAATCTATTTAATTCACAAATACATGCAATCTCAAGATAAAGCATAAGAAAATTTACAATAAAAAAATGTAAAAACTTAAATTAAGTCTCACCTACAAGCTTCCTTGTTCCACCATCCTACGGTGGTTGTACTCCAAGATAGTTGTGATTGAGAGATAATATGTTAAGTGCTTAAATGGATAGTATAGAATTATATTCAAGACTTATGTTGAAAATGGCTTGTGAGGGGTGTTGTTTATAGATTTTTGGATGGAGGGAAGAAGAGCTAGGATTGATTTATAAGATCAGTGGTTGAGAATTGTTGAGAGGATTGGAGTGATGAGGAGCCTCCAAGTGTCACCTTTTGAGAGGTGGTCAAAGGAGGTTCCAAGATTCAAGGGTGATCAAGGGTGGAAGATTATCTTGGAGAAAGTAGATGGTGGAGATCCAGAAGTAGATTTTTGGATGGATGTGCAAATCATTGTCCATGCTTGAGTACCAAGCATTGTACAAATCAAGACCAAAGAATACTTTAAGAAATGGGATCTTGAAAATTTTATAAAAACCCTAGTGAATCCACTACAAAGAAGCATAATATACTAGGCAATTTTTTTTCATATTGGGAATCAAATTTTAGAGTGGATAGCCATATTTTATGCTTGTACCATTTTTTTTGCAATTTAGTGACTAATTTTTTTAATTAATATTTAACTTTTATGGTGATTCAATGTCTAAATTTCCTATCAATATATAATTGTTAAACAAAGATGTTGAAATGGGGCAAGTACAAAAAGTAAAAAATAGCTCCCCATAAACTAGGGAGATGAGTGCCCAAATTTTTATATACAATAGTGTGATACATGTCTATATTAAAGAATAAAAGTTTCTGACTCAAGGTGGTTTTGTTTCAAGATTGGCAAAAATATATTAAATATGGGTGAATTGGACACTTCTAAAGAGCCTAAAAGTAGCCAAATTTGGAGGTAGTAATTGATAAAATAGCCAAATGGCAACATATAACCACTAAAAATCCCTTGATCAAGACCATACCTTTGACCCATGTGTACGCTTTAGAAACTCATGTAAGCTTTACCTTGATTAATCATAGTTTAGAATGTGCAAATGATAATGGGAGGTTAATTACTTAATTTTGACAACTAATGCAAAGTGGATAAAATAAGAACTAAAATAAATAGGGATATTTATTTAATTTTTGGGATGAGAATGAGGAACTTAGATAAATAAATATTTGAATTTATTTATCTAATATTGGAATATAGATGAAGAATTGATTAATTAATTAAATAGTCTTGATTTATTTAATTAACACCATAGGAATGGTGGATATATTAATTAAATAATAATAGAAAATTATTTAATTAATATTTGATGAGAAATTGAGATAATTAATTAATAAATAGGAGTTATTCAATTAACTATAGAAGAATGATTAGGTGATGATTGAAATAGTGAAGAGACAATTTCAAGTGTTTACATTTTGTTCCTTTTCGAAATGGCCTTAAGATAATGTTGTTTCAAAGAAAAATAAAATATAATAGTTTCTGATGAGGAAGGGGTGATAGGATGCCTTAGTTGGTTGGGAAGAATGATTAATTAGGATGGAAGGATGATGCCCCCTTGAGAGGATAAGTGGGTTCAAAGAACACGAGTGTGCTCTTGAAATGGAAGAACATGGTGTTATAGATTTGAGATCACCTTTGATTGTGATAGAAAGTGTTTTTTAGGGGAATGGAGGACAAGGAATGTAGTGTAAATCCTAATGAGATCATCACTAGTGGAAATAGGGGTGGAGGGTCCTAAATGAGTTGCTTTCCTCTGCATTATCTTTATAGATTTTCCATTAGATAGAGTGGGGGGATAGAAGAAAGGATATAAGTGGTGGAGAGGATAAATTGATAAGGATGAGAAGATTAGATGAAGAAGGAGGAGAATGGGTGAGCTCTTGAGAGAAGAAACAAATTGAAAATATGATAGAGGAGAAAAATGAGGAGCAAAAAAAAAATGAATAGAAAAGGCCCAAAAATGAAGAAATGGGGTGAGAATGAGTCAAGGGGGTGAAAATTTTGATAAGGTGGGTTTGGGGTATATAAATTGGCCTAGGGGGTGAAAATAATTCATTTTCACTCTTAACCTTAGAAGAATTTAGATCTTAGAAGAGGAGTGTGGAGAAGATGGAGAATGTACCAATTCACCAACATTGAGTGGAGAAGGTTCAGATGTACATGCAACTAAAGGGCATGGGGTAGTGGTATGTAGGCTCTCTCCTAGATTTAGGTTATTTTTAGGTGCATTTATTGTTGGTTAGTGTTGATGGTGTTTTTAGCACACAACAACGCATGTGTGATTGCTAATGTCAGACCTCTCTTGAAAAGTATCCTACCCTAGGTAAGACTACTCCAAGGATAATACAACTAGGTCTTAGCATGCTTGGAATTTCTTAGTTGGAATGTACTAGCTGCTCCTACAAGGGGTTTTACATGCAATTCAATAGATTTGATAGACTAGAACAACAATTCATGCAAACCCTTATAATTTTAGCTGATATAATAGTGTAAAATGATGTTGGAAAACCTAAATCTAATAGTTGATTTAAAAGAAAATGTAAAAGGAAGTAGGGTTTAGAAAGGTCCTAAGTGACATCCATAATGAAGTGATTGCATCTAGTAGACAAACATTCATAAACTTAACCAATTTTCTGCTTTACCAAGCTACAGAGATTGCTACAACATTACAGAAAATAGTGCTATCTTCTATGGATTTCTTATGATTTTCATATTACATTCATTTATCAAATACCAAACTAATGGCATGATTTAACTCCTAAAATGTAATTGAACTTTGCTCAAAGTAAAGCCCAGGCTAACTATGCACATATACTTACAATCAACAAGTAACTAATAGTATGGACTAGAATGCTCATCGAATACCTTCAACAAATCAACATCATTGCAAAAGCACAATCTAACTAATGTAGATCAAGATGTGAACCATGAAACCAAATAGACAATACAAGAGACAAATTCCTAGAGAACCTGCAGTAACTTGCTTTGTATTAATCAAGAAATTTGGTAGTGTGAACAATTTAGCATTAAGAGTCTTACAAATGAGAGAATGATGGCCCTTTATATAGGAGAGGTGCCATACTGAGTTTTTGAATGAACGGTGGAGATTATCTCAACACTGACGACCCAAATTTAACAACAATTAGAGCATTTATAGTAGCACTCCTCATTCCCAGATTACAATTTGTCTTGTGGGAAAAGGACAAAAAATGGCCCCCAAATACATTGAATTTGGACAAATTAGATACCCATTTGACTATACATAATGAAAAGGCAATTTTTAAGACATAATAAAGATGAAATAGTGTCACATGACCTTCTAAATACAACAATATATATTTGTGATAGGATTACATTCAAAATATTCTATTGTTCCTTGTCCAAGTCTATTTTGTCTTCTTGTGCTTTTGTGTTACTGTAGTTGACCCAAGATGATAATGTTGCATTAATGTCAGCGAGGTCCAGGTCCTTGACATGATCCACTCTGAACCTGAGGATCTCTAGCTCTTTGCAGTACTGGATATACATTTTCTCCACTACCTTTTTGCTTTTCTGAAATGTGATGAAAGTAGTCCAAAGATCATTGACTTTATCTAGTCTGCCTACAACATTCAATGTAGTTTGCTCAAAGATTATTTGATGTAGCTTATCCTTACAACCTTGCACATCATATGGAGCCAAATCATCAAAGCTGATCACTAGGCAATCCTTTAGAGAGTCATTTATCTCATAAATTAAAGATAATATGTGGCTATCAGCTTCCTTATAGGCCTCTCTGACATTATCAAAGACTTCTTTTCTTAACTTCGTATGTTGGTGCCACTCTACTATTTTGTATAATTTATCGGCTGTTAGGATATTTTTTGACAACAATGTTTGAGTGGGCAGAACCCTTATAACTAGTACCTGTAGAAACATGTGAGAATAGTACTCATCATAAGGGTTGCATTCTTCATGTAATTCCTCCCATTAGTTCTTCAACTTACAGAAGTCTTTATGAAGCGTTGCTGCAAAGGTGATTGCATCACACCCCTCCTGATAGACCTTGTCAAACCATTTCTGAGTTTCAGTAGCCATTGTCTTGATGTCATAGAACTTGGTTAATTCATCCTTTGAAAGAAAAGTCAGGACTGATTTGGGCTCACCTTCAGAACCCAGAGGCCTCACTAGGAACTGCAGACATACTCTGAGTTCTTCATTCTACTGTTTCAATTCCTTCTTAGTTAGTTCATCTTTATCCAATTGTTCTAGGATAGAAGAAACTAAGCCTTTGAATTCATCAATCTTTTGACCTCTTGTAGCAGGTCCTAAATCAATAGTTGTTATAGTAAAGTCTTTAGCTCTGACTTGTCTCTTGTCCATGTCAGCTAGTGGAACAACTACTTTAGCTATTCTGGATCTTGTAGCATCCTTGTAAATTCTAGATTGAACTTTATCCCTTTTCTATTTCTTTGGCTTCTCTGTCTTGGCTAAAATGGCATCTAGATCTAACTTCATAACTTCAAACCGAGGCTCTTGATAAGCAAGTCTATTGTGCAGCCAATCAGGTGCTGTAGAGGAAGAATCTTTAGGAATATCAGTACTTTCATTATCTGTGTTTGATGGTCCATTGAGAAACTTGAGTTCTTTCTTAGATTCTTTATTTACGTCTTCTTCTTCATCTCCGATACTCTTCAAATTTTCTAACATTTCTTCTTGAACAATCCCCAAGACTGTTTATGTGGTATTCCCTTCTACAGGACTTTTAGAGACTTCTATTACTTCAACATTTTCTACCTGTGGAAGAGGTTCTTCAAATGTATCCTTTTCAATTTTTGATTCTTGAAGACCCAACTCTACACATACTTTCTCTATTCCTAGTAGTAGTGGTATGACCAAAGGGGCTGAATCCTATGTTGGTGTGACTTGGGAACTAGGAACTGAAGATAGTGGGATTGTGGCAAATGAGGACAGGCTAACCTATGCCAAGTTAGCAAATGAAGTGAACCCTAAGGAAGGTGGAATGGGAGAAGTTGGTAGGATAGAGGAAATGACAATAGGTGTGGTGATGGAGGAAGAAGGCATGGAGAAGGAGGATGAAATAATAGAAGAAATAGGTGGCAAGGAAAAGGAGGTAGAGAGTGAAGTGGAGGATATGGAGAGCATAGTCATGGTAGAAATGGAAGGAAGTGAAGAAACAATAATGGAAGAAGTGGGACTACTTGGGGTGCCTGAGTCTATCATCAATGAGCATGAGGTAGTAGAGATAGCAACCACCAGTAAAGGGGAGGCAGAGGTATCTTCTTGGATTCTTGTAGTAGTGGCAGCAGGAGTAGTAGTTGAAGTAACAAGAGAAAGTATAGCAGTATTCACAATTGGAGCAGTAGGGGGTGAAGACGTTACTGGCAAGTTTGTACCATCAGGTATTGCAGCAGTAGAGGTTTCTATGGTTATGCTAGTTGTTTTTACTTTAGGCTTCTTTGTTTTAGAACCTTCCCCTGGTCCACTAGGCATGTCCCTCTTCTTGGATGCTCTTGTTCTTGTTGTAGGAGGTATATCCTTCTTTTGTACCTTTGGAGCAACCTATTTACTTTCTTTCCTTTACCTTTTTCTGCCAAAGGAATATGTTCTTCACTATCAAATTTCCCGGTAGGCTCTTGAGCTTGTTTTGCTTCATCTGGTATTTCTATTGGTGCATCTTCCTTATCTCCAGATTCCTTTTCAGATTCAAGTGCTATGTATGTAAGTTGCACTCCTTGTCTCTCCAATATAGCAATTTGACTTCTAACCCATGACTTGCTTAATCTTATTGGTTCTTTCATTACTTCATCTAAGGAGCTTTCCTCTGCATTGGCCCAATTTGGTAGTGGGACTGGTTGGTGATATTGGGCCTCCCAAGATCCTCTTTGCATTACATTATCATTATCATCAAGTTGATCTGGGACTTCTATGATATGGATTTTTCTTATAAACCCCAAGGACAACCTTGAGTGGGTCCTCTTCAATACCTCATAATCATCTACACAATTGGCCCAAAAGTCTTCTAGGTGCATTCTATGAAATAATTTTTTGCTCACAAATTTCTCCATCACCCTTTGTGGATCAAAATGATCTCTCTTTGTGTAAAAATGGAGATTAAGCAACTAGAGCTCTGTGTCTAAATGTTCTGCTACCCCCAGGGAAACACATGCATAGTTACCTCTACCTAACATGATGGGAAAATTGACGTTTGTTCTATGAAGGTGCTTCAATTTCTCTGCACAATAATCAACTACCTTGATAGCTCCAAGAGAACTACTTTGTCTATGGGATAACGAGGCAGTCTATATGGTATTCCAGTGAAGCCTTGAATCATCAAATAGGTGAATTTCTGGAACTGTATATACCATCTCCCATACTTCATAACCTCATTCATAACCTTAGTGGATATCCTAAGGGGTATAGTTCCTTGCAGCAATATGGTGATATACATTGTAAAGGCATCATTCACCATTTTGTAGTGGATGAGAGATTGGGACAACACCAATTAAGTGTAGCATTCATAAACTTTGATTTATTGTTGTTTATCATTACCAACTTCTCCTACTTTTGACAACCTAGCATATTCACTCCTTCTTGCCAATGAGTATACCACATAGGAGGTCCACCTAAATACTTGTTTATCTCTAAAATTGCCAAATGCCTCGTGCATGTTGTCACTCAATATTTAAGCCCAATGGAATTTGGTTCCTTTTCTAATTATCTCTTCAATCATCAGGAACATCCATCCTTCAAAAGTAGAAGCAGTAGGCAGTCCATATATCCTATTGAGTAGGGTCACCAAGTCTCCTATTTCATCATGGAAGTCACTTCTATACAAGGTTTGGGGAAGTTTGATGATAGCAGATCTTTTGCTCTTCATCCAATGGTCATTTATATGATTTTTGCATGTATCCAAATCCTTTTTGAATGTTGCCTCTGCACCTATTTTATCTAACATGGTCATTACTGAGTACCATAGAATTCCAAAGGTCTCTGCTAATTATGGTGGACTTAAGTCTGCTAGTACCTGTTGGTCATGATGTTAGTCATTCACAAACATAGAATAAAAGTTACACAACAACCTTTACTCATCTTGAAAGATACGATGAATTCAGAGAATTCATGATCCCAAGTCTCCGTTGATTAGGTCTTAATCTACTGACGTTACTCAGTGGTTGATGTGTGTTGCTGTTTTCCATTCAGGGGCCTTACGTGTTTCTGCAAAGTTCATCATCATTATCTTCAAATATCCTACTCTGGATGTTTGCTCTGCATAAATCTCCAACAATTCTACCTCTGCACTGTGAATTTAGTCAAACAATGTGCCTACAGGCTGATATTTGCATGATTTCCGTCATTATTTATGATTCTTGGCATGATATTTCCAATACTACATGCATTTAACTCAAATATGCTAATGATCTTCAGTTACCTATGGGATTTCAGCATATTTCACTGTTTCTGCTTGTTATTTATCATGATTTGCAGTTATGGTGATGAATTTATGAAATTAAAAGAAGAAAAAGGGTTAAAGAATGAGATTCCCAAAACTACTGGACTTAGATCACTGATCCACATACAAGCTCCCATACATGCAATGAAAAGAAGGAAAACTAGAAATCATACTTCACCAGGACATTCCACAAATCCGCATGATCTAGTGCAAATCTTCAAAGGAAAAGTTGACAACAACATGTAATGAAATGAAAGCGCTTCCAGTTGAACACAGCATTCACCATTACATATCCAGAAATCAACAAGAAGATTACGTAAAATTTACAATCAGGATGTAATCTGAAACTTCATATCCATTCAGTATGCTCAAGAATAGGTACATTTATAGTGATCTGAAGAAAGAACCTTGACATTTCAACAATTCTATCCTCATTAGTCTCAGTAATCCGATCTCCTAATTGATTCTACAGTAATTAGCCTTAATGCGCCAGATGCGTCTGTGTATTCTAATGTCTTCTCCTTTTGATTTGACAAGCTCTGGCCTTTATATAGAGCAAATGCCAGAAAACGGTTACAATGATCCAAGGATCAGGATCCTCTCATAGCAATTAGCGGTCCAGATGAAAAGCACATGCTTCGCCAGTTAGCAAATGTACAGCTGGCACAGAATATTCCAGCATCTTCAACTTGATTCGGTCTCCAGCTGGCGAACAGCATATTTGACAATATCCTCCTCATTTCTGGCTCATGTTGCCTCCATGTGCAACTTTGTAATGCTCAGCGTCAGCAGCAGCTCTAGCAGCATCATGACTTCAATGCTCAGCTTCAGCAGCAGCATCATGACTTCAATGCCCAGCTTCAGCAGCAGCATCATGACTTCCTGCAAGTAAACAAACAAACATTTAGTTCATCATCATGCTGATAAACAACAGGAAGCAAAACACTTTATTAAACAAGCCCCCAAAAATGTGCAGCTACAGGCAATCGGGCTCCAAATTTCCATCGCTTCATGTTTTCGCCCATTTTCTTGTATATCGGGTTCAAAATATGATCATGATGATCTCAAAATATACAAGGAAATAATCGCCCCTTAAACACCCTTTGAATCCGGCTTTGCGTGCTCTGTTTGTATGTTTCGGGTCATCATCATCATATTCGCATCGGTGTGACCACATATGATCAGGTTGACAATATTAGACTTGGCCGACGGCAACAGTTATACCTACGCCGAAAATCATGATGATGCCCAACTCTATGTCTTCTATCTAGCTGCAGGATATCACGAAATATGATGCTCCTCCTTTCCGAATGCTCTGATGAAAAGCACATCAGGATGTTTCACTTCTGCATATTGGGGAAAGAAAGACATCATCGTCATCATCATGACGAAGACAAATAGGAGGTTTTGGAATATGATCCTGCAGCTGAGGAAAGGAATATGATGGTGACGTCATCGTCATATTCGGAATTCATTAAAATGCAAAGAATGACGTCACCGTCATGTTTCGTTAAGATCAGGGGATAAATGCAATATCGGGTCACCTTGGGAAGATGATCGGGTGATGAATGTAAAATGACCCCTTTGCGGCCAAGATAACCCTCTCGAAAGATCAGGATGATGATGATGATCATCATCATCATATCCGCACTAGGTGATTTAAAATATGATCCTGCTGAAGGTCCAGATGACGTCATCAGGATATCTGGGGCCTTTGTTAATCTTAGAACATGACGTCATCGTCATATTCGCGAACAGGATCATGCCTTGGAAAATATCCTGCCGAAGGAGAAGGTGATGGTGACGTCATCCTGATATTTGCTTCTTCGTTTATCAGGTCGGGATGACGTCATCAGGATATTTGCAAAAGGTTATACTTCTCGGCAGGAGGATATTGCGAAATGTCGGGTAGACAAACAAGATCATGATGATCTTGTCAACATGACTTAGGAATGAAATATCACCCTCCCCTTTGAAAGATAAGGTGATCATCATGATCACGCAAAAGGAGATCAGGAGGATATTACGAAATGCGATCCTGCCTTGAAAGATCATGATGATGATGATCACAAGGACTTTGACGTGCGCGTGCAAATTTTGCAGATGGTGGGTTTATTAAGTAGGGTGATATTATAATATCAGCATGATATTATAATATTGGGTGATGTTAGAATATCATGATGCTCGCGATGTTTCCAAGGTTGCTTGACGGGTAAAACACACTATCACTTAAGATTGACGTCCGGATGTTTCGGGACTGCATGATTTTTATCAGGTGATAGAGTAAGATCATGATGATGACCTTTCGCGATACAAAAGACCGCTCGACGGGAAAAGTTTACTACGACTTAAAACTTGACGTCCGGATATTTCGACCTCAGGATACTATCGGGGGGCTTTTCAAATATGATGATGATGATCTTCATCATACAGCAATTATCAGGTTTGACCAAAACTTTGACTGCTCATAACTCCCTCATATGGACAAATTTTCAAGTGATGTAAAAGGCAAACCTGCATGGAATTTCAAGCTCTTTCGAACTATGAAGTCATAGAAACAAAATATGAACTTTGACAAACTGACCTCATGATGATGACCAACCTCATCCTGCCCTTCATGATGATGATGCACCTGACCTATTTTTACCAAACCGCCAGAAAGCAGACAACACAAGCCAAGCCCAACGTTGGGTCCCTGTTTTGATAAGTTAAAATGGGGCGTGTTGTGTAACCACACAACAACTTGCCACCAAAGAAAATAAACAAATTCCAATGATTCAAGTGATATGATCATATTCATCTATAGTATTCTAATTCTTTCTAAGTAAAATCATCATGATCTTTGAATGATAAAGTTTCATCAAGGTAACAGTGCTAACAAAGGATCATGTGTGTGCATATGATTAATTATCCTCATCTTGAAAGTAAGTTGAAAACATAAGTAACTGGTGTTAAACTACATAGTTGGAGATCATCCCTCATAGCCAACCTGGATAGAGCCTTGCTGCCAGCAGGTGTCCATAACCCCGGCAAGGTTATCTATACAATCTCCCTAAGTAGAGCCCCACTGCCAGCAGGCGTCCATAGCCCCGGTAGAGTTACTTAGATGGCCTAAGTTTATTGTTTATATATTTTCTATTTATATACTTATATTTGATATCATCATGTCAGCTCATTTATACAAGGGGTAGTCACTTGCAGCTTTAGGTTGGAGATTGTATTGGTAGCAAGGGAGTCCCTTTAGATTTTTCACTTAACACCTATACTCATATCTTCAACAAGCCCAAGGCTGTTAGGTGTTTCATTGTGTTTGATTCACTTTGGACAAGAAAAGGCACCTGATGAAAAGACATCATAAAACCTGATCATGAGTATTTATCAGAATGAATTACAATCTATATCTAAATCTGATCTCATCACTTGAATCCTAACAATTTAGTTATTTTCTTAGGTGATGAAGTGCATCATCTTGACTTACCAAAACAAAACTCAACCAAAACAACACAAAACAGAAGAAACACTATACAAACAACTAACCTACAAAAAGGAAACAACAGGAACAGAACAAGAAAGCAAAACAAGTAGACTGTACAAACAACTAACCTACAAAATTATATACAAACTACTACTAGGAAAACAAAAACCAGAAAAAGACCTAAGGACACCTGTATTTGCATACTTCTTTTGATTGTGCAGGAGCATCAGGGTATTAGTTATGGTTCTCAACCTAGCAAATTTATCTTTATATTCTGAAAAATATTCTGGTATTCTGAATTCACTGTATTAAACAGAACAACTCTTGATGATCAGCAACTGAGGAAGCTCATCATGTTCATGATTAATCCATATGCATGTCTTATCTTCTGAATTTCCACAATTAAAATAGTATTCAACATCATTTACTGTGGAAAGGAGAAATACAACCTGGTGTATTTCTGGCTTTGCTGGACATGCTTCTTCATTGGCAGTTGGTCTTCCATTTGTCATTATATTTTCACTACTTGGCTCAGTGCCTGGTCTCTCTTCAAATTGAAGGATGTATGACCTTTGATGTATTAATTCTTCATCTTTATCCAGCCTTATCCCTTCATTCTGGATGTTCAGTTTATCCTCCAGTTCAGGAAACTTCTCAATATTTTCTTCAATTTCCTGCACATCAGCATCTAAATAAGTATCTTTATTATCACAACCTGATATACAGAAATTTATCATTTCTAAATCATTTGACTGTAAAGGAGAAACAACTTTCACTTGATGAGGACACTCCCCTGTTTCATTTTCAAAATATTTCTGGAGTGACATCCGATTATGCACAACAACTCCAAAGTCTTCTACATCTTCATCTTTCAGGAATTGTTCATTAAATAATTCACATTTTCTATCTATTAGAGGATCTGGTTCCTTTAACCTGCAACATTCTTGCATTTGATCGTTTAATTCAAAGAAGTCAGGTAATAAATCAGCATTTATTTTCTTCTCTATGACTCCCTGAGTTACCATCATAGGAACTTCATCATCAGGAGTGCATTTAAATTGCTCTACTATCTGTTTACACTTCTCTTTACCATAGAATGACTCTAGGAAAGATGTTTCATCTTCTTTATCAAAAGTATTAGGATCAGAATCAAAAATATTATCCTGATGAGTGATTTCTTCTCTAAAATTTTCACAAGATTCATACCTGCATACTGACTGGTCCTTACTTGTATTAGGAAGTAGAGAACTCCTATCCATCTTATCATAAAATGAATCCAGGAAAGATGTTTCCTCTTCTTTACCTTCTGGAACTGACTCAGCTATTGTATTTTCTAGAATCTTTTTCAACATGACCAAGCAAGGGTAGCAATCTCTCTCTGAATGCTCTTCATCATGTAATCTGCACCAGCTTTCAATCAAGACATCATCAATGGGTAAACCTAATATTTGACTACACTGTATATTTCTAGACAAGTATAATTCAAAATCTTCAGAATGATCTACTTCAATGTCTGGACAATTAATAACTTCTGGTGCTGCATCTGCTTGTTGCTCTAGAATTTCTTCATTTTCCTGGTAGACTTCTTCATTTTCTTGGCAAATTTCTTCATTTTCTTGGCGAATTTCAACCCTGAACACATCCAGAAAGAATATTAGTCCTTTCAAATATAAATCCAACCTTGTAAGGAAAGTTAAGCAATTTATTTCACTGTGTTCTACAGTCTGGTGTATTCTGCAACAGGTACATAAACCAAAGTTAGACAAACTGTGAGGGTAAAGCTGCCTATTCAAAGTTTCCTGAAATAAAGGAATGTTAATTTGACAATTATCTTCATATACATCCATAAAAAATGAGACTATATTTTTAAATTCTTTAGTATTTTGAAATTTTAAGGAGATCTATCATATCTCAGACTAAAACTTGAAAGTCCAGAAAATCAAACAAATATTTGATGCTTTGGGCTAGATCTTTGCAAAGGTGCAACCAAAACATCTCAGATAAGAGATATTTGCAGACATTTAACTGAAATGCTGAAATATTTATGCAATATTTGTAGAAAATCCAAAAAATGTGACAGGATATTGGGATATCCTGACCCGTAACACAAGATCTCGAGTGCCTAAAGCTCAAATTCTCAAAGCTTGGACAAATTTACGCATCTGTAGCCGATATTAGTGAATTCAAAGAGATCTACTATAAAGCCTGCAATATTTATGTGAGATCTGGAAATCTTTACACAGAATGTGCATATACAATCTTGTCACAGCAAATATTTACGAAATTTACTGAAATTCACGAGTGATCTGAGGATACCTTACTCTTATATGCCATCAAACCTGAAAATACTGATGATGATCATGATCTTCCGGTCGCTGTCCTCCTTCTAGCGCCAATTTATGTTGCGTTAGAAGCGAGGGGCCTGCAGATATGTTTGCAAGATTTAAAGCGGGCTGCTAAACTGAGGCAGGGGATATCACTTCAACTGAACAGGATTTATTTGCTGAGAAACAGCTCATGCCCTCCTTCTGTTGATGATGCTGAGAAACAGCTCAGCCCTCCTTCTAGCGCCATTTTATGTTGGTCATGATGTTAGTCATTCACAAACATAGAATAAAAGTTACACAACAACCTTTACTTATCTTGAAAGATACGATGAATTCAGAGAATTCATGATCCCAAGTCTCCGTTGATTAGGTCTTAATCTACTGACGTTACTCAGTGGTTGATGTGTGTTGCTGTTTTCCATTCAGGGGCCTTACGTGTTTCTGCAAAGTTCATCATCATTATCTTCAAATATCCTACTCTGGATGTTTGCTCTGCATAAATCTCCAACAATTCTACCTCTGCACTGTGAATTTAGTCAAACAATGTGCCTACAGGCTGATATTTGCATGATTTCCGTCATTATTTATGATTCTTGGCATGATATTTCCAATACTACATGCATTTAACTCAAATATGCTAATGATCTTCAGTTACCTACGGGATTTCAGCATATTTCACTGTTTCTGCTTGTTATTTATCATGATTTGCAGTTATGGTGATGAATTTATGAAATTAAAAGAAGAAAAAGGGTTAAAGAATGAGATTCCCAAAACTACTGGACTTAGATCACTGATCCACATACAAGCTCCCATACATGCAATGAAAAGAAGGAAAACTAGAAATCATACTTCACCAGGACATTCCACAAATCCGCATGATCTAGTGCAAATCTTCAAAGGAAAAGTTGACAACAACATGTAATGAAATGAAAGCGCTTCCAGTTGAACACAGCATTCACCATTACATATCCAGAAATCAACAAGAAGATTACGTAAAATTTACAATCAGGATGTAATCTGAAACTTCATATCCATTCAGTATGCTCAAGAACAGGTACATTTACAGTGATCTGAAGAAAGAACCTTGACATTTCAACAATTCTATCCTCATTAGTCTCAGTAATCTGATCTCCTAATTGATTCTACAGTAATTAGCCTTAATGCGCCAGATGCGTCTGTGTATTCTAATGTCTTCTCCTTTTGATTTGACAAGCTCTGGCCTTTATATAGAGCAAATGCCAGAAAACGGTTACAATGATCCAAGGATCAGGATCCTCTCATAGCAATTAGCGGTCCAGATGAAAAGCACATGCTTCGCCAGTTAGCAAATGTACAGCTGGCACAGAATATTCCAGCATCTTCAACTTGATTCGGTCTCCAGCTGGCGAACAGCATATTTGACAATATCCTCCTCATTTCTGGCTCATGTTGCCTCCATGTGCAACTTTGTAATGCTCAGCGTCAGTAGCAGCTCTAGCAGCATCATGACTTCAATGCTCAGCTTCAGCAGCAGCATCATGACTTCAATGCCCAGCTTCAGCAGCAGCATCATGACTTCCTGCAAGTAAACAAACAAACATTTAGTTCATCATCATGCTGATAAACAACAGGAAGCAAAACACTTTATTAAACAAGCCCCCAAAAACGTGCAGCTACAGGCAATCAGGCTCCAAATTTCCATCGCTTCATGTTTTTGCCCATTTTCTTGTATATCGGGTTCAAAATATGATCATGATGATCTCAAAATATACAAGGAAATAATCGCCCCTTAAACACCCTTCGAATCCGGCTTTGCGTGCTCTGTTTGTATGTTTCGGGTCATCATCATCATATTCGCATCGGTGTGACCACATATGATCAGGTTGACAATATTAGACTTGGCCGACGGCAACAGTTATACCTACGCCGAAAATCATGATGATGCCCAACTCTATGTCTTCTATCTAGCTACAGGATATCACGAAATATGATGCTCCTCCTTTCTGAATGCTCTGATGAAAAGCACATCAGGATGTTTCACTTCTGCATATTGGGGAAAGAAAGACATCATCGTCATCATCATGACGAAGACAAATAGGAGGTTTTGGAATATGATCCTGCAGCTGAGGAAAGGAATATGATGGTGACGTCATCGTCATATTCGGAATTCATTAAAATGCAAAGAATGACGTCACCGTCATGTTTCGTTAAGATCAGGGGATAAATGCAATATCGGGTCACCTTGGGAAGATGATCGGGTGATGAATGTAAAATGACCCCTTTGCGGCCAAGATAACCCTCTCGAAAGATCAGGATGATGATGATCATCATCATCATCATATCCACACTAGGTGATTTAAAATATGATCCTGCTGAAGGTCCAGATGACGTCATCAGGATATCCGGGGCCTTTGTTAATCTTAGAACATGATGTCATCGTCATATTCGCGAACAGGATCATGCCTTGGAAAATATCCTGCCGAAGGAGAAGGTGATGGTGACGTCATCCTGATATTTGCTTCTTCGTTTATCAGGTCGGGATGACGTCATCAGGATATTTGCAAAAGGTTATACTTCTCGGCAGGAGGATATTGCGAAATGTCGGGTAGACAAACAAGATCATGATGATCTTGTCAACATGACTTAGGAATGAAATATCACCCTCCCCTTTGAAAGATAAGGTGATCATCATGATCACGCAAAAGGAGATCAGGAGGATATTACGAAATGCTATCCTGCCTTGAAAGATCATGATGATGATGATCACAAGGACTTTGATGTGCGCGTGCAAATTTTGCAGATGGTGGGTTTATTAAGTAGGGTGATATTATAATATCAACATGATATTATAATATCGGGTGATGTTAGAATATCATGATGCTCGCGGTGTTTCCAAGGTTGCTTGACGGGTAAAACACACTATCACTTAAGATTGACGTCTGGATGTTTCGGGACTGCATGATTTTTATCAGGTGATAGAGTAAGATCATGATGATGACCTTTCGTGATACAAAAGACCGCTCGACGGGAAAAGCTTACTACGACTTAAAACTTGACGTCCGGATATTTCGACCTCAGGATACTATCGGGGGGCTTTTCAAATATGATGATGATGATCTTCATCATACAGCAATTATCAGGTTTGACCAAAACTTTGACTGCTCATAACTCCCTCATATGGACGAATTTTCAAGTGATGTAAAAGGCAAACCTGCATGGAATTTCAAGCTCTTTTGAACTATGAAGTCATAGAAACAAAATATGAACTTTGACAAACTGACCTCATGATGATGACCAACCTCATCCTGCCCTTCATGATGATGATGCACCTGACCTATTTTTACCAAACCGCCAGAAAGCAGACAACACAAGCCAAGCCCAACGTTGGGTCCCTGTTTTGATAAGTTAAAATGGGGCGTGTTGTGTAACCACACAACAGTACCTCTCCAGTGGGAGTTTGTATGGTCCTAGTCAATGGGTCATATCTCTCAGCACAAGCAACTATCAATTCTGCACACTAAGCTGAAGTAGGGAAGGTAGCAACCTCTGCAATCCCATTGTCCTTTACTTTCTTAGCCCTTGGAGTTGCATTGGATCCAAATATCTAGGTTCTGAAGTCATCTACGTCAATGTGACCTAGATCAGTATCTACTATGTTTTTCCATCCAGAGGTGATTTTAGTCTTGGGGGGAATGCCTTTAAATTCATACTTCATGGCTTGAGCCCTTGCAGTCATTTAAGCTGCATGACTAGACCTCATAAGTCTTGATAGTTTTAACAGTCTACCTAATTCCTATGTTTTGAATGCATGACTATCAAGTTGTCTGCCATGTCACTATGTCATATTATGCTCTATGAGATTAAAATCTATCGAACTAAGTCATAAATGTTTATCTATGAAATGCACAAGTCTGATAATTCACTAACTACAACATTTATTACATGATGAAATGATAAAAGCATAACAACTCGTAGTAAACCAGGCAATAAATACTCAAATGCCCCAAAATTTGAATCAAAATATGTAAAACATCATTATTCTATCAATGCAACATTCATTTCAGTTAGACATATCTCTTACCCTTGAAATTTTAACAGAAGAATAGTCATTTTCATGTTTTGTGCTGATTTGGGGGTCATCTGGCCTATTGGGAAGCAAAGCGCTAAATTTGAGGGTAACCGACTTGCACTAAATCAGAGGTCGTCCAACCTTGGAGGAAGGACACTTCATTGTTTAGTCATTTGGCGCAAGTTTTGGAAGTGTCCAACTTTGTGCGGATTTTAGATGTGGTTGACTCAAAAGGACCTCAGAAGTCAGATGGGAGTGTTTCTAATGCAAGTCAAAGGAGATAATTTTTAACGTTGGACTGTTCATTACATTTTGCATGGATTATGGAGTTGTTCGATCTAGCATGATTTTAATAGATGATCGACTAAAGTCGGTAGAGAGACATTTTGGCACAGGTCAGAGAAAGTGAGTTCCAACGCAAGATCATTCAAAGTGTTTTGGCATGGTTTCTGGGACCCATTGACTTGGCGGGCTTTTAGAGGGTGTCCAACCAAGGTTAGTTGAAGCAAGATTCGACACCAAGTCGGACGACTAAATTTCTAACGCTAAGTGTGTTTTGAGTCTTAGCAGAGATTTTCAAGGTGTTTGACCGACTTTACTTGATTTTGAGGTCAGTTAAGGGAATTTTCAATGCTAAGTTCATGAGGGGTAAATCCAACGCAAAGGATCCCAGTTTTCAACTGCGGGGATTGACTCATCCATCGATTGGCTCAAACTTGAGCATTATTTCATGGAGTCAGTCAGGTATACTCTCAGTGTAAAAATGACCTTGAAATCCACCATGCCTAATCTTTGGGTCTATTTAAGGAATCATAAAATCTTCTAAGGGTTTTAGCAGGATTCTGATATTGGGCATAGTTGAGGGTTTCATGAGATTTTTAAGTCTAATTTTCCCTATTCAGTTTTACGCTAGGGTTTCTAAACAACACACTTTCTAACACATTATGCTCTCATCCTTACAGTTCTAACCCTTCACTCAACACTAAACCCATTTGCAAACTATAAAAGGAAATTGAATTCAAGATGGCACAAAAAACCCTTCACACGGATAGAAATTCAAAGACCCGAGATGGAGCACCTACCTAGTTATTGTGGTTGAAAATGCCAGGAATATGCAGGTTGAGATACTGTGTTCTTCATTGCCCCAAATCTACTGCCCACTCATCATTATTTTCCTTCCAATAGATCCACAGAGCTATTTAATCAAGTTTCACAATTTAAAATGAGCTCAAATGCAGGTATAAAAACATTTTATCCCCCCTAGTGAATTGACATTAATGCAGGAGGTACGATAGGTGTCTTAGTGTACTGCAGAGTTATTTTAGGAATTTACATGAAAAAGTGAAGTCACTGACTCTGTGTGGCTTTGGAGGCTTACCAACTTTTGTCAGTTACAAAGAATTTTAGTGCAGGGTCAGACTCCTTCACTTTCAGTGCTTTGCACGTGTCAAACATTTCAGAACTTTGTGCAACTTTCAAAGTCCTCTGACTTAGTCAATGGTAGAGGTTTTCAGTGCAAAGTCAGGATTTTACTTTTGCAGCACTGAGTCGGTGAGCTTAGTTTGCAGCATTTAGTTAGTTGAAAGGGAATTTAGCACCAAGTCAGTTGAATGGGTTTCTAGCACAAAGGTTGGTAAACTATGATTTCAATGCTAAGTCCATAGACTCAATTTTTTAGCACTTAGTCAGATGGCGATGAATGTCGCACTAAGTTGGATGAATGAGAATTCAGCACAAAAGTCAGTTGGACAAAGATTTAGCACAACAGTTTGTGGCAAGGGATTTTAGCGCAAAGGGAACACCAGACTTAGTTCTATGAAGGCAGACACTTAGACTTAGTAATCTTTTGGATGACTCAATGGCATTCAATCTTTCTAGCATAGCAAAAATACAATTTGATCACTTTTGACACCTTAGGAATTATTGAGGGAAACTAACACTCTTAGGCTAGAATTTTGGAAGAGGGGGTCCTTGTTTCATGAAATGGGGCGTGTGTGCAAGGCACAATAGTTAGGAGGGGGAAATAATGTAGGGATGTGCATACCAATTCATGAAAGTCATGATTTAGCATGTGTGTGGCATGAAATAGTGCACACATGGCATGAATCAATTCATGTGGAGCACTTTAATGTGGGTGCAGGTTAGATTAGCATGTGCATCACAAAATGGCACATGCATGACAAATTATTTATTTTTGTAGTTTGGCACATCTATCATGGATTAGTGCATGGGTGGGGTGTTTTGGTATGTGTGTCACAAAGTGGTGCATGCATAGAAAATTGGTGTGTGTTCTAAAAAAGTGGTGCATGCATCTAGGATAGAAGATTGTGTAAGTTTGATAGGGAATTTGGCTAGATGGATATGTGAAATACTACCCCTGGTGGTCTAGAAAGGAGGTCTAGGGTGCTTTATCTTAAAGAGAACTAGGAGGAGCATGACTGGGGCTACCTTGCACATGTGGGGTTATGGTAAATTATGTAGATTCCTATTATCTAAGCTCATTAGGCCATGTTGCCAACCTTAGAAAAGAGGTGGCATAGTGAGACAAGTAATTTTCACCTTTTGATAGGTCAGATTATTGTTATGTTAGAGGATGTGTGGCAAATCCTAAGGATCCCCATCAAAGGACAATGGGTGTACTAAAGCTTAGGATTCAAATGTAGCATTAATTAGATATTTGAAAAGGCAAATTTACCAAGGCAAGCACTCTCCCTCAACTTGGATCCTTGTGAGGGCATGGTAGAGGATCTACCACTAGTCATGGTGGCTCTTATAAATGACATATTACTTCTTGACAATATTGAGAGATTCTTCCCAATCAAGATGGTAGTGTGTGTGAGAGACATGCATGTTGATGAGTGTGTCTTCACATGGGAGGTTGTTTGCTAGCATAGCTCTATAGGGATTTGCACCTTATTGCCTATAGGCATTGAAGGAGCATAGCATCTATGATGCTTCTATAGATTTAGGCATGGGAGCATATCATAATGCTCTAGTCCATTAGAGATAGGGATGCATGATAGCTTGGGGAGCCATATGCATTCTTCTAGGGAGGTGGGATGAGGTATTGCCACATGGGGGATACATTGCATTGGTAGCATGTCTTAGATGACATGGAGGGGGTTAGCTAGTGACCTACCTATAGTGTGAGTAGTGGGAGGAGGATGCATGGGTTATGTAGTTCGTGTAGACTCTAATGTATATTATCAAGTGCCACCACTACATTATAGAGAGATAACACTAGATAGGGTATTGCAGTAGTTTAAATTTTGATAGGGGTGTTAGTAGAAGATGTGCATGTGTTCACATGAGTAGCGCATGATGAGGGAAAATGGGGGCCTCAGATTGACCATATTTAGGTGAGGCTAGACTAGTTGCACCTAGTAAGGGTGTCATGGGATCCTAGGAAAGGGGTGGACAATGTTGGAGTCACCTAGGATTACAAGATCTAGTGGGAGGTGAGGAGGCCACTATGACACTATTTCATGATAGGTGGATATACATTCATGGATCCATAGAGTGATGACGGTTTATAAGGGGTACCATTAGAAGGCTAAGATAGGGCAAAGATAGAGGGTAGCACTATTTTAGTAGAGCTGGTGGTGCCATAGTAGGTCCCATAGTAGGTACTACCTCAGGGAGGTGAAGATCAGAGGTAGGTAGGATAGGTGCTACCAATGGAACCACCACAAGCACTATAGAGACCTCCTCTAGGAGGAGATGGATAGAGTGGGGATCAGGAGTCCATGGATGTTGATGCCCCTAAGATGAATAGCCATGTAAGCTAAGGGAGGATATATGATGATTCTAATGATCCATGGGTGAGACTAGGTACAATTCTATTAGAGCATGATGCCTTGTAGGTAGAGAGGGATCAAGCCAATGTCGATAAGGACATAATGTAGGTTGAGCTAGGTAGCCTCTAGGTTGAAAGGGACAATTTGGTTGTGGAGAGGGATGGGCTATATGAACATGTGCAGAGACCTTAGGCTAATATGCATAAATTCAAATAGGAGTATGATCATGTGTTGACAATAATAACTATGGCAAGGCTGGGCCAATTCATAGTGAGTACGAGAAGATTAGTGGAAAAGATAGGAGGATCTAGGAGGGAGGTGATGTATTATCACTATTTATGAGCAAGTAGTGCTAGCTCATCAAACAACACACTCTTTTGCCAAGAAAACATAGAGAAAGTCAACCAAATCAAACAAATCAATATTAGTGGGCATACAATCACATCCTCCACCACCCCTTGGAGGTCTAGGGGTAGTGTCAAGGTCACATTCAAATAGTGTGCGACACATCTAGCTCCATGTTGATGATTTTTTATCATGTACATAAAATGATGTATCATTTTGTGATGTGCATTTATGACATTTCATATATGCTATGTGGAGCTAGATGAACCCCATTTTTATATTGCATATGAGATGATAGTTATACCATGATTTTAAATTGATTTTTATGATGTTTGTGATGCTATGATGTGATTTATTCTATGTGATGATCATAATTTTATGAATGCATATATGATGATTATGTGGAATTATTTATGGATGCACATGTGATGGATGATTGATGTTTATATTTATGTGATGTAATGAAATGGATGATGCAAATTTATTTGATGTGTGTATGAAACACACATGTATATGATGTAGATGCATGGATAGATATGGATAGACACATAGATAAGATGGCTAGGTAAGATGATTGATATGATTTTGATATGCATAGTTTTGACATGATTATATGGATGATTAAGATGATTGATATTGAAAGGAAGCTAGGTGTGTAGAAATCACTTCCTACACTAATCTAAAGAGGAGAGAAGAGTGCAAATTTATTTTATCCTTTACAATTATAGAATGTTAATAACAACAATGGAGATATTGCAGCAACACAGATACACACAAAAATGAAACAAAAAAGAGAGAGACAATATATACGTGGGAAAAACCCTTATTGGGTGAAAAACCCCACACTCCAAAACCTGCACAATATATTATCAAAATTGAAATGGTTTACAATATAGTTGCAATGCAAGATCTCAAGAGTCTTTAACACTCATATCTAGAAACAAACCGGTAGCATAACAAAACCTATCAATCACATAATACATCTCCTCTCAAAAGCACCTGTTTATATAGAAAATACAAGGCAAAAATGGCTCTATCTTGAGATGGGCATCCAACATGGCCTCATGGCCCAAAACCCACGCTTATGGACACTTGTCCAACATTGTAGGATGTTCCTAACACTTGTCAAGTCACCCCATCCCAAAGAGGTCACCTATTCCCAAGTTGGGCAATGACAGATGCTCTTATGACTCTTACAACTGTCATAGAATCCGTCATATTGACATATCTTACAGTTGTAAGAAAATCTATCATAAACATGATATAAATAGCATATTCTCTTACAACATGTCATAAATCTCCTTGGGGCACCCAAAGATGCCTTCTTCCAAGATGCCTTGTGACACATGTCTTCACCTATCATAGAACCTTCTATTTCTGACTCTTACATGTCATAGGAATCTATCATAACTGTTTCAGTCAAGATTCACTTACACACTAGTCAAGATGCTGACACATGGTAGAAAACATCTACCACACAAAAGGGACACCTATCTCTACATGGAGTGTGTTAACCATCCTAGTCATCTTACAAGTGGAGTGACAACTCATCGTGCCACTTCACACTAAATGACAAAACATGATGTGCAACAAAATTACAACATAGGCTAAATAAATAAATTACATTACAATAATAAATGCAAGGAATTACCAAGGTTGAGACACCTTAATTCTCAACATTCTCCCACTTGTTGAATACCTTGTAAGAGCCAATAGAAATAACAGGATGTAACTAGTATAGGCCGAGGGGCCTATAGACTCCGAACACCATCTGGACTTCTCTATGCCCACTGGTTTCATTAATGTATTTATAACATTCTTCAAAGTATCTACCTTCTCCAAATTCACCTTCCCATCCTCTACCATGTCTCGCGTGAAGTGAAACTATACATCAATATGCTTTGTTCTGGCATGGAAAGTTAGATTCTTTGCTAGGCAAATTGCACTCTGACTATCACAACAAATCATAATCTATCTTGCATCAACACTAATAGCTAAACACAATCTCTTAATCTAAATGGCTTCCTTGCAAGCATGAGTTTCTGCCATATACTCAGCTTCTGTCATGGAAAAAGCAACCATAGGTTGTCGCTTACTCATCCAACTAACTGCACCATCGAACATAGTGAACACATAGGCACTGGTGGATCTCTTGCTGTCAATGTCACCTACCTAATCAAAATCCACAAATCCATGAATAGAAATTGAATGCGGAGGTCCAGCATTACCATGATAGCATATGGAATACTTGGAAGTACCCCTCAAATATCTAAACACTTGCTTAACTACATCCCAATGTACCTGTCCAGAATTAGCCATAAATCAACTAAGGACTCCCATTGCTTGGCCAATGTCTGGTCTTGTGCAGACCATAGCATACATCAAACTACCAACAACACTAGCATAAGGTACTCTGCTTATGTCCTCCACCTCACTAGGAGATTTTGGACAATCATTAATAGACAACTTTGTCCCCAATGAAACAGGAACACACAATAGTCTACAATCTACCATGATGAATCTATCCAACACAGTCTTCACATACTTACTTTGGCTTAACCAAAGTTTTTTGTTAGCTATGTCTCTTCTGATTTCCATTCCTAGAATGTACCTGGCTGCCCCTAGATTTTTCATCTCAAACTATGCTGGTAACTAAGACTTCAAATCAGAAAATCATATTCTTACAATTCCCAATCAACAACATATCGTCAACATACAATGCAATAATGAGAATGCGATCATTGTCAAACTTGTAATACACACAATGATTAGATTTCAATCTCAGAAATCCAATGGACAACATAAAGGAATCAAATTTCATATACCATATCCTAGGAGACTGCTTCAAACCATACAAAGACTTCTTCAACTTGCAAACCAAATTTTCTTTACCTTTCTCTATGTAATGCTCTAGTTGTGACATGTAAATCTCTTCCTCCAAATCACCATGAAGGAAAACTATCTTCACATCCATCTGCTCCACCTCTAAGTCATAAGTAGCTATAAGAGATAACAAGAACCAAATGGATGTCAGCTTTGCAATGGGAAAGAAAATTTCACCATAATCAATTCCCTCCACTTGTGAGTACCCCTTTGCAACCAATCTAGCCTTGTACTTTTCAACACTACCATCTGTACCGAATTTCTTCTTAAACACCCATTTGCATCCAACAGGTTTCCGTCCTTCAGGCAAAGGCACCAAGTCCCATGTTTTATTCTTTTCAAATGAAGCCATCCCATCTTCCATGGCCTCCTTCCAAGAACCTGCATCTTTCATGTCCATAGCCTCTGTCATAGTTCTAGTCTCATTAGTATTAGTAAGGAAAAATCACAACTTGAATCAAGTAATGAATAACCAAACCTATCAGGTTGCTTTCTTGATCATGTAGACCTCCTCAATGACTGAAGTTGAGGTTCTGCTTCTTCTTCTAAGCTTTCAAAGCTACTAGAGCTCTCCTCATCATCAGGTCTCACAGGGTCTGTCAGTTCAATCTTCTTAGGGGTAGAAGGAAACTGAATCACATCTTCTTTCTTTTCTGTCTGTTCTCGCTGTAGAACAACAGAAGAAGGTGTTAGCTCTTTGAAGATAACACTTCTACTATACAACACTTTTTTAGCCACAGGACCCCAAAGCTTGTATCATTTCACACTGACACCATAGCCAATGAAAATACACTTAATAGCTTTGTTCTCTAATTTAGACCATTTCTCCCTAGGCACATATACATATGCCTCACAACCAAAAACACAAAGATGTCTAACTAAAGGCTTCTTATAAAAACCACACCTCCATAGGTGTCTAACCAACAAGAGCTAATATAGGAGACATGTTTACCAGGTAGCAAGCACTGGCTATAGCTTCAGCCCAAAACTTTTGTTCAAGGCTTGCTCCACTAGGCATACTCCTAGCCTTCTCCATCAGTGTCATGTTCATCCTCTCTACAACTCCATTTTGTTGTGGGGTGTATGGAGTTGTCTTATGTCTTTCAATCCCTTGCTCTTTACAGAACTTATCAAACTCTGCTGAACAAAACTCATCACCGTTATCAGTTCTCAAACACTTAATCTTTTTACTAGTCTAATTTTTAGAAAAAACTTTAAACTCTTTAAACTGACTAAAGACTTCAGTCTTACTTTTGATAAAATAAACCCATGTCCTTCTACTGTAATCATCTATGAAAGATACAAAATATATAGATTTGGAAATTGAAGGAACATTAATAGGACCAAACACATTAGAATGAATAAGATCCAATACACTAGAAGACTTGTGAGAACTTGTTAGAAAAATAATGACCAGGAAACAACTAATCAAGATTGTGAGAGATAAATAAATAAATAATAAAAAGATATTACCATAAAGTAGAAGCAAATCTATAAGCAAGCACCAAAAAAACAACATGGAGACAAGAGATTTTGAAGGTGGAAAAAGAAAAGAAAAAAACCCCATAGATTATGAAAGATGGAATGAAGCCATAAAATAAAAATATTACAAAGAGAGGAGGAGCTCCTCAAGAAATGAATGAGAAGAGAAAAATGAGAGAGGAATGATAAGTAAGGAGAAAGCACCTCTATAAATAGAGGTGAGAGGGGGAGTTGCATGCAATTCCCATATGCCACCTTTCATGTGAATAAGTGCAATGTGTCAACCTCTTAAGGAGGTGGCTAAATAAATCAAATATTCCTCCAAGAGGAATAATGATTGGAGTTATCCTCACACATGTGCGAGGATACTCACCTAAAATAGAAATACTTTGTATTTAATAATATAAGTATTTAATATAAAGAAATAATTTAATGATCTTTACTAAAGTAAGGATTTAAGTATCCTTAACCAAGTAAAGATTATCATTTTTAACATCCCCCCTTAAGCTTTACATGGGGAAGATTACAAAGAATCCATCAATGGGATGATTATAACATTTACAAGAATGGCATAAAAGCCTTTACAATGAATAAGAATATATATTTTAAGAAATAAGCTTGAAGAGATGTTTAGATGTAGCTTGATGTAAAGCCAAGTCTTCAAGTCTTCAAGGAATGGAGTGAACCAAAGTGCTTGTATAGATGCCTTCAAACAATCTGAATAGTGAGCTCCTTTAGAGCCAAGAGAAGTGGATTGATGGTTCTTGTGCTGCCAAGATATTGAACCTATTTCATCAAAGAAACTATAACCACAAATGGATTTCCCATCATTGGGATCATCTCCTAAACTTGAATTAGTATATTCATAGAAAGAGATACAAATTGCATATTGCATAATAAAATTGTGGATTAAATGAATCCAAATTTAAGTCATAAAGCCAATAAGGCAAAAGTTAGCATAGCTAATTCAATATAGATAAAATAACCTTAAGTCTTGAGTAAGAGTGCTAGTAAAAATTGTAGCCCAAATTATAAAATGCTAATATATATGCATAGCAATAAAAGTTCTAGGTTGGTTCTCACTACATCATTTGTTGAATTGTAAAGGGAACTTATATCAAGTTTAATAATAATGGACTTTAAAAATTAGTCCTAAGATCATAGTGCCCTCATTTGAAGATTCAATATTATAGACTTTGAAAAATAGTCCTATAGATGGTTATAAAACGCATAGTGCCTTCATAAAAAAATTTTAATATCAAAGGACTTTGAAAATAGGCCTATAACATGGTATATCAACCATATTATCTTCATCAAATTTTAAGAACTTGATCCCCAATGATTAGTTCATCATAAAAATGTAAGTATAAGTACATACCATCAAAGTGGATGGAAATATTTTCCATGGGGCCCAAAAAACACTCCAATGAGACTTAAAGGGCTCCCTATGCAACATTACTACAAATGCATCTTGCGCATAAAATATTTAAAGGCTTTAGTGCTCTAATGAGCTTTTAATTTCTCAAAAATTATAACAGATATGTAATGTCCCCTTCACAGCAAGCCAAAATTTTCGCACCCTTGCAAAACAATTTCAACTTACCAAAAGAGAACATTAGTATTCCATTTTTCACTTCCTTTTAATCTTGATGATAATCATAAACATAACCATATACTATTTGCCATTTCATAAATCCATTTTTCCATACATCATGATTCTCCTTGGGTGAGATAATCCTTAGGCCTCTTATTAACCTCACCTTCCACCTTGTGAGAGAAGATTCGTTAGGTAGGTGATGTCATCTCAATCCTATGGGTCCATTATTATTATTCCTTAGTTTGTCAACCAATGCCCATAATTCCTTAGTTCGTCAACTAAGGCCTATAATTCCTTAGTTTGTCAACTAAGGCCCGTTCCTTCGATACTTAAAACGAAGGTCCATAGTAATATCCTTGATTCGTCAATCAAGGCCCATTCCCATGGAATGATCAATACCTACCATAACTATCTACCCCACCTTCTTAGTGTTAGGTGGTTAATTAGGAAGTCTCGTATCTACCCTTAGGAATTCATGCCTTTATTAATCTTAGGGTTTTACCCTAAAAGCCTTCATTAATCTTTAGGTTTTATCCTAGAGCCTTCTCCCTAGGTTTTACCCTAAGGCCTTAATTAATCTTCATCTATACATATACATACTTGTTATCTCTCATACGTCATTTATTAACAACTTATGAATTCAAATCATACAAGATACATATTTAAAATATAAATTTCAGACATAAATGTATATATCACATATATCAGTTTCTACTTAATAACCTTATTATTTATATCTTTCAAGTTATAAATTGAACAAGTAATTGTAAATTCTTACAAATCATAAACTGAATAAGTAAATATAAATACTTACTTACCTGCTTTACCTAGGATTCCTTACCTATGCTGCGGTACTATAGTCTTTATTGTATTACTGTTATAAAATGCAGATCTAAATATATGTATTTATCCCATACTCTTTTTATATTTTCTCCCCATGATCCTTTTCCTTCTATTTCACAATCTTTATTTATTTAATTTCATTCCTTTCTAAATTCATTATTTAGCTTACACAATATATACTGAAATATTACTAACATTTATTATACTATATATTTAATTACTTAATGAACAACGTACCTATGATAGTTGCAGACTTACCTTGGCTGGCCTCATGTATTCCTTGTGATATTTTCTTGCCGTGTCTTTGATGAATTCAAATGATGTTTCTTCTTTATTGCCTTTATTGAATTCACAGCTATTTATTTATTTATTTATTTATTACTTCCTTCTTTCGATGATCCTTTCCTTCTATCTCACAACCTTTATTTATTTCCCTTTCAAGGGATATGTTCAAAGAGGTATGTCTCTTATTATTTTTATTACTTTATATTAATTTCCTTTTGTGGTAAAACTAGTTCTAACCATACGTAACTCCCTTATCATAAGAGGATAGGTTAAAAGATGTTTATTATTATTTATTTACCTTATTTGTATTTATATTATATCATTATAATAAATGATATATTATTTATATTTATATTACAATATAAGATAATAATAATAATAATATATGTATTTATATTATTAGATATATTTATAATATATTATTTATTAATGTGCTGCACTTATAAATATCTTCCTTCGACCTCCCCTTAATCTTTTTAAAGTACATTATTTATATAATATATATAGTATAAATAAATACTTTTGTTATTAAGTACGGGAGCTCTTTTATTTTATTTTATTTCCAAGCATATAATATGGTGGGATAATGTTTGTCTTATTAGAATTTTATTTTTATATGATTTTATTTTGAATTTAACCTTTTGTTTAATCGTATTACTTTGTCTTATTCCAAATTACTTTACTTTCTAATTTTAATAGGTAAGACTCTTCATAATATTTATTTTTATATATAATAATATATCTTATTAAGTACTCACATAAATATTATATTAAAATATTTATATTTATAATATATCTAGTTAATTAAAATATAAATATATATATTTCATATATTTTATAATATTTAAATAATATTAAATTAATAATATTATTTATTAAATAATACATATTAATAATATATTTTAAATAAATATATTATATATTTAGTTTATATAAGGCTAACTTATTATTTAAATAAACAATTCAATTATAAATCGTTATAGGGACATGACAACCCTCCCCACTCAAGATTGCTTGTCCTCAAGCAATTATAATTAGGTATCCTAAAGTAATATTTAATAACATTATGTTTTATTAGATTTCCTTATATAAAATAAGGTTTCACTCACCAATAATATAAAATAACCTCAAGAAAATGTAACAAATTAATATAGTTAATAAATTATAGTGCTATAAATAATATAGGGGCCTAAAATAATAATTTATAGATTTGGGTTTACCTTTTTAAATTTTCAGCACTAAATTTGCATAAAGGCATTTCTATTTATTTAATTATCAAAAATGTTTTAATGACTACTAATATTATTTTAATGCCATGATTATCTAATAGCATCAAATGAACAATCCAAACCAAATAACCAAATGTCAAACATACATGACACAACCAAAGTGAAAACGGAGGGGCACTACAAGATAAATGAGGCACAATTAGATTCCCTTTATCAAAACAACATAAGTGTAGTTGAGAATGAAACACTAGACTTGTTTTAAATATTGTGATAAATCAAGACTTAGCTAGAAAAATGATAATTTCTCACAAACTAAGATAGAAGGAGCTTAGAGATGCATTGGAATTAGAAGTGGCACAAATCACGCCACCTTAATAAATTATAATAAATTAATATTAAAAATTTGTGATTGAATAATCTTACAAGGATTGTCAAAAAAAGATTAAGACATAAATGATAAATATAATATACTCAAAACATATTTCAAGATGATATTCATGCATTTTGAACTACATGAATATCCTCTTTTGAAATACAATTGAATTATATAATGTACTAAATTATTGGGTTGATCAAGTCCAATAATAAGTACAAGATTAGTTTAAGTTAGCTAAAGAGAGGCAATTGTTTTTTAAAAAAATGCCAATGAAAAAAGCTTAATTTTTATAATAAAAGGCAATTAAGACATTTCTTAATTGAATGTCTAAGGCAAAAAAAAATGCTGTTTTTTTTTAAAATCTCCATTGAAAAAAAGTTAATAATGCCTTAAATTTTTATAAGAAATGCCTATGTAAAAGGAATTTTTTTTGAAAAAAAGGCAAAAAATAAAAACTTAATAAATATGACAAAAAATTGTTTTTATAACAAATGCCTTAAAAAGAAAAGGCAATATATTTTTTTGAAAATATAATGCCTCTTAAGGATAATTTTTTTGAAAAAAACCTAATGATAAGGCAAAATTATATTAAAATAAAAGGCAAGATATTTTTAAAAAGCCTAAAACAATTTCTGTCTTTTTTTTTTTAAATTGCAATATTGCCTATAAAAATGTCTAATTACTTAGACAAAAGGTAAAATATTTTTTATAAAAAAGCCTAAAAAATGAATTTTAAATATGCCATTCAAAAGGCAAAAAGTTTTTAAGAAATACCCATTAAAAGGCAAAAAAATGCCTAAATTATAAAAGGTAATTTTTTTGATTAAATACCTAAGTAAAAGGCAAAAAATTGTTTAAAAATGCCTTTTAAAAAAGGCAAAATTTTTACAAAAATGTGTAAATGTTTTTTAAACTTATTTAGGTTTGGATTGAAGAATTAAAACATTATTTAAAAAAAAATATGAATGACTAAAAATTAATTTAAGAGGCAATTTTTTTGTTAAGACAAAATGGGATCGAATAAAAAACGTATCCATTTTTTTTAACAAAATGTAATTAAGGGAATCCTGAATAGAAAGGGCTCCATGCTAACTTTAGGTAGTGTATACCTACTTTTCCAAAAATGGGGATTCGTGAGCAGATTTGTCTGAAGGTTCTGAAAACATACATCTTCAAAGATAGGAGCATTTAAAAAAAAGATAAAAATAGTAACTGAAAGAGATAAACAAATTTAGAACCTTCCTTAGAAGAATCCAAAAATCTAGTGCTAAGGAGAGACATTTGGCAAAAACTGTCAAGAAGGCTAAAAGTTTGCAGCACCCATCTATTGAAAGATAGCCAATTTTTGGTCTTCATTCCTACATAAAACCCCAAAAAAAGATCACGTGGAATCGAAAAACAAAGAAATGGTAAATTGAGTCTCAGGGGAGCGCTACCATAGTCTTCAAATTTTAGAATATATCCCAGTAAAGCGATAGAACGGAAAATTAATTTAACTTCTTGGAAGATGTTAAAGAATTTTCAAATAAAGATGGTTTTAATGGAAGCTGAAAGGGCAAAGAAATAAAATTTGAGAGTAGGCTGTAGGCTAAATTGTAGCAATGGACAAGGGCTGCCATAGATACCATGCAATCTGAAGTATTTAGGTTCAAGTGTCCAAAGGCTTCTCTGTTTCTATTTTAGGTTTTCTTTATGGAGACGATGGTGGGTGATTCTGATTTAAAGTCTCTTCGCAATGAAAATTTAAGCAGTAGTAGAAACTTTGCTAAGGAAGATACAAAAGTTATATTGCATGGAACATTAAATGTGTGGATTTTTGAGGCACTAGATATTCAATAGAAAAAGAATCAAATCTAAAGTCATTCCTGGTAGTGATTTCTCTAAACCTCCAAACATCACACAATACCCCAACAATTTGGAGATGACAAATCTGTTCACATGCAAAAGACATCCAGGTTGTCATGGGCTGCGACTTCTATACTGGAGATGATCTCTATAATGTAGGCTCCTATTTACAGCTCGAGGTCCTACATAGTCACAATGAGGTTGAGGAGAATCGATTGGCCCTCGAAATGGAGAATAATATTGTGGTGAGTAGCTCCTATGGACTGGACTATTAGCAATTATGTTGGAACATGTAAAAAAAGGAATTGCTTGTAGGCAACCTACCTTCCGTTACTTAGTGTACAGACCTACAAAGGATTGGCAAGAGAAATTCAAATAGGGATGACTAAAACATTCAAGTGAAAGGTTATTGTTTGTGTAATCAAGGCACATGACCCATTTGACAAAAGCCTCAAGAAACATATGTAAAGAAAAGATTGCAGGAATTGTGTATAGAAGAAACATTGAAAAAAATGCTTAAAAAGGGAAAGATATTTTTATGAAGGAAAAAAAACATTTTATTCTTATTAATATATATCAATAAGATCTTAAAATTTTTGAAAACCCTTGCTGCAAAAAAAATTAAAATAATCTGCATGCAATAGGATTAAAAAAGGAAATGAAAAAAAGTAAACCTATTCCTGCACACAAAAAAAATATTCTCTCAAAAATGAAGTCTCCAAGGTGTAAGTTGCACAAAAATACAACTCACAAAAATAATAGTTGCATGGCTCTGATACCATGTTAGAAAAATAATGACCAAGACACAACTAATAAAGATTGTGAGAGATAAATAAATAAATAATAAAAAAGATATTACCATAAAGTAGAAGTAAATCTGTAAGCAAGCACCAAAAGAACAACATAGAGACAAGAGATTTTGAAGGGGGGAAAAAGCAAAGAAAAAGCCCCCATAGATTATGAAAGATGGCATGAAGCTATGAAATAAAAATATTACAAAGAGAGAGAGGAGCTCCTCAAGAAATGAATGAGAAGAGAAAAATGAGAGAGGAATGATAAGTAAGGAGAGATCACCTCTATAAATAGAGGTGAGAGGGGGAGTTGCATGCAACTCCCATATGCCACCTTTCATGTGAATAAGTACAATGTGTCAACCTCTTAAGGATGTGGCTAAATAAATCAAATATTCCTCTAAGAGGAATAATGACATGAGTTATCCTCACACATGTGTGAGGATACTCACCTAAAATAAACATACTTTATATTTAATACAAAGAAATAATTTAATGATCTTTACTAAAGTAAGGATTTAAGTATCCTTAACCAAGTAAAGATTATCATTTTTAACAGAACTAGAGTAAAACTGAACATGATTTTGCTTTCCATATACACAATGTTAGAAAAAGTCAAACTCAAGATTACAATCATTTAACCCCTCAATGAGGTTTTTATTTTTTAGGGTTCTAAGACCCTTCTCACCAATGTGGCCATATCTTAAATACCATAACATAGTCTTTTCAGCAGGAAGTTTAACTTCCAAAACATGTACACTACCATCAGAATGTGTTACAATAGATTTCTTCACTGATCGTTCAGATGGTGGGGATGAAGTTATTGCAACTCTTTTCTTTGAGTTAGAAGAACTATTGCCCTCTGAAGTGCATGCCTCTAGCTGAAATAGAGTACCCCTCTGAGTACCCTTCACAAGCACCATAGATCCTCTAGTCATCTTGCATCCATCCTTCGAAAAGACAACCTACACACCTGCATCATTCAACATACTTACAAAAAGCAGGTTTTGTGCCAAGCCTAGGATGTGCATAACCCCAGTGATCCACTTCACTCGTCCATCAGGGAATTAGATTGAGACTCTTCCATGACCAACAATCTTCAGATGAGAATCATCACCCAGGTACACTCTTCCACCATCAAACTCTTCATACTTCGTGAACTAGCTTCGATGTGAGGTCATGTGGAATGATGTACCAGAATCAATAAACCACACATCATTAGATGCATGGGTGGCCAAGGCTACAATGAAGGCATCACCATCATCTTGTGACTTGTCAGAATCTAAATCTAGGGTATTCTTCTTTTTCTTTTTCTTTTCCTCTTTGCATTCCTTTCGAAAATGCCTAGATTTGCCACAGTTCCAACAGAGAGCCTTAGATTTTCTAGGAGATTTGGATCTCCCATAGCATTTGGATCTGCCCTTTTCACCTTTCTTGTCCTTCTTCTTCCCTTTCTCTTTGGGTCTTCCATGAACTACAAGAGCATCTTTGGCTGACTTGGTTGTTTCTCTCTGCACTTCTTCAGATAACAACAAAGATACTACATCATCCATCTTGAAGGTGGTGGTAGTGCTTCCAATAGCCATGACAAGATGATCCCATGAATCTAGCAAAGAACAAAGAAGGGTCATACATCAATCATCCTTCTCCATTTTCACACCCACGGATGTCAACTGTGCAACAAGCATGTTAAAAGAATTCATATGGTCCGCAACAGATCCTCCATCTTCCATTTTCAGAGAAAACAACTTCTTTTTTAGAAAGAGCTTGTTCACCAAGGACTTGGCCTGATAAACAGATCCTAGCTTCTTCTAAAGATGTTTCGTAGTCTTCTCCTCATGGACATTCAATAGGATAGAGTTAGCTAGACAGAGTCTTATGAGACCCTTAGCCTTCTGATCTTTGAGGTCCCAATCAACTTGTGACATTGTCATAGGTTTTGTTCCATGATCAACGGTTTCCCATAGGTCATGATCAACAAGTAGATCTTCCATCTTGAGTTTCCACAACTCAAAATTTGTGCCATTGAACTTCTCCACCTCTCCTCTTCCGGATGTGGTTGCCATCTCCTTCCTACAACAAGATACAAAATACTCTATACAGACTCCCACTCAACCTACGATTAGCTCAAAAAACCCCTACTCAGCAACTAGAACCAAAACTAGCCAGGCTCTGATACCAACTGAAAGGAAGCTAGGTGTGATGAAATCACTTCCTACACTAATCTAAAGAGGAGAAAAGAATGCAAATTTGTTTTATCCTTTACAATTACAGAATGTTAACAACAATGGAGATATTGCAACAACACACATACAAACAAAAATGAAACAGAAGAGAGAGACATAAGATATACATGGGGAAAACCCTTATCGGATGAAAAACCCAACACTCTAAAACCTGCACAATGTATTATCAAAACTTAAATGCTTTACAATACACTTGCAATGCAAGCTCTCAGAAGTCTTTGACACTCATATCTAGAGACAAACTGACAGCGTAACAGTACTTGTCAATCACATAATACATCTATTCTCAAAAGCACTTGTTTATATAGAAAATACAAGGCAAAAATGGCTCTATCTTGAGATGGACATCCAACATGGCCTCATGGTCCAAAACCTATGCCTATGGCACTTGTCCAACATTGTAGGATGTTCCTGACACTTGTCAAGTCACCCCATCCCAAAGAGGTTGCCTATTCCCAAGTTGGACAATGACAGATGCTCTTATGACTCTTACAACCGTCATAGAATCTGTCATATTGACATATCCTACAACTGTAAGAGAATCTATCATAAATAGGCTATAAATATCATATTCTCTTACAATATATTATAACTCTCCTTGGGGTGCCCAAAGATGCCTTCTTCCAAGATGCCCTGTGACACATGTCTTCACCTATCATAGAACCTTCTATTTTCGAGTCTTACATGTCATAGATTCTATCATAGGAATCTGTCATAACCGTTTCAGTCAAGATTCACTTACACACTAGTCAAGATGTTGACACATGGTAGAAAACCTCTACCACACAAAAGGGACACCTATCTCCACATGGAGTGTGTTGACCATCCTAGTCATCTTACAAGTGGAGTGACAACTCATCATGCCACTTCACACTAAATGACAAAATAGGATGTGTAACAAAATTACAACATAGGCTAAGTAAATAAATTACATTACAATTATAAATGCAAGGAATTACCAAGGTTGAGACACCTTAATTATCAATCGATATGTGATTTATTATATACATATGATACATGGATACATTAGATATATAGATTAAATTACATATGCATAGATGGATATAATTATGATATCATGATGTATGCATGATTAGATAGATGTAATGACTATAGGTTTATATGTGATGAATGATGTGATTAAATGCAAATGATGTAAACATTTTTTGTTTATGGTATCACTATGTTAGAGGAAAATGATGAATGATAGAAAGAAAATGATGGTGTTAGATAGAGGAAAATAATGATGAATGGATGTTAATCAAATAGCTAAATAATAAACTAATCATTTTCATATTTCAAACCATGGCTTAGGAAGATAAATGGATAATGGATAAATAGATAGTAATAATGGATAATGGGTAAGATGACAAGTTGTTTGATCTTGAATGCAGGTATTATGCTGATATGTAGTTAACACTTATATTGATATACCATAAGATGTTATGCAATAGGGTATAAAGGCCAAAGTGATTATGTATCTCATGCATAGGACTAACTTTCAAATAACATACAAAATGATGCCTCAACACGTAACAAGGTGTTAGGTGGAAAAGAGTGATCTATCCTAAGAAGCTAAACTAGGTCAAAACCCTCTTCCCCAACATTAGGACACAAACTGAGCTTGGATTCTACCCAAGAAGAAGAGACAAACTATAGGGGTTCTACCTTTTGTTGTATATAGATGGATCAACCAAGTTCAACCAAGGTCAAGCAAGCAAGCTAGGACAAATAGTCAAACCCTAGAAGACAAAGATCAAACTAATTAATGGAAACAAATCTTAGGAAACAAAAAGTATAGCAGGGATCAGAGAAGGATTCAAAACCTAGATTTTATAGTAGAAATGTCCAAGACCAAGGCGCTTGGGCACCCTAGGCCTTTTCTAGGGTGTTGCAGAATCTTAAGGATCACTAGACCTATACTTGTCTACTCTATCTTCTTCCCAGAAATCAGCTCTAGAAACTTGTTTCTCCAACCTGCACACAAAGAAAGAGAAGGTTGTGTTGTATATAAGGGCTTGCCTCAGTCAAACCCTGTGTTGGTGTTTCCACCTCCACTATAGTGATGATTAGATCCAAGAGTGCATGCCCTAGGAGGGAAGAGGCAAGATCAATTAGTATA
Organism: Cunninghamia lanceolata; assembly: GCA_027924645.1. Lineage (NCBI taxonomy): Eukaryota > Viridiplantae > Streptophyta > Pinopsida > Cupressales > Cupressaceae > Cunninghamia > Cunninghamia lanceolata. The sequence goes on along the minus strand of BSBN01000973.1, from coordinate 2,273,897 downwards.
TGATAAAGATATGAATGAAATGATGATGATGATTACCTCAATGGATAAAACCCCAGTTGATGAAGATAACTCAAGATCCTACACCAATAAGGAGAGAGATGAATAAGGCTTGAAACTTCCTTCAAGACCTGAAAACAAAGTTCAATAGCATCCACAAGTAGATAATACTTCCAAGCATGAAGAACACTTTAGCATAGTGCACAATATGAGAGAAAACTTGACATTATTCCTCTAGGTGTAAAATGAACTACAACAATCCTTTAAATATGCATTCCTGCTCACTTATGACAAATAAAACTTAATTAGGCTGACAAATACAAACTAAGTGTCCCAATCTGACACTACACAAGTAGGTCTAAAGATCCCAACTGGGATCAAGGTGCTTGGGCACCCTGGACCTTTAGCCCACAAACTCCAGGGAGTGCCAAATATAGTGGGCTTAGTCCAGTCTTAATTTGATTCCATCGAGTTTATTCATCAAGATCAAGATTTTGTCATTTTATGCTCAAAAAGATGTTAAAATAGGTCTTGATTAATAAAGATAACAAAATAGGTCCAACCAGGTGCTAAACTAAGTGTAAAATTCTAGTGTACACATTTTACTCTATAACATTTAGCCCCCACTCTAGTGTGGGTACGAGTTTACGTTCAAACTCATACTGAAGGATGGATCAAACACACAAGCATAAAAGCCCAAAGAATTCCACCAAGTTGTGGACTATAGAAAGCCCCCAAACTTAGGATCCTAAGGTTGAAAACACATAAGCAAGAGATTTGCAAACACACAAGGCATTGCAACATATCTCAAACATACGTTCAGTACTAAAAGCATACATAAAAATGCACATGGAAGACATGCAATACACAAAGGTAATATATGCCAAACACAATGCATACATGCTTGACATGAAGCATACACATAAAGCACAAAGCATACACATAAGACATAGAGAATACATATAAGACATAAAGAATACACATAAGACATAAAGGATACATAGAGAACAAATGGAAAACATGATGAAGACACACAAGTTCAACATAATGCATAAAACAAACAAACTTAGAAGCAAAAATAAGAACACACATAAGAACAAACACACAAGGCACATGACTCTGATGCTAGCTTGCTCTGTTGCTAGGGGTCATGTGAAAAGAAGTGCCACCATGGATCATCACACTAGTAAGGACCACCAAATTACTAGGTGACCATGACAAGTCACATGAAGCACACAGGCTAGCCAACTTTGTTGCACTAGGTGGCTCATCCAGACTAAAAGGAAACATCACAAGCTAGCGAGGACCATCGAATCACTAGGTGAGTTCCTTACCAACTATAATAAATAATTATGTAACCAAAAGAGAGCATAGCGTGATGTATGCCCCCACCTTAAAGTGATTGATAACTCCTATTAGGGAGCAATTGCTTTGAGGTAGAACAAATCACAAGATAGACACAAGAGCTTTTTGGAAGCACATTTCCATCAGAGATGTGTTCCCAAAAAAAAAATCATACAAAGGGGTTTCCCCCACAAAAGGCAAACGAAGGAGATGCTATAAGCATGATACACAATGGCTTGTGTAGTCATAGTATGAAGCCAAGCATAGCAACAAGGTACCACATAAATCAAAAACATGCAATTGGACACAAATGGATCTACTTAACTGGTGTCAGTATATGAATGGTCGTATAATAGGAGATGTCTCAAGACTATAGATATATGTATTTGGAACTATCATCATCTGCCAACAAGTAGAACTATGAAGACAAAGGAAGAGGTATCACAACATATAAAAATTCTTTGGGTCAACAAGGGAGAATACTGAAGCATCCTCTACCTTGCATCATCCCCAAAAGGACACAACAACAATACAAATAATGACATATAGAAGAATGATGATACAAATAGAGAGAATTTCACAACGGATTTCAGTCCCTTTGTTTCCTTGCACCTACAAGGGTGTCAAGGGTCATCAAAAGAGAGATTAACAACACAACAATAACAACAAATAATATATCAAGCAACACATCACGGGGGAAAACAATCACATACACTCATAACATGAAATAAAAGGTACATCACTTGCGAGTCAGCCTAAAGAAAATCATCCTCCTCCGAATATAGCTCATCATTCATTTGGATAGGCAAACAAAATGGAAGAGGAACTATAGCACGTGAGGTATAAGGAACAAGAGTCATACCTATAACATCTTTAGATTCGCTATCATAATATAGTACAATAGGTTCCATACTGGCTTGCAAAGCTTTATCCTTCTCTGTATGAGACAAAACAATAGTAGATGTCTCTTTGGTGTTCGTTGGTGATAAACTCTTGCGAGGAGGGAGATTCTCCTCTCCTATGGTAAGGCAAGCCATAGCATGATGACACTTATTTCTTTATCTTGGAATCTTATTTCACTTAGATTTATTTATGATTTTTGTGAGGGGAACCATAGTATTGTGTATGAGGAAAAATTGATTAAATCAAACTAATAAAATCAAAGAACCCAATAACATAAAGAAAATGAATTTAAATAAAAGCCATGACAAATAATCAATGAAATAAAGACTTTTACTAAAATCTGTATTGTTTCCTTTGGATTGAATGTGGATTGCTCAATGAAGTTGCGAAACCATAGCTGCAACAAGCAAGTAGTGTGCTCAAGAGATCAATGTCAAAAGATCGTATAGTTGCTCAATCGAATCGTTGTATGCTCAAAGCACTGTCAAGTATGCCTGAGAATAAAATCGAAGAGAGAGGCCCAATGAAGGAGATGAGGGGGGTTTATATAGATTTCAAGGAAGATCGATCAATGGTCCAAATAATTCAGAAGAATCAACGGAGGAGAACAGTTGAGGAACGTGCAACGAATAAGAAGAAGACAAGTGTCTTGCTTTCTTTTGCATGAGAGGAGTTATCAAGAATAGAAGAATGAGTTAAAGCAATTAATAGAATGTAATGATCAGTTAAGTGATTTAAAACAAGAAGAAGGGATTTGCATGAGAAAAGAAGATATTTTGCTTTATTAAATATAGAAAACTTGAGTTATATTAGAGATAACTCAAATTTAGAAGAAAAAACAATTTAAATAAATATTTGATTTATTTAAATTTAGAGAAGATATTTTGGAAGAAATAATTAAATAATTAGAATTAGTTAATTTAGAAGATTTGGAAAGCAAATTAAATAAATAAATTTATTTAATTGTTGTGCATGATTTTGGAAGAATGATTTTGATTTAATTAAATAATTTAAGAATTATTTAATTATAGACAAGAGGGAATTTGTTGAATTAATTAAATAATTGGATTTATTTAATTAATGGAGACTTGAATTTTGGAAAGAGGATAATTAAATAATTAAAATTATTTAATTGTGGAAGAATAACAGAGGAATTTAATTTAATTAATTAAATAAAGAGAATTTAATTAATTAATTAATGTCGCAAGTATGTGATTTAGAAGAATTTGGTGAAATTAATTAAATAATTAGATTATTTAATTAACATTGAAATGCAGGTGATTAGGAAGAAATGACGAAATGCACGTAGTGCAATGACGTGGTCATTTTAGGGTGTCTACATTTTGCCCCTCTTTGATGCAATGCAACTTGTGGTGTTGCGTCAAAGAAAATGATTGTTGAAGACATGATACAATTTTTTATGCCCCAGTGTAGGTAGTTGCCCCAGCATATGCCCCCTTGAGCGAGAAGACGGGGAAGCGGGAGAAGAACTATGTTGACGCTCGACTAGAAGAGTACGTGACCAGGAAGAAGAAAAAGAAGAAAAAGGGGTGGGAAAGAAAAACTAAGGGGGGGGACACTATAAATAGGTCCCATGGGGACCACAATCCTCATTTGCACCCTAGGAGATTCTAAATTTAGAGAGGAGAGCTTCCAAACCTAGTTGGAGTGAGCTGAGCAGCCAGCGAAGAGAGATGCCGATTCCAGTGCACAGACATCGGGCGGAGTTGGTGCAGACCTACAAGAGGCCAGCAGGAGCTCCGACAGCGGTAAGTGATCGAAAACCCCCTTTGCATTTGTTGTTTGAGGGTAGATTAGGGCTAGGTTTAGGTAGGGTTACCAAGTAAGCCAAAAGTGCTTTAGAAAATTACAGCGCGTATGGTAGCCGGTTTAGGCGCTTTTGGCGCGCCGCAGCGTGGCTGGTAGTCACCTACAGTGCAGTTGGTAAAATCGCATCGCTTTTGGCTAGTTTATTAGCGCTGCAGCGCATTTGGCAAAATCCCGCAGCGCATTTGGTAGTGTGCTACAGTGCACTTGGTAGAATAGGTTAGCGCGAATGGTGGAGAAGTAGGAAAATCGTGTCGCTTCTGGTAGGACAGAGTGGCGCGGTTGGTAGGTTGGCACGGCGCACTTGGTAAACAAGGCGCACTTGGTAGAAAAAAAGCAGAGCTTCTGGATGAACAGTATGGCGCTGTTGGTAGAGAGGGACAACGCTTTTGTATAAAACAAAGCGCGTTTGGTTTGAATAGAACAAAATGAGGGTTTAAGTAAAATGAGGGCCTTAGAAAAGGGATGCCTAGGGGGGAAAGGGATGGCATAGCAGGGATGTAGATAGGATGTGGAGGGATTAATTATAGAAGAACTGACAAGTGAGTTGTTATGGATGCAGAGGATTTTGCCACCATTGATGTCACGAGAGCGACATCACGCGATTGCCCACAAGGTTGTACAGCTGACTTGGGAGGAGGATGCATTCCTAGAGCATGCGGGACTATGGCATGTGGCCCACCTAACACATATTAGGGCGAATCTCGCCCTAGTGACAGCAGTGGTAGAGAGGTATCACAGCGAGACCTCGTCATTCCACTTTTCGACAGGAGAGGCGACAGTGACCCTGGAGGACATATACCACATCCTGAGGATTCAAATAGATGGGGAGATAGTGGACTTTGACCCAGCACGGGGCGAGGCAGGCTTGGAGGAGGTCTTCTGCACAGATGACCTGTGGATAGATGACGGGGAGATCCGATGGGCAGATGTCCTGAGACTCTGTGACAGGATCTGATGGATAGTCGCGTCACTGATTGGTAGCTTCCTGTGTCCAGATAGGAGATCCAGAGGTTTATCAGTTGGCTAGGGGACTGTACTATCAGGGATGTTCACCCATGGCAGACAGTATGCGTGGGGACCCTATGTGTTGGGACAGCTATATCATGACATGCACCACTACGTGTACAGGAGAGGCAGGAGCCTCTCAGCAGGGGTGACTTTATTACAGGTATGGGTGTGGGAGCATATTCTAGTGATCTGACCCATGGCACAACGCCACCGAGATAGAGGCGAGCCCTATGCGTTCTTATACGACAGAGTGATGACACATCGGAGGATGGGGTCTATTAGCTATTAGAGGCGGCAGATTGACGAGATGGACCTGTTCATATGGAGGCCCTGGTTATTATGCAAGGAGTGGGATGATAAGCACGAGTAGCTCATGTACTACAGACATGTGCGATATCTATTCGGGAGACGGACATATATGACAGAGAGATATCTTCCAGAGCGAGTTCTCAGGTAGTTTGGATTGCCGTAGGGACTACCCGTGGGGGAGGCCACACATGCCAGGACACGGAGGGAGGTTGGAGAATGGGACGCTAAGATCCCAGTGGCGACAGCTTTGATAGAGGTATGGGGACTTGTCCCCGTGAGATGGGATTGAGACTCAGGGCTGGCAGACCCAGGGACGTTGCTAGAGTATGATCAGTACTGGCAGACTCACAGGCTGATCAAACTGACGACACCTGGTGTAGCAGGGGCAGTGGGAGAGGTACTAGTCCTTGGAGGGGAGGCTAGGATGAGACGGTAGGCCAGGGTAGCTAGGCAGCAGGCAGTGGGTCAGCAGGCAGGTGGAGAGGGTAGCAGCTAGCAGGCTAATGTGGAGATGGCAGAGGTAGTGGGCCCGGTTGTAGAGACCAATTTGCAGAGAGCAGAGCGACTGCTGTAGGAGGAGATAGCCCGGAGGACTCGTTTAGAGCTCCGGATGGCACGACTGAGGAGGGATAGGGATGCAGTGTAGGCTGATGCAAGGCAGGCAGAGGCCACAGCCTAGGCACAGACACAGGCAGCCTCAGCAGCACAGACAGCCCTGGCACAGGTACAGGCACAGTTATAGGCACAGGTGCAGGCATACAGACAGCTATAGGCCTAGGTACAGGCACAGGTACAAGTGCAGTCGCCAGCCGCACCGACTGCAGACACCGAGGAGCTAGCATAGGCCAGGAGAGAGAGAGACGCAGAGGTACAGCTATGGTTGACTGTAGAGGCCACACTCTTTAGAGTGAGGTGGGAGAGAGAGGAGGCACGCCGTGCACTGGGTGTAGACCAGAGGACTTTATACAGCGAGCTCGTCTGAGTGCAGGGTGAGCTAGTATCAGCCGGTAGGGAGGCAGAGTACTACAGGGGTCTGTATGTGGGTGCGGTGCTAGTAGCTCAGTAGGCACCGAGCTACAGAGATAGGAGCAGATCTGGGGCATCTGGATCCCGCAGGACAGGGCAGTCAGTGTCCTTAGTTAGATAGCCACTTTTGCCACCAGGGGGAGGAGGAGGACCATCAGGGGGACCTCCACCGAGCACAGGGGGAGGACAGGGGCCATAGCAGGAGGGCAGCTCTACCCACTAGGGCACCTACATTTGTATATTGTATCATATTGTATCATTTTGGACAGATGCCTGCGTGCGTTCTGATGTATACTTTGAGGGCTCTTGATGGCCTTGATGTACTATTTTGATGTATATTTGGATGTATACACACTTTGTATTATTGATGTTGACACAGACATTTTGTATGATGATGACCATTACATGATATATATGATGATCTATTCGGCTCACTTGTTGTTCATGCTTTTGTGTATGCATTCCTTGATGTCATGGATGTGATGATATGTATGTATGATTATGGATTCATGTGATGACATATGTTGCTTATATGATGCTATAGATGTGATGACTAGTGATATCTGACATGTGGGTTTTACAGATATGCACCAGAGAGAAGAACATGAAGAGATGTAGACAGAGATTGTTGATCGATTACTGCCATGAAAACGATATAAAGGTTGTGTGAATGGATGAAAAGATGAGCTTGTTGCAATGGTTTCGCATTTGTATATAAAGAGCAATCCTTATTTTGATATAGCACGTGGATAGTTTGCCACCAAGGTATAAAAGACCAAGGTGCAGTAATATCCGAGTGCGTGGACGTTGACTCTGCAAGCAAGCGGTTTGAACTTAGATCCTTTAGACATAATATAACCTTGTTGGAACATGTGAATGAGCTGTAGTCTTGAAAATAAAATAAACTTTAATACATGTAAATGCAAGAAGAATTATTAATATGTAAGATGCTAGGTCGTAACACACACAAGATAAATAGAATGCTAAGAAAGATACTAAAGATCATTCCTCAAACACGTCACACAGAAAGCAATGACTATGCCCCCAATCCGTACTGCATCGCAACGTACCAAGATTATAGATAAATCAAGGTAGCCTTGAATAGGTATTAGAAAAGGAACAAAAGATAAACCATAACACAAATTGACTGACTTACAAAGAAAACATACAGCCAACATATTCTCTTGCCAAAGAGGTTGCTCAGGATAGATTGGATAGGAAAGATAACAGCCTTATCGTAGGAACTTTGTCTCCGTTAAAGGGTGCTATCTACCTAAAAAACAATATCTTGCTGCAGGAAATGCCACATGTCGCAGGAGATGCGTGTGTTGGTCTCGATCATGGAACACTTTGCAGAAGACAAGCTTGTTGATCTAGGGCTTGGTTTAAGCGACACTTAGCCAATGTTGGCAATCGGTATGCAGGATAGTAGTTGACTCTGGAAGGAAGCTGCTTTGCTTCAGGTTTGTGAAGAACTTTTACTTTGAAAGGATGCGCTAGCTTGATGCTTGAGTTAGTCAAGTTGAGGCGAATGGATTTTGATAAATGGAAGACTAGAAGGATGGAATGCTAATGGATTGGGACAGGTGGAGAATGATGGATCGTGTGTGCCTGAGTACTGGATACATCCTTCGTATTCCAGACTGCTTACATACCCTATATCCATGGGATCAAGGCACACGATGATGAAAAGATGAAAGTGATAAATATGTAGTTCTGGACAAAGTGATGAGATGGGTCAAGGTGAAAGGGGGAGATCTTATGTACCTGAGTATTGGAAACTTCCTTCATATGCCAGACTGCCTACATACCCATATCCATGGGATCAAGGTACCTTAAGATTGAAATGATGATAATATGTAGTTCTGGTTGGTGTGATGATGTGGGAACAATGTTGAGAAGAGGGGATCTTATGTACCTGAGTACTGGAAACGTCCTTCGTATTCCAGACTGCCTACATACCCATATCCATGGGATCAAGGTACTTTAAGATGGAGAAGAGATGATATGTAGTTCTGGTTGATGTGATGATGTGGAAAAGTGTTGAGAGGATAACAGCCTTATCGTAGGAACTCTGTGTCCGTTAAAGGGTGTTACCTGTGGAAATGAGAAAAGATTGAAGTATGCGTTGCGAACCACAAACAAGGAACCAATCCTAGACCTAAGTTAAGGAAAGAGTTGCCCCCATTCTGGTAGAGGAAACTGTAGGGGTGACTATCGAAGAAGACACAGAAAGACTTGACCTAGGACAAGACAGTGTTAACTGTAGACACAGATCAAGACGTGGGATGACGAAGAGGGACATTGACAAATTTCCAAGCTATACTAGATAGGGAGATGGAAATGCAAACAAGGTCAATGGTTATTATTATGGATGGATGGAGAGGCGCTGCAAACTGGACAAGGAGTGGACAGGACTCGATAGATGATGGATGCTGACTCTACACATAGCGCCCGTTTGCTAGGTTTTCACTATGGTACTTATCCAAGGCGCCTGTTTGCCAGGTTTTCACTAGAGGATGGATTTTTTTTTTTTTTTTTTTGATTTTTTTTTTGGAATACTCTGAGGATCAAGCATAGAACTTCTTGAGATGGACACTGTTAAGTGGCTCATCTAGAGGAATACCGTCAGGTGTAGCTAAAGTATAAGCTCCTGATCCATATGCTGCTATGACAATGAAGGGACCTAACCAGTTGGGCTCAAACTTACCCTTCTTCTCTCGATCTGCTTGATTTCTTTGATTCTCTTTAAGTACGATCACCAACTTGAAACCATCTTTCTTTAATCTTTTTGTTGTAATTATGCCGGAGGCGGTTTTGGTAGACATGGAGATGATTCAGTACAGCAAGGTGCCTCTCATCTAGTAGTTCAAGCTCAGCTAATCTAGAAGTGTGATACTCGTCTCCACCGATCAGGTCCTGCATGGATACTCTGAGGGATGGGATCTCGACCTCTATAGGTAGGATGGCTTCAGAGCCATAGACCAAGGCATATGGTGTGGCACCAGTTGGTGTTCTGATACTAGTGCGGTAGGTCCATAGGGCGGGATTGAGTTACAAGTGCCAATCACGACCAGCTTCATTGACTGTTTTCTTGAGGATCTTGAGAATGGTCTTATTGGAAGCCTCAGCTTGGCCGTTACTCTGCGGATAGTAGGGAGTTGAAAAGCGATGTTGGATATTGTATTGTATGCATAAGGCACGGACATCTTGGTTCTTGAATGGTCTCCCATTATCAGTGACAATAGCTTGGTGAATACCATACCAGCATATGAGGTAGTTTAGAATAAACTTGGCTATTTTCTTACTGGTGATATAGGTCATAGGAATGGCTTCCACCCACTTCGTGAAATACTTAGTGGCTGTAATGATAAACTTGTGGCCATTTGAGGAGGAAGGGTGGATTTGTCCTACGAGGTTGAGACCCCATTGAAAAAAAGGCCATGGAGTTGTCACAGGTTGTAACTCATGAGCTGGTGCGTGAATCAAATCTCCATGTTGCTGGCATTGTAGACACTTCTTAGCAAACTGTGCAGCATCTTGCTCTATTGTAGGCTAGTAATAACCTATTCTGAGTATCTTCTTAGCAAGATTAGGACCGGTAGAATGTGTGCCACAGACACCTTCGTGTATGTCTCGTAAGGTAGCTTTAGCTTCTTCCACATTAAGACATCGTAAGAGGATACCATCGAGACTCCAGCGATATAGTGTATCACCCAGAATGATGTAACAAGAGGATCGACGGATAAAGGTTTTGCGTTGGGTGGGTGATAGGTCAGGGGGAAAGGTATTGGTCTTGAGGTATTCATAAATATCTTCGTACCATGGGGAATTGGGACCAACAAGTTTGCAGATGATTTCAGTAACAGGAACATCGACGGCTGGTATCAACAATTGCTCGATCAAGAATTCACATTTCTGTGTGTTAGCAGGCATGTCAATCAGTGACCCTATAGAAGCCATAGAATCTGCAGCTTTGTTATGCTCTCTTGGAATTTGCTCAAATGTGATGCTAGAAAAGTGTGGTTTGTAGGCATCGACTAGTTGCTTGTAGGGGACCAACTTTTCATCCTTTGTTTGGTATTCATCCATGACTTGGTGAATGACTAGCTGTGAGTCTCCATATACTTGTAATTCTGTGATGTCCCATTGAATTGTTGTATTGAGACCTATAAGGAGTGCTTCATACTCGGCTATATTGTTGGTTCAAGGGAATGCAAGCCGATATGATTTTGGAATGTAGTCATTTTGAGGTGTAACAAACAAGATGCCGGCCCCTGATCCATGCTGTGTGTAGGAACCGTCAAAGTACAACTTCCACATTATGGAGTTAGCAAGAGTGAAGAGATTTTCATCAGGAAAATCAGCTACCATAGGATGTGTATCTTTCATAGGTGCTTCTGCTAGTTGATCAGTGAGGGCATGCCCTTTGATTGCTTTACAATCCGTATACTCAATGTCAAACTCACTAAGGATCATGACCCATTTAGGTAGTCTGCTTGTGAGAGCTGCTTTTGCTAGTAGATACTTCAAGGGATCAATCTTGGCTATCAGATTTGTATGTTGGTTCAGCATGTAATGCCGCAACTTTTGGGAGGCAAACACTACTGCTAAACAAGCCCTTTCCATTGGTGAATAATTGAGCTCGTATCCCACCAAGGTTCTACTAATGTAATAAATTGCATGCTCCTTTCTTGTGTCATCATTTTGTGCTAGCAAGGCCCCCAAGGCCGAGTTTGTAGTGGAGATGTATAAGATCAAGGGTTTGTCCGCAACTGGTGGAACCAATACAGGAGGTGTAGCTAGATACTCTTTAAGTTGATCAAACACTACTTGACACTTGTTGTCCCATCGAAATGAGACATCCTTTCAGAGCAAGTGTTGAAAGGGTTGACATTTATCTGCTAGCTGTGATATGAAACGCCAAATGGACTGCAACCTTCCCTGAAGGCTCTTTAGTGCTTTAAGGTTCTTAGGTGGAGGCATCTCCACTATAGCCTTTACTTTCATTGGATTGACTTCGATGCCTCTACGAGATACAATGTATCCCAACAGCTTTCCTGATGTTATACCGAATACACACTTCTTTGGATTGAGTCTTACTTGGTATTTTTCAAGCCTGTCGAAAATCTATCCTAGAACCTGTATGTGATCTGCCCTAGAAGATTTAGCCAATATATCATCAACATAATCCTCCATGATGTGATGAAAAAGATCGTGGAAGATCACTGTCATTGCTCTCTGATAGGTTGCTCCTGCATTCTTTAGACCAAACGGCATGACACACCAACAATAATTGCCCCATGGACAAGTAAAGGTTGTCTTATGTTGATCTTCTTCAGCTATCCTTATCTGATTGTAACCTGAGAATCCATCCATGAGCGAAAGCATCTCGTGACTTGCTGTCAAGTCCACTATAATGTCAATGTTTGGTAGTGGAAAGTCATCTTTGGGACATGCCTTGTTAAGATCTCTGAAATCATTACACATGCGGATGCGCCCATTGGGTTTAGACACAGGTACAATGTTTGAGACCCAATCTGAATAGTCAATTGGTTGGATGAACTTTGCGTCTAACAGCTTTTGTATTTCCACCTTCACCAAGAGAGCTATCTGTGGGTGCATCTTTCTCAACTTTTGTTTGACTGGTTTCACTTTGGGATCAACTGTGAGATAATGAACAACTAGCTTAGGGTCTAGCCCTGGCATATCAGCATAGGTCCATGCAAAGTTGATGGTTCTCTATAAGAAGAATGCATTAAGATTCCTGTGCTCTGTTTTAGATAATGATGCTGCTAGGAATGTTGTCTTTGGATTTTGTTCTGTGCCCAGATTTATCTCTGTAGAATCTTCCACTAGGAGAGCTGATTTCTCTTGATAGTTAGATGGTAGGGGAAGGTCAAATCCTCCATCCTCAGGTGCCACAGTTGGGTTTTCACCTTTGGATACGTCCTTTGTTTTTACTATTCTGTGATCAGGAGGTGCCACAGTGTGGTTTTCACCTAGAGATCTTTCTTTATTTGTACTTTTGCGACTGGAGGATTTGGCATTCTCCCCAAAATAAGCCGTTGGCTCTAGTTCCATTACAAAACCTACTTTATGATCGCCAAGAGGGATACCTTCCCGAAGTCCCATGAACTCAACTAAAGCTTCGTCATTCTGAAATACATCTATAACGGGGGATCCTTGTTGGTCCCAATCGATAAGTTCAGGGTAGACAAGTGTTACATTCTGGGTGCTTGTGGTGGAGGTTAAGGATACGGAGGATAGCATAAAAATGGAGGATTCTGCGAATAGATTGGTCATGTGGAGGGAAGAGTCATCGATGATATCCTCTGTAGACATTGAATCGGCGGGAAAAGTTCAGCTACCTCTTCGAGGATATACTCGATGTCCAAGGCACGTGGTACCTTCTTACCAAATCCTAATCCTTTCTTGTCTAGCTTCTTTGTCACAACAATGGGTTCCATAGTTCCTTGATTCTGTTTCCCAAGGCCACCTTTGCCTTTATAGCCCATATTTTTTACTATTCTTAAGCCATTGCCATATTGCTTGACTGGTATTGTGACTAGTTCTTTCTCCTTATAGAGCCAAGAAGAAATGTCCTCAATAGTTTCCTCTTCCAATAACTGTCCATGTTGGAATTGGGTTAGGAGTGTTGGGGGAGGAATAGTTGCTTTTTTGATAACTTTGGCAATGGGTGGTTGGCCGTAAGATTTTGGAGATGGAGGCATCCGCCCTACACAACAAGATTCTGAGATATCATAAGTGCCAAAGCCTATATCTCGGATGCGAGCTGTGATTTTGGCGAGGGGTGTAGATTCACTTGTAGAGGCTTGCGTGAGAGTTTTAGGAGCAACATAAAGAGTGGATTCAAGGGCTTTGTCATTTTTAGGCACTTGGTTGCAATTCTTGTAGCTTCCTTGCAAGACACGGCAAAATTCAAAAGGATTAGGATCTCCTAGGATGGTGATCTCCCTACCATTGTATGGGAACTTTAGGGACTGATGGTATGTGGAGGGAACAGCTTTCATGGCATGGATCCATGGGCGACCTAGGATAATGTTGTAAGGAAGCTCAATATCAAGGACTTGACACCTGGTTTCAAGCATGACAGGACCCAGTTGTATAGGCAAGTGAATAACACCTTCTGAACGGCGTTCTGCATCATCATACCCCTTGATTGTAATACTATGATTAGTGTTGATGTGATCCTCAGACTATCCTAATTGCTTTAGTAACTTTAAAGAACAGATGTTGAGACCAACACCACCATCTATGAGTATACATTTGATTTTGTGCTTATGGATGAGAACTTCAATATGTAGGGCATCATTGTGACATGGATCATGGGATGGGAGATCTTTCTCAGAGAAGACCACATTGTAGGGTGAAGCAATGTTACCTACTATGGCTTGGAAATCCGTGACCACTATGTTGTTAGGAACGGAGGACTCTTGGAGGGCTTTTTCTAGCACCACTCTATGTGCAGGTGATGACCGTAGAAGGTCCAAAATAGAGATTTGTGCTGGTGTTCTCCCTAGATGTTCGACAAGATTATAATCAAACTGAACCGGAAGCCTAGGTGTAGGTGGACGGATGGTGACATGACCTCGACGAGTAGTAACAGCACAATCCATAGATTTGCCTTTGATCGTGAGGGTAGACACTCGACTCTCTTCAAAACGACCGACAATGGAATCGAAGGACATGGAAGCATGATTGATACCTTTACCTCTATCTTGAGGAGGAGGTGGACCGTGATGAGGGAATGGTTCCTTATACATATCTAGATCCTTGTTCATGTGTTGTGCTTGTGATTCATCCTCAAAAGTGATTTGATTACCGTCGATGAGGTTTTGGATGAGGTGCTTAAGTTTCATGCAAGATGCGGTTCGATGCCCTTTGCTCCTATGGATCTCACAATATTCATTATCTTTATAACGTACAGTTTTGTAGATAGGTTCTCCATATGGAGGAGCATCAGGTAGGGTGATGAGCCCTTTCTGCAAGGCTTGCTGTAAGACTGATTCGATGGGCACTCCCAAGGGAGTGAATTGACGTCGCGGAGGGTAATCTTGTTGAGGCCGCTCTTGTTGTCGTTGCTGTTGGTTTTGATAAGGCTGCCTTTGTTGCTGCTGTTGTTGAGGTGGAGCTTGACTTGGTTTGGAAAGCTGCAGTGGTGTTTGCAACATTTGGACATGCTTAGTATCGACCACCCCATCGTTGACCACATTCTTGTTTTTGTTCCAATATTTGGGTTTATCATTCGATTGTTGATGAGGAGTGCTATCTTTCGTTTCCTTAAAGATTTTGACCACACCCTTAGCAATGAGGGCCTTCTCAATATTGATCCCCTTGTATGTGATTTAATCGAAAGTTGTAGCACTAAGAATTTGCAAATGAAAACCTAACTCTTGGTTGAGGTTCTGCACAAATATGCTGACAAGCTATTTCTCCAGAATCTTGAAAGGGAATTTGCTAGCCATTTGTCTCCATCGTTGAAGGAAAGAAATGAAAGTTTCACCATTTTTCTATTTATTGTTGCATAGATCAGTCATGGAAATCTCATGCTCTGTGTTGTAAGAAAAATGGGTGGCAAACTTCTCTGCTAGCTCGTTGAAAGACTTGATACCCATGGGTAAGTGTGAGAACCATTCTATTGCTTGACCTCCAAGACTGCGAGGAAAGAGATGCATAAGATTTGTGTCGTTATGAGAGACCTTGAAGCAAGCAAGATAGAATTCCCTAAGATGGTCTTTTGGGTCACCTTTTCCTTTGTATTTATCAAACTTGGGAATAGTGAAATTTTGAGGAAAAGGGATCATTGGTAATGACCGATCAAAAGGATAAGGACACACTTCCTCTAAAGAGAAGGTCTTTTTGGTGTGGCCAAATGTAAGATCAGATAGCTGTTGTTGCACCTCCGCAATCTTTAGCTCCATAGTCATGGGAGGGGTTGGTAACATCCCCTGTTGTCCAAAAAGTGGTTGGTGTTGCCCATAGGGAAGATTATAATGTGAGCCATGCACACTGGTGTTATAAGGGTCGTAAGATTGATTGGGAACATACGGGTTGTACTATTGGTTCAAATTGGGTTGGAATTGGAGGTTTTGATTTGGATGAGGTGGAGGTGGCGCTAGGTAAGAGTGTTGGCTTTGTGATGGTTGAAGAAAAGAGTTGGGTGGAGGAAAGCTAAAGTGCGTTTGATTAGGTTGTGGTGGCGGCACATAGCTTTGATGTTGGGAATGTTGAGAGTGGCTAGGCAATGTGTGAAAGAAGTTGAGCGAGGATGAACGTGGTGGAGGGACATAGGTAGAAGTGATTTGCAACAGTTGGGGTTGATTGAGGATGAGAGTAGAAGAATGCTGTGGTTGGGGTTGCTTAAGGACAAGAGTAGAAGAATGTTGTGGTTGGGGTTGCATGACTCTAATTGGTTGAGAGACATGAAGGTGTGATGATATAGGAGGTGGCATTTGTTGAGACCCTTGTTGCATGGCTACATAATTGTTCCTTGGATTGTAATTGGGTGGGAAACCTATCCGTGATGGGGTAACCAAGATTCCACTTGTGATTGGGGTGGACACTTTAGGAGGTGGTTGCATAGTCAATCGAGCTAAGGTGGCTTGCTTAGCTAACTCTGCTTGACGTTGGAGAGTTTCTTGTTGGTTTTGATAGATCTCCATAGGAGTCAAAAGCAGTGATATAGGCCTCTCCCCTATTGGATTTTGAAAAAGGGGATTCCTATACTGCGAACCTTGTGTAGGTAAGGGCGTAGTCACTGTTG
Source organism: Cunninghamia lanceolata (assembly GCA_027924645.1). Taxonomy (NCBI): domain Eukaryota; kingdom Viridiplantae; phylum Streptophyta; class Pinopsida; order Cupressales; family Cupressaceae; genus Cunninghamia; species Cunninghamia lanceolata. Next base: position 2,257,693 of record BSBN01000973.1, on the reverse strand, counting down.
ACATGGTTTGCACCGTTTGTATGGTATCTTGGATGTTGTTGCTCTCCTTGAGAGTGGATAAATCAAAATCTTGAGGTAGTTTGGCACCTTGCTCTGCAAGCAAGTGAAAGAAATGGTCCTGGTTCTCACTAAGGATTTTGTCAAAGGCTGCCACGACTCTAGGCTCTTGTATGATTTCATCAAGATCTTGCCCATCTACTTGAGAGGATTGACCTATTTCAAAGTGTCGCTCTTCTTGAGATGGGACTAAATCTATAGTATAACCTTGAGGGACAAAATCCAGAGGTAAGCCTGTGGTATATTGAGGTGCATTTACCAAAGGGATCCTACCCCCTTGAGGATTGCTTAGTTCATCAATGTGCGGCACGTTTGGAGTGCTGATTGGTTTTGCCGCGGGTGTACTAGGAGTAACCTTGGGGGTAATGTTGAGATGACTTGATTGTGGTGTGCGAGGAGGCGACTTGCACTTCTTAGGGACAACTTGCTTGGATTTCATAGTTTACTGGAGCCTAGTGGTTACCATGGAAAACACTAGGACAAGACAGGTAATGCTGGGTTTCTGTGAGATGCTTTGAGAAACGGACAAACTCTGATGCACAAAGTACTGGACCAAAAATGCTATACTGTTTGACCAGAGGCGTAGGACTGTGCAACCAAAAGCGTGCTACTGTGATGCCAAAGGCGATGGACTGAGCTACTAGAAGCGAGTTACTGCTATGCCAAAGGCGAGCTACAGTGACCAAAAGCGAGCTACTGTTATACCAAGGGCGCTAAAGTAGAGTTTTACTAGAGGTGAATTACTGTTATGCCAAAGGTGATCTATTGTACTACCAAAGGCGAGCTGCTGTAATACCAGAGGCGCTGAAGTAGTGTCTGATGTTTTTCAAAGGCAAAATTTTGATGGACTATTTTCTATTTCTAATTGGATTTGTTTGGCAAGAGAAAACATAGCAAACAAGTGGTCAACAAGCACAAGGACTGACACAACAGATAGTGTATGTTCAAGGCTCCAAAAAAGCCCAATGTTTCCACAGGTATAAGATAATTGCAATCAATAACAAGCACTTTTTATCCCTAGAGACAAGGTTTCATTGCAGTAGATCAGCTCACAGCTTAATACTCCGTCGATAAAAATATCATTCCATAAAGGTGTCGGATATTTAGTATCTTTGTGAGAGACGATAGGTAGGGATATCTCACCCTCCCCTTGGAAAGCTCAAGTAGGTCACAAGAGCTTTATGTCCAAGGGAATACTATCTCTTCTCAAGGGAGCCAATAGTGAGTATCTTAAGGGTTTAAATCGGTTTCCCTTGCACTGATGATTACCGCAATGTTCAGAGGTAGGTTGGGTAGTCTCTATCTAAAATGGTTCTTAGTGACTTTGAGGGACCAACGCCTTATGAGCAATGTGACAAGCTACTAAAAGCTTTAACCAATCCTACTAAGAGTTTCAAACACTTCGCTCAATGTGAAAATCATTTCCACAAAGAGCTAGTACACCTCTTTTCAGTTTGGCACCACAAGGTAAGGTTGACGTCGGTTAGGACTTGGCTTTCGCCTTATCCCTCTTATATAGTGGTTCAAAGGAAAACTCCGCTTAGGGTCATCCCTTTTGGATGAAGTGCAATCCAAAAGTAGGCCCTTCTAAAGGAAGTACAGAAAAGTAAGAGCAAGCATGTCAAACAAAGGTTCAATTGTCCCGTTATAAGAAAAATAAGGTGCAACTAAACTAGGCACACACATGTTTGTAGTTGTAAATTGTCCCTTATGAAATGAAGTGTTTTGGCATTCATGTCCATTGTCCTTTAGAAAATTGAGGTGTTTGTCCATACATGTCCATTGTCCCTTAAGAAAAGCAGTATGTTCCTAAGACTTAGATTGCAAGAAAAAGATTTGTTCAATTGTCCCTTTAAGCATGCAATGTGTTTCTAAGACTTAGTGAGATAAATCAAGAAGTCTTCAATGCTCGTCCTGCATGAACATGTTAAAAAAACACCTATTTGCTCTGTGTGAGTAATAAGAAGCTGCAACAAGTCCGTCAGTTCCACCAAAAATTCACAAGTTAGCAAAAAACAAATCAACTTTGATCAAAAGCGCTGCACAATCTTACCAGAAGCGACTTACTATTTTCCAAGAGCGCTGTACCACAGACCAGAAGCATTGCAGAATATTACCAGAAGCGCTGCAGAACAACCAGAAGCACTGCACTGTGTTTTTGAAGGCACCGTGATGAAGACCAGACGCGCAACAAAATAATACCAGGCGCGTTGAAAAATAACCCGAAGCATGGATCTGTGTTACCAAAAGCGTGATACAATATGGCCAAAAGCGCTGCGCTGTCTCAGATCACAAAAAGGTTAACTTTTGTCAAAATAACCAGATCTAAAATAAAATTCCATGATTGATTGACTGTTCTGAAAAGCATTATCTGAGAGATCTGTGTCCTGAAATCCAAAAAACTCAGAAGCTGTAACAACACAAAAGGTTAACTCAAAAATTGAAGACACTCCTAAATAAGTCAGCTTAGGAGGTCCAAGAAGCAGGTTTGTTAGACAAATACAACACCTTGTCAGATAAATTAATAAGATAGATAGCACGAAAATCCTGCAAGACACTGAACAAAGTCAGAAACCTAATTTAGCCAAAAGTGCCGCATGATACTGCCGGACGCACCGTTCTATTATTCCAAAAGCGCCGCTCTGTGCTACCAGAAGTGCCGCAGTGCCCCCAAGAGTGCTTGACTGTGCCTCCAAGAGCACTCAAAGATCCTACCAGAAGTGCTGTGCAGTGTTATTTGCGCTGTACCGTACTGTGACTTCAAAAAAAACAATTTCTCAAAGAAACAAAGGGATTAGTGTGTCCCACCAGGCGTGCCAGAATGTGTATGAGGAAAAATTGATTAAATCAAACTAATAAAATCAAAGAACCCAATAACATAAAGAAAAAGAATTTAAATAAAAGCCATGACAAATAATCAATGAAATAAAGACTTTTACTGAAATCTGTATTGTTTCCTTTGGATTGAATGTGGATTGCTCAATGAAGTTGTGAAACCATAGCTGCAACAAGCAAGTAGTGTGCTCAAGTGATCAATGTCAAAAGATCGTATAGTTGCTCAATCGAATTGTTGTATGCTCAAAGCGCTGTCAAGTATGCCTGAGAATAAAATCGAAGAGAGAGGCCCAATGAAGGAGATGAGGGAGGTTTATATAGATTTCAAGGAAGATCGATCAATGGTCCAGATAATTCAGAAGAATCAATGGAGGAGAACAGTTGAGAAACGTGCAACGAATAAGAAGAAGACAAGTGTCTTGCTTTCTTTTGCATGAGAGAAGTTATCAAGAATAGAAGAATGAGTTAAAGCAATTAACAAAAAGTAATGATCAGTTAAGTGATTTAAAACAAGAAGAAGGGATTTGCATGAGAAAAGAAGATATTTTGTTTTATTAAATATAGAAAACTTGAGTTATATTAGAGATAACTCAAATTTAGAAGAAAAAACAATTTAAATAAATATTTGATTTATTTAAATTTAGAGAATATATTTTGGAAGAAATAATTAAATAATTGAAATTATTTAATTTAGAAGATTTGGAAAGCAAATTAAATAAATAAATTTATTTAATTGTTGTGCATGATTTTGGAAGAATGATTTTGATTTAATTAAATAATTTAATAATTATTTAATTATAGACAAGAGGGAATTTGTTGAATTAATTAAATAATTGGATTTATTTAATTAATGGAGACTTGAATTTTAGAAAGAGGATAATTAAATAATTAAAATTATTTAATTGTGGAAGAATAACAGAAGAATTTAATTTAATTAATTAAATAAAGAGAATTTAATTAATTAATTAATGTCGCAAGTATGTGATTTAGAAGAATTTGGTGAAATTAATTAAATAATTAGATTATTTAATTAACGTTGAAATGCAGGTGATTAGGAAGAAATGATGAAATGCACGTAGTGCAATGACGTGGTCATTTTAGGGTGTCTACAAGTATCTTCCAATGTGGATTCCTTTTCTTCTTTTGCTTCAAGAACATTAGAAGAAACATGAGGAACCTCCAAAGGTTGGAAGACTATGGGGGAAGGGTTCCTTTATGTGGGTTGCCCTTCCTTCTCAACTTGTGTAATAGGTGGAAGTATAGGAGCATCCTCAAGTGGTTGAGAAACCTCAATAAATAACACACGCACAACCAATTGATTACCACTAGTTTCCACAGACGCAGGTGGGACAAAAGTAATATTGTGATTACGGGGAGGTCTATTTTGTGCATGAAGGTTTCCTCATCCTTGAAGGGATGGTGGAGGGGGAACCTTGACATATCTACCAGACACTCGGGGTTAGCTTCATTCACTACCTATGGGACAGGAGGAACTACTATCATAGCCTCAAAAGATCGAGGAGGTTTAGGAACATCACAAGGAGGGATATTACTAAGCAATAACTCTTCTATTTTCTTTACTTTAAACTATTGATATGATAAGAAAAATATATCCTCTCTAGGTCAAGTGACTCTAGTTGGTTGTGGCCAGAAGTAGTCAAGTGAAAAATGTCCATTATGAGCAATAGGTCGGTACCGACTATGATGTACAACATGGACATGCCCCTCAAATGGAAACTTTAAGCACTTGTGAACCATAGAGGGGACTACCTTCATGGAGCAAAGCCATGGGTATCCCAGCTTCACATGAAATAATTTCGATGTAGGAATGATGACAAAATGAACATCCAAAGCTCTTGGCCCAACCTTAACTTCAAGAGTCAAAGCACCACAAGTTGGAAGGATAGACCCATTGTGTGCTTTAATAACAATCTTTGATACATCATATGCATCTTGATGTAAATGATGCATGTAGAGAAACTCCTCAGTTACTACATTCACCATGCATATAAGATCTATCATAGCACCCCAAATAGGTTTATCATTGATTTGAATAGTAATGTAAAGTGGTCCATCAGGAGCTTCGATAATAGAATCATGTGGAGTAAAAGATATAGAAGGTTCCAAATCCACTCACTCTTTGTGAGGGTGAGCATCCACCATGCAAATATCAATTTCATAGTCTTGTTCTTGAGGTAGATGTACAACATTAGATTGATGATGAGGTAAAGGATCAATATCTATTTGAAGATTTTGATTAGGAGCAGCCACCGATTTATTTCATTTGTCATTTGCACCAAAAATTTGGATGACATTGGAGTTGATGAGATCTTGAACTTCATGTTTAAGACACATACATCTTTCAATGTCATGGCCAATGGAGCGTGGAATTGACAAAAGGCCTTTGAATCAAAGGAAGATGATTGCATCTTACTTGGATCGTGAGGTTGAATGGGTGGGAGTTTGATGAGATTGTTTTGCAAAAGTTGTGTCATGATAGCATAGAGAGATTTTGATAATGGTGTGAAGTTTCTTTTTTTTGTTTCAACTTGTAAGGGGTGGGAGCTGGAGATGACACTGCCACCACATGCTTTCTTATGTTATTCATTGAAATTGCATTTATCTTGATGAAGTTTTTGTTTTGTCTTTTAAAAGAATGATTGTGAGAGGGTTTGGATTGACCAACTGGAGCCGACGAGGGATTATGCTCATCCTGACTAACCAAAAGTTGATAATCATGAAGAGCCGTGCAAAGATGAGTGAATGAATCATATCGTATTAACAATATCTTATCACAGATGTGAGGTTGTAAGTTTCCTATAAAGATTCTTTGCACATCAGCATTCAGAATAGAATATTGGATTTGTGAGAAGAGGGCTTGATAATGACCCATAAAATCTATTATTTTCTCTTTCATTCCTTGTTTGCAATGAACCAAGTCCATCAAAGAGACCTTAGGTCCAATGTTCACTTGAAAATGCTCAAGGAACTTGTTAACTAATTGTGAGAAAGAAGTTATAGAATTAGGATGTAGTGTACAAAACCAATCCAAGGTTGTGTCCTTAAGTGACCTAGGAAAGAGTTTTGCCAAGATCGCATCCTCAAAGAAGAAATCACTACACATAGTGGTAAAGGCTGCCACATGGTTGTTAGGGTCTTCCTTCCCATTATATTTTTCAATGTGAGGGGTCTCAAACTTCTTAGGCATAGGAGTTCTTAGGATGGAATAGGACAAAGGGCTACATATATAATGTGTTTTCATACTAGGCCTAGGTGGACTATTACTCATGCTAACCAATTGTTGTTGCATGGAGGTCATATTTTTCAACAATTAGTTTGTGAAAGGATTAGAAGTTGAATTAGGTAGAGATTGGAATGAATTGGAAGGACTAAGTGATGGTGTATAAGTAGCCTTTTGGAATGTGATAGGAGGCTTATATGTAGGTGGGGTAACACTAGGTGTAGAATTTGTGTAACTATATGGAATGATATTATAATGGTGAATAGGATTCCCAGTGGATAACCTAACACATGTGGTAGCACTATTACTTGGTTGTGTAGTAGTGGTGAGAATAGTAGAAGTATAAGTAGGAATAGGGAGTGTTGGTATGGGTGTCGACACTTGAGTCCCTATTTGATTAGAAGAAGTTACTTTGGTGATGATTTCAGTGTAAGATGCAGATAGAATGTTGTTAAGAACTATATGAGCAAGACCACGCAAGACTTCCAATCCTTCTTGAACTTCGAGCAAAAGACTTCATAGACCCTCAATAATAGGGATAGCCTCTTCAGCTATGTGTCCCATGCTTACAAATTGCTAGAAATTAGCCAACTTAGTGTCTAATCTCTGAATTTGAGCTTCAAGAACATGAGACACAAGGTCATCAATGTTGATGGATTATGCAAAGTTGATGCTTTAGGAAGATGCGAAGTAGGGCTATCAGGAATAAATGTTTGACCTTTCTTGTGTGATAGGACTAGGAACTTGGGGTTCCAATGCATTGGTATCATCCTTATTCAAATAATTAGAACCCATAATTTGAAGTCTCCTTCACACAAGAGTGTTGGAAATAGGGAACTAGGTCACAAAGCTCATAAAGTGACTACAAGCTTTAGTGACACACAAGATGCACAAATAGAAGAAATGGATGATATAGAAAAAGAAAGATTTGAGTTTTTCTTTAAGTGAAGCAATGTTTTGTTCAAAGGTAAACAAACATCATGCATGTAATATATCCTTGATCAAATTTGACTTTATTCAAATCCACTTAAATATCAAAAATAAGAATGCTCAAATCAATCCCAAATTTCAAAGCTCTTTTTCAAGATGCAACAATTAAAGATTGTTCATATCTTCAATATTCAATGCTAGATGGCATTTATGATGTATGATGACAATTTAAAATCAGATTTCAAATGTAAATGATAGCAGAAAAATCTGAAATAATATGCATCACAAACCCTAGATTTCACAAAAACTAGGTTTTCACCACAATTCAACTTTTTCCTTAAGAAACCTTAACAATGAAAAGATTCAAATGCACAATGAAACACTATGGAATGATAAACTACTGTAATATCACTTAGATCTAATGTAAAAATCATATATTCAACTTATGCTATGATGATCTAACATTACAATATGCAAACAAAGTGATAAAATATTCTTTTTCTTTTTCTTTTTCTTTTAAAGTCTAGAATGAAGTTTTTTTCTTTCCAAATTTAAAAATGCAAAGATGCAAGAATTTTTTAACAGAAAGAGTCAAAAAGTACAATAAATGTAAATTGTTTTAACAATCTATCAATTTAATAAAATTTGAAACAACTTACAAATCTATAAAACCTAGGGTCAAAACTAGCAAGATTTTCTAATAATGCAAGGTTTTCACAAACCCTAGTTTTGAAACAATGCATAATTTAACTATGCATGAATGCAAAAATGACTAATGAACTCACTCCCAATCAGATGTAGAGTGATAAACAACTTATATTTGAAAGAAGAAGGATGTAAAAGTGCAAGACAAGTCAGGTTCACCAAAATGTTAGGTAGAAAAGAGTGATCTAGCCTAAGAAGCTAAACTAGGTCAAAACCCTCTTCCACAACCTTAGGACACAAACCGAGCTTGGCTTCTACCCAAAAAGGAGATTCAAACTATAGGGGTTCTACCCTTTTATTGTATATAGATGGATCAACCAATTTCAACCAAGGTCAACAAGCAAGATAGGACAAATGGTCAAACCCTAGAAGACAAAGATCAGATTATAACTAACTGATGGAAACAAATCTCATGAAACATAAAGTACAATAGGGATCAGAGAAGGATTTAGAACCTAGATTTTATAGAAAAAATTTCTAGGACCAGGGTGCTTGGGCACCCTAGGCCTTTTGTAGGTTTTTGTAGAATCTTGAGGATCACCAAACTTGTACCTGTCTGCTCTGTCTTCTTCTTGACAATCAGATCTAGAAACCTGTTTCTCCAACCTGCACACAAAGAAAGAGAAGAATTGTGTGTTGTATATAAGCGATTGCCTTGGTCAAACCATATGTTGGTGTTTTCACCTCCACTACAATGATGATTAGATCCAAGAGTGCATGCCCTAGGAGGACAGAGGCAAGATCAATCAATATATGATAAAGATATGAATGAAATGATGATGATGATTACCACATAAAACCCCAGTTGATGAAGATAACTCAAGATCCTACACCAACAAGGAGAGAGATGAATAAGGCTTGAAACTTCCTTCAAGACCTATAAACAAACTTCAAAAGCATCCACAAGTAGTAATACTTCCAAGCATGAAGAAAACTTTAGCATAGTGCACAATATGAGAGCAAACTTGACATTATTCCTCTAGGTGTAAAATGAACTACACCACTCCTTTAAATATGCATTCATGCTCACTTACAAAAAATAAAACTTAATTAGGCCAACAAATACAAACTAAGGAAGTGTCCCAAGCTGACTCTACACAAGTGGGGCTAAAGATCCCAATTGGGACTAGGGCTCTTGGGTGCCTTGGACCTTTAGCCCACAAACTTTGGGGAGTGCCAAATATAGTGGGCTTAGTCCAGTCATAAGTTGATTCCATTGGGTTTATTCATCAGGATCAAGATTTTATTGTTTTAAGTTCAAAAAAGTGTTGAAATAGGTCTTGATTAACAAAGATAACAAAATAGGTCCAATCAGGTGCTAAACTAAGTGTAAAATGCCAATGTACACATTTTGCTCTATAACACAAGGCGTTTGACATACTTAGTGGGTACAATGTTGAGATAAACAATAGGAAAAAGAATTCCCCAATACATCATAAGTCATTCAATGAACTTAGTGGGTACTATGTTGGGACAACCAAGAAAACTTGAGACAAAATGATAAGATCATGCCTTAATATACACCATTCAAGACATAGCATGATAAAAATGATCATGGTGACCTTGATGAGGTATAGTGCAAGACAAAAATAATCAAAGATCTAAAAAGAAATAGTTAACTTACATGTAAAAGAGTGCTACCTTTTTCCAAAGTGTCAAAATGATAGTGATGATGATGATGATGCCTGATATAGGGATGATATATCATGTGAAGGAAATTAAGAGATGGATGAAGCTTGATGTGGGGAATGATATATCTTGCAAAGGAAAAAAATGAGACAATGATATTTACAATGGTAAATGATGTGGCTAATGGGTGTTATCAAGGTTACAATTGGATTTGTATTGGTGCGATTAAGTTTGATGTTTCAAGTGCAAGACTTGTAGGTATGAGAGGTCATTAGACTTGCAAGTGCATGAAGCTCAAAATTGGAAAGATGACTCATTAAGGATACTGAATAAGCAACAGGGATAATGCCAGGATCCTTTTCTAAAGCAAGGCACAATCCATTAACCCTAGCATAGGACAAGGTCAACAATAGGTATGGAGTGGATATGGAAGACTAGGAGGTGAATGGTAGATTTAGGAGATGGTAGGAAGATTTTAGGTGATGGTATGAAGAGGACCTAATGGATAATGGATTCTTGATTATACACATGGTGCTTGTGAGTAGGTTTTCACCTTGGTAGTTATCCAAGGCACCACAAGAAGTGACTTTCACCATAGAAAAATTATTTCTATTTAGTTTTTTTTTTGTATTTTTTGATTTTTTAAGATTTTTCTGATTGGGATATCTTTTGGAATAAGCATGGAATCATTTGAGATGGATGATATTGAAAGGATTTTCATTCTCTTGACCATCTAGAATAGCCAACTAATAAGCACCTAAATTATACTTGGCTATGATGACATAAGGATCTAGCCAATTAATCTTAAATTTTCCTTTCTTTTCTCGGTCCTAAATTATTTTTTTGTTTTTCTTTCAACACAAGGCCACCAATATCAAATTCATGAGCCCTAATTCTCTTATTGTAGCTTCTTTGGAGATGATTTTGATAAGATTATAGGTGATTTAGGGCATTGAGGCACTACTAATCAAGTATCTCTAACTCATGGAGGCATATAGCTTGATACCCACCATCAATGATGTCATGCAAAGAAATGTGTTAATATGGGAGTTCAATCTCTATTGGAAAGATAACTTCAAAATTGAAGAGTAGGGAATATGGAGTGTGATAGAGTGGCACTTGTGGGTGTGTGGATGCTAGTGTGATAAGCCCATAGGGAAATATTGAGATGGAGGTTCTAAACATGGCTAGTGTCATTGATAATATTTTTAAGATTTTGAGTAAGGTTTCATTAGTTGCCTTCACTTGACCATTGCTTTGGGGATAGTATGGAGTGGACCAATGGTGTTGGATATGGAAGTGCTTATAAAGGTAATGGACTTTGTGGGTTTTGAAAGATCTACCATTATTAATAACAATGATGGAGGGAACATTGTAGTGGCAAATGAGATGATGGAGGATGAATTTGGATATTTGGGTATCAGTAGTGAAGGTGAGAGGAATGGATTCAACCCACTTAGTGAAGTTTTCAATGGTGGTGATAATAAATTTGTGGCCACTAGATGAGGATGGATGGATTATGCTTACAAGATCTAAGCCCCATTAAGAAAAGGGCCAAGGAGTTGTGATAGGTTATAATGCTTGTGATGGTGCATAGATCAAGTCTCCATGTTGTTGATAGGATAGGCACCATATGACATACTAACATGCATCATGTTCCATGGTAGGATAGTAATAACCTATTATGGGTAAAAGCACAAAGCTGTGTCACACTTTCAGTTGACTTATCAGCACAAGTGAATTTAAGTATTTCTAACTAAAAATCAATTTTGGTCAAACATATGTGTAAGATTCATTCTAACTAAGTTAGATATGTCCACAACTTTTCCAGCTAAAATTGTTGGCTAAATGCATATGTAGCACCACTATGAGGCCAATTTACCAAAAAAATAAAATTATTTGAAAAACTCGACATTTCAACAACTTCTAGTCATGTAAATAACATTTTTTAAAAAATATAAAAAATACCCTTTTGTAGATCTATAAGTTTAGTTTTCAAAAATATATATTTTAATTGTTTAATTATTATTTATATTTTCCTTTCTATTTTTACTAAAAGTAGGTTATCAGCACAAAACATTAGGTTGATTACCATGTCAAGGAAAAATAGTAAAACTTATTAAAAAAATTGAAAAGAATATGATGCACTAGATAAAAGAATCTATATCAAGATGGTATAATTTTTTTCTATTTTAGATAAATAATTAATATGAAAGTTGACGTCGAATGGAAACAACTACGTTTTAATACACACACATTTTATTATTTATTTAAAAATGTATATTTATCAAAATTGGAAAAAAAAAATCCATGCACTAAAGTTTCAAGTTATAAATACACAGAAAAATATTGAAGAAAAAAAAATTACTATATAAAGATTGACGTCTCATGTAACTTCATTTTTTAGCATTTTATCAGCAACTAAATTATAGTGTCAATTTATTAAAAACTAAATTCAAATAATGTTTTAAATTTTTTCAAAAAATACAAACATAAAATATGCTAAAAAATAAATATTTTATTAGTTTACATCATTTCAAAATTCAAAACATATATGTCACTTTTTAGTGATTCCAGTTTAAAAGTTGGATCAATGTTGACCGTTTCCTTTATAAAAGTGTGACACAGCTTTGTGCTTTTACCCTTATGAGAATCTCTTTTACTAGGACCATGCCACTACTATGGGTATTGTAGACTATATCAGGGACCTATTTAAGTACATGATTAACCTCTTGAGTGTTTAGGCACTATAGTAAAGAACCATCATAGCCTCTTTTATAGAGAGTGTCACCACAAATGGTGAAGTAGGAAGTGCATTAGAGGAAGGTTTTATGTTGGTTTTTTGATAGGTTAGGTGGAAGGATTTGATCATGGAGATAGGTGTAGATTTCATGATACCATGGGGAGTTAGGTCCAACAATATCACAAATAACTTTAGATTTTGGGGCATCATATATGTCATATGTGGGTATTACGAGTTGCTAAAAAAATCCATAGTGTTGACTATCTTGTGGCATATCTAATAGAGATCCAATGGTGTCCATGACATCTACTACTTCATTATTTAGGTGGGGAACCTATTCAAACTAGATGTGTGTGATGTATGGCTTAAATCTATCTGTAGACACTTAAAAATGGCCTTTGCATTATTCATCTTGCATACATCAAATTCTTCTAAATCACTTGCATCTAACATTAATTAAATAACTTGAGTATTTAATTAATTTCATCAATTCCTTCTAATTCTCCTAAATCCAACATTAATTGAATAAATTCTATTTATTTAATTAATTTCATTAAATCACCACTTTATTCTTCTAAATTAAATAATTTTAATTATTTAATTAAATTATCCTCTTTCAATCTTCAAATCCACATTAATTAAATAAATCTGATTATTTAATTAATTCACCACTAAATTCCTTCTATCCACAACAATTAAATAATTTTAATTATTTAATTAACTAATTATGCTGAAGCTATGATGGCCTACCATGCTATTAAATTAGCCCATTCCAAGGGCTTTAAAAAGGTTTGGATTGAAGGTGACTCCAATAACATTGTTAATTGTTTAAAGAAATCCCAAAGCCCTAGTTGGACTATAGCTACCTTAGTTGATGAAGCTCTCAAGCTTATGGACTCCTTTAAAGAGATTATTATAACCCATGTTTTTCGAGAAGGAAATAAAGTGGCTGATGTTTTTGCTAATGTCAGGGTCACTAGCCAGAATAAGCTCATTTGGGAGGTCATGGACATGATTCCTAGTGAAGCACAAACTTTGATTAAACATGAGTGCCTATGTGGAACTAGGATCGAGGGATACTAATGTGTTAATGATGGATATTAATGGTATGAACATCAAGGTAATCATGAAGGATTAGCACACATGGATTCTGGGTATTGTTAATGGCTCGTTCAAACTGAGAAGGCTTCATTTTCATGTTATATGTTTCTAGTTTGTTTGTGTGGGGTTCTGTGATCTGAATCTTAAGATGGGAGGTGATAGATATAGGGTGGAGCCCTCTTCCTGTGAGGGGGTCCGCATTAACAAGAAAGTGTGGAAAATTATGGAGGCAGGGGGCTTGACTCTGTTTATGGAAACTTTGCATGGTGTTGACCCCACTGCTACATTGATGTTTTCTAGGAATTGGAAGAACTGGAAGGTGGTGGATTTTGGTTGGGAGCTTACCATAACTGAAGACCCCATTGCCATGATAACTAGTCTCTCTATCAATGGGAAGAAGTTGTTTAGGGAGTGAAAGACCAGCGAGGAGGCCTTGAATCACTTCTTTAAGTGCGATGAGCGGAGCAAACTGGTGAAGCTACAATCAGGGGGCTACAACCGTTTGTCTATTAAGCCTATTTGGACCAAGGTTGCAGAGGTCATTATGCATTATATTACCATTGATGGTAGGTTTATAGCTATTTATGGTTACCATTTCAATTTTCTTAATCATTTTCGTTATCAAATGCTTGTTTCTTTCTCGTTCTACTTGTTGGCTTCTATGGAATTTTCTATAAAGGAGAATGTAAGAAACCCTAAGCTCCCGGTCCTCTAGAAGGTTTGATCCTTCTTATTATGGATTATATGAAAAATAACACCCCCAAGGGTAGGTTGAAGGGTAAATCCTCTGCTAAGAAGGTTTTTGTGGTCTCTAGTGACTTGGAGACCTAGTCAAAGGATGAGGAGTGGATGGAAGAAGATGAGCGAGAGGATAGTGATGAGGTATTTGGTAAAAAGAGAAAGAGGCAAAAAAGGAGAGATGTTCAACTCTCTTGGTCTGAGGGGTCCCAAATGGGTGAGGATCCGGACCCTACTATGGGGAAGAAGAAACCTATTGGCAAAGGGAAAAGCCCCATGTCTGTGAAGAAAGGTGAAAAGAAACTGGTGGGGGAAGCTTCCAATTTGGTCATGGATCAGGGGAGGGTTTTGGGTGAAAAGGAGAAGGTGAGGACTGATCAGGGTAGACGTGGTACTAGCTTGCCTGTTAAGGAGCTAAACATTGGATCTCCTTTCCTGAAGATCACTGACCCCTCTTAGAATCTCCAAAATGAATTTGAAGAATTGTTGGTGAAGGTTGGGAATAGGGATGACCTGGAGGAAGCTCTTGGCTTGGTGAAAATAGTGGTCAATAGTCAATATAAGATGACTAAGTGGTTCTTCGTGGAGATCAGCTGAATCGATATCAAGTTGAAGGTTCTGTAGGACAACTTGGATAGGGGAGGAGAAACCACTGTGGATCAGGATAAGTAGATTTTCCAAAACTGGGATGCTATTCCAAGGATGAAGGAGATGGATCGCAAGCTCCTGAGGTTAAGAGAAGAGTTTGGGACTAGGATTCAGTACTTGGAGGAGAAACTGATTGGTATTAATGAAAACCTAGAGAAGATTATGAAGATCAGTAAGCTCACTATTTAGAATAGTCTGTAGGGGACAAAGCTTCTCACTGACAAGCTTATGGAGCTTAGAAAGGACCAGGTTAGGGATTCTAATACTGAGGATATCCCGGTGTTGAAAGAAATTGTTATGGTTGATAAGAATGATGGTAACAAAGAAAAGAGTAAATAGGTGGTGCAAGAAGATACAGGGGCCCATTGACTCATACCAGGGGCAGCAAAAAGAAGTAGTTCAAAGAGGAAAACAAGGATTTGGTTAACTTTACCAAACTACATGAGAAGTTTTATGAACAAGAGCTAGAAGTAGCTAAAATACTAAAGAAGTTGTAGTTTCTATGGCTTTCTATTTTGCTACTATTTTCTATGCTTTTATCTAGTTTATTGGCTACAGGTAGGCTTATGGTTGTCTTTCTGTTTATGGATTGCTACTTTTTGTAAAGGGTTTCGGGCTCCCTTCAAATCATGTTTTATCATATAATCAAAAACTAATTATTCTTCTAAAATTAAATAAATTGTTCAAATTTATTTAAGTTTACTTTTGAAATGTCTTCTAAAAATAAATAAAATCAATATTTTATTTATATTTTCTTATTCCTCCATCATGCACAATAAATTAAATAAATTTATTTATTTAATTTCTAATTATCTTCTCAATCTACTAAAAATATCATTTTTCTCCATGCCACAAATTAAATAATTTATTATTTAATTTTATTCATAACATGTCAAAAAGAAAAAAAGAAAAGTTGAGTTAATTGGATTTAAATCTTTATCTTTATCAATCAACTCATAAAATAGAAAAAATCATTCTAATTTTATGAAATCAATCTTATTTTTAGCCAAGAAAGCAATTAACTCAATAAAACATCTTTTTTCATGGACACTTGTCGTGTGCACATTCCTTCATGTCTTCTTAATTTATCTCATCTAGTGATTTCATTAAATTTTCTCCACCATTGATCAATCTTTCTTGAAAGCTATATACCCCTCTTCATCTCTTCACAAACCCTCTTTGATCATTCAACTTTGGGCATTCATACATTGCTTTGAGAAATTCACATCATTGAGCACATATCATGTCTTTAAGCACATCATTCATCCATGCTTGTTGCAATCATGGTTATGCAATTTGAAAGAGCAATCCACATATTAGCCAAGGAATAAATACAATCATGGATGGTAATGTTCTTTTTTTTGTTTAGCTTTAAATTATTGTTATTGTCTTTGATCTATTCTTTGCAGGTTGTAGGATTGGGTTTTAGTTATATTACTTGATCTTTGATAATCCCATTTTCCTCACACACACTATCTACCATCCATTTGTAGGGGATTAACTTGTCATATTTTTTCTAATACTCATCATTTACCTATTTTATTGCAAGTTGAGAGTTCCCATAGAACTAGACCTATTGGATACTCCATTGTGCTACTATTTTAAGACCTGTGAGCAAGGACTCATATTTTTGTATATTATTTTTGCAAGGAAAACCCAATTTACAAGATTTTGGTATGAAATCCCCTTGTGGAGTGATGAATAATATGTTGACACCTAATCCATGGCTAGTGCATGAGCCATTAAAATATAGTTTTCATAATGTAGGTTCTACTATTGTGAAGGTGGATTCATTAGGGAGATTTGTGACGAGAGGATAATCATCTATTAAAGGTTCTTCTACTAACTAATATGCAACAACTTAACCTTTTATTTCTTTTCTATCGACATATTCTATGTTGAACTCACTTAGTAACATGACCCACTTGGCCATTCATCTTATTAAAGAAGTGGATCAGTCTTTGATATGAGCTTTATTTGCTGACGTAGCATGCAGTGTCAAAGCTTTTGGGAGTTGAAAATGATAGCTATATATGTGCATTCGATTGGTGTGTAGGTGATATTATAACCAATCAGTGTGTGACTGATATAATAGATTGCTCTTTCATGGCCTACTTCATCATGTTGTTCTATAAGTACCCCTAGTGCAATTGATGTAGTGGAAATGTATAGGAAAAGGGGATTGTTTAGAATGGGATCCATGAGAATTGATGATGATGCAAGTATTCTTTGAATATGTCAAAGGCTTATTGGTAGGATTCATCCCATTAAAAGTTGTTCTTTTTGAGTCTAATGTGGGAGAATAGTTGGCATTTGATTGCTAGTTGTGCAATGAACCTTCTAATAGCCTAAAGCTTACCCTATTTTAAATTCAGGGGAGGTGACATCTCTATGATGGTTGTGACTTTGGTGAGGTTTACTTCAATGCATAAATGAGAGATAATGAAAGTTAGGATCTTTCTTGATGTGACACCAAAGACACATTTCTAGGATTAAGGTGCACCTTATGTTCTCTCAAGTAGTCAACTTAGATTTACTCAATACATGGAGGTGTCCTTTTATTTTGGATCTAACAAGGATATCATCTACATAGTCTTCCATGATGTGATGTAGCATGTCATGGAAGATAACTATCATTTCCCTCCAATATGTAGCCCATACATTTTTTACCCAAACAACATTACTTAATAAAAAAGGTACCCTAAGGTGTTGTGAATGCTATTTTGTGTCAATCTTTGAGGGTGATTTGAATTTTTGAATTTGATTATACCTAGAGAACCCATCCATGAGAGAGAGAATCTCATGACTTATGAGATCAATGATGATTCCAATGTTAGGAAGGGGAAAGTAATCCTTGTGATAGGCTTTGTTTAATTGTTTTAAGTTGGTGCAAACTTAGATGCCTTTAGGTTTCTTTGTAACCAATATGATGTTTGAGATCCATTCAAGGTAGTTGATCGGTAATATGAAGCCAACCTCTAAGATTTTCTACAATTCCTCTTTCCCAAGAAGGGTGATTTATGGATCCATTTTTCTTAGTTTTTTCTTTACCAAATTTGTATCAGGATGGACCACAAGGTGGTGAAGCATGAGGGAAGAATCCAACCCTAGCATGTCAATGTAGAATAAAGAAAAAATATTTGGTGCCTTGTATAGGATAGCTGATGTGATATGTTTTTCTATAGATAAGAGGGATTTGACCATGTATGTGATCTTTAGATTCTCTTCTATTCCCAATTTTATTTCTTACATTTCCTCAACTAGGATCATAGAGCTCTCTTGCTAATGTGGAAGTTCCAGGGAAAGATTGAGTTCCTCATCTATTGATTCCTCAAGGAGTTTTCATCAATAGACACAACTTTATTTTTCTCTTTTATGTTTGATAGTTCCTCTTAGAGGTTTTCACTAGGGGATGTTTCTTTTCTACTTTTTTCTTTTTAGATTTTATATTTTTTTGACTAAGGAACTCTTCCTACTCCCCAAAGTAGGCAATAGTGTCAAGGTCGATGTTGAATCTTGATTTATGATAACCTAAAGAAATAGGATCATAGAGCCCCAAGGATTTGGTGATTGCCTCATCTTTTTGAAATGTGTTGAGAAACATAAGATCTTGTTGGTCCCAATCAATATGGTTGGGATATTGGAGTGATAGTCGATGGTAAGGATGGTGGCTTCTTGGAATAGGATATAGACATCAAGGTCTTTAAAAGAGTCTAAGATGGTTCTACCCATGGTGCTTTCAATGATATTAGAGGGTTTTTCTATACTCATAGAAGTAGCAAGAGGTTCATTGGGTTTTGGACCAAGAGGCATGTATCCTAGTCCATAGTGATCGACATAGAACTTTACCTGAATTATCTCGATGATGCCTTCCTTATGGAGGCAAAGGGACTTACTCTTATGCTTCATGTTTTCATAGATATGCAACAGAATAGTGCAATTTTGTTTCAGGTAACCAAGTGTAGATTCTTTATAATCTAATTCATCTCTATATAACATGTGGAACCCCAATCTATTCTTCATCTAATGTTCTTGTAAACAAAAAGGTGGTCGGCAAAATTATCTAGTTTTGGGTGTCTTTGGATGAGGTTTCTATTAGGGATGATTGTAGGATCATGGAGATAGAGGCAATTGACCCACATGAAATGCATTGTGTAGCTCATATTATTTGCATCCATTGTTGATGATATTTATCTTAGTGCACTTGGGATTTTGGGAAGGCGATGGAGTGGAAGCAATGGTGTGGGGAAGGCGATGTGAGGAGGAGGCTTTGACCTTGTGGTGCAGGAGCACCTTGACTTCCATAGGAGTTTAATTAAAATGATCCAATATTGTAATGATTCATCATTGTATAAGGTTAATCAAGTAATTGTTATGTATTAGAGGTCACTAGGAAGTTCAAATATGCAAAATATTGCAAACCATGTAAAGGTTGTCAATGTAAAGTTGGAAAAAAGATGAAGAATGAGGGAAGGTGAAGAGTCATTTCGATCTTGGTTTGTTCCAAGTAGTTGGAAACTGAATGGTCATTTGTAATACCTTTAAAAAGGCCTTTTATACTTTTGAAAACTTGGAGGTGATTGAAGATTGAGAATGGAATGGTAAAAAGCAATGTTTTCTGTATTTTACTTCAGAAATTTATTGTTTTCTTGCATGGTACGGCCCATTAAGTGTAGAAGGACATTTATTTTTGATTTCAAATGAAATTATATTCAATCACCCTCCCTTTCCTTTTTGTCTCATCGAATTTGGTGTAATATTGAGGAAGTTATGACCGTTTTAGTGACTGCAATTTCTAGAATTCTCCTATAACAGTCCTGTTGCAGCGTTTGGTATGGTTTTGTATGGATAGATACAAGGGAAAGCCATATATTTTTGGAAATATTCTTGAGTCTAATTTCCATTTCTTTTTGTTACATCAAATTTCATTAAGATTTGAATAAGTTATGGCATTTTTATTGAGGGTAGGTCTGCAGAGTTTAATTTTCTGAAAATGCGGTCTGAAAATATGCATGGTATGACCTGGTACAGCCTCACATTGATGCATATAATAGATGGATGGAAAGATATTGTTTCTAGTTTACAATTATTTTGGTTTGGTATAATTGCATTAAGTTTTGTGAGAGATATTGCAATTTTGGTGAGGACAGGTTTGAACGCTGCCTAGGGTTTGCAGTTTTGGGAAAAAAAATCATAATCTTCTCCCCTACCATTGGATCTTCATGAAAATTGAAGAAAAAATATGTATTAATGTTCTCTTCAACCTGACCAAAGCAATTGGATTAGTTATTTGATTTGTTAATGTTATTGAGGATAGTTTTGGTCCTCCTACCTCTGCATCACCTTGTCACAATTAGCAATGTCAATGCTACTAGGATAATGATGGTCTTTGTGGTAAGAGGCTTCCATGATTTCGCAATGCTTGAATGGTTGTGGATTGGCATGAATAATGACTTCCACAATGTTGTGGGGTAACTTCAAGCATTGGTGGTAAGTGGATTGGACAATCTGCATGACATGGAACCATGGGCAACTGAGGAGGAGGTTGTAGGGAAGATTAAGATCAACAACATGACACATCAATTGCTATAAGGTGGGCCCCACCTAGATGGGAAGGCATATTGTTCCTTAATGTTCTCTTTTAAGAATTTTTGTAGGCCTTGATGGTGATGACATGCAGTTCCAAGTTAGCTACAAAATATCCCAACTATTTTTTATCCTAAGAGTGCACATGTTTAAGCTAGATCTATTATCCAAGAGGACTTGTTTTACCTTATGCTTGGAAATTAGGACCTTAATGTGAAGGGATTTCTTATGGGATGGATCGATGGGAGGTATATTATTTTGAATAAATGTGATATGATAGGTGGATGATAGATGGCCCACAATGGCTTGGAATTACTCAAGGTTGATGTCATTTGTGACTCAAGATTTCTATAAGGCATGGTCCAATATATCTTTATGGATGGATGATGTTATGAGGAGCTCTTGGATGGATATTAACATTAGAGTATTCCCAAGATGCTCTAGAAAGTTATATTGGGTTTTCTATGAGGAGGATGATGAGGAAGGCCCTTGGATGATGACCCTACCATACAATGTAGTGATGGCATAATTAGAGAATTTAGATTTGATTTTTATGGTTGTAACTTGTGTAGACACCCTAAAATGACCAAGTCGTCGCATCACTTGCATTTCATCATTTCTGTCTAATCACCTGTATTTCCCATGTTAATTAAATAATCTAATTATTTAATTAATTTCATCAAATTCTTCTAAATCTCATACTTTCAACATTAATTAAATAAATTCTCTTTATTTAATTAATTAAATTAAATTCCTCTATATTCTTCCATAATTAAATAATTTTAATTATTTAATCAAATCATTATCCTCTCTCAAAAATCAAATCCACATTAATTAAATAAATCCTCTTTATTTAATTAATTCAACAAATTCCCTCTTATCTAAAATTAAATAATTCTTAAATTATTTAATTAAATCAAAATCATTCTTCCAAAAATCATGCACAACAATTAAATAAATTTATTTATTTAATTTGCTTTCAAATCTTCTAAATTAAATAATTCCAATTATTTAATTATTTCTTCCAAAATATCTTCTCTAAATTTAAATATATCAATTATTTATTTAAATTGCTTTTTCTTCCAATTTGAGTTATCTCTAAAATAACTCAAGCTTTCTTGCTCATCAATTAAATATTTCTATATTTAATAAAGCAAAATATCTTCTTTTCTCATGCAAATCTCTTCTTCTTATTTTAAATCACTTAACTGATTGCTTTATTCTTTTAATTGATTTATCTCTTCAATTAACTCATTCTTCTATTCTTGATAACTCCTCTCATGCAAAAGCAAGCAAGACACATGTCTTCTTCTCATTCGTTGCACATTCCTCAACTATTCTCCTCCGTTGATTCTTCTGAATTATCTGGACTGTTGATCGATCTTATTTGAAACCTATATAAACCCCCCTCATCTCCTTCATTGAGCTCTCTCTTCGATCGTATTCTCAGGCATACTTAACAGAGCTTTGAGCATACAAAACGCGTCGATTGAGCACTCTCACGATCTTTTGACATTGATCTCTTGAGCACACTACTTGCTTGTTGCAGCTATGGCTTTGCAACTCCATTGAGCAATCCACATTCAATCCAAAGGAAACAACACAGATTTCGGTAAAAGTCTTTATTTCATTGATTATTTTTCATGGCTTTTATTAAAATTTGTTTTCTTTATGTTATTGGGTTCTTTGATTTTATTTAGTTTTGATTTAATCGATTTTTCCTCATACACAACTTGCATGCAGTCAGAGTTGATATGCCTCATAATGGTTATTGGTGTGATTATTATAATATGAGTGACCTTGGTCAGATGTGGATAGGTGGGATGAGTTGGATTGTTTGTTCTTTAGAAGATGCCCAATTGTTCATTTGGCAAGGAGGATGAGTTTTGTTCTACTTTGATCTTGTTGCAATCAACAATATCTTGGATATAGTTTTTCATCTTTATGCACTTTCTAGTGGCATGGCCTTTGATGTGATGGTATTCATAGTATTTATTTTCTTTGTATCATGCAAGTTTGGGTTTCAAGTTATTGAATGGTCTAGTTGTGGGGAATGCACGGCCATGTTTTCTTAGACTAGTTTGTGAAATATGACCTCCATGGTTTCCCCCAAAGAGGTGTACTTGCATTTTGGATTATTTTGGAATGGTTTTGTTTGTACTTATGGAATGGATATGTTTTTAGGATTTTGGATGTTTCGAATAATTTTATTTTCTTTAGATGTGTTCATTACTTACACATGTTTTGAGTAAGTGACCCCATCATTAATGACATTTTTATTCTTAGCACAAAATTTAGGTTTGTCGTTTGATTGATTATCACTTTTTGTAGATTTTGACAAAACCTTTAGAGATGAGATATTTTCAGTGGTGGCATCTTTTCAATGATCTCATTAAATGTAGAGATGCAATGCACTTGGAGGTGAAAAGCCATCTCTTGGTTGAGATTCTAAATGAAGATTGTGATGAGTTATTTTTTAGGGATGGGTCAAGGGAAGTGACTTGCAAGTCCCCTCCACCATTGTAGATAGGTGGAAAAGCTATCACCACTATGTTGTTTTGTGTTATAAAGGTCCAACATGGTGGATTTGGAGGTTAGAAATTAATGGAAATGAAAGGCAATAGTTGCAAGATGTTGGGATGAATGGGATTCAATGCTGAAAGAGGTTATTTAGGTGATGATTAGAAAATTATAGGCAACCTAAAAATGGATGCAACAAAAATTTAATGCATGCGCCACTGTGTGAATGCAAGTGCTAAAATAGGATTAGGTGTGTTGATTTATGTTGAGTTTTGAAATGGATGATTTGAAGGACTTAGAAGATTTTTGAGGTGAATTTTTTATGTTAAAAGAAGAATTTGACTTAAAAAAATGGATGAAATGATCAGGGTGAATGTGTAATATCTTGATTTTTCATATTTGGATGTTTGGATTCTAAATGTTCAGCCTTTTGCAAAAGGATTTTGATGTTTACAAAGTTGGATTTCCACTTGGTGTTGAAAGGTTTTTGCAAATGTTTGGATGTTTTGTATTTAATATAATTCATAGGTTTTGCACAAGAAAACATGCTAAGCATATGAACAAGCCTATGCTATTTAAGTAGGTCTATATATGTGTGCATGTAGGCCCTATTACACATATGGTTCCTATGGTTGTATAGTTGTTATTGATGTCAACATTGTCACAAGGTTGTCATGGATGTGTAATCGTGTTCATGGTTGGATGTCATGTCCCAACAAAGAAGACATGGTTCATGATTGGATGTCATGCCTTGATCATTGTAGAGTTGAGTATGAATTCAAATTTAGATGGGAATTAGAAGCATCAAGAAGACACATTAATATGGGAATTTGAAGCATCAAGAAGACACATTAATATGGGAATTAGAAGCACTGACATGATCAAATGTGTTGCTGAGGTTGGAAATATGTTACTAGTGGCCTAAAGCATATTGTATGTTCTCTTCTAGTGTTCCTAAGGATGCATGTTTCACTACAAAGAAGATTTGGCCTCTAGAAGTTGGTGACAGTTTCTGCTTCAGGATGACTACCTTTGAAGACTGTCTAGGAGATTGCTTAGCATTTCCATCATTTTGATGTTGTGCCTCTATGGTTTGGAAGATAGATTAATGTAGTATCAAACCATTTATATTCCAAGCTTCATGGTGCTTGGATCATCGAAAGAGTATTTTGTAGTGGACAGTGCAAAGACAGTATTGGTTATGTGAAGATAGTTAGTATACGGAAGTAAAATGCTCTGCATTACTCTATATTTTTAGATATGGCAATGCAATTTTGGAGCTATGATCAAGGTGCAGTGAAGGTATTAATTCCAGATTTTTAGATCATTTACCCTTCTGTTGTGAAAGTTATGCATGATAGGGTTCTAGTATGTGTTCTAACAATATAATGTGATGATAAAAGTTGTTTGGGATGCTCCACATTCCTCTAGAATTGAATGTTTATCTTTGCACTTTTGTGGACATGTTCTTAGATGTGCATCACATGATCTCCTATGGATTCAAGCTTCTTGGTGGTCTACAAGATTAATTTTTCAACAAAAGAACATTGTAGTGTGTTCTGAATGACTTGTAGTTTCCAGAGTTCATGATTGAGGTTGTGCGATAGAAAATCTTTGATGTACAGAGGTAAAGGTGTATTTGGGGATGTTGTATGAGTCCTATACACTGATCTAAAAAATCTTCATGAAGATATTTCTTGTTTCTAGTAATGCACAAGGTTTCCAAGTTGTTGTGGTCGTTATCCTTCAAGTTTCATATGATTTGCTTAAGTCTGTCCTATTTTCAAATGAGCAGAGTGTGCGGAGGTAATTCCTTGATGTTTGACAGTGCAAAGGATGTTTTGGACCTGGTTAAGAAAGTGTTGAGCTCCACAGGACATGGATCTTCTGCTGGTGTTGCATGTAATCTTGTTTAGGACTTGTCCTCTACATGTTTCATGTTGTATGTTGTTTGGCCAACCTGTAAATGTATTTTTCATATTGTCTTTGGCTAACAATCAATGTAATAAATGTACTATCATGTATAAATAGTGAATCAAAGTGTGTTAGGCAAAGTGTGATTGCAAAGCAATTGATAGGGCTCTCATACAAGACAAGGAGCAGAGTGAATGCATTTTGATGTGTGACTGAAGGAGAAAGAGTAGAATTTGTTGATGTTGTCTCGATTCATCTTGAAGACATATTTGTGATAATGATGAACTGTAGAGTGTGCCTAACTAATTTTATCTTCTAAATGAAGTGTGAAGAGGCAGAATTGTAATCATCCAAGGAGTGAGTTTCAATGTCAAATTTCAGACAGTAGGAGGACTGTCATACTATAATCTTTTGTAAGTGAGTTCTTAATTTAGGGAGTAGTAGCTTCCTTGGGTTGTAGCCCTAAAACAAATTTATTATTTGAGCTTCATATATTGTGAGTTAATCCTCACCGTGGTTTTTCCCTTCTAGGGTTTTCCACATACATCCGGTGTTATGTGTTGAGGTACATTGTGTTAATATTTCATGTTCATGATTATACTGTGATGCTTAATTTTTAATCTACTCTGAATAAGTTGAAATTGTTAAAATTGAAGATTTTTTAGATACTGATTCACCCCCGCCTCTCAGTATCCTTGTGTGTCCAACAATTGGTATCAGAGCCAAGTTCATCTGAGGGAAGCTTAACCTCTTGAGGAAGGTCTGAGTGTAGACACCCAAAATTGACCTAATTATCATTAGTATCAAAATATTGCATTATCTATCATCTACATTTGTCTAACACACTTGAGCAATTTCCCTCACTTATTTCTTCTATTAATTAAATAAATTTATATTTATTTATTTAATTTATCATTTATTTCTTCTATTTCCTCTAATCTATAATTAAATAATCTTTAATTATTTAATTATCTCTATTTCTATCTATTTTTAATTAAATAAATCTTGTTTATTTAATTAAAAACCCCTTCATA
The DNA here is from genome assembly GCA_027924645.1 of Cunninghamia lanceolata. Classification (NCBI taxonomy): domain Eukaryota; kingdom Viridiplantae; phylum Streptophyta; class Pinopsida; order Cupressales; family Cupressaceae; genus Cunninghamia; species Cunninghamia lanceolata. Next base: position 2,232,012 of record BSBN01000973.1, on the reverse strand, counting down.
ATCCCACTTTCCAATTAATTAAATAAATTTTATTTATTTAATTAATTTCTATTATCATTTATCTTCATGAGCTGACATGTGTGTATCTTTCATTTAAAAACATGTGTGATACTACATCTTTTATTTAATATCTTTCACATGTAGTACTTTTTATGTACACGATCACACATAAGCCTTATCTTCTCTCCACTTGTCATCTACATATTCACCTATGACTATTAATTCATCTCATACCTTCACATAGCCACCAAATCTCTATCGTTGATTGATTTTGGTTGAAGTCTATATAAACACCCTCTCATTCCATACTACATCTATCCATCATTTTCATATAGCATCTACATTATCATCTTGAGCATATTGAACATTTTAGCATCCTTGTAGCATATTATCATTATCATCCATACATCATGGCAGCTTTTATCTTCATAATTGTTTACATCATAAACAAGGAATCATACAATCTAGGTGATATTGTTCTTGAATTGCATGCTTTTGATTTCACTTGGATTTGATTCTTTGATGGTGGTAGGATTAGGTTTTCAATTATATGCTTGATCTTATTAACCTGATTTTTACCTATCATATTTTGGTATGCCTGGTGGGACTCATGTCCTTGATTAACTTTGTTGTTTGAAGTTGTTTTTTGTGAAGAACAGATTTTTTGAGCACTTACAACAAGTTTTAGTCACTTCTAAGAAAAAACTAGTCACTTTCAGAACCTTTGCATCGCTTTTAAGCTGAAATCTACTGCTTTTAGCATTTTCTGGGTTGCTTTCAAGTCAACAGTGGTCACTTCTAGTCTTTTTTGCATTGCTTCCAATCTTTTTTGTGTCACTTCTGAGCAAACAGTGGTCGCATCTGTCATAACTTGCATCACTTTTAAGTTGAAACTGATCGTTTCTAGCTGTCTAGATCACTTCCTGTAGATTAGGATTTTTGGTTTACATCTAACTTTTTGCAGGGATTTTTACGCATTTAGCATATTTGGGTCACTTATAAGCCTTAACAATTCACACCTTGTTTTTTTGCATCGCTTTTGAGTCTTAGCAGCTCACATCTGGGTCAGTCTGTGTCACTTCTGATCAGTAACATTTCACCTTCAACCAAATATAGATCACTTTTGATCAACAATTGATCGCCTCTTGTAACTATGTCACTTTCAATTTTATCATTTACAGTTCAGTTTTATTGGACACTAATTAGTTATTTGTACAACATCTTATCGATTGTCCAAGAAAAGGGGGTTGTGAAACTACTAACATATTTATTGTAGCTCTGATCGGTCCAAGACATTACATGTTATCATTAATTTAGGAACATTTGGGCTTGGTGCTTAAAAAGAATCATTGTTTGCTCCATGCTTGATTTATCATTTTTTGGATTGCTTGTTGTGCATGTTTGTAACCCAAATTTAATAACAAAAGTATCCTCTCCCCTTGCCTATCAAATGGATCTTGGGTGTATGAGAACTTGTTATTATCTTTAGAGGGCCTGCCTTCTTGGTGTGAGAAGGGGTATGATCCAAGCGATAATGGGCTAAAGCCAAGTCATTTCGAACTGCTATATAAGAAAAGTGTTTGTGTCAAAAGCCACAAACAATGGGTGTTGTTGTGTTATACCGATAGCCAACCTCCCCCAAAACCCTCCAAGGTGTAACCCTTGAAGGCTGGGAGACTCCATAACCGAGAGTAGCGCTGCCCCACATAACGACTCAAATGGATGTCCTTACTAGCAACCTTGTGTAGTAGCCAAAAACCCTCTATTTGTTGATGCAAAAGGTGGGACCTTTGTAGCCACCCTGATTCTTGTGGTTCTTAGTAGAGATAGCAGGGACAATCCTAAGGTTTGGTGGGGGGACAAGCCTTGGGAAACCTGGATCTTGGTATGCATGAGAAGTGAGTGCTGTGGAGGGGAGCTGATGCTACCAAGATCCTGAAGCTATCCATTTTGAATAGGCACAGAAAGGGGACTCAACAAATACAATCCTTTCCTAGCCTAGGTTGTATAAGCTTGTGTGTGTTATGAGTGTGAGTGACTAAAATCATTGTTGTCTTGTCAAAAACATCATTCAAACATATCCTTTGTCAAACACAGATTGCCTTTGAACCTTAACTGCTTGCCTTCAAACATCCAGATCACTTTTAAACAACAGTTGTTCACTTTTTGCCAAAACTGGATCACTTTAAATCAATAGTTGCTTGCTTCTAGCAAAATCGTGTTGCTTTTAAACAACAGTAAATCACTTTTGACCTGTAACGGATCGCCTTTGGTCAACACTACAGTCTATCATCTGAAACAAAACTAGAATTCTTTTGATTTATTATTCATCACTTTTGGCCTCATCTGAGTCGCTTCTAAGCTATTACCAGTCACCTTTGGTCAAATATTAGCAATCAATATTTGTCCAGCCCAATTAGTAGCACTTTCAGACATTCTTAGCTCTGTCATCAGCTTTTAGACAGTCTTCTGAGCATCCACAGTCACCTGAGCATTGCCTCCTATCTTGAGTATACCAATCCATTAGACTTTTTGAGCTTTCCATCCTTTTGAGACCCCAAAACAACAACCAACAAAAAAACATTATCCTTTTGGCTTTACTTAGCCCTAGCAAAACTAGCGAACAACATCAGCAACCAACTTTTCCCTTGAGCATGTGAGCTATCCTCTATGGAAGTTTATCTAACAAACAACAACCAATAAAACAATAACAACCAAGCAACTAGCAAACTAGCAAAACAAACCAACACCAAACAATCAACAAACCATCACCTTTTGGGTCTCAATCTTGATAAGCTAAAGTCTATATCAAAACATCAACCATCATGCCTCAAACTAGGAGCCAATATAGAGTTGAAATGGAAGAAAAACTGTGAGCTGAGATGGAAGCCAAAATGCAACAATCCCGATCAATGCCCCTTAGAGATGTAACTCAACTCACAACCAGCATGCCTTCTTACATGTTTATGCCTGAAGGATACATCGTTGGACCATCATCTTCACAACAAGTGCAACCCCAAACATTTTTAGAGACATATGAAGAGCAATCTCAAGATGACTTATCAAAATTTCAAGACACACACATATGGGATCAAGTTGAGAAGCTTGTTTTATTTGATCCTAATCGCTACTTCTTGTAATTAGCACGTATGGGAACCAAATTACCAAGTGACTTTGACATATCCTCTATGCAAGAACATGATCAAAACACTCCCACTGTTGTTGCAAAGGCACCATCCACTATAGCCACACCATCTCATACCATGTCCGTGCTACAAAATCCACCTTTCAACCCATCTCTTTCATTGCCTATTGCTACCCCATCAAATGCACCACACTTGGAGTACACTCTAGAACCTTTGATAACTCCCACTGAGGTACTTCCTTTCCTTTTGCAAAATTTGAGTGTTCCACCTTTTCATGTTCCACAACATATGCCTTCTCCTACCATGATTGTATCTCGATCTCAAGTAACACATGTTGTCCATGTTGTACAAGTACCAATTCCCCAAACATCACAAGCCATCCCAATATCGCAAACTCTGCAAGTTTCACAAGCTATCCAAAAACCACAAACCGTACAAGTCTTGTAGCCATTGCAATCCACTACCCCTATTGCATCACATGTGGAAACCACATCCCACACTCATATTCTTATCACCGCTAATATGGTCTCCACAATTTCCATGAATCCATCCAACACACCATACAATCCCAATGTTAGTCTCATTGACATGAGTGACCCACCTATTGTATCACAAGCCAATCCTAGCACCGCTGTCTCTTATGTTGATCAACTTACATCACTTTTGCCACCCTCATATAATCCTTCACAAACCATCAATCCATCTTATGCAACCCAAGGATTACCCATCGTCACCCAACACATGACATATACCAATCCTCGTGTTGTCCAAAACACAAACCCAGATGTCCATCCTTCTTCCACATCCACCAATCCTTCCATCACTTACCATATTACAAATCCAACTCTGAATTCACAACCATTGACCAATGTCAATCCATCCTCTACTTCCCATGTGATGCAAACCCTTGGTGCTAATCCATCGCAATATACCCAACCACCACTTGTGTCTCAAGGATAGCAATCCTCAAACACATATGTGTCTCATAATAATTCTTTGACATATATTGTGAGCATGCAACCTCAACAAATGGTCATGCCCTCATACATCCCGCAACAACAACCACAATATACACCATATTACATTGCATCTCCGAACCATCAACCCCCTTTGCAACAACAACACCTATCGCAAGTAGATATTGAACAAATTATTAACAAGGTGGTAGGACAAAGCAAGAAGACATTTTCCTTAGGAGACATATGCACTTATCCATTTGACAAGTCACTTCATATGACACCTTTTCCTCCACACTTTGAAATTCCACAATTTGAAAAATACAAAGGGAAAGGAAATTCGGATGACCATCTTAGATCATTCTATGTTACATGTCTCGATGTTGCTCAAGATGATACATATCTTTTGAGACTATTCCCCTGAAGTTTAGCAAGACAAGCTCTTGAATGGCTCTCTCACTTACCTCCAGGAATTAAGACTTTTACAGAACTAGCAAACAAATTTCAATCACATTTCACTTTTAACATTGAACATGAAGTGAACATGAATGACCTTGTCAACAACAAACAACGCAATGGTGAAGCTTTCTCCTCATTTACTCAACAATGGCGTAATATGGCAAGCAAACTATCATGGGAAATACCTAAGAAACAACAGCTTGATATCTTTATCCAAAATCTTCATCCTGAGCTTTCATTCCAACTACAATTGCAAAGTGCTAGCACGTTTGACAAACTTGTTTCCAAATGAACCATCATTGAATGTGCTTTAATTGCTAAGGGCACTATCAAGATTTTCAGAGATAACAAAGACAATCCTCAAAATTCCAATGATAAGTCTCACTTTTGGAACAAGAACAAGAATGTCGTTAATGATGGTATTGTGGATGCAAAGAACATACAAACAGTGAAAGATCTTATTAACATCCAAGCCACATCTACAACAAATCAACCTTTTCAATGAAATCGACCACAAACAAATCCAACACCTTGACGACAATTTACTCCTTTAGCGGAACCTATGGAGGTAATCTTTCAAAAACTTGTCCAAGTGGGAGATATCACATTACTGGATGCACCACCCAATGGCGAACCAGTCTTCAAAGCTCCTTGGTATAAAGAGAATGAGTATTACGTATACGATAGAGTCAAGGGACATAAAACAAATGGTTGTATGCACTTAAAGTATGTCATTCAAGATTGCATCGATCAAGGTCTAATTAAAATCACACCTCCAACATCACAACTTGCACAACAATTGACATCGAACTATGATCTAGATGCCTTCAAGAATCCACTTCCATCTCATGACAAACCAAGTAACCCTCCTATTGGGAATGCTATCCATTACAATTATGAGTCATCCACGAATGGCCACATTGACCAAGCCTGCATTTCTACCATTACTATCCAAGGCAAAGCACCCGATTGCATTGTAACTACTAGAAGAGGCCATGTTACCATTCAAGGAGCACCTGTCAACCCTCCTCGACCGTCCTCTAGCTATAATATCCTTGATCACCTTAGAAAAACGCCCGCACATATTTCCATCCTCAATTTGCTTCGCATATCCCCAGCCCATAAAGCTATCCTTGATAAAGCATTGCAAGAATCCTTGGTGCCTAATGATATCAATACTACACAATTCCAATCTATGATAGCTAGCATTGTAGCACCTTGCCATCTAACTTTCTCTAACAAAGATCTTCGACCATCCATCAACCCATCACATAACAAATCCCTCCACATAGAAGTATTTGTAAACCAATGCCGTATCAAATGAATCTTAGTGGATGGTCGAGATGGTCTTAATATATGTTCTTTAAAACTAATAAAACAATTGGAATATTCTAAGAAAGATGTTGACACTTCCAAGGTTATTACTATCAAAGCCTATGATGATGCTGAGAGAGATACTAAAGGAATTATTCATTTGCCTATTCAAGTTGGTCCTGTCACTACTAACACCTGTTGTCAAGTCCTCGATATTGAGCTTCCTTATAACATCATCCTTGGTCATCCATGGATCCATTCCCTTAAAGCGGTTCCTTCTGTTGCAAGTATGAGGTTAACCAGTGTTGTCATTGATGTCAACATACTCATATTGCATTGGTAAGAAGGATTGGATGAGCTGTGTACTAAGGATATTGAGAAAATTAGTCTCAATTAGGAATAGTGAAGAACAGTGATGAGAAGAAGGCAAATGTACTCAATAGGTTGAGGATCAGAGGATGCGGATTAAAGAGTTTGTAGATATGAGTCTTGAGATGATCTAGTTAAGATTTTAGAGGTCTGCATGAAGATATGAAAAAGTTGTGATCGGTCAAGTAGAACCGGTTCTGGGAGATGCTCCGGAGTGACAGAGTGTTACAAAAAGGTCCGGTGAGATCCAGAGGTGCGTTGTCAGACTCTGCGGATTGGAAGGAGTGTTTGGGATGTCCTTGTGATGTGTCATATTGGTTTGTACATAGTTTGGAGGTCTGGAAGAACCTGTTTCAGTTTGATAGTCACGACAGACTGTGTTCTTGAAGTTCCAGATGAAGAGGAGAAGAGATTCCAGTAAGTAGAGGAAGTACGGATGTACCTGGTCACTCAGGCAAGCTTGTGAAGGTTCTTGGATCATGTTGAAGTTGTGTTGTCAGTCTGCATTAGTGTTAGAGCCCAGAATTGAAGATATTCTTCCGGATGAAGATATTCTTGTTCAGACTGGCCGACCGGATGAGTTATTCATCTTGTGAATGTTCTTGTGGATGATTGCCGACTTAGATGATTGTTCCTAAGTCGATGCCTTGTATAAATAAAGGTTTGTGAGTTCATTTCAAAGTGTGTATGAAATAGATGAGTGTGGTATAGTGAAAAAGTGAAGGGTACAGCAAAAGTATCTCGGGCTTAAATGGAACCATTCTAGACATGGTAAAGATGTCAATCTCCAGTTCAAGTTTGTGATTCTTATCACTTTGTAGACAGTGTGTCTCTTGTAGCCAGTGTGCCTCCTTGTGAGCAGTGTGCTCGGGCAGTGAGCCCTAATTGGCATGTGCCATTCATTTTTCTTATTCTTCTAACAGAGAATAATCCTTGGGTTAATCACCCCGTGGTTTTTCCCTTAACCAGGTTTTCCACGTCAAAATCTTGGTGTCCAATATGTTGATGTTTATCTACTCCTGTATTTATGCATTATGCTTTCATGAATGGTTAATTGATATGCTATTAACTAACAAAGAAGAATCAAGTGTTTGAAGTAGAAGTAAGTTTTTGTACAACTGATTCAGCCCCCCTCTCAGTTGTGTGCCCTAGATCTAACAATTGGTATCAAAGCCAAGTTCCTTTGAAAGGAGCTTAACCGCTTGAGGAGATCTAGGATGTCGTCATACAAGAAGGATAGTCTGAAGTTTGATGGAACCAACTTCTCTCTCTGGAAAGGTCGCATGAAATGTCACTTGGAGTGTATAGGCAAAGCATACTTGTCCATGGTCACAAAACCATACGTACCTCCACAGGGTGGTCCGACAACTCTGAATGAAATCATAGATGCTGGAAACAATCTGCAGACTAAAGAAGCTCTTCTTAGTGCATTGACTGACTCAGAACTCTCAAATGTTATTGACCTACCAACTGCATATGAGATCTGGGTTAAACTGGAACTTCTGCATGAAGGAGATGAGTTTGTTAAGAGTGCAAGGTTGCAAAGTCTCAAAGGGAAATTTGAAAGATTGAAGATGAGAGATGATGAAAATATCACTACCTTTATGCCAAGAGTAAATGAGCTGGTGTGTGGAATCAGGAATGCTAGTGGAGTTCTGGATGAAAATGAAATTGTTTGCAAAATTCTTAGATCCCTTCCTGCTGCCTACAAAATCAAGGTTGCTGCCATTGATGAATTCAGAGCCCATATAACTATCACAAGAGAGCAATTAGCTGGCAAACTGGCTGCATTTGAAATGACTGAGTTTGGAGATGACCCCCTCAAGACTGAATCTGCATTCAAAGCCAATACCTATGTGAAAGGCAAACAAAGATTTGATCTGGGAGAAAACTCTTCAAGGAAGCTATCTTGGTATGATCAAGCAAGGAAAGACATGGAAGAGGAAGAAGTAGAAACAGTTCATCTTGAAGCCCTCATTGCAAAGAGATTGCCAAGAGGATCCGGTAAGTATGAAGGAAAGTTACCTTTTAAGTGCTTCAACTGCAATAAGATTGGTCATTTTGCTTCAAGATGTTCGAAAAGATCTGCAAGGTCAAACTCTAACAGACAAAGGTTCCAAAAGAACTGTTATTATGTTCATGAAGAAGCTGATAATGAAGGAGTAACAAATGATGAATCAGAGATAGGAGACAAATCCGGAAATGAATGGGTGTTTATTGCCATCAAGGAAGAAGAACCAATATCCTCTGAATCTGTCAATCATAAGGTTGTAGAAAGAGCTTTGGCTGCCCAACTTGAAGAAAAGGATGATTGGGTTTTTGACAGTGGATGCTCTCACCATATGATAGGTGACAAGAACAAGTTCTTAGATTTGGAAAGGTATGAAGGAGGAATGGTAAAGTTTGGTGACAATTCTGCAGGTAGAATCAGAGGTAGGGGAACTATTTCTTTTGATGGAAAGAGCAAAACTGGTAATGTACTATATGTTGAAGGATTGAAGCACAATCTTCTCAATGTTGGACAGTTAGTAGACAAAGGTTATGACCTCCGGTTCAAAAATGGAAGATGTAGGATCTTTGAAAGCTCCGGAACTGAGATTGCATCTGCTACTCAAACAAAAGGTAATATCTTCCATCTGGTTGGTTCTAATAAAAGTTGTTTGTTTGTTCAAGTTGATCAGAGTTGGCTATGGTATAGAAGGATGTGTCATGTAAATTTTGACAACATCATCAAGATAAGCAATACTCAGGCTGTAAGAGATCTACCAAAATTGGTGAAACCTAGAAATAGTTTGTGCAAAGAATGTCAACTAGGCAAATAGAGCAGAGTCTCTTTCAAAAGCAAAGATCAGTCCTCTACCGGACTATTGGAATTAGTTCATACTGATCTATGTGGTCCAACAAGAATCAAGAGTATGCAAGGTGATAGATATTTCATGTTATTGATTGATGACCATTCCCAGATGATGTGGGTTACCTTTCTAAGAGAGAAATCAGAAGCCTTTGAGAAGTTCAAAATCTTCAAGGCTATGGTAGAGAATCAAACTGGATTGAAACTGAAGTGTCTAAGGTCTGATAGAGGTGGTGAATTCACATCCAGTGAATTCATAGACTTTTGTGAGAAGCATGGCATAAAGAGACAGTTGTCTGCTCCTAGGACTCCACAGCAGAATGGAGTAGTTGAGAGAAAGAACCAAACCATCCAGGATGCTTCTAGGACAATGATGATGGAAGAAAATGTCCCTCAGATGTTTTGGAGAGAAGCTGTCAGCACTACAGTCTACACTCTCAACCGAGTTCAAATCAGAAGCAATACTGGTAAGACTCCTTATGAACTTTGGTTTAGTATAACTCCTACTATGAGATATTTCAGAGTATTTGGTAGCAAGTGTTACATCAAAAGAGATGAAGATCTAGGAAAGTTTGATGCTAGAAGTGATGAAGGAATTTTCTTGGGTTACTCCACTCAAAGCAAAGCATACCGGTGTTACAATAAGAGACTGAGAAAGATGATAGAAAGTACAAATGTGAAGGTTGATGAAGGAATTGAGAAGCCCTCAAGGTTTTATGAATATGATGATGACGATTAGGACGGCGTTCTGGTTCAAGGAACTCAATCCCTTCATGAAAGTCAGATTCAGACTGATCCAGTAAATCAGGAAGAAGAGGTTTGTCTGAATGAACCTGATCAAGAAACAGCAGTGCAAGAGACTCCCAAAGTTCCAAGGTATGTAACTCTAAATCACTCTGAAGATCAGATCATAGGTGACAAAAGCAAAGGGGTACAAACAAGGAGGAGAATTGCTCAAAATTCAAATGAATACTGTCTAATTTCAAAGATTAAACCTAAGACAATAAATGAAGCTTGCAATGATGAAAACTGGACCAAAGCAATGGAGGAAGAGTTGATGCAAATTGAGAAAAATCACACTTGGGATCTTGTTCCCAGACCTAGAAACAAGAATGTGATCGGAACCAAATGGGTCTTTCGGAATAGACTAAATGAAGTTGGTGAAGTAATCAGAAACAAAGCCAGATTGGTTTGCAAAGGCTACTCTCAAATAGAAGGAATTGATTTTGAAGAAACCTTTGCTCTAGTGGCAAGAATTGAAGCAGTCAGATTATTTTTTGCATATGCTGCCTTCAAAGACTTTAAGGTATATCAGATGGATGTCAAGTTTGCATTTCTAAATGGTGATTTGGAAGAAGAAGTATACATTGAACAACCGGATGGATTTCAATTGTCTAATCATGATGATATGGTCTGTAAGTTGAAGAAAGCACTATATGGATTGAAGCAAGCTCCAAGAGCACGGTATGAAAGGTTGGATAAGCATCTTGTGTAGATTGGTTTCAACAAAGGTACTACTGACAGTAATCTATATTTAAAAATAGATAATGAAAACATCTTGATTGTTGAAGTATTTGTTGATGATATCATTTTTGGAGGAAGAGACAGTATGTGTAAAACCTTTGCAAATCAAATGAAAAGTGAGTTTGAAATGTCAATGCTTGGTGAAATGAATTTCTTCTTGGGTCTGCAAATTACTTAGACAAAGAAGGGTATCTTTATCTTTCAGACCAAATATGTGAAAGAATTGCTGAGAAAATTTGGAATGGAAGATTCAAAGCCAATGAACACTCCTATGGCAACCAGATGTAAGTTGAGCAAAGATGATGATTCTCCTAAAATAGATCAGACAAAGTACAGATCAATGATTGGAGGTTTATTGTATCTCACTCAGACTAGACTAGATATAATGCAGGCTGTTGGTCTTGTGGCAAGATTCTAGGCTGATCCTAGAGAATCTCATGTTATGGCAATCAAAAGAATTTTTAGGTACTTGAAAGGAACAGTTGAGTATGGTCTATGGTATCCTAGAGATCAAGATTTCTCTCTTCATGCATATACAGATGCAGATTGGGCAGGAGATGTGGATGATCAGAAGAGCACCAGTGGTGGAGCATTCTTCTTGGGAAAGAGATTGGTTTCTTGGCTAAGCAAGAAACAAGAGGCAATATCTCTGTCTACAACTGAAGTAGAATATATTGCAGTAGCAGGTAGTTGCACTCAAATCCTATGGATGAAGCAGATGTTAAGAGACATGAAAGTAGAATATGAGGAACCTATCACAATTTTCTGTGATAATTCAAGCGCAATAAATATTTCCAAGAATCCAGTATTACATTCTAAGACCAAGCATATATCTATCAAATTTCACTTTTTGAGAGAACAAGTGAACAAGGGTGATGTCAGATTGGAGTATGTGCCCTCCAAGGATCAGCTTGTAGATATTTTTACTAAACCTCTTCCCAAAGACTCTTTTGAGTATCTCAGGGAGAAGTTAGGGGTCATGGCCCCTCTAGTGATGAACTAAGATGCACTGATGTGCATCAATCCAGTGGATATCACAGTCATATCTTGTGATCCGGATTGATGATGGGGAGCTGCTACTAAGGGGGAGCAGCTGGTATGATTCTGATGTGTTACAAGTGCAAGTATGAGCCCTTTGCCATTGATGTCAAAGGGGGAGAGAAGACATGTGAAAAACAAGTGGTTGATGATCAAAGGGGGAGCAGTAAAGGAAGAGAAGACATGTGAAGAGTTGTTGCTAATAGGGGGAGCTGTGATGGAAAAGAAAAGTTCTTGTCTTGATGGTTTTTCACATCATATGTTGCCATCAATGACAAAGGGGGAGATTGTTGCAAGTATGAGGTTAACCAGTGTTGTCATTGATGTCAACATAATCATATTGCATTGGTAAGAAGGATTCGATGAGTTGTATACTGAGGATATTGAGAAAATTAGTCTCAATTAGGAATAGTGAAGAACAGTGATGAGAAGAAGGCAAATGTACTCAATAGGTTGAGGATCAGAGGATGCAGATTAAAGGGTTTGTAGATATAAGTCTTGAGATGATCCAGTTAAGATTTCAGAGGTCCACATGAAGATATGAAAAAGTTGTGATCAGTCAAGTAGAACCGGTTCCGGGAGATGCTCCAGAGTGACAGAGTTACAAAAAGGTCTGGTGAGATCCAGAGGTGCATTGTCAGACTCTGCAGATTGGAAGGAGTGTTTGGGATGTCCTTGTGATGTGTCATCTCAGTTTGTACATAGTTTGGAGGTTTGGAAGAACCTATTTTAGTTTGACAGTCGTGACAGACTGTGTTCTTGAAGTTCCGGATGAAGAGGAGAAGAGATTCCAGTAAGTAGAGGAAGTGCGGATGTACCTGGTCACTCAGGCAAGCTTGTGAAGGTTCTTGGATCATGTTGAGGTTGTGTTGTCAGTCCGCATTAGTGTTAGAGCCCAGAATTGAAGATATTCTTTCAGATGAAGATATTCTTGTTCAGACTGGCCGACTGGATGAGTTATTCATCTTGCGAATGTTCTTATGGATGATTGCCAACTTGCGAATGTTCTTGTGGATGATTGCTGACTTAGATGATTGTTCCTAAGTTGATGCCTTGTATAAATAAAGGTTTGTGAGTTCATTTCAAAGTGTGTGTGAAGCAGATGAGTGTGGTATAGCGAAAAAGTGAAGGGTAGAGCAGAAGTATCTCAGGCTTAAATGGAACTGATCCAGACATGGTAAAGATGTCAATCTCAAGTTCAAGTTTGTGATTCTTATCACTTTGTAGACAGTGTATCTCTTGTAGGCAGTGTGCCTCCTTGTGAGCAGTGTGCTCAGGTAGTGAGCCCTAATTGGCATGTGCCATTTATTTTTCTTATTCTTCTAACAGAGAATAATCCTTGGGTTAATCACTTCGTGGTTTTTCCCTTAACCAGGCTTTCCACGTCAAAATCTTGGTGTCCAATGTGTTGATGTTTATCTGCTCCTGTGTTTATGCATTATGCTTTCATGAATGGTTAACTGATATGCTATTACCTAACAAAGAAGAATCAAGTGTTTGAAGTAGAAGCAAATTTTTGTACAACTAATTCACCCCCCCTCTCAGTTGTGTGCCCTAGATCTAACAATTGGTATCAGGGCCAAGTTCCTTTGAAAGGAGCTTAACCTCTTGAGGAGATCCAGGATGTCGTCATATAAGAAGGATAGTCCGAAGTTCGATGGAACCAACTTCTCTCTCTGGAAAGGTCGCATGAAATGTTACTTGGAGTGTATGGGCAAAGCATACTTGTCCATGGTCACAAAACCATATGTACCTTCACAGGGTGGTCTGACAACTCTGAATGAAATCACAAATGTTGAAAACAATCTGCGGACCGAAGAAGCTCTTCTTAGCGCATTGACTGACTCAGAACTCTCAAATGTTATTGACCTACCAACTGCATATGAGATCTGGGTTAAACTGGAACTTCTACATGAAGGAGATGAGTTTGTTAAGAGTGCAAGGTTGCAAAGTCTCAAAGGGAAATTTGAAAGATTGAAGATGAGAGATGATGAAAATATCACTACCTTTATGCCAAGAGTAAATGAGTTGGTGTGTGGAATCAGGAATGCTAGTGGAGTTCTGGATGAAAATGAAATTGTTTGCAGAATTCTCAGATCCCTTCCTGTTGCCTACAAAATCAAGGTTGCTTCCATTGATGAATTCAAAGCCCATACAACTATCACAAGAGAGCAATTGGCTGGCAAACTGGCTGCATTTGAAATGACCGAGTTTGGAGATGATCCCCCCAAGACTGAATCTGCATTCAAAGCCAGTACCTATGTGAAAGGCAAACAAAGATTTGATCCGGGAGAAAACTCTTCAAGGAAGCTGTCTTGGTATGATCAAGCAAGGAAAGACATGGAAGAGGAAGAAGCAAAAACAACTCATCTTGAAGCCCTCATTGCAAAGAGATTGCCAAGAGGATCTGGCAAGTATGAAGGAAAGTTACCTTTTAAGTACTTCAACTGCAATAAGATTGGTCATTTTGCTTCAAGATGTGCTTCAAATGCAAAACCTGTCAAACAAAACTGCACAAAATGCATCCGCAAATAGCTCTTTTGGTCAAGGCTGAGATTTAGAAGCTATTAGAAGCAAAATTCATAAGGCCTATCAATTATCTAGAATGGGTTTCAAACTTGGTACCTATAGCAAAACCTGATGGATGAGTTTGTTGTTTCATAGACTTCAGAGATCTTAACAAAGCATGCCCTAAGGATGACTTGCCACTACCAAGCATAGACAACATTATAGATCTCATAGCTAGACATGAAATGTTATCTTTGATGGATGGATTCTCAGGATATAACCAAATTAGAATAGCAGAGGAAGATCACGACAAAACATCAGTCATTTGTCCATGGGGTACATATTGCTAGGTTGTGATTCCTTTTGGTCTTAAGAATGCTAGAGCTACTTATCAATGAGCCATGACAATTATTTTCCATGACCTTTTCCACACTATCATGGAAGATTATGTTGATGTATTCTAGGAAAATCCAAGACAAGAGAAGAACATTTACACGTACTAGCACTGATCTTTGATCAATTAGAGAAGTATCAAGTCAGACTGAACCCAAATAAATGTGTATTTGGTGTAACATCTGGTAAATTGTTGGGATACCTTGTGTCTTGATGAGGAATAGAAGTGGACCCTAACAAAGTAAAAGCTATCATGGAAATGCCTCCACCATCAAATCTAAAGCAGCTTCGTAGTCTACAAGGAAGGTTACAATCCATTCACAGGTTTATCTCACAACTGGCAGACAAGTGTCATCCTTTTCAACATCTCCTTTGCAAGGGTGAACCTTTTAAGTGGGATGAAAAATGTCAACAGGCCTTTGACAAAATAAAGGAATATCTGGCAACACCTCCTGTGTTAGTACCTCATGTATGGGATTGACCACTATTACTCTACATATCTTTAACATCAACAGCATTGGGTGCCCTTCTAGCTTAGCATGATGATTCAGGAAAAGAACATGTCATTTACTATATCAGCAGAACTCTTGTGGGATATGAACTTAACTATTCACCTATGGAAAAAGTATGTTTAGCATTGGTGTTTTCTTCTCAAAAGTTGCAACATTATATGTTAAACCAAACAACAAAGCTCATATCCAATGTGGATCCACTCAAATATCTTCTCTCTAAAGCAATCCTTACGGGAAGATTAGAAAAATAGGTTATGATCTTAAGTGAATTTGACATACAATATGTGGATCGCAAGGCCATAAAAGAACAAGTTATCGCTGATTAGTTAGCCGTAGCACCTATCACAGATATTCATCCAATACATCCAAAGTTCCCTGATGAAGAATTGTTCAATCTAACTTCACCAACATTGTGGCAACTATATTTTGATGGATCTTACACACAACATAGATCAGGAGTAGGAATATTGTTTGTTACCCCTCAAGGAGATTATATCCTAAAGTCATATAGAATTACATTTCCATGTACCAACAACATAGTAGAATATGAACCTTTAATCACAGGATTACACATGGCAGTACAATGGGCTATTAAATAGTTATAGGTTTTTGGTGATTCCCAATTAGTCATCAAATAGGTCTTAGATGAGTATCAAACAAAAGATGAGAAGCTTCTTCCATACAAGGTAATGGTTGATGATTTCAAGAATTACTTTGACAATATCACCCTTGAATAGATCCCAAGGATACAACACAAAGCATCAGATGCCATGGCTATGATTGGATCTCTTCTAGACATGCCATCCAATACACATAAGTGTGCATTTCTAGTTGAACAACTTCTGATTCCAACATTTGAAGTACCACAGTCTAAGCTTATATGTGAGATTGTTGGTCCTAATTCGCCTTGGTACAAGAATATATATGAGTATCTCCACAATTAAACCTTTCCATTTCAACTATCTAATACCCAACGAAAAACATTTATCCATCGAGTCTCTTGCTAAACTATCCTAGGAGACACCCTATATCGCTGGAGTCTTAATGGTATCCTTCTTAGATGTCTTGATTCCAAAGAAGCAAAAGTTGCCTTACATGAAGTACAAGAAGGTGTCTATGGATTGCATTCTGCTGGCCCTGGTCTTGTTAAGAAACTTCTATGAGTTGGATACTATTGGCCAACTATGGAGAAAGATGCATAACAATTTGCAAAGAGATGTCTACAATGTCAAAAACATGGGGATCTAATAAATACACCAGCACATGAACTTCAGCTTATCACTACTCCTTGGCCCTTCTCATAATGGGGACTTGATCTCATAGGTAAAATCCATCCTACATCAAATGGTCATAAGTTCATTATAACCGCCACTGAGTACTTCACAAAGTGGGTGGAAGCAATACCAATGACTTACATTACTGGCAAGAAAATATCCAAGTTTATCTTACACTATATCATTTTCCGATATGGGGTTCCTCAAGCCATTGTCACTGATAATGATCATCCTTTCAAGAACCAAGAGGCTAGAGAACTTTGCAACAAGTTCCATATCCAACATAGATTCTCGACACCTTACTATCCTCAAAGTAATGGCCAAGCTAAGGCTTCTAACAAAACAATCATCAAGATCCTTAAAAAAATAGTCAATGAAGCTAGTCGTAATTGACATCTACAACTTAATCCTGCATTATGGGCTTATAGAACAAGTATCAGAACTCCCACTAGTGCAACACCATGAGAAATAGAGTAAGTTTGAACCTAATTGGCTTGGTCATTTTGTCATCATATCAGTCTATGGATCAGGTGCCTATACTCTCGCAACACCTGAAGGCATTCCCTTGGATGAACCAATCAACAACATTCATCTCAAGAAGTCCTACCCATGAGTTTTAGCATATCCCATAAAAAAAAACCATCCAATAGTGAAAACCACTTTGTGGCACTTTGGATGACAAAAAATATATAGTACAAGATAAATAATTCATCCTCTGGTGAAAACCTGGTAAATAGGTGCCTTGGATAAGTACCATAGTGAAAACCTGGTAAACAGGCGCTATGTGTAGAGACCAGCCTCCATCATTCACTTAGTTTGTTTGATCACAGCTTTCCATGACATCCATCTACTATCTTACCTACATAATCCATATCATAATCCACTACTATCCTATACAAACCATTATCCCTTATCCATCCATAATAAGAGCCTTTTAGCTCTTACCTCTGTCATGTTATCTTTTGTAGTTTGGACTTCGTTGGGGTTAAGATATCATTTGGCACCTTAGCACACTATTCACATGACTGCATTCCTCGCAACGTCTTCCTAACAATCTTCATCCCATATTGGGGGCACTTGTTAAGCCTTATTTGGAAGTGGATACCTACAACTCTAGCTCATAACATTTCAACCAAAACACTGCAAACATCCGAAACCAAAACCAAAGCACAACAATCAACCAAAACCAAGACACAACAAAAATCCAACCAAAACAACAACAAAAAAAAACACAACAAAATCAAAGCATCCCAAAAATCCAAGCAATAAAGTTGATCCTTTGACGTCAACCATCAACACAATAAGTAAGAACTACATCACAGCTCTATCGTTCAAAGCCTTGATCCCATGGATACAGGGTATGTAGGCAATCTAAGATGCGAAGGAAGCACTCTGATTTAGGCATAGACGATAGCCTCTCTCTCCTCATCCATCTTTCATCTTTCATCTCCCTTTCTTCTATCTTTCATCATGTACATCATTAATAAACCCAGAACTACATATTCATCATGTCTCATCATCATCATAAATGTCCTTTGATCCCGTGGACCATACAGGGTATGTAGGCAGTCTGGAATATGAAGGAATTGTCTAGTACACAAGCACAAATGATCCACCCCATCTTCCATCTTCTTCTCTTTGACTAGCTCAAGCAAGATGCAGACTATGTGTACTAGCAAAAGCTCAAGCACTTTAACAAATCAGGGATCAGCCGAAAGCTATTTGTCCACATGCCTTAAGCCAACATTTGCTATAGCATTTTATCAACATATTTAGCCTTCAATAGGATACAACTTTCCTCTCAACAAGGCGCCAAATTAAACCTATATAAGAGCACTTAAACTTGGCAAGAGAACATGATGACAATATCTTTTGTTTTATCTTTTGATTTATCTTTTGTCCCTTTTCTATGCCTAATCAAGACTGCCTTGATCTATCTATATCTTGGTATGTTGCGATAAAGTAAGGAATGGGGCATGGTCATATTACTTTCGTATACCGTGTCTGTGGGATGATCTTATTCTCTTCCTATGCGTATTGGTATCTTGTACATGTTGATATTAGCATTCGTACATATTAATATCTCTTGCATCTGAGAAGCTAAATAGCCTCTTATGCATTGAGACTATTCTATGTTAAGAACTAGCTCCATACATATAACTAGCAAGGTGTCAGTATGTGTAGTGGAGATAAGCTCAAACCATTGCTTGTAGTGTCAAAGTCCATCTCAAAACATTAGCTGCTATTCATATCTTGTGTATGGTGGTTCAACATCTTGACCTCATGCGTTTAGACAAGATTGTAGTATGCTAGTTATGCATTGGATACCTCAACACCTTGGTCCTTTATACCCTGGTGCATAACATCCATATGCTATATCAAACATAAGGATTGCATTTCTTTATTTTGGGCAATTACTTTAAAAGCTCTCATATCATTTCTCCATTCCATCATCATCTTATATAGTCCTTAACCAAGATCAATCATCTTTCCTTCATCACCCTTTCTGCTTTCATCATTTCCCTTGACTTCACCCTGCAAAACAAGTGTTATAGGCATATATATGTCCATATCATTATCATAACCTCATTATTATCCATTACCATTATGTGCATTTTCATTACCATACATTACCATTAGCATAAAACATTTCCATTTGCATATTCATAGCATTTGCATAAACATCCATATAGATCATGAAAATACAAAAATGCATAACATCATAACATAAATGCATCCATTATCATTACAACATCATAGGTAATCAAAGCCATCATATATATATATATATATATATATATATATATATATATATCATGTGTGTCAATATACAAGTGCCTACAAATACAACATGGGCTATCCATGAGCCATCAAAACTGTATGTACAATCATCTCATAGGCCTCATCATGATATAATATAATACAACAAAACAACGTAGCCCTAGTGACTACTGGCAGCTCCCTCGCCCTGTCCCCCACAACTGGGTCTTGCACCTGGCCTGCCATCTCTAGGAGGCCCCATCACTGAAGCTATAAACCGTGATCCTCCTATCCTCCGTGAACTAGAAGCCCCTGATCTGCTCCTAAAGCTAGGTTGTCTCTACTCCATAGGCACTGCTCCATGATATAAGCCTCTATAATACTCAACCTCACCATGTGCTCTCCTCAGCTCTCCCTGTGTCTGTGTCAAACTAGGTGGCTAGGTACATAGTCTCTCCATCTGTCCCCAAGGCAGCCACTGCCCTATCTCTCTCCATCCTCAGAGTATCTTTCTCCACTGTGATAGCCTGCACCTGCTGCACAGATACAGCCCTCTTAGTAGTCATAGCTTGAATCTATTGTACCGCAGTATCTCTCTCAGATGTCATTGCCTATACCTACCGCACTATTGCATCTCTCTCCCCAGTAACTGTCACCAGTGTCCCATCATCTTGTCCATCTCCTACTTGTGCCCTAGCCTGTAGTTGTGCCTAATAAGCCTGAGCCTGAGCTCTAGCATGCCGTAACCCTATCACTGCCTGATATTTGTCTATCTCCACTCTCCTCAGCTTGAACTGAGCCCACTACCTCCATCTCTGCTCCTCTCTGATCCTTCGTCTCAGCTGCTGTATCCCCACATCATCACCTCCTAGCCCCTGTGCTTGTGGCTGTGTAAGAACCTATGGTGGCATCTGTCCCTGTACTTGAATACCTGGAGCTGCTGGCACTACTGCTTGTGCTACTAGAGCTCGTGTCCTCCTCCTAACCATCCTCTCCATCCCAATCTCCCCTATCTCCCTAGGTCTCATCAACTGAGTCAGCCTAGCTATAGCCTAGTGTGCATCATAATCCAGTAAAGTCCCTAGATCTACAAGACCCTGCCTCCACTACCACATCATTGGCTATAGTCCCTCCCTCTCTGCCAATGCTGTATCCACCACTATCTCTAGCCCCCAATCAAAAACCTCCTAGCGAGTCCTCCCAAAAATGGCATCCCCTACTGGTGTTGCCTATGGAACCCCAAACTGTTTCAACACCCTCTCGGGCAAATAGCGCTCTATAATATATATCTCGTGACCAAAAATATATCTAGCCTGCCTCGCATAGACAAGCTCTGCATCCTTGTCATCCCATCTGTCACAACCAAGCCATGGTCTCCGTATAAATCTATCCACCTCATACAAAGTCCACCTCCAGTATACTATCCTGCTATGTTATCAATAGGTAAGAGCTCCCCTATACATCCTTGCACATGGCTCTCCTACTACTCTAGCCACCCATCCGTCTAGCCTCGTCACCGGAATATGTTCATAAACCCATACATACAACACTGTGACTCTAGCTGATATACTAGCCCCAAACATATATGCATAGTCATGCAGATAATGATACAACTATCCCAGTACACACTTAGCCCATGCATATCTGGTACCGTAGGAAAACATCCCCTCCATCACTGTCCCCCATCCAATCGGAAAACCTCTAGCCCATCTGTCTCCCACCAGCCATCTGATGATCACCACAACTACTCGCTGCAATCTATCACATAGCTCCTCCATCCTAGCCATCAAAATCTCTGAGCCCTTAGCCCCAATGTCTGGAGTCTCGAACTATCGCTTAAATGCAGCTGGACCCATGTCAAGATCATAATCTACTCAGTCTCCATCAATCAAAACACACAAAATCTGGAACACCTCCTCTAAGGTAATTGTCACCTCTCCTGTTGGCAACAAGAAAAAACTATGCTCACTCCTCCATTGCTCAACCATACATGTCATCAGTCCTTGATGTGCTACACTGGCTCTAATCTCGACACATGCTCCAAACTAATAACATACAAAAACAACCACTCCTCTACATCCAATATCCTGACTAATCGCAAGTCCCTAGGATGTGGCTCCTGAGACAATAATGGTGGTAGTACCTCCTGCATCATTCAGTACACCTTGTTAGTTTCTTGTATTCACAATTTGCCTTTTGACTTCTAATAGCTACTTATTTTTGCTAAAAGCAACTCATTTTTCTATGTGCACTAACCTTTTAACCATAAGCGAGCTATTTTCCTACAAGCACATACTTTTTGCTCATATGTGATATCTTGACCATACGCGAGCTACTACTAGCTGAAAGTGACCTCAATTCGACTATGTGACAACTTTTCACTTATAAGCGATTCATTTGCCATAGGCAACTCACCGTCGCTCACAAGCGAGCTCTATATCTATATGCGGTAACTTTCTACATGCAAGCGACTTGAATTGACATTATGTGCATTTCGCCTATCCATTTGCCTCAGCCAACCAGAAGTGACCTAGTTTTGTTATAAGCAATCACTTTGAGCCTATAAGTGACCTATGTTACCCTAAGCGACTTCTTTTCCTACACAAGTGACCTAAACTACCTATCCTAAAACATAGTCAATTCTGGTAAAGTGTGTACATTTATTATGCTTTTAACTTAAGAAAATCACGCATTTACCAAAAGTTTTGGTACATACTAGTGTGACTGCTCCCGCTGGTTGCCCATGTGTCCTCACTCGCTCAGCTTGATGATCACTACATGGAATCACCATCCTGATAGCTCTCCAACACTTGAAGAAACAACACTCTAGGGAGCTCTAGATCTCTATAGCTATTGCACACAAATGAGCACAAATGAGCCTATTCGCCCTTGAGGGACCTACTTATACCCCCTTTCCATACCCTCATTCTTCTATACCAAAGCCTATTTTCTTCTAAACCATCCCAATTCACCCCACCCAACCCTTGTTTTCTTCGTGTCGACCTTGTTTCTAGCCTTCCATCTTATTGTGAGCCAACCCAACCCTTCCTAATTACCTTGGTTTACCTCTCGAAGGGGCATCACCTACCAGTTACACTAGGGCATCACCTTGTTTATCAAGTGAATATCGCATCTTCTTTGAAACAACATTCTAACGAATATTGTATCAAAGAGGGGCAAAACGTAGACTCCTAAAATTGACCTAATTATCATTAGTATCAAAATATTGCATTAGCTATCATCTGCATTTGTCTAACACACTTGAGCAATTTCCCTATCACTTATTTCTTCTATTAATTAATTAAATAATTATTTATTTAATTAATTCATTATCTATTTCTTCTATTTCCTCTAATCTATAATTAAATAATCTTTAATTATTTAATTATCTCTATTTCTCTTATCATTTATCTTCATTAGCCGACATGTGTGTATCTTTCATTTAAAAACATGTGTGATACTACATCTTTTATTTAATATCTTTCACATGTAGTACTTTTTATGTACATGGTCACACATAAGCCTTATCTTCCCTCCACTTGTCATCTACACATTCACCTATGACTATCAATTCATCTCAACCCTTCACATAGCCACCAAATCTCTACTGTTGATTGATTTTGATTGAAGTCTATATAAACACCCTCTCATTCCATACTACATCTATCCATCATTTTCATATAGCATCTA
Source organism: Cunninghamia lanceolata (assembly GCA_027924645.1). Classification (NCBI taxonomy): domain Eukaryota; kingdom Viridiplantae; phylum Streptophyta; class Pinopsida; order Cupressales; family Cupressaceae; genus Cunninghamia; species Cunninghamia lanceolata. The sequence continues at coordinate 2,209,218 of BSBN01000973.1, read as the reverse complement.
CATTATCATATTGAGCATTTTAGCATCCATCTAGCATATTATCATTATCATCCATCCATCATGGCAGATTTTATCTTCATAATTGTTCATTTTTTAGAAGCAATCCACATCATAAACAAGGAATCATACAATCTAGGTGATATTGTTCTTGAATTGCATGCTTTTCATTTCACTTGTATTTGATTCTTTGATGGTGATAGGATTAGGTTTTCAATTATATGCTTGATCTTATTAATCTAATTTTTACCTACCACACCGGGATGGCACAAAATGGGTCCAGCAAGATACCTAGGTTTGATGGTACAAATTATGCTTTTTGGAAGCTAAGGATGGAAGCCTACATCAATTCTCTAGGGTGCAGACTTTGGCAATCTGTTAAGACTAGTTACACTATTCCTACTACTATTCCTACAGATGCAGATGAAGTCAAGAAAAATGATAATAATTCCAAGGTAAAGTTTTCTATGATGAGTGGGTTAGTTGATTCCAAACTCTCAAAGGTAATGAGTTGCAGTTTTGCTCAAGAAGTTTGGGACAAACTTGAAACCATTTATGAAGGAGATAAGAAAGTAAAGAAAGCAAAGATGTAGATCTTTAAGAGCAAATTTGAGACCATAAAGATGATAGATGATGAAGACATTGCTGGATACATGCTCCAGGTTAATGAAGTGGTCAATGGCATCAAAGCTCTTGGTGGAGAAATGAAAGATGACGAGATTGTAAAGAAGGTCCTGAGATCTATTCCCAAATCTTACAGTCATAAGGTATTTGTTATTGAGGAGACTACAAACTTGGATACATACACTATAGACAAAATGTTTGGTACCCTTATTGCCTTTGAAATTAGAGAGTTTGACAATGATGCTCCAAAGAAAGAAGTTGCTTTCAAAGTCACTAAGAAGACAAAGGATGAAACTGCTGATGAAGATGAAAGCTCTAATGATGCTGAAGTAAATTTTGTAACAAGATTGAAGAAAGGCACTGGCAAATATAAAGGTAAGTCACCCTTCAAATGTTTCAATTATGGAAAGGTTGGTCACTTTGCTTCTAAATGTCCTCTTAAAGAAGCTAGGAGAAGTAACAAGAATGATAAATTCAAAAGGAGCCTGTATTCGATAGAGGACAGTTATTCTTCAGAAGATGAGGATCATGATGATTCAAATGATGGAACACTTTTCATGGCCTTGAATATTGGTGACAAAAAGGATAATATTGGAAAATGTGAAAAGACTAATACCTTACAAACAAACCAAAACAATGAAAGATCAATGGTTGTATGGAATACCTTCCATGCAAAAGAAGAAGCCAAATCTTGGGTGATTGACAATGGTTGTTCAAATCATATGACTGGTGACAAGGAGAAGTTTATCAACCTTGAGAAGTGGGATGGTGGAGCTATGAAGTTTGGAGGTGATCAGTTAGTTCAAATCTATGGAAAAGGTGTCATAACTATTAATGGGAAGAACAAAACTATTAATGTCCTCTATGTCAAAGGATTACAACACAATCTTCCCAGTGTTAGTCAAATGTGCAACAAAGGTTACAATCTTAGCTTTCATGCCAATGGTTGTGAAATCAGGAAGGCAGGGTCTGAAAAACTAGTTGCAAAAGGTATCAAGACATATGGTGATATCTATCATTTGAAAGAGGTAAATGGAAGAACATGTTTGTTGGCTCAATCTAGTGAGTGTTGGATGTGGCACAAAAAAATGGGACACAACAATTTTGATAATATGGTAAGGATCAGCTCTACTCATGTAGTAAGAGACATGCCCAAGATAATCAAGATTGCAAACACAATATGCAAGGAATGTCAAATGGGAAAGCAAACAAAGACAAGTTTCAAAAGTAAGGAGTACTCTTCTTCCAATGCATTGGAGCTGATTCATACAGACCTATGTTGTCCTACTAGAGTAAAGATTCAACAAGATGAGAGGTATTTTAGGTTGCTCATTGATGATTATTCTAGAATGACTTGGGTTACTTTCTTGAGAGAAAAATTAGATGCTCTTGATAAGTTTAAGGTTTTCAAATCTTTGGATGAAAATGAAATGGATACTAAGATCAAATGTTTAAGGTCTGATAGAGGAGGTGAGTTTACTTCAAATGAGTTTGAAAAGTTTTGTGAAGATCATGGTATTAGGAGACATCTGTTAGCTCCTAGAACCCCTCACCGAAATGGGGTAGTTAAAAAAAAAGAATAGGACTGTGCAAGAAATGTCTAAGGCAATGTTGAAAGATGTAGATCTGCTTGATATGTACTAGAAGGAAGCAATTCACACTACTGTCTATCTAACTAATAGAGTGCAGTTAAGGGTCAATAGTACTAAGAACCCTTATGAGCTGTGGTATGGAAGACCTCCCACTGTCAGATACTTCAGGATCTTTGGCAGAAAATGTTATATCAAAAGAGATGAAGAAGACCTAGGAAAGTTTGATTCAAGAAGTGATGAAGGAATATTTCTTGGTTACTCAACCAGAAGCAAGGCCTATAGATGATACAACAAGAGGTTGGGAAAGATGATTGAAAGCACACGTCAAATTAGATGAAGACTTGTATCAGATCTCATAAGATCTAGAAGACTCTAGATTTGATATTTTTCCATGCATTGAAGATGAAGAAGAAGTGAAAGAAGAAAAGGAACAAGAACCAGAGAAGATGTCTAAGACCCCAGCAAAGTATGTTCAGAAAAATCACTTAGTAGATTAGATCATTGGAGACAAGAATGAAGGTATGCAAACAAGGAGAAGGTTTGCCAAGACACATGAGTAAGTAAATTTGTGTTTGTTATCAAAAATAGGACCAAAAAGCTTTGTTGATGCTAGAAATGATAATGACTGGATAAAAGCAATGGAAGAAGAATTGGATCAGATAGAGAAGAATCAGACATGGGAATCAGTTCCTAGACCAACCAACAAGAACATCATAAGAACAAAGTGGGTGTTCTAGAACAAACTGAATGAAGATGGTGAAGTGGTAAGGAACAAAGCAAGGTTGGTATGTAAGGGCTACTCTCAAGTTGAAGGCATTGATTTTGAGGAAAATTTTGCTTCGGTAGCTAGGATGGAAGCAATTAAAATGTTCCTTTCTCTTGCTACTCATAAGAATTTCAACGTATATCATATGGATGTCAAGTCATCATTCTTGATTGGTGATCTAGAGGAATAAGTCTACATTGAGAAACTAGATGGTTTTCATATAGTAGAAGATCCAGACATGGTGTGTAGACTCAAGAAAGCTTTGTATGGTCTCAAGAAAGCACCTAGGGCTTGGTATGCTAGATTGGATAAGTACTTACTTCAGCAAGGCTTCAAGAAAGGTACTACAGATGACAATCTTTACATCAAGGAAGAAGGAGACATGATATTGGTAGTTGTAGTATATGTTGAGGACATCATCTTTGGTGGAGATGATGATATGTGTAAGAGGTTTACAGAGGAGATGCAAAAAGAGTTTGAGATGTCTATGATTGGTGAAATGTCTTTCTTCCTTGGACTTCAAATTGCTCAGGTAGATGGTGGTATCTTTATTTCATAAGCTAAGTATGTCAAATAAATGTTGAAGAAGTTTGGTATGGAGGATTCAAAACTAGTGAGTACTCCCATGGTCATTGGATGTCACTTAAGCAAGGATGATGGGTCTCTGGATATGGATCATACTTCCTATAGATCTATGATTGGAGGATTATTGTACCTAACTACTTCTGGACCTAACATTATGCATGCAGTATGTGTGGTTACTAGATATCAAGTCAATCCCAAGAAAACACATGAGAAGGTAATGAAAAGGATATTCAAATATTTGAAAGGGATTCCAGAGTATGGCTTATGGTATTCAAAAGGTAATGACTTTGATTTGAGTTCCTGCATTGATGTTGATTGGGATGGTTGTGTTGATGATATAAGGAGTACAAGTGGTGGTGCTTTCTTCTTAGGAAGAATATTGGTTTCATTGCAAAGCAAGAAGAAAGTTTTAGTATCCTTATCAACTATAGAAGCAGAGTATATTGCTACAGCATCCTATTGTACACAAGTGTTGTGGATGAAGCAAACCCTGAAAGATATCAAGGTATTGTATGATGAGCCTATTCCTATTTTGTGTGATAATACAAGTGCTATCAATATTTCCAAGAATCCAGTGATACATTCTAGAACCAAGCATATAGAAATCAGGTATCACTTTATGAGAGACAAGGTGGCAGAAAAGTAAGGTTGGAATTTATTCAAAGGATCAAATTGCAAATATTTTCACAAAGGATCTTGCAAAGGACATATTTGAGGATCTTCAACAGAGGTTAGGGGTAATTGCCCCTCCTTCTTACTAGATGCATAATGATGCATCTGTCTAGGGGGAGCTCATGTTATATCTTGTTCCTAGACTAATGGTGGCTACCTCTCAGGGGGAGCAGGTAGTGGTTGCTAATGATAGGGGGAGTTTGTTTGGTACAAGAAGAAGTTATACCTAAAGGAAAAATGTGTAGATATGTGGTTGCTAATGAGCTGGTGGTGGCTACCCTTTGTCCTTGATGTCAAAAGGGGATAAATGTGGAGGTATGTGTTGCCATCAATGCTAAAGGGGGAGATTGTTACATATATGGTTCTTATGGTTTTATAGTTGTCATTGATGTCAACATTGTCACAAGTTTGTCATGGATGTCAACACTATTATGGATGTGTAATAGTGTTCATGGTTGGATGTCATGTCCCAATAGAGAAGACATAGTTCATGATTGGATGTCATGCCTTGATCATTGTAGAGTTGATTATGAAGTCAAATTCAGATGGAAATTAGAAGCATCAAGAAGACACATTAATATGGGAATTAGAAGCACTGACATGATCATATGTGTTACTAAGGTTGGAAAGATGTTATTAGTGGCCTAAAGCATATTGTATGTTCTCTTCTAGTGTTCCTAAGGATGCATGTGTCACTACAAAGAAGATTTCGCCTTTGGAAGTTGGTGACAGTCTCTACTTCAGGATGACTACCTTTGAAGACTGTCTGGGAGATTGCTTAGCATTTCCATCATTTTGATGTTGTGCCTCTATTGTTTGGAAGATAGCTTAATATAGTATCAAACCATGTATATTCCAAGCTTCATGGTGTTTGGATCACTGAAAGAGTATTTTTCAATGGACAGTGCAAAGATAGTATTGGTTCTGTGAAGACAGTTAGTATACAGAAGTAAAATGCTCTACATTACTCCAAATTTGTAGATATGGCAATGTGGTTTTGGAGCTATGATCAGGGTGCAGTGAAGGTGTTAATTCTAGAGTTTTAGATCATTTACCCTTCCGCTGTGAAAGTTATGCATGATAGGGTTTTGGTATGTGTTCTAATAGTATAATGTGATGATAAAAGTTGTTTGGGATGCTTTGCATTCCTCTAGAAGTGAATATTTATCTTTGCAGTTTTGTGGACATGTTATGGGATGTGTATCACATGCTCTCCTACAGATTCAAGCTTCTTGGTGGTCTGCAAGCTCAATTTTTCAACAACAAAATGTTGTAGTGTGTTCCGGATGACTTGCAGTTTCTAGAGTTCATGATTGAGGTTGTGTGGAACAAAATATTTGATGTGCAGAGGTAAAGGTGTATTTGGGGATGTTGTATGAGTCCTATAGACTCATCTAAAAAAGATTCATGAAGATATTTCTTGTTTCCAGTACCACACAAGGTTTCCAAGTTGTGGCCATTATGATTCATGTTTCATATGAGTTTCCTTAAGTCTTTCCTATTTTAAAATGAGCAGAGTGTGCGGAGGTAATTCCTTGATGTTTGATGGTGCAAAGGATGTTTTTGTTTCAAGTATGTTCCTAATTAGTGTTTTCATTGATGTCAACATATCTGTGTTGTCATTGGTGTCAACTATGCTCTTACTTTGTTGAGGATATTGAGAAAATTAGCCCCTCCAGTGTTAACAATGTGTTGCAATAGAAACAATGCATTACATGCAGAAAAATAGTCCAGAAGAATGCTCTGCATTTCCTATAGAATAAATATCTTTACCCACAGATTGAAAGTTATTTAGAAGATTGTCCTAAGATGTTATATTCTAAGTTTGAGCCCTCAGTATGAAGAATTGAGTGAGTTATGTTCACCAGAGTGAAAACAACTTTTTTCTGTGTGTTTGGTGGTGACAGGGAGAAAGTGTTTTGCTCCGCATTCCTCCGCATTGAAGTATTTTAGTCTGCGGTTCTAGAATTAATTCTAGGATGATGTTAAATGCCTTCAAGTGTAATGGTTCATGATTTGGTGGTCCGCAAGTTATCTTTTACTCACGATAGTGGCTCTAAGTGTTGTTCTTATGCTCCAGTTTGAAGAATCTTACTAATAGAGTTGTTAGATATCATGCAATTATTCCTGGTGATTACAATGTACTTGTGGATGTCTCCTAATCATGCTCCTAAATTCAGATTGGTCCACAAGGTGTAATTTAGATCTTGTATGAAGTGTGTTCTTGAGAATACTTGTGTTAACATTAGTCTTCGCCGGCCTGGTTGAACTCATCATCTGCGGAGATGCATCAAAGATTGTGATAGCATGTTGTAGTGTGGAAGATTGTGTTTGAGTCCGAGCTAAGGAATGACATGATCCACATACATTCTTACATCTTTTCCTTAGCTAAATTTGTATTAGGTCCAAACCTATTTTATGTATGTTTGTAATGCTGACCTTGGAGATTGTTCCAACGGTTGATGATTATAATGCCAATCTTGATGATCATTCCAAGGTTGATGAAGTGTATAAATACTTGTAATTGAGTCGTGAAAATGTATCTAGGAGTGAAGATGCGAAGATAGAAGTGAAGTAAGGTAGCAGAGTAGAGTAGAGGTGTTTGTGCTTCAATGGAACTAAACCTTGGCATAGAGTAGATGATGTTATCTCAGTTCAAGCTTTTGGCAGTGAGCCCCCTTTTGGCAATGAGCCTTCCTTTGGCAGTGAGCCATCCATAAACAGTGATTATTTCTTTGTAGTGAGTAATTTGGGCAGTGAGCCTCTATTTTTTAGTATTGATATAACTTATATATTTTTTGTGGGCTAACACCCACCATGGTTTTTCCCTTTTAGGGTTTTCCATGTAAAAATCTGGTGTCTCCTATGTTGTTTACACTTTTGTGTTGGGCTTCTCATTTGATGTTTTCATAATTATATCTGAATATAAGTAATTGATAAGTTGATGATCATATTTGGTTAAAAGTTGTAGAACAACTGATTCACCCCCCTCTCAGTTGTCCAGTGTAGTTCAATAATTGGTATTAGAGCAGGTTCCTCTAAAGAAAGCCTAACAGCTTGAGGAAGATCCAGGATGTCTTATAAGAAGGAAGCTCTGCATTTTGATGGGACAAATTATGCTCTTTGGAAGGTAAATGAATGAAAAGCCATCTTCTTTGTCTTGGTTATAAAGTATGGAAAGCTGTATAAACAAAATATAGCATGCCTCCAAATGGTTTGATGACTGAAGATGAAATCAAAGAATATGAGGTGGATGTCAAAAAAAAGGATGTTCTGCTAAGTTCCTTAAGTGACTCAGTGTTGACAAAAGTTGTGGACCTTGAAACTAAAAATGAGGTATGGGAGAAGCTGAAAAATCTGTATGAAGGAGATGATTCTATAAAAGAAGCCAAGCTACAAAGTCTGAAAGTGAAATATGAGGGTTTGAAAATGAATGAAGATAAAAACATAACAGCCTTTATGCAAAGAGTTGATGAACTTGTCACTGGAATAAAGGGCATGGGAGGAACTCTTGGTGATAAGGAAGTTGCAATGAAAATTCTCAAATCACTACCAAAGTCATAGAGTCACAAGTTAGCTGCAATTGAAAAATTCATGACTGTGAAAACTATTGACAAAGATCAGTTACTTGGAAACCTTACAGCCTTTGAGATGAAAGAATTTGGTGATGCCTTGCCTAAAGTTGAATCAACTTTTAAAGCCAATACTTCAGTAAGGATCTCCAGAGCTAAGAAATACAAGGTGGATGATGACTTTGATGAAACTGAAGCTAACTTTGTTGACAAGCTACAAAGAGGGTCTAGTAAGTTCAAAGTAAAATTACCTTTCAAATGTTTCTCTTGTGGTAAAGTACATCATTATGCTTCTAGATGTCCTAAAAGAATTGAAAGAAATAAGAAGAAACATGAGAGAAGGCCTAGAGTTCCAAAGAAACACTACTATGTCAAAGATTTTGATGATGAAGGGGTGACTGATGATGAATTTGATGATGCTAATACTATTGCAAATGAATGCCTATTTATTTCTATTAAAGAAGATCCTGTAGCTACTAATTCTACTAGCTGTGTGAAGAATGAAAAACCAGTAGAAGAAACTGCTTTGGCTATTTAGGTTGACAAAGATAAGGATGAATGGATTATTGATAGTGGATGCTCACATCACATGACCAGTGACAAAAGTAAGTTTGTAAGTTTGGAAAAATATGATGGAGGACTGGTTAGGTTTGGAGATAATGCGGCCGATAAGATTTATGGAAAAGGATTTATTTCATTTGATGGAAAGCATAATACTGACAATGTTCTATATGTGAAGGGTTTGAAGCATAATCTTTTGAGTGTTGGTCAGATGTGTGACAAAGGATATGATCTAAGATTCAAAGATAATGGGTGCAAGATCATGGAAAGTTTTGGAGCTGTGATTGCTACCAGTAAAAACAAAAGGTAATATCTATCAATTGAGAGGAACTAATGATTGTTGTTTATTCACTTAGGTAGATGAAAGTTGGTTATGGCATAGAAGGATGTGTCATATAAACTTTGATAATCTGGTAAATATAAGTTTAGGTTAGATTGTGAGAGATTTACCAAAACTTGTAAAACCATTCAACACAATCTGCAAGGAATGCCAGTTAGGGAAGCAGACAAGAACAAGCTTCAAGAACAAAGAGCAATTCTCTACCAGTTTGTTGGATCTAGTGCATACAGATCTCTACGGTCCTACAAGGGTGAGAAGCCTACAAGGTGACAGGTACTTCATGTTGCTTATTGATGATTATTCTAGAATGACTTGGGTTACTTTTCTAAGAGACAAATCAGAAGCCCTAGAGAAATTCAAATCTTTCAAGGCAATGGTTGAGAATGAAATAGATTTGAATATCAAATGCTTGAGGTCTGATAGAGGAGGTGAGTTCAACATTTGCTGTGAAGAGCATGGGATAAAGAGACAGTTGTTTGCACCTAGAACTCCTCAACAGAATGAAGTTGTGGAAAGGAAAAATAAGATAGTTCAAGAGGCTGCTAGGACTATGATGAAGGAAGTAGATCTACCAAAAGTATTTTGGAAAGAGGCTATTCATACAGTTGTTTACATCCAAAACAAAGTTCAAGTGAAAGGTAATGGTACCAAACTCCTTATGAATTATGGTATGGGAAAATTCCTACAGTAAAATATTTCAAAGTCTTTGGAAGAAAATGCTATATCAGGAGAGATGAAGATCTAGGAAAGTTTGATGCAAGGTGTGATGAAGGAATCTTTGTTGGATACTCTACCAAGAGTAAATCTTACCAGTGCTACAACAAAAGGCTCAAAAATATGGTTGAGAGTGCAAATGTGAAGGTAGATGAAGGCAAAGAAAGAATATGAGACCTGAGTTATTATGAACCAAATGAACCCGTGACTATAGTAATTGAAGAGAAAGATAAGCAAGAAAACAGTCAGGATGAAGAAGAGGCTCTAGAAAGTGTTGTCAAGACTCCCAGGTATGTAAGGATTAATCATTTTGAAGATCATATTATAGGTGATAAGAACAAAGGTGTGATAACAAGAAGAAGAGCTATAGAGGAATAAGTTAATTACTGCTTTCTTTCAAATATTGAACCAAAAACTATGAATGAAGCATGCAATGATGAAAATTGGGTAAAGGCAATGGAGGAAAAACTGTTGAAGATAGAAAAGAATGAAACTTGGGAATTAGTTCCTAGACCTACTGACAAAAATGTTATTAGAACAAAATGGGTCTTTAGGAACAAGTTGAATGAAAATGGAGAAGTTGTGAGGAATAAAGCAATACTTGTATGCAAAGGATATTCTCAAATTGAAGGGATAGATTTTGAAGAAACCTTTGCCCCAGTAACTCAGATTGAAGCAATTAGAATGTTTCTAGCATTTGCAGTTCACAAATATTTTAAGGTATATCAGATGGATGTGAAATTTACCTTCTTGAATGGTGAATTAGAAGATGAAGTATACATTGAGCAACCGAAGGGATTCCAATTGTCAAATCAAGGTGATATGGTATGCAGGTTGAAGAAAGCATTGTATGTACTCAAACAAGCTCCTAGAGCCTGGTATACAAGGTTAGACATGTATTTATTGCAATTGGGATTTAGTAAAGGTACTGCAGAAGCAATCTGTACTTCAAAATCAATGATGATCAGATCTTGATTGTTGGGGTCTTTTTTTATGACATTATCTTTGGAGGAAATGAAGGTATGTGCATAAGGTTTGCAGGTGAGATGAAAAGTGAATTTGAAATGTCCATGTTTGGTGAAATGAATTTCTTTCTAGGTCTACAAATTAATCAATTAGATAAAGGAACCTTCATATCTCAGTCTAAGTATGTGAAGGAGTTATTGAAGAAGTTTGGGATGGAAGACTCTAAACTAGTATGTACTCCCATGGTAACTGGTTGCAAGTTGAGCAAAACTGATGAATCATCTAAGGCTAATCAGAAAAAATATAGATCCATGATTGGAGGATTGCTTTATCTAACTCAAACCAGACCTGATATTATGCATGTAGTTTGTCTTGTTGCAAGGTTTCAAGCTGATCCAAGAGAATCACATGTGATGGCAATTAAGAGAATCTTAAGGCATTTGAAAGGTACTCCAGATTATGGCTTAGAGTATCCAAAGGACAATGATTTCACTCTCAATGCTTATACAGATGCAGATTGGGCCAAAGATGTTGATGATAGAAAGAGTACAAGTGGAGGTGCCTTCTTCTTAGGTAATAGATTGGTCTCATGGCTGAGCAAGAAATAAGATTCAATATCTTTGTCAACTGCAGAAGCAGAGTATATTGTAGTAGCATGTTGTTGTACTCAAGTATTATGGATGAAGCAAACTCTAAAGGATATAAGAGTTGTGTATGAAGATCCAATTGCAATCTTTTGTGACAATACAAGTGCCATAAACATTTCAAAGAATCCAATGATGTACTCAACAATGAAGCACATATCAATAAGGTATCACTTTTTGATACAGAAGGTGACAGAGAATGAAGTAAAGTTGGAATATGTGTCCATAAAGGATTATATTTCAAACATTTTCACTAAGCCTCTGCCTAAAGATTGGTGCAGGAGCACCTACCTGACAGCTGGCCTCCATGAGGCAGTTAGTTTGTTTTAGGTCTTGTTAATGTTTCCAAGAAGGTCTGATAAGACCAATGCATGTAATAAGGTCATGTTGACCATACTTTACTATTTTTAGCTAGGTTGTTAGGACAGCTGTTATGTTGTATGTCCGGTTGGATCCTCCCAGCCGCTTGGAAGCTCCCAGCCGCTTGGAGTCAGGTCGGTAGTACTCGCAAGAGATCCTATTTATGTATTAAGATCGGTTGGTTTTAGACATAGATGTTGAGAAGCTAGATTGCAGAGAGTGAGACTGAGAGTGAGACTGAGTATTGTATTTGCATCTTTTGAAATCAATAAAGAGATCCTGTTGTGTCAATTCTCTGTTTGGATTCCATTGTGTGATCAATTTGTTGTTTTGGTGGTTACATGGATTCGCTAATCCATTCCACCGGTTGATTCGTCGAATCGGTGGAATGGCCATGTACAGTAGTTTAGGATTTAGTCTGCATTTTGTGTTTGTTTGCATGCAGGTGTGCAGGATCGTTGTCGAGAGGTGTTGAGAACCCTAGCATGGGTATGTGCTAGGTCATGCTGATCGGGTCACCCCAGGAGGTTCTACGGATCGAAATTCGTTAAGGTTGGAAAATCCATCGCAACGGCATCATCAGGATATTTCTGTGTATATCCTGCAGTTACTTCGGGCGTCATCCGAGTAGGAGGAGATGAGCATGATGCAGTCGATTGCATAAAGTGAATGTGCATTGGGGTGATCATCATCAGGTGTTGCCGAGGAGGAGTGTATCGGCATAAGGTAGAAGATCGGGTTGATAAAACCATCGCGGGCCGATAATGTTAAGTTTGGCCGACAGCAGGATATTGAAGGAGCTGCATGTGACATCATTGTCATCAGGATAATCGTCATCAGGATATCAGGGTGACGTAAGCATCGAAGGAAAGGTGCATGGAGTTGTCGTCGTCAGGATATATGGGAGGAACCGGATATTTTATATCCTGCTGATGAACATGATGTTGAACATCATGATGCTACAGATAGAGGTTGGCGGTAAGATGAACAGTGAACATCAGGAGGGTGTTTGCACTTACCGAATGTGATGATGCTGCCGATAGCCGGATATGATGATGCTGCTGACAGGCGAAGGGTCGAAGGTTTGTCTGCAGGAAGATATCGGTCGGCAGAGAAAATATGATGATGCTGACAGTGTTAAGGGAAATATGATGATGATGATGAAGGGTTGCGGACATACATGCTGTATGTCAAGGTTTTAGTGTGGATGCCTCTGCATCAAAGATACCTTTGAGTATCTCAAAGAAAAGATAGGGGTCATTACCCCTCCTGACTTGAACTAAGATGCATAGGAATGCGTCAATCTAGTGGAGCTCAAAATGTCATTCCTTAATCTGGATTGATGTGCCCTTTGCCATTGATGTCAAAGGGGGGAGAAATCATGTGAAAAACTTAGGGGGAGAAAGAATGCAGATGTGTAAAGAGAAAGGGGGAGAATTTTGTCTTGGTGGTCTTTTCAGTTTTTCACATCATATGTTGCCATCAATGACAAAGGGGGAGATTGTTGTAAGAATGTGCCTTATCAGTGTTGTCATTGGTGTCAACTGTGCTCTTACTTTGTTGAGGATATTGAGAAAATTACCCCTCCGGCGTTAACAATGTGTTGCAGTAGAAATAGTGCATTACATGCAGAAAAACAATCCAGAAGAATGCGAGCAAGATTTTCTGTAGAATAAATATCTTTACCTATGGATTGGAAGTTATTTAGAAGCCTATCTGAAGGTGTTATATTTTGAGTTTGAGCCTCTGGTATGAAGAATTGAGTGAGATATGTTCACTAGAGTGAAAACAACTTTTTATGTGTGTTTGGTGGTGACAGGGAGAAAGTGTTTTTCTCTGCATTCCTCCACATTGAAGTATTTTGGTCTGCAGTTTTGGAATTAAGTCTATGATGATGTTAAATTCCTTCAAGTGTAATGGTTCATGATTTGGTGGTCTGTAAGATATCTTTTACTCATTGCAGTGGCTGGCAGTGTCGTTCTTGTGCTCTAGTTTGAAGAATCTTACTGATAGAGTTGTTAGAGATCATGTAGTTGTTCTAGGTGATTACAATGTGCTTGTGGATGTCTCTTGATCATGCTTCTACATTCAAATTGGTCTGCAAGGTGTAATTCAGATCATGCATGAAGCGTGTTCTTGAGAATACTTGTGTTAACATCAGTCTTGGCCGACTTGGTTGAACTCATCATCTGCAGAGATGCATCAAAGATTCTGCTAGTGTGTTGTAGCATGGAAGATTGTGTTTGAGTACCTGCTAAGGCATGGCATGATCTGCATACATTCTTACATCTTTTCCTTAGCTAAATTTGTATTAAGTCCAGACCTATTTTATGTATGTTTGTAGTGCCGACCTTGGAGATTGTTCCAACGGTTGATGATTGTAATGCCGACCTTGATGATCAGTCCAAGGTTGATGAAGTGTATAAATACTTGTAATTGAGTCGCAAAAATGTATCCAAGAGTGAAGATGTAAAGATAGAAGCGAAGTAAGGTAGCAGAGCAGAGTAGAGGTGTTTATGCTTCAATGGAACTGAACCTTAGCATAGAGTAGATGTTGTTATCTCAGTTCAAGATTTTGGCAATGAGCCTCCTTTTGGCAATGAGCCTTCCTTTGGCAGTGGGCCATCCATAAGTAGTGAGCCTTTCTTTGTAGTGAGAAATTTGGGCAGTAAGCCCTATAGATAGTGAGCCTCTATTTTTTGGTATTGATATAACTTATATATTTCTATGGGCTAACACCCACCATGGTTTTTCCCTTTTAGGGTTTTCCAAGTAAAAATCTAGTGTCTCCTGTGTTGTTTATGCTTTTGTGTTGGGCTTCTCATTTGATGTTTTCATGATTATATCTAAATATAAGTAAGTGATAAGTTGATGATCATAGTTGGTTAAAAGTTTTAGGACAACTAATTCACCCCCTCTCAGTTGTCTGGTGCAGTTCAATAGTTTGGGACCTAGTCAAGCAAGTGTTGAGGTCCACAAGGCATGGATCTTCTATTGGTGTTGTCTATAGTCTTGTTTAGGACTTGTCCTCTACACGTTTCATGTTGTATGTTGTTTGGCTGACTTATAAATGTATTTTCCATATTGTCTTTGGTTGACAAGCAATGTAATGAATGCAATATCATGTATAAATAGTGAATCGAAGTGTGTTAGGCAAAGTGTGATTGCAAAGAGATTGATAGGGTTCACATATAAGACAAGGAGCAGAGTGAATGCATTTTGATGTGTGACTGAAGGAGAATGAGTAGAAGTTGTTGATACTATCCTAATTCATCTTGAAGACATATTTGTTATAGTGATCAAGTGTAGAGTGTGCCTAACTGATTTGATCTTCTAAAGGAAGTGTGAAGAGGCAGAATTGTCATATTGTAATCTTTTGTAAGTGAGTTCTTAATTTAGGGAGCAGTAGATTCCTTGGGAGTGACCCTAAAACAAATTATTCAGGGAGTATTAGCTTCCTTGGGAGTGACCCTAAATTAAAGTTTTCAGGGAATTGTAGCTTCCTTGGGTTGTAGCCCCAAAACAAAGTAGTTATTTGAGATTCATATATCATGAGTTAATCCTCATCATGGTTTTTCCCTTCTAGGATTTTCCACATACATTTGGTGTTATGTGTTGATGTGCATTGTGTTAATCTTTCATGTTCATGATTATACTATGATTCTTAAGTTTTAATTTGCTCTGGATAAGTTGAAGTTGTTAAAATTGAAGATTATTTAGATACTGATTCACCCCCCTCTCAGTATCCTTGTGTGTCCAACAGGCCTTGTTATGACTTGGATTTTCACCCTTGTTGAACCTTGTTCAAACAATCCAAAGATACAATGTGAATGATCTCAAGGTGCGGGACCTTGCTGTTTGAGATCAAGCCTCCAGATGAAGGGTTGGTTCTTTGTTCTAATCCTAAGATTCAGATAGAAAAACTACTACTAATCCTATTCTAACTTTCACCAATGGAAAAAAGATAAGATAAATGACTAAAAGATTGTGTGGTGATGCACCAAATCAATTTGAAGAACTCCTGGATTATTTTTCTATGCACAAGATAACCTTAAAATAGTTTATCTATATACACAATGCTCAAAAAGACTTCACAGAGGTTAAGAAAGAGAGCTGAAACCATAGAGGAATTGATGATTCACAAGATAAGTTCACACTCTTTCAACAAAACACAATGAAAAGTATATGACAAAGGTAGAAAACTAGTTATTTTATTGATCATAAAGGCCAAAATACATCTGATACATTCATAAGAAAGAAAATTATGCATAATTTTTAGATGCATTCATTGTCATCTCTAGTTTAAAACTTAATTTCATTGTTAGAAAGAAGAGCATGTTTCTCATAGATAATCTAGAAATTCATTTGTAAACTTTGTGTTATCATAACTTCATTCTTAGAGGTATTTATCAAGACTTTTTTATTTTATAGTTCATAGATTAGCCAAGTAGTTTGTTTCTTAAAAATTTTGTAAGTCTTTTTATGGAATGTAATTATGTAATTTCTTGAAGTATTCAATATGGACCATTATAACTTATCTCTATTCTTCATTTGTTATTGTTCATGACTAGGATGGCCTTGTGATTATGTTATAAAGCTAGACCAATTATCTTTTATACTATTTAACTTGTTCTTAATAGCAATTTTGTGAATTGATAAATTTTGTGCAAAGTTTTATGAAAGATAGGTGAAAGAGTGGCTCTATTCTAGGCATATCATCCCCTTTTATTTTATTTATTTGATTTTGGTATTCTTTCTTTTGTTTTCTAGTTAGAATTAGGTATAGCTAGAATAGAACAAAATAACTTACTCCAAATATTTTTATTGAAAGAGTCCCTCCTCTACAAAGATTCCCATGTTGTCATGAGTTGTGGGCATAAAAGGAGCTAAAAAGCTATTCTTGATTAGATTATTTCATTGGACAATAGTGAACAACCTATGATATATAATAAATTCTTTTCTAGCTAATGTTTCTTGAGTTTATTGAATTTTACTCGAGATGAGTACATTCCTAGATAGGTTGGAATCTTTGGGAAACTCTAGTTCACTTGAAAAAGATTTGCACCAATTCTTTTCTTCATCATTTGGTCATGTTTTCACTCTTTTTGTTCTTAGTGATAAACTATTGTATTTTATGGTCCAACAAGTATGTATAACTTTAGAGTCTACACATATTTGTCCATTTTTAGAGAGCTTTGCACATTTTAAGTATGTTATAAATTACAAATGCCACATGCAAATTACAAATGAGTCAATCTTTTGGGCAATTAAAGTAGCTTATATTTGTAGTCAACCTTGTGCAACTTGTTTATTAATGTCACTTTGGGTTCGAGATAAATAGAATGAAAAAGGATAGCATGGAATATAATTAGTGACAAACTTTGGGTTGTCTATGTGGAAAATGGATTTAGTCTTTGTCTACAAAATACTTTAGTTATTTCTATGTAATTGTCATGTGGGATCAATAGGAATGCCCTCCTTGGCTTGGCAAACTCTAAAGTGTTGGAGAGTTGTACCCACTTTCATTAATAGCCAAGATTTGCTTCTAATTTGTTGATAAAGTTTGCTTAGTGTAATGCTTGACTTATCTTTGGGGGTCTAGATCCTTAGCAATATTCTATAATTATAGAAAAAGAACCCGAGTACCAACATAGTGCATCAAGTTATAATCTTAATCCATGATGATTAATTAATAATTAAAAAACACATCATTTAATAATTTGTATAAATCATAACATCAAATGTTTGCAACATTCTTATACAATGCAATAACTTAAAACGTTCAAAGTACAAATTACAACATCATGATTACTTACAATTGAAATTTTCAAGTTTTCAAAAGTATGAAATTTACAAGCCAAACAAGTTTTCTGGTTTGGCCTCCACCAAAACATTCTAGTTATAGAATAGAAAAGCTATAGAAAGCATATTTGCAAAAAGAAAGTAGTGTGAGGCTTGAGGCTCTAAGCAGGCCATTCGAATTGCAAGGTCAAGACCCCAGATTCAACGTCACGAAGCTTCAAGCACGCGTCCTGCACCTTCATCTGTTGTACACGCTTGATGCTGCTATCTCTGTACAGGCAGTTCTCCTTGCAAGGAGACACCACCTTTCTATCTTTTATATTCTCCTCTAAAAGAGGTTTCAAATCAATCTCAGCATTTCCCATACTGTCATCTCGAAAGAAATCTTTATCCCACAATTCCTGCAAAGCATGGTTAACAACCGTTCTTATAGTTGCTCTATAGCGAAACTATTCTATGCATTCAAATCTTTCATGTCTTCATAACCCAATTTGACATACAACTTGAAAAGTTTTGTAATGTAAAGATTTTAAATCAGATTATGTATAAATTTATGTATTAATTGTTTGAATTACACTCTTTGATCCGTCGTTATAAAATTGTTGAGTTAAATGTTTTATCAAGATGATGGATGAAAGAGTGTAATCCAAAACATTAGTATAAAAATTTATAACTCTTAGTAATCGAGTAAATTCTTATGTGTTTTCCAAAATAACAAAATGATTATTTTATGAAGACTTGGGTCCCATGTAAATAACCACAAATACTTGACTAAAGAAGTTAAATGAAGAGATCGTACCACTTTGAGTACACAATTATTCCGATTTTCTACATGAAATTCAAAATCTTCATTCCAAACTGGATTAAGATTTCTCTTCATTGTTCGAGTTCTTTTCTTCTGCGAGAAAACACAGCGTTAAAATTTCATGTATCCTGAAACAAAGGAAAGGAGGGGAAAAAGCCTCATTACACCTTATATTCAAGGTTGTTTCAGACAAGAGTAAAGATTGGAGAGAGATTACGGACATGGATACCAAGGGTGAGGATAACATAAGGATCACTGCTCGTGTTATCCCTAACTACTAACCCGTCTCCCCTCACCACGCGCACTTTGAGAACAGGTGACATCTTTACTTTGGCTGATGAATTTCCTATGTCTGAGTGCCTCCTTATAAAGACTTCTGATGCTTAAATCTGAAGAAAGATCCTTCAGATCCATGAATTTCCTATGAGCTGAAATACGAATAATGAATCTGTCAAAAAGATGTGGATGAGAGTAGAAACAAAAGCAAAAGGAAATGGAATAAAATAAAGTCATAAAAAAAGTTGAATAAACAGTAACTCAGTGTTGCCTAAAAACTAGGGAATTTAGTTATCTGCTGCGTGAGAGGAATTTGTGTATGACTTATCGCTCGAGGATGAAAATGAAAAAAAGTGGAGGGGCATAGTGGGGCGGTGAGGAAGCTGCAAAGTAGAGGAATGTTGAATTCAATACGAAACCACATCTAAGAAAAATAAAAACGACTTTTGGAAGGTTCAAATCGTGTGGAAAAGGATGAATGTTTTCACTTAATATTGTTATAAGATAAATAGTTGGGCTATTTGGTTTTCATGTTGGATATCAAGGTTTAAATTTTCAAAGGACATCTTACCCCACATGGCGTGCTGAATGAATGAGTTGGTTTGCAAGTTTGTGGCAGCAGTAGCTATAATGGTTTCATGTACATGTTATTAACATGGAATTTTAGTTGTGTATCTTTTTGGTTCACTTTTACTAGTGTGAAAGTGATTATTGTTTGTATATGTGTACAAGTACATGAAAACAAACACAAACAAGCTAAGCCTAATCTATTCAATTCACAAATACATGCAATCTCAAGATAAAACATAAGAAAACTTGCAATAAAAGGATGAAAACCTAAATTAAATCTCACTTACAAGTTTCCTTGTTCCATCAAGTTATGGTGGTTGTGCTCCAAGATAGTTGTGATTGAAAGATAATACGTTAAGTGCTCAAATTGATAGCATAACATTATATTCAAGACTCATGTTGAAAATGGCTTGTGAGGGGTGCTAGTTATAGATTTTTGGATGTAGGGATGAAGCGCTATGATTGATTGGCAAGATCAATGGTTGAGAATTGTTGAGAGGATATGAGTGATGAAGAGCCTCTAAGTGTCACCTTTTGAGAGGTGGTAAAAGGAGCTTCCAAGGTTCAAGGGAGATCAAGGGTGGAAGATTATCCTAGAGAAAGTAGATGGTGGAGATCTAAAAAGTAGATTTTTGGATGGATGTGCAAATCCTTGCTCATGCCTAGGTACCAAGCATTGTACAAATCAAAACCATATCTTTGATTCATGTGTACACTTTAGGAGCTTGTGTAAGATTTACCTTGATCAATCATGCTTTAGAATGTGCAAATTATAATGGAGGGATAATAATTTAATTTTGACAACTAATGAAAAGTGGATAAAATAAGAACTAAAATAAATAGGGATATTTATTTAATTTTTGAGATGAGAATGAGGAACTTAGATAAATAAAATATTTGAATTGATTTACTTAAGGTTGGACTATAGATGAAGAGTTGATTAATTAAATAAATAGTGTTGATTTATTTAATTAATCCCAGAGGAATAGTGGATTTATTAATTAAATAATAATAAAAATTATTTAATTAATATTTGAGGAGAAATTGAGATAATTAATTAAATAAATAGGATTTATTCAATTAACTATAGAAGAATGATTAGGTGATGATTGAAATAGTGAAGAGACAATTTCAGGTGTTTACATTTTGTTCCTTTTTGAAATGGCCTTACAATAATGCCGTTTCAAAGAAAAATAAAATATAACACTTTCTAATGAGGAAGAGGTTATAGGATGCCTTAGTTGGTTGGGAAGAATGATTAATTAGGATGGAAGTATGATGGACCCTCGAAAGGATAACTGGGCTCGAAGAACATGAGTGTGCTCTTGAAATGGAAGAACATGGTGTTATAGATTTGAGATCACCTTTGATTGTGATAGATTTTTTAGGGGAATGGAGGACATGGAAAGTAGTGTAAACCCTAATGAGATCATCACTAGTGGAAATGGGGGTGGAGGGTCCTAAATGAACTTCTTTCCTTTGTATTATCTTTATAGATTTTCCATTAGATAAAGTCCCACAGGGGGATAGAAGAAAGGGTAGAAGTGGTGGAGAGGATAAATTGATAAGGATGAGAGGATTAGATGGAGAAGGAGGAGAATGGGTGAGCTCTTGAGAGAAGAAACAAATTGAAAATATGATAGAGGAGAAAAATGAGGAGTAATAAAAAAATGAACAGAAAAGGCCCAAAAATGAAGAAATGGGGTGAGAATGAGTCAAGGAGCCTGTGAAAATTTTGATGGGGGTGTGGGGGTTGGGTGTATAAATAGGCCTAGGGGGTGAAAATAGTTCATTTTCACTCTTAGCCTTAGAATAATTTGGAGCTTAAAAGAGGAGTGTGGAGAAGATGGAGAATGTACCAATTCACCAGCATCAAGTGGAGAAGGTTCAAATGTACATGCGGCTGAAGGGCATGGGGTAGTGGTATGTAGGCTCTCTCCCAAATTTAGGTTATTTTTAGGTGCATTTATTATTTGTTAGGAGGGGGAAAGAAAGTACGGATGTGTGTTTCAATTCATGAAAGTCACGATTTAGCATGTGTGTGGCGTGAAATAGTGCACACATGGCATGAATCAATGCATGTGGAGCATTTTAGTGTGGGTGAGTGTTAGATCAACATGTGTGTCACAAAGTGGTACATGCATGAAAAAATATTTGTTTCTATAGTTTGGCACATCTGTCATGGATTAGTGCACGAGTGGGATGTTTTGGTATGTGTGTCACAAAGTGGTGCATGGCTAAAAAAGTGGTGCATGCATCTAGGATAGAAGATTGTCTAAGTCTAATAGGGGTTTTGGATAGATGGATATGTGATTTCTACCCCTAGTGGCCCATGAAAGGTGGTCTAGGGTGCTTTATATTAAAAACCACTAGGAGGAGCATGACTAGGGCTACCTTGCACATGTGGGGTTATGGTACATTATGTAGATTCCTATTATCTAAGCTCATTAGGCCATGTTGACAACCTTAGCAAAGAGGTGCCATAGTGAGAGAAGTACTTTTCACCTTTTGATAGGTGAGATTATCGCTATTCTAGAGGATGTCTAGCACATCCTAAGGATCCACATCAAAGGACAATGGGTGTACTAAAGCTTCAGATTCAAATGTAGCATTGATCAGATTATTTGACAAGGCCAATTTACTAAGGCAATGAATCTCCCTCAACTTGAATGCTTGTGAGGGCATGGTAGAGAAGCTACCACTAGTCATGGTGGCACTTGTCAGTGACATATTTCTTCTTGACAAGACTAAGAGATTCTTCCCAATCAAGATGGTAGAGTGTGTGAGAGACATGCATGTTGATGAGTGTGTCTTCACGTGGGGAGGTTGTGTGAATATTGGCATAGCTTTATAGGGATTTACACCTTATTACCTATAGGTGTGGAAGGAGCATAACATCTATGATGCTTCTATAGATTTAGGCATGGGAGCATATTGCAGTTCTCCAATCCATTAGAGATAAGGATGCACGATAGCTTAGGGAGACATACACATTCTTCTAGAGAGGCAGGATGAGGTATTTCTATGTGGGGCATATATTGCATTGGTAACATGCCTTAGATAAGATGAAGGGGGTTAACTAGTGACCTACTTATAGTGCAAGTAGTGGGAGGAGGATGCATGGGTTATGTATTAGGATTAAGGTGCCATCAACCTTGTAAATCCTAATATGTAATTTATTATTCCTATTATTGTTTGTAAATCACCTTTAAGGGATGAAAGGTTTCACTAGTAGTGATCTAGTTTTAGCCGCATGTTTATATCTAGTCCCTGACACTAATTCATCCACAACAGGGGGTCACAAGGGGATTCCCCCCTGCGAGGGGTCTGGAGGGATCATCCCCCTAGCGAGGGGTCTGGGGGCTATACGCCCCCAGAGCCAAATTTTATCATTATAAATCTGGACCATTCGTCATTAGGTCACAGATTTGACAGTCAATATTATGTCAATTATCTTTCCCTAGAAGGCAACCCTCTTTTATAAGGATATTTGTACTATAGTTTTATCAGAGTTGAGAGTTATAGGCACTGTTGGATTGAAGACCAAAGAAGAAGAGGAAGTGCATGTATTGTAATCTAATATTCGAAGATAATACAACTTGGAGCCTCTTTTCTTGATGGATTTTTTTTACCCAAAAGGGTTTTCTCCATGTTACATACTGTGCTATGTGTTCAGTTCTTAATGCATGTTATTTCTATGTAGTGGGTTTTATTTTTGTTGCAATCTCCATTGATTCTACATTATTTAGGAGACGTTAATAAGATTTGAATTAGATTTCCATTGTGTGGTTTGCACCTTCTTTTTTAACATTTGGTATCAAAGCCTGACTAGTTTTGATTCTTGGGTGGTAGTGTGAAGGTTTTTTAGCTACAGTGGGAGATTTGGTTGTTGTTTGTTTGCAGATCTTGTGTAGATATCATGGCTTCATCCATTGTTGCTTCTACCTCTTGGTTGGATAGTGAAAAATTCAATGGCACGGGGTATGAATTTTGGAAGATGAAAATGGAGGATTTGCTAGAAGAAAGAAAATAGTGGTTGGCTATTATGAAAGAGAAGAAACCCGATGACGTTGCTCCTGATGAGTGTGAAAGACTAGATAAGAAGGCATGAGGTACAATCTGGCTGTGTCTTGCAGATTATTTTCTACTAAATGTTGTGAGTTAGAATTCCACACATAGCTTGTGGAAGCATCTAGGTGAGATCTACCAAGCCAAGAGTATGGTAAATAAGCTTTATTTAAAGTGTAAGTTATTTTCCATGAAAATGAAAGAGGGTGAATTGGTTGTAGAACATTTGAATTCATTTAATTTGTTATTGAGTCAACTAGCATCTGTAGATGTTGAGGTGAATGAGGAAGATAAATATATATTGCTTCTCTGTTCTTTGCCTGAGTCATTGGAGAAAGTTATTTTGGCTATCACTACTAACCTCATAGATCCAGAGTTGGATGCTCTTGTTTCAATTCTACTATCATAGGAATTGAGGAAGAAACATTTGGATAGTTTAGGGGATGCTCTAAGTGTCTGTAAGCACAAAAATTACACACAACCTCCACTAGGACCCCTATGATTATTTTAATCCTTGTCACATACATGCAAGCATGAAATAATGTCCTCTAAATAGAAAACCTCTTGATAACATGTCTTCTTTCTTGTCTTGTGTCGTTTTCCCTCTCTCTTTGTCATCAACACTTTTGCGACACTTGTCAATTTGAATTTTCTAAGTTTTTGACCCTGTTCCTAAGCCTTGTAAGCATCTTGTAGGTGAGTTTTCACCTTTCCCCTATGTTTTTTATCCTCTCCACCCCTTAGAAGCCTTATAGAGGTCCCCTAGATCCATCTCCCACTTTCAGTTTTCAGTTTCACTCAACCAATCCAAATCTCCCTTTATTATTTCTAGATCTCCCCCCGTGAGATCCTATGGAGCAAGTGGAGATTTCAATTCTTGCACATGATTGACCTATTTCCAGAGGTGAATCACCTCCTTTTCATCTCCTCTACCATCTCCCATCATGCATTTCCTCTCAGACCCCTTTCTTTCTGGATCTCCTACCGGGTGACCCTCATTTTATAGGATCTCCCCCCAGGCAACCCTCATTTTGTAGGATCTCCCCCCAGGCGACCCTACCGGTGAAAGAGACAACCCTATCACATTTCTAGCCATGGAAAAGCTTGAGTTTCTCACTCAAAATCCCTCCATTTTTTCCTATTTTTCTTCCAGTTTGCATGATTTTTGATGCCTAATATGGATTTGACTATTTCATGCACCCACACATGCATAATTAACTCCATTTGATCTAAAATTAACAACTCATTCTCTCTCATGCACTCTTCCAACTCCAATTCCTCTTTAGTGATAAGCTATTATTGATTTATCACTACCTAATTAACTGAGTTCACTGGGTAATTAATCTAGTTCACTCCCTAATCAATCCTTGTTAACTCTTCAATCAATTGAGTTAACTTCTCAATCAATTCCCTTCTTCCAACCTATAAATACCCCCTCCCTCAAACACAAAGGGAGGTAAATTCATTGTGCACACAACTCTTGCTAAGTTTTTGATCTCTAATCATTATTCTCATGGTCACACAAGATGAAGGTGCCTTTTATTTATTCATTATTCATCAAGCTTTCACATATGGCTCATCAATCATCATTACACTGCTTCAATCAATGTCATTTTTCTCATCAAAAGATCCCATTGAGATTTCTTAAGCTTCTACAAGCTTCTTTTGCTTCTTTGTGTTGTCTTGTTGTCAAGAGGTCTTCTTGCTGCTTCAAGAGGATATGAGGTTGCCATCAAGGATTTCTGAGGGTAGTGGAGTCACACAAATCTTCTCTATTTTCAGGTTCCTCTATACTTTTTATCAAATTATAGTAATTAGAAAATCAAAATTACTCTTGGGATTAGTAATTTATTGCTTTTTTCTTGATAGAAAGGTTAGATCTAGTATCAAAGAAGTAATTTGCATTCTTAGTTTAATTCAATTACTTGCAATTTCCTTTTCTAGATTAATTGTTTCAAAACATTCAAAAACCCCAAAAACATAAAATAATTGCATTAGGTTAGATTCATTCTAAATTGCATCCATATTTCATTTCCTAGATTAAAAGCATCTTTATTTCCAAAAATACCAAAAAAAGCACAAAAACAAGTTTGCATGTCATATAGTTGCATTCATAAAAATATAGAAAAGAAAAAAAACATTAGTCACATAGATTCATTGCAAACCCTTGATATCATCACAAGGTCAACCCAATCAACAAAAGTCAAACCCTTGATAAAATCACAAGGTCAACAAAAGTCAAATGCATAAACTAAACCCTAGGTCAAACCCTAAAGTCTAGTCAAGGTTAGTCCACATACACCTATCCATTGTCTTGGCTCATGAATGTGCCGAGGATTAAGAGGTGAGTGAGTGAGGGCAATCCTCAATGAGATTGAGCAAAATAATCCAAGACCTCAACCAGATCCGCTTGTCTTACAACAACTAGAGGCATTTAGACAACTTCAAATACAACGTGCAATCATTCAAGAAATTGAAAGACAAGAATCCATCAATGAAAGTAATAGCTTACCCACGTAGAGGTGTAATAGTAGAAACCCCAATAGGAGAAGAGTAACTAGTGACCCTTCGGGTCATAGGGTTATCTCTACAACAACAGTCATCAAATGAAACATCCACATTAGCACACAACAACAAAGGCCCCAGGACATGCCGACCCCTCTCTATAAAGTCCAACTCTCCAATGAGCTAGACCCCTACCCTGTCTCGCCTCTTCTTAACTAGCTACTTCCATGAGAGCGAGAGTGACATGGTAGATCACCCTATGCCAAGGAGAGAAGGGTCCGTGTGCATGTTGAAATCTGACTCGACAACCCCAGGCAACTAAGGTCATGATTTTGAGTGTACATATTTTGGTGAACCTAACATGAATTACAGAATATTTTGATTTTGTAGTTTACGTTCCCATCATTTGGATCTCAAAAAATTCAAAAATTCAAAATATTTTCACTTTATTCTTCATAACCGCTTCAGCTTCTATTATGTTTGCCATCATCCATTCCATTTATTCTGTGGTGTCTATGGCACCCCCAAATATGACGGAACCTAATTTAAACCAAGAGAATATTCCCTCAAGAGAAATAGAAACTCCTTCCTTCGATAGGTATGTACCATCGCAGACAGATGCACCAATCACCAACCGCTATGACTACAAAGATTCAGATTATGAACAAGATCAAAGAGAATCCAGGCTTTTTATCTTTGAACAACCCAGCTTGGGAAAACAATCTGGCCATACCAAATGCACCACATAAAGCTAGGAGGGTAAGGTCAGAGATACATTGAACCGATCAACCTTCCACAAGCACATCAGTACTCATCTTGACGAGGAAGTCAAATGATTAGAAAAACACCTACAAGAAGCAAAAGATGCTCAAGAGGCATTAAGAATTTCCTTACGAGAAGAACAAAGAGAAAGTGCTACACGAGAAGAAGCATACCACCATGAACATACTCAAAGAGAAAATCCTAGAAATGAGGAAACACCTAGAGCTGCCACTCCTGCAGACTTAATCGTAACTCTAGTGCAAAGGATTAGAATCTTGGAAGCATAACAAGCTACTTTTAAAGAAGGCAAAAATCCCATGAACAAAACTAGGGGGCATCTCAAAATCCCCCTACCTCAATTACTATTCACAGAATGCCAGTAACAATATATGTCTGAATGGGAACCCTCCTGTCCAGAATAATCCAACAAATCCAACAATGGGTTATCAAAACCCACCCATAGGGTTGTTGTTATCAACCCCTCAATCTCAAAGTGCCTTTCTCAGAACATACCTCAAGTATTTGAAAGAACCACTTGATCAAAACATAAGGAACAAGTAGCTGCCTCAACCATTGCTAGATCTCTTGAAATTCAAAGGAGATGGAGATCTGAATTCACATATTAAAGCCTACTCCACTGCGATAAGAGAACTCTGTTGCAAGTATAAGGTAAACCAGTGTTGTCATTGATGTCAACATACTCATATTGCTTTGACAAGAAGGATTCAATGAGCAGTGTGCTGAGGATATTGAGAAAATTAGCCTCAGTCAGGAACAGTAAAGAACAGTGATGAGAAGAAGGCAAATGTACTGTATAGGATGCGAACCGGAGGATGCGGATTAAAGGGTTTGTAGATATGGGTCTTGAGATGCTTCAGTTAATATTTCAGAGGTCCGCATGAAGATCTGAAGGAGTTGTGGCTGTCGGTGTAGAACTGGTTCCGGCAAGTATTCAGAGGTGACAGAGGATCACAAAAGGTCCGGTGAGGTCTGGAACTGTATAATCCTAATCTGCGGATTGGAAGGAGTCTTTGGGATGTCCTTGTGATGTGCCATCTCGAGTTGTGTATGATTTGGAGGTCTGAAAGTACCTCTTGCATTATGACAGTGGCGACAGACAGTATTCTTGAAGTTCCGGATAAGGAGGATAAGAGATTTCAGTAAGTAAAGGAAATGCGGACGTACCTGGTCATTTAGGCAGGCTTGTGAAGGTTCATGGATCATGTTGAGGTCGTGTTGTTGGTCCGCATTGACAGTAGAGCCCGGAATTGAAGATATTCTTCCGGATGAAGTTTTTGCTCTGTTTAGCCGACCGCATGAGTTGTTCATCCTGCGAATGTTCTTATGGTGGCCGACCGGATGTGTCATTCATCTTGCAGATATTCTTATGATTGATTGCCGACTTAGATGATTGTTCCTAAGTTGATGTCTTGTATAAATAAAGATTTGTGAGTTCATTTTGAAGTGTGGCTTATGTGGAAAAAGGTGAAGTAGCGAAGAGAAGTGCAGAAGGAAGAGCAGACGTTTCTGGGCTTAATGGAACTGATTCAGACATGGTAAAGATGTCATTCTCCAGTTCAAGACTGTGATTCTTATCACTTTGTAGACAGTGTGTCTCCTTGTAGGCAGTGGGCCTCTTTGTGAGCAGTGTGCTCGGGTAGTGAGCCCTAATTGGCATGTGCCATTTTGTAATTCCTTATTCTTCTAATAGAGAATAATCTTTGGGTTAATCACCCCGTGGTTTTCTCCCTTAACTGGGTTTCCACGTCAAAATACTGTGTCATGTGTTTCTTATTTCATGATGATATTTGTCTGTTTGATTCAATACTGCTTTGATTAAGAAGAAGGTTCAGAAGAAGAAATAATTAGGATAACTGATTCACCCCCCTCTCAGTTATCAACAATTGGTATCAGAGCGAGGTTCCTCTGAAAGAAGCTTAACCGCTTGAGGAGATCTAGGATGTCGTCATACAAAAAGGATAGTCCGAAGTTCGATGGAACCAATTTTACTCTCTGGAAGGGTCGCATGAAATGTCACCTGGAATGTATGGGAAAAGCATACTTGGCCATGGTTTCAAAACCATATGTACCTCCACAAGGTGGTCCGACAACTCTGAATGAAATCACAGAAGCTAAAAACAATCTGCGGACCAAGGAAGCTCTTCTAAGTGCATTGAATGACTCAGATCTCTCAAATGTTATTGACCTACCAACTGCATATGAGATCCTGACTAAACTGGAACTTCTGTATGAAGGAGATGAGTTTGTCAAAAGTGCAAGGTTGCAAAGTCTGAAAGGGAAATTTGAAAGATTGAAGATGAGAGATGATGAAAACATCACTACTTTTATGCCAAGAGTGAATGAACTAGTGTGTGGAATTAGAAATGCTGGTGGAACTCTGGATGAAAATGAGATCGTTTGCAAAATCCTTAGATCCCTTCCTGCTGCCTACAAAATCAAGGTTGCTGCAATTGATGAATTCAGAGCCCACACAACTGTCACAAGAGAACAATTGGCTGGCAAGCTAGCTACATTTGAAATGACCAAGTTTGGAGATGATCTTCCCAAGACTGAATCTGCTTTCAAAGCCAGTGCCTATGTGAAAGGCAAATAGAGAATTGATCTGGGAGAAAACTCTTCAAGGAAGATGACATGGTATGATCAAGCAAGAAGAGACATGGAAGAAGAAGAAGCAGAAACAGCTCAACTTGAAGCCCTCATTGCAAAAAGACTACCAAGAGGATCCGGTAAGTATGAAGGAAAACTACCCTTTAAGTGCTTCAACTGCAATAAGATTGGTCATTTTGCTTCAAGATGTCCGGAAAGATCTGCAAGGTCTAATACTAACAGACAAAGGTTTCAAAAGAATTGCTATTATGTTCATGAAGAAGATGACAATGAAGGAGTAACAGATGATGAATCAGAACTAGGAAGCAAATCCAGAAATGAGTGGGTGTTTATTGCCATCAAGGAAGAAGATTCAATACTCTCTGAATCTGTCAATCACAAAGTTGTTGAAAAAGCTTTGGCTGCTCAAGTGGAAGAAAATGATGATTGGGTTATTGATAGTGGATGTTCTCACCATATGACTGGTGACAAGAATAAGTTCTTGAATTTGGAAAGGTATGAAGGAGGAATGGTAAAGTTTGGGGTAATGTACTATATGTTGAAGGATTGAAGCACAATCTTCTTAGTGTTGGTCAGTTAGTAGACAAAGGCTATAATCTTCGGTTTAAGAATGGAAAATACAGAATCTTTACAAGCTCCGGAACTGAAATTGCATCCGGTACTCAGACAAAAGGTAATATCTTTCATCTGGTTGGTTCAAATAAAAGTTGTTTGTTTGTTCAAATTGATCAGAGTTGGTTATGGCATAGAAGAATGTGTCATGTAAATTTTGATAACATCATCAAGATAAGCAATACTCAGGCTGTAAGAGATCTTCCAAAATTGATGAAACCTACAAATAGTTTGTGCAAAGAATGTCAGCTAGGTAAACAAAGCAGAGTCTCTTTCAAAAGCAAAGATCAGTCTTCTACCGGATTGTTGGAATTAGTACATACTGATCTCTGTGGTCCGACAAGAATCAAGAGTCTGCAAGGTGATAGATATTTCATGTTGTTAATTGATGATCATTCCCGGATGATGTGGGTTACCTTTCTAAAAGAAAAATCTGAAGCATTTGAGAAGTTCAAAATCTTCAAAGCTTTGGTAGAGAATCAAACCAGGTTAAAACTAAAGTGTCTAAGGTCTGATAGAGGTGGTGAATTTACATCTGGAGAGTTCATTGACTATTGTGAGAAGCAGGGTATAAGGAGACAATTGTCTGCTCCTAGGACTCCACAGCAGAATGGAGTAGTTGAAAGAAAGAACCGGACCATCCAGGAAGCTGCCAGGACAATGATGTTGCAAGCAAATGTTCCTCAGATGTTCTGGAAAGAAGCTATCAGCACTGCAGTCTACACTCTAAATCGAGTTCAAATCAGAAACAATACCGGTAAGACCCCCTACGAACTCTGGTTTGACATCACTCCCACTGTGAAATATTTCAGAGTATTTGGTAGCAAGTGTTATATCAAAAGAGATGAAGATCTAGGAAAGTTTGATGCTAGAAGTGATGAAGGAATTTTCTTGGGCTACTCCACTCAAAGCAAAGCATACCGGTGTTACAATAAGAGACTGAGGAAGATGATAGAAAGCACTAATGTGAAAGTTGATGAAGGAATTGAGAAGCCCTCAAGATTTTATGAATCTGATGAAGATGACCAAGACAGTGTTCAAGGAACTCAATCCTCTCCGGTAAGACAGAGTCAGCCTGATCTGGTAAATCAGGAAGAAGAGATAGGTTTGAATGAGCCTGATCAAGAAGCAGCAGTGTAGGATACTCCCAAAATTCCAAGGTATGTGACACTAAACCACTCTGAAGATCAGATCATAGGGGACAGAAGCAAAGGTGTGCAAACTAGAAGGAATGTTGCTCAAAATCAGGATGAATGTTGTCTAATTTCAAAGATTGAACCTAAAACAGTAAATGAAGCCTGCAATGATGAAAACTGGACTAAAGCAATGAAAGATGAATTAATGCAAATTGAGAAAAATCATACTTGGGATCTTGTTTCCAGACCTAGAGACAGGAATGTGATTGGAACCAAATGGGTCTTCCGGAACAAATTAAATGAAGCTGGTAAAGTAATCAGAAACAAAGCTAGATTGGTCTGCAAAGGCTACTCCCAAATAGAAGGAATTGATTATGAAGAGACCTTTGCTCCCGTGGCAAGAATTGAAGCAGTCAGATTATTTCTTGCATTTGCTGCCTTCAAAGACTTCAAGGTATATCAGATGGATGTCAAGTCTGCCTTCCTAAATGGTGATCTGGAAGAAGAAGTTTACATTGAACAATCGGATGGATTTCAATTATCTGACAATGATGATATGGTCTGTAAGTTAAAGAAAGCATTGTATGGATTAAAACAAGCTCCAAGAGCATGGTATGAAAGGTTGGATAAGCATCTTGTGCAGATTGGATTCAGCAAAGGTATTGCTGACAGTAACTTATATTTCAAAATTGATCATGAAAACATTTTGATTGTTGAAGTGTTTGTAGATGATATCATTTTTGGAGGAAGAGATAGTATGTGCAAAACTTTTGCAAATCAGATGAAATGTGAGTTTGAAATGTCTATGCTTGGTGAAATGAATTTCTTCTTGGGTCTGCAAATTACTCAAACAAAGAAAGGAATCTTCATTTCTCAGACCAAATATGTGAAAGAATTGTTA
Organism: Cunninghamia lanceolata; assembly: GCA_027924645.1. NCBI lineage: Eukaryota > Viridiplantae > Streptophyta > Pinopsida > Cupressales > Cupressaceae > Cunninghamia > Cunninghamia lanceolata. The sequence continues at coordinate 2,177,760 of BSBN01000973.1, read as the reverse complement.
AGGAAATTTGGTATGGAAGAATCAAAACCAATGAACACTCCCATGGCAACCGGATGTAAGTTGAGCAAAGATGATGACTCTCCAAAGGCAGATCAGACAATGTATAGATCAATGATTGGTGGATTGTTGTATCTCACTTAGACCAGACCAGATATAATGCAGGCTGTTGGTCTTGTGGCAAGATTCCAGGCTGATCCTAGAGAATCTCATGTTATGGCAATCAAAAGAATTTTTAGGTACTTGAAAGGAATAGTTGAGTATGGTCTATGGTACCCTAGAGATCCGGATTTCTCTCTTCATGGTTACACAGATGCAGATTGGGCAGGAGATGTAGATGATCGAAAGAGCACCAGTGGTGGAGCATTCTTTTTGGGGAAGAGATTGGTTTCTTGGCTAAGCAAGAACAAGATGCAATATCTCTGTCTACAACTGAAGCAGAATACATTGCAGCAGCAAGTAGTTGCACTCAAATCCTATGGATGAAGTAGATGCTAAGAGATATTAAAATTGAATATGCAGAGCCTATCACAATTTTCTGTGATAATTCAAGTGCAATTAATATTTCTAAGAATCCGATATTACACTCTAAGACTAAGCACATATCTATCAAGTTTCATTTCTTGAGAGAACAAGTGAACAAGGAAGAAGTCAGGTTGGAGTATGTTCCCTCCAAGGATCAGATTGCAGATATCTTTACTAAACCTCTTCCCAAGGACTCTTTTGAATATCTCCGGGAGAAGTTAGGGGTCATGGCCCCTCCGGTGATAAACTAGGATGCACTGATGTGCATCAGTCCGGTGGATATCACAGTCATATCTTGTGATCCGGATTGATGATGGGGAGCTGCTACTAAGGGGGAGTAGCTGGTATGATTCTGATATGTTAAAATTGCAAGTATGAGCCCTTTGCCATTGATGTCAAAGGGGGAGAGAAGACATATGAAAAACAAGTAGCTGATGATCAAAAGAGGAGCAGTAAAATGAGGAGAAGACATGTTGCTGATAGGGGGAGAAGTGACAGAAAGGAGAAGTTTCTTGTCTTGATGGTTTTTCACATCATATGTTTCCATCAATGACAAAGGGGGAGATTGTTGCAAGTATAAGGTAAACCAGTGTTGTCATTGATGTCAACATACTCATATTGCTTTGACAAGAAGGATTCAATGAGCAGTGTGCTGAGGATATTGAGAAAATTAGCCTCAGTCAAGAACAGTAAAGAACAGTGATGAGAAGAAGGCAAATGTACTGTATAGGATGCGAACCGGAGGATGCGGATTAAAGGGTTTGTAGATATGGGTCTTGAGATGCTTCAATTAAGATTTCAGAGGTCTGCATGAAGATCTGAAGGAGTTGTGGCTGTCGGTGTAGAACCGGTTCTGGCAAGTATTCAGAGGTGACAGAGGATCACAAAAGGTCCGGTGAGGTCCGGAACTGTATAATCCTAATCTGCAGATTGGAAGGAGTCTTTGGGATGTCCTTGTGATGTGCCATCTCAAGTTGTGTATGATTTGGAGGTCTGGAAGTACCTCTTGCATTATGACAGTGGCGACAGACAGTATTCTTGAAGTTCCGGATAAGGAGGATAAGAGATTTTAGTAAGTAAAGGAAATGTGGACGTACCTGGTCATTCAGGCAGGCTTGTGAAGGTTCTTGGATCATGTTGAGGTCGTGTTGTTGGTCCGCATTGACAGTAGAGCCCGGAATTGAAGATATTCTTCCGGATGAAGTTTTTGCTCTGTTTAGCCGACCGGATGAGTTGTTCATCCTGGGAATGTTCTTATGGTGGCCGACCGGATGTGTCATTCATCTTGCGGATATTCTTATGATTTATTGCCGACTTAGATGATTGTTCCTAAGTTGATGTCTTGTATAAATAAAGATTTGTGAGTTCATTTTGAAGTGTGGCTTATGTGGAAAAAGGTGAAGTAGCGAAGAGAAGTGCAGAAGGAAGAGCAGACGTTTCTGGGCTTAATGGAACTGATCCAGACATGGTAAAGATGTCATTCTCCAGTTCAAGACTGTGATTCTTATCACTTTGTAGACAATGTGTCTCCTTGTAGGCAGTGGGCCTCTTTGTGAGCAGTGTGCTCGGGCAGTGAGCCCTAATTGGCATGTGCCATTTTGTAATTCCTTATTCTTCTAATAGAGAATAATCTTTGGGTTAATCACCCCGTGGTTTTCTCCCTTAACCGGGTTTCCATGTCAAAATATTGTGTCATGTGTTTCTTATTTCATGATGATATTTGTCTGTTTGATTCAATACTGCTTTGATTAAGAAGAAGGTTCAGAAGAAGAAATAATTAGGATAACTGATTCACCCCCCCTCTCAGTTATCAACAAACTCCTCCCTTGGGATAGGGTTATCACCAAAATCGTCCTGAAAACTCTCAAAGGAATAGCTCTAGATTGGTACTATCATTTGCTAGAGGCTTCAATTCCCTTGTTTAGACAACTAATTAGAGAGTTTGTCATGGCATTTGACATGAACAAACTTGTCAAAATAGGAATCAGAGAATTCCTCACCATGAAGCAAGAACCAAATGAATTCATAGCCCATTTTGTTACTAGATGGAGGCAAGTCCTCTATTCCTCAACCAGTGCCCCGAATATGGACCATCCTGATCTATGCGATCTTTTCTTACACGCCCTGAATAAGGATATGAGAGAAGACGTTCAAAAATTGCCATATAAATCATATGAAGAAGCATTGAAAAGTGCTTTGAGAATAGATCAAGCCGCTATTGACAATGGCCAGAAAATTTATGATACTAATGGGAGACTCAAAATGCCTAAAACAACAGAAAAGACTACATCTAATGTTTCTCTGGACAAAGATGTCAATGTAGTGAAAAGTAATCCCAACAATGATAAGTGGTGACAAAAGGGAAATTAGGGGTCAAAATGTCCCCCCTATGACCCCAACACTTATTGTTGGTTCCACAGAACAAAGGGTCATGAAACAAAAACCTACTATGGGTATAACAAAGCTATCTCCAAACTTACTCCAGATCAACAACAAAACTTCCTCAAACTCCTTCAATCTCAAAGGAAGAAGGAACCTCAAAATGAGAAAGGGAAGGCCAATCAAAGAAACTCCAATCACGTACAACTGAAACAAGAAGTGTTTATGATCCATGAAGAAGAACAAATAGATCAAACCGAAAACGTCTTCTCGCAAGTGATAAACTTACTAAGAGCCTCCCCTCACACCACAAACATTTTGGAAGTATTAGAAGTGGGATGTTCAACACAGGAAGAATCACCTCCTCTCATGTTTGATATTTCCAAACTACCTCAGAATGAAGGAGGAAAGGAAAAAGATTCACTTCTATACATACAAATTCAAGTCGAAGAGTTCACTATAAAAAGAGTAGTGGTGGACGAAGGATCGATAGTGAACCTTTTGCTGATGTCGTTCTTATAGAGAATGAGATATAGAAATATAAGAATCAAGCAACAAACCACCACATTGAGGATATATGATAGTCATGATATTCAAACATTTGGGAAAATCAACCTACCGCTCACTCTAATGGATAAAACCATCTTCGTAGATTTCTATGTTATCAACAGGGAAACCAATTATAATATGATCCTTGGAAGACCTTGGATTCATGCCATGAAGGCCATCACCTCCACTTTGTTCCAAGAAATCCACTTCCATCATTTGGGAAAAGTCAGCATCATCAAAGCAGACCCTGATCCTTTCAGTATTTATAGAAAGGAATAGGAGGAAAAAGACAAAAAGTTAAAGATGCCACAGAAACCAAAAGAAGAAGCTCAAGATAGCCAAACAAACACAATTACTCACAACATATCTTATCAGAGAATGGAGGATCTTATAGAATTCCCCTTTGATCCCCACACCACCAAATCCCATGCACTATTTGGATTAGCAGCCATTCTGTGTAATGATGAATGGGACATCAAGAACCTCTCAATTGGAATAATAGAAATCATTGAAGAAGGAGAGGAAAGAGAGGAAAAAGGGAATTCCACATACGAGTTTGGAGAAACATCTCAACCACAAAACCATCAAAACTTATGGATGCTACATTTTGATGGAGCTAGTTGCAAAATTGGGGTAGGGACGGGAATAATCTTGACATCCCCAGAAGGAAAAGTCCTCCCCTTTGCATTCAGACTCGATTTATTTTGCACAAACAATATCACTGAGTACGAAGCCCTATCCCTAGGAATCATGTTAGCCATGAGAATGGGGGTCAAGAAGATCTCAGCCTTTGGAGACTCTCAATTAGTGATCAACCAAGTTGTGGAAAATTATGAAATGAAATCAGAATGGTTATGACCTTACAAAGAAACCATCAGGAAATTGGTCCAATTCTTTGACTTCTTCTCCATAAAAGCCATACCCAGAGAAGAGAATCAAATAGCAGATTCAATGGCGACATCAGCCACATTATTTTCACCACATGCTCAACTTCAAAATTTAGAATACATTGTGTCAGTTTGTGGAGACCCATTGTTAGAAAGTGAAGAATTTATGAGCATCCTGAATTACACCATAGGTCAAACAAAAAAACCCACTCGAGATTACGTAGAGAACGATGAGACCATCCTTGAATATTTGCATGCCTATGATGGACTTCCAAGAGCATACCACAAGAAAGGATACATGCTCCTTCCTCACCCAGAGGACTATTTTGGAAGTGAGAAAGAAATCCCTCAAATTGAAACAAATTCGAATTTACCACGTGCTCCTCAAAAGTGAGGAAGGAAACCCATCCCTAACTGGAGATACAATTGATATCAATGCTGGAACACCTGAAAAGCCTAGGATGTTAAAACTAGGAGGAGAATTGAATGACAAAGAACTGGAGGAATACATGGAGTTTCTCATTGAATACTCTGATTTATTCTCTTGGACATATTCAGACATACCAGGATTAGATCCAAAAACTGTAGTGCACAACTTAGTGACAAAACCAGATGTAAAACTAGTGAAGTAAAAATTGAGGCCCATAAAGCCACAGGTGGCTGAAATGGTAAAAGAAGAGCTGAAGAAATTGTTGAATGTCAGATTCATTAAACCAGTGGATTATTCAAGTTGGGTGTCAAAAATTGTCCCAGTTTTAAAGAAGAATGGAAAAATTTGTATATGGCTCGATTTTAGAGACATCAATCAAGCTTTCCCAAAAGATGATTTTCCCTTTCCATCCATCGATCAAATTGTCGACTCAACTATAGGATATGAGATCCTCTCTCTCATGGATGGATTTTTAGGATATAATCAGATCAAGATTTTAGAAGTTGATCAAAACAAAACAACATTCACTACCCCTTGGGAAACCTTCTATTATGTAGTCATGCCATTCAGCCTGAAGAACGTAGGAGCAACATACCAAAGGGCAATGACACACATCTTCCACAATTACATTCACAAAATAGTGGAAACTTATGTTGATGATCTGCTAGCTAAATCAGAACAAAGGTCAACACATGTGGAAGACCTTCACAAAATCTTCAATAGGATTTGAGAATACAAAGTAAGGTTAAATCCTGAGAAATGTGTTTTTGGGGTAACGATAGGTAAGTTGTTGGGTTTCATCATTTCAAGAAGAGTAATTAATGTTGATCCGAAAAAAGTAAAAGCAATACGAAAAGCAACTCCACCAAAAAGTGAGACAGCAGTAAAAACCTTTTTGGGACAATTAAGTGCAATTAGGCATTTCATACCAACACATGACTTTCAAGATTCATCTGATTAATCAATTACTGAAGAAGCAAGTTGGCATAACATGGATGGTAGATTGTCAAAACGCATTTGAACAAGTCAAGAAATTCTTGCTGACTCTACCCACGCTAATGCCACCAAAACATGAAAAACCCTTCATCTTATATTTCAAAGTGACTGATATCTATGTAGCATGCATGCTATCTCAAGAAGATGAAGGTGGGAGAGAGAGAGCCATATATTTCATAAATCGAACCTTGTTGGAATATGAGAAGAACTACACTCAAGCTGAAAAAGAATGTCTAGCCATTGTCTTCGCGACTTGGAGATTAAGGCATTACATGTTGAATTAAGAAACTAGGGTTATGATACGATCTGAGCAATTGAGGACTTTCTTAAATCAACCCATGCTTTCAAGAAGAGTTGGCTAATTCATAACCTTATTGAGTGAGTTTGAACTAACTTACATCAATCAAAAGTCAGTCAAAGGACAAGTAATAGCAGATTGGTTAGCAAACAATCTGATTCCCCAAGAGGAGCCCATAAATGAAGATTGATGAAGAAATTTGTGTAGTTGATCTCAAGAAATATGCCGCTTCATATTGGTACAAAGATATTGTGAATTACCTTACAAACAAGACTTACCCTAAAAATATGACCCCTTTGGGAAAATGACTATTACGTGTCCTCATTGCAAGATATGTTTTAATAGATGATGTGCTCTATTGAAGGGCCTTAGATGGAATGTTACTTCGATGTGCCAACAAAGAAGAGGAACATAAGATCCTAGAGGAATGCCATAGTGGGATTTGTGGAGGACACTTTGGTGGTCATGCCATGGAAAGAAAAATACACAGAATGGGATACTTCTATCCATGTTTGCAAGGAGATAAGATTAAGTTTGTAAAAAGGTGTCTGAAATGTCAAGCCTACGCTCATGTCCACCATACACCAACAAGAGATTTACAACCGATTGTTACCCCTTGGACCTTTTCCACGTAGGGCTTGGATTTGGTGGGGAAGATATCTCCCCCATCAATGGATGGACATTTGTTCATCATCACCATGATAGAATACTTTACCAAATGGGTGGAGGCCATGCCTCTCACTATAGTGTCAGGAACGGTAATCGCCAAATTCATACTAAATCAAATTATATGTTGATTTGGGATTCCCCAAGTGATAGTAACAGATAATACTTCATCATTCAAAAATCTACAAGAAAGAGAGTTGTGTGAGAGGTTCCACATTAATCATAACTCCCCATCAGTATACTATCCTCAAGGAAATGGACAGGCTGAAACCACAAACAAAACTTTGAAGTCAATACTAGTCAAAATCGTAAAAGGCTCTGAAAGAGACTGGCACTTACAATTATATCCAGCTCTATGGGCTTATAGAACAAGTGTAAGGACCCCAATTGGAACCACCCCTTATACCCTCACTTTTGGGTCAGAGGCAGTGTTACCATTGCAAGTAGAGTTGCCTAGTTTGAGAGTGTCATTACAAGGATTACTAGATAATGAAGAATATCAAGCAGTGAGATTAGCTGAATTAGAAATCATGGATGAAACATGCTTAAGAGCTGTCCAAAGACATGATTCTTATCTCGCAAGAATGAAGAAGTAGTATAACAAAAAGGTCATCCCAAGACCTTTTCAATGGGAGACCTAGTGCTCAGAATAGACAACCTGATAAATAATAAGAGCTGGTGAAGGATGCAAGTTCAGACCAAACTGGATAGGACCTTACATGGTTAAAGAAGATGTCAGAAATGGTGCCTATATCTTGTGCACAATGGAAGGAGAGGAATTTGGTGAAATAGTCAATGCCTTTCACCTCAAGAAATATTATGGCTAAAAAACTAAAAAAATCATAAAACGTAAAAATACAAAAAATTATAAAAATCAAAATGTCAAAAATAATTTGTTTCTTGCATTTCAGCATTATTCTGTTTATCTTGCATTATAGTGAATGAATTGCTCATGTATTGTTTTCATTTCATTAAGGAGTCTAATGTTGCCTACATATACGTCATCCTTTCAGGACCTAGAGATTTCCCATTTTCACAATCGCCATTATTCCCCTTCACTCCCAGTGATTCTAATCAAAGCCTAGCTCTTAGCTTTACATTGATCCAGGTCTTAATGAGTCAAGATGTTAGGTCTAAACAAAGTTAGTATTCAAACCTACAGTGTTCAAAGGAAGCTTGTAAGTAGACCTTCCCAATTCTTCCCTAGTAGTAGAGAAGTCCAACCAGATTACAAAAACTTTAGGTGACGCTCAGTCCCTTATCTTTCCTAGCCAAAAACATCAAGAGGATCAAAACTCTGAAGGAAGCAATCTAAAATCCGAATGAATAAAAAAATGAGTGATCAAAATAAGAGTATTGAGAAAAGTGAGAATTAAGAGATCAAACTATTGCATGTCAAAAAGTTCCAAAAAGCATTCATTTTTCATAAAAGTCAAAATCCAAAAAAATGAGAAAATCAAGTGAGGAAAATATAAAAAAAGTGAAAAAGCAAAAAAAAAGAGAGAGATACAAAAAAAGAGTGAAAGAGAGAAGATTGTTGAATGTCTGTACTCTTGGGTGGAGATCAGTCTAAGATTGAAGCCTCAAGGGTGACATTCTAACAGAGAAAGAAAGGTACAAAGCACACACACACACACTAGCTGAGCAAAACCAAGAGTCTAGTAATCTCTAGGATCACCTTCTATCTAGGGACCCTTGTTCTTTCCCATTTATCCTTTACCCCAGGTCTATCTTGCTTGCCATCTATGATCTAAGTCTAGCAAACATCAAAATTTGCTACTTGTCTAAGTTGAAAGCTTGTCAAATTATCTTATCTAGATAAGGATCAGTGTTTAGCCTTTAGCAAAGGCTAAATTCAGAAGCACTCCATTTCACTCCCACTCCCCACTTGAGTTCTAAATCCTATCTCACAACCTTGAATAGGCCTCTTCTATCAAGACAACTTGCAATCCCCTTGATTGAAAATCGTATTAAAGAGCAGTCATATTGTTTGTTCCACATTGCATTCATACCAAAATTAGAAAAAGAGTCTCAAAGAAATAAAGTCAATGTCACATCTCATGACATTCAGTAGAAGCAAATGTTTCATTTCAAAATTTCTTGTGTCTTTGCATCTGCATATCGTAAACTGCATCTCATACATATGTCACAAAAAATACAAAAATATGTCATCGTTATCATACTTGCATCGTTAAGAGAGTGGAAAGGTCAAAAACATAATCAAAATTCTTAAACTTCCAAAAATTCACAAGAGATGAGTACAAATCCGATAGGCAAAAACCATAAAAAGATGAACTTTCATAGATATATCTGAAGTTTACCCATACGAGAATATCAAAGAGCTATGACAAAATGCTCTCAAGAGAAATAGAGGCTCCCCATGCAAGGGGTCATGAGTTTAAGAGAAGAAAAAGTAATATCAAGGTCGGTTCCCTCCAATAAAGCCATCGGGACTTTTGCTCCTCTACCTATGAGTGTCGCTTGTCGCTCCATGAGACCTATGGGAGCGAGGCATTCTACTATAAGCGTGTGATTGTGAAGTGCCCGCCATACTAGCATTTCATCATCCAAAACTGAGACGAGCCATCTCCTGAAACATGTGATTCTCACCCTTAAGGGTGTGAATCTCAGCCTTCAAGTCTGCACTTGCCTGACATCCATGATAGACAGGAGAAAAAATGTCAGTGTGTCACCTGGCAGTAGGGGGCATACCAGGATCAGCCAAGAGACTCTCTCGAGTCATCCTAGTGAAGGGGGAAATCAAGACAACATTAATCTCACGAACAAAAGCCCTCCACTCTTTCACATTACCTACAAATTAAACCAAAGGAGAAAGACATATTAGTTGCTCACGAAAAGGAAGAAAAGAGAGAAAGGACAAAAGTGAAAAAAATGATAAACAAAAGTAGACTTACGTGGATCACCAGGCTGCCAAGAAGGGTCAAACTGTTGCATCACCTCATCAAAATGAGGAGGTCCAAGAAACACAGATGGACCCTCATGGATGTCAGGTGCATCATCCGCATCAGCTGTATCATCAAGACCCTCATCCTGTGCATCCTCAGGAAGGCTCTCATTTGATGAATCATTAGTATCAGGAATATAGTCCTCATCAATAGACTCTGAGTCCCCAATCACGATGAGTGATTAGGAAGAAGTCCCTCTCCCTCCCCTTTGTCCTCAAAAATATCTAGGAACTCTAGTAATGAAGACTCCAGGAGTCAAGGGAGTCCAACTAACTATCATCTGACCAGCCTTGCCCATCTCTTGAATGGACCTATAACAAGTAGACATTGTACGCTCAAAATTGCAACCTCGGTTACCTACAGTGATAACTTTAAGAAATCCCTCTTGAAAAAAGATATAAAATCCTGGCGAGTCTTTCATTTTTTTGGGAAAGATATTAAATTTATATTGGTGAATCTTTCCTTTTTAAAAAAAAAATATTAATTTTATTGGTGAATTTTTTACATCACTAGAAATCTATAGAAAATCATGGTGAATCTTGATGAAAAATAAGAAAATACATAATTAGCATGGTGAGTCCTTCCTTTTAAAAACAGTTAAATTCCTATGGAAAAGTAAGGGCCTAAGGGTGGCAAGGATTGACTAGTTTAAGGTGTAGTGCTTGTGTCTATAATTCCTTAATTCCTTAATATTTTAAATCAAACATTGAATATTTTAAATCATCCCTAAATTATTTTTCACCACCATTAATTTTATTTATAATCTAACGGTTTGGGTTGTATTCTGCGGGCCAAAATGTATCCACAAAGATTCATTGCCCATGGGTCCCAAAATTACATTTGGGTCGTTTGTATCTTGAGCCATTGATCTCAAATGCAAATAATCCATATGCAATTTTGGGCCCCATGGGAATTGGAGCTTTGCAAGTACATTTTAGCTCATGGAATTTAACCCTAGCGATTAACTTATAAATTGAGATCAACGACCCAAATACAATTTTGAGCTCAATGGGTATTGGAGCTCTATGGGTACATTTTAACCCATGGAATACAACCCTAGCCATTAGATTATAAATAAATTCAATGGTGGTGATTAAAAATTGGTGATATAGCCCTAAAGTAACTAGTAATTATATAATATTATTGGTGAATTAATTTCATTTTCTACTATAACTTATAAAATTTAGGTGAATCTGATCTAATTAGGTATCGAATATCCTGGCAAATTTTTGAGTTTAAAAGGTTAATAAAATAAATGTTTTGGCGATTTAACCAGGACTAAAATAAAATTTTGTAAAAATGTGGTGATTTAGGTTACCTTACAACTTGAACTATTAGCCAAATTTTGAATCCCCAATTTCAACTATTAGCCAATTGGTAAATATTTGCCACTAAAAAAACACTGGTTGCCTGGGGCTATCAGGTCAAATTTCGACACGCACACGAACCCTTCCCTCCTTGCCACGGGGCAATCTGCCACATCACTCTCACTCTCATGGAAGTAGCCAGTCGAGAGGAGGTGAGACATGGTGGGGGTCTGGCTCATTGGAGAGTTGGACTTTGTGGAGAGGGGTTGACAAGTTCTGTGGCCTTTGTTGTTGTGTGCTAAGTTGAATGTTTTGTTCGATGGCAGTTGTTGTAGAGATAACCCTATGACCCGAAGGGTCACTAGTTTCTCTTCTCCTATTGGGGTTTCTTCTATTCACCTTTTGTGGGTAAGAAGTTACTTTTGTTTATGTCCTCTTGTCTTTCAATTCATTGAATGAGTTCTTGTTGTATTTGAAGTTGTCTTTATTCTTCTATCAATAGGAGGACAAATGGATCTTGTTGTGGTAAAGTAAGTGTCTCCTATTGTTGTCGTGGATTGATTTCCTCAATCCCATTGAGGACTGTCCTTACCCACTCACCTCTTACTCCTAGGCACATTCATGATCCAAGATAGAGATAAATGTGTAATGACCAACCTTAACTAGATTTAGGATTTTGACCTAGGGTTTAGTTACACTTTGACTTATGTTTACCTTGTGATGTGATCAAGGGTTTAATTGAATTGTTTTAACCATTTTTTACCTTATGATGGTATCAAGGGTTTGCAAGTTATCTATCTTTTATAGGGTTTCTATATGCATGCAAAGCTAAATGAAATGCGAACTTGTTTTTTTTGTGCTTTTTTAGTATTTTGGAATGAAAAGTGCTTTTTAATCTATGAAAGGAAATATGAATGCAACTAGATTGATATTAACCTAATGCAATTACTCTATGTTTTTTGGGATTTTGAATGTTTTCAAACAACTAATCTAGAAAAGGAAAATTGCAAGTAAACAAATTTAATCTAAGAATGCAAACTATCTCTAAGATGCTAGATCTATTAAGGAAAAAGTAATGAATTACTATTCCCAAGAGCAACTTTGATTTTCTAATTACTATCAATTGAATAAAATAATAGAGGAACCTGAAAGAATGAAGATTTGTGTGACTCCACTACCCTTAGAAATCCTTGGTGTTGGTAACCTTGAATCCTCTTGAAGCAATGGGAAGACCTCTTGATGACAAGATAACACAAAGAAGCAAAAGAAGATTGTTGAATCTTGAAAGAGCTCAATAAGAGCTTTTGATGAGCACAATGGCATTGATTGAAGTAGCGTAATGATGCTTGATTGAACAATGAATAAAAGAAAAGGCACCTTCATTCTGTGAGAGCATTAGAATGCTGATTTGGAGAGAAAAAACTTAGCAAGAGCTATGTGCACAATGAATTGGTCTCCCTTTGTGCTTGAGGGAGGGGGGTATTTATAGGTTTGAAGAAGGGATGAGAGGTGGAATTGATTCAGAAGTTAACTCAATTGATTGATGATTTAACAAATATTGATTAGGGAGTGAACTAAGTTGATTACCCAGTAAACTCAACTAACTAAGGAGTGAAATCAATAATAGCTTATCACTGAAGAAGGATTGGAGTTGGAAGGACGCATGAGATTGATTTAGTTGTTATTTTAGATCAAATGGAGTTAATTATGCATCTATGGCTGCATGAAATAGTCAACTCCATATTAGGCATCAAAAATTATGTGAATTGGAAGAAAAATGGGTGAAAACAGAGCTTTTTTGAGTGAAAAACTCAAGTTTTTCCGCTATTGGAAATGTGATAGGGTCACCCCTTTTGCCAATAGGGTCACCCCTGGAAGATCCTGGGTCACCCAGGAAGATCTGGACAAAAAAGGGTTTTTAGAGGAACAACATGATGGTAGATGGTAGGGAAGAGAAAAAGGAGGTGTTCTACCTCTGGAAATAGGTCAATCATGTGTAAGTATTCAAATCTCCACTTGCACCGCATGATCTCCTGGGGGAGATCTAGAAATAATAGGGTGAGATTTGGATTGGTTGAGTGAAACTGAAAACTGAAAGTTGGAGATGGATAGGGGGACCTCTAGAAGGCTTCTAGGGGTGGAGAGGATGAAAAACATAGGGGAAAGGTGAAAAATCACCTACAAGACACTCACAAGGCTTAGGAGTAGGGTTGAAAGCTCAGGAAACACAAATCAACAAGTATCGCGAAAGTGTCAAAAAGCATCAAAAATAAAGAGAGAGAAAATGACAAAGAGGAAACAACACAAGACAAGAAAGAAGACATGTCATTAAGAGGTTTTCTTCTTAGAGGATATTATTTCATGCTTACATGTACGTGACAAGGATTAAAATCATCATAGGGGTCCTCATGGAGGCTGTGCGTGATTTTTGTGCTTACATATTTGCCCCCTCGGGGATGGTAGTCTACATGAAAGGTAGGTACTGTTCCCGAACTAGGCCTTACCTATTGTTGATTTTCCCATAATTGTACCTACAATAACTAGTATTAGTTCAACATTTGAATGTATCAAAATGAATAATGAAAACTGAAATGACGAACTTACCATAGACCGTTTGAGTTCGACTAGTTGTTTGCCTTTGTCGGTGAGACCTGTAGGAATGAATGCATGCAAAATGATGCACGAAAGGATGCATAAAAGCAAAGAACTAATCTAAAAATGCATAAATGAAACTAAGCTTTAAGGGCAAACAAAGAAATTCAAATTGTGAGATCAGAGTGAAATGACAACATAATCGATCGTATGAGCAGTTGCTAGATAGATATTGTCAAGGAGATTGCAAAGATGGCCACCTCTTCTTTAGCTACGGAAAATTGGGTATGCAAATAGTAAAAAAAACTTTCTCTAAACCCTAGTTCGAAGTTTGTGAAAAGTCTCTTGAAATTGTCTATTTTTGTCAATTTTTCTTGATGCATTGTCTCTGTTTTGTCATTTAGTGTGGGATAGGTTTTTTTTTTTCTAAAATTGGCTGAGAAATGAAGTATTTAGAGCAGTTTTAGTTTGAGGGACCTCCCTCTAGTGTTGCCCCTTATGTCAAGTAGGTCACCCGGGGGAGATCCTGCAGAATAGTAGGGTCGCCCGGGGGTGACCCTGTTAGGTTGATTTTGCCTAAAATTTCATGTTTTATGACATTTGTTTCACTTTGATCTGACTGTATTTGCCTATTTATTGCAATTTTGACGGGTTATACGCTTTTTTTTAATGATTTTCTACAAGTTTTATGATTTTTAGAATTTTTGCGAGTTTACGAGATCTAATCTAAAATTCTTTCCTAATTTTATACAACATGCATATCCGATGGAATGCCTGCCAAGAGCAGGGGTAGCTCTCAGGGATGTTTGCTTCACTAAGTAATCAGGATCATGCTATCTTGAGGAGAGAAGGTCTGGCTAGAGTCTGCCATGTCCCTGTTATTCACCCTGTATCCTGCATATGCTGTGATATTCTGACCTATTGGGATGTAGACATGAACACCTTCAGGTTCCCACAGGCTTCTGGAGAGTGGACCATCACTCTATTTGATGTCTACCGTATTCTTGGAATTCCTATAAGAGGACATCCTCTCATCCTTTCTACTAGCGAGTCCCTTGAGGACAAGACATCCTAGGTAGAGTTTATGGGGGTTAGTCACCTCGGGGACCAGACAGGAGTCTAGCTCACTTCCATGCCTCGACTTCACATCCCGCTCCTGAGGAGATTCTTGATTGGTTTGATTGCATCGAGGCTATCTAGAGACAAGGCCTCATCTCATTTGAGATGGTATTGGGCACCCATCATTCATGGTATTGAGGAGGGCACAGTCTATGCTTGGGGACTATATACCTTGGCCATGGTCTATAGGGACTTCTATCGCATTGCATGTCGAGGGGATTTTTCTTTTAGCCACTCTTCTTTGGTTATGACATGGATATTTGAGCATATTAGGCCCTATCAAATGTTCATCCCAATTTTGAGTAGACATTTATTGAGAGTAGCTAGATGGATGCATGTGGGTCACTTTAATGATTCTATACCCATTGTTTCTACTCTTACAGATGAGGATGTGATCTTTGATCCTTATCTTGACATGGAAGGATCTTGGGCTCACGATGGTGAGATCAAGGAGTACTATCATGGAGTATCTAAGGTTTTAGACCATAATGGTCTAGTTGAGGCCCATCATGTTGAGCGTGTCTTACAATAGTTTAGCGCGGACATCCCCGAGGCATTTCCCTCAGTGTCCACTTGCTATAGGTTTGTTCAGTAGATGGGTGAGATTGGACAGAGGTCATTTGTTTGGACTCCTTTGACTCTTGGAGTCTTCATTACTAGAGTTCCCAGAGGAGGACATAGGGGAGGGAAAGGGACTCCTTCCCGATATCTCATTGTATCTGTGGATTCAGAGTCTACTGATGAGGACTATATTCCTGATGGTGATGATTCGTCAGATGAGGGCTTACCCAAGGATGTGTAGGATGAGGGTCTTGATGCTACCGATGATGTAGATGATGCACCTAACATCCCTAAGGGTCCTCTTGTTGTTCCCCAACCTCCTCATTCGGATGAGGTGATGTGACAACTTGACCCTGATTGGCAGTCGAGTGATCCATGTGAGTTTTGTTTGTTGTTTTTTTCGCACTTTTGTCCTTTCTCTTTTCATGGGGAACTAACATGTCTTTCTTTTTTGATTCACTTTTTTTGGTAATGTCAAAGAGTGGAGGGCTTTTGTTTGTGAGATTAATATTTTCTTGGCTTCTCCCTTCACTAAGATTACTCAAGACCATCTTTTAGATGATCATGGTGTGCCCCATACTATTGGGTGACACACAGACATTTTTGCTCCTATCTACCATGGATTTTGAGAGAATGTAAACTTAAAGGCCAAGATTCACATCCTTAAGGGTGAGAATCAGGTGCTTCGAGAGATGGCTCGTCTTAGTTTTGGATGATGAGAAGCTAGTATCGTGGGGCCTTCATAGTCAAATGCTCACAGTAGGGCTCCTCGCTCCCATAGGTCTCATGGAGCGATAAATGGTATTCATAGGCAGAGGAGCTGAAGTACTGAGGGTTCCGTTGGAGGGAACTGACCTTGACTTCTTTTCTTGAAATCGTACCCCCTTGCATGGGGAGCCTCTACTTCCTTTGAAAGCATTCTGCCCTAGCTCTTTGATACTCTCATATACGTAAACTTCAGATGTATCTATGAAAGTTTATCCTTTTATGGTTTTCGCCCATCAGATTTGTACTCATCTCTTGTGCATGTTTTAGGGGTTTGAGAAATTTTTGATTATGTTTTGGACCTTTTCAACTCTTTTAACAATGCAAGTATGATAACGATGACATGTTTTTGTAATTTTTATGGCATATGTATGAGATGTAGTTTACGATATGAAGATACAAGAACATGAGAGATGCTAAAATGAAACATTTTACTTCTACTAAATGTCATGAGATATGACATTTAACTTTATTGCTTTGAGACTCTTTTTCTAATTTTGGCATGAATGCAATGTTGAACAAACAATGTGGCTGCTCTTCAATACGATTTTCAGTCTAGGGGATTGTGAGTTGTCCTGATATAAGAGACCTAATCAAGGTTGTGAGATAGGATTTCAAAACTCAAGTGGGGGAGCAGGAGTGAAAATGGAGTGCTGCTTATTTTAGGCTTTGCTAAAGGATAAACAGTGATCCTTATCTAGATAAGACAATTTGACAAGCATTCAACTTAGACTAGTAACAAATTTTATTGACGTTCGCTAGAATTAGATCATAGATGGCAAGCAAGGTAGACCTAGGGTAAAGGACAAATAGGAAAGAATGAGGGTCCCTAGGTAGAAGATGATCCTAGAGACTACTAGACTCTTGAGTTTTCTTAGCTAGTGCGTGTGTGTGCTTTGTACCTTTCTTTTTAATTTCTCTATTAGAATGTCACCCTTGAGGCTTCGAGCTTAGACTGATCTCCACCCAAGAGTACAAACATTCAACAATCTTTTCTCTTTCACTCTTTTTTTTGTATCTCTCTTTTTTTTCTTTTTCACATTTTTTGTAATTTCTAGAATGCCTCACTTGATTTTCTCATTTTTTTTAGATTTTTTATTTTTCAAGAAATGAATGCTTTTGGAACTTTGATATGCAATAATTTGATCTCTCACACTATTATTTTGATCACTCATTTTTTTATTCACTTATATTTTAGATTTCTTCCTTAAGAGTTTTGATCCTCCTAACATTTTTGGCTAGGAAAGATAAGGGGCTGAGCGCCACCTAATTTTTTGTAATCTGGTTGAACTTCTCTACTACTTCAGAAGAATTGGGAAGGTCTACTTGCAAGCTTCCTTTGAACACTGTAGGTTTGAATACTGACCTTGTTTAGACCTAACATCTTGACTTATTAAGACTGGGATCAATGTAAAGATAAGAGCTAGGTTTTGATTAGCACTCAGAATGAAAAGGGGATAATGACGATTGTGAAAAATGGGGAATCTCTAGGTCTTGAAAGGATGACGTATATCTAGGCAACATTAGAATTCTTACTGAAAAGAAAATAGTATAAGAGCAAGTCACTAACAATAATGCAAGATGAATAGAATGATGCTAAAATGTAAGAAACAAATTGTTTTTGACATTTTTATTTTTATATAAATTTTTTGTATTATTATGTTTTATGATTTTTTTGGTTTTTAGACATAGTATTACTTGAGGTGAAAGGCATTGACCATTTCACCAAATTCCTCTCCCTCCATTGTTCATAAGAGATAGGCACCATTTCTGACATCTTCTTTGATCATGTAAGGACCTTTCTAGTCTTCCAAAAAAGCTCTTTTTCATCTTCTTTTCTTATTCTTTATGCTACCTCTTCTTAGGACTAGTTCTCCTTTTCCGTAGGGTTTGTCATTCAATTCTATTGTTCCCAACTTGGTGGTTTCCCTTGGCAATGTGAGACTATAAACACAAAAATAACACACAACCTCCACGAGGACCTCTTGATGACATGTCTTCTTTCTTGCCTTGTGTTGTTTCCTCTTTGTCATTTTCTCTCTCTCCCTATTTTCAATGCTTTTCAACACTTTTTGCGACACTTGTCAATTTCTATTTTACCCTATTCCTAAGCCTTGTGAGCATCTTGTAGGTGAGTTTTCACCTTTCCCCCATGTTTTTCATCCTCTACACCCCCCTAGAAGCCTTCTAGAGGCCCCCCTATCCATCTCTCACTTTCAGTTTTTAGTTTCACTCAACCAATCCAAATTTCCCCCTATTATTTCCAGATCTCCCCAAGGAGATCCTATAGGTACAAGTGGAGATTTGGATTCTTGCACATGATTGACCATTTCCAGAGGTAGATCACCTCCTTTTCTTCTCTTCTACCATATATCTCATGTTGTTCATTAGAAAACCCTATTTTGCTCAGATCTCCCCCGGGCAACCCATGGTCACCCAAAGGTGACCCTACTGATGAAAGGGGCAACCTTGTTGTGTTTATAGCCATGGAAAAAATTAAGTTTCTCACTCAAATTAGCTCTATTTTGCATGTTTTTCTTCTGGTTCACATGATTTTTGAGGCCTAATATGGAGTTGACTATTGCATGCACCCACACATGCATATTTAACTCCATTTGATCTAAAATTAACAACTCAATCTCTCTCATGTATTCTTCCAACTCTAATTCTTCTTCAGTGATAAGCTATTATTGATTTATCACTCCTTAGTTAGCTAAGTTCACTAGGTAATCAACCTTGTTAACTTCCTAATCAATCCTTGTTAACTCATCAATCAAATGAGTTAACTTCTCAATCAGTCCCATTCTTCAAACCTATAAATACCCCCGTCCCTCAAGCACAAAGGGAGGTAAATTCAT
The DNA here is from genome assembly GCA_027924645.1 of Cunninghamia lanceolata. NCBI lineage: Eukaryota > Viridiplantae > Streptophyta > Pinopsida > Cupressales > Cupressaceae > Cunninghamia > Cunninghamia lanceolata. The sequence continues at coordinate 2,158,865 of BSBN01000973.1, read as the reverse complement.
TGTGCACATAGCTCTTGACAGTTTTTGCTCTCCAAATCAGCATTCTAATGCTCTCATAGGATGAAGGTGCCTTTTGCTTTATTCATTATTCAACTAAGCATCGTTATGCTTCTTCATTCAATGCCATTGTACTCAACCAAAGCTCTCATTGAGCTCTTTCAAGCTTCAACAAGCTTCTTTTTTCTTCTTTGTGTCATTTTGTCATCAAGAGGTCTTCCTACTACTTCAAAAGGACTTGAGGTTGCCAACATCAAGGATTTTTGAGGGTAGTGGAGTCACACAAATCTTCATTCTTTCAGGTTCCTTTATTCCTTTATTCAATTGATAATAATTAGAAAACCAAACATTGATCTTGGGAATAGTAAATCTTTGCTTTTTCCTTGATAGTTAGATCTTGCATGTTAGAATAATTATTTTAATATTCCTAGATCTAGATTATTTGTAGAAGCAATTTCCCTTCATAGATTTGATTATTTCAAAACAATCAAAAACCCAAAAACATAGATTAAAATTGCATTAGGAAAAGTCATATTAGCTTGCATTTCATATTTCAATTATTAGAATAGAAAAAGCATCTTTATTTCCATAAAGTACTAAAAAAGCACAAAAAAACAAGTTTGCATTTCATTTAGCTTTGCATGCATATATAAACCCTAGAAAAGATAAAAAACTTGCAAACCCTTGATACCATCATGAGGTAAAACATGATTAAAACAATTCAATCAAACCCTTGATCACATCACAAGGTAAACACAAGTCAAAGCATAACCAAACCCTAGGTCAACTAAACCCTAGGTCAAAACCCTAAGTCTAGTTAAGGTTAGTCTTCACACATGTACCTCTATCTTGGCTCACGAATGTACCTAGGGGTGAGAGATGAGTGGGCAAGGGCTATCCTCAACGAGATCAAGGAAATCAATCCATGATAACAGTAGGAGACATTTACATTACCACAACAAGATCCATTTGTCCTCCTATTGATAGAAGAACATAGACAACTCCAAATACAACAAGAACTCATTCAATGAGTTGAGAGACAAGAGGATATAAACAAGAGAAACCACTTACCCACACAAAGGTGGAATAGAAGAAACCCCAATAGGAGAAGAGAAACTAGTGACCCTTCAGGTCATAGGGTTATCTCTACAGCAACTACCATCAAATGAAAGATTCAACTTAGCACACAAAAATAGAGGCCACAGAACTTGCCGACCCCTCTCCACGAAGTCCAGCTCTCCAACGAGCTAGAACCCCTCCTTCTCTCACCTCCTCTTGACTAGCTACTTCCTTGAGAGTGAGATTGATGTAGCATATTACCCCATGGCAAGGAGGGAAGGGACCATGTGCATGCCAAAATCTGACCTGATAGCCCCAGGCAACCGGAGTCATGATTTTGAGCATACATATTTTGGTGAACCTAATATGAATTACAGAGTCTTTTGGTTTTGTAGTTCATGTTCTCATTTCAAATGCTTCAAAAAAAATTTAGCAAAAGCTTCAAAACATTTTTACTTCATTCTTCATAGCTGCTTCCACCACTTTATCTTCTATTGCCTTTACCATCATCCATTCAATTTGTTTTGTGGTGTCTATGGCACCCCCGAATATGATGAAACCTGATTTAAATCAAGGGAATATTCTCTCAAGAGAACCTAAAACACCTTCCTTCAATAGGTATGTGCCGTTGCATCCTGATGCACCAATCACCAATTGCTATGACTATGAAGATTTTGATTATGAACAAGATCACAAAGAATCTAGGTGTTCTCTATCTTTCAACAACCCAGCTTGGGAAAACAATCTAGCCATACCAAATGCACCACATAAAGCTAGAAGGATAAGGTCAAAAATACATCGACCTGATCAACCTTCCACAAGCACATCAAGTACTTATCTCGATGAAGAAGTCAAACGATTAGAAAAACATATGCAAGAAGCCAAAGACACTCAAGAGGCATTGAGGATTGCCTTGCAAGAAGAGAAAAGAGAAAACGCTGCACGAGATGAAGCATATCACCATGAAAATACTCAAAGAGAAAATCCTAGAAATGAAGAAACACCTAGAGCTGCTACTCCTATAGATTTAATTGCAACTTTAGTGCAGAGGATTAGAGTCTTGGAAGCAGAGAAAGATACTCCTGAAAGAAGGCAAAAATCTCATGAACAGGACCAAGGAGCATCTCAAAATCCCCCTACCTCAATTATTATTCATGAAACATCTGTAACAATACATGTCTGAATGGGAATCCTCCTGTTCAAAACAATCGAACAAATCTAATAATGGGTTATCAAAACCCACCAACAGGGTTATTGCTATTGACCCCACAATCTCAAAGTGCCTTTCTCGGGACATAACTTGAGTATTTGAAAGAACCTCTTGATCAAAACATAAGAAGTGTGCAACTACCTCACCCATTGCCAGATCTCCCAAAGTTCAAAGGAGAAGGAGATCCAAACTCCCGCATTAAAGCCTACATGATAGCAATAAGAGAGCTCCTCCCTTGGGATGGAGTTGTAGAAAAATCTTTCTAAAAAATCTTGAAGGCATAGCTTTGGATTGGTACTATTGCTTACCAGAAGCTTTAGTTCACTTGTTCAGACAACTAGTCAAAGAGTTTGTCGTGGCATTCAACATGAACAAACTCATTAAATAGGGATCAAAGAATTCCTCACAATGAAATAGGATGAATCTGTTGCCTACTTTGTCACTTGATGGAGGCAAGTCCTTTACTCCTTGACTAGTGCTCCAAACATGGATCACCGAGAACTATGCAGCCTCTTCTTGCATGCCCTACACAAGGACATGAGAGAAGATGTTCAAAAATTGCCATATAAATCCTATGAAGAAGCATTGGAAAGTGCTTTGAGGACTAACCAAGCCACCATTGATAGTGGTAGAAAGGTCTATGGGTCAAATGGAAAGTTGACAAAGGAAGACACAGGAAACAATGCCTCTGTCATTAAGATTATTAAAAACAATAGGAACGCAACCACAGACAGGGTGATAGACCAACCTCCAATCAAGAAAGTAAGAGATGATTACAACGAGAGCGATTACTATCCTCTTAATGTGAATTTCATAGACCAACCTAGGAACAACGGGTACTACCCTAGGGACAATTACCAAAATTGGAATCACAATGGAAGATATGAAAGACCCCCATACGAGTTCAATCAATTTTGTTCTTTTCATAGAACAAGGGGGCACGGTATGGAATCTTGTAGAGAATATAACAGATTCATAGCAAGGCTACCGGAAGACCAACAACATTTTTTCATAGAGATATTCTTGAACCCACAAAAGGTCACACTAGATAACAAAGACACAAGACAAAATCAAGCTCCAATAGCTCTACAAAATGCAAACATAAGAATCTATTAGTACCTGTTTCCCACACATAAAGACACAAAAACAACAAACCGAAACAAAATAGCTCAAAGTAGTAACCCTAAAGTCCCACTGCAACTAGGATGAAAAGTTGAAGTTAGGATGATGGGATTAGTCGAGATCATGTGCAATGAAGAAGAAGAGGAAGACCATGGGGATTAAAATGAAAAAATAGAAGCATACGAAGGTATCATTTCGGTAGTGGAGCCAATACCAGCTCCAATCAAACCTTATGAGCTTATAGAAGATTTAAAGAAGACATATGCTCACATTTCATTCATTGACTTACTTAGAAACTCCCCTTCACATCGCTCTGTGCTACTAAAAGCAATAGGTTTAAAATATCTCAACCAAATTATGCCACCACCTAGTGAGCAAATCAATCATGTGGACTATGACATCAGTCCACCAAACTTAGAGTTCAAAGATCCAAGGTTCTTCTTTGACTTACAACAGATGCCTTCCGAGGAAGAATTAACAAAAAAAGGAGACCCCGCCCTATATCTTCAAGTATGGATCTATGATACTTGCATCAAGCAGACCTTAATCGATGATGGGGCAGTAGTTAACATAGTTCCTTTCTCCCTATTAGAGAGGATGGGCTATGGACATACTAATATCACTGCTTCATGAGATACTCTAAGAAGGTATGATGATCTAAAGGCTACCACCATAGGTAAGAATACCCTTCCAGTGACCTTGGGACCTAAAACCATTCCTACCACATTCTACATCATACACAAAGACACGAGATATAACTTGATTCTTGGAATACTGTGGATACACAGGATGAAAGTTGTGCCATCCACATTACTTCAAGAAGCTTGATTCTCACATTTAGGGAAAGTATACGTCACAAAAGGAGATCCAGAACCTTTTAGCATGTCGAAATCAAACACACCAAACAAACGTATAGATATCCCCATAGACTATGAACTCCCTACCAACAAATTGACTATCCCTTTTCCTGCACCTCAATAGATATGCATCAAATGAATGGAAATCTTATAAAAGACCATAAATGCCACAGAGATCAAAACTTTAGAGAATGAGGCATTGCCAAAACAAAAGGAAATGGTTCCCAAAGAAAAGACAATTGAGATCATGGAATGGGTAGAATGGGATGGACCACTCCAATTCCCCCTAGAGGTACTCATGATCAATATCCAAGAGACCTATAAACGCTTCCCTTGCATAGGAGAAAAACTACACAAAACTGAAGGTCCAGTATTTGAGACAACCATGTTAGACTTGAGAAATGGATACCTGCATGCTTTCTCATACGTTGAGGAAGACATAACAGAAATTTACACTCCATTGACACCCTTAAGTGAATCACGTGTCCCCGAGACACCAAAAGAAACAGAATCTTATGAGCTTCTCACACTAATAGATGACTCATATCAACCATTGACACCCATGGAGGAGGCGCATTCTATCAACAATGAATCAACTAATGCCATAGGAATGTTGCCTAAGATGTTCATGGTGTCTCAATTGCAAGAGAAGCCAACCACCTCTACCTCGATTCAATCAAACAAACTCAGTGAGTGGGAAGCACCTCTAGTACAAATCAAAATGGTTGAAAGATTTCCTGACGAAGATGAAGAGAGTGAAGGTACTTTTCATAGAGAATGGAAGATGAAAGTGTTAGTTACCATTGATGACCCTGTCATTTTCAAACTATCAAAGAGTTACATCAGGTATGCCATGGACTTAAGACCAAAACTAAATGGGAGGACAAGTATAAGCTTTGTCCCTCCTAATGAGCAAAGGGAGCCACAAACTCCCCTTGAGTTGTTCCAATTTTTGTAAAGAATCCAAGAGAGACCAGATTTGAAAATATACATGCAAGAATAGTTCAACCTGTTAGCAGAGTTATTGAATTGTGATGGAGTCCTATATTGGACCCCTTCCCATCAACAAGCCTTTTGAGTTTTACTTTGTCTCACACTGCCAAGAGAAACCACTAAATTGGTAACAATAGAACCAAATGATGTAAACCCTACAGAATGGAACATGTCTTGAGAAGAGGTAGCACAAAGAATAAGAAAAGAAGACAAAAAAGATCTTTTTCAGAAGACTGGAAAGGTCTTTACACTGTCAAAGAAGACATCAAAAATGTTGCCTATCTCTTGTACACAATGGAGGGAGAGGAATTTGGTGAAATAGTCAATGCCTTTCACCTCAATAAATATTATGTCTAAAAAACAAAAAAATCATAAAACATAAAAATACAAAAAAAATTATAAAAAAATCAAAATGTCAAAAACAATTTGTTTCTTGCATTTCAATATCATTCTGTTCACTGTACATTATAGTCAGTGACTTTCTCTTGTACTATTTCCTTTTCAGTAAGGAGTCTAAGGTTATCTAGATATATGTCATCCTTTCAGGATCTAGAGATTCCCCATTTTCACAATCGACATTATCCCCTTTTCATTCCCAGTGATTCTAATCAAAGCCTAGCTCTTAGCTTTAAAATGATCCCGGTCTTAATAAGTTGAGATGTTAGGTCTAAATAAAGTCAGTATTCAAACCTATAGTGTTCAAAGGAAGCTTGCGAGTAGACCTTCCCAATTCTTCCCTAAGTAGTAGAAAAGTCCAACCAGATTACAAAAAATTTAGGTGGCGCTTAGCCCCTTATCTTTCCTAGCCAAAAACGTTAGGAGGATCAAAACTCTGAAGGAAGCAATCTAAAATTCAAGTGAATAAAAAAAATGAGTGATCAAAATAAGAGTGTCAAAAAGTGAGAATTAAGAGATCAAAGTATTGTATATCAAAGTTCCAAAAGCATTCATTTCTTGAAAAGTCAAAAATCCAAAAAAATGAGAAAAATCAAGTGAGGAAAATACAAAAAAAGTAAAAAGAAAAATAAAAGAGAGAAACAAAAAAAGAGTGAAAGAGAGAAGATTGTTGAATGTCCATATTCTTGGGTGAAGATCAATCTAAGATCGAAGCCTCAAGGGTGATATTCTAATAGAGAAAGAAAGGTACAAAGCACATACATGCACTAGCTGAGCAAAGAAGAGAGCCTAGTAGTCTCTAGGATCATCTTCTACCTAGGGACCCTTGTTCTTTCCTATTTATCCTTTACCCTAGGTCTACTTTGGTTGCCATCTATGATCTAAGTCTAGCAAACACCTATAAAATTTGCTACTTGTCTAAGTTGAAAGCTTGTCAAATTGTCTTATCTAGATAAGGGTCAGTGTTTAACCTTTAGCAAAGACCAAAATCAGAAACGATCCATTTTCATTCCCACTCCCCATTTGAGTTCTAAATCCTATCTCATAGCCTTGAATGGGTTTCTTATATTAGGACAACTCGCAATCCCCTAAATTAAAAATCGTATTTAAGAGCAGTCACATTGTTTGTTCCACATTGCATTCATGCTAAAATTAAAAAAAGAGTCTCAAAGAAATAAAGTCAAATGTCATATCTCATGAAATTTAGTAGAAGTAATTGTTTCATTTTTAGTATCTCTTGATTTCCTGTATTATCATATCATAAACTGCATCTCATACATATGCCATAAAAAATTTACAAAAACATGTCATCGTTATCATGCTTGCATCATTAAAAGAGTTTGAAAAGGTCAAAAACATAACCAAAAGGTTCTCAAAACCTCTAAACATGCATAAGAGATAAGTACAAATCTAATAGGCAAAAACCATAAAAGGACAAACTTTCATAGATACATACGAATTTTACATATACAAGAGTATCAAAGAGCTAGGACAAAAATGCTCTCAAAAGAAGAAGAGGCTCCCCATGCAAGGGGGTATGGGTTTCAAGAAAGGAGGTCAAGTTTGATTCCCTCCAATGGAACCCTCAGGACTTCAGCTCCACTGTCTATGAATACCACTGTTAACTCCATGAGACCTATGGGAGCGAGCCGCCCTACTGTGAGCATGTGACTGTGAAGGCCCTGCCATACTAGCATCTCATCATCCAAAACTAAGATGAGCCATCTCTCGGAGCACTTGATTCTCACCCTTAAGGGTGTGAATCTTGGCCTTCAAGTCCACATTCTCTTGACATCCATGGTAGATAGGAGTGAAAATGTATATGTGTCACCCACCAGTAGGAGGAATACTAGGATCATCTAAAAGATGGTCTTGAGTCATCCTAGTGAAGGGAGAAGCCAAGCTAACATTAATCTCATGAACAAAATCCCTCCACTCTCTGACACTACCTGAAAGAGAAAGACAAGTCCATTCCACATTGAAAGGGAAAGGACAAAAAAGAGAAAAATAAACAAGCAAAACTTACGTGGATCACCAGGTTGCCAATCAGGGTCAAGTTGTCGCATCACCTTATCCAAATGAGGAGGTCAGGGAACAACAGGATGACCCTCAGGGATATTAGGAGCACCATCTGCATCATTGGCAGCATCAAGACCCTCATCCTACGCATCCTCAGGTAGGTCCTCATATGACAAATCATCATCATTAGGAATATAGTCTTCGTCGGTAGACTTTGAGTCCACAGCTACAATGAGACCTCAGGAAGGAGTCCCTTTCCCTCCCCTTTGTCCTCCTCTAGGAACTCTAGTAATGAAGACTCTAGGAGTCAAAGAAGTCCAAACAATTGACCTCTATCCAATCTCACCCATCTCCTAAATAGTCCTGTAGCAAGTGGACACTGGGGGCAACCCCTTAGGGAAGTCCTCACCAAACTATTGTGAAACACGCTCAACATGGTGGGCCTTGACTAGACCGTTATGGTTTGAAATCTTGGATACTCCATGATAGTACTCTCTAATCTCGCCATCATGAGCCCAAGATCCCTCCATGTCAAGATAAGGATCAAAGATCATGTCCTCATCTATGAGAGTAGCGACAGTGGGAAAAGAAGCATCAAAGTGACCCACATGCGTCCATCTAGATCCTCTTGGCAAATGTCTCTCTAGAATCAGAATAAGCTTCTGATAGGACCTAAAGTGCTCAAATATCCATGTCATGATCAAAGAAGAGTGGCTAAAAGATAGAGCCGCTTGTTGTACAATATGATAGAAGTCCCTGTAGACCATGGCCAAGATATCTGGTCCCCAAGCATAGACCATGCCCTCCTCAATACCACAAATAATGGGAGCCCAACACCATCTCAAACAAGCCAAGCCAGTGTCTCCTGATAGCCTTGAGGAAATCAAATAGATTAAGAATCTCCTTAGAAGTTGGATGCGAAGTCGAGGCATAGAAGTGAGCTGGACTCCTTTCTAATCCCTAGGGAGACTAATCCCCATGAACTCTACCTAGGATGCCTTGTCCTCGAAGGAATCACTAGCTGGAAGGATGAGAGGATGTCCTCTCATAGGAACTCCAAGTATATGATAGACATCAAACAGAGTGATGGTCCACTCTCCAGAGATCTATAGGAACCTGAATGTCTTTCTATCTGCATCCGAGTAGGTTAGAATATCTAATTGGAACCTCCTACAACAATATAATGAAAAATGCATGAAATAATAGAAATAGCAGAAACACAGAAGGAATTTATTGATCACAAGCCACTTCGAGGTGGAAACCTCCTTTGAGCAAGCTCAATACGATAAATTCATGGATGCCTTCATTAGCCTCAACACGTACTTATATACTAAGTCTAATCTAAACAACTATTACTTCCCATGAATGTGTGATAACACAATATACTCACAAGATGACTTACAAAGCATATGCATCCAAATGTAATATACTAACAAAGTAAAGAGAAGGGTTAAACATGGGTCCCTAACATCCCCTCCCTCTTAGAAAAGCTTTGTCCTCAAAGCATAAGATATGGAAATTGTTGGTGAATTTGAAGGAGTGGTTCCCATGTAGCAATCTTTGGATGCATTCCATGCCACTAAATTAATACCTCTGTGATGGATCGGGAGTGAAGATGATGAGTGTGCCTATCAAGGATTGCCTCCAGCTCTAAAAGGATTGATCCTTCATTATCTAGTTGTGCTAAAACAGTTTGTGCTCTGTCGTTGGTGCTAAGAAATTTCTTTAGACAAGAGACATGAAATACTGGATGAACATGGAAAGAAGGAGGAAGCTCCAATTTATAAGAAACTGAGCCAATCTTCTAAAGAAGATTATATGGCCCATTGAACTGTGGAGCCAGTGTATGATGCCTAATCTGATCCTAGGTGCGGAGAACTGTGTCGACTGCCTGAACTCGTGAATTACTGGGGAAGTATGGAAGGAGTGCTAGTGGCACTTGAGCATAGACTGCTTCATATGGAGTCATGTTAGATGCAGTGTGGTAGGAGGTATTATACCACCAGTCAGTGAGAGGGAGTCATTTTCCCCACTGATGATGTTATTCTGAGGTGAAGCAATGAAGATAAGTTTCCAAATATTTGTTGATAATGTCAGTCAGACCATCTATTTGTGGGTGATACCCAAAACTCATCTTCAATTTGGTGCCAGTGTGGTGAAATCATTCTATCCAAAATTGACTGATAAAAGTTGCATCATGATCTAAGACAATGGAAGAAGCGATGCCATGAAGATGATAGATCTGGTCCATGAAAATTTATGTGACTGAGGAGGCAGTATAGGGATGGCTAAGGGCACAAAAATGACTATATTTTAAGAGGCAATCACCCACAACCAAGATCACTATCTTTCCTCCAGATTTAGGGAGCCCCTCAATGAAATCTATAGAAATATCTGTCAAAATCTGCATAGGGATGGACAAGGGTTCGAGCATCCAAGGAGTGCCATTCCACCCTTGTTGCATTGGCAGGTATCACATTTAGCCACCATCTATTGAATTTCCCTTTTCATTCCCTTCCAAAAGAAGTTACGCCATGCTCGCTCATAAGTTGTGAGGAACCTAGAGTGCCCTACCAATGGAGAAACATAGAGTTCATAGAAGACAACCTGCTAGACAGATACCAACCAATTTGGAATAGGCAGAGAAATAGTTGAAAGAGAAGCTTGTTCATCACATGTGTGAGAAAGAGAATCTACCACAATAGTGTCCTTACCCTTCTTGTAAGTGATCTCATAGTCATAACCCATGAGTTTGCTGATCCATTTCTGTTGTGCTGGGGAGGAGACCCATTGTTCTAGGAAATATTTCAGACTTTGGTGAATAGTCTTGATGCAAAAATGATTCCCTAGCAGGTATGGCCGCCATTTTTGTACTGCATGCAAAATAGCCATCATTCATTATAGATCTGAAGGAGTAGAGGAGACCACAGATGGTTGCATAAGAATGGAATGAAGCTGAGCGATGACACCATGTGAATTCTTCTTAAGAAGCTTTTCCAGGCAATGTGAACTTATGATGCTGAGAGACCCCGATTGTAAGCCCTTCAATGTGTGTTTGTGCCCATTGTCTGAAAACTGCATCCAAATTTCAGTAAAATCCAATAAGATGGGTCCAAGTGTGCATAACCATTGGGCACCCAAAACCACATCACATCTACCTAAGGGCAAGGCAAACATGTTAGAGCACAGGTTATAATCTCCAATAGAGATACGAACATTGCGACACTTCCCTTTTCTAGGTAATGTGCCCCCATTGGCATCATGACTTCAAAGCTGGAGCAAGGATGAACAAAACAATCAGCTTGTTTGGCTATTCGAGGGTCAATGAAGTTATGAATGCTACTAGAATCAATGAGTATTGTAAGAGGGACCTATTGTGATGCTCACAACATGCCCCATTTTACTCCTTAGAAAAATGAGGACCCCTGCTATGGCTGTGGCTTTTGCTTTTGTGTGTGGGTCTGTTTGGTGGTAAAAGGGAAAAGGAAGTGAAAGTTACAAACCTTGTTGAAAATAAAGAAAAATAACATGAAGTACCAGAGCAGAATATGGGTGAATTCCTTGTAAAAAATGAGTGAGGGTCACTTTTTGAACCATTTTAAAATTCCCAATATTTTGTAAGATATGTGTGTTTTGGTAAAATGTACAATAAGAGGGTTTGTATGTTGCATATACAAAGTTGTTTGTATACAAGGTCGCTCATATACAAAGTCATTTGTATATCAGGTCATGGTATGAGTTGTATTAAGATATTATAGGGTTATCAAGTTTGTTACATCCATTTACTTGTATGCATTTTGCTAACACTTTATTTTTACATACAAGTCGGGTCCGACAGAGTCAAAGTTTAAATGAATAATTGGTCAAGTCCGTCGGATGTATTTTAGGTTTGTATGTTTGGCAAAGGGAAACATACAAGATGATATACAAAGCTATATGTAGGTCGTGGAACCGAAAGGATTATGGAAGGAGGTTTTATTGTTGTATGTTTCGTACATTGTATGTATGTTTTAGGTTATATATTTCAATATACATACAATGCAGAATTCAGGAAAGATTAACGTTTAGTTAAGGTGATGCATCATGACTTAAAGTATATCAAAAGATGCATGGCACTTTATACATGTTGCGGAGCCGAAAAGTGAGTAAACTATGGTTTATAAAAGTTGAAGTCCGAAAGGACATACAAGGGTAGTTTGTATGTATTGGGCTTTGTATCTAAAAAATTGGATACAAGTATTATTGCATTTCAGAAGATACAATCAGAAAAGTGAAGAGGGTCCCACCGTTTGCATGTCAGGTTTGTATAAAAACAATGTATATCTTCGATATACAAGCCGATATGCAAAACAAAAGATACAAGTTAAAGATACAAGTCGGATATCAAAAGGAAGTTCAATATAGAAAAGTCTTTGAATGTTTAAATGCTTGTCTATTTATAATATACAACCCAATATACAATCTATCATACAATGTAAGATACAAAATGACATACAATTTAACATACAATGAAATATGCAAAGGTAGTAATTTGGTTTATATGCAAACACAAGAACTGAGTGCATCTTTTAAATTCATTTTATAGGCTTTTGAGCTCCATTTTGTATGTTTTACCAGGGAAAGCGATGGAATTGAAGAGATTTCCTAGTACATTCTATTAACGGTGGTGTCCATTGTTTATTTTTTTTTGTATCAGGTGGAGGTGAAGGATTTACCAAGGGATGATGTATACAAGGGCATACGATGAAGATATAAAGGTGGAGCTTAAATGGTGATGATATCACAAAGGGCGGAGTGGATCACAAAAGAAACGAAAGGAGTAAAGGATTTCAATGAGAAGAAATATACAGGAGGAAAGAAGCATAATTAAAAGGGCAAAGCAATAGAAGATATTTTGAGATTGTTAGGGTTCCAAAGGGCATCTTTATGCTCAGTATGGAATATTCTTCTCAGAGATTTTTGGTGGGATTTGTTTTCCACCGTTGATGTTGCACTTGAGATATAGACCATTGATTGACTAGATTTTGTAACCGTATTGGGGATAATCAAATCTATATATTGAGCCGCTTTACTTTGTAACAGGATACACAAGAATACATGGAGGTTTCAAAAGTGAACAGAGTATGCAAGAGAGGTAACTAAAGCATAGTGCCTTGAGCATAGCTAACAATAGAAATTCACCTGTGGTCTGCATTGAGGAGTGCGCAGGATGTCTGGTCTCCTTGATGTATCTGTGAAAGTGTTTGTAAGTGTTTATTGCTGGTAATTCAAAGGATTTGAAGTCATAAACATTGTAAATTTAAAATGACTATCTTATGTTATTAAATACAAACATCAAATTTCTGCATCTATCTTCTGAGTGTGAATTGATTCAGGTATTCTCAAACATATTTTTTTTCCCTTGAAGATTACAATTCTGTATGTAAATTCATGAAAATGCTCAGGATTTATGTATGAGGATTTATTTTCTTTGAATTGATTAGCATAAACAAATTTATATGCATGAGTAATAGAAAGCTGTATGTGGATGAAATCCAGTTTTCTAACCTTTTTTCTTTCTAACTTTTCCAAAAACAATCTTTAACTAATTAGATGAAACACAGTTATCTAAAGGAAGTTGTTAAAATCCTGTTAAACACATGGAAATACTAAAGATTTTTGATGATTTTTCATAAAGTTTGAATAATCAAGTCTGTTTTTGTAAAGTTCATGTAAAACTTGACTTGAAAGATATAAATAGTTGCAAAGGATCATTAAATTGAGAGTTATTTTGAGATATTTGCACACAGGGAATAATAATTACCAGTAACACATCCTTAAATCAAGTAAGGCCCCTTGCATATTACAGCTTCACATCAACCTACTGAATTATCCACAAGGTCAAGACCTGACCATATGGAAACTTGAGATTAAGTAATCTTCATTGATTTCTTCATATCTTTCAAGACAGTTAGGTTCATTTTGTGAATTTTAACTTTTGTTATGAATGTGTAAAAAGAATCATCAACAATTTTTGGCGCTAGAAGGAGGGCCGATGGAATTTAAGGTAGATTTTGTGTAGGGTGGCCAAGAGGATCATTTTAGTTCTTAGAAATTTGAGTGTTCTGTTTGCAAATATCTTTTGTTTAAAAGAATTTGAATGTTTTTTTTTACAAAGGTACTGCTCAAACTTTAGGGACTATTCTAATTTTTTGAGTTTTAATGTTTTATTCTGAGATATGTTAGATCTCATAAAATTTCAAAATCTAAAAAGTTGAAAACAAAGTATCATTTTCGATGGATTCATACGAAGACAATTTCCAAGTTAATATTCATATCTTTCAGGAAACTTTAAAAAGGAAACTTTATCCTAAAAATTTATCTAACTTTGGTTTATTTGGAAGGTGCAAGGTACATAAGTCCACAGAGCATGGTGAAATTAATTGTCTAACTTTTCTTACAAGGTTAGATTTGGCTTTAAAAGGACTGATCTCTTTCTCAGATGTGTATAGGGCTGAAGGTTGGCAAGAAAATGAGGGGATTATGGAGTAGCTGGAGGATGCAATATCAACAGTCATTAATTGTTCAGAGAATGCAAGGATTGAACCAATGCCAGAAATAAAGGATAGTAAAATCTCTTTTTTGGAATCATGTGATGGTAAGAAAAATAATCTATTTTTTCGTCAAGGTTCAAATGTGAATAAAGCTAATGATAGGTATAAATATTTTGAAAAATATAGAGAAGAAATCATGCCTCATTTTTAGTTATTAGATGATAAACAAATAGGATTTAATGAGAAGAGAAAGAAAAGTGAAGTTAATCTTGATACATTTGATAAATATATTGAATTACTAAGGAATACTTGTCAAGAAAAAATCTCTGGATCTGATTTGAAAAGTTTTTAACGAAAATGATTGGGCAAAGAAATGTAAACAAGTAGTGATAGAATTAAAGTGCACTAAAATTAAAGAAGTTTCTATATCATCAAATAAAGAAATCATAGGAAAAGAAGTAAATCTTGATTTATTATTTGATTGCTTTAAATTGAATGACCAAATACAGGATTGTTGCAGGATAATGGAACTAGATATTTTGCTAAATGATAGGACTAAATTATTTGGGGAACAATTCTTGAAAATAGAAGATACAGAGGATTATGCTATTGCTGTGTATAATCAAACATCACTCCAGCATTATTTTGAAAGTGAAATAGGAAGTATTTTCATGAATCGAATGTTGTTTCACATTCACGGCCAAATAATTTAGAAATGATAAATTTAGATATGTCAGATTATGATGGTACTCATTCATGTGCTAATGTGCAGAAAATTAAAGAGGACATTGAGGTGTTGCCAGAGTTTAAAAATTAGATAAGCTTGCAAGATGAAGAGTTGAAGTTAAATACAGATGTAAAGGTAATACATCAGGAGTCACATGTAACCAAGGTGGAAGTAGGACAGAACATTGAGTGGAGTGATGAAAATCCAAAGATAAATAAAGGACTGGCTGGCAGTGAACAAGCAGGTCCAGTAGAGCTAGAAATACATCAGGTTGTTTCTTTCCTTTCCTCAGTAAATGATGTAAAAAATTATTTTGATTACAGAGATTCAAAGGATAAGACATGCATATGGATTAATCATGAATGTGATGAGTTGCCTCAATTGCTGATAATTAGAGATTATTCTATTAAATATAGTGAAGGTAGAATAAATGAATATTTTTCAAAATTCAAAGATAAATTTGCTAAGTTGAGAACTATAACTAATGCCCTGATGTTCTTGCATATTCTAAAAAGGTATTTAAATTTGAGTGTTTCTAGGTCTGGTTGTGTGTTTTTTTTTCCCAGTGGTGTCTTGTATAGTTTGGAAGGGGTGGTTGTTTTATTTCTTTTCTTTGTTTTCTTGTCTTGCTTTGTGTTGTTTCCTTTCATAGTTAGTTGTTTGTACAATCCGTTTGTTTTGTTTGCTTTGTTGTTTTCTTGTGTACTGGGGTCTTTATTTGGATTCAGGGTAGGCAGAAGCAAATTGACAACCACTGAAAACAATAGAAAATTTAGAACATTCAGGTTAATTATTTGAAATTTATGCATAACTTGTTGTGACTGTCATGAATGTAGAAAGTTAGTTGACTTGTGAAATTTTGTATTCAATAACTATGGGTTGAGTATTCAAGGGAGGTTTCTCACAATGACACACCTAAAATCCGTGGGTTTGTTGAACCTACCAGTGTAGATATTAGGTGAAAAATTAGAGGTCACCCTTGCTACCATTACAATTCTCAGCTTAATTTTAGCAAGTGATCATTCCTTGCATCATGAAGTTACAACTGTAATATCTTATGAAGTTTCTATCTCACCCAAAATATAAAATAAATAAATAAATAAAATGGATTTTACTGAAAATCTAGATTAAGCCATCTAAGTAACTCTACCGGGGCTATAGACGCTTGTTGGCAGTGGGGCTCTACTTAAGAGAATTGTAACGATAACCTTGTCGGGGCTATGGACACTTGCTGGCAGCAAGGCTCTATCTAGTTGGCTATGAGGGAATGACATCAACTATGTAGGTTAATGTCGGTCACTGGTTTGTTCAACTAATTTTTAAGATGAGGATTATTAATCACGTGCACCCACTTAAACTGAAAAGGGAAATTCATGCACCTTATTGAATACATTATGTCTCAAGTTAGATAATGATTTACAAAAAAGATAGTTGGAAAATATGAATTTATTTTATTTAGTTTTCTTTAATGGTTTTAATTTAATTGTTTTTTTTGGTTACTAGTTGTTGTGATGCTCACAACATGCCCCATTTTACTCCTTAGCAAAATGAGGACCCCTGCTATGGCTATGGCTTTTGCTTTTGTGTGTGGGTCTGTTTGGTGGTAAAAGGGAAAAGGAAGTGAAAGTTAAAAACCTTGTTAAAAATAAAGAAAAATAACATGAAGTACTAGAGCAGAATATGGGTGAATTCCTTGTCAAAAATGAGTGAGAGTCACTTTTTGAACCATTTTAAAATTCTGAATATTTTGTAAGATATGTGTGTTTTGGTAAAATGTACAATAAGAGGGTTTGTATGTTGCATCTACAAAGTCGTTTGTATACAAGGTCACTCGTATACAAAGTCATTTGTATATCGGGTCGTGGTATGAGTCGTATTAAGATATTGTAGGGTTATCAGGTTTGTTACATCCGTGTACTTGTATGCATTTCGCTAACACTTTAGTTTTACATACAAGTCGGGTACGACAGAGTCAAAGTTTAAATGAATAATTGGTCAAGTCCGTTAGATGTATTTTAGGTTTGTATGTTTAGCAAAGGGAAACATACAAGATGATATACAAAGCTATATGCATATCATAGAACCGAAAGGATTATGGAAGGAGGTTTGATTGTTGTATGTTTCGTACATTGTATGTATGTTTCGGGTTATACATTTCAATATACATACAATGCGGAATTCAGGAAAGATTAAAATTTGGTTAAGGCAATGCATCATGACTTAAAGTATATCGAAAGATGCATGGCACTTTATACATTCGCAGAGCTGAAAAGTGAGTAAACTGTGGTTTATAAAAGTTGAAGTCCGAAAGGACATACAAGGAGAGTTTGTATGTATTGGGCTTTGTATCTAAAAAATTGGATACAAGTATTGTTGCATTTTGGAAGATACAATCAGAAAAGTGAAGAGGGTCCCACTGTTTGCATGTCGGGTTTGTATAAAAACAATGTATATCTTTGATATACCAGCCGATATGCAAAGCAAAAGATACAAGTTAAAGATACAAGCTAGATATCAAAAGGAAGTTCAATATAGAAAAGTCTTTGAATGTTTAAATGCTTGTATGTTTATAATAAACAACCTGATATACAATCTGTCATACAATGTAAGATACAAAATGACATGCAATTTAACATACAATGATATATGCAAAGGTAGTAATTTGGTTTATATACAAACGGCGAAACCGAGTGCATCTTTTAAATTCATTTTATAGGCTTTTGAGCTCCATTTTGTATGTTTTACCAGGGAAAGCGACAGAATTGAAGAGATTTCCTAGTACATTCTATTAACGGTGGTGTCTGTTGTTTATTTTTTTGTATCAGGTGGAGGCAAAGGATTTACCAAGGGACGATGTATACAAGGGCCTACGATGAAGATATAAAGGTGGAGCTTAAATGGTGATGACATCACAAAGGGTGGAGTGGATCACAAAAGAAGTGAAAGGAGTAAAGGATTTCAATGAGAAGAAATATACAGGTGGAAAGAAGCATAATTAAAAGGGCAAAGCAACAGAAGATATTTTGAGATTGTTAGGGTTCCAAAGGGCATCTTTATGCTCAGTATGGAATATGCTTCTCAGAGATTTTTGGCAAGATTTGTTTTCCACCGTTGATGTTACACTTGAGATATAGACCGTTGATTGACTAGGCTTTGTAACTGTATTGGGGATAATCAAATCTATATATTGAGCCCCTTTAGTTTGTAACAGGATACATAGGAATACATGGAGGTTTCAAAAGTGAACAGAGTATGCAAGAGAGGTGACTAAGCATAGTGCCTTGAGCATAGCTAACAGTAGAAATTCAACTATGGTTTGCATTGAGGAGTGCGCAGAATGTCTGGTCTCCTTGATGTATTTGTGAAAGTGTCTGTAAGTCTTTACTGCTAGTAATTCAAAGGATTTGAAGTCATAAACATTGTAAATTTGAAATGACTGTCTTATGTTAGTAAATACAAACATCAATTTTCTGTGTCTATCTTCTGAGTGTGAATTGATTCAGGTATTCTCAAACATATTTTTTTTTCCTTGAAGATTGCAATTCTATATGTAAATTCATGAAAATGCTCAGGATTTATGTATGAGGATTTATTTTCTTTGAATTGATCAGCATAAATAGATTTAGATGCATGAGTAATAGAAAGTTGTATGTGGATGAAATCCAGTTTTCTAACCTTTTTTCTTTCCAATGTTTCCAAAAATAATCTTTAACTAATTAGCTGAAACGCAGTTATCTAAAGCAAGTTGTTAAAAATCCTATTAAACACATGGAAATACTAAAGATTTTTGATGATTGTTCATAAAGTTTCAATAATCAAGTCTGTTTCTATAAAGTTCATGTAAAGTTTGACTTGAAAGATATAAATAGTTACAAAGGATCATTAAATTGAGAGTTATTTTGAGATATTTACACACAGGGACTAATAATTACTAGTAACACATCCTTAAATCAAGTAAGGCCCCTTGCATATTACAGCTTCACATTGACCTACTAAATTATCCACAAGGTCAAGACTTGACCATACGGAAACTTGAGATTAATTAATCTTCATTGATTTCTTCATATCTTTCAAGACAGTTAGGTTCATTTTGTGAATTTTAACTTTTGTTATGAATGTGTAAAAACAATCATCAACAGGAGCTTCTTGAAGTAACCCTTGACCCACATGGTTTGTGGGGTGGTGACTCCTACTAAGGCATGGAGAGATATCTCTAGGTGGTCTTCCTGAGAAGTAGGGTCAACAGGCGACTGCTGAGTTTCAACCTGATCAGCTAGTGTATCCTGAGCATCTACATAAACTTTAGTTTCAGGTGGAGAATCCACATCCAAGAGATAGACCTTTTGCTCAACACATCTATGTCCCCAAGTGAATTTCTCATCACAATTATAACAAAGCCCTTTTTCTCTACATGCATGCATCTCTGCTTCAGTCAAATGCTTGATAGGAGTTGTTCTAGGAGCTGGCATTATTTGAGGTCTTTGGGAATCCATATTTTTGAATGGAACAAAATTGGATTTGGAGCGCTGTTGAGTTGTGATCTTGTCCTCTACCAACTTAGCCAACCCTAAGGCTTCCATCATTGTGCTTGGACAGAATAGTTTCACCTCAGAGTGAATTGCATCCTTCAGATCACTGACAAAACAACTCCTGAAGAATTCAACAGACAATTCCTATGTGTGATTGGCCAGTTCTTCAAATTCTATCTTATATTCCCTCACAGTGCCTATTTGGCTTTCGTGAGTGCTCTTGTGAAGTTATCAAAAGCACTAGGGCCAAATCATTGCAAAATAAGTTTGCAAAAATCTGTCCATTTTGGTTGGTCATGAGTCTTGATGTACCAATGGAACCATTGAAGGGCTTCATGTTCCAAATGAAAGGATGCAAGTGGTACTTTTTTGACATTAAAAGTATTATGCAGACTGAAATATTATTCTACTCGGTATATCCATCCAGTCGAATCATCACCATTGAAGTGAGGAAAATCAAGCTTTAGCCCACGAAAATTGCTAGAAGAAGAAAACCATTTGTCTACAGAAGATTTTGGCTACCGTCTATTGTTCATGGCTAAATGCTGAAGATTAAGGCCAAGAATTTTTTCATCCAAATCTTGGATTTTGGTGTTGAGGGTTGCAAGTTCATCCTCCATGTTTTTTTCTCTTGCGCGGGTGACAACCATAACCAGGATTTTTTTTTAGTTTTTTGTTTTTTTGGGAATGGGTAGAAAAACAAAAACAAAAACTTTTTTAGTAAAGGAAAATTTGGATTTGGGAAAAACTCTGATGGGTAATTGGGGTTTGACTAGGTTTTGGACACTTTCTGAGGGAAAGGGGAGAAGAAAATGTAGATTTCAGAAGTGGGGTGAAATAATGGGAAAATTTGTCCAAGAGGGACAAAGGAACAAAAATATGAAATGAACATTGTGGCAAAATTTGAAGGCTATTGGGTGAAAATCGAAGAAGTTATGGAAAACCCTAAAAATAGACAAATGTGGGATTTCTAGCTTTGATAAGTGGAATTTGGGATTAGGTCCTCAAGGAAGGAAATATGCAAAATGGAATTTCAGGGGTTCCTGTGAATTTTGAGGGGAAGCAGAGCTAAAGCAAGGAAGATATGACAAAAAAAAAAGAAATTTTTTTACTCTTCCTGGGCGGATTCAATCTGCGATTTGCTGGTTGTCAATAGATATGGGCCCTAGGTATGTTTAGCTTCCTAAAGGTTCAGGGGATTCACTTGGCTACCAATGCTATCTAACGACTTGTGTATTGGGGCAATACCCCTCACTCCACGACTGAGGTAAAACTGATAATCACTTTGCCACAAATGACAGCTCTTGGTTTACCTCACGAATGGGAACTAGTCAATTAGGTAGGGGTCATTGCCCTTTTCATTGGTAGGTCCTCTCAATGGACCAGCTACTTTGGGGTTCCTATGGTACTCCTCACAATGAGTTTTAGGGCTATGCCCAGGCACTTCCCACAGTTAAGAGGATAGGGATTATTCCCTGATCTGAACCTGTAATTGAAGTGAATAATACAGATGCAAAAAAAAGAACTATTGCAATAATCAGAGTGCTTGGAGGCCCTGTGGAAAAACAATTTGGCAGAAATTCTAACCAGTGAGCCCAAGAAAGTACTTTGATACTAGATGAGAGGAACCTCCTGCAACAATATAATAAAAAATGCATGAAATAACAGAAATAATAGAAACACAAAAGGAATTTATTGATCGTAGACCACTTCGAGGGGGCAACCTCCTTTGAGCAAGCTCAATACAATAAATTTATGGATGCCTTCATTGGCCTCAACGTGTACTTGTATACTAAGTCTAATCTAAACAACTATTACTTTCTATGAATGTGGGATAATACAATATACTCACAGGATGACTTACAAAGCATATGCGTCCAAATGTAATACACTGACAAAGTAAAGACAAGGGTTAAACACTGGTTCCTAACAATATCACAACATATACAGGACACAAGGTGAATAACATGCACATGACAAACTCTAGCTAGACCTACTTTCCTCAAAATGGCATGGTCCTCACTACTCAAGGAAGTGTATAAAATCCCTAAAATTTTTAAATTGCATAAAACCTTACACAAAAAAAAGCATATAACCCCTCAAAATTGTAATAAACAGTCGAATACAGTAGCCAAAACATGTCAGATCAGAGTGCAACAAACATCAAAAAACATGAAATTTTAGGCAAAATCAACCCAATAGGGTCACCCCCAGGTGACCCAGATGTTCTGCAGGATCTCCCCTAGGCGACCTTGCTATTTTTCGGGATCTCCCTTGGGTGACCCTGCTGCCAGATAGGATCTCCCCTAGGTGACCTGCCTAACAAAATGGGTGACCCTAGATGGAGATCTCTCAAATAAAAATTGCTCTAAAAACTTCTTTCCTTAGCCAATTTTAGAAAATGAAAGACATATCCTGCTCTAAACGACGAAACAAAGATAATGCAACAAGAAAAGTTGACAAAAACATATCATTTCAAAAGATTTTTCACAAACTTCAAACTAGGGTTTAGAGAAGGGTTGTTCATTGTTTGCATACCTAATTCTCCACGGCTGAAGAAGAGGTTGCCATCTTTGTGATCTCCTCAACGATATCTTTCCAAACGACTGCTCACACGACCAATTCCCTCGCTATTTTGCTCTGATCTCACAATTTGACTTGCTTTGTTTTTCCCTTAGCTTAGTTTCATTTATGCATTTTTAGATTAGTTCTTTTCTTTTATGCATCTCTTTCATGTGTCATTTTGTGTGCATTCATTCCTACAAGTCTAAACTGACAAAAGCAAACAACTAGTCGAACTATCTATGGTAAGTTCGTCATTTCAGTTTTTATTCTTTATTTTGATATATTTAAATGTCAAACTAATACCAGTTATTGCAAGTACAATTGTGGGAAATTGACAATAGGTAAGGCCTAGTTCGTGAATGGTACCTACCTTTCATGTAGACTACTATCCCTGAGGGGGCAAATATGTAAGCACAAAAATCATACACAGCCTCCACGAGGACCCCTATGATGATTTTAATCCTTGTCACATACATGTAAGCATGAAATAATGTCCTCTAAGTAGCAGACCTCTTGATGATGTGTCTTCCTTCTTGCTTTGTGTTATTTCCTCTTCGTCGTTTTCTCTATCTCCCTATTTTTTACGCTTTCTGACACTTTTTGTGACACTTGTCGATTTGCATTTTTTGAGCTTTCGACCCTATTCCTAAGCCTTGTGAGCATCTTGTAGGTAAGTTTTCACCTTTCCCCCATGTTTTTCATTCTCTGCACTCCTTAGAAGCCTTCTAAAGGTCCCCCCTATCCATCTCGCGCTTTCAGTTTTCAGTTTCGTTTAACCAATCCAAATCTCCCCCTATTATTTTTAGATCTCCCTAGGGAGATCCTGCAGGTGCAAGTGGAGATTTGGATTCTTTCACATGATTGACCTATTTCTGGAGGAAGATTACCTCCTTTTCTTCTCTTCTACCATCTCCCTCATGCTGTTCATTAGAAAACCTTGTTTTGTCTGGATCTCCCTGAGTGTCCCAGGGTCGCCCAGGGGCAACCCTACTGATGAAAGGGGAGAACCTATCACATTTCCAGCCACAAAAAAACTTGAGTTTCTCACTCAAATTAGCTTCGTTTTTGCCTATTTTTCTTCTAGTTTGTATGATTTTTTAGGCCTAATACGGAGTTGACTATTTCATGCACCCACACATGCATAATTAACTCCATTTGATATAAAATTAACAACTTAATCTCTCTCATGTATTCTTACTACTCCAATTCTTCTTTAGTGATAAGCTATTATTGATTTATCACTCCATAGTTAGCTTAGTTCACTGGGTAATCAACCTTGTTAACTCCCCAGTCAATCCTAGTTAACTCATCAGTAAAATGAGCTAACTTCTCAATCAATCCCATTCTTCAAACCTATAAATACCCCCTCTTTCAAGTACAAAGGGAGCCAAATTCATTGTGCACACAACTCTTGCTAGTTTTTGCTCTCCAAATCAGCATTCTAATGCTCTCACAAGATGAAGGTGCCTTTTGCTTTATTCATTATTCAACCAAGCATCATTACGATACTTCATTCAACATCATTGTGCTCAACCAAAGCTCTCATTGAGCTCTTTCAAGCTTCAACAAGCTTCTTTTTTCTTCTTTGTGTCATTTTGTCGTCAAGAGGTCTTCTCGCTTCTTCAAAAGGACTCGAGGTTTCCAACATCAACAATTTTTGAGGCTAGTGGAGTCACACAAATCTTCATTCTTTTAGGTTCCTTTATTGCTTTATTCAGTTGATAGTAATTAGAAAACTAAAAATTTCTCTTGGGAATAGTAAATCTTTATTTTTTCCTTGATAGTTAGATCTTGCATGTTAGAATAATTGTTTTCATATTCCTAGATCTAGATTATTTGTAGAAGCAATTTCCCTTCATAGATTAGATTATTTCAAAAAAATAAAAAACTCAAAAACATAGATTAAAATTGCATTAGGAAAAGTCATATTAGCTTGTATTTGTAACAACCATCACAAATTGCTAAAATAAAATAATATTATTCTTATAAAATAGTACAAGTCATCAAGAAAATTTCATTAATATATAATCAAATAAGATTCCATGCATCAGTGAATCAATAAGTGCAATGAAATAGGACCATGCCTTTACAATATGCATCCATGTAGGCTTATACAAGAATTTCACATCAACAATAAACATGAAAACACTCTGCATCTAATCCACTAAACTCAACAGAGAGAGAGAAGTACAATTTATAGGATAACTAATAATCACCTTCAAATTGTTCAGTTACCTACACCATTCATATAATACTTATCTTCATAACTACACAAATCTTTTGACATGAATCTGCACAACTAGATATAAACATTAGTCCCGTAAAATCAATGAACAACATATTAGATATCAATGCACAAAATGATGAACCTACAGGCCCTAAGGGGTCGACCTAATGTCTTAGGGGCTCATCCATGATGGCCTTGCCTACATATGCATGTCGCAGAGACTTCGTAGTTCAGAGTAACTAGTCTTGCAACCATAAGGTTGACTTAGATATTTTAACTCACAAGGGATCTAGTTCATCACATAATATTTTCTAGAGTCAATAAATCAATTAATATACACATCCATATTGTTCCATATGCTGATTAAATCATTCAAGTTCTAAAAAGTGCATGCAACAATTAAATTTATAAATATTCCCTACAGGTAAAATAGGGAAGTTATAACAACAAAAATATTCCAACCATTCTTGGATATTGATATGAAACACACTTCTTTTATATTTCTCTCATCCTCATCTATACTATAATTTAAAGTTTTAGCCTCATTCCTAAATTCTAATCTACATTTATATTATCCAAACACAAGTAAAATATAGCTTAAGGTAATTCATGAAAAGCCTACTAAATTTTCCATTAAATAAGAAAACCTCCAATTCCTAAGAACAATGCACAAGTATCTTAAGAGTTCTATTCTCTCATACATGGCTTAGTTACACATTAAAGATTCTAAGAAAATAATTTACTCTACTTACTTAAATGAGATTCTTATTTTCAATTATTAACCTATATAAATCAATTTCAATTGTTGTCAAAACATTCTAGATGATTGGAAAAATGAATTAATTAAATAGAAATAGCCTTAACATGAAAAACCAATTAGTAGTAAATCTTTCATAACTTTCTTATTTCTTAGTGAAATTCTAAAATTTAAGATATTTTGGAAAGGTACGAATAAGGGGAATAAAACCTAGAAAACAATTAAAAAATTTCTATAAGATGAGGAGGTAGTGTTTATTGCAATCATTCCTTTCCCTTAAATCTCAATTTACCCCAAATTGGATTATAAATCGAGAATGAATTGATTACTCAAAAGTATTTCCTATATTATAATAAATGATAGAAATACTAAAAGATCTTTTATTTGCTTTAATTTTGACATTTCAAATAAAATGCAATCTATATATGTCTGATTTAACAATTGTTTTTATAAACTAAACAACATAAGGATTTAATTTGACCTTCTTGCACTACAAGAATATTCTTGATTCAATCTAATTTTTTTGGATACAACTAAATATATGAAAGATTATCTAATCATACCCATTCCAAGAAGAAAAAAATATGAGAATTCATCTAACACACTTATGTAATGAGAATAATTCATTTCCAACAAAGTAAACTACCAACAAAACCCTAGATTTTCAATCTTTTCTACAGCAGTGGTAAAAATGCAATAGCTTTCAACATACTTAACAAAATTAAAAAGTAAAATGTTTTGAAAAGATGAAAACATGATTCTCAAAACCCAGAAATCATTTTATAAACTAATTCATATGATAAGATTAATTTCATGAGACAACAACAAGTTCTCTTAAAATAATTTTTAGAATAAATAACGGTGATTTTTCAAGGAAATACCTCAAGGATTTAATTGATGAAGAATACATCCAAAAGAATTTGAAGAAAACTCCAAGATTCCTCAATGTGAGAGCTTCCATATCATTCACTTGAGCACTTCATTTCTTTCTTCCTAGGATTCTATTGCCCTCCTCATGAAATTCAAAAAATTTTCATTTAACAAGTCACCGTGGATGTATGTTTTCTTTGCCTCATCAAAATGGTTGTACTTTCCTTCAATAATTCTTCAACATCAGCTATGAACATCCTCTTGATGACCTACAAAAAGTAGAAATAAACCTGGACTCTTCTCTTGATTTCCCCCCTTCTTGAAGACACACTTCCATCTCCTTATAATATATTTTTTTTCCAAGTTTCATATTCTTCTTTTGGGCTCCAATGACTCCTTATATTCCTCTTCTTGCTTGTGGCATTCGTTTCTTCTTTAAGAAATGTGATTCTTGTATTTCCTTTTATTTATTTTCTTGATGACTTGAATTCTCTAAGACTCTTTGAGAGAAGAAGACTCTACCACTTCCAATTTCGTCACCCATTTTCTTGTGCACTAAAAATACATTAAAACAACTCTAAAACATAATTTTTATGAATAAACAAGTACCATACCCATAGGTGATTGACCTATGGTCTTAATTTTTCCAAAAATAATGATAAAATAGCTCTTATTCTCCACAACACACAAGAGAAATCAATTAACTAAACCGTATCAGGACCTTACTACTAAATTCTATTCTCTTTATAACTTATATCATAATTTCATAAACAAAACTAAAATTAGCTCCACTAACTTGAAACTATAAATATCATAATTAATAAATAAAATTAATTATTGAAATTAGAGGTCATGACAACATTTCATATTTCAATTATTAGACTAGGAAAAGCATCTTTATTTCCATAAAGTACTAAAAAAGCACAAAAAATAAGTTTGTATTTCATTTAGCTTTGCATGCATATAGAAACCCTAGAAAAGATAGAAAACTTGCAAACCCTTGATACTATCATGAGGTAAAACACGGTTAAAATGATTCAATCAAACCCTTAATCACATCACAAGGTAAACACAAGTCAAAGCATAACCAAATCCTAGGTCAAAACCCTAAGTCTAGTTAAGGTTAGTCTTCACACATTTACCTCTATCTTGGCTCACGAATATGCTTAAGGGAGAGAGATGAGTGGGTAAGGGCTATCCTCAATGAGATCAAGGAAATCAATCCACGACAACAGTAGGAGACATTTACTTTACCACAATAAGATCCATTTGTCCTCCTATTGATAGAAGAACATAGACATCTCCAAGTACAATGAGAACTCATTCAATGAATTGAGAGACAAGAGGATATAAATGAAAGAAACTGCTTACCCACACAAAGGTGGAAAAGAAGAAACCCCAATAGGAGAAGAGAAACTAGTGACCTTTCGGGTCATAGGGTTATCTCTACAACAACTACTATCGAACGAAACATTCAACTTAGCACACAACAACAAAGGCCACAGAACTTGTTGACCCCTCTCTGTGAAGTCTAGCTCTCCAAAGAGCCAGACCCCCAGCTTGTCCACATCCTCTAGACTGGCTACTTCCATGTGAGTGAGAGTGACATGGCGGATCATCTCATGGCAAGGAGGGAAGGGTTTGTGTACGTGTTGAAATCTGACCCAATAGCCCTAGGCAACTAGAGTCATGATTTTGAGCGTACAGAGATGAAGTAAGTCTCAAAAGACTTATTGATGGGTAGGGGTCCAATATAGGACTCCATCACAATTTAATAACTCTACTAGTAGGTCAAATTGTTCTTGCATGTTGACCTTCACATCTTGTCTCTCTTGAATTCTTTACAAAAATTGGAACAACTCTAGGGGAGTTTGTGGCTCCCTTTGTTCATTAGGAGGGACAAAGCTTATACTTGTCCTGCCATTGGGTTCTGGTCTTAATTCCATGGAATATCTGACATAACTCTTTGGTAGTTTGAATTTGATAGGGTCATTAGTGCCAACTGACACTCTCATCTTCCATTTTGTATGAAAGGTACCTTCACTTTCTTCGTCTTTGTCAGGAAGTCTTTCAACCATTTCGATTCGTACTAAAGGTGCTTCCCACTCTTTGAGTTCATTTGACTGAACTGCGATAGAGGTGGTTGGCTTCTCTTGCGGTTGAGACACCATGAACATCCTATGTAGCATTCCTATCGCATTAGTTGATTCAATGTCAATAGAATGCACCTCCTCCATGGTTGTCAATGGCCGATATGAATCTTCTATTGGTGTGAGAAGTTCGTAAGATTCCATTTCTTCTAGTGTGTCAGGGACACGGGATTCACTTAAAGGTATTAAAGGAGTGTAACTTTCTGTCATGTCTTCCTCTAGATCTAAGAAAGCATGAGGATCAGCATATTTTAAATCTAACATGGTTGTCTCAAACACTGGACCTTCAGTTCTGTGCAATTTCTCTCCTATGCAAGGAAAGAGTTTGTAGGGAGGTTAAAAATTGATCATGAGCACTTCTAGAAGGAATTGGAGAGGTCCATCCTAGTCTATCCATTCCATGATCTTAATTGCCTTTTCCTTGGGAATAATTTCCTTTGGTTTCGATGGTACCACATCCTCTAGATTTTTCATCTCTACTGTGTTTATAGTTTTCTCTAAAGTTTCTATTTGCTTGATGCATATTGACTATGGTGTAGGACTGGGGATGGTCAATTTATTGGTGGGAAGTTCATAATCTATAGGGATGCCTATACATTTATTTGATGTGTTTGACTTCAACATGATAATAGGTTCTGGGTCCCCTTTTGTGACATATACCTTCCCAAGATGTAAGAATTGAGCTTCCTGAAATAACGTTGTGTTGCAAGTATGGGCCTAACCGGTGTTGTCATTGATGTCAACATACCCCTATTGCATTGATGTCAAGGATTGGATGAGTTGTATGCTGAGGATATTAAGAAAATTAGTCCTATCAGAAACATAGAAGATCAGTGAAGATAGTGAAGCTCTATTAAGTGAAGATCCCAACTAGATGAAGATTAGAGAATGCACATCAAAGGGTTTGTAGATATGTGTCTGAAGATGATTCAGTCAAGTTTTGAGAGGTCTGCATGAAAATATGGAGTTATGGCCATAAGAGTAAAACCAGTTCTAGAAATCATTCAGAGGTGATAGAGTGGCGCAAATAGGTCTGGTGAGATCTGAAAATACAACATCATATTCTACAGATCTGGTGGCATGTTTGGGAAGCTAATGTGAATTGACAACTCAATTGGTTTGTGGTTTGGAGGTCCACAAATAATCCTTCTAATGTGACAGTGATGGGCAACTATGTTCTTGTGGTTTTGATGAAGATTCAAATGGTTACAGTAAGTAGAAGTGGTGCAGATGTTCTTGGTGATTCAAGCAAGCTTGTGGGGGTCTCTAGATTGTGTCTAGTTTATGTTGGTGGTCCGCATTGGAGATTGAGCTTTCGATTAAAGATTTACTTTCGAGTGATGGTGTTCTTCCTAATCTTGGCTGACCGGATGATTTGTGCATGTTGCAAATGATGTTGAAGATGTTTTGCAAAGCATGGCATTTTCCTCGAAGAAGATTGAAGTCCCAGCTATGTGTGGCTGATAGTGTAGTGATGCGCATGAAGTTTTTGTAATAAATCAAGTTGTATTTTTGTAATTGCTCTATAATAAAATAAGTATATGTTGTGCCAAATTTAATGATCACTCCAAAGTCGATGCCATGTATAAATAATAGTTGTGAAGTCATTCAAAAGTATCCTAGTGATCATGATGAGAAGGTGGTAGTGAAGAAGAGCAAAAAACAGAGCAGAGATGTTTAAATTAAATGGAACTGACTCAAGCATAGTGAAGATGCTAATCTCCAGTTCAAGTATGTAATACTTATATTCTTATGTAGACAGTGTGTCTCCTGTAGGCAGTGTGCCTCTTGTGAGCAGTTTGATCGGGCAGTGAGCCCTATCTGGCAAGTGTCATTTTATTCATCTTATTCTTTTAACAAAGAATACCATCTTGGGTTAGTCACCCCATGGTTTTTCCCTTAACCAGGTTTTCCATGTTAAATTCTTAGTGTTATATGTGTTGAATTTGTTCCTACTCTTGAATTATTGCATTATTCTTCCATGATTGAATATTTGATATGCTGTTGAAATATAAGAAGGTTTAAAGTGAATAAGGAACAGGATTTTGGTAACAACTGATTCACCCCCCCCTCTTAGTTGTCTATCCTAAATCCAACAATTGGTATTAGAGATAAGTTCCTCTAGAAAAAGCTTAACTGCTTGAGGAGATCCAAGATGTCAACCTACAAGAAGGACAATCCAAGGTTTGATGGAACAAACTTCACTGCCTGGAAGAGCCACATGGAATGTCACTTACAATGCATGGGAGATAAGTATTAGAACATAACCTCAACTAAATATGTTCCCCCAAAGAATGGTCCAACAACTATAGATGAAGTCAGAGATGCAGACAACAATCTTTGAGCTAAAGAAGCCCTACTGAGTGCCTTGTCTGATTCAGAGCTGACAAATGTTATGGGATTGAAGACTGCTTATGAAATCTCGACAAAGCTGGAAAATCTATATGAAGGAGACAAATATGTTAAGTGTGCCAAGCTGTAAAGTCTAAAAGGAAAGTTTGAAAACTTGAAGATGAGTGAAGATGAGAATATCACTTTATATATGTCAAAAGTAAATGAGCTTGTATGTGGCATTAGTTGTGCTGGAGGAATATTGGATGAAGATGAGATTGTTGCCAAAGTTCTCAGATCCTTACCTCCTACTTACAAACACAAAGTTGTTACTATTGAGGAAATCATATCTTTAACAACTATCACAAGGGATCAATTGGTTGGTAAGATATCTACATTTGAGTTGGCTGAGTTTGGTGATGCACTTCCCAAGACTGAATCTGCATTCAAAGCTAGTACCTCTACAAAAGGCAAACAAAGATATGATCTAGGAGAAAGTTCCTCAAGGAAATCATCTTGGTATGATAAAGAAAGGAAAGATCTGGCATAAGATGAGTTAGAAGATGAACAACTTGAAGCCCTTATTGCAAAGAGATTGCCAAGAGGATCTGGTAAGTATGAAGGAAAATTACCTTTTAAATGCTTTGCCTGCAATAAGATTGGTCATTTTGCCTCAAGATGTTCGGAAAGGCTCTCAAGGCCAAATCCTAATAGATCAAGGTTTCAGAAGAAGTGTTACTATGTTCAAGAAGATGATGATGAAGGAGTAATAGATGATGAATCTGAGATAGGAAACAAACCTGGAAGTGACTGTGTGTTTATTGTCATCAAAGAAGAAGATCCAATGCCTATTGAATTTGCCAATCATAAGATGATAGAAAGTGCTTTGGTTGCTCAAGTTAAAGAAAAGGATGAATGGGTTATTGACAGTGGATGTTCTCACTATATGACTGGTGACAAGAGTAAGTTCTTAAGCTTGGAAAGATATGAAGGTGGAGTTGTAAAGTTTGAAGATAATTTTGGTGGTAGAATTAGAGGTAGAGGAACCATTTTTTTTTATGGAAAGAACAAAACCAGTGATGTTTTGTATGTTGAAGGTCTGAAGCATAATCTTCTCAATGTTGGACAGTTGGTGGACAAAGGCTATGATCTTTGATTCAAAAATGGAAAATGCAAGATCTTTGAAAACTTTAGAACTGAGATTGCATACACAGACAAAAGGTAACATCTTCCAATTGGTTGGTATTGGCAAAAGTTGCTTATTTGTTCAAATTGATCAGAGTTGGTGTTGGCATAGGAGAATGTGTCATGTGAATTTTGATAATATCATCAAGATAAGCAACACTCAAGCTATAAGAGATCTTCCAAGACTGGTGAAACCTACTAACAGTTTGTGCAAAGAATGCCAGTTGAGTAAGCAAAATAGAGTCACATTCAAAAGCAAGGAACAATCTTCAACCAGATTGTTAGACTTGGTACACACTAATCTTTGTGGTCCAACAAGAATCAGGAGTCTGCAAGGAGATAGGTATTTCATGTTGTTGATTGATGACCACTCCCGGATGATGTGGGTAACTTTCTTAAAAGAGAAATCTAAAGCACTTGAGAAGTTCAAAATATTCAAGGCTATGGTAGAAAATGAAACTGGCATAAACATAAAATGCCTCAGGTCTGATAGAGGTGGAGAATTCACATCTGATGAGTTCATATCATTTTGTGAGAAACATGGGATAAAGAGATAGTTATCTGCTCCAAGGAATCCACAGTAGAATGGAGTAGTAGAAAGAAAGAACCAGACCATCCAGGAAGCATCTAGGACCATGATGATGGAAGCAAATGTTCCTCAGATCTATTGGAGAGAAGTTGTAAGCACTGTTGTCTATACTCTTAATTGGGTTCAAATCAGAGGCAATACTGGTAAGACTCCTTATGAACTTTGGTTTGGCATCACTCCTACTGTGAAGTATTTCAGAGTCTTTGATAGTATGCTATATCAAAAGAGATGAAGACCTTGGCAAGTTTGATGCTAGAAGTGATGAAGGAATATTCTTAGGATATTCTACCCAAAGCAAAGCATACTGGTGTTATAACAAGAGATTGAGAAATATTGTAGAAAGTATAAATGTGAAGGTTGATGACAGCATGGAAAGACCCTCGAAGTATTATGAGTATGAAGTAGATGATCAGAATGATGTCTCAGACCAAGAAGAACAAGTCCCAACTCTAGTTTAGATTTAGACTAATCTGGAGAATCCTGAAATACAAGAAGAAGAGACAAGTTTGGATGAACCTATCCAAGAATTAGAAGTGCAAGAGAATCCCAAAACTCCCAGGTATGTAAGACTAAACCATTCTGAAGATTAGATCATAGGAGATAGAAGAAAAGGTGTTTAAACAAGAAGAAAAATTGCTCAAGATTCAGTGAAGTATTGTTTGATTTCAAAACTTGAACCAAAAACAGTAAGTGAAGCATGCAATGATGAAAGCTGGGTTAAAGCAATGAAGGAAGAATTGATGCAGATTGAAAAGAATCACACTTGGGATCTTGTTCCTAGACCTAAGGACAAAAATGTGATTGGGACTAAGTGGGTGTTCTGGAATAAACTGAACGAAGAAGGTGAAGTAGTAAGAAACAAAGCCAGATTGGTCTATAAGGGTTATTCTTAAGTAGAAGGAATTGAATTTGAAGAAACTTTTGCTCTGGTGGCAAGAATTGAAGTAGTCAAATTATTTCTTACCTTTGCTAGCTTCAAAGATTTCAAGGTATATCAGATGGATGTCAAGTCTACTTTCCTAAATGGTGATTTGGAAGAAGAGTTATACATTGAGCAACTGGATGGATTTCAATTGTCTGATCATGGAGATGTGGTTTGCAAGTTGAAGAAGGCATTGTATGGACTCAAACAGGCCCCAAGAGCCTGATATGAAAGATTGGACAAACATCTTTTGAAGATTGGTTTCAACAAAGGTACTACTAACAGTAATCTGTATTTTAAGATTGATCATGAAAATATCTTGATTTTTGAAGTATTTGTTGATGATATCATTTTTGGAGGAAAAGATAGTATGTACAAGACTTTTGCGAATCAAATGCAAATTGAATTTGAGATGTCTATGTTTGGGGAAATGAATTTCTTCTTGGGTTTGCAAATCACTCAAACAAAGAAAGGAATCTTCATATCACAGACCAAATATGTGAAAGAATTATTAAAAA
This sequence comes from Cunninghamia lanceolata, assembly GCA_027924645.1. Classification (NCBI taxonomy): domain Eukaryota; kingdom Viridiplantae; phylum Streptophyta; class Pinopsida; order Cupressales; family Cupressaceae; genus Cunninghamia; species Cunninghamia lanceolata. The sequence continues at coordinate 2,125,309 of BSBN01000973.1, read as the reverse complement.
AAATTGGAATGGAAAATTCAAAGGAAATGAATACTCCCATGGAAATCAGATGTAAGATGAGTAAAGATGATGAATCCCTTAAGGCTGATCAGAAAAAATACAGGTCAATGATTGGAGGACTGCTCTACCTTACTCAAACTAGACCTGATATTATGAATGTTGTTGGTATTGTTGCCGAATTCCAAGATAATCCTAGAGAGTCTCATGTCATGGCAATCAAGAGAATTCTTAGATATTTGAAGGGAATAGCTGAATATGGATTATGGTATCCTAAGAATCATGATTTCTCTCTTCATGCATATACAGATGCTGATTGGGCAGGAGATGTGGATGACTGGAAGAGTACCAATGGTGGTACATTCTTTTTGGGAAAAAGATTGGTTTCTTGGCTAAGAAAGAAACAAGAAGCAATATATCTGTCCACTGCAGAAGTAGAGTATATTGTAGTAGTAGGCAGTTGCACTCAAGTATTGTGGATGAAGCAAATGCTAAGAGATATCAGAGTGGAGTATGAAGAACCTATCACAATCTTCTGTGATAATTCAAGTGCAATAAATATATCAAAAAATCTGATGTTGTATTCAAAGACAAAACATATATCCATCAAGTTCCACTTTTTGAGAGAGAAGGTGAACAAGAATGAAGTCAAATTGAAGTTTGTGCCCTCAATGGATCAGATTGCAAACATTTTTACTAAACCTCTACCTAAGGACTCTTTTGAGTATCTTAGGGAAAAGTTAGGGGTTATTACCCCTTCAGTTCTAAATTAAGGTGCACTGATGTGCATCAGTCTGGTGGATCCCAAAGTCATATCTTGTGATCCAGATTGATGTTAAGAGGCTGCTACTCAGGGGGAGTAGTCTGTATGTTTCTAAAGTATGAGAAGTGGTTGCAAGTATGTGCGCTTTGCCATTAATATCAAAGGGGGAGGGAAGACCTGTGAAAAACAAAGTGGTTACTGATCAAAGGGGGAGCAGTAAAGGAAGAGAAGACATGTGAATGGTTGTTGTTGTTGATAGGGGAGCTATGTCAGTCAGTGAGGAAAAGTTCTTATCTTGATGGTTAAAATAATTTTTCACATTATATGTTGCTATCAATGACAAAGGAGGAGATTGTTGCAAGTATGGGCCTAACTGGTGTTGTCATTGATGTCAACATACTCCTGTTGCATTGACGTCAAGGATTGGATGAGTTGTATGCTGAGGATATTGAGAAATTTAGTCCTATCTAAAACAAAGAAGATCAGTGAAGATAGTGAAGCTCTATGAAGTGAAGATCCTAGCTAGATGAAGATTAGAGAATGCACATCAAAGGGTTTGTAGATATGTGTCTGAATATGATTCAGTCAAGTTTTGAGAGGTCCACATGAAAATATGGAGGAGTTATGGCCATAAGAGTAACACTAGTTCTAGCAACTATTTTGAGATGACAAAGTGACACAAATAGGTCTGGTGAGATCTAGAAATACAACATCATATTCTACAGATCTGGTGGCATGTTTGGGAAGCTAATGTGAATTGACAACTCAATTGGTTCATGGTTTGGAGGTCCAAAAACAATCCTTCTAATGTGATAGTGATGGGGAACTATGTTCTTGTGGTTTTGATGAAGATGCGAATGGTTACAATAAGTAGAAGTGGTGCAGATGTTCTTGGTGATTCAAGCAAGCTTGTGGGGGTCTCTAGATTGTGTCTAGTTTTTGCTGGTGATCAGCATTGGAGATTAAGCTCATGATTAAAGATTTACCTTTGGGTGATGGTGTTCTTCCTAATCTTGGCTGACTGGATGATTTGTGCACGTTGCAGATGATCTTGAAGATGTTTTGTGAAGCATGGCATGTTCCTCGAAGAAGATTGAAGTCCTAGCTATGTGTGGCTGATAGTGTAGTGATGCGCATGAAGTTTTTGTAATAAGTCAAGTTGTATTTTTGTAATTGCTCTGTAACAAAATAAGTATATGTTGTGTTGACTTTGATGATCACTCCAAAGTCGATGTCATGTATAAATAAGAGTTGTGAAGTCATTCAAATGTATCCTAGTGATCATGATGAGAAGGTGGTAGTGAAGAGGAGCAAAAAACAAAGTAGAGGGGTTAGACAGTGTACTTCAAATGTAATACTTATATTCTTCTATAGACAGTGTGTCTCCTGTAGGCAGTGTGCCTCTTGTGAGCAGTGTGCTTGGGCTGTGAGCCCTAACTAGCAAGTGCCATTTTATTCATCTTATTCTTTTAACAGAGAATACCATCTTGGGTTAGTCACCCCATGGTTTTTCCCTTAACTGGGTTTTCCATGTTAAATTCTTGGTGTTATATGTGTTGAATTTGTTCCTGCTCTTGAATTATTGCATTATGTTTCCATGATTGAATCTTTGATATGCTGTTGAAATATAAGAAGGTTTAAAGTGAATAAGGAATAGGATTTTGGTAACAACTGATTCATGTCCCCTCTCAGTTGTCCATCCTAAATCCAACACATTGATGGCACTACTTTCATCCTATTGATCCATGGTCTTCCAAGAAGCAAATTATATTCCATGTCTTTGTCTATGATGTAGAATGTGGTAGGAATGGTTTTAGGTCCCAAGGTTATTGGAAGGGTAATCTTACCTATGGTTGTAGCCTTTATATTATCATACCTAGTTAGAGTGTCTCATGAAGCAGTGATATTAGTGTGTCCATAGCCCATCCTCTCTAATAGGGAGAAAGGAATTATGTTAACTACTGCTCCATCATCAACTAAAGTTCCTTTAATGCAAGTGTCATAGATCCACACTTGTAAGTATAACATAGGATCTCCTTTCTTGGTTAGCTCAGCCTTGGAAGGCATTTTCTTTAAATCGAAGAAGAACCCTAGATCTTTGAGTTCTAAATTTGGGGGATTGGTGTTGTAGTCCACATGATCGATTTGCTCACTAGGTGGTGGCGTAATTTGGCTAAGGTATTTTAAACCTATGGCTTTTAGTAATGCTGAGTGATGAGAAGGGGAATTCCAGAGTAAGTCAATCAATGAAATGTGAGAATATGTCTTCTTTAAATCCTCAATGAGCTCATAGGGTTTGATTGGAGTAGGTATTAGTTCTACGATCGAAACGGTACCTTCGTATACTTTGATTTGTTCATTTTTTGTTCTCATGATCTTCCTCTTCTTCTTCATTGTGGAATATTTCAACCAATCCCATCATCCTTATTTCTCCTTTTTGTCCTAGTTGTGGTGGGATACTAGAGTTGTTTCCTTGGATTACCTCATTTTGATTTGATGTCTCGACGTCCTTATGCATGGGAAACAGGTCTTGATAGATTCTCATGTTTGTGTTTTGCAGAGCTATTGGAGCTTGGTTTTTTCTTGTGTCCTTGTTATCTAGTGTGACCTCCTGTGGGCTCAATAACATCTCTATGAACAAACGTTACTGGTCTTTTGGTAGCCTTGCTATGAATATGTTATATTCTCTACAAGATTCTATATTGTGCCCCCTTGTTCTATGAAAAGAATAAAATTGATTCAACTCGTATGGGGGTCTTTCATATCTTCCATCATTTCCATTCCCATTTCCATTGTGGTTCTAATTTTGGTAATTGTCCCTAGGGTAGTACCCATTGTTTCTAGGTCAGTCTATGGCATTTACATTAGGAGGATAGTAATCTCTCCCATTGTAATCATCTCTTATTTTCTTGATTGGGGGTTGATCTATTACCCCGTCTGTGGTTGCATTTCTGTTGTTCTTAAGAATTTTGACCACAGGAGTGTTGTTCCCTATGTCTTCTTTTTTTAACATTTTGTTTGACCCATAGACCTTTTTACCACTATCAATGGTGACTTGATCAATCCTCAAAGCACTTTCTAATGCTTCTTCATAGGATTTGTATGGCAATTTTTGAACGTCTGCTCTCATATCCTTGTTCAAGGTGTGTAAGAAAAGGTCACATAGTTCACAGTGATCCATATTTGGGGCACTAGTCAAGGAGTATAGGACTTGTCTCCATCAAGTGACAAAGTGGGCTACGGATTCATTTGGCTCCTATTTCATTGTAAGGAATTCTCGGATCCTTGTTTTAATGATTTTGTTCATGTCAAATGCCATGATGAACTCTCTAATTAGCTATCTAAATGAGTGAATTGAAGCTTCTTGTAAGTGATAGTACCAATCCAGGGCTATGCCTTCAAGTGTTTTCAGAAATATTTTTGCTACAACCCCATCCCAAGGGAGGAGTTCTTTTATCACCATGGTGTAGGCTTTAATGTGGGAGTTTGGATCTTCTTCCCCTTTGAACTTTGAGAGATCTGGCACTGGGCAAGGTAGCTGCATGCTTCTTATGTTTTGATCAAGAGGCTCTTTCAAATACTTGAGATATGTTTTGAGGAAGGTACTTTGTAATTGAGGTGTAGTTAAAAACAATCCAGCTGGGGGGTGTTGATATCCTATCGTTTGGTTTGCAAGATTTCCTAGTGTGTTTTGAATGTTTTAAATGGGAGGATTCCTATTTTGGCATATGTCATTGCTTGGGTTCCTTGAATAATAGTTGAGGTAGGGGGGAGGTTGATATACCCCCTGGTCTTGTTCAATTTGATTATCATCGGTGGGACTTTTGCCTTCTTTCAGGAGCTATTTGTTCTACTTCTAGCATTGTAATCCTTTGCACTAGAGTTGTAATTAAATCTGTAGGTGTGGTAGTTCTAGGTCTTTCTTCATTCCTTGGATGGTCTCTCCAAGTGTTGGTATGATATTATGCTTCTTCTTGTGCATCATTTTCTCTTTGTTCTTCTTGCAAGGCAATTCTTAGGGCTTCTTGTGTGTCTTTTGCCTCTTGCAAGTGTTTTTCTAGTCTTTTTACCTCCTCATCAAGATGAGTACTTGAGGTGCTTGTCAAAGGTTGATCATTTGTATGGATTTCTAACCTAATTCTCCTAGCTTTATGAGGCATATTATGTATGGCTGGATTGTGTTCCCAAGCTAGGTTGTTGAAAGATAGATAATACCTGGATTCTCTTTGATCTCTTTGATCTTGTTCATAATCAAAGTCTTCACAGTCATAATAGTTTGTGATGGGTGCATCCAGATGGGGAGGCATGTATCTATCAAAAGAGGGAGTCTTTGGTTCCCTTGAAGGGATTCTCCCTTGGTTTAGATCAGGCTCTGTCATATTCAGGGGTGCCATAGACACCACAGAATAAATGGAGCGAGCGATAGTGAAGGTGATGGAAGCAGAAGCGATGGAAGAGGCTATGAAGAATAGTGTGAGAATGTTTTGAAGATTTTACTAAATGTTTTTGAAGCATTGAATGGGAATGCAAACAAAAAACCCAAAAGTTTCTACAATTCACATCGGGTTCACCAAAATATGTATGCTCAAAATTGCGACCTCGGTTGCCTGGGGCTGTCAGGTTAGATTTCGGCATGCACAGTATGGACCCTTCCCTCCTTGGCATAGGGCGATCTACCACGTCACTCTCCTTCTCATGGAAGTAGCCAATCGAAAGGAGGTGAGACATGGTGGGGGTCTAGCTTGTTGGAGAGCTGGACTTCGCAGAGGGGTTGACAAGTTCTGTGGCCTTTGTTGTTGTGTGCTAAGTTGAATGTTTCGTTTGATGGCAATTGTTGTAGAGATAACCCTATGACCCGAAGGGTCACTAGTTTCTCTTCTCCTATTGGTGTTTCTTCTATTCCACCTTTATGTGGGTAAGTGGTTACTTTCATTTATGTCCTCTTGTCTTTCAATTCGTTGAATGAGTTCGCGTTGTATTTGAAGTTGTTTATGTTCTTCTATCAATAGGAGGATAAATGGATCTTGTTGTGGTAAAGTAAGTGTCTCTTGTTGTTGTCATGGATTGATTTCCTTAATCTTTTTGAGGACTATCCTTACCCACTCACCTCTTACTCCTAGGCACATTCATGAGCCAAGATAGAGATAAATGTGTAATGAGCAACCTTAACTAGATTTAGGGTTTTGACCTAGGGTTTAGTTGACCTAGGGTTTGGTTATGCTTTGACTTGTGTTTACCTTGTGATGTGATCAAGGGTTTAATTGAATCATTTTAACCATTATTTACCTCATGATAGTATCAAGGGTTTGTAAGTTATCTATCTTTTCTAGGGATTCTATATGCAAGAAAAGATAAATGAAATGCAAATTTGTTTTTTTGTACTTTTTTAGTATTTTGGAATGAAAAGTATTTTTTAATCTATGAAAGGAAATATGAGTGCAACTAGATTGATATTAACCTAATGCAATTACTCTATATTTTTTTGGATTTTTAATTTTTTGAAACAACTAATCTAGAAAAGGAAAATTGCAAGTAAACAAATTTAATCTAAGAATGCAAACTATCTCTAAGATGCTAGATCTATCAAGGATAAAGTAATGAATTACTATTCCAAAGAGCAGTTTTGATTTTCTAATTACTATCAATTGAATAAAACAATAGAGGAACCTAAAAGAATGGAGATTTGTGTGACTCCACTACCCTCAAAAATCCTTGGTGTTGGCAATGTCGAATCCTCTTGAAGCAACAGGAAGACCTCTTGACGACAAGATGACACAAAGAAGCAAAAGAAGCTTGTTGAAGCTTGAAAGAGCCCAATGAGATATTTTGATGAGCACAATGGCATTGATTGAAGCAGTGTAATGATTCTTGATTGAATGATGAATAAAAGAAAAGGCACCTTCATCTTATGAGAGCATTATAATACTAATTTGGAGAGCAAAAACTTAGCAAGAGTTGTGTGCACAATGAATTTGCCTCCCTTTGTACTTGAGGGAGGGGGTATTTATAGGTTTGAAGAAGGGATGAGAGGTTGAATTGATTGAGAAGTTAACTCAATTGATTGATGAGTTAACAAGGATTGATTAGGGAGTGAACTAAGTTGATTACCCAGTAAACTCAACTAAGGAGTGATAAATCAATAATAGCTTATCACTGAAGAAAGATTGGAGTTGGAAGGATGCATAAGATTGATTGAGTTATTAATTTTAGATCAAATGGAGTTAATTATTCATGTGTGGGTGTATGAAATAGTCAACTCCATATTAGGAATCAAAAATCATGCAAACTAGAAGAATAATAGGCAAAAATGAAGCTTTTTTTAGTGAGAAACTCAAGTTTTTCCACAGATGGAAACATGATAGGATCACCCCTTTTTCTAGTAGGGCCACTCCTAGGCAACCCTGGGTCACCCTTGGGAGATCTTGGGTCACCCGGGGAGATCTAGACAGAAAACCTGGTTTTTAGAGGAACAACATGATAAGAGATGGTAGTGAAGAGAAAGGAAGGTGTTCTACCTCCAGAAACAGGTCAATCATGTGCAAGAATTCAAATCTCCACTTGCACCACAGGATCTCCCAAGGGAGATCTAGAAATAATAGGGGGAGATTTGGATTGGTTGAGTGAAACTGAAAATTGAAAGTTGGAGATGGATAGGGGGACCTCTAGAAGGCTTATAGGGGGTGGAGAGGATGAAAAACATATGGGAAGGGTGAAAACTCACCTACAAGATGCTCACAAGGCTTAGGAGTAGGGTTGAAAGCTTAGAAAATGTAAATCGACAAGTGTCGTGAAAGTGTCGAAAACAAAGAGAGAGAAAATGACAGAGGAAACTGTTGGAAATAGGACAGACAATGAAGAGGGGGGTGAATCAGTTGTCTCAAAAATTTGTTTTCTTAAACACTTAAATCCTTCTTGTGTTTCAACAGCATAATAATAATTCAATCATGGAAGGGTGCTGGCAAGAAGTTGAGTCCACTTTTTGGCCAAAAAGTGGAAGTGTTTTCCCTAATTTTTAGAATTTGTCACATTTGACCTCAAAATTTGAAACACTTAGAGATGGAATCTTGAAAAAAGTCACTAACAATAAAATGTAGTACTCGGAGTCTATTTTCTAAATATATAATTTATTTTAATACCCAGATAATACAAATTGATTTTCAATAGGCGTTTCTAAAAACCAATGTTTAAAAGTCACTTTTTTTTTACTATACCATGCATGTGTACGTCATCCATATTTTGACCTAAATAATCATATTTTCTAAATCCTTTTGGAAAAAGATTTGCAACTCACTTAAGCATGTTTTCCATATTTTTTTGTAATTTTCTATTGAATATTTTTTTTGTTAATTTTTTATTGGCCATATTTGGTGTTTTGAAAAATTGTCATGTACGTCACGCATAAGATGACCTAAACTTATCATTTTTTGAATTTTCTTTTTTTCAAATTGAAAATAATTATCTGAAGTACGTTTTCATAAAAAAAAATTTTCAAAAAAATATTTTAATAAAAAGTTATTAAAATACTAAAAAACCCTAATAATTCAAGTTTATGGACTTGTTTCATTAAAAATTAATTGAAAAATAGAAAAAATAATCCAATTGTAAAAAGAATTATATATTTTGAATCTACACTGTCTCATCTATAATGGGTTTTAATTTTATCAAAAACTTCTTTTAAAAAAGTCGTTAGCCATATTGCCAAAGTCCATTTCTTCAAAAAAATTGAAGCTTTTTGTTTAAAAAATAAATAATAAATACAAAAATATGTCCAAAACTAAAAAAAAGTTATATTTTTTAAAACTAGACATTGTCATCTTAAATGGGTTTTAATTTCATCAAAAAATTCTAAAAAAAACTTTGTCAACCATATTGCCAAAATCCATCATTTCTAAAAATATTTTGTACTAAGGCTTGCACTAAAAGTGGACCCAACTTCTTGCACTTACTCGGAAGCACAATTGAATAATTCAAGAGCAGAAACATATTAACACATATGACACCTAGATTTTAACGTAGAAAACTTAGTTAATGGAAAAACCATGGGGTGACTAACTCAAGATTGTATCCTCTATTAAAAGAATAAGAAGAACAAAATGGCACATGCCAATTAGGGCTCACTGCCCAATCACACTACTCACAAGAGGCCCACTACCTACAGGAGACACACTATCTACAAAATAATATAAATATTACATACTTGAAGTGGAGATTAGCATCTTCACCATGCTTGAGACAGTTCCATTTAAGCTCAACACTTCTACTCTGCTTTTCACTCTTCTCCTCTCTACCACTCTCTCCTCTTCATCAAGGATACTTTGAAATGACTTTACAAAACTTATTTATACAAGACATCAACTTTGGGATAAACATCTAAGTGGGCACAACACATACTTCATTTTATTACAGAGCAATTACACAAATACAACTTGACTTATTACCAAACTTCATGCGTATCACCGTACTGTCGGCCACACATATCTGGGACTTCAATCTTCTTTGAGGATCATGCCATGCTTCACATAACATCTTCAAGATCATCCACAAGATGTGTAAAACATCTGGTCAGCCATGATTAGGGACAACACCATCACCCAAGAGTATATCTTCAATTACGAGCTCAATCTTCAATGTGGACTGCCAACATGAATTGGACACAGTCTAGAGACTCCCACAAACTTGTCTAAATCACCAAGAGCATCCACACCACTTTTACTTACTAAAATCATTTGCATCTTCATTTGGAACCTCAAGAACACAGTCTGTCATCACTGTCACATTAGAATAAATGCTTGTGGACCTCCAGACCACTAACCAATTGAGTTGTCAATTCACATGAGCTTCCTCAACATTCCACCAAATCTGCAGAACAAGATATTACATTTCTGAATCTCACTAGACCTATTTGTGTCACTCTGTCACCTCTGAATAGCTGCTAGAACCAGTTTTACTCATATGGCCATAACTTCTTCAAATCTTCATGCAGACCTCTCAAATCTTGACTAAATCATCTTTAGACACATATCTACAAACCATTTGATACGTGTTCTCTGATATTCAACTAGCTGGGATTTTCACTTCATAGAGCTTCACTGTCTTCACTATTATTCTCTATTTCTGATAGGACTAATTTTCTCAATATCCTCAGCACACAACTCATCCAATCATTGACATCAATGCAACAAGAGTATGTTGACATCAATGACAACACCAGTTAGGCCCATACTTGCAACAATCTCCCCCTTTGTCATTGATGGCAACATATGATGTGAAAAACTATTTTAACCATCAAGACAAGAACTTCTCCTCACTAACTCACATAGCTCCCCTATCAACAGCGATCATTGATATGTCTTCCCTTTCCTTATTGCTCCCTTTTTGATCAGCAACCACTTTAGTTTTTCACATGTCTTCTCTCCCCCTTTGACATAAATGGCAAAGGGCACATACTTGCATCAATCAGAATCATACAAACTGCTCCCCTTGAGTAGTAGCTTCCTATCATCAATTTGGACCACAAGATATGACTGTGAGATCCACTAGACTGATGCACATTAGAGCACCTTAATTCAGAACCGGAGGGGTAATAACCCCTAACTTCTCCCTGAGATACTCAAAAGAGTCCTTAGGTAGAGGTTTAGTAAAAAAATTTGCAATCTAATCCTTTGAGGGTACAAACTCTAGCTTGACTTCATTCTTGTTCACCTCCTCTCTCAAAAAGTGAGACTTGATGGATATATGTTTTGTCTTTGAATGGAACACTGGATTTTTTGATATATTTATTGCACTTGAGTTATCATAGAAGATTGTGATAGGTTCCTCATACTCTACTCTGATGTCTCTTAACATTTTCTTCATCCACAATACTTGAGTGTAATTACCTGCTGTTGCAATATATTTAGCTTCTGCAGTGGATAGAGATATTGCCTCTTGTTTCTTGCTTAACCAAGAAACCATTCTTTTCCCCAAAAAGAATGCACCACCATTGGTACTCTTCCAGTCATCCACATCTGTATATGCATGAAGAGAGAAATCATGATCCTTAGGATACCATAAACCATACTCAACTGTTCCCTTTAGATATCTGAGAATTCTCTTGATTTCCATGACATGAGATTCTCTGGGATCAGCTTGGAATCTGGCAACAAGACCAACAACATTCATAATATCAGGTCTAGTTTGAGTAAGATACAGTAGTCCTCCAATCATTGACCTGTACTTTTTCTGATCAGCCTTAGGAGATTCATCATCTTTGCTTAGTTTACATCTAGTTGCCATGGGAGTATTCATTGGTTTTGAATCTTCCATCCCAAATTTCTTCAACAATTCTTTCACATATTTGATATGTAATATGAAGATTCCTTTCTTTATTTGAGTAATTTGTAGACCCAAGAAGAAATTCATTTCCCTAAACATAGACATCTCAAATTCACTTTTCATTTGATTTGTAAAAGTCTTGCACATACTATCTCTTCCTCCAAAAATGATATCATCAACAAATACTTCAACAATCAAGATATTTTCATGATCAATTTTGAAGTACAAGTTACTGTCAATAGTACCTTGTTGAAAAGAATTTTCAAAAGATGTTTATCTAATCTTTCATACTAGGCCCTTGGGGCTTGTTTGAGTCCATATAGTGCTTTTTTCAACTTGAAGACTATATCACCATGATCAGACAACTAAAATCCATTTGGTTGCTCAATATATACTTCTTCTTCCAAGTCACCATTCATGAAGGCAGACTTGACATCCATCTAATATTAAACACATCAAATTTCCACTGTCCATAATAATGTGTAATCAAGCTTCTGGTTTAAACTGATGTAAAAATTTATGACACAGTTTAAACCAGAAGCGTGATTACACATCCATCTAATATACTTTGAAATCCTTGAAGGCAATAAAAGCAAGAAATAATCCGACTGCTTCAATTCTTACTACTAGAGCAAAACTTTCTTCAAAGTCAATTCCTTCTACTTGTGAATAACCCTTATAGACCAATCTGGCTTTGTTTCTAACTACTTCACCATCTTCATTCAGTTTATTCTAAAAGACCTACTTGATCCCAATCACAATTTTGTTTCTAGGTCTGGGAAAAAGATCCCAAGTGTGATTTTCTCAATTTGCATCAACTCTTCCTTCATTGCTTTAGTCTAGCTTTCATCGTTGCATACTTCACTTACCATTTTTGGTTTAATCTTTGAAATCAGACAATACTTTTCTTAGTCTTGAGCAACCTTTTTTCTTGTTTGAACACATTTTCTTCTATCACCTATGATCTGGTCTTTAGAATGATTTAGTCTTACATACATGGGAGTCTTGGGAATTTCTTGCACTACTGTATCTTGGATAGGTTCACTCAAACTTATCTCTTCTTCCTGTATTCCAGGATTCTTTGGATCAGTTTAGATCTAAATTTCAGAAGGAGCTTGAACTTCTTGGACCAAAACATCATTCTGATCATCTTCTTCATATTCATAAAACATTGAGGGTTTTTCAATGCCTTCATCAACCTTCACATTTGTACTTTCTACAATCTTTCTCAACCTCTTGTTATAACACCAGTATGCTTTGCTTTGAGTAGAATACCTCAAGAATATTCCTTCATCACTTCTAGCATCAAATTTGCCAAGGTCTTCATCTCTTTTAATGTAACATTTACTACCAAAGACTTTGAAATACTTTATAGTGGGAGTGATGCCAAACCAAAGTTCATAAGGGGTCTTACCAGTGTTACTTCTGATTTGTACTCGATTAAGAGTATAGAAGTAGTGCTTACAACTTCTCTCTAGTAGATCTGAGGAACATTTGCCTCCATCATCATGGTTCTAGATGCTTCCTGGATGGTCTGGTTCTTTATCTCCACTACTCCATTCTGTTGTGGAGTCCTTGGAGTAGATAACTATCTTTTTATCCCATGTTTCTCACAGAATTATATGAACTCTCCGGATGTGAATTCTCCACCTCTATCAGACCTAAGACATTTTATGTTTAACATGGTTTCATTTTCTACCATAGCCTTGAATATTTTGAATTTCTCAAGAGCCTCGAATTTCTCTTTTAGGAAAGTCACCCACATCATCTAGGAATGGTCATCAATTAGTGGCATGAAATATCTATCACCTTGCAAACTCCTGATTCTTGCCGGTCCACATAGATCAGTATGTACTAAGTCCAATAATCCGGTAGAAGATTGTTCCTTACTTTTGAATGTGACTCTTCTCTGCTTACCCAATTGACATTCTTTCCACAAATTGTTAGTAGGTTTCACCAGTCTTGGAAGATCTCTTACAGCTTAAGTATTGCTTATCTTGATGATGTTATCAAAATTTACATGACACATTCTTCTATGCCACAACCAACTCTAATCAATCTGAACAAATAAACAATTTTTGCCAGTACCAACTAAGTGGAAGATGTTACCTTTTGTTTGAGTACCGGATGCAATCTCTGTTCTAGAACCTTCAAAGATTTTACATTTTCTATTTTTGAATAAGAGATCATAGCCTTTGTCCACTAATTGCCCAACACTAAGAAGATTGTGCTTCAGGCCTTCAACATACAGTACATCACTGGTTTTATTCTTTCCATCAAAAGAAATAGTTCCTCTTCCTCTGATTCTGCCAACAGAATTATCACCAAATTTTACAACTCCTCCTTCATATCTTTCCAGATCTATGAACTTATTTTTGTCACTAGTCATATGGTGGGAGCATCCATTATCAATGACCCATTCACCCTTTTCTTCAACTTGAGCAGCCAAAGCTCTTTCTACCTTTTTATGATTGACAGATTCAGTGGGCATTGGATCTTCTTCCTTGATGGCAATAAACACCTAGTCACTTCTAGATTTGTTTCCTATCTTTGATTCATCATCTATTACTCCTTCATCATCATCATCTTCATGAATGTAGTAACATTTCTTTTAGAATCTTGATCTATTTGGATTTGTCTTTGAAAATCTTTCTGGACACCTTGAGGCAAAATGACCAATCTTGTTGCAGTTAAAACATTTGAAGGGCAATTTTCCTTCATACTTACCAGATCCTCTTGGCAGTCTTTTTGTAATAAGGGCTTCAAGTTGAGCAACTTCTACCTCATCTTCTTCCAGATCTTTTCTTTCTTTTTCATACCATAGTTTCTTTGAGGAGTTCTCTCCTGGATCATATCTTTGTTTACCTTTTACAGAGGCACTAGCTTTGAATGCAGATTCAATCTTGGGGTTGCATCTCCAAACTCATCCAATTCAAATGCAACCAATTTTCCAACCAATTGATCTCTTGTGATATTTGATAAAGATCTGAATTCTTCAATAGTAGCAACCTTATGTTTGTAAGAAAGAGGTAGGGATCTAAGAACTTTGGCAACAATCTCATCTTCATCCAAGGTTCCACCAGCACACCTAATGCCACAAACAAGCTCATTTACTTTTGTCATAAATGTAGTGATATTCTCATCTTCATTCATCTTCAGGTTTTTGAATTTTCCTTTCAGACTCTGTAGCTTGGCACATTTGACATATTTGTCTCCTTCATGCAGAAGTTCCAGCTTTACCCAAATCTCATATGCGGTTTTTAAATCCATAACATTTGTCAGTTCTGAATCAGATAAGGCACTTAGTAAGGCTTCTTTAGCTCAAAGATTATCTTCAGCATCTTTGATTTCATCTACATTTGTCAGACCATTCTTTGGAGGAACATACTTCTTTGAAGTTATGGTCCAATATTGCATTCCCATGCATTGCAAGTGACATTCCATGCGGCTTTTCTAAAGAGTGTAATTAGTTCCATCAAATCGTAGGCTATCCTTCTTGTAGGATGACATCCTAGACTTCCTCAAGCGATTAAGCTCTTTTAGAGGAACTTAGCTCTGATACCAATTGTTGGAAATAGAACAGACAACTGAGAGGGGGGGTGAATCAGTTGTCTCAAAACTTTCTTTTCTTAAACACTTAAATCCTTCTTGTGTTTCAACAGCATAATAATAATTCAATCATGGAAGCACAATGCAATAATTCAAGAGTAAAAACATATTAACACATATGACACCTAGATTTTAACGTGGAAAACCTGGTTAAGGGAAAAACCATGGGGTGACTAACCCAAAATTTTATGCTCTGTTAAAAGAATAAGAAGAACAAAATGGCACATACCAATTAGGGCTCACTGCCCAAGCACACTACTCACAAGAGGCCCACTGCCTACAGGAGACACACTGTTTACAGAATAATATAAATATTACATACTTGAACTAGAGATTAGCATCTTCACCATGCTTGAGATAGTTCCATTTAAGATTAACACTTCTGCTCTACTTTTTGCTCTTCTCCTCTCTACCACTCTCTCATCTTCATCAAGGATACTTTGAAATGACTTTACAAAACTTATTTATACAAGACATCGACTTTGGGATAAACATCCAAGTCAGCACAACACATACTTCATTTTATTATAGAGCAATTACACAAATACAACTTGACTTATTACAAAACTTCATGCGTATCACCATACTGTCAGCCACACATATCTGGGACTTCAATCTTCTTTGAGGATCATGCCATGCTTCGCATAACATCTTCAAGATCATCCACAAGATGTGTAAAACATCTGGCTAGCCATGATTAGGGAGAACACCATCACCTGAGAGTAAATCTTCAATTACAAGCTCAATCTTCAATGCAAACTACCAACACGAACTGGTCATAGTCTAGAGACTCCCACAAACTTGCCTGAATCACCAAGAGCATCCACACCACTTTTGCTTATTGAAATCATTTGCATCTTCATCTGGAACCTCAAGAACATAGTCTATCATCATTGTCACATTAGAATAAATGCTTGTAGACCTCCAGACCATGAGCCAATTGAGTTGGCAATTCACATTAGCTTCCTAAACATTCCACCAAATCTACAAAATAGGATATTGCATTTCAGGATCTCACCGGACCTATTTGTGTCACTTTGTCACCTCTAAATAGCTGCCAGAACTAGTTTTACTCATATGGCTATAACTTCTTCAAATTGTCATGCGGACCTCTCAAATCTTGATTAGATCATCTTTAGACACATATCTACAAGCCCTTTGATACACATTCTCTGATATTCAACTAGCTGAGATTTTCACTTCATAGAGCTTCACTGTTCTTCTCTATTTCTGATAGAACTAATTTTCTTAATATCCTAAACACATAGGTCATCCAATCCTTGAAATAAATGCAACAGGAGTATGTTGACATCAATGACAACACCGGTTAGGCTCATACTTGCAATAGAAACAACACAAGACAAGGAAGAAGACACATCATCAAGAGGTTTGCTACTTAGAGGACATTATTTCATGCTTACATGTATGTGAAAATGATTAAAATCATCATAGGGGTCTTCGAGGAGGTTGTGCATGATTTTTGTGCTTACAGACATTGGGGGCAACTCCTTAGGGAAGTCCTCACCAAACTGTTGTAAGACATGCTCAATGTGGTGAGCCTTGACTTAACCATTATGATCTGAAACCTTGGATATCCCATGACAGTACTCTTGCATCTCATCATCTTGAGCCCAAGATCCCTCCATATCAAGATAAGGATCAAATTTCATATCCTCATCCATAAGAGTAGCCACTGTAGACACCCTAAAATGACCAACTTGTCATGCTACTTGCATTTCATAATCTGTCTAATCACCTGCATTGCAAACGTTAATTAAATAATCTAATTATTTAATTAATTATCATCAAATTCTTCTAAATCTCCTAAATTCAACATTAATTAAATAAATCCTCGTTATTTAATTAATTAAATTAAATTCCTCTATATTCTTCTACAATTAAATAATTTTAATTATTTAATTAGATCATTATCCTCCTTCCAAAATTCACATCCACATTAATTAAATATATCCCATTATTTAATTAATTCAACAAATTCCCTTTTATCTAAAATTAAATAATTCTTAAATTATTTAATTAAATCAAATCTGTTCTTCCAAAATCATGCATAACAATTAAATAAATTTATTTATTTAATTTGCTTTCAAATCTTCTAAATTAAATAATTCTATTTATTTAATTATTTCTTCCAAAATATCTTCTCTAAATTTAAATAAATCAATTATTTATTTAAATTACTTTTTCTTCTAATTTGAGTTATCTCTAAAATAACTCAAGCTTTTTTGCTCATCAATTAAATATTTCTATATTTAATAAAGCAAAAAATCTTCTATTCTCATGCAAATCTCTTCTTCTTGTTTTAAATCACTTAACTAATTGCTTTATTCTTTAATTGATCTATCTCTTCAGTTAACTCATTCTTCTATTCTTGATAACTCCTCTCATGCAAAAGCAAGCAAGACATGTGTCTTCTTCTTATTCGTTGCACATTCCTCAACTTATCTCCTTCGTTGATTCTTCTGAATTCTCTGGACCGTTGATCGATCTTTCTTGAAACCTATATAAACCCCCCTCATCTCCTTCATTGAGCCTCTCTCTTCGATTGTATTCTCAGGCATACTTAATAGAGCTTCGAGCATACAAAACGCGTCGATTGAGCACTATAACGATCTTTTGACATTGATCTCTTGAGCACATACTTGCTTGTTGCAGCCATGGCTTTGCAACTACATTGAGCAATCCACATTCAATCCAAAGGAAACAACACAGATTTCGGTAAAAGTCTTTAATGCATTGAGTGATTATTTATGGCTTTTATTTAAATTGGTTTCCTTTATGTTACTGGGTTCTTTGGTTTTATTTAGTTTAGATTTAATCGATTTTCCATATACACATTCTGGCACGCCCGGTGGGACCCACTAATCCCTTGGTTTCTTTGAGAAATTTGTTTTTTTTTTAAGACACAGTACGGCACGGTGCTTACGGCACTTCACAGTGCTTCTGGCAGTATATTACAGCGCTTTTGCAGGAACAGTTCAGTGCCCTTGGCAGCACGGCCGCGCTTCTGGTAGCACAGAGAAGCGCTATCGGTAGCACAGAGAAGCGCTATCGGTAGCACAGAGAAGCGCTACTGGCGGTGTTATTAGGCGCTTTTGATTAAAATTAGGTTTTTGACTTCATTCGGGGTTTTGCAGTGATTTCTCATTTCAGATCTGTCGTTTTGTCGGACAAGTTGTTATATTTGTCTTTCAGAACCTGATTTTTGATATCTCCTAAGCTGATTTATTTAGGAATATCCTTGTTTCTGGTGCTAATCTATTGGTCTGATCCACTTTTCTGAGTTTCCAGATTACACAACCCAGATCTATCAGATATCATCATTCAGATAATAGGTCCACCATGAAAAGTTATCTTGACTTGGTTATTGTTAACAAAACTAATATTTTCTGTATCTGAGACAGAACAGCGCATTTGGCCACACAGTATCGCGCTCTTGGTTACACAGTGAAGTGCTCCTGGATATTTTACAACGCTTTTGTTATTATCGTTACACGCTTTTGGTATTTATTGCAGCGCTTTTGGAATGACAGTGAAGCGCTTCTGGTTATTGTTCAACGCTACTGGCTATATCCTCTGACGCTTCTGGTCTGCATTACAGCGCTCCTGGAACACAGTAGGTCACTTCTGGTAATGTTGTTCAGCGCTTTTGGTCAAAGTTGATTTATTTTTGCTAACTTGTGAATTTTTGGTGGAACTAACAGAATTGTTGCAGCTTCTTATTACTCACACAGAGCCAATAGGTGTTTTTAACATGTTTATGCAGGACGAGCGTTGAAGACCCTTTTGTTTTACCTTACTAAGTCTTAGAAACACATTGCATGCTTAAAAGGAGTAATTGAACAAATCTTTTTTGCAAATCTAAGTCTTAGGAACATACTGATTTTCTTAAGGGACAATGGACATGTATGAACAAACACCTCAATTTTCTAAAGGACAATGGACATGAATGCCAAACACTTCATTTCATAAGGGACAATTTACAACTACAATCGTGTGTGTGCATACCTTAGTTGCACCTTATTTTTCTTATAACGGGACAATTGAACCATTGTTTGACGTGCTTGATTTTACATTTTTTGTACTTCCTTTAGAAGGGCCTGCTTTTGGATTGCGTTTCATCCAAAAGGGACGACCCTAAGCGGAGTTTTCCTTTGAACCGCTATATAAAAGGGATAAGGCGAAAGCCAAGTCCTAACCGACGTCAGCCTTACCTTGTGATGCCAAACTGACAAGAGGTGTACTAGCCCTTTGTGGAAACGATTTTCACATTGAGCGAAGTGTTTGAAACTCTTAGTAGGATTGGTTAAAGCTTTTAGTAGCTTGTCGCATTGCTCGTAAGGCGTTGGTCCCTCAAAGTCACTAAGAACCAATTTAGTTAGAGACTACCCGACCTACCTCCGAACATTGCGGTAATCATCAGTGCAAGGGAAATCGATTTAAACCCTTAAGACACTCACCATTGGCTCCCTTGAGAAGAGATAGTATTCCCTTGGACATAAAGCTCTTGTGACCTACTTGAGCTTTCCAAGGGGAGGGTGAGATATCCCTACCTATCGTCTCTCGCAAAGATACTAAATATCCGACACCTTTATGGAATGATATTTTTATCGACGGAGTATTAAGCTGTGAGCTGATCTACTGCAATGAAACCTTGTCTCTAGGGATAAAAAGTGCTTGTTATTGATTGCAACTGTATTAGACTTGTGGAAACATTGGGCTTGTTTGGAGCCTTGAACATACACTATCTGTTGTGTCAGTCCTTGTGCTTTTTTTTGACCACTTGTTTGCTGTGTTTTCTCTTGCCAAACCAATCCAATCAGAAACAAAAAAATCTTGCCTTTGAAAAACATTAGACACTACTTCAGCGCCTCTGGTATTACAGCAGCTCGCCTTTGGTAATACAGTAGATCGCCTTTGGTCAGCAGTAACCCGCCTCTGGCAAAACTCTACTTCAGCGCCCTTGGTATAATAGTAGCTCGCTTTTGGTCACTGTAGCTCGCCTTTGGTATAGTAGTCACTCGCTATTGGTAGCTCAGTCCATCGCCTCTGGCCCACAGTAGCACGCTTTTGGTAGCATAGTCCTGCGCCTTTGGTCAAACAGTATAGCGCCTTTGGTCCAGTACTTTGTGCATCAGAGTTTGTCCATTTCTTCAAAGCATCTCACAGATTCCCAGCATTACATTATGTCCTAAGTGTATCCCATGGTCATCACTAGGCTACAGCAAACTATGAAGTCTAGGCAAGTTGTCCCTAAGAAGCACAAGTCACCCCCTCGTACACCACAATTAGGTCGTCTCAATGTTACCCCCAAGGTGACTCCTAGTGCACCCGCGGCAAAACCAATCAGCTCTCCAAACATGCCGCACATAGAGGAACCAAGCAATCCTCATGAGGATAGAACCCCTTTGCTAAATGCACCGTAGTATACCACAGGCTTGCCTCCGAATTTTGTCCCACAAGGTTATGTCATAGATCAACCCCCATCTCAAGAAGAGGGACACTTTGAAATAGGTCAATCCTCTCAAGAAGATGGGCAAGATCTTGATGAATTTATACAAGATCCTAGAGCTATAGCTGCCTTTGATAAAATCCTTAGTGAGAACCAGGATCATTTCTTTCGCTTGCTTGCAAAGCAAGGTGCCAAGTTACCTCCAGATTTTGATGTGTCCACTCTCAAGGAGAGCAACAACACCCAAGAAACCATACAAGCGGTGCAAACCATGTCCACGGTCACTACGCCCTTACCTACTCAAGGCTCACAGTATAGGAATCCCCTCTTTCAAAATCCAACAGAGGAGAGGCCCATATCACCGCTTTTGACTCCTATGGAGATCTATCAAAACCAACAAGAAACTCTCCAACGTCAATCAGAGTTAGCTAAGCAAGCCACCTTAGCTCGATCCAATGTGCAACCACCTCCTAAAGTGTCCATCCCAAGCGCAAGCGGAATCTTGGTTACCCCATCGCGCGTAGATTTCCCACCCAATTACAATCCGGGGAACACGTACGTAGCCATGCAACAAGGGTCTCAACATATGCCACCTCCTATATCATCACACCTGCATGTCTCTCAACCAATTGGAGTCACGCAGCCCCAACCACAACATTCTTCTACTCTCATCCTCAAGCAACCCCAACCGTCGCAAATCACTTCTACCTATGTTCCTCCTCCACAACGTTCATCCATGCTCAACTTCTTTCATACATTGCCTAGCCACTCTCAACATTCCCAACATTAGGTTTCCCAAAGCTATGTGCCACCATCACAACCTAATCAAATGCACTTTAGCTTTCCTCCCCCCAATACGTTTCTTCAACCATCGCAGAGCCAACATTCTTACCTAGCGCCACCTCCACCTCTGCCTAATCAAAACCTCCAATTCCAACCCAATCTGAACCAATCATACAATCCATACAATCCCAATCAATCTTACGACCCTTACAATACCAGTACGCATGGCTCACACTATAATCTTCCATATGGGCAACACCAACCGCTTTTTGGACAACAGGAGATGTTACCAACCCCTCCCACGACTATGGAACTAAAGATTGCGGAGGTGCAACAACAGCTATCTAATCTTACGTTTGGCCACACCAAAAAGACCTTCTCTTTAGAGGAAGTGTGTCCTTATCCTTTTGATCGGTCATTACCAATGATCCCTTTTCCTCAAAATTTCACTATTCCCAAGTTCAATAAGTACAAAGGAAAAGGTGACCCAAAAGACCATCTTAGGGAATTCTATCTTGCTTGCTTCGAGGTCTCTCACAACGACACATATCTTATGCGTCTTTTTCCTCGCAGTCTTGGAGGTCAAGCAATAGAATGGTTCTCACACTTACCTACGGGTATCAAGTCTTTCAACGAACTAGCAGAGAAGTTTGCCACCCATTTTTCTTACAACGCAGAGCATGAGATTTCCATGACGGACCTATGCAACAATAAACAGAAAAATGGTGAAACTTTCATTTCTTTCCTTCAACGATGGAGACAAATGGCTAGTAAATTCCCTTTCAAGATTCCAGAGAAATAGCTTGTTAGCATATTTATGCAGAACCTCAACCAAGAGTTAGGTTTCCATTTGCAAATTCTTAGTGCTACAACCTTCGATGAAATCACATACAAGGGTATCAACATTGAGAAGGCCCTCATTGCTAAGGGTGTGGTCAAAATCTTTAAGGAGATGAAAGATAGTACTTCTCATCAACAATCAAATGATAAACCCAAATATTGGAACAAGAACAAAAACGTGGTCAACGATGGGGTGGTCGATACTAAGCATGTCCAAACGTTGCAAACACCGCTGTAACTCTCTAAACCAAGTCAAGCTCTACCTCAACAACAGCAGCAACAAAGGCAGCCTTATCCCAACCAATAGCAATGACAACAAGAGCGGCCCCAACAAGATTACCCTCCGCGACGTCAATTCACCCCCTTGGGAGTGCCCATCGAATCGGTCTTACAGCAAGCTTTGCAGAAAGGGCTCATCACCTTACCTGATGCTCCCCCATATGGAGAACCTATCTACAAAACTGCACGTTACAGAGACAATGAGTATTGTGAGTTCCATAGGAGCAAAGGTCATCGAACTGTGTCTTGCATGAAGCTTAAACACCTCATCCAAAACCTCATCGACGGTAATCAAATCACTTTTGAGGATGAATCACTAGCGCAACACACGAACAAGGATCTAGATATGTACAAGGAACCATTCCCTCATCATGGTCCACCTCCTCCTCAGGACAGAGGTAAAGGTATCAATCATGCTTCCACGTCCTTCGATTCCATTGTAGGTCATTTTGAAGAGAGTCGAGTGTCTACCCTCACAATAAAAGGCAAATCTACGGATTGTGCTATTACTACTCGTCGAGGTCATGTCACCATCCGTGCACCTACACCTAGGCTTCCGGTTCAGTCTGATTATAATCTTGTCGAACATCTAGGGAGAACACCAACACAGATCTCTATTTTGGACCTCCTATGGTCATCACCTGCACATAGAGTGGTGCTAGAAAAAGCCCTCCAAGAGTCTTCTGTTCCTAACAACATAGCAGTCGCAGATTTCCAAGCTATAGTGGGTAATATTGCTTCACCTTACAATGTGGTCTTCTCTGAGAAAGACCTCCCCTCCCACGATCCTTGTCACAACGATGCCCTTCATATTGAGGTTCTCATCCATAAGCGCAAAATCAAACGTATACTCATAGATGGTGGTGCTGGTCTCAACATCTGTTCTTTAAAGTTACTAAAGCAATTGGGATACTCTGAGGATCACGTCAACACTGATCATAGTATTACAATCAAGGGATATGATGATGCAGAACACCGTTCAGAAGGTGTTATTCACTTGCCTATACAACTGGGCCCTGTTATGCTTGAAACTAGGTGCCAAGTCCTTGATATTGAGCTGCCTTACAACATTATCCTAGGCCGCCCATGGATCCATGCAATGAAAGCTATCCCCTCCACGTACCATCAGTCTCTAAAGTTCCCATACAATGGTACGGAGATCACCATCCCAGGAGATCCTAATCCTTTTGAATTTTGTCGTGTCTTGTAAGGAAGCTATAAGAATTGCAACCAAGTGCCTAAAAATGACAAAGCCCTTGGGTCCCCTCTCTATGTTGACCCTGAAACTCTCACACAAGCCTCTACAAGTGAGCCTACACCCCTCCCCAAAATCACAGCTCGTGTCCGAGATATAGGGTTTGGCACTTATGATATCTTAGAATCTTGTTGAGTAGGGCAGATGCCTCTATCTCCAAAATCTTACGGCCAACCACCCATTGCTAAAGTTATCAAAAAAGCAGCTATTCCTCCCCCAACATTCCTAACCCAATTCCAACATGGACGGTTATTGGAAGAGGAAACTATTGAGGACATCTCTTCTTGGCTCTACAAGGAGAAAGAACTAGTTACGATACCAGTCAAGCAATATGGCAATGGCTTAAGGATAGTGAAAAATATGGGCTATAAAGGCAAAGGTGGCCTTGGGAAACAGAATCAGGGAACTATGGAGCCCATTGTGGTAACAAAGAAGCTAGACAAGAAAGGATTAGGATTTGGTAAGAAGGTACCGCGCGCCTCAGACATCGAGTATATCCTCGACAAGGTAGCTGACACTTTTCCCGCCGATACGACGTCTACAGAGGATATCACCCATGACTCTTCCCTCCACATGACCAATCTATTCGTAGAATCCTCCATTTTTACACTATCCTCCATATCCTTAACTTCCAACACCAGCACCCAGAATGTCACGCTTGTCTACCCTGAACTTATCGATTGGGACCAACAAGGGGCCCCCATTATAGATGTATTTCAGAATGACAAAGCTCTAGCTGAGTTCATGGGACTTCGGGAAGGTATCCCTCTTGGCGATCACAAGGCAGGTTTTGTAATGGAACTAGAGCCCACGGCTTACTTTGGTGAGAATGCCAAATCCTCCAGTCGCAAAAGTGCAAATAAAGAAAGATCTCTAGGTGAAAACCACACTGTGGCACCTCCTGATCATAAAATAGTAAAAATAAAGGACGTATCCAAAGGTGAAAACCCAACTGTGGCACCGGAGGATGGAGGATTTGACCTTCCCTTACCATCTAAGTACCAGGAGAAATCAGCTCTACTAGTGGAAGATTCTACAGAGATCAACCTAGGTACAGAACAGAATCCAAAGACAACATTCCTAGCGGCATCATTATCTGACACAGAGCACAGAAATCTTAACAGCTTCTTCTTACAACGAACCATCAACTTTGCATGGACCTATGCAGATATGCCAGGGCTAGACCCTAAGCTGGTAGTTCATTATCTCATAGTTGATCCCAAGGTGAAACCAGTCAAACAGAAGTTGAGAAAGATGCACCCACAGATAGCTCTCTTTGTGAAAGTGGAAGTACAAAAACTATTAGATGCAAAGTTCATACGACCTATTGACTATTCAGATTGGGTCTCAAACATTGTACCTATATCTAAACCTAATGGGCGCATCCGCATGTGTAATGATTTCAGAGATCTCAATAAGGCATGTCCTAAAGACGACTTTCCACTACCAAACATTGACATTATAGTGGACTTGACAGCGGGTCACAAGATGCTTTCTCTCATGGACGGATTCTCAGGTTACAATCAGATAAGGATAGCTGAAGAAGACCAACATAAAACAACCTTTACTTGTCCTTGGGGCAATTATTGTTGGTGTGTCATGCCGTTTGGTCTGAAAAATGCAGGAGCAACCTATCAGAGAGCAATGACAGTGATCTTCCACGATCTCTTTCATCACATCATGGAGGATTATGTTGATGATATATTGGCTAAATCTTCTCGGGCGGATCACATACAGGTCCTAGGACAGATCTTCGATAGGCTTGAAAAATACCAAGTAAGACTCAATCCAAAGAAATGTGTATTCGGCGTAACATCAGGGAAGCTATTGGGATGCATTGTATCTCGTAGAGGCATCGAAGTAGATCCAGCGAAAGTAAAGGCTATAGTGGAGATGCCTCCACCAAAGAACCTAAAAGCATTAAGGAGCCTCCAAGGAAGGTTGCAATCCATCAGGTGTTTCATCTCACAGCTAGCAGATAAATGTCAACCCTTTCAACACTTGCTCCAAAAGGATGTCTCGTTTCGATGGGACAACAAGTGTCAGGCAGCGTTTGATCAACTTAAAGAGTATCTGGCTACACCTCCTGTATTGGTTCCACTAGTTGCAGACAAACCCTTGATATTGTACATCTCCACTACAAATTCAGCCCTAGGGCCTCTGCTAGCACAGAATGATGACACAGGAAAGGAGCATGCAATTTATTACATCAGTAGAACCTTGGTGGGATACGAGCTCAATTATTCACCAATGGAAAGGGCTTGTTTAGCAGTAGTGTTCGCCTCCCAAAAATTGCGGCATTACATGCTGAACCAACACACAAATCTGATAGCCAAGATTGATCCCTTGAAGTATCTACTAGCAAAAGCAGCTCTCACAGGCAGACTAGCTAAATGGGTTATGATCCTTAGTGAGTTTGATATTGAGTACACAGATCGTAAGGCAATTAAAGGACAAGCCCTCGCGGATCAACTAGCAGAAGCACCTATGAAAGATACACATCCCATGGTAGCAGACTTTCTTGATGAGAATCTCTTCACTCTTTCCAACTCCATAATGTGGAAGTTGTACTTTGACGGTTCTTACACATAGCATGGATCAGGAGCTGGCATCTTATTTGTTACACCTTAGAATGACTACATTCCAAAGTCATATCGACTAGCATTCCCTTGCACCAACAACATAGCCGAGTATGAAGCACTCCTCATAGGTCTCAATACAGCAGTCCAATGGGACATCACAGAATTACAAGTATATGGAGACTCACAGCTAGTCATTCACCAAGTCACAGATGAATACCAAACAAAGGATGAAAAGTTGGTCCCCTACAAGCAACTAGTGGATGCCTACAAACCACACTTTTCTAGCATCACATTTGAGCAAATTCCAAGAGAGCATAACAAAGCTGCAGATTCTATGGCTTCTATAGGGTCACTGATTGACATGCCTACAAATACACAGAAGTGTGAATTCTTGATCAAGCAATTGTTGATACCAGCCGTCAATGTTCCTGTTACTGAAATCATCTACGAACTTGTTGGTCCCAATTCCCCATGGTATGAAGATATCTATGAATACCTCAAAAACAATACCTTTCCCCCTGACCTATCATCCACTCAACGCAAAACCTTTATCCGTCGATCCTCTCGTTACATCATTCTGGGTGATACACTATATCGCCGGAGTCTCGATGGTATCCTCTTACGATGTCTTAACGCGGAAGAAGCCGAAGCTACCTTACGAGACATACACGAAGGTGTCTGTGGCGCACATTCTACCGGTCCTAATCTTGCTAAGAAGATACTCAGAACAGGTTATTACTGGCCTACAATAGAGCAAAATGCTGCACAGTTTGCTAAGAAGTGTCTACAATGTCAGCAGCATGGAGATTTGATTCACGCACCCGCTCATGAGTTACAACCTGTGACTACTCCATGGCCTTTTTCTCAATGGGGTCTCGACCTCGTAGGACAAATCCACCCTTCCTCCTCAAATGGCCACAAGTTTATCATTACCTCCACTGAGTATTTCACGAAGTGGGTGGAAGCCATTCCTATGACCTATATCACCAGTAAGCAAATAGCCAAGTTTATTCTAAACTACCTCATATGCCAGTATGGTATTCCCCAAGCTATTGTAACTGATAATGGGAGACCATTCAAGAACCAAGATGTTCGTGCCTTATGCATACAATACAATATCCAACATCACTTTTCAACTCCCTACTATCCGCAGAGTAACGGCCAAGCTGAGGCTTCCAATAAAACCATTCTCAAGATCTTGAAGAAAACGGTCAATGAAGCTGGTCGTGATTGGCACTTGCAACTCAATCCCGCCCTATGGGCCTACCGCACTAGTATCAGAACACCAACTGGTGCCACACCATATGCCTTGGTCTTTGGCTCTGAAGCCATCCTGCCTATAGAGGTCGAGATCCCATCCCTCAGAGTATCCATGCAGGACCTGATCGGCGGAGATGAGTATCGCACTTCCAGATTAGCTGAGCTTGAACTACTAGATGAGAGGCGCCTTGCCGCACTTAATCATCTCCATGTCTATCAAAACTGCCTCCGGCATAATTACAATAAAAAGATCAAAGAAAGACGGTTTCAAGTTGGTGATCTTGTACTTAAGGAGAATCAGAGAAATCAAGCAGATTGAGAGAAGAAGGGTAAGTTTGAGCCTAACTATTTACGTCCCTTCATTGTGACAGCAGCATATGGGTCAGGAGCTTATACTTTAGCTACACCTGACGGCATTCCTCTAGATGAGCCACTTAACAGTGTCCATCTCAAGAAGTTCTATGCCTGATCCTCAGAGTATTCCAAAAATAAATAAAAAATAAAAAAAATAAAAAATAAAAAAAATAAAAAATAAATCCAAAAAAATCCGTCCTCTGGTGAAAACCTGGCAAACAGGCACCTTGGATAAGTACCATAGTGAAAACCTGGCAAACAAGCGCTATGCGTAAGAGTCAGCATCCATCATCTATCAAGTCCTGTCCACTCCTTGTTCAGTTCGCAACCTGCTTCATCCATCCATCCATCCATAATAAAACCATTGACCTTGTTTGCATTTCCATCTCCCTATCTAGTATAGCTTGGAAATTTGTCAATGTCCCTCGTTGTCATCCTAGGTCTTGATCTATGTCTACAGTTAACACTGTCTTGTCCTAGGTCAAGTCGTTCTGTGTCTTCTTCGGCAGTCACCCCTACAGTTTCCTCTACCAGAATGGGGGCACCTCTTTCCTTCGCTTCGGTCTAGGATTGGTTCCTTGTTCATGGTTCGCAGCGCATACTTCAATCTTGTCTCATTTCCACAGGTAACACCCTTTAACGGACACAGAGTTCCTACGATAAGGCTGTTATCTTCTCAACACTTGTTCTACATCATCACGCCACCAGAACTACATATCATCTTTTCAATCTTAAAGGTACCTTGATCCCATGGATATGGGTATGTAGGCAGTCTGGATACGAAGGACGTTTCCAGTACTCAGGTACATAAGATCACCTCTTCTCCGCGCTTGTTCTACATCCTCACATCTAACCAGAACTACATATCATCTCTTTTCAATCTTAAGGTACCTTGATCCCATGGATATGGGTATGTAGGCAGTCTGGAATACGAAGGACGTTTCCAGTACTCAGGTACATAAGATCTCCCCCTTCCACCTTGACCCATTCATCACTCTATCCAGAACTACATATTTATCACATTCATCTTCCATCGTAAGTGTGCCTTGATCCCATGGATACAGGGCATGTAGGCAGTCTGGAATACGAAGGATGTATCCAGTACTCAGGCACACACGATCCACCATTCTCCACCCGTTTCAATCCATTACCACTGTCACCCTTCTAGTCTTCTGTTTGTCAAAATCCATTCGCCTCGACTTGACTAACTCAAGCAGCAAGCTAGCGCATCCTTTCAAAGCAAAAGTCCTTAATAAACTTGAAGCAAAGAGGCTTTCTTCCAGAGTCATCTACTATCCTGCATACCGATTGCCAACATCAGCTAAGTACCGCTTAACTAAGCCCTAGATCAACAAGCTTGTCTTCTACGAAGTGTTCCATTATCGAGACCAACACACGTGTCTCCTGCAACATGTGGCATTTCCTGCAAGTGAGACATTGTCTTTTTAGGTAGATAGCCCCCTTTAACGGACACAGAGTTCCTACGATAAGGTTGTTATCTTTCCTATCCAATCAATCCTGAGCAACCTCTTTGGCAAGAGAATATGTTGGCTGTATGTTTACTTTGTAAGTCAGTCAATTTGTGTTATGGTTTATCTTTTGTTCCTTTTCCAATACCTATTCAAGACTACCTTGATTTATCTATAATCTTGGTATGTTGCGATGCAGTACGGATTGGGGGCATAGTCATTGCTTTCTGTGTGCTGTGTTTGAGGAATGATCTTTAGTATCTTTCTTGGCATTCTATTTATCTTGTGTGTGTTAGGACCTAGCATCTTACATATTAATAATTCTTCTTGCATTTACATGTATTGAAGTTTATTTTATGTTCAAGACTATGGCTTATTTGCATGTTCCAACAAGGTTATATTATGTCTAATGGATCTAATTTCAAACCGCTTGCTTGCAGAGTCAACGTCCACGCACTCGGATATTACTGCACCTTGGTCTTTTATACCTTGGTGGTGAACTATCCACGTGCTATATCAAAAATTAGGATTGCTCTTTATAAACAAATGTGAAACCATTGCAACAAGCTCATCCATTTACACCATCCATTTTTCCATGGCCTTATATAGTTTTCCAGCAAAGATCAATCAATAGTCTTTCTCTTATGTTCTTTTCTATCTCCACTTTCTTCTATTCAACCTCGCCTATCTCCAACAAATCTTCTAGTCGAGCATCAACACAGTTCTTCTACCGCTTCCCCGTCTTTCCGCTCGAGGGGGGCATATGCTGGGGCAACTACCTACACTGGGGCATCAAAAAAATTGTATTACATCTTCAACAATCGTTTTCTTTGACGCAACGCTACATGCTGCATTGCATCAAAGAGGGGCAAAATGTAGACACCCTAAAATGACCAACTTGTCATGCTACTTGCATTTCATAATCTGTCTAATCACCTGCATTGCAAACGTTAATTAAATAATCTAATTATTTAATTAATTATCATCAAATTCTTCTAAATCTCCTAAATTCAACATTAATTAAATAAATCCTCGTTATTTAATTAATTAAATTAAATTCCTCTATATTCTTCTACAATTAAATAATTTTAATTATTTAATTAGATCATTATCCTCCTTCCAAAATTCACATCCACATTAATTAAATATATCCCATTATTTAATTAATTCAACAAATTCCCTTTTATCTAAAATTAAATAATTCTTAAATTATTTAATTAAATCAAATCTGTTCTTCCAAAATCATGCACAACAATTAAATAAATTTATTTATTTAATTTGCTTTCAAATCTTCTAAATTAAATAATTCTATTTATTTAATTATTTCTTCCAAAATATCTTCTCTAAATTTAAATAAATCAATTATTTATTTAAATTACTTTTTCTTCTAATTTGAGTTATCTCTAAAATAACTCAAGCTTTTTTGCTCATCAATTAAATATTTCTATATTTAATAAAGCAAAAAATCTTCTATTCTCATGCAAATCTCTTCTTCTTGTTTTAAATCACTTAACTAATTGCTTTATTCTTTAATTGATCTATCTCTTCAGTTAACTCATTCTTCTATTCTTGATAACTCCTCTCATGTAAAAGCAAGCAAGACATGTGTCTTCTTCTTATTCGTTGCACATTCCTCAACTTATCTCCTCCGTTGATTCTTCTGAATTCTCTGGACTGTTGATCGATCTTTCTTGAAACCTATATAAACCCCCCTCATCTCCTTCATTGAGCCTCTCGCTTCGATTGTATTCTCAGGCATACTTAACAGAGCTTCGAGCATACAAAACGCGTCGATTGAGCACTATAACGATCTTTTGACATTGATCTCTTGAGCACATACTTGCTTGTTGCAGCCATGGCTTTGCAACTACATTGAGCAATCCACATTCAATCCAAAGGAAACAACACAGATTTTGGTAAAAGTCTTTAATGCATTGAGTGATTATTTATGGCTTTTATTTAAATTGGTTTCCTTTATGTTATTGGGTTCTTTGGTTTTATTTAGTTTAGATTTAATCCATTTTTCCATATACACAGCCACAGTGCATAAAGAAGCATCAAAATGACCCATGTGCATCCATCTAGCTGCTCTTAGTAGTTGTCTATCAGGAATTAGAACAAGCTTCTGGTAGGGCCTAATGTGCTAAAAAATCTAGGTCATAATCAAGGAATAGTGGTTAAAAGCAAGAGCCCCTCATCGTGCAATGTGATAGAAGTCCTTTTATACCATGGCCAAAATGTTTGGCCCCCAAGTGTAGACCTTGCCCTCCTCAAGACCACATATGATGGGTGCCTAACACCACCTCAGGAAAACCAAGGCCTTGTCTTCAAATAACCTTGATGGAATCAAACCAATCAAGAATAGCCTTAAGAGAGGAGTGTGAAGTCGTGGCACAGAAGTAAGTTGGACTCATGTCTAGTCCTTGGGGAAACTAACCCTCATGAATTCTGGCCAAGATGCCTCGTCCTCAAAGGACTAACTAGCAAGTAGGACGAGAGGATGTCCTCTCATAGGAACTCCATGAATATGGTAAACATCAAACAGAGTGATAGTCCACTCTCTTGAAACATGTGGGAACCTAAAAGTGTTCCTTTCTACATCCCAGTAAGTTAGAATGTTGCAACATATGTGTGATATAGGGTGAATAACTGGCACATGACAAACTCTAGCTAGACCTGCTCTCCTCAAGATAACACTATCCTCATCACTTAATGAAACAAACATCTCTGAGAGCCATATCTCCTCTATGCAAGCATTCCATTGGATGCACATGTCCTACAAATTAAAAAGAACTTTAGATTAGATCTCGTAAACTTGCAAAAATCCTAAAAATTGTAAAACTCGTAGAAAATCACACAAAAAAATGGTATAAACCTTCAAAATTGCAATAAATAGGTGAATACAATAGTCAAATTAAGTCAGATTAGAGAGAAATGAAAGTTAGAAAACAAAAAATTTCAAGTAGAATCTACCCAACAAGGTCACCCCCCGGGTGACCCAAATGTCAGCAGGATATCCCCCTGGGTGACCCTATTGTCTACAGGATCTCCCCCCGGGTGACCCTATTGCCAGACTGATCTGGTGACCTGCTTGACAGAAGAGTTGACCCTAAGTGGAGATCCCTCAAGCTAAAAATGCCTTAAAATCTATGTTTCTCAGCTGATTTCAGAAAATGAAACACCTATCCTACTCTAAAAAATGAAACAGAGACAATGCAACAAGAAGAATTGCCAAAAATAGACAAATTCAAGAGATCTCTCACAAACTTTAACCTAGGGTTTAGAAAATGGTATTTCCATTTTTGCGTACCTAATTTTCCATGGCTAAAGAAGAGGTGGCCATCTTCACGATCTCCTCAATGATACCTTCCCAATGACTGATCACATGATCGATTCCGTCACCAATTCGTTCTGATCTCACAAATTTGCTTGCTTTGTTTACCCTTAGCTTAGTTTCTTTTACGCATTCTTAGATTAGTTTTTTTCTTTTATGCATCTTTGGTGCATCATTTTGCATGCATTCATTCCTACAAGTCTCACCGACAAAGGCAAACAACTAGTCGAACTTAAACGATCTATGGTAAGTTCATCATTTCAATTTTCATTATTCATTTTGATAGATTCAGATGCTAGACTAATACTATTTATTGCAGGTACAAATTGTGGGAAAATCAACAAGTAAGGCCTAGTTCAGGGATGGTACCTACCTCTCATGTAGACTACCATCCCCGAGGGGGCAAATATGTAAGCACAAAAATCATGCACAGCCTTCACGAGGACCCCTATGATGATTTTAATCCTTGTCACATACATGTAAGCGTGAAATAATGTCCTCTAAGTAGTAAACCTCTTGATGACATGTCTTTTTCTTGTCTTATGTTGTTTCTTCTTTGTCGTTTTCCCTCTCTTTGTTGTTGACGCTTTTTGACACTTTTGCGACACTTGTTTATTTGCATTTTCTAAGCTTTCGACCATGTTCCTAATCCTTGTAAGCATCTTGTAGGCAATTTTTCACCTTTCCCCTATGTTTTTCATCCTCTCCATCCCCTAGAATCCTTTTAAAGGTCCCCTGGATCCATCTCCCACTTTCAGTTTTTAGTTTCACTCAACCAATCCAAATCTCCCCCTATTATTTCCAGATCTCCCCCTAGGAGATCCTACGGTGCAAGTGGAGATTTGGATTTTTGCACATGATTGACCTGTTTCTAGAGGTGGATCACCTCCTTTTCATCTCATCTACCATCTCCCATCATGCATTTCTTCTCAGACCCCTTTCTTTCCAGATCTCCTGTTGGGCCACCCTCATTTTGCAAGATCGCCCCCGGATGACCCAAGGTCCCCCCTCGGGTGACCCTATTGGTGAAAGGGGCGACCCTGTCGCATTTCTAGCCACAGAAAAACTTGAGTTTCTCACTCAAAATAGCTCTATTTTTGCCCATTTTTCTTCTAGCTCACATGATTTTTGATGCCTAATATGGAGTTGACTATTTCATGCACCCACACATGCATAATTAACTCCATTTGATCTAAAATTAACAAATCATTCTCTCTCATGCATTCTTCCAACTCCAATTCCTCTTTAGTGATAAGATATTATTGATTTATCACTCCTTAATTAACTAAGTTCATTGGGTAATCAATCCAGTTCACTCCCTAATCAATCCTTGTTAACTCTTCAATCAATTGAGTTAACTTCTCAATCAATTCCCTTCTTCCAACCTATAAATACCCCCCTCCCTCAAGCATAAAGGGAGGCAAATTGATTGTGCACACAGCCCTTGCTAAGTTTTTTCTCTCCAATCATCATTCTCATTCTCACATAGGACGAAGGTGCCTTTTATTTATTCATTGTTCATCAATCTTTCACATAAAGCTCATCAAGCATCATTACACTACTTCAATCAATGCCATTGTGCTCATCAAAATCTCCCATTGAGATTTCTTATTTCTTCTACAAGCTTCTTTTGCTTCTTTGTGTTGTCTTGTCGTCAAGAGGTCTTCCCGCTGCTTCAAGAGGATACGAGGTTGCCATCAAGGATTTATGAGGGCAGTGGAGTCACACAAATCTTCTCTATTTTTAGGTTCCTCTATGCTTTTTATCAAATTATAGTAATTGGAAAATCAAAATTGCTCTTGAGATCAATAATTTATTATTTTTTCCTTGATAGAAAGGTTAGATCTAGTATCTTAGAAGTAATTTGCATTCTTAGTTTAATTCAATTACTTGCAATTTCCTTTTCTAGATTAATTGTTTCAAAACATTTAGAAACCCCAAAAACATAGAATAATTGCAGTAGGTTAGATTCATTCTAAATTGCATTCATATTTCCTTTCCTCGATTAAAAGCATCTTTATTTCCAAAAATACTAAAAAAAGCACAAAAACAAGTTTGCATGTCATATAGTTGCATTCATAAAAATATAGAAAAGAACAAAAATATTAGTCACATAGATTCATTGCAAACCCTTGATATCATCACAAGGTCAACCCTTGATAACATCACAAGGTCAACAAAAGTCAAATACACAAACTAAACCCTAGGTCAACCATAACCCTAGGTCAAACCCTAAAGTCTAGTCAAGGTTAGTCCACATACACCTATCCCTTGTCTTGGCTCACGAATGTGCCCAGGATTAAGAGGTGAGTGGGTGAGGGCAGTCCTCGGTAAGATTGGGAAAAACAATCCAAGACCTCAACCAGATCTGCTTGTCTTACAACAACTAGAGGCATTTAGATAACTTCAAATACAACATGAAATCATTCAACAAATTGAAAGACAAGAATCCATCAATGAAAGTAATAGCTTACCCACACATATGTGGAACAATAGAAACCCCAATAGGAGAAGAGTAACTAGTGACCCTTTGGGTCATAGGGTTATCTCTACAACAACAGTCATCGAACGAAATATCCACATTAGCACACAACAACAAAGGCCCCAGGATGTGCCGATCCCTCTTAGCAAAGTCCAGCTCTCCAACGAGCCAGACCCTTGTCGTTTCTCTCCTCCTCTCTATTGGTTACTTCCACAAGAGCGAGAGTGATGTGGTGGATCGTCCCATGGCAAGGAGGGAAGGGTCTGTGTGCGTGCCGAAATCTGACCCGATAGCCCCAGGCAACCACGGTAGTGATTTTGAGCATACAGTGGCAGGGGAAGGTCTATGGAAAGAGGACCAAAAGGAGATCATAAGGGGTCAAAAGACAAGTCTAAGGGTTTTTCTAAGACTCCTAGAAAGAAGAATAGAGTCAAGTGTTGGAACTGCGGAAAGAGAGGACATGTGAAAAAGGAATGTAGAAAACCAAAGAAATAATGGGATTCCGCTACTAATAAGTCTTCAAATGCAAGTGATGAGGTTTTATTTTTTGCATGTAATGTTGTTTCTTAGGATCTTTGGTTGGTTGACTAAGGATGCTCATACCACATGACCCCACAAAAAGAATGGTTTTCCACATACAAAGAGTATGATGGAGGAAATGTGTACCTCAGGGACAACTCTATATATCCTATTCTTGGATGAGGGAAGGTAATGTTGTGTTTCAGTGATGGGAGAATTAAAACCCTCCTTGGTGTTTTGCATGTTCCTAGATTGGCTAGAAATTTGATTTCTATTTCAAAGTTGAATGATTTGGGAATGCATGTGACATTTGATAAGAATGGCTACAGATTGGTGAGAGGAAACTTGGTGGTAGCGAAGGGGAAAAGATTGGGAACTCTATTTAAGCTAGAGGCCACTACTGTTTGTAATGCCTTTTATGCATCTGAGACTAATATTGAAAATACATGTATGTTGTGGCACCATAGATTGGGCCACATAAGTCAGTCTAGTTTAAAGACTATCTTAAATAAAAAATTATTACATGGTTTATGCTATTTTGATAAAAGTTTCAAATTTTGTGAACATTATGTGTTTGGAAAACATAATAGATCTCCATTTCCTTCAAGCAGTAATAAATCTAATGATAAATTAAAACTTATTCATTCAGATGTTTTTGGTCCGGTGGATGTTGAAAAGCAATCAGATTATAAGATAAATGTTTTGAGATCTGACAATGGAGGGGAATACTATTCTAAGGAATTTGATGAATTATGTAAGCATGCAGGTATTGTTAGATAGAAAACTACTCTGTCATATGCTCCACAATAGAATGGAGTGGCAGAAAGGATGAATCAAACAATAATGGAAAGAGCCATAAGTATGTTAAGTGAATCATAGTTGAACAAATGCTTTTGGGCAGAAGATGCATGTACTGCAAACTACTTGGTTAACAGATCTCCGTGTAAGGCTCTTGTTTCAACTCCTTATGAAATGTGGATAGGTAAGAAACTTTCTATTTCATATTTAAGGGTATTTGGCTATGACGCTTATGTTCATGTGCCTAAATAAAACTTAACTAAGTTGGATCTAAAAGCTAAAAAGTGTACTTTCATTGGATATGATGATAATGTAAAAGGTTATAAGCTTTAGAATCCACTAACCAGAAAGATTATCTATTCTAGAGATGTTATTTTTAGGGAACTTAGTCTTATTTCAAAACCTGAATGACCAAAGGAAAAAGAAGAAAAGGTGAAGAGAGTGCATTTTGAATTAGAGCATGAAGATGCACCTTAGGAAGAACATAATGATGGATTGGGGGGTGAAGAAGTAGAAGAAGACTCGAGTGAAAGTTCTTATGAGGAAGAATTTGTTGTAACAAAAGAAGTTGGTACAGATGAGCATGTAGAAGAGCCTGAAGACTCTATTACTCCACCTCTGAGAAGATCCACAAGACAATGGAACCTAGTTGAAATGTATAGCCCACCATATTTCCATTATGTATTTACTTTATTGAGTACTAACGATGAACCTAGATCCTACAGGGAAGCTATTCATGTAGATGATAATGAGTCTTGGTAGTTAGCCATGCAGGAGGAGATGATGACTTTATACTCTTGCAGCACTTGGGATCTTGTTCATTTTCCCAAAGGAAGAAAGGCCATAGGATGCAAGTGGGTCTTCAAGAAGAAGTTTGGAGCAGATGGTTCATTGGAGAAGTACAAGGCTAGACTGGTAGTGAAGGGCTACTCCCAAAGAGGGAGTTGATTTTAGTGAAATATTCTCTCCTATTACTAAATTAACTTTTATTAGATTTCTCTTATCCATTACTATATCTTTTGATTGGGAAATAGAGCAAATGGATGTTAAGACTGCATTATTGCATGGAGATCTTGAGGAAGAAATTTACATGCAACAACCTACAGGTTTTGAGGTAAAAGGGAAAGAACATTGGGTTTGTAGATTAAAGAGGTCTCTTTATGGTTTGAAATAGTCCCCCAAAATGTGGTACCAAAAGTTTGACTCATTTGTGTTTAAATTGGGTTTTGTTAGAAGTGAGGAGGATTATTGTGTTTATATTCATTGTATTGATGATTCTATTCTAGTCATTTCATTGTATGTTGACAACATGTTATTTTTTAGCAATACTAAAGGTATGATCAATGATTTGAAAGCCCAACTTTCAGGTGCATTCGATATGAAGGATTTTAGAGAATCCAGGTATATTTTGGGGATGGAGATCAAAAGGGATAGATGTAACATAAAGCTTTGGTTGTCTCAGAGTAAGTATGTGAATACCATTTTGTAAAGATTTAGTATGTAGGACTGTAACCCAGTTAGAGTTCATTTACCCATTGGTACTAATCTTTCATTAGATATATGTCCAAATAATGAGGATGATTTAGAGGATATGTCTAATGTGCCATATGCTAGTGTTGTAGGGAGTTTGATGTATGCAATGGTTTGCACTAGACTAGATATTTCTCAAGCAGTGGGAGTTTTGAGTAGATTTATGTCTAACCCTAGTAGACAACATTAGAATGTGAAGAGGGTGTTTAGATATCTAGCAGGCAATCCTAATTAATGTTTGGTTTATTCAGGTACTTATAGTGCTGACAAAACTTTGGACATACAGGGATTTGTTGATGCTGATTAGGTAGATGACTTGGATAGTCGAAGGCCCACTAGTGGCTATGTGTTGATTTTGTTTGGTGGAGCAGTGAGTTCAATGAGCAAAAGGCAGCCCACAATTGCTTTTTCCACCACCAAAGTAGAGTATATGGCTGCTACCCATGTCTCTAAGGAGGTATTTTGGTCGAAGAGATTGTGTACATGCATTGGTTTTGATTACAGGATCATTCAGATTAGTTGTGATAGCCAGAGTGCTATTTTTTTGGCCAAGAATCCTATGTATCATGCTCAGACTAAGCATGTTGATGTATAGTATCACTTTGTTCAAGAAAGTGTTGCAAATAGACAAGTTGAGCTAAAGAAGGTAGACACTCAGGAGAATGTTGCAGATGCTTTGACCAAGCCTAGGACCATAGAGAAATTTGTTTGGTGCAGAGAGGCCATGGGCCTTGCTTCTAGTTCTTGATTATTTTATGGTTTTCCTATGGGTATTTACAATGCATGATGTCAAGTGGGAGAATTTTAGGATTAAGGTGCCATCAACCTTGTAAATCCTATGTAATTTATTATTCCTATTATTGTTTATAAATCACCCATAAGGGATGAAAGGTTTCACCAGCAGCGATCTTGTTTCAGCTGCATGTTTATATCCAGTCCCCAACGCTAATTCATCCATGAAGGGGGGTCGCAGGGGGGTTTTCCCCCTACGAGGGGTCCAGGGGATCATCCCCCTAGCGAGAGGTCTAGGGGGCCGCGTGCCCCCAGAGCCAAATTTTATCATTGTAAATCTGGATTGTTCACCATTAGGTCATAGATCTAACGGTTGATATTATGTCAATTCTCTTACCCTAGAAGCCAACTGGGCCTTTTATAAGGATATTTGTATTACATTTTTATCATAGTTGAGAGTTACATGCATTACTGGATTGAATATTGAAGAAGAAGAGGAAGTGCATGTATTGTAATCTCATATCTAAAGATAATACAACTTAGAGTCTCTTTTCTTGGTGGAGATTTTTTACCTGAAAGGGTTTTCTCCACGTTACATACTATGTTATGTGTTCAGTTCTTAATGCATGTTATTTTTGTGTAGTGGGTTTTATTTCTATTCCAATATCCATTGATTTTACATTATTTAGAAGACATTAATAAGGTTTGAATCATATTTCAATTGTGTCGTTTGCACCTTCATTTCTAACATTATGTAGTTTGTGTAGACTCTGGTGAATAGTATCAAGTGCCACCAACATGTTATAGAGAGATAACCCTAGATAGGGTATTACAGTAGTTTAAATTTTGATAGGGGTGTTAGTAGAAGATGTGTATGTGTTTGCATGAGTAGCGCATGAGGAGGGGAAATGGGGGCCTTGGATAGACCATATTTAGGTGAGACTAGACTAGTTGCACCTAGTAGGGGTGCCATGGGATCCTAGGTAAGGGATGGACAATGTTGGAGTCACCTAGGATTACACGATCTGGTGGGAGGTGAGGAGGCCACTACAACTGCCTATTCCATGACAGACAGATATATAGGTATGGATACATAGAGCGGTGATGGTTTATAGGGGGAACCATTAGAAGGATAAGATAGGGTAGAGATAGAGGGTGGAACTATTTCTAGTAGAGCTAGTGGTGCCATAGTAGGTCCCATAGTAGGTACCACCTCAAGGAGGTGACAAATAGAGGTAGGTAGGATAGGTGCCAAAAATGCAAACACCACAGGCACTATAGGGACCTCCTCTAGGAGGAGATGGATAGGGTGGGGATCAAGAGTCCATGGATGTTGATGCTCCTAAGATGCATAGCCATGTGAGCTAAGGGAGGATATAATGATACTAATGATCTATGGGTGAGACTAGGTACAATGCTATTAGAGTATGATGTTTCTTAGGTAGAGAGGGATCAAGCCATGGCTAATAAGGACACAATTCAGGTTGAGCTAGGTAGCCTCGAGGATGAGAGGGAAAAATTGGTTGTGGAGAGGGATGGGCTATAGGAACAGGTGCAAATAGCTTAACTAATATGCATAAACTCAAATAGGAGTATAATCATGTGTTGACAATAATGAGTGTGGCAAGGTTGGGCCAATTGGTGGTGAGTGCAAGTAGAGTAGTAGCAAAGGTAGGAGGAACAAGGAGGGAGGTGATGTATTGTCACTATTTATAAGCAAGTGGTGCTATCTAATCAAAGGAAACCCTCTTTTTCCAAGCACACAAAGCAATTGAACCAAATCAAGTAGATCAACATTAGTGGGCATGTAGCCACCTCCTCTACCACCACCTGGAGGTCCAAGGGTAGTGTCAAGGTCACATGCTGATAGTGTGAGCCATGTTTAGATCCATTTTGATGGATTTGTTATCATGTAGATATATTATGTATCATTTTGTGATGTGCATTTATGACATTTGATATATGTTATGTGGAGATCGATGTACCCATTTTTGATGATGTATATAAGATGATAGTTATACCATGATTTTAAATTAATTTTTAAGATGTATGTGATGCTTTTATGTGATTTATGCTATGTGATGATCATAATTTTATGAATGCATATATGATGATTATGTGGGATTATTTATGGATGCACAAGTGATGGATGATTGATGTTTATATTTATGCGATGTAATGAAATGTATGATGCAAATTTATTTGATGTGTGTATAAAACACAAATGTATATGATGTAGATGTACGGATAGATATGGATATACATATAGATAAGATGGCTAGGTAATATGATTGATATGATTTTGATATGCATAGTTTTGACATGATTAGATGGATGATTAAGATGATTTATATGTGATGCATGATTTATGATATATGATGATACATGGATACATTAGATAGATGGATTAAATGACATATTCATAGATGGATATAATTATGATATGATGATGTATGCATGATTAGATGAATATAATGGATATATGTTTATATGTAATGAATGATGTGATTAAATTGAAATGATGTAAACATTTTTGTTCATGGTATACCTATGTGAGAGGAAAATGATGAATGATAGAAAGAAAATGATGATGTTAGATAGAAGAAAATAGTGATGAATGGATGTTAATCAAAAAGATAACTAATCACCTATTCATTTACACATTTTAAATGATTATTTACCAAGGTAAATGGATAATAGATAATGGATAAATGGATAGTAATAATGGATAATGGGTAAGCTGACAAGTTGTTTGATCTTGAATGTAGGTATTATGTTGATATGTAGTGAACACTTATTTTGATATAGCACAAGATGTTATGAAATAGGGTATAAAGTCCAAGGTGATGATGTATCTCATGCATAGGACTAACTTTCAAATAACATAAAAATGATGCCTCAACACATAACAAGGAATTTCACATCCTTAGTAGGTACAATGATGAGATAACCAATAGGAAAAAGGATGCCCCAACACATCATAAGTCATTTGATGACCTTAGTGGGTACTATGTTGGGACAACCAAGAAAACATGACACACAAATGATAATACCATGCCTCAATTTACAACATTCAAGACATAGCATGATATAAAGGATCATGGTGACCTTGAGGAGCTAGTGCGAGACCAAAAAAATCAAAGATGTAAAAATAAATAGATAACTTACATGTAAAAGAGTGTTACCTTTTTCCAAAGTGTCAAAATGATGGTAATGATGATGATGATTCTTGATATAGGGATGATATATCCTATAAAGGCAATGATGAGATGGATGATGCTTGATGTGGGGAATGATATATCATGCAAAGGAAAAGAGAGACAATTATATTTATAATGGTAAATGATGTGGCTAATGGGTGTTATCAATGTTACAATTGGATTTGTGTTGGTGTGATTAAGTTTGATGTTTCAAGTAAAAAATCTAGAAACATAACTTAAGTTGCATAGTTAAATAACTCATACATTGTTTTGGAAAGTACAAAAATGAAAAAAAGATAGAATAGGTTATTTTCTAAACATACATTTAGATTAGTATATTTAGTTAAAATATTTTATCTTTCAAAAGCACGAAACAAGAAGATATAATCCCTCAATATCATCACAAGGTACTTAATGAATATCAAACCAACCGTCAATCGAAGAAAGCATATAATCTTAAACAAAGCAAGAAAAGCACACAAAACCTTCTTTCTTAAGATTCATGTCTCTCACTTGGCCTTTCACTCCAAATGTGTCCAAGGATCAAGGAAGGTCAGATTGATGAAATTTTGGATGAAATTAGAATGAATTTATGAATTCAAGAAACCCCAACAAAGGAAGAAATTGAAGATCAAACAAAAATCCTAAGACATGTTCACAAAAAAAATGAGAGATGACACATTAGAGAAGAAC
This sequence comes from Cunninghamia lanceolata, assembly GCA_027924645.1. Lineage (NCBI taxonomy): Eukaryota > Viridiplantae > Streptophyta > Pinopsida > Cupressales > Cupressaceae > Cunninghamia > Cunninghamia lanceolata. The sequence continues at coordinate 2,083,046 of BSBN01000973.1, read as the reverse complement.
CCTACTTAATATAACTTGTTCTCTTAAATGATCTCATTGAACTTATTGATACCAAACTCACAAAAACACTACAAAGAGAGCATTCAAACATCTCAATAGTTCAAACTTCAAGCACCCAAAAATTAAATCCTCAAATCAACACCATAGTTTACCATCAAGCATTCCTTTCTCACAAAGTGTGTGCCCATTAGTGTGACCTCTACTCCATACAAGCATATTTCTACCATATATGAGATTCTCCTTCAATGTGAAGAGAGTGATCAACCATATTAAATCCTTTCTTATCTAGCTTTTTCTAGAAGAGTAGGATTAATTCAATCCATGCCATTAGCAAGGGTGTATCACTTGTGTCATTCTAAGTCCACCTCACTTACATTTGTGGTGAATAGATCTAGAATATCATAGCTACTTCACCTAAGAGGGTTGTGAAGAGTATGTCTTTCTTATAGGTAAAATAAGTTGTTCTTGGAAATGGTAAGTAGTTCTACCATGTAGAAACTCTCACAATGAGAAAACTTTTGTCACAAAAATATAGAAGAGGAATTCTCAACTCTCAATGTCAATAACTCTAAGGATAAGGAGAAGATAATAGAGGCTATAGAATACCAACATCAAGCTCACAAGGATGATGTTCATAGCCTTTTTCTCAAGGAGACAAGGAGATATATTGCATGAAAATTCAAAATTGTATGATGAAGATGAATGCTAATATGTAGGAGGGAAGCTCAAAATTCACTAAAAGGCCAAGGTGATAGTTGGGATTCCATCCAATAGGCCATGTGATGATTACACCAAATAATTTGGAAGTTGTAAGGTCACTATTTTGGTAGGAAATAGACACTATATGGCTATACTATCATAGAACAATAGCATGCCTACATAGATGTCTACATGACCATTCTAACATCTAAGTATGACGTGGTTAGAAACTTTGTAGAATGGAAATATAACCTTAAATAGGTACAATGAACACATAGAAACACATAAAAATACTTGGGCACACAAGACATAAAAACATAGTTGGTACAAGGAGTGGGGTAGAGGCCAAGGCTGGGCTAAATGAATCCTAAAAATATGCTAAGGGAGATGGATGCTAAAATGAGGAAAATTTGTAGTGTCAAATTTCCAAGGTATGTAATTTTTAACCTTATAGACATAAGATAGATTTTATTAATAGTGAAACCCAAGGGAATGAAAAGTAGAAAGCTACCTTTCCTATGAGCTCCCTAAGGATTTTGGTAGAAGATATAGATTTTTTTGAGTATACTAGCCATGAATTTTGGTGTGCTTGATGACAAAATTGTCCACCCTCATTGATTGGCCATAGTCTATCATGTGAGAGGAACCCCTCATTCTAAAACTATCACTTTTGATTCAATAATTTTATATATGATCAACCTCTACCATTTTGACACTAATCAATAGAAGAAAATGCACACAAGAATCTTTAGAATCAAATTTCACTCAACAAGGCCAATGACAATCATGTGTATATGCTACACAATCCACTAGATCTACCCAAGTGAGCCTTGCCAAAAAAGGAAGTCTTTAAACAATTTCTAGAGATTGTGATGTGCCTCAAGCTAAAATGGAAAAGAGAAATTTGGAAAAAGGGTAAGATCTACCATTAAAGAAATAAAGGAAAGATGAGAAGGAAGATTAGAATGGGGATGATCTAAAGAAGACACTAGTTAACCTTACCCCTCCTATAATTCCTCCTTGACTACAACTATTATAATCCCTATTTCCATTCCTCAAATATCTCAAAATCTACTTGTTTCATTATCCCCTTCCATGCAAAAGGTTCTCATTCCCCCTGCTCCATTGATTTCCACTACACCCAATCTTTTCCACTATTGATAGTATAATAGTTTCCTCTCTTATAGGATCATCTATGATACAAGTGTCCTCTCCATTTTCACCTCCATCCCATAATTTTTCATATGGATTCTACTTTCCAATCCACTCCATGTAATGTCAGAAAATGTCCCCTTGGGGGATTTTCCCTCATAAGGTTTAGCTCTTGGGTCTTTAACATGTGTTTAGGACATCTGAGTTCATATTTTGGCATCCTGATGGAATGAGACCTAGATTCCATGGAAAATTGGACTTAGGTGGATCGCTTGAGCTATACCCTGTTCAAAATAGGGGGGAGTACTTGGGCGGCCATGCCCTAGTCTTGCCCTATTTTGGGGCAGCCCTAATTTCTAGGTGTTAGTTTGTGACCATTATTTGGTACTTTTGCCGACATGGTAAGTTTTAATTTTTAAAATCTTGGTGGGAGTGCTTGTAGTTGCATATATAAGCATGTTTAGGCATTCATTTGTAAACTAGATGGTAATTGTGATGTTCAAGTGTTCTCAAGGTGATTCAAGGCTTTCATTATGTTGCAAGAGCAGACTTGTGTGTTTTGTGTGTTGATATTTGCATATTTGAGCATCAATTTCCTCATGGAATGAAGATCATCTTCCTCCCATGAGAGCTTCACTACAAGGTGAAATAATATTGTGTTTTCATCATTGATTCCTTTAGTTTTTGCCTCTACCTCACAAGGGCACGCACTCTTTATTTGACAATGATGTTCAAAGACTTAAGTGTCCTCTGGGGCTTGAGTGAGGCAAGCCTCTAAACACCACAACCCCCAAACCAAGTCTTGTGATTACAGGTTATAGGTGTCGTATTTGGGAAAAGTGGAGTTGTAGGAAAGATTGGTAGGCATCAAGGATTCAAGATCTAAAGAAAAGTAGGACACAAGAGCACTTCCAGGACTTGGGTGCTCACTCTAGTGTCCTCTGCATCCAAGTTTCAGGAAATAGAAGTTACAGGGATGATCAGTGTTAGAAGGAGGTCCAGATCCCATGAAGAAACTGGTACCTTGGACTTGGGCACCTACTCCAATGTCCCCAACTATTCCACTTCAGAACCTTGAAAATAGTTACTTTGTGATTTGGTATTTTACTCCTATCTGCAAGAGCTTTTTCTGTTATTCGTCAGTTTGTTGTCATATTTTCATAATTAGGGTTTTAATAGTCAATTGGGCATAAGAGAAGGAAAATTGATAGTTAAATTCCCTAATCCAAGTTTCCCTACATTTACAAGTGACCTAGGTTATGATAGTGCTCATCACTCAACCCTAGATCCTTGAATGTGATAGTGATAGATTGTCATTGATGTCAAAAGTGTGGTCAGTTGATGATGTAAGTTGTTCACAAAGATGTGTGTTGGTTTGGCAAGAAGTTTCAGGTGTTCATAATGTTCTTCATGGTTAAAGTGACATGTGATGTCAATCTTCAGGTAATGTTGTGAGTTCATATGAAAGGATCATATTAGAGAGAGTTCATATGAAAGGATCAGAGTAGAGATACTCAGGAGTATCAAAGATGTCATATTTGGTTTGTTATGTTTGATCATTTCTTCACACAGGATATTGAGTTGTTGCAATATTGATGTTGTGAATTTATTCATGCTTCAGGGTCTTGGTTCATCATGCTCATGTTGTAGTTCACATCATGCCTAATAAGGTCATAACAGGTTGTTAAGATCAGATGTGAGGTCATGAAGAATAACTCAGAGATTAGGACATAAGGTTGGTTGTCACTAAAGGTGTTAATTGGTTGATCATTGAGTTGATGTTGATTGATGAGATTTAGGATGTTGCTTCTTGGTTCATACATCTTCAATGTTGGTCATTGTTAGCATGGTGGTGTTGATATCTAAGTTGGTCATTAATGAGCTTTATTTCTAAATCCTAAGTCTTCAAGCTTATTCCTAAAATCCTTAGTGTCATTGTGGTGCCCTAAAAACCTAAGTTCATTTCTTTTGCACCCATCATAAACAAAGGTTACTTTTGTTTTAATTTGATAATGACCTGCGAGTGCAGGTTATTCCACTTATGCCACCTGCTAGAGGGGTCTTATGTCATAGTTTATGACCGGTCTTTTCTTGTTCGACTGACACCCTCGGTCTCTCCCATGAGTGTTTGGGCAGCATAACAAAATAAACGGATAAGTTTAAATATTTTAAAAGTGCCAAAAAGCATTTCAAAAGATTTCATGGGACCCAATGCTTTTTTAAGGAGAAGTTTTAACTCAAAGTTTATAAAGTTTTTTTTTCCTGAAAAATGAGGTGAAGTTTTATGTGAAAAGCCATGAATGACTTTGGAGAAAGTGATAAAAGATTTTTTTAATGTTTTGAGGAGCATGTTTTTGTAAAGAATTTTAAATGGCCATATTAAGCCCGATATGTCTTGGAGCTAGATTAAATTTTGATTTATATTTAAATTAAAAAAAAACTCCTATTTTGTTGGGATAAAGGCTTGAGGTCAAATTTAGATAAGATTTTTTTTTGGAGGCTAATTTTTAGCATGTTTTAAGAGGAGATACAAAAGTAGATTTTGTGGAATCATTTACTCTATTTTTATGAAGATTCCTTCTATATTTGTGTATTCTCTTGATCAAAGAAAAGAAGGTTTTTTTATTGTTTTTGGAGTTGAAGGAAGAAGTTGAAGAAGTTTTTTTTATGGCAGATCAATTGAAGATTTTTTTATTGATGGAGTTTTGAAGAAATTATTTATGTAGATTGAAGAGTTTGAAGAGTCATCTTTGAAGGAATATAAAGAGATTTTGTTTATACAGAGAATATATTTTTATGCAGGATTCAATGGTTTCTATGAAGGAGTTTGTCTTCTTGCACATGGAGATTAGATTTGAAAGAGATTTTTATTTTCTCTTTCAAGAGCAAATTGAAATATCTTATTTTAATTGAAGCTTTTTATATGATCTTAATTATTGTTTTAGATGAATTGTTTGTGCAGAGAAGGTGAAAGGTTTCAAAATTTTTGAAGAAGATTTACATATTTTTGCAAGGGATAATTTGAGATGTCAAAGTGGACAGAGAGATTGATTTTTTGAAATAAGAAAGATTGCAGAGAGAAGGTGAAAAGTTTTTGTTTGGAGGTTCTTCATTGAGAGAAGATGAAAATGTTCATACAGAAGAGGAAAGGTGAAAGGACATTCAACTTGTATAAAATGGTCTTTTAGGTACATTGACAAGTGTGTGTTGATGAAGAAAACAGAGATGAGCAAACAATGTTATGTATGAAGTTATGATATGCAGAGAAAAACCCTTTTTGAAAAGAAAGATGAGTTGATTTAAATGGTGCAAATCAGATTGAACAACAATCACTTCTTGCACATGAGATTTTTGATTTGATTGATTGAGAAAAGCCAGTGAGGCACAGTATGCCAGTGAGGCTTATAGGTCAGTGAGACCATTTGTCAGTGAGACACTCACATCAGCCAGTGAGGCTTGTAAAGATATTTTTAAGGTTAAGCCAGTGAGGCAGTTTTGGAGTGGTTTTTCTACCCCAGGAGGGTTTTCCACTCGTGCAATTCTTGTGTCTTGATTCATATTATTTTTCTCTCTATTTGTGTGTATGATTTATTAATGAGATTTTAATCTTATCATTCATTCTCAGTTATGTGCACATGTGTGTAACAAATAATATCTTACTTTCTTCATGTCTTAAAAGTTAAATTTGCAAAAGGTTAGAATTTATACAACACTGATTCACCCCCCCTCTCAGTGTTGTCCTGAACTCCTACAGAATGTATAGTGGAGAGGCAGATTTAAACATCTAAAATCTAGAACATTAACAAATCCAATTTTCCCCTAAACACTCCATGAGCATCTTTTCCAAATTCTTCACCCCATTCATTTCCAATCAAATAACTCCTTGTAGATCTTGGATCAACTCTACCAATAGGCCACCACTCAAGAGAATTACATGCAATATTTTCAATAGATTCAAAATCAAATGCTATAATATATAATAGAAGTAGGTCAAGGTAGCTTATACACTAACCACACAAAAATAAGGATTAAATTTGACCCCAATGCACAAACCATATATTGGGCTCATATGGTCCCAACAATAGTCAAGCCTGAAGACTGGATTCAACCCATTGGCTATAAAGCATTATCAATATTAATAAGTATAGGTGATGCTCAACCTATGGATAGGGTTGAATTGTTTAGGAGATTAGTAAGACAATAACCCATGAATATTTGAGTATTGAGAGAAAGAGATAAAATATGTCAATGAAGCATTTAAAGACACTTAGATCAAGGTTAAGTCACTTGAGCATCAAGTGACTAATCTTACTAAACAATTGCCCACTCAAGTATTAGGAACCCTACTTGATATTGAGAAGATGGTAGATTATAAGCTAAGGGAGTTGTTGAAGGTGGATGAGGAAAAGATACAAGAATTGAAGTGACAATCTTTCTCATTAGACCTAATAAAAGGAGTGTGTAAGTCCTATTGGGACATCACTAAAGTGATGAATCACCAAGCCCTAAAATTCATTTATGTTGTGGTTAATTAGAAGTAGAAAATATAGAAAGAGGTTGACTAGGAATTGAGTATAATATCCTAAAAATTGACTAGGGAAAAGGTTTACAAAAAGAAATTATGCATCTTTCTTGAAGATAAGTTGATTGCAGTGTTAGGTCTCGAAAATGCAGGTTGCAAATCCTAAGAGGATGCCAGGCTCTATGTTTGGATTTGCAACGTTTTTGAACTAACTTGACGAAATCAACCTTCACGGTTTGATGATTTCCTACACTTTAGGTCCTGCTACACCTAGGTGGGTGAACCTTGGAATACTAAAGCAGTCTGAGTGTGAATGAGTAGAATAACTATATCTATCTACAATGGCATAGGATGTAAAATAGATGAAACGGCTGACTAATTAATTCTATGTGTAATGTTTAATAAGTGATTTGCAGAAATTGTATAAGCAATATCAAGGTAAAAAGATTTTAATTAATGAGTTGAATGAGACTAGTGCCTTGTTGGGTAACAGAGTCAATTTGAAGGACTAAGAACAGTAGTTTCTTAATGGTAATAATGCTAGATATTTGGCACAATTCTGGTTTATAGCTTGTATAAACGTGCAAGTAAATGACTGACAGACTCTTCTTGATAATCCAACCAAATAAAATCAAATATCTTATAATTCACCAGAAGGTATTTTAATCCTTACTTGAAGGAACCAAATGAAATGAATGGACAAGATTAACAGATAATATTTTACTGGAGACAGTATGTCAATCTTGATTATATGGCTCTACTTAGTAATCCCAACTTACTACTTCCAAGCTACTGTGAATAAATCAGAAGGGTTTAATTCCTTAGATGGACACCAACCAAATTAATCACACAGATACAGCAAATGTGTATTGACAGATTAAATATATACTTGATATCTTAATCTGAATAACAGGGAAATGCAGAAATGGAGACAGCCACACAATTGAATAATTTCAACAAATAACTGATACCAAAGTAGAAATACTGAATCAGAGAACTTCAAACTTCTTCTTCAAATAAAATAAGCAACATAGTCATTTTGGAATATTGTATGTTATGTATATATAAATATTCTCAACTGCTGATGATGTTTCAGCATCGATTGTTTGAACTTATATAGATATTTTCATGAAGAGATACAACTCTTCAATAAGTCTCTTGGGAATTTAACCAACATAAACAATAATTACATAAGCTTAATTAGGCTCTATTTAGCCATAAATAAACTTTTGCCAAATGATCTAAATACTCCTGCTCACGGTGAGAATCAGTAAGATCAACAGCACTCCTGGTAATTATATCAAGGGTGACCATTTCCTCCAATTGTTTGCAAGCTTCTTTAGATGTAGAGGCTTTATCTTTCAGAGCTCCTGTGGCTTTGTTCCTTTTCCCTTTCCTGGAGTTTGCATTTTAAAACTTTGGCAGGAAATTCAAATATAGGCAATATAGTGGTTTTTGTATGTGTACCTGTCGTTCGGTGGCTGGAATTGGAAGCCTCTGCTTTTGCCCTGAGAATTCCTCTGTATTCTCCTCTTGGATGGTTTTTTGCAATTATAATGATCGTATGAATTTCGTAGCCGTTTGTATTAATTATCTGATCAATTCAATGTTCATCACTGTGAAGTGTCACATCGCCATAACTCTTCTTATCGGCGTGATTTTTGAAATGTCTGGGTGACCTCAACATTTTTTATGGCGCGAACAGTCAATCGGCGTGACCCCTCAATTGTATTCCCGATGCTATGTAATGTCATATCTTAAGTGGGCGAGACCATCGGCATGACTTCCTTCATCGCCAAGGGTTTTTAGATCTCTCTGCGATATAGCGAGTCCCACTGATATGATTTGCTTATCGGGAAGATTGAGACTATCAGGATAATAAAACTATGTTCTCCCGATCTTTATTGTCTCGCCGATAGTCATCTTCATATATGAACTTTTATCTTTATCGGAATGACATTCATTATCGGGATAGCTTTCTCAAGATATCCCGATCCAAATCATCTCCCCGATGACCCTTTTCATATCTTTCATCGGGCAAAGTTTAGTAAAGTGTCACCGACACCTTTTGATCGCCGTGACTTGTGAATCGGCAAGACCTAGTTCTTTTGTTCCGATATGTCAAGTTATCCCGATAGAGGTGTATCGCTGTGAGTCTCGCCGATGGATTTCTTATCGCCAAGACTCTTAATCATCGGAGGCTTACTTGTTTCCTATCCCGATAGCTTACCTCTCACCAATGGCTATTTGTTTCGTTACCCCCGCATGATGTTCGGTGAAACTTTTGCCAAAATGCTTCATCGGTATGATATATACCGTTGGGGCAACTTCTAAAAGATCATCCGATAGATATCTGTCATACCGATCGGTATGACCACTTGCCTCCCTTGCCGATGTAAGGTCATCGGTATCACTTACTTCATCGGTGACTTCCATAATTCTTCTTCCGACCTCTATTTTCACGCCGATGGTTGTTTTCAAACGATTCCTTGTGTTTTGGTGTAAGCAACACAACCTTTTGCCCATGGATTGATTTTGATGAAATTTGGCACTGCTCATCCATAGATATCTTGTGAGATACAAAAAAAAATTTTATTATGGTCTTTTTGGGATATTCTTCAGGATTTATTTAAATATGATGTGCTAAGGAGATAGTAAAAATTTCAAATTTTTACTGTGCTAATAGTGGCTCTGTCTAGGATGTATACTCCCTATGAGTATAACAAGGATCCAGATCTCCTGGGGAAGTAGACCACATATTTTATTATTTTGGGGTGAGGTTTGATGAAACTGGGAAAAGGAAAGGAAAGGAATGATGGGGAGCGGGAATGATTCCTATACTACTGTGCATGGAATAAGATATTTTGAGAATTATTTGAATGTTTTCCATGCACTGGCAACACTCAATTCTCTTTGTACATGTTTATGAAAAGAACTGCTTCAAGTATTGCCCATGTACAGGCAAATCCTGCTCCTCTCCTGACATATTCTGTACATAGTAAGAATCATCACCTCCCTTGCTAGTGATAACAAAAGGACCCAACCACAGGGCTTCAAATTTTCCATGTTTTCCTTTGTCTTGACATCTTGCATTCCACATTAGTACCAGATCATTTATTTCAAACTTTCTTTCTTTGGCCTTCTTGTCAAAGAGATAATTTACCTGTGATTGTAATTTAATTTTCTGTCTCTGAGCCATTCTTCTTGTTTCATCAAGCTCTGCCAATTGTTCCAACCTTTCCTCCATTGGTTCAGGGATATTCAAGTCTTCCTGGAGAATGAATTTGTATACTGGTATAAGATTTTCCAATGGTAATCTTGCTTGGGTTCCATATACCAATTCATAAGGGGATCTCCCAATTGCCCTTTTTATAGTAATCCTGTCAGCCCACACTGCCATTCTTAATTTTGAATCCCAAGCCTTCTTATTTCTATCCAACATTCTTTTTATGATTTTCAACAGGCTCTTATTACTTGATTCAGCTTGTCCATTGGCCTGTGGATGGTAAGGAGCAGCATAAGAAATAGTGATACCATGTGTGCTGCAAAAACCTTTGAATTCATCAGATCTAAAACACATCCCATTATCTGTAATCAATCTTACAGGAGTACCAAATCTATATATAATGTTATCCATTAGAAAATTTATCACAACTTTACTTGTAGCTTGTCTGGTTGGGATTGCTTCCACCCATTTTGTAAAGTAATCAGTAGCCACTAAAATCCATCGGTGCCCCCCACTCGATTTCTCTGAAATTTCACCTATAAAATCAATACCCCACTGATAAAATGGAGCCTCAACTTGCATAGGTTTTAAGGGTAGTGCTCCCTGATACTTTAACTTCCCTGAGAACTTTTGGCATGCTTCACACTTTCTAGTGTACTGGTATGAATCGTTAAAGACTTTAGGCCAATAGTACCCTGCCCTCAGGATCTTGTGGGCTGTGGTTTTTGCTGAGAAATGTCCTCCGCACATGCCTTCATGCAACTCCTTCATAATATGTTTTGATTGATATTCATCCAAGCATAATAGTAGAACCCCATCTCTATTTTTCCAATAGAGATCCCCACCAATGAGTACATATTTTGAAGCTTGTAGTTTGAGTGTCCTTCTTTTGTTATCATCATATCCTTCAGGACACTTCATATGTTTTAGATAATATACTATATCCGTATACCATGGAGTGTGTTCAATACTGGTACTTGCATCAACGTTACATATCTGGGAGGCTTCTAGATTACTTTCAACCATCAATTTGGCAAGACCCTGTCCTCTTACTAATTTAGTGATTTGGATTTCAATGTTGAATTCCTGAATCCTATTAATCCACCTACATCTCCTACCGGTGACCTCAGTTTGGATCAGTACATCCTTCACTGCAGCATTAGGAACATATGCTATGATTTTAGCCCCCACCAAATATGGTCTAAAATTTTTTACTGCTTTTACCAATGCATATGCCTGTTTTTCAATAATGTCATACTTCAACTCTACATTCTGAAGGGACTTGCTAAAGAAAGAGATAGGCTGTTCATATCCATCATTGTTTTTCTGCAACAACACTGCTGCTACTGTATGATAGGAAGCAAATGAAAAAAGTTGGAAAGGTTTACCGAAGTCAGGGGATATTAAGACTGGAGCTTGCTTAATGGCCTCCTTAATGTTACCAAATGCTTCCATTGTTTCTATTGTCCATTTCATATCCGAGTTCTTCTTCAGCATTCTTGATATAGGACAAACAATCTCTGCGAAATTTGGTATAAATCTTCTGACAAAATTTATCTGACCAAAGAATGATTGTATAGCTTTTACATTTTTTGGAATAGGGACCTGATCAATTGCTTTCATCCTTTCAGGATCTATTTTAACTCCTTCCTTCGAGACTATATGGCCAAGCAATTTTCCTTTTGTTACTGCAAAATGGCATTTTTTAGGATTCAATGATATTCCATATTCTAGGGCTTTGACAAATATCTGTTCTAGATGTGTGCAATGATCTTCAGCCCTTTTTGAATATGCTGTTAAGTCGTCTTGATATACTATCATAATCTTATTGATCAATTCAGCAAAAGCTACATCCATCGCTCTTTGAAATGTTGCCCCAGCATTAGTTAATCCGAATGGCATTCTCAAGTATACATATGTTCCCCACGGAGTGGTGAATGCCGTCTTAAATTGTTCAGACTCCTTAACCTTTACCTGATTGTAGCCGGAGAAACCATCCATCATGGATAGCAATTCACACCCAGTAACTTTCTGCAATATCGCCTCCATATTGGGAAGAGGATAATTATCTTTGAGAGAAGATTTATTCAGGTTTCTGAAATCCACACACAGTCTAATGTCACCATTCTTTTTCCTGACAGGTACTAAGTTTGAGACCCAGGAAGAATGTCTAATAGGTTTGATTATAGCTCCATCCCTTAACTTTGTAAGTTCCTCAAGCATTTTCGGAGCCAATGTAGGGTTAATCGGCCTTTGTTTCTGTCTGAATGGTTTTGCATCTGGCTTGAGTGGTATCTCATGTTGAAATAGATCCTCTCTATATGCCTTTAAGTCATCATATGACCAAGCAAACACATGCCTGTACTTCCTAAGTAGATTGATGATTCTACTTCTGATTTTCTGGTCAAGATTCCTTCCAATATATACATTTTTTGGGGTTGTCTGAGTCCCCAAATTCACTTCCTCAAGGTTCTCAGGTATCACTGGTGTGTCTTTTTTTTTGTATCTATCATGCCCATCAAATGCTTTTTCTAATGCAATAAGTCCTTTGGGTATCTTACTTGTCTTTAGTTGAACCACTTCTTGGCCAAAAAGGGTTTCTTTCCCATCGTGTTCCTCCACAAATGCACTGAAATCAATTTCTTGATTTTCATAATAATCAGCACAATGTAAGAAATTGATTATATCAGCATCGCTATCAAACACTTGCCAGTTCTGTATATTATCAGGGATGGTAGGTCTAGTTTTAAATTCTACTTCTGTGATCCCTCCTAATGTAACATCATCTTTCTTTAATGCAATGTTTGCTAAAAAGTCTGCCATGATGTTTTTAGACCTATCAATCCAGCTGATTGAAAAAGCATCAAATAATTCAACACTATCCCAAACTGCATTTCTGTACTGTCTTAATCTTTTATTTTTAGATAAATATTTTTCTCTTACTTGGGAGATGACCAATTCAGAATCACCATAGACAGCCAACTTTTTTATTTTGTATTTGGTGGCTATGTTTAGGCCAATGAGCAGGGCTTCATACTCGGCTACATTATTAGTGCATTCAAATGTCAATAAGAAAGAGTATTTGAATGTTTTACCTCCTGGCGAGATAAAAACTACTCCGGCCCCATTTCCTATCTTGCTGCATGCACCATCGAAATACATTTTCCACAATTCATTTTCTCCTTTCATAGATTCAGTGTGTATTGGGTTAGTGTTATGCAATTCTGGGGTAGTTTCTCCAACTTTGAAAACTCCTAAATCTGTGTCACAAAAGAAATTCACCTGATGCCGGTCCATTCTTTCTATAATATTGTCATACCTTGGTTCTCTGCACAACTTGATTTCCTTGTCACCTACTGGTATGGTGGCATATGATAGATCTAATTGAACATTGACTCCTGCCATTGCAGCCCATTGCCTTGATAGCAGCATTCCATAGTACGGTGGGATATCAACCACAGTGATGTCAATGTTATATGTTGCTTCAGGATGTGAAGCAAGTTTTATCTCTACATCTTTCATAATACCGACTACTGGAATAGATCAGTTATCCATTGCATAACACTGGCCATAAGTAGTATCAACCCACATCCCCAATTCTTTCATCACTGCTATAGGCATGATATTCATAGCAGCACCTGAATCAATCATACAATTCCTGACTATTCTATTCTTGATTACTAGTGTAGTATAGAATGGATCTACCTGTGAGGGATTTTTTGTAAGTGTGTCACCAAGGTATACCTCAGGCATCTTAAAATTTTCTTGATGCACATTATTTGTTGTTTTTTCAAACCCTTTATGTTTTGGATTTGGTGTATCAGAAATCATCTTGACAACTGTACTCCTATATTTATCTATTTTCATCATCTCTAGGAGTGGGACTGATATCTTCACCTGAGACACTGCCTGTGCAATGTCAAAAGAAGGGGTTATGATCTGGTCATTCTTTTCTGTTTTTGTGTTCTCTTTTTCTTGCTTTTCTTTCATTTTACTTTTATCCCCTTTTTCTGGTTCTTTAGGTGATGATTTTGTATTATCCCCTTTGTTATTCTGGTCTTTTATGAATACACTCCCAGGAGTTCCTTGCCCAACATTTGTTGTTCTATTCCTTAAGTTATAAGTGTTTCGAGCTTGAGCTACTACAGCCACTGTGAGAGCTTCTCTTTCATCCTCAGTAGGTTTTCTCCATTGACCATATGGTTTGTTGTTACAACTATCTTCCTGGTCTGAGAATACCTGCTGTTCTCCCATGTTAACATGATACTTTTGGTTCCCTACATCATACTCATACCCTTCTTCTTCTGAAGAAGAATAATCTTCTGTTACCACACATGGTGTATCCTACATCATATTGATGGTGTGATTATCCCTATTATAGTTGTACAGCATTTCCTCTTGTTGTATTGATTTAGCTACCTCACAGTATTCAGGTAAATGTGGTAAGTTACATACAAAACACCAAGGTTTATTTTCTGCCATATGTGCCATGTTTCTCTTCAAGGGATCAGGAGTATCCTTTCCATATGGTTGCTTTCTGTTATTATCTATAGGTCTTCCATCCTTCCAGTTTGTATTGTAAGGCATATCATGTAACCTAGGTCTTTCATGCCTATGCTGACCCTCTGGTTTAATCTGTTGAGCATTTGGATTATGAAGATTTCTATGATTATCCCTTTTACTGACCATCCCTGCAACCTTCCTATTATTTTCAATAGTCATGGCCACTTTCTGTGCTTCGGCCAAAGTTGCAGGACACCTGTTTCTGAGTTCATATCCTGTTTTGGGGTCAAATGCTTTCATATAGATACTCAGAGCTGCCTGGTCAGATAACTTGGCTCCATGTGGTACCTTATTATGTAACTTGGAAAACTTCAGGTTAAAATCAAACACTGATTCGTTTTGATACTTCTGTATACTTATTAGTTCATGTAGTGCAAACTCAGGAGCATATTGGTTACCATACTGATCCTTAAACTAGTTATGGAAATCAGTAATTGAATTGATTGATGCATCAGGCAAGCTATTAAACCAATCTCTGGCATCTTCAGTGAGGGACATCATAAATAACCTCATTCTAATGTCTTCCCAATCCATACCTATATCCTGTACAAAGGCATTAAAACTTCTGATATGATCTTCTGCAGATACTGCATTGTTTCCAGTAAACTTGGGAACCATATTTCTCCAAGTACTATCCATAGGATATGGATATAACTGATATCCTGTTAAATCAAATTGACTGCATATATTAGCTAGGTTTTGGGGAGGGAAATTCAGAGGTGGCGGATTGGGATAGTAATTATATCCACCTGGTGGCTGATTATATGCATATTGTTGATGTTGGTTCATATGGGGATTTATATGTTGATTTTGTGGCCTATAACATTGTTGGCTAGGGGGTGGGTAATTATTTGCCATATGTTGAGATGCATTACGTATGGGAGGTGGTCTAGGGTTTTGGGGAACAATGTTCTGATGACTTCTAGAAGCATGTGAGTTTTGAACACCACCTGTATTTTGCTGTGTATTTCTTGAAATATTCCCTCTATGCGGAGGTACATATTTTGGGGGAGCTGTTTTGGCTTTATTTTTCCTCTGTTGAATTTCTTGCTGCAACAACTCCTTCTCCTCTTGTATCTTGTACCTTTCAAGTTCTTTCCTGAGCATGAGTATTTCCTATTGCTCATCACTCATGTCTTGATTATTTACTTCCTGATGTTCTGGATTGTCATTCATTCCCTGATTTGAAAATTCATACCCTATCTCTTCTCCATGGTATAATGACATCTTGAAATCATGTTCGGCTTGGTTTCTATCAATATCCCTCATGACCTTTGCATCATGATCACGCTATTCTTGAGGGGTGGGTCTGTACCTTGCCAAAATATCATCAGTTGCTCCACTAAGGTTCTCATTTGAATCATGTAGAGGTGTAAATTTGTTGTGAATTGAGATATTTTGTTTTGAATCATTCTCTTGGATATCCCGATTATTATCTTGATGGGAATGCTTTGAATTCACATTTCTTTTGGAAATGTTTCTGAGGGGTGGAGATGACTGCAAATTTTTACCTTCCATCTTGGATCTCCTACCATCCATTCGAAATTTTTGTTATAATTGTAACTAGAGTCGCCACCTATTGAATAGGAAAAGTTTATATTTTTATCTGTAGGGTTCTTGTCACCAGCAGAGTTACCAAATTAAATTTTTGAAATGACTCTATGAAAGAAAGGATTAATCTCTAAGGTCCTTTTACTAGTCCCCAGCGGAGTCGCCAATTTGTTAGGTCTCGAAAATGCAGGTTGCAAATCCTAAGAGGATGCCAGGCTCTATGTTTGGATTTGCAACGTTTTTGAACTAACTTGACAAAATCAACCTTCACGGTTTGATGATTTCCTACACTTTAGGTCCTGCTACACCTAGGTGGGTGAACCTTGGAATACTAAAGTAGTCTGAGTGTGAATGAGTAGAATAACTATATCTATCTACAATGGCATAGGATGTAAAATAGATGAAACGGCTGACTAATTAATTCTATGTGTAATGTTTAATAAGTGATTTGCAGAAATTGTATAAGCAATATCAAGGTAAAAAGATTTTAATTAATGAGTTGAATGAGACTAGTGCCTTGTTGGGTAACAGAGTCAATTTGAAGGACTAAGAACAGTAGTTTCTTAATGGTAATAATTCTAGATATTTGGCACAGTTTTGGTTTATAGCTTGTATAAACATGCAAGTAAATGACTGACAGACTCTTCTTGATAATCCAACCAAATAAAATCAGATATCTTATAATTCACCAGAAGGTATTTTAATCCTTACTTGAAGGAACCAAATGAAATGAATGGACAAGATTAACAGATAATATTTTACTGGAGACAGTATGTCAATCCTGATTATATGGCTCTACTTAGTAATCCCAACTTACTACTTCCAGGCTACTGTGAATAAATCAGAAGGGTTTAATTCCTTAGATGGACACCAACCAAATTAATCACACAGATACAGCAAATGTGTATTGACAGATTAAATATATACTTGATATCTTAATCTGAATAACAGGGAAATGCAGAAATGGAGACAGCCACACAATTGAATAATTTCAACAAATAACTGATACCAAAGTAGAAATACTGAATCAGAGAACTTCAAACTTCTTCTTCAAATAAAATAAGCAACATAGTCATTTTGGAATATTGTATGTTATGTATATATAAATATTCTCAACTGCTGATGATGTTTCAGCATCGATTGTTTGAACTTATATAGATATTTTCATGAAGAGATACAACTCTTCAATAAGTCTCTTGGGAATTTAACCGACATAAACAATAATTACATAAGCTTAATTAGGCTCTATTTAGCCATAAATAAACTTTTGCCAGATGATCTAAATACTCCTGCTCACGGTGAGAATCAGTAAGATCAACAGCACTCCTGGTAATTATATCAAGGGTGACCATTTCCTCCAATTGTTTGCAAGCTTCTTTAGATGTAGAGGCTTTATCTTTCAGAGCTCCTGTGGCTTTGTTCCTTTTCCCTTTCTCGGAGTTTCCATTTTAAAACTTTGGCAGGAAATTCAAATACAGGCAATATAGTGGTTTTTGTATGTGTACCTGTCGTTCGGTGGCTGGAATTGGAAGCCTCTGCTTTTGCCCTGAGAATTCCTCTGTATTCTCCTCTCGGACGGTTTTTTGCAATTATAATGATCGTATGAATTTCATAGCCGTTTGTATTAATTATCTGATCAATTCAATGTTCATCGCTGTGAAGTGTCACATCGCCATAACTCTTCTTATCGGCGTGATTTTTGAAATGTCTGGGCGACCTCAACGTTTTTTATGGCACGAACAGTCAATCGGCGTGACCCCTCAATTGTATTCCCGACGCTATGTAATGTCATATCTTAAGTGGGCGAGACCATCGGCATGACTTCCTTCATCGCCAAGGGTTTTTAGATCTCTCTGCGATATAACGAGTCCCACCGATATGATTTGCTTATCGGGAAGATTGAGACTATCGGGATAATAAAACTATGTTCTCCCGATCTTTATTGTCTCGCCGATAGTCATCTTCATATATGAACTTTTATCTTTATCGGAATGACATTCATTATCGGGATAGCTTTCTCAAGATATCTTGATCGAAATCATCTCCCCGATGACCCTTTTCATATCTTTCATCGGGCAAAGTTTAGTAAAGTGTCACCGACACCTTTTGATCACCGTGACTTGTGAATCGGCAAGACCTAGTTCTTTTGTTCCGATATGTCAAGTTATCCTGATAGAGGTGTATCGCTGTGAGTCTCGCCGATGGATTTCTTATCGCCAAGACTCTTAATCATCGGAGGCTTACTTGTTTCCTATCCTGATAGCTTACCTCTCGCCGATGGCTATTTGTTTCATTACCCTCGCATGATGTTCGGTGAAACTTTTGCCGAAATGCTTCATCGGTATGATATATACCGTTGGGGCAACTTCTAAAAGATCATCCGATAGATATCTGTCTTACCGATCGGTATGACCACTTGCCTCCCTTGCCAATGTAAGGTCATCGGTATCATTTACTTCATCGGTGACTTCCATAATTCTTCTTCCGACCTCTATTTTCACGCCAATGGTTGTTTTCAAACGATTCCTTGTGTATCGGTGTAAGCAACACAACCTTTTGCCGATGGATTGATTTTGATGAAATTTGGCACTGCTCATCCATAGATATCTTGTGAGATACAAATTTTTTTTTTATTATGGTCTTTTTGGGATATTCTTCAGGATTTATTTAAATATGATGTGCTAAGGAGATAGTAAAAATTTCAAATTTTTACTGTGCTAACATGCAGTAGAAATAGAGGACTAGGTAGAGGTACAATAGAAGGTAATAGATGTGATTGATAAAGGGGAGGCAACTCAAAAATACAAGATAAATTTAGTTAAAGGTTTTGAATCAAATAGTTTCTAATATGCAAAGTCAGATTAACTTGCTAATCCAATAAGGCCTCTCCTCTCCATTAGGTGTTGATAAAAGATGAATCAATTTTCAAGGAATTACTAAATATTCCCATCTCTAATGACATACCTGAAGTAGTTGAAAGCCCTTGGTAGATCTTGAAGTTCAAATAAATAATGTAATCATCAAGGTAAAATACTTCTCTTATGATGACACATTTAAGTTAATGAGGTACTTCAAATAATTCTAAAAGATTGAACTCCTTATAGAAGAAGGTTGGCAATAACTTAAAACAAGACTATTATATATTTAGAGAAAGTAGTTCTTATTTTTTTGTTCTTTGTTGTTCTATTTTTTATTTCTCTCAAATAAATACTCTCTATGGGTGTATGCACAAAGATGGGGGACCAAAAAGTCACCACCATGGGACTTTTTGGTCTAAAATAGGCCAAAACATGAGCACGTTATAACACGCTCACATTTTGACTTGCTTTAAAAGTTAAAAAAAACTTCATTTTCTCCCATCCACCCACGGCCAAAGGAGTCTGTATGGAAAAAAATAGTCTTCAAAGCATGAATGCATTCAAGAAAAGTCTATCCAAGTAAGTGCAAGGGAGAAATTGACACTTTCATGATGCCACCTCACCGCCAAAGACATCGTGAAGCAAATTTGGAGGGCCTAGTAGCCGAATAAGGTAGAGTTTGTTTAATATTTGTTAGTTTGAGAAGAATTTTTGACTTTCACAATGTTTAATTAGTTTTTTTTTGCATTTATAGTAAATGAGGCAAGAGAAAACCCCAATCTAGCTGAGGAGGGTCAAAACAACCCCCAAAACCCTCCAAACCCTCAAAACTCACCTTCACTTCCTCACAATGTAAGGGATAGTCAAGAAAACTACCTACGAATAATAGAAGAAAACAAGAAACATCTTCAAACTCTTATTCAAATGCTAAATAATCCAAATGCAAGCACTGATCGTAGGAGAGTGCTTGCAAAGTCACTAGAGGAGATTGTTTCCCACACCGATTCAGTGACAAAACAAATTGCCAAATTTCAAGACTATAGGGAGAGGTGGTGACAATACTATGCCGACAAGTTGTCATATGAACAAGTGAAGAATGAAAAATTTACAAAATCTCAATTATGTGCACACTTTATTAATCCCAAAATTGGCCAAAGATTAGAAGAAACTTGCAAACGATTTCCTATTCATTGGTGTAGGAATGAAAAAATATCCCAAAACTTTTGGGATAGATGGTACATGGTCTTCGATGAGCGCCCATGCAACAATGATGAGGTGCCATAATATTTCTTGAAGAAACTCCATTGCGAGTTCGTCCTCAAGAAGATTCCCAATTATTTTGACATTCGTGAGTTCCAGGATAGAGGTGGTGGCTCTACCCAAGATAGAGATGGGGCTCAGCAAGATCAAAACCGTGTGCTTGTACCCCTGTTGAGGCCAGAACATAGGTCACTCCCTTTGACTTTGAAGGAGAGTGTTGAGGTGGATACATTACATTCATTGACTACTCTCACCCAATCTCTATCACAGCATGCTGATGATCTTACCCAGGCCGATGAGGGTGAGCACAATAGGCATTATTTGTCCCCAAATTTGTGTAGTTCATGTGGGAACTTGTGTGATTATGGAACGCAAGACTCATGGTGGGACTCGGCAAGATGCTGCAATGCAGGAGTAACATCTAATGATGGAGACATCCATATTGGATGAGATTGTTCTCACTGATGATCTATTACAGACTATATTTGGTATTGACTCTCAGGTAATTTTTTACAAGTTTCATCTTGATTTAATATATTGTTATTTGAAATTTGTAATTAATTTTATATGACTATCAATATTATAAGTCAAAAATAATGTATGTAATTGTTTGCACAATGAAATTCTAGGGTCAGAGTCTTCATCCTGCCTCCATTAGCCGTCCATTGGAGGGTTATGAGAGGTGGTCAAGTTAGCAAGTATGTAATTTATCACATGATCGTAATTATTATAGATATGTCAATGGTAATATTATTTTGTGATAATTTGATGATTTCAACAGTCACTGACACCTCCACGATTTCCTTGGTCCCCTGGACATAAATCCACCACTTTTACGGAGATAAATTTAACCATTTCTAATCATTATGCATTTTTAAAATAATGTTATGTATTTATTTTGGTTGAATAATCTTGAACTTGATTTTTAGATGTTGAATGTGGAGACTCCTCATCTTCATGAGTTAGCGCAGATAGGCATTGCTGCAACCATGATGTCTTTAAATCTTTTGACCGAGGTATGAGCCAATAACAAGAAAATGTCATAATTTTGTATTTCTTGTTTTATCTCATGTCATTTGATGTACATAAATGATATTTATGTTTGGTCAATTTTGCTTCTTGATGCTTATCACAGGAGGTCACAACTCTAGTCCATCCAACTATGGACAAAGAAGCTCAAGACACGATGATGGAGAGTGATCATCGGATGGTGATAAGTGATCGATTACATATGTGATGTTATATATTTTATGTACATTTTCTATAGTAATGTGCATATTGTTTGATTGTATTAATGGGTGGAGCTGGATGAACTTCTGTCGAAGAGGTCTACTTGACAATAGAGAGAGGATGAGTCATGGATTGGCTCTCCATCTTCATGGTCAAGCAAGAGCCACCAATTATTTCATAAAAGTCCATAGGAAACTAGTTTTTGGGATTTTTTTGTATGGATAGATGGATTTGTATACATACTTTTTTATGTTACCTATGTATATTTTTGTATATATTCCTATATGGCTTTGTTTGGACATGCCTATATGACTTTGTATATAAACTAGATGTTATGTTCATGACATTATGTAAATGACAGTTTATATTAAGTATTTAATATGATGATCAATTATCATTACAGGAATTTGGTTTTACACGTGCCAATTGCATTTTCTTGGAAGTTTATAAATCATTTTCACATAATCTATTTTGTGCATATCTTGCAATCAATGCCTTCTGCGGGACTATGCATTTCTTTGAGGCATCATTTCAAACAGTTCACGCGCCTTGTCTAGGCTTCCACACTTTCCATACATGTCTACAAGGGCAGCTACAAATACAATACATGTGACAAAATTCCTATATCATTTATGCTTTAATGGTTGTCCATACCATGTTCCCTAGATCCCATTCTGGCATAGGCAAGGAGGAAGTTGTATAAGGTCGTAGAATTTGGTTTTAGACGTGCCAAAATTTGCATTTGGTTGAAATTTACTTTTGTACATTTTCTTGAGAGTTTTTAAAGCCTTATGAAAAATCCATTTCGTGCATATCTTGCAATCATT
This sequence comes from Cunninghamia lanceolata, assembly GCA_027924645.1. Taxonomy (NCBI): domain Eukaryota; kingdom Viridiplantae; phylum Streptophyta; class Pinopsida; order Cupressales; family Cupressaceae; genus Cunninghamia; species Cunninghamia lanceolata. The sequence goes on along the minus strand of BSBN01000973.1, from coordinate 2,061,158 downwards.
GCATTCCATGAGACAACATTTCTTTGAGGCATTGTGTCAAATAGTTCACGTTCGTTGTATATGCTTCCACACTTTGCATACATGTCTTACAAGGTACTTACAACTACAACATTTGACAAAATTCTTATATCCTTTATGCTTTGATGGATGTCTATACCATGTTCCAAAGATACCACTTCTAAGGATTTTGGAATTTAGCTTTAAACTCGCCAATTGCATTTTCTTGAAACTTTCTAAAGGCTTATCAAAAAATCCATTAAATGTTCATATCTTGCAATCATTGCATTCCATGAGGCGACATTTATTTGAGGCATCATGCCAAATAGTTCACGTGCCTTGTCTATGCTTCCACACTTTGCATACATGTCTCTGAGGGTAGTTGCAACTACAACATATAAAAAAATTCCCATATGTTTTATCCTTTGATGGATGTCCATTTTGGCATAGGCAAGGAGTATACTGGCTAAGGTTGTGGAATTTTTCTTTACACCCGTCAATCGTATTTGCTTGAAAGTTTCTAAAGCCTTATCAAAAAAACCCATTTTGTTCATATCTTGCAATCATTGCATTCAATGAGGCAACATTTCTTTGGGGCATCATGCCAAATAGTTCACGTGCCTTGTCTATGCTTCCACAGTTTGCATACATGTCTACAAGGGTAGTTGCAATTACAACATGTGACAAATTTCCTATATCCTTTATGCTTTGATGGTTGTCCATACGCTATTCCAAACATTCTATTTTGGTCTACAGATAGGGAGGATACTGGCAAAGGTTGTGGAATTTGGATTTACACGTGCCAATTGCATTTACTTGAAAGTTTCTAAAGTCTTTTCAACAAATCCATTTTTTGCATATCTTGTAATCATTGCATCCCATGAGAGGACATATCTTTGTGGTGTTGTATGATCAAATAGTCCACGTGCCTTGTCTATGCTTCCACACTTTGTATACATGTCTCATAGGGTAGTTGTAACTACAACTTTTGACAAAATTGCTATATCCTTTATGCTTTGATGGATGTCTATACTGTGTTCCAAAGATACCATTTCGAAGGTTTTGGAATTTGGCTTTACACCCACCAATTGCATTTGCTTGAAAGTTTCTAAAGCCTTATCCAAAAATCTATTTTGTTCATATCTTGTAATCATTGCATTCCATGAGGTGACATTTCTTTGGGGCATCATGCCAAATAGTTCACATGCCTTGTCTATGCTTCCACACTTTGCATACATGTCTACAAGGGTAGCTGCAATTACAACATGTGACAAATTTCCTATATCCTTTATGCTTTTGATGCAATCCTAGCTCAACCATACTCACATCAATTTGGCTCTTTACCTTGAACACTTGCTTACAACATATCATGCCTTCATTATTCACATGAATTCTAACCTTCATGGTCCTTTAATATGACATATATCTTGACTAGAATCATGCAATAGAATATATGATCTCAACTTGATATGTTCATGCAATGAATTGAGCAATTCAATCTTCCACTAGCTCACACTAGCTTCACTCTAGGTCTAGAACAAAACCAAATCTTGATTGAAAGACTTATAGAAATTCACCCTAGTTTGAAAACACTCATACATTATTAAATTCACTATACCAACGTTATCCATGCATGGGTAGAGCTCTGTGATCAGTATAACATGTACTTGCTTTGTAAGTGGTCTAGGAGCTTGTAGCCCTTCTCAAAGACCTTTTATGTAATAACTACCTTAATACACCTGATAATTGAGATCTGAGACTTGATTTGGATACCCCTTTGACCCTTATTAAACATATGTAAAACTTAGGTAGTCTTGTTTTGTATGGAATAGATAAAACTTGGACTGTTATAGTCAAATTAGGCCTATTTTAGGAACTGTTGTGTATGTTCAGTAGAGATCAAATGGATTGATCAGGCCCTAATATTGATAGGAAAGGTGTAAGTGGACATATCTAACATGTCTAAACACTCCCCTTGCAGATATCACTCACCCAACATAAGAGATCTCAAAACTACACTAAAATATCACTCACCCAACACACCTTCTTTACATGATATACCTATAGATGATGAAATAGTTCATTGTGATTTGATATTGTTTATTATTCTTCATATTCCAATTTTCATAGTAAGCCTAATGATGATCATATGGATAGTGGTGAGTACATACATACTAATGATCTAGACCTTGTGATGCACCTTGTAGGACATGCATTGATGATATAATCTTACCTCCTACTAATGACATTCTTGCATTTTATAATGATTCTCCTCTCACATGCATTGAGTGAGGTTCTAGCTTCTTAGAACATTCATGGTCTATCATTAAATATTAAGCATCTTGTCTATGGTCCATCTATTATCATTGTTTATACCTAGCTATTATGAGCATTTACAATCACATATTGACATATTTTTCTATTTTAGAGAATTTATATCATTGATCCTACATTTTTATATCTTATATACCATGCCTTATGATATTATATTGGTATATCTTAAATATCATGATCTCATATTACTATATCCTATCTTACAATCTCATCTTTTATTATGTACTCCATAGAGTATACATGTTATCATCCAACAGTTTTTTAACTTATTTTGAGAGTTTAGTATTGATCCTTATTGTTTATATCATTCTTTGATCCTATGTCCATATTGGGAGACATCATGCTACCTCCCCTTATCTATTTGAGCTATCACTAATCTATCCCTTATTCCCCATTATCTATTTGATCTATCATTGATCTATCATGGACACTAGGGTTAATCACACAAATAGATTAATCACCATGTAAATGGCATGAAATTATGTAAATGCAATGTATTTTGACCTCTAATCATGGCTGTCATAGTCAATACAACAATGGATCAGTCCATTTTTTCTTTGTATTTTGCCCAAAAAACTGTATGAAATATGGGCTTTAGTCAGGTAAAATGAATAACATACATCTCTGAATGTTGTTCACACAAGTGTAGGCATAGATTAAGGTTTTAGGAATTGAAACATGTCCTCCACTGGTAGCAATGTGGTGCAGGAGCACCTACCTGACAGCTGGCCTCCATGAGGCAGTTAGTTAGTTTAAGTCTTGTTAATGTTTTCAAGAAGGTCTGATAAGACCAATGCATGTAATAAGGTCATGTTGACCATGCTTTACTATTTTTAGCTAGTTTGTTAGACAGCTGTTATGCTGTAGGTCCGGTTGGATCTCCCAGCCGCCAGGAGAGATTTCCCAGCCACTTGGAGTCGAGTGGTAGTACTCACAGGAGATCCTATTTATGCATGAGGATCGGTTGGTTTTAGAGGATCGAGCTAGGTTGCACAGAGAGTGAGACAGAGTACTGTATTGCATCTTTTGAAATCAATAAAGATCCTATTTGTGTTCATCCTCTGTTGAATTCCATTGTTTAATCGATTTACTGTTTTGGTGGTTTCATGGATTCACTGATCCATTCCACCGGTTGATTCGTTGAATCGGTGGAATGGCCATGTACAGTAGGGTAGGATTTAGTTTGCATTTTCTGTGTGTTTGCATGTCTGTTTGCAGGATCATCGTCAAGAGGTGTTGAGAACCCTAGCATGGGTATGTGCTAGGTCATGCTGGTAGTTAGAGTTTGGAAGATCACCCTGAAAGTGGATCGAGTCATCCCAGGAGGTTTGGCGGATCGAAATTCGCTAAGGTTGGAAGTTCGTTACAACGGCATCATCAGGATATTTCTGTGTATATCCTGCAGTTACTTCGGGCGCCATCTGAGTAAGAGGAGATGAGCATGATGCAGTCGGTTGCATAAAGTGAAAGTGCATTAGGGTGATCATCATCAGGTGTTGCCGAGGAGGAGCGTATCGGCATAAGGTAGAAGATCGGGTTGATAAAACCATCGCGGGCCGATAAAGTTAAGTTTGGCCGACAGCAGGAGGAGCTGCATATGACGTCATCGTCATCAGGATATTCGTCATCAGGATATCAGGCAGCAGGATATTGAGGGAGCTGCATGTGACGTCATCGTCATCAGGATAATCGTCATCAGGATATCGGGGTGACGTAAGCATCGGAGGAAAGGTGCGTGAGTTGAGTATCATCATCAGGATATATGGGAGGAACCGGATGTTCCATATCCTGCTGATGAACATGATGTTGAACATCATGATGATGCAGATAGAGGTCGTCGGTAAGGTGAACAGTGAACGTCAGGAGGATGTTTGCGCTTGCCGAATATGATGATGCTGCCGATAGTCGGATATGATGATGCTGCTGACAGGCGAAAGGTCGAAGGTTTGTCTGCAGGAGGATATCGGTCGGTGAGAGTAAATATGATGATGCTGACAGTGTAAAGGGAAATATGATGATGATGATGAAGGGTTGCGGACATCCATGCTGTATGTCAAGGTTTTAGTGTGGATGCCTCTGCATCATAGTGGTATCAGAGCTCAGCAAAAGGTCTGGGCTGTTGTGTGTTGATTCTGTCACCGAAAGGGCAGAGGTAGAGTTGATTCTGTCACCGAAAGGACAGAGGTAGAGAAGTGAGAGGTTGACAAAATGCCTCCGAAAGGTAGTGGTACTGCAAGGGAATTGCAGGAGATGAAGGAAAAACATGCTAGAGAGATGAGGAAGATGAAGGAGCTTGCTGAAGCACTTCAAGCCAGGCTTGTAGCCCTGGAAAAGAACAAAAAGAGGGAAGTGGAAGACAATGAGTCTGAAGAAGATGAAGATACTGTTGAAGAGTATGAAGAGGTAGCTGAAGATCTAGATGCTGAAGACCAGAAATTTGCAAAACTGTTAAAGGCAGTGCAGAGTGATAAACCTAAGGTAAAGGTTGATGTTTCCAAGTATAATGGAAGTTTGAATGAAGATGAGTTACTGGATTGGATTGCTGCACTTGATAATCACTTTGAATGTGAAGATGTTGCTGAGGATCAGAAGGTAAAGATTGCAAAGACCAAGTTAGGAGGTCATGCTTTGGTATGGTGGGATTATGTACAATCCGAGAGAAGGAAACAAGGGAAGTCAAAGATCACTTCATGGGATAAGATGGTAGCAAGGATCAAAGGTAAATTCTTGCCAAGGGATTATGAGATTCAGATGTTTAAGAAGCTGGAATTTTTAAGGCAGAAGGAAATGGATGTGAAGGCATATACTGAGGAGTTTTATAAGTTGAGTATGAGATCTGGTCATCATGAGAATGAGATAGAAAAGGTGGCTAGGTACTTGGCTGGTTTGAGATTGAACATACAGGATGAGTTAGTTTTAGCTAACCCTAAGAATGTGGAGGATTGTTACCAAATGGCAATCAGGATTGAAGAAAAGATGAATAGGGGACAAGATAAGTCCATGAGAGGAAGAGGCAGCAATATGAGGGGAAGAGGATCAGCCCCTACACAAAGGCAAACCAATGAGGGACAAGAAGACACTGGTAAAGGACAGGGACAGTCTGATTTCAGAGGTGGATGGAAAGGTAATAGAGGAAGATTTGGAAGTGGTAGAGGTTCTACTACATTTGCAGGAAAGTGTTACACCTGTGGTGAGTTTGGTCATCCATTTTTCAAATGTCCAGAAAGCAAAGGTTCATCATCCAGAAATGATAGAACAAATGACAAGAGAGTACAACTTGTGCAAGAAGAGAAAGTAGAGCAAAGTGTGCAGAGTTCAAACACTTATCAAAGAGATAGGGAGCCTGACAATTATGCATATCCTAAGGATGGAGAAGCATTGATGCTAAGGAGAATTAGTTTGCAGGCATCACAGGATATGATGCAAAGAAGAGCTCTTTTCAAGACCACATGCAAGAGCAAAGGTAAAGTATGTAAGGTTGTCATTGATACTGGTTCAACAGCCAACATGGTATCTCAGGAAATGGTGGATAAACTGAATTTGGAAAGGATTCCACACCAACACCCTTACAAGGCATCTTGGGTGAGTGATAGTCAATCACTTTTTGTCTATGAACAGGCATATGTGGATTTTCAGATTGGAGCATATCATGATAGGGTTTTGTGTGACATTTTGCCCATGGAATGTTGTCACCTACTATTGTGGAGACCATGGCAATTTGATAGGAGGGTACTGTATGATGGGTATGCTAATACCTACACCATCAAGAAAGATGGGAAGACTATTAAGTTAATGCCATTGCAGGAAGATGCTGCAGCACAGGGGGCAGCCAAAATCATTTTAGTGGGAAAGAAGGAATTTGTGCAGATGCCTATAGGAGCAGGCATAAAGGCAGTTGAGGACACTGCAGGGAAAGGAGTTGTTAAGGACAACAGGTTGAAGAAAGTTTTAGTTTTGACTGACAGAGGTCAGCAGCAGGTGCAGAAACAGGTTTGCACACAGCAACCAGTTGAGAGGAATGACAAGGATGTTGTCATAGTTGGGACTATTGTTTGTCCTATAAAGGTTGAAAGAAAGACAGAGTTGAACATTGTAGAAGTTCAAGAGGCAGTTCAGACAGAGGTTCTGGTCAGACAACCTGACAAACACAAGGTATGTGAGAGAAAGGCCTACATTGACAGGCATGAGGATTTACTTGCCAGAAAGCAAGTTACAGTTCAGAAGTCTTGGAGCAACCAAGAGCCAGCAGAGGATAAAGCTAGAACAGGTCAGAACACTGACATGACAAAGTGTAAAGGTGGAGGACTTCCACATACTAAACTCATGGGACATGAGTTCTTTTCTGTTGGGGAGTATGGTGCAGGAGCACCTACCTAACAGCTGGCCTCCATGAGGTAGTTAGTTAGTTTAAGTCTTGTTAATGTTTTCAAGAAGGTCTGATAAGACCAATGCATGTAATAAGGTCATGTTGACCATGCTTTACTATTTTTAGCTAGTTTGTTAGACAGCTGTTATGCTGTAGGTCCGGTTGGATCTCCCAGCCGCCAGGAGAGATTTCCCAGCCGCTTGGAGTCGAGTGGTAGTACTCGCAGGAGATCCTATTTATGCATGAGGATCGGTTGGTTTTAGAGGATCGAGCTAGGTTGCACAGAGAGTGAGACAGAGTACTGTATTGCATCTTTTGAAATCAATAAAGATCCTGTTTGTGTTCATCCTCTGTTGAATTCCATTGTTTAATCGATTTGCTATTTTGGTAGTTTCATGGATTCACTGATCCATTCCACCGGTTGATTCATCGAATCGGTGGAATGGCCATGTACAGTAGGGTAGGATTTAGTTTGCATTTTCTGTGTGTTTGCATGTCTGTTTGCAGGATCGTCGTCAAGAGGTGTTGAGAACCTTAGCATGGGTATGTGCTAGGTCGTGCTGGTAGTTAGAGTTTGGAAGATCACCCTGAAAGTGGATCGGGTCATCCCAGGAGGTTCGGCGGATCGAAATTCGCTAAGGTTGGAAGTTCGTTACAACGGCATCATCAGGATATTTCTATGTATATCCTACAGTTACTTCGGGCGCCATCCGAGTAAGAGGAGATGAGCATGATGTAGTCGGTTGCATAAAGTGAAAGTGCATTAGGGTGATCATCATCAGGTGTTGCCGAGGAGGAGCGTATCGGCATAAGGTAGAAGATCGGGTTGATAAAACCATCGCGGGCCGATAAAGTTAAGTTTGGCCGACAGCAAGAGGAGCTGCATATGACATCATCGTCATCAGGATATTCGTCATCAGGATATCGGGCAGCAGGATATTGAGGGAGCTGCATGTGACGTCATCGTCATCAGGATAATCGTCATCAGGATATCGGGGTGATGTAAGCATCGGAGGAAAGGTGCATGAGTTGAGTATCATCATCAGGATATATGGGAGGAACCGGATGTTCCATATCCTGCTAATGAACATGATGTTGAACATCATGATGATGCAGATAGAGGTCGTCGGTAAGGTGAACAGTGAACGTCAGGAGGATGTTTGCGCTTGCTGAATATGATGATGCTACCGATAGTCGGATATGATGATGCTGCTGACAGGCGAAAGGTTGAAGGTTTGTCTGCAGGAGGATATCGGTCGGCGAGAGTAAATATGATGATGCTGACAGTGTAAAGGGAAATATGATGATGATGATGAAGGGTTGCGGACATCCATGCTGTATGTCAAGGTTTTAGTGTGGATGCCTCTGCATCACAATGTATGCATAAACTAGTCATGAACTTGGTGATATTATAGGAGATGCTTAGAGGTACTACAAGTAGCTAGAATTAATTAGGTGTTTGTCATACAAAGATCAAAGACAACCCTAGGTTGACTATCATGTATCAAAGGCAATATTGTCTTCCTAGAGGATACATATACTCTGGCATTACGAATGCAAAGTCTACAAGTAGGGAGTGTAGAAGAGAGAAAGAAGAGGACTGTCATAATGAAGAGACAACTGTGTTTGTAATTAGAGAGTAGAAATCCTAAATTAATAAGGGAAGACAACCCCATCAAGTCAATCATGTCATTCCCACATAAAGACAACCCTAGCAAGGCCAATAGAGAAGGTTGTTATAAAGATCTTAGAACACTCATTTTATAAATGTATAGTTATATGTAAATGGTAGCAGTCATATGTCAAGCTTAGAATGGTCATATCAACCTAAGGACTACTTGATTGAATCCTCAAGGCTAGGAGTGACATTTTGCATTCCATAGGTCATGGGGCTGAACAGACTTTGCCAATGTGTCAGGTGGGTGCATAAATGCCAGGGGAGGTCTTGTTTCATGTGCCAAGCATCCCAATCATTTAGGATAGCAAGCTATCGGCAAAGTCCCTTAAGATCCCTAAGACGTAAAAACTACTAAACTTCGATGGAGTAGTTCTCAAAATTTGTGGTAGCTGGGAACATTTCATTTAGACCTATAGGTGCATGTGGGGTCCTTCCACAATAACCTCTCTCAGTTTTGGTCAACTCCAATCCATTTGACCGTGTCGAAATCAAATGTATTCTTGCAAAATGCTTTAGTTTCATGCAGTGGAAAGGTACTAGGAGTGACATTTTGTATTCCATAGGTTGTGGGGCTGAACAAAATTTGCCAACATGTTAGGTTGGGTGGGTAAATGCCAGGGGAGGTCTCATTTTGTGTGCCAAGCACCCTAATCGTTTGGGGCAGTAGGCTACCAGCAAAGTTTCTTAAGATCTCTAAGATAGAAAAATGCCAAACTTTGATGGAGTAGTTCTCAGAATTTGTGGCAGCTTGGAACATTCTATTTAGACCTATAGGTGGACATGGGCTCCATCCACAATAACCTCTCTCAGTTTCAGTCAACTCATGTTCATTTGACCGTGTTGAAATCAAACACATTCTTGCAAAATGCTTCAGTTTCATGTAGTGGAAAGGTGCTAGGAGTGACATTTTGCATTCCATAGGTCATGGAGCCAAATGGACTTCACCAATGTGTTGAGGTAGGCAGGTAAATGCTAGGGGAGGTCTCGTTTCGTGTGCAAAGTGTCCTAGTTGTTCCAAGTTGTAAGCTGCCGACAAACTAAAAAGTTGCTAAGACTAAAATTTTGTATTCCATAGGTTGTGGGGTCAAACTGACTATGCCAACATGTCCGAGTGGGTGGGTAAATACTAGGGGAGGTATCATTTCATGCGCCAAGTGTCTCAGTCATTTCAGGCTGCAAGCTACCAGCAAACTCGAAAGGTGCTAGGAGTGACATTTTGCATTCCATAGCTTGTAGGGTTGAACAGACTTCACCAATGCATTCAAGTGGGTGGGTAAATGCTAGGGGAGGTCTTGTTTTGTGTGCCAAGTGTCCCAATCATTCTGAGTTGTAAGCTACCAACGAAGTCACTTTATCGGTAGCTTGCAGGCCAAAATGACTGGGACACTTGGCAAATGAAGTGATACCTTCCCTAACATTAACCCACCCACCCCGACATGTTGGTGTAGTCCGTTTGGCCTCACAATAAGCATATCAAAAAATAAGGCACCTAGAAAGCTTGTGTTGCATGAAACTAAAGCATTTTGCAAGAATGCATTTGATTTCGGCACAGTCAAACAGATTGGAGTAGACCAAAACTAAGAGAGGTTATTGTGGATGGACCCCACATGCACTTGTAGGTCCAAACAAAATGTTCCTAGCTACCACAAATTCCCAAAACTGATCCGTCAGAGTTTGGCAGTTTTTGCTCTTAGGATCTTAAGGAACTTTGTCGATAGCCTACTTCCCCGAACAAATGGTGTACTTGGCACATGAAACAAGACCTCCCCTAGAATTTACTTGCCCACCATGATGTGTTGGCAAAGTTCATTCGGCCTCATGACCTATGGAATAAAAAATGTCACTCCTAGCACCTTTCCACTACATGAAACTGAAGCATTTTGTAAGAATGCATTTGATTTCGGCACGGTCAAACAAACTAGAGTTGACTGAAACTGAGAGAGGTTATTGTGGATGGACCCCACATGCACCTGTAGGTCTAAATAGAACATTCCCATCTACCATGAATTTTGAGAACTACTCCGTCAAAGTTGGACAATTTTTTCATCTTAGGGATCTCAAGGGACTTTGTTGGTAGCCTATTGCGCCGAACGATTGGGGTGCTTGGCACATGAAAAAAGACCTCCCCTAGCATTTAGCTGCCCACCTTGATGTGTTAGTGAAGTCCATCCAGCCCCATGACCTATGGAATACAAAATGTCATTCCTAGCACCTTTCCACTGCATGAAACTGAAGCATTTTGTAAGAATGCATTCCTTGCCACCATAGGCAAATGAAATTAATTTAACAAAAATAGAGATAGGTGTTTGTAGGTGGACCTAACATCCACCTATACATGCAAAGAAGATATTCATAGGTGTCACAATTTGATGGAATAGTCGATGCAAAGTTTGTCACATTTTTTCCTGGGGCTCTTAAGAGATGTCTATGTTTGATATAGCCAAGAATGACCATGAGGCTTTGCCATCAAAAAGACATCCCCCTAGCATTTACCCACCCACCTGGATGCATTGGCACCATCTGTTTCATCCCAAGAGATGTATGTCCTACAAATTTAGTCATAATACCTTTTTGGTAGTTGGAAATTCAATACTATAAAAGTGTTCTCACTTGATCCAATGTCTTTTAGGGCATCAATTGAGGCTGCCCTTACCACTGTTATCAATTGTTTTTTATTAAAACTCATTAACACTCATTATGAAACAATAACATCATTAAAACAAATTAGAACTCATAGTAACATCATTAAAACTCATTATGAAATAGAAAGTAAAGGACATATCATCATGAAATAATCATGAAAACCTACCTTACTTTGCTTCCAAAGGCAACTTCATTAGGATTATGCCTACCTCCATCATACTAAAATCTTGCATGCAAATGCAATCACACTATTTAGCTAAAATGAGTAGTTAAAATATACAAAGTGAAATCAGGATAGCAAAGACAAATAACATACCTTTCTGTCATTCCACTAATTCAATCCAATGAGCCATCAGGGTTTGCTCTACTCTTTATTGTGTCGAGTATTGCCTCATGATCAGACTCACAAACCTTCCACAAGGTCCTATTCAATGGTCTACCCCCATATTTGATCAAATGAACATTTGAAGCCACAACAAGGTTAGAACAATGAAGAATCTTCCTATGTGGCTCAAAGTTCTCAAACACCCACAAATCAGACTTCTTTAGTCATTATCTTCAGCTGCAATAACTGTATAAACATGCCCTGCATTGATACGTGCATCCAGTTTGATGAATATAGTCAACAATACAAGAAAAAATACAAAATAAGATGGCATATTGAATTTTATTAAATTAGAATGCTGATAAAACCTGGTTGATCTTGATTTGAAACATGGTCAAAATCGACCGATGATTCAATCTCTGTCATTTGTAGTGCTGTCAGTAGTCAATAATAGTCAATCGGGCATAGGCCTCTTGTACACCAATCATCAACCCACTCCGTTGACTCACAATCATACCAAGATTTATATGTACATGAAGAATAAAAGCATGCCATATGCCACGTATGAATAGTCTATGAACCTGCATTAGAGCTTCTAAAAGAGTGTAGCTCACTTGATCTTGTCAATGTACAACAGTCCTCATATTTTACAATGTTAGTATCATCAACCAACCAAAAATATCTACGAACTGTAGACTTACCTTCATTATCTGGACCCATTGTAGTGTTACACCATTTGACAATAGATCTCGCATCTGTCAACTTTGCATTATCTTTGTACTTCAACTCTTCTCATCCCAATGCTCTTTTGATACATGCTCCTACACCATCACGCTCCCTCTTTCCATGCCCAGCCTCACAAGAATTTCCACATATGTTGAACACCATTCAAATTTTGCATCCTCCTCAACCAAAGGAACATCCACACATTCTTGAATTGTGATGCACAATTATTTGACCATATGATATGCTGATGAAATGATATGTTCTTGCTGGCCAAATCATGGTAGAACATCTGAAAGCAACCTTGCACAAACTTTGTAGAATGTGTGCGATCATCACTAATATAAAAATGATATTCCCTCAAGATCTTCCTATCGTCCTCTGTACTATCTTCTGCATGAATGAATTCTATTTGCTCAAATATAGCAACCTGTATAGAGTTGTAATAATGTGATTGCACCTCATTTTGTGGCTGTAGTGTGTAGTTCTATGCAAAGTCAACAACCAAAATGATGGTACCAAGTGGAAACATGTCCTTCCATAACTTGAATTGCAAGTGCAACCATCGAGCTCTATGGGTATGCCTTGCATACTCGTGCACTATACTATCATGAAATGTAGACATAAACTGATACACTGGAATCTTTTGAATAACCAAATCACACCTCTTTACTTCTTTACTATCTTTTGTATTGTAGGCCACTATTTTATCTAGTTCATTTCCAACCACATGTGTGCTTTCCATATGTTGACATATTGGCATACGTTGCAAGCCACCACAATGCTAACATGTGCCATCCAAGCATAATTTCCTATAGAATATTTGACCTTCCTCTCTTTCACACAAAATTGTTCATAAGAAGTCTCTTGAAGTAGTTGGTGGGGCATGTATGCCACAATCATGCAAAACATTGTTAGTATGCAAATCTAAACATATAGACCAATAAACATCAAAATAGTTAGAAAATTCAATATGTAATCTACAACAACAAGTAGTGTGTGTGTGATTTATTTTGACATAGAAAGGTTTTATCATTTCAAAATATCTTTGACAAATTTTAATTTGATGATATATTTCTTAAAATTTCTTGAAAAATTATGTTTGGGTCACATCCAAAAAATGCATTGGATGTGGCTCACAATTTCAACAACCAATTCTCCATCTCACATCTCTTGCATTAGGAGATACCCTTGTGTTATTTTTCCAAAATTCTTCAATGATCGATCTCAAAGCTTCAACAACAACTTTGTCTTTCCACGGGAGTCTTCTAGAGAATGCCCACAATTCATTGGTGTTTGGGTCCTCAACTCTTTTACATCTTCCAACAACTCTCATTAGAGTTTTTCTACTTATTTTCAATGCTTGAATTTTAGCATTGGATGTTTGTGTTGGGGTTTCTGTTATATCAATGTATGCGAAATATGGAAGAATTGATGACGCACGCCAAGTGTTTGACAAAATTATTGAATAAAATGTGGTATCATGGAATGCAATGATTTCTGGGTATGTGTGGAATGGATGTGGCAATGAGGCTTTGGACACCTAAATTTTAGATTGTTCATCAATTCAACAAATAGTTGACATCTTGTGGTTTCATTTAAATTATCAAAGAATAATTTCTATATCTTATTCACATATCTTTGGCAAGTGCACATGGGAATTTTATCCTGCACGAGCTTCAACACATTGTCATCAATATCAATTAGAAACTTAGGCTTCCTATGCAAAATTCTAGGAGGCATTTTAATTGGTAAAGTTGTGTAATGTCCCCATTTTAGCTCACCATGGTTTGTGATGGGATTAGCCTATTATTGGCCCTCGTAGGCTAAGACAGATGGTCAGAGGGTTCCAGTTGGTAGAGCGAAAGGCTTATTCCCATCCAGAGTTCAAGTTTAGCCTTTGTTTGATTTAGATTCACACACTTACTATTTATAGTATTGACTATTTCAAGATAGTCAGGGTTACTATCTATAGCAAGGCACCTGAACAGGCTTCATTTGCAGTGTTAATCCCTTACACGATTGGTTTGATCAAATAATGAGGGATTTATTATTTATAGTAAATCAATGGTTGATAGAGAGGGACCCCCGCTATTTTCGGTAAGGCAGTTGGATACTCAAAGGGTATCATGGTGAACCTCCTTGTTCAAATAGAATTAAGAAATCATAAGTATTTAAGGAGTTATTAATTTTTAAAGTGGCCTAAATGATATTTAATTATAAAATGTATATTATAAGGTTATAACTTAGCCTTATGTAAGTGGGGCCATTTTGACTTTAAAAGCAATTAATGAGTTATATGACCTTATAATATATGGTTCATTTTATAACATAAGGTCATTATTTAAAGGGGGCTTTATTATGAAAGGTGATATAAGGGTTAAATGGTAATTAATAAAGTGATATAATACTTTATTGATAATGATGATCATTTGACTTTGCTTTTTGTGAGAGCTTTGGGAATTGTGAAGGAAACCTAGGGTTTCTTCAGATTTCTTCATTTTCAACATTGGAGAACAAAATATCTTCAGTATTTATGCAATTTTGAGGTTGTGAGAGATCAGCTGAATTATTGCTAGAGTATGGGCTTCAATTAGGAGTTAAAATTATGCAAAATTGTGAAGATTCAATCAAGGGTTTGAAGCATAATTCATTATGAAGGAGCTTGAAAGAAGATATTTAATTGTAGATTTTATATTAGTCTTTTATATCAGAATTGGTTAATTTCTAGCACTAATATCCTTGAAGATTTATGGTCTTCATTGTGAGTGTTTCTTATGTATTCAAAGTATATGCTAATTTGAAGTAACAAATATGAGTTGCATGTGCTTCAAGGAGTTGTATTTCATTTGCATGCTATTGTTCTGTTGTTTCTAGCCATGTATTTCACATTTCAGCAAATGGGTATGTGATATTGCTTCATATTTTGGCCATACAATTTTCTAGGTATTTGTGATTTAGATATTAGAGGATATTATCTCAACTAGGTTCTTAATATTTTGACAAAATATTGAGTATTTGTGAAGATATAGAAATCTTGAAATTTCAGCAGTGCATTTCCTTTGAAATATTCAGTTAGTGTGAAAAATATATACATTGCAATATCTCATTCTGCTGTACTACATTGTTACACCCAACATAGCATAAATATAAAAAAAATAGTCATTAGTTGCATAAAAATATCTCAGAAGACAGGAGGGATATTATAGTGGTATCAAAGCATTCAAAATTTTTGAGAATATCCTAAGTGGGATATTACAGTGGTATCAGAGCCAGGTTTCCTGCCATCCTATTGGGAAATCAAAAATTTGAACAGTTGCATGTCAGTTTTTGCAGTTGCATGTTAGTACCTAGTACTTGCATGCTAGTTTGGAGAGCACCCATATGCTTACATGTCAGTTTCATGGTTGCAAGTGTGGTATCAGTCTTAATGATTTGGGGTTTAAATTAAAAAAAATATCATTGAGCTCACGGGAGTGACAACACTCTTGCATTGTTTTAGTCATGGGAAAAGTGAAGTCTATACAGGGACTCATGCCAAAGCTCATGTAGGCCTTTCAAAACTATGATAAGAATTTAACAAGGCTTCTACAACATCTGGAGATATTGGATCCTTTGTTTGCAAAAGGAAGGAAAACAAACACTAATGCAAATGATTTTACCAATACAAAACATGTATCAGGGAAGGAGGAAGTCTTTGGAGATGTTGAAAACATGACACAAAGGTATGACAATAATTCTGACTTTGTATATCAGACCTTAGAAGATGTGAATAAGACACAAGATCTATGTGGTGGGTGGTTGCAAAGAGCTAAGAAGGCTAAGATGCTTGCTGCCCAAGCAAGACAACACTTGCAAGAAGTCAATGAAGGATGCAATTTGATAGATAATGCAAGAAGACAAAGAGAATCACACATTATATCCTTATTTCTTTCAAAAGAAGAATGTGTAGATGTTGAGCATACAAGGGAAGAACTTCTTGAGGTAAGTCCACAAGAAGAACATGTTAAGTTGTGTGAAGAAGAAAGGAGGAATGATTTAGGAAATTCAGTTTGGGCACCTACTTTGCATCATGAGGTCTATGTCTTCCCTTTTTTAGAGAGCTATTTGAAGGCTCAAAACAATGATGATATTGGTTACACACTTGATGGATCAACCACAAGTGTGATATCCATATGTGTGGAATGGAACATTATTGATTTCAATGTGGTTAGTCATGCATCATCTATAATAGAAGGACAATTGTTAAGATCATATGAAGCATTTTGTCTTAGAGAACTGATTAGAGAGACTAAGAGGTTGTTCACTAAGAAGATCTTGCATTTTGATAATGTTTGGTTTGTCCTGCATACTTTACTTTGGAATTTGCTAGTAAGATAAAACACATCAGTTATGGAGGTGATGGTATGGATTAGAAAATGGGATAACAATCTTTTGACATCACATGTCCATGATTCCAAGCTAAATGGTGGTGACATGCAATGTATCATGGTAGACATTCATGAAAATATAGATAAGCATGAGGTGATGGTGGAAACTTCTACTTGCCAACAAGCTCAATTAATAACAATAGTGGGAAAAGAACATGAATCAATTGGTATGTTGATGCCTCACCCCTATGATGTTGATATTTTGATTGAGTATAGAGATGTCTTAACTTCAAGATCTGATATGCTACAATATTGGGCTACCAATCGTATGCAAGTGTGCTCTTGCATCAAAGATTTCTAGGGTAAAGAAAGGAAAGATACAATCAGTCCTAGTTTTCTTATTTTAAATAGTAGTGGTATATCCTTACTTTCTCATGATATTGCAGCTACTAATCATTGGGAAGTGAGTGATAATGATTCTACTTTGATTGGTACACAATATGCATGCATTGATCATGGTAATTTATATGATGTATTTCATTTTAGGACTAATTTTAAACACCTTGGAGTAGTTGATTTAGACCAGTCCTAAATGTTGAATGATGGTTGGTTAGAGAGGGCTAAGCAAGCCAAGTTGTTGGCTCAACAACATCTGCAACATATTAATGATATACAACATTCTTTAGATAGTGATGATCAAAGGTTGATTAATTCAAAAAATTTAGTTGTTGATTATTTTCTTGATGGTGATAATGATTTTGTGGAGGACACTCCTAGTGGGTTAGCCACTCAAGAGTTATCTTTGGTGAGTGTCGATGGCATCTACACTACACATTCAAGTTTGCTACCCATTTCTCATGATAGGGCAGTGACCTACTTGTTGATTGGTGACTTCATATTCATAGAATCCTCATGGATTAGTGGTTGTCCTAGTTGGAATCACATAGCACTTGCTAATTTTTTATGGTTTACATTAGTGATTTAGTAGTCTAGGAGTGTGTGGAGGTATGTCTTTTGGATGGACATGGCGTATGAAATAGATTTCATGGGGTTTCACCAGTTTGATGACACCTATGACATCATTCTCATCAATGGCCAGGGTTATATCAGCGATGTTGAGAGACTTCAGGTGTTGTGGTATTGGCATGTGATAGTTCATTTATACCATCCATTGTGGGACGAAGAGTTACCATCTGTTGGAGATGGAACTAATGACGGTAAGTACCCGTCTCAGTTGTTTGTGGGTGAGTACTTGCAGGATCAGTATTGAGTTTTCCATCATGCTAATATGTATCCAACAGAGTCTGCTACTTTGATATCACAGGGGTTTTTAGTGGATACATGGATTTAGAGAGATTATGGTATCAGTGGGCATGATGGCTTGGTTGGATTTCACAACCATGGGAGATTGGCAGAGGATGACGAGGGATGTTGTGCTATAGATGCTTCTAGATTATCTTATCTCTGCATGATAGATGGATGTGAGTTTAGGTTGCATTGGGACCCAGGTGGTGACATGGTCAGCATTACAGTTTGGATGGGTCCCATTGGTTTGTTTCACCATTCTCAGCATGGTGAAGTTGAGTTCAGAGTAGAGCAATAGAAGTTTGAGAATAATATGCATGGCAGACTTCTATTCTAGATTTGGGATCTAGGTATATTTTGTTGGACACTCTCTAGTATGTTGAGGGTTCATTTGTGTGCATCAGGGTTCACTGGGGAGTATCGTTGCATGTACATGATGTGGTTCTTCTCTAATTTCACTCTAGGTTCTCATGTACATGATCTATTTCAGATGCACAGTGCAATTGTGTAGGAGTTAGATGATATGTATGACAACTTATCTTGCACAGTTTTAGGAAGCAAACATTTTTAGTCTTCAGAGTTTCTTCCACTTGATGTTCATGCACTTGTGACACCTACTGTTGAGATTGAATTAGTTTGGCAGGTTCTGTCAGTTGTACTGGTGATGGTGTTGTAGGAATTGGTTAGTGACAGCAAGGACATTACATAGTTCTACCCCTTGGATCCTAGTGGAGTTGTGGTTCCTCTTCAGGTAGAGTACAGTGAGCTTCTAGATGAGAGATTTCTTGGGGACAAGCAATTTCAGGAGGGCGGACTGTAATGTCCCCATTTTAGCTCACCATGGTTTGTGACGGGATTAGCCTATTATTGGCCCTTGTAGGCTAATGCATATGGTTAGAGGGTTCCAGTTGGTAGAGTGGGAGGCTTATTCCCATCCAGAGTTTAGGTTTAGCCTTTGTTTGATTTAGATTCACACACTTACTATTTATAGTAAGTGACTATTTCAAGACAGTCATTGTTACTATCTATAGTAGGGCACTTGAGAAGGCTTTATTTGTAGTGTCAATCCCTTACACCATTGGTTTGATCAGATAATGAGGGATTTACTATTTATAGTAAATCAATGGTTGATAGAGAGGGACCCCTGCTATTTTTGGTAAGGCAGTTGGATACTTAGAAGGTATCATGGTGAACCTCTTTGTTCAAATAGAATTAGGAAATCATAAGTATTTAAAGATTTATTAATTTTTAAAGTGGCCTAAATGATATTTAATTATAAAAGGTATATTATAAGGTTATAACTTAGCCTTATGTAAGTGGGGCCATTTTGATTTTAAAAGCAATTAATGAGTTATATGACCTTATAATATATGGTTCATTTTATAACATAAGGTCATTATTTAAAGGGGACTTTATTATGAAAGGTGATATAAGGGTTAAATGGTAATTAATAAAGTGATAATACTTTATTAATTTATATGTCGAAAGGGAGACATAAGGACTTAATTAAAAAGTGGACTTCAAAGGCAAATTAAATACACTTCATTTGGAGAAGTTATAAAAGGGCATCAAAAGGCAAATAGATTCATTAATGATGATCATTTGACTTTGCTTTTTGTGAGAGCTTTGGGAATTGTGAAGGAAGCCTAGGGCTTCTTCAGATTTCTTCATTTTCAGCATTGGAGAATGAAATATCTTCAGTGTTTATGCAATTTTGAGGTTGTGAGAGATCAGCCAAATTATTTCCAGAGTGTGGGCTTCAATTAGGAGTCCAAATTGTGCAAAATTGTGAAGATTCAATCAAGGGTTTGAAGCATGATTCATTGTGAAGGAGATTGAAAGAAGAGATTTAATTGTAGATTTAATATTAGTCTTTTATATCAGAATTGGTTAATTTCCAGCACTAATATCCTTGAAGATTTATGGTATTCATTGTGAGTGTTTCTTATGTATTCGGAGTATATGTTGATTTGAAGTAATAAATCTAAGTTGCATGTGCTTCAAGGAGTTGTATTTCATTTGTATACTATTGTTCTACTATTTCTAGCCATGTATTTCACATTTCAGCAAATGGGTATGTGATATTGCTTCATATTTTGGCCATACAATTTTTTGGGTATTTGTGATTTAGATATTAGAGGATATTCTCTCAACTAGGTTCTTAATATTTTGACAAAATACTGCGTATTTTTGAAGATTTAGAAATCTAGAAATTTTAGCAGCGCATTTCCTTTGAAATATTCAGTTAGTGTGAAAAATGTATACATTGCAATATCTCTTTCTGTTGTACTACATTGTTATACCCAATATAGCATAAATATCAAAAAAATTAGTGATCAGTTGTATAAAAATATGTCAGAAGATAGGAGGGATATTACAAGTTGACTCAACATTAGGAATTTCTTGAATATTTACTTGAGATGGGATAGATGACGTACCTTCAATTAGAGGAGAAAAAGATGGAAAGGCTTGAAGTTGAGATGGAGAAGATGGTGTACCTTCAAATTGATGTGTGAATGATGGCGTGCCACCAACTTGAGAAGAAAATGAAGATGTACTTTCTACTTCACCTGTGAAAGATAGAGTGTCTCCAATTTGAAAAGATAATGATGGTGTTCCTTCAACTTGATCTATGGATGACGGAGTGCCTCCAACTTGGAGATTCACTTTCCTCATTGCACAAAGGTTTTGAATTCATTCCCTTTTTGCCACCAATTCCATCTCTCTCTTAGCTTCATTAGATGTGTCATGTTCCTCTTCAATTGGCAATGGTGGAATGTCTTCTTGTATGGTTGACAATTTCCTACTTTCCTGAATTCACCTCATTCTTTCCCTTTTACTCTCATTCTCATCTTCACACTCTTCTGGTGTTAGAGTCTTTTCTCATTTCCTCAGCATGATGATGATTTCTACAAGCATGATGAATAAGACAATGATAATTAGAACCTTTATAATGACAATGAATAATGGTCACAATGAAAAAATACAAAATAAGTTATCGTGTTTGGTAATTTGCATCACTTTAGGAGCTCCAATTTCATGAAATTCATCACTATCCTTTTTTATTAAGATATGATAGACCATGATCAAAGTCATCATAAATAGGACAAAAATTATTAAAAGATATGATAGACCAAAAAATTGTCCCAAAAAGCACTCAAATTCCTTGAATTGACAACATCAAGATCATGAGAAAACTCCCCTACTTCTTGCTTCTATTCATGTGTGAGAATTTCCTGGGCTAGGGTAGTATCATGGATGTCTCTAAAATACTTTTGAACTCATCCAAATGCACAAATATCATGCACCTCCCCTTGTGGTGAAACACTAGCTTGATTTATACCCATTTTCTCAACCAAATCAGCAACTTGTTCTTCATGTTCATGGTTGTTGTAGGTTTGATAAAACTCATTTTTATGATGCCCAGGTTGTCCTAGACATGCATAAGTTCATAAATTCTGAAAAATCAATCTGTAGTTCATTTTCTTGACCCATGGAAAAAGTTATAGCCGTTGTCCCAAAGTCTAGAGGAAGACGTGTGAAGACAAAAATCATGACTTGAATGAAGCCCTTTGAGAGTAGTTTCAAATTAGGCATGGAGTTTACCTTCTTGGACCATTGTAGATGTTGTAATGACTATTTTAAAGCTTCAAACCACCTTCACATACCTTATAACATCCCAAAAATGT
The DNA here is from genome assembly GCA_027924645.1 of Cunninghamia lanceolata. NCBI lineage: Eukaryota > Viridiplantae > Streptophyta > Pinopsida > Cupressales > Cupressaceae > Cunninghamia > Cunninghamia lanceolata. The sequence goes on along the minus strand of BSBN01000973.1, from coordinate 2,039,728 downwards.
GCATAACTCTTCATGTTCAATGGTTGTCCATGACTAGTTGGGCATGTCAGTCTTCCTAGGACAACAAGGTGACTATTCTTGTGATGAGAGGACCATGAGTTAGGTGTATGAACAATCCCCAAACAATAAATGAATAATAATCTAGCAAAACATGAGGTCAAACAAATGTATAACCATTTTTATGATAGTCCTATCTATAACAGTCTTATGCAACATTTGCATGGTAGTGCACCTTTAAAGTTTGCACAAGGATAACTTCTTCAACTCAATGATAGAGCCTTGGACCATTTTCTATGCTATGACTGGTATAACTAATTAATAACATGACTATCACAAGGTGGTTGGGTAACTCTTTTGTATAATAGTCCTTTTGTAAAATGAATGATGTGTGTTCTTACTGAGTGGCAAACCCTCTTCCATAGTCATAGAAAGAAACATGCATGTTAGGTCTTATTGGGAAAATTCTCAAGCATTGGATCACTAATCAATCCCATGAAGATACTAAAACCCCCATGATGACAATCCCCTAGATCTATAGCATATGATTTTCAATTTCAAAACACGACTGTGCTATTTATAAAGTCATAAATGACTGATCAAAATTGAGAAATGACAATTTCAAAGGCTTATAACCACATTTGCAGTGATGAACACACTTTGTAACTTTAATAACATCTATGCAACCCTTCAAAACTTGCCTAGCAACCTAAAATATGACCCTAGCATAATATGGGTAGTGGAAGTGTTGGTTTTTGATGTGGATGTAGGAGGAATATGTAGGTGTTGTATTAGTTGTGTAATGAAGGTACAAGTTGGTTTCATGGTTGTGAGTTGCATAGAAGATCTAAGAAGGAGATCAAGAGGCTACATGAAGGCAGCAAAATAATAGAAAGGGTGGCAATAAGGAGAATTGATTATGGAAGGATATTGCAAGTAGTGTGATTTATGACAAAGAGATTTGAAGGGATATTTGGAGGTAATGATTGGGTGGAAAAGGAAGTTGCAAGAACATTGAAGGAATCCATTCAAGGAAGGATGAAAAAAAAGGATAGTTGAGTAGATGTTGGTAGCAAAACAATCAGCTGCAAAGGATGAAGGTAGGAATTTAATGCCTATTATGAGTGGTAGGTAGTGGTGGCTTCAAAGAGGTTGTAGAATGCATATACTATATCAAATGTAAAGGTATTGGCACTTTGAGAGAAGACAATCATAGTTTGTAAGTTGAACAAATGCACACTATCAATAACAGTCATGTTTCAAGTTCTGCTCATTTCATAGTGTTTGTTATGTATCATGAAAAGATAACCCTATGAATAAATCCCTCATAGATTGTATCAAATCCTAAGATTTGTGGATTGTTCACTTGATCTTGTTGAAGAGTTTGATTTTCAATAGAGTTAGGGTTAGGACAGAATAACAAGGTGCATAAATTCATGGCAGAGTTCTATTTCATGATGACAAGTTGTCCTAAACTATAATATTTTGAGTATATCCCATATGTGAACATTATCATATACAATGATAGACAAATTTGTAAGTATGGAGATGATGTTGAGGGAAAAGACTATCAAATTGCGCTATGACTATTACAAACAACCACATAGACTATCACATCATAAGCATAGAAGACTATGATGAAACTTGTGATCACTATTAAGGTTAGGTATTCAAAAAATGCAGTAGACTCTCACTACCCTATTCACAAGGTAAGAGATGACAACATGATAAAAAGGAGTGATCTTATATACAGATTAGAATTGTCAAGCACCTTAATTGGACTATCAACACAACTAGGACTATCATGATAGTCAATAGGAACATTAAACTAGGTATGAAGATAATTTGATATTTTGTCAAGGTGTAAAGGAGGGGATTTCTCATAATCATAAATGTATAGGACAGTCATTGTAACCTTAGGAATATCACATGACATTGTTCAAACAGTAGTCCAAAATAAGAATGATCAAACCTTGGGAGTTTCATAAGTAAATTGGTGCATTACAACCTAACAATCACAAGATCATTGAAGGATAAATGTTGAGATAGGTTATTAAAGAAGAAACATATAATGACATGAGAAGACGATAACATGAGAAGATGAGAAGGAAGAAGAATATAATGATGAGATAGGTTGGACATTATGCTATGGCATGGAGATTTATTACAACCAATAGTTGCTATGGTAGCAATTGTAAGACACTTGGTGAAGAACTCGCTATTGCATCATGAGCTAAGTGAGTTGCTAGAGCATGCATGGTAGTTCAAGGGCACATGTGGTAGTGTTGGAGTGCATGTAATGACAATTGAGAACATGTATATATTTTCTAGAGAATGTTTTGAGGTATCAAAGTGATAAGAAGCAATTGCTCAAGTTTGTCTTTGTTATCGCAAGCCATAGTTTGATTTTGGTTGCAATGTACATACACGGTTCATGTGTTTTGGTCATAAACTTTTGACTAAGTATGAAAACATATATTTGAAGAACATATCTTAGAACATAAAGAACATAAAAACATATATAAGTGAATTAAAATGGACATAACTTGAACATACCTTAGAATTCGATATTGGAGTTGACCAATTCTCCAAAATATGGCTTCAAAATCCTCAAATTCTTCTTTTTCGCAAGTTTGATTATGAATTCTATATAACTCTAGAATAGGATTAGTGAAATTTATGGAAAAAACAAACATATATCATCAAATTCAATCTATATCAATGGTAATTAGCTTTGAAACACTAAGAAACATGAAACTTTTAGTTTAAATAATCAAAGTTTGTCCAAAAACATGCAAAATTAGTTCTTCTACATTGAAAAAACAAAAAAGGTGGTGTATTGATAAAAAAATGATTCTTAATATGTCAAACAACATGAAAAGTGTTTTCTTGTCTGATAGCACACATGAAAAGCAAGGAATAATAGACATGTGGGGTCTGAATCACAGATCCCACATGGTTTTTTCCCATTTTTTGCTTCCCATAATCCGAGCGCGTTCTGGGAAGCATGAAACATTAAGCTTTCATTCCAACCAAATTCATTCCTAATCAATCCCAAATCATTCTTAATCTATTCAATTTCATCTCTAATCATCCCTAAACCACTTATAATCATCCCCAAACCACTTCACACCATCCCAAATCACATTCAAATCAATTTAACTTCATCCCTAATCATTTTCAAATCGACCTGGATTTCATCTCAAATACCATCCCTAAACTATCCCTAAATCATTCTAATCATTCCCTAATCAGCCCTAAACCACTTCACACCATCCCTAAAACCATTCTAATCATTCCCAATCATTCATAATTTAGTCAATTTCACCTCTCATCATCCCTACACCAATCCATTTCATCCCAACTCCATCCCAAATCAATATAAGCTCCATCTCAAACCATCCCAAAAATAATCAAAATCAAACAAAAACCTCACCAAGAGCCATTAGAACATCATAAGAACCAATCTGTCAGTCATTTGCATCATTCTATATATCATATGTGCCAATTTTCTCCTTAGTAGCACCTACCTATCAATCACAAGTGTTATTCTACACCTAGCCACCCATAGGTATCATTCTACCCTCTGCTACCCATAGGAGCCAACAAAACATCATAAGCACCAATATGTCAGTCATTTGCACCATTCTATACATCATATGTACTAACCCTAAACCCTAAACTTGATCAACCCTAAACCCTTATCTCCTTGTCTCTATCATGCCTCTACCTCTCAATCTCCCTGCCTATGTCTCTAGCCATGTCCCTCACCCTCTATCTCCCTATCTCTCCCTCTCTAAACTCCTAACCCCTAAACCCTAAACCTGATCAATCCTAAACCCCTATCTCCTTGTCTCTATCATCCCTCTACCTCTCAATCTCTTTGCCTATGTCTCTAGACATGTCCCTCACCCTCTATCTCCCTATCTCTCCCTCTCTAAACTCCTAACCCCTAAACCCTAAACTCGATCAACCATAAGCCCCTATCTCCTTGTCTCTATCATCCCTCTACCTCTCAATCTCTCTGCCTGTCTCTGGCCATGTCCCTCACCCTCTATCTCCCTATCTCCCCCTCTCTGAACTCCTAACCCCTAAAACCTAAACCCTATCTCCTTGTCTCTATCATCCCTCTACCTCTCAATCTCTATCATCCCTCTATCATCCCTATCTCTCCCCTCAGTCTCCTATATCTCCCTATCAATCCTCTCTCTCTAAACCCTAACCTAAACCTCTAAACATTAACCCTAACCCCTAAACCATAAACCCTGAGTTACCCTAAATAATGCCCCTAAACCCTAACCCATAACCCCTAAACCCTAAAACTGAGCAACCGTAAACCCCTAAACCATAAACCCTGGAAGCAACCCTAAACTTCTATCCCCCTATCTCTCCCAATGTCTATCAATCCCCTTGTTCTCTCTCTCTCTCTCTAAACCCTAAACCCTAACCCCTAAACCCTAAACCTAAGCAACCCTAAATCCCTAACCCCTAAACCATAAACCATAAACCTAAGAAACCCTAAACCCCTAAACCCTAAATAATTCCCCAAAACCCTAACCCAAAACCCAAAACTTGATCAATCCTAAACTCATAAACCTCAAATAATGCCCCTGACCCCTAAACCCTAAACTCGAGCAACCAGGCTAAACCCCTAAACATATAGTTCGATAGGGGATGATGGAGGGTCAATGGGAAATGGATGTAGAATTCTTGGATCTTGATTATCAAATTATCATCATTGGGATGTGATTTGATAGGATCCGAGTTATTTGTTTGATTATCTATGTTTTCTTGGGGACCAAGTGTCTCATCATGGGATATTAATGGATAATGAATAGGACTAGTGGGATGATGGATATGGATAATGTGATGATGGATAGAAGTGATGTGGGTTACTTGCTCATGGATAAGATCTTGATCATAGATATTATCTTGATCACAGGGAGGATAAGCATGGATAGCGTGATATTAGATATGGATAGGGTAAGTGGGGATGGATTGATATTCATTGGATTGGAGAGTAAGAGGTGGTGATGCGGGTTCACTAGGAGATGTTGGAGGATCAATGATGGGATTGATGTAGAGGGGTTGACCATGAGATGGTAAGGGATCCAGGATGAGATTAGATGGGATGATTGGATTTTGATTAGGACGGGTGGTTGGTGTTTCCACATGGTTGGTGGTTGGAGAGTGAGAGAGAGGGTAGGAGGTAGAGATGGGAGGAAAGTAGAGAGTGGGAGAGGGTAGGAGGTAGATAGGGAAAGGAAGAAGAGAGAGAGGGTAGAAGGTAGATAGGGGAGGGAAGCAGAGACTGAGAGAGAGAGAGGGTAGGAGGTAGATAGGGAGGGAAGTAGAAAGTGAGAGAGAGAGTAGGAGGTAGAGAGGGGGGAGAAGAGAGTGAGAGAGAAAGTAGGAGGTAGAGAGGGGAGGGAAGCAGAGACTTAGAAAGAGGGTAGGAGGTAGACAGGGGAGGGAAGTAAAGAGTGAGAGAAAGGGTAGAAGGTAGAGAGGGGAGTGAAGAAGAGAGTAAGAGAGAAGGTAAGAGGTAGAGAGGGGAGGGAAGCAGAGACTCAGAGAGAGGGTAGGATGTAGAGAGGGGAGGGAAGTAGAGAGTGAGAGAGATGATAGGAAGTGCAGTTGCCCTTGTAGACATGTATGTAAAGTGTGGAAGCATAGACAAGGCATGTCAATTGTATGACATAACACATCAAAGAGATGTTCTGTAATGGAATGCAATGATTGCAAGATATGCAAAAAATGGATTTGTTGAAAAAGCTTTAGAAACTTTCAAGCAAATGCAATTGGCATGTGTATAGCCAGTTATGCTCAGCATAACGTGAGTGCATTATAATGCACTCGTGTTATTGATTTCACATAACGCGAGCATGTTATATCACACTTGCGTTATGCTCAACTTTCTTTGATGTGTTTTTATCAATTTTTAGCAAAATCTAGATATAATTTGGAGAGTGCTCCCCATTAGGATGGCACTTTTTTCAATGAAAACTCAAAAAAAATGCCACCATAATCTTAAGCTCTCTGTTAGCTATCTAACCATATAATTATTTTCACATTTTGAGTACGTTAAGGGTTTCATCTTGAATTTATTTTGTTATTGTGTCCATTTTTTTATCAAAAACTAGTGTCTAGTATTTTTGACTTTTATTTAACTGTTCATCATAATTTGAAATAAATTACATTTTTAGAAACTAGACTCCATTCTACACATATTCAAAAGAAAAATTGATTTTTGATTAGTTTTCAAAAAAATTAGGGGGAGCACACTCAAATTTTTGTTTTTCAAGATGTGTCCACTTTGAAAATTACTAAAAAATCAATTATTCATGAAAAAATTGTCAGAAAAATTAGGGATAAACTACATGGTGTTGGCTAATTTCTCACTAGAGTGATTATTAAAATACTAAAAAAAATTTAATATTTTAGGGGAGCACACCAAATGCTATGTTATGTTTTTTTGAGAAAAACAGGACCAATTTGTGTGCTCCCCCTTTTTGAACCCCTTAATCTCAACTTTTTTTGAAAAAAAATAGTAGTTTAGAAATTAGATTCGGAGCACTACGACTCTTGTTTTTGTTCCATCTTCAAATTTTGAGTGTAGCTATCTTCAATTTCTCATCCAACATCACTGTTTCTTGATTTCAGAAAAAAAAAAAGTGGCATCTTAAGAGCCCGTTTTGGTCCCTCATCTTTGTACACTTACCCCTATCCCAATAGATAGACTTTGAGATTCCCTATTTCTAGCAAGGAAAAGTCCTCTAAGAATCACTAAGAACTATAGTGAAATTTAGCTACATTATAAGGTTTTACTTTATATATTTTGAATAAGGTCTACCATAAAGAAAATGTATAAATATGGGCATAATATAGGTGATTAGTAGTATCTATTGATCATGATCTAATCTAATAATGTATGTTCTCACATTCAGTAATAGCATCACATAATGTCCTTAAGTAGTGATAGTATTTTCTCAAGTTTTGATCAATGGCACATGAGTGCCATTAAAAAGATAAGGTGGAAAAAGTGTTATTATCCTTGAAGCTACATTAGCATAGATTCTAGTTTCTAGATTAGGATAACTCATCATCAATTTATGGCCTACATAAGCTTTAAAAAGATTTTCACAAGTTGTTAGAAAGGATTAATGATAACCATTTATTGAAATCAAAATGGCATGTGGATCACACTAATGCAAAACATGAATTCAAAAAGGAAAAGAACAAAATTCAACCATGGACCTAATATGTTGAGTATTGAACAACCTACAAACTTCTAGAGAATGGATTGAAAATTCAACATGAAGAGACTTCAAAATCTAAAGTCTTCTATGCAAAGCATGTAGATTTGAATCTACCACACAATCCACTCCACTATAGTATATAATCCATGCACATACACATACACTTTAGTGCGAGAATATATATCAAGTATGATCTATGACCTATCAAATCATAAGGAAGAAAATTATGCATAATTTTTAGTTGCACTCATTGTCATCTCTAGTTTAACACTTAATTTCATTGTTATAAAGAAGAGCATGTTGCTCATAGATAATCTAGAAGTCGATTTGTAAACCTTGTGTTATCATAACTTTATTCTTAGAGGTATTTATAAAGGCTTTTTAATTTTATAGTTCATAGATTAGCCTTAGTTTGTTTCTCTAAAAATTTTGTCTTTTTATGGCATGTAATTATGTAATTTCTTGAAGTATTCAATATGGACCATTCTAACTTATCTCTATTCTTCATTTATTATTGTTCATGATTGGGATGGCCTTGTGATTATATTATAAAGCTAGAGTATAGTTGTCTTTTATACTATTTAACTTGTTCTTATAGTAATTTTGTGAATTGATAAATTTTGTGCAAAGTTTTATGAAAGATAGGTGAAAGAGTGGCTCTATTCTAAGCATATCATCCCCTTTTAAGATAGGTGAAAGAGTGGCTCTATTCTAAGCATATAATCCCCTTTTCTTTTATTTATTTGATTTTGGTATTCTTCCTTTCATTTTCCAGTTAGAATTAGGTATAGCTAGAAAAGAAGAAAAAAACCCTACTCCAAATGTTTGCATTGAAAGAGTCCCTCCTCTATAAAGCTTCCCATGTTCTCATGAGTTATGGGCATAAAAGGAGCTAAAAATCTATTCTTAATTAGACTACTTCATTGGACAATAGTGAAAACCTATGATATAAAATAAATTCTTTTCTAGCTAATCTTTCTTGAGTTTATTGAATTTTACTCAAGATGAGTACATTGCTAGATAGGTTGGATTCTTTCAAGAATTCTAGTTCAGTTGAAAAAGATTTGCACCAATTTGTTTCTTTGTCATTTGGTCATGTTTTCACTCTTATTGTTCTTAGTGATTGTAATTTATGGTCCAACAAGTATGCATACCTTTATAGTTTACACATATTTGTCCATTTTTAGAGAGCTTTGCACATTATGAGTATGTTATAAGTTACAAATACCATGGGAAATTACAAATGAGTCAATCTTTGAGGCAATTAAAGTAGCTTATATTTGTAGTCACCCTTGTGCAACTTGATTATTATAATATGTCACTTTGGATTCAAGATAAATAGAATGAAAAATGCTAGTATGGAATATAATTAGTGACAAACTTTGGGTTTTCTCTATGGAAAAAGGGTTGAGTCTTTGTCTACAAAATACTTTAGTTATTTCTATTTAATTGTCACGTGGGATCAATAGGAATGCCCTCCTTGGTTTGGCAAACTGTAAAGTGTTGGAGAGTTGTACCCACTCTCATTAATGGTCAAGATTTGCTTCTAATTTGTTGATAAAGTTTGCCTAGTGTAATGCTTGACTTATCTTTGGGGGTCTAGATCCTTAGCAATATTCTAGAATTATAGAAAAAGCACTTGGAGTACCAACATAGTGCATCAAGTTGTAATCTTAATCCATGATGATTAATCAAAAATTAAAAGAACACGACATTTAATAATCTGTATAAGTCATAAGATCAAATGTTTCCAACATTCTTATACAATGGAATAACTTAAAAAGTTCAAAGTCCAAATTACAATATGATTACTTACAATTAAAAATTTCAAATTTTTGTAAGTGTGATATTTACAAGACAAACAAATTTTCTGGTTTGCAAAGTACAAATGCAAAGGATGCATAATATACACGGGGAAAATCAGTCACGAGTTTGGTCTGGCCTCCACCAAAACATTCTAGTTATAGAATAGAAAAGCTATAGAAATCATATTTGGAAAAAGAAAGTAGAGAGGCTTGAGGCTCTAAGCAGGCCATTCAAATAACAAGGTCAAGACACCAGAATCAACATCACGAAGCTTCAAGCATGCTTCCTGCACCTTCATCTCTTGTACACGCTTGATGCTGCTATCTCTGTACAAGCAGTTCTCCTTGCAAGGAGACACCACCTTTCTATCTTTTATATTCTCCTCTATAAGAGGTTTCAGATCAATTGTAGCATTTCCCATCCTGTCATCTCGAAAGAAATCTTTATCCCACAATTCCTGCAAAGCATGGTTAACACCCATTCTTAGTATTCTATGCATTCAAATCTTTCATGTCTTCATAACCCAATTTGACAGACAACTTGAAGTTGAGTTGAAACTCCTAGTAATCCAAGAGTCAACTTTACCAAGATGACAGATGAAAGAGTATAATCCAAAACATTAATGTAAAAATTTATAACTCCTAGTAATCGAGTCAACTTTTATATGTTTTCCAAAATAACATAATGATTATGATCAACATATGGGTATTTTATGAATACTTGGGTTCCATCTACATAACCCACAAGTTGAGTACAACATACAAAAGCTTTACGCCCATTGATGTCAATCAGTCAAACAATTCACTAAAGAAGATAAATGAAGAGATCGTACCACTTTGAGTACACAATCATTCCGATTTTCTACAGGAAATTCAAAATCTTGATTCCAAACTGGATTAAGGTTTCTCTTCATTGTTCGAGTTCTCTTCTTCTGCAAGAAAAAACAGCGTTAAAATTTCATGTAGCCTGCAACAAAGGAAAGGAGAGGAAAAGCCCCATTAGACCTTATATTGAACATTAGTGCAGACAAGATTAAAGATTGGAGAGAGATTACGGACATGGGTACCAAGGGTGAGGATAACATAAGGATCACTGCTCGTATTGTCTCTAACTACTAACCCGTCTCCCCTCACCACGCGCACTTTGAGAACAGGTGACATGTTTACCTTGGCTGATGAATTTCCTTTCTCTTGAGTGCCTCCTTATAAAGACTTGTGATGCCATGGGATAGTAGCTTAAATCTGAAGAAGGATCTGTATGAGCTGAAGTACGAATAATGAATCCGTCAAAAAGATGTTGATAAGAGTAGAAACAAAAGCAAAAGGAACTGGAATAAAATAAAATCATAAAAAAAAGTTAAATAAACAGTAACTCAATGTTGCCTAAAAACTGGGAATTTGGTTATCTGTTGCGTCAGAGGAATTTGTGTACGACGTTGTTATTGATAATGCTTAATCACTCTATCTTACAGCTCATCATCCTTATCTTCTGCAATATAACCGACTCTTCTTCTCCGCTGCAGTTTTTTATTATAGTATACAATAAAGAAGATTTGTGTGCTACAGCATATAATGTCTCGTTATCTGTCTCCCTGATTCCTTATGTTATGTTTATTGTATTGTATATATCAATTCAGTACAATGCTTTATTTATAACCAACAGTTGGTGGTGCACAAAGGGGTGATGAGTTGTATGACAAGAGTAATTAAGCATTACCCATAACATTCTCCCCCTTAATGCTTAATGGAGTAACTTCTAATAAGTGCCTTATCCTTGTAAATTTTTCTTTTGATATTGCTTTGGTAAATAAATCAGCAAGCTGGTCATTAGTTTTGCAAACTTCAATTCAGTCTATTCTTCCACCGCAAGGTTTTTTGATAAAATGATGTCAAATTTCACTCCCCCTTAATTTCGATCACAAATGCTTTAGCATTCACTAACTTTATTTTCATAATATTTTTGTCAATTAATCTTCAGATCTACAAGTCTTGGAATAACTTTCTCCAAATTGTCTCACATCTCAAACATTCAATTTTTGCATGATTCCTTTCTTTGTTCTACATGTGAATACTTATGCCTATAATTTTTTTTTAACATACTTGTTGCCTTTTACCAATTCGACACATCAATCAATCCACAATTCATCTGCATACAATCTTTCATAGATTCTTTCTTCCACTCTCTATTCCAACACATCTTTTCAGAATGATTCTTCAATCCACAAATACTACAAGAATAAAGATCCCAACACATTTCCTTTCTATGCCCTTGCCTTTGACAATGAGACATTGCATTACTTGAACTAACTTGTCTTTACTTGTATTACATGTAAGATTGCTATTTTTCTCCTTTACCTCTACCTTATCCAAGACTTTCATGTTTTGGCCTAATTCTAGGTTTAATAGGCTCTCTAATTCCTTGTCCATGCTTCCCCAAACTTTTTCCTTCATAACACATTCTTTTCATTATTTGAAACCAACATTCTTTAGAGAACTTCATTTGTCATTATCGTCACAACTAGCAAATTTTGTAGATTCAATCACTTTGTTATCTTCAGTCTTATATTCATTCTCTAAACAAGCTTCTGCTATATTACATAAATCATCTTTTAGTGAACTGTTTTCCTTTTTCAACTTCTTCAAATTTTCTTCCAAATCTTCATTCTTCTTTTTAACCTTGTCAAACAACTTCAACTATTCTTCTAATTTTGCATTTTTTTCTTGAACATTCACTAGTTCTTTTTCAAGATTATGATTTTCACATAATTCATATGTATCATTCCTTAACTCATGTATCCTTTCCATATATTCTACATTAATCTTTTTAACTTTCCTCGGTTCTTCATTAATTTTATCAATTCTTCCTCTAAAAAATGTTTTCAACCATCAAATTTTTATTTTCTTTCTTAACTCTTTTACCAACTTTTTCCATTTGGAAATAATTTTCCTTACCTTGTGCTATTGCTCTTAACTACAAACCAATCTACTTCTATGATTCTAGATTCATATGTTGCCTTCTTGATGGTGCAATTGTTGTCGATTAATTTCAGTGGCCTTGTGCACCTTCAATCCTTTTACAATGTCTTCAGACTTCTCAAATGCATATGGTTGGTCTTCTGACTGTAACTTCTTTGTCTTGAAATTCGATGATCTTCTTCAGTGATCATAACCTCAAGTCCATCTTATGTTACGATAGGTTCCTCAAACTTAGGTGATTTAAATCCTATGACATCGCTTCTGTAGCTAATACCAAAACCTCTTGTGCCTTTGGTGACTTCCATGATTTCCTTCTCCTTGGTGGCTTTATTTTCTGTGACAAATTTTTGTAGCTTCCTATCATGCCCACATTTCCCATGCGGTCACAACACGCATCACACGTGTCATGTCCACATTTGTCATGTGGTCATGACACGAAATATCAAAAAAAATTTCACGCTTCCCTAGAAAACCCCCTTGCACGCGTAAGCGTGCGAGGTGGTGTATGCTTAAGGCGTAAACAATATAGTTGAAAGTGGGGTAATACGCACACGTGCGCATACCTATCACAAGAAGGCCATCAAGGGGGGGTCATCGCGACATGGAGAGTGTCGCTAAAAGGGTTAAACTTTACTAACCTAACTAAACCCTAGATTCTAGAAAAATTCAGCAGCATAACACCTGACGGGCGTGAGTAGGGTTTATTGTACTATCACTAAATTTTGATTAAGAGGTTTCCTGATTGGTTTAATAAATTTCTTACATCCCACTAATTACATTGGGATATAGTTCATTAAGTTAATTGAACATTTTTCAACAAAGTCCGATCATTTGTTCTCCTTCACGTTTTCTGAAATTTAATATTTATTTGTTCTCCTTCACGTTTTCTATCAAACATAGTTATTTCTGCATCATTTATATTATTCTTAATTTATTGGTAGATCAAATCTCGTAACATGATTTACTAACATCATTTGAAAAAACTATGTAAGATTTCTATCTGGGTTTTAAAACAATGTCTACTTAACTTCCACAATTAACTTTGCTCAAATGATTTAAAAAAACATTAAATTTGATTAATTCTTTTAACCCTAAATTGATCTCATGCATTTTCTCCTCTTTGTTTTCACTTCTTTTTTTCTTTCTCTTTTTTTCTTTTTTTTTCATTTTCTCAAATTTGTTATTTTCACAATTTGTTTCAGGATTATAATGGCCACTTATGAAATGCATAAGATGGCTTCATATAATTATAAGTATATGTATATATATATATATATATATATATATATATATATATATATATATATATATATATGTATATACATATATATGTATATATATATATGTATATATATATATATATATTTATTTATTTAACTTATGAGAAAGGTTTTCCTTTTATAAATTTAGTGAATTTATATTTCTTTCTATATATATATATATATATTACTTATGAGCAAAGTTTATTTTTTCTTTTATAAATACAATGCATTTATATTTCATTTTAACAAAGTTGAAACCTCAGAATATGTTTATTTTATTTTGTTTGGCTTTCAATACCAAATTGTTGATGCCCTAATTTTATTTCTTTTGCTTGTGTCATTTGCAGGTCTGAGAAGGGCGACGGTGGCATTAAGGAGGCCGCAGTGTTGTGGGCGGAGGATTTTGGTGTAGGGGAGTGGCAAACATGTGGAGTGGAGGGTTGGTAGAGAAGGGACCGTGGGCAAAACTATGGTGACGGAGTCCGGTGGCAGGTTGGAGGACGACTGTGGTGGTTCCAAAGTCGGTGGAGGCCGCGGGGTGCATAGCGGAGGACCCGCGGGGGTGAATAAAGAGGGGAGTGTGGGGAGGGGGTGGAGCCCCCACCCACATCCCACAGTGTGGGGTGTGGGTGGGAGCTCTGCCCCCTTCCCACACCCAAAGTAATGGTAGCCATGGTGGGGGGTTCGAACCCCCCTCACCACTCTTATCAAATTTTTCTTGACACAATTTGTTTTTACAGAATTGCAAACTCTCATGTATATTTCTTTTTTGACATAGTTTATTAACTGTGTTTCATTTACACAACTATCATTTTATTTCCTTAATGAATTTTATTTAATAATATATATATATATACACACACAACAGAATCACAATTTAACAAAAATCACAGTTTAATTAAAAATAATACATAACTGAATATATATATATATATATATATATATATATATATAAAGCCTCAATTTTGATTTATAGAATCAATGAAATCAGTTTATATTTTAAAATCATGTAAATACATTCACTTTAAAAACAGAAAAAAAAAAACACACACAAGATATATAATTTATATATTTTCAACTAAAGCTTCCCCTCAATACACTTATGATTTTATTTTTATCTTATTTTTTTAAGACAAATAAAACAAGATATATATGCATTTTTTTTTTCAATTTTCCATTGAGGTAAAAGTCCATATTTTTCCACAATTGAATTCATTGCATTATTACTAAATACACTTGCAAAGAAAGAACAAATACAATTAATTAGATACTCCTAAAAATTGAGAACAACTAATTTTCTCTCTTTTCAAAATAACAATTTATAACTGTCTTATTTGTCATGGCAACAAAATCACAACTTAACAATTTGGTACTTCAATATGACATACAAATGAAGCAGCTTATAAACAAATTTTGTTCCTTTATCTTTTGAATAATAAGCATTTAAACTAACAATTTCTAAATTTCAATACAATGAAAAATGTCCAACACACAACTTTCAAGAATATAATTTTACAACCAAAAGAGAGAACCAAGTTCTCATCTTTGACAACTAACAATGGTAAGATCTCCTAAGAAGGCCAAGCTCTCTCTCATGAGCTTTAAGAGTAAAAGAAAATAAAATATGAACTCCAAGCACAAGGAGTTTCTCCAACTTCACATTTAGCTCCAAAGAACCTGCATATCACACAAAGGGGAAAGAAAACCACACATCTTGCTCTCCTCCCTATCGTAGACTCACAAGAGGGTCACCCCTGAGCTAGGGAGGTCATCCACACACCTAGGAAACTCAATTCCACTTCACAACAAGGCAAACAAACATCCCAAAACACAATATTACACCCATGGATAATCATAACACATGAATTCAACCAAGGTGAGTTCAAAAGGGGTAGGAGAGTGGACACACTCAACTCTAGAGTGCCACTCCTTCAAAATATCCCAACACAATTTCTCTTATGGCCTCAATCCAATATGTTTAACAAAATTTTTTAAAAATTTCTCATGTTTTGGCTCTCAAGCCATGTCTCAAATTGCTCAAAATAACATATATTGCCCTCAAGACTTTCAACATCTCAAAACAAGGTAATGACCCCGAGGAGGATCACTCCTCCCCTACCCCACACTTGTTGAGGATTTTCTCCCAAGTGGGAGAGGCTCTTACAACACCCAACCAAATTTCCCCACAAATACAATAACACTCAAGGAAACTAACCACACACATATGCATCATACAAGCAAACTAAAATACAAAAGGAAGGCCTTAGCCTTGAAAACCAACCTTTAAAAGCCCTATTATGGAAGAAGTTGATGTAGAGCTTCTCCAAATTCCCCTCCAACATAAGCCACCAAACTCCCTCTATCCTTCTCTCCAAATTCAAATTCAAGCAATTAAAATTTCCAAAAATTTAACAACCTCCCACCCTACCCCAAGTGGGATTAAAATAAGCCCAACCCATGAGTTTAGAGGAATGGGGAGGTGACATTTTTCACCTCCTCACTCTTCCTCCCCACTACAAGCATGTCCCAAGGGATGGGTGTTGACACATGTCACTCACCCATCCCCAAGTCTCCCTCACCCCTTACCACATGTCCTCTCTCCAACACATGGGAGAGAAAAGAGGAGTTAAAGAGGGAAAGGGTGACACGTGTGTCCCCTTCCTTTCCTCTCAAGAAGGACCACACAACTCTAAGGTTACTCTCACCAATTGTGAGAGAAACTTGAAGTCAAGTCCTCCACAATTGATGGGTCTTGGAGTCATCTCCAAACTTGGGAAGTGAAAAGGGATGGGGCAGAGTGTTGGTACCACTCATCCTCTCCCTCCCATGCCTCCAATTTCATCACTTAACTTGAGTGTGAGGTTAAGGTGACCATATGGAAGTTTACCAAGGGTTACCCAAGTCAAAAAGGTTCCTAGACCCGTGGGGTATAACCCAGGGCCAAGTTTAGCCTAGTTAGATCACCTAGGGTCAAGTTAAAACACATGAAAATGGTCTCCAAAAATTTAAAACTTAAAATGTAATTCAAAGACAAAATTCTTACAACACATATTATAATTCAAATTAAAAGAGGGTAGACTTAACCCAATTAACAACATGCAAATTAACATTACAACATTTCATCATACATAGAGTTGATCTTAGTTCCTCGTGGAACTAGATCAGTTTCACAAGGAATTACAACATCGAGTGTGGAATGATCTCCAGTATCTGTGGCTAGTTAGAAATACCTGCACACTCAATTTCAAAGTTAATTTCCACATATACATATAATAGCCAAAGTAAATTAAAACATACACTCACATCAAAAATTCACATAATCATAAAGAAAGTCACATTACAATTAGGTTCTAATTTCTGCATTTCAAACATCCATTCCCAAGATTGAATCATAAAACAATTTTCTATCCAACATCACCTAATTAGTTTTCCCTTATTATAAAGTATCTATCTAAACATCACCCAATTAGTTTTCCCATAATATAAACATCTATCTAACATCACCCAATTTGTTTTCTCTTAATATAAGCATCTATCTAACATCACCTAATTAGTTTTCCCATAATATATACATCTATCTAACATCACCCATTTGTTTTCTCTTAATATAAGCATCTATCGAACATCACCCAATTAGTTTTCCCATAACATCAGAAAGTCTAATAGTTTAAAAATTCAGGATCAACAGTCCCACAAGTCTAAATGTATCAGCAACAGTAAGGTAAATAGTCACATGAACGGGAATGAAAAAGGTAGGCCTCACATCCTCCCCCCTAAGACTGTACTTCCTCCTGGAAGTCATCAAAGAGGCGAGGATAAAGAGTCCTCAATCTCGCTGCATCCTCCCATGTTGCAGTGACCTTGTCATACATGTCCCACTGGACTCTAACCTAGTCTAGCTCTTGACCTCGAAGCCTCAGCATCCGATGAGCCAATATACGAATTGACTCCAAAGCTAGTTGACCGTCTGCCTCTACCTGAAGAGCACTCCAATCCAATACGTGAGATAAGTTAGAGATGTAATGTCATATTTAAACTAAAACATGAAAGACATCGTGGATATGTGACAGGCTAGGTGGCAAGGCTAGATGATAGGCTACAGGTCCTATCCACTCCAAGATCTCAAAAGGTTCTACAAATCATGGTGTGAGTTTAGAGCCCTTTCCATAATGGATTGGACTCTTGTGCGGTCACACTTTCAAGAATACTTTTTCACCCAGTGAGAAGCTCCAATCAGTTCTCTTAGCATCGGCATACTTCTTCTGTCTATTCTGTGCCTTCTAAAGTCTCTATCTAATCAGTGTGACCTACTGCTCCATATCCTGAACTATCTTTGGACCAATGGCAACCATGTCCTCTATCTGATCCCAACTCAATGGTGTTCTGCATAGTTTACTGTATAAAGCCTAAAAAAGAGGCATACCCAACGAGTTGTGATGCCCATTATTGTAGGCAAACTCAACTAGATACAGATACTCCTCCCATCTAGACTGATGGTCCATAACATACATACAAAGCATGTCCTCCAACACCTAATTAACTCTCTCTGTCTGTCTGTCGGTCTTAGGATGATAAGATAAACTGAAGTTGAGCTAAGTGCCCAACGCCTGCGGTAAGGCTCTCCAAAACATTGAAGTGAATACTAAGTCTCTGTCGGAAATGATACAACGAGGTACTCCATGAAGTCTAACAATCTGATCTAAAAATACCCTCGCCACTGATGGTGCATTGTATGTCATACGTACAGGTGAGAAATATGCCACCTTGGTCAACTTGTCAACCATCACCATGATGGCATCATGGTGACGTGATGACATAGGTAGACTAACAATAAAATCCATGAAAATGGTGTCCCATTTCTGCTCAGGTATCTTATAAGGGTACAACAGTCCTGCTGGATGCTGATGCTCAACCTTGACCCTCTAGCACTCAAGGCAATGAGCAACATATTCTGCAATGTCTCGTCTCATCTTGGCCCAATGGTATAACTGTGAAGGGGAAATGTGGATTAATCAATAACAATAACAAACCCAAACACCAATAGAATGTGAAGGAAAAGGAGATTTAAAAACAACAAAGTGTGATACTTACAACCCTTTACCTTTCGTCTTCCATTGCTCACCTATCTGTTCTTGATCTTGGTAATAATGAAGCCCACAAAAGCATATGCTCCCTTGCTTGTTGAAGATGACAAGAATAGAATGGCTATGATACTTTGTGTGATTGAAGATGAGCTTCAACACACTAATGATGGATGATATGATATGGAAATGGTTGTGCCAAAGGCACGCTGGTGTTTCTGTAGCATAAGTTTGCTCAAGCGATGGATCTAAAATGAAGAAGAAAAGGGTTGTATTCATAGAGTTGTGTGACAGGATCAACGGTAGAGAAGAAATGAGAAGATCAATGGAGGAGGATTGTTGAGGAATGTGCAACAAATGGAAGAAAGACATGTGTCATTAAAAAAGAAGCTATGTTGAGTTAACTGCTCTGTTGATGAGGATGAGTTTTATTTTTCTCAAATTAGAATTTATTTTTCTAATTTAAGAGCACAGTTGCTTTAAAATTGTTTTAACTCAGCTTTTGCTTTTGTATGACAAGAAGAATATATTTTTAGAAGATAAGAAGGATTTTTGAAGATAAGAAAGCATAATTAAATAAATAGATTTATTTAATTATTTGTAGATAATTTGGAGAAATAAAATAAAATATTGAATATATTTTATTTTTGTGGAGATTTAAGATTTTAATTTAAATAAAATTGTATTTTATTTAAATTTAGAAGAATAAAAGGTTTTAATTAAATAATTAAAATTATTTAATTATTTAGAAGAATGTAGTTGATGTAGATAAATTTAAGGGTCAGTACAAGAAGTTGGGTCCATTTTTTGGCCAAAAAGTGGAAGTGTTTTCCTTGATTTTCAGAATTTGTCACATTTGACCTTAAAATTTGAAGCACTTAGAGATGAAATCTTTAAAAAAGTCACTAAATATAAAATGTATTACTCGGAGTCTAGTTTCTAAATATGTAATTTTTTTCAATACCCAGATGATACAAATTAATTTTTAATAGGCATTTCTAAAAACCACTATTTAAAAGTCACTTTTTTTTTACCATACTATGCACGTGTATGGCCAACATAATTTGACCTAAATAAAATTATTTTTCAAAATTCTTTTGGGAAAAAATGTGTAGTATAATGAAGTTTGATGAGGATATTTTTTAATAATTTTTTTCCAATAATTTTTTTTATTAATTTTTTATTAGGCCCAATTTCTACTTTTGAAAATCCCTCGTGTACGGCCAACATAATTTGAGCAAAAAAAATCATAAAATTAATTTTTTTTTCATTGTGTAAATAATGATGTGTAGATTGATGACATAAATTTTTTAAAAAAATTTAAAAATTAAAAGTTATTAAAAAAATACAAACACCTGTCATTTCAAGTTTTTGGACTAGTTTTCTTATAAATTAAATAATAAATAGAAGAACATGTCTAATAACAAAAAAAATTATATATTTGAAAACTAGACAATGTCATCTGTAATGGGTTTTCATTTCGTAAAAAAATTTAGAAAAAAAGGCCCTCAGCCATACAGGTAAACTCAGTGTTTCTTCTTGTTTTATACTTAGAAAAGAACTTGCAGGTCCAAGGCTCAAGGTCGGTCAACCATGCCTATCCCAAGCCTAAAATCCAAGCAAAGGGAAGGGAAAAGGCGGGCGAGGATTTCTAATTTCAAATAACAGGTACCCATTATAAAACGGTTACGCGTTACATAACGGGTACCCATTATGTTTTCAATAATGGGTACCTGTTTCTATTATACCCATTATTTCCCATATTAGGGAAAAATGTACTTTTACTGTATCCTTGCAACTTGCAAGTCTGATCAGTACGGCGCGACAGCGACAATTTCTACATTTTTTTACTTACAAGTGTTTTGTGGAATCTCTTGACAGGTCATATTCTATTCAGATTTTGAAAGGAGTCAATCATATGAACAATTCTGAAGTGAAATCAAGTGCATGAGCTATTTTCAAGAGGAATAAAGAAAGAAGGTTTTTGTTTTTACATCTACCTCTTACTTCAAAATCTATGGAACAAAGGATTTACATCTAATTCTACTTCAAAAGTTCAAATAAGGACATCGATTATGAAATTGGATTAAGTATCAATTGTTATTTTATTAAAAGGGTTTGGTAATCATGGGATCAAATCAACGTCAAAGAAAAAAATAAAGGAGGGCAATGACACCTCAAGAAATTGAAGCAAATAGAGAGAAGGAAGCCAAAAGGCAAAGAGATAGAAGAGCAAGGATTCAAGAGATGAAGAATATTGAAGCATCTAGTTCCATGAGTATTGAAGAGAAAGACATTCAAGAGAGTATAAATGATGAGATGAATGTAGATGATGCAAATGTGGAAATAGTGAATTTGGAAGAAAATGTGTCTATAGAAACAAATGCATGTATGTCTTCAAACCCAACTTTTGAAGATATGGAAAATGCGACTATACAAACAAATCCAGGTATGTCTTCAGAGCCAACTTTCAATGTTATGGAAAACAGGACTATAGAAACAAATCCAGGTGTGTCTTTGGAGCCAACTTTCAATGATATAGAAAACATGACTATAGAAACAAATCTAGGTGTGTCTTCAGAGCCAACTTTCAATGATATGGAAAACACAACTATAGAAACAAATCCAGGTATGTCTTCAAACCCACCTATTGATGATATGAATGAGAATGATATCCCTTTTAGGAGTGAAAATAAAAATATTTTATTTGAGATTGAAAGAAATGTCTTAGATAATCTTCCTGGTAAGATTTCTTGGAGGCAAATGAGAACTCATGCAAATAGATTATATAAAAAAAAATTTATAGAAAAAGTCTTGGATTTCAATGTCAACTTATGATGCAATTGATGAAGATATGGAAATTGTGAAAAGTAATGAAAAAGTTAGGCATCTTTGTAAAACCTAAAAAAAAAGATGAATCAATGAAACAAGTTTTATCTAATGTTGCTAATGCTATTGATTCTATTGGTAAAAAGAGTCGATCTAAAGATAGCAATGCAGCACGAAGAGCTATAATAACTGCTTTAGTCAATAAATCATCTTCTAATAAAAGAATGATAAGTAAGACAAGTGAAATTCTAAAGATAAATCCTAAAACTTTGAGAAGAGCAGCAAAGAGAAGAGAATCTATTGAAAAAGATCCAATTAACCAATGTTGGAGTTTTAGTGGTAGACTCCCAAGGTATGACATGAAATTAAATAGTGAAATCAAATCTTTAATTGAAAAATATTGGTATGATAATACAAGGGTATCATCTAATGTTAGAGATGTTTTAAAATTACGAGTGGGGTCTAAAATTTGTGATCCTCATCCAAAACATCTATTAGACATGACTCAAATTGAATTATATAAAAAATTCTTAGATGATTTAGTGTTAGAACCTTTTAATATTACCATAAGCCAAAGGTCTTTTGAGAAATGTAAACCTTGGTATATGAAAATTAATAAACAACGAATCTCTTGCTGTTGTAAAACTCATGTGCAATTTCATTATTATTATGATGTTTTTCAATATATACGTTCTACTTTGCATACTAAGGAAATTATTCAGGAATGTGGTATTAATATGCCACCTCAAACAATTAAGGAGTTTGTAGCAGGTTTATTTTGTGAAACATCTACTGGATACTTATTTTATTCAAAAGCATGTATTTCTGGACAATGCAATAGATGTGGCAACTTTTCATTGTTAGGAGAATGTATGCATGAAAATATTTCACATGAATTTGGACAACAATTAGTGGATGTGAAAAGATTCAAGAATGTTGAATATTCTTTAAAGGATGGAAAAATTGGAAAGCGTTGTGAGTTAGTCATTGAAAAAATTTGTGTGCATGCATTCATCAAAGATTTTAAGGATAATATTGTATCCAAATATGTCAAACACTCCCAATATGCTCAGTGGCTTGATAGACAATTCCATTCATGTAAAAACACCTTTCCAATTGGAACTATCCTATCAGTGGTTGACTTTGCAGAAAACTATACTCTTGCTCCACAAGAGGAAATTCAATCTCAGTATTATAATTCAGTGCAAGTGGCCATATTTATTCATATTGTATATAGACATGTAGATGATAATACAGAAGATAATAGAAATTTTTTGAGGGAGTATCATTTCTATTTAAGTGATAACCGATTACACTCTTCAGTGTTTGTGCAATATTGTTTCACAAAATTTTATGAAATTTTAAAAGAAAGAGGAATCTAGATGACACAACATTTCATATGGTCAGATTATTGTACAGGGCAATTCAAAAATGCAAGAATGTTTTATTGGCTATGTAGGGTTCACAAAGAAATCAATATCCAATATATGTGGAGTTTTTTTGAAGCTGGACATGGCAAAGGAGAACATGATGGAGCTGGAGCATGTGTGAAAAGAGCTCTTGCTAGAGAGAAACTAAAATTTGAGGATACAACCAAATTTAGAGATGCACGTGCAATTGTGGATTGGTGTAATGAAAAGTTATCTACGGGATCAAGTCAGAACTCTACAATTCGATGATTCTTTTAGTTAGTTGAAGAAGAGAATATTTCTACTCGACTTGATTGTGAGACAATAAATGGATCAACAAAATGGCATTCATTTAAGAGTTCAAATGCAAGCACATGGACTATATGGACTAGGGAGCTTGCATGTTTTTGTCAATTTTGTATTACAGGTGATTAGGGAGCATGTGAAAATACAAAATAGGTTGAAGAATGGAAACAAAGATCCTTGACACCTATAGAAACACAAGATCAACTTGAAACAACAATTGAAGATGATAATCAAATGTTTCCATCAGATGACTATGATCGTGTTTCAGACCTTATACAAGAAGGTACTTTTGTTTTCAATTTTTTTTATTGTCATTTTTTTGTACATCCATATATAATTAATTATATATGTATGCATGCACAAATTTATGTGATTTATATACATGCCACACTTTATTGAATTACATAATTTTTTTGTAGGACATGTGTATGCTATTATTGCACCTGAGGGCAATGAAGAGGAAACCGAGTATTGGTTGGCTCGATGTGTTGAGACAAAACAAAAGTTGTTACATCCTAGAGTAGATGATGACAACATGGAGTATCCAACAGGTTCTATGGTTGTTATTGGCACTTGGCTACGAAAATATCTAATAAGAAGGAATGGTGTGCCTGCATTTGAAGATTATGAAACACATAAGAAGATCATACACTACTCACATTTGGTTGTGGCAACAAATATAAAACTAGTCAGATATCAAGGCAAACCTTCTAATAAACAGTTATGGACACTTTCAATGGAAGAACATGAGTCAATTATAGATGCATTACAAAAAAATGAGGATGCAGATGGTACAATGGAATAAATTTCTAGGTATCTAAACCATACTCTTACATCCCCAAGTTAAATTCTTTCATTCTCATTTTAGCTTCTATATTATTCCTCTTGTCTTAAATTTTGTATCGACTCATGTAAATATATAGTTAATTTACTTGTACATTTGAACATTACTTTTTGCAGGTGTACCCTAGACAAGTAGTCAAATTTGTATGATTGTCAATAGAAGTTTTCACCATACAAGTATGTGAGGTCAATTTTGTAGTCTTCAACTAAAAGAAATGCAAATTAGGTAATTACATATATATACTTACATTATGGCTTTCACATTCAACATGTTATCTAGAACTACATAATGCATCAATGTTTTGTCTTTTTGGTATATAAATTCTTTCATTCTCATTTCAACTTCTATATTATTCCCCTTGTCTTAAATTTTGTATCGACTCATGTAAATATATAGTTAATTTACTTGTACATTTGAACATTACTTTTTGCAGGTGTACCCTAGACAAGTAGTCAAATTTGCATGATTGTCAATAGAAGTTTTCGCCATACAAGTATGTGAGGTCAATTTTGTAGTCTTCAACTAAAAGTGAACGCAAATTAGGTAATTACATATATATACTCAAATATTTATCATCCATCCTCTAAAGACACCTGCTTGTACATCCCTTTAATTCATCC
This sequence comes from Cunninghamia lanceolata, assembly GCA_027924645.1. Classification (NCBI taxonomy): domain Eukaryota; kingdom Viridiplantae; phylum Streptophyta; class Pinopsida; order Cupressales; family Cupressaceae; genus Cunninghamia; species Cunninghamia lanceolata. The sequence goes on along the minus strand of BSBN01000973.1, from coordinate 2,015,340 downwards.
TCTTAGCTCCCCTTAAGCCATCCTCTTACATCCCCTTAAGCCATCAAGTTTTATCTTATACTTTGTAAATTGACTAGTGTACATCTCTCCAAGTAAGCTATCCTCTTTTGTATCCCCTTAAGACATCCTCTTCTAGCTCCCCTTTTAATTAATCCTCTTGTACATCCCCTAAAGCCATCCTCTTATATATCCCCTTAAGACATCCTCTTAGCTCCCCTTAAGCCATCGTCTTACATCCTCTTTTGTGTTATTTAGTTACATATTGCATTAATATTTTGTGTTTTTGGTACATATTCTTTCATTCTCATTTACATTCATTATTTTTTGTAGGTGTATCCTACAAGCAGATTTTTCCATGATTGCCACTACAAGATTTCATCATAATGTAAATGGTAGATCAATTTTGTAGTCATGTCAAACTAATAACATGGACCTATAAGCTAATTGTATAGATATACTCATATGTTTAATAATGAACCTATTTTTTGTTTTGAGACTCTTTTTATGATCTATGCATTTAATTTTCACGAATTAAATATTATTTTATGATCTATGCTATTAGTGTAGAGGTTCAATAAGTATATAGTTTGTATTTTCCTATCATTTTTGTACCCACTTTAGCTATGTTTTGAGATGTGTTGATTTAGCATTTATTTTTAATATTATTTAAATGCACCAATGTTGAAAAGTAGTCTCATGATAGTTAAAGAGAAATAGTCCTAGGATAGTTTGCATATTTGAAACATGGTTTAATATCACCTCTACGAATGCCTAGGTGTAGTCATTGGTGTTGTAGAACTTTATGTACGACTGCTAAGGTAATAATGAGGATTATCACACATAGGTAAGGTATTAAATAGTCATTATTTCAAACTAAATGACTACCATAGAGGTTACTCATTGTCATAGTAAATAGAAGATTATTGTCATGCATGAAGATTATTGCCATGTATCCAATCTACACTTTCATAAATCATTGAGATGTTCTCATAAGAGCAATTCAAATCTAAAAATCAGTCATAATGAGGTTATATCATCTAAATTCCATTGCAAAAATCCATATGACAATAATAAAACAAATTTAGGATAGTCGTAAAACAAATAGGACACTCATGAAACAAATAGGACAATCATGTTAGTCAAGAGGTTTTCACAGTGATTGATGATCAAGTATATCATTCTAAATGGTCATTTGCTAGAGTTAGATAGACATGTATTTATGGAAACAAGTGGCCTTCATGAAATTCATAAGTGGTCATCCAAACACCTATATGATTGTCATAACAATCCCTTTAATAGCCACTTGCCTTCATGACCAATCAAAGATGTTATTAAGAACTTGAAGATAATCCCTAATACCCACTCAATAGAACTACTAAGAGAATGGCCAATCAAACGAAGACAAGAATCTACATATAGCAAAAGGAATCTCAAAAATCTAATAATTCCCTAGCACTAGAAACATTATGAGTAATCATTATAAGCCCGATTAATGCACCAACATTGTCAACCAATAAGGTATAAAAGAGAAGATCTTAAAAGATTTTTTTGTAGATTATATTGTGTGGATAAGAAATTTGAATTTCCTTGTAGTTTCTTCTTTAAAAGAGTTAGTTTCTCTACAAGAATTAAATACTACTTCTTGAATAATTTCAAAATGTGATAAATTTTTTTGTAGATTATATTGTGTGGATAAGATTCAAATGAATTTCTTTAGATAGTTTCTTCTTTAAAAGAGTTAGTTTCTCTCTACAAGAATTGTTCATGCTACTTCTTGAATAATTTCAAATTGTGATAAATTTTTTTGTAGCTTATATTGTGTGGATAAGATTCAAATGAATTTCCTTAGATAGTTTCTTCTTTAAAAGAGTTAGTTTCTCTACAAGAATTGTTCATGCTACTTCTTGAATAATTTCAAATTGTGATAAATTTTTTTGTAGCTTATATTGTGTGGATAAGAAATTTGAATTTCCTTGTAGTTTCTTCTTTAAAAGAGTTAGTTTCTCTACAAGAATTGAATACTACTTCCTGAATAATTTCAAAATGTGATAAATTTTTTTGTAGCTTATATTGTGTGGATAAGATTCAAATGAATTTCCTTAGATAGTTTCTTCTTTAAAAAAGTTAGTTTCTCTACAAGAATTGAATGCTTCATTTGAATCATGTTTTGAATTTTTTTTAACGAAGATTTTATTCAAGGACACTATCAAAGTGAGTCTAACATCCTTATCATTTTATCATGATTTTGTAGGTTTATCCTAGGTAAATTACCTTGTTATAAAGTGCCCTAAATTTATCTATTAGATAATTGTAACACCAAACTTATCTATTAGATAATTGTAACACCATTTACCTATCTATTCCACTATGTAAATTAACTTAATTTAGGTTTGTGAGGCAGCTAATAGATTGTTCACTATTTCAAGAAGAACTATTGAACCATAATGCATAATCACTTCTTAAAAATTAAAAAATGTAGTAGAGAAAAATGTAGTAGAGAGAAATCTTCTAACATGTCTCAATTAAATAATTTATAATCTAGAAGTGAACAATGAAGCATATTTAACATATTAAACTTTAACATATTATCTAGAGCATACTAAACTACATTCAAGCATATATAATCAATAATATATACATGTAGATCTAGATCTAGATAAGTCCATGAAATACTATAAAATATCTAGGTAGGACCCATGAAATGTGTACTTTAAAACATCTACTCATTATTAGCATATATAAATAAATACAAATCACAGTTCATGAAATACTGAAATATATCTAGAAGTACATGTAATAGCAAGTTCGACATATATAGTCAAAGTCCTGGAACAACATATATAAAAAATAATGTGCACATCATACAGTTTAGTCTATGAAATAAAACTCTATGTCAGGGATGATCATCACTCAAGCTCAAATCTGAAAGAGGCCTCTTTCTTCCTCGTGAAATAGATGGATCTACCTCATGCTGTACACAAGAGAAAGAACTTGCAATCAGATTTAAAATTTTTAAAAATGACATATGAAATTAAATATTTAAATGTAGGCTTTAAAGTGTGCATTTAAATTACTGTGCAATCATGCTCATGTAGTCCCACATTTTGTTGTGCAGGTGGTATAATTGTTTCATATTCGTGACCAAAAGTTTGACTTGCTAATTGCTAGAATTTCAAATAAAGCAAGTTTAAAATAAGTTAGAATTTAAATTTAGCATATAAAGACCTAGAAATTGCACATAGAAAATTTAGTAAAGTTTAGGACCTCAAAATGTGTAGATAGCTCATGAATTTGTCCCTGAGTAGCAACCTGACCAATAGTCTCACTCCTATCATCCTGCACTTACATATATATGGGTGCATATATAAATTTATATAAACTCAAAAAAGAAACTTAGTACAAATTTAGTACAATTTTTTAAAACACACACCAGGGAATACTTAGGCATAATAGTTGACGATGGAGGATCAATGGAAGAAACACTTGAGCCATGTGGTCAGTCAGATAGGGGAACTACCACATGACCTGAGCCTCGCTGCAATAGTAGTGTTTCACATACATGTACATATAGTTATTTATTTAATTATACACTTGTTAATTTAAAATATAATATTGATAAGTTTCAAAAGAAAATTTAAACTAGAATTAGATACATATGGTTTTATGGTTAAGATATATTGGTTTACCCCATAAGGTGTGCCAATCTCTATAGCTGTCGATGCAAAACTCAATGTATCAAATTGTGATGTGGCCCTAGAGCGACTTGAGATCCGTACAACAAATAGTTCACAATTATATATTAATTCATTAAATTATTTATATAAATTTTGATCTACGTTCAAATTATGCACTTGAAATATTTAATAAAATGTGGTCAATGTACCTGTGTAGGATTATCATCCGACTATAGTAGATCCAAGTATGACTCCACTCCGACTGTAGCTGCATTTGATGTGGATGTAGGAGCAGGACCATAACACGGTTGATTACAATTTGTACACAAATGTGCCCCTAACATGCCTGAAGCTCTATGCTAAGATGCATCGACTCCTCCATGATGCTCTCCACATTCAGCTACCATGTGGGCAACTTGTTCAGTGAGATTGCCTGAGAGTCTACTCAATGCTCCTAATGTCGACAAAACTGCCTGTTGCGGAATAGGTGCAGGAATCGTGGGCAATATAGGAGCAAGAGGAACAGGTCGATTGGGGTCAACTCGTGCCCCTGGTCTGTGTTGTGGCATGCCACGACCAACACCCTGAAATTCTCTCATATCAAAATAATTGGGTTTTTGACCCAATTGAAACTCCACCCATAATTTTCTCAAAAAATATAGCGGTACCTCACAATTAGCATGTGGTGGGTGATCAAACACCATCCACCACCGATCCCAAAAATGTCTCGAAATCCCCTCATGCGTACACCACTTAATTGATATTCTTTTTTTTGTTGCAGCTATAGGTTGATTAGTTTTTGGGTGACAAAAAAATGGGGCTAATGTTTGTTTTGTAATGTGGAGATCATGGATGTCTTTATATGAAAGACCATCCACATAGAATTGCCTCCTATCCTCCCACCAAAGCTGAAATCTATTTAGGTCTACATCGATAGACCTAACAGAATCAATAATGGTTTGCATCGAAGATGCAAACCGAACCACATGAGGAGGCATCAAGTGAGGTTGATTATTAATCAAATTAATGTTCTCCTCAATTGCATTAATATTTTCACTAATGTTTTACCGCAATTGGGCCTCATCAAATGGAGGGGTTGGGGGCTTTTGAGGTGGAGGGGATGGGGGGTTTTCATAAAGAATGTCATCTATTAAAAATTCATCTAAACTTTGGTCATCCATTAGATGTCTCCTGCAAATTTCCAAATATGTAAATTCCTATAAAAAACTTACAAATGTATAATTTCACAAATATATATACATATTGAAAACTTACAAACAAATATCTATAAATTTAAACTTAATCTAGAATAGATCTATAAATGATTTAGTTTAAAATATCCATGAATTTAGAGAGCAAGTAATACTTGAAAATTAAACATGCACAAGTTTATCATATAATATGATCAAATGATGATTCCTCATACCAATGTCTCCTTAAATTAATCCAACATTTCCCTAAAATATTATATTCTCCTTCGTACTTCATTCCTCTTTAACCATTTTTTAGAGGGTTTCTGAACTATAGAATTGGTATTTATAGATAAAATATGGAATAATTAGAAAAAATCTCACAAATTACCAAGAGAAAGTTATGCAAAAAATCACAAGATGAAGCTATGTCTAAATTTTTAGATCATTTTCACATAGTGGACAAGGTTGCAGGTTCTAGGTCCTAGTCATACACCAAGGTGTCACTCTACCTAATAACCTTTTCCTATCATCATTTTTCTCAAAATTATAATGGAAGTTACATTTTGACACCTTATATACTCCAAATTTAAAAGTGCATGATAGCCCATGCCAAGTGTATTAGATTCCCATTTCTCTATTAATCAGGCTACTTCTAGCTTCTAAGTTAAGCTCAATTGTGATATATTTACTATTTTGCACCATCTTCTACTTTTTGTCTTGATTGGTTTAGATAGATAGAGAAGTTAAATTAGCAAAAGTTATTCTAAACACACCCAAAAATTTATTAGTTAATGTTTATTTTGAGTCCATTTGTAGTGGTAACCATCTCCGACAAGTGCATGAAAACCCTTGTATTTATAGTTTACTTTTTCCTAATCTGGTGTCAATTTCTATTTCCATTGTCTTGTTTGTTTAACTATCATTGATTATTTCCTCTGATCATTTATCACATTATTTGGACTTCTATTTTTGTATGAAAATATATAAAATAGGCCTCCCTCTTTCTAAACCATTTTCTTTCCTCAATTTTTCATTTTAGATTCTCATTTCTACTTTATTTTTCATCAAGTATCTTTCATATTATTTCTTTTCTTCTCTCATATTAGTCCTCTCTATATCCATATTATTCCCCTTTACTTTTTTTCATTGAGTCTTATTTTTCCATCTCCTAAATTCCCTCTTTCTCCTTCAAACCTTGGTTTAAACCTAGCTTTAGTTTTTCATACCAATGTCTCCTTAAATGAATCCAACATTTCCCTAAAATATATTATATTCTCCTTCCTACTTCAAATGTCCTCTTTAACCATTTTTTAGAGGGTTTCTAAACTATAGAATTGGTATTTATAGATAAAATATGGAATAATTAGAAAAAAGATCTCACAAATTACCAAGAGGAAGTTATGCAAAAAATTACAAGATGAAGCTATGTCTAAATTTTTAGATCATTTTCACATAGTGGACAAGGTTGCAGGTTCTAGGTCCTAGTCATACACTAAGGTACTAGGAGAGGGCCATGTGACACCCAAGACCTGTCACTCTACCTAACAACCTTGTCCTATCATCATTTTTCTCAAAATTATAATGGAAACATTTTGACACCTTATATAGTCCAAATTTAAAAGTGCATGAGATTTTCATTTCTCTATTAATCAGGCTACTTCTAGCTTCTAAGTTAAGCTAAATTGTGACATATTTTACTATTTTGCACCATCTTCTACTTTTTGTCTTGATTCCAGTTTCTATATAGAGAAGTTATTAGTAAACTATTCTAAACATGCCCAAAAAATTATTAGTTATTGTTTATTTTGAGTCCATTTGTAGTGGTAACCATCTCCTACAAGTGCATCTAAACCCTTGTATTTATAGTTTACTTTTTCCTAATCCGGTGTTAATTTCTATTTCCATTGTCTTGTTTGTTTAACTATCATTGACTATTTCCTTTGATCATTTATCACAATTTAAAAGTGCATGATAGCCCATGCCAAGTGTATTCTTCCCATTTCTCTATTATCCTACTTCTAGCTTAGTTAAGCTCAATTGTGACATATTTTACTATTTTGCACCATCTTCTACTTTTTGTCTTGATTGGTTTCTAGATAGAGAAGTTATTAGTAAACTATTCTAAACACACCCAAAAATTTATTAGTTAATGTTTATTTTGAGTCTATTTGTAGTGGTAACCATCTCCTACAAGTGCATCTAAACCCTTGCATTTATACTTTACTTTTTCCTAATCCGGTGTCAATTTCTATTTCCATTGTCTTGTTTGTTTAACTATCATTGATTATTTCCTTTGATCATTTATCACATTATTTGTCATAATTTAAAAGTGCATGATAGCCCATGCCAAGTGTATTCTTCCCATTTCTCTATTATAATATTTCCAATCACTTGTCAATGTAGGGTTTACCAGAGCAATAAGGCACATAAGAAACATAAAAATTTGCACTTTGGAGCATGGGCCAACAACCTCCTAGGTCTAACCCCATGCAACTAGAGTAATATACAAGGACTCATCACTAAAGATTAGACTAGGCTAGTAATGACGTGATAGATGGGTATGCATGCAGATGCGTTAATAACTTTTGAAGAATGTATTTCTTTTCAATGTGGCTCATGGTAAGCTAACTCTTTGGAACTCAACACTTGATGAATGAAAACATGAAAGATCCACCTACAAGCCTATAGGAATCAAAAGTGGGATTTGATATTAGGAAAGTGAGATGAGAAATACAAGCATGGACAAATCATGGAATTCTACATAGCATAAGGTAATAAAAACAAATAATGCTAGTAAGAATAATGATAATAGAAATGTGGATAATGAAAGTGGTTGCAATGGAATTAATAGGAGTAAAAGAATGCTTAAAGAGGAGAGAATCTAAACGATGGAGAACTATGTAGTCAATGGGCATGGCATGGGATTCAAATGAAACTATGGGATCCTCAAAAGCAATAACAGTTACTTAGTGGTCATAAATGGAATACTAGTAAATGATGATGAAGATATATATAGTAAAGTAATTATAAGATATTTTTATTAGTATTTTGCATTTTTAGGAGGATGGAAGAGTGGTTTGTTTGGAATTTCAAGTCAATTCAATATAAAATTTTGTTTGACCACAACAATTCAATTCATAAAGCTTCTTTTGAATGCTATTACGTTCCCATTAGAAGTCATTGAAAAGTTGAATGCATTTGAATCATACTCACACAAAATTAAATCTTTATAATTTACTTTTTTAGGGTTTATAGTTTAGGTTTTTAGGGTTTGCAATACAACATGGTTTTAGGGTTTATAATTTGGTTCTTTAGGGTTTATAGTTTAGGTTTTTAGAGTTTGCAGTACAACATGGTTTCAGGGTTTATAATTTGGTTTTTTAGGGTTTATAGTTTAGGTTTTTAGGGTTTGTAGTACAACATAGTTTTAGGGTTTATAATTTGGTTTTTTAGGGTTTATAGTTTAAGTTTTTTAGGGTTTGTAGTAACATGGTTTTAGGGTTTGCAGTAACATAGTTTTAAGGTTTACAGTAACAGATAATCACAAAAAAATCATAAAAATCTAATAACAAGTAAAACCCTAATAACAAATAAAACCCTAATTTTCATTTTAATCCTACAATTAGAAAAAAAACATCTAAAACAAGCTAAAAATAGGTAGAGAACCAACCTGGAGGAGCTCAGTGGTGATGAGGTGGCAGGAGGAGGTGAGAGGGCCAAAAAAACTCTGCTGTTGTGCTTGTTTAGTCTTTAGCAATGCGTACCCGTTCTGAAGCGTCCGCTGTCACTATCGGCCAAAGTGGGAGAAAATGAGCCCGCAGGGCTCTTTTTTAAAAATATATAATTTTTTGAAAATGGGTACCCGTTTAGTAACATGCACCTGAAGCTAAATGAGTACCCATTTAGGCTCGGGTGCGTGTTACTAAACGGGTACCCGTTACTAAATGGGTACCCATTTCTTTGAAAACGGGTACCTGTTCCTAGTAGCATTTTTTTTGCCTGCATGACTTCCCCTATATGTGGACCGAGTTTCTTGCTTTAGCCCTTAATTAATTAAATAAATGTAATTTATTTAATAATATGAGAGGAGATGAATCAAATAAATAAATAAATTTATTTTTTTATTGATAGAGGAATGTGAAGGTGAAATAAATATTTAAAATATTTATTTAAGTAGAGACATGTCATTTTTAGGTGTATACATTTTGCCCCTCTTTGATGCAATGTGTTTTATCATGTTGTTTCAATGAATAAGAATTTTCAATAGTGATACATGCCCCAGTTTTGCCCCTGGTACAAGTTTAACGACATGATGCCCCCTCAGGAGATTGGACAAGAAGAAGGCAAAAGGCGTGAGATGGACAATCTCACGAAGAAGAAGGTGAAAAAGCAGGTTAGGATGGAGAAAAATGGGACATGGTTCGAAGAAACAGACATGGGAAGTAGTCGCAGTTGTCATACAGTCAGATATGGTTCACTTGCTATAATTAGGAGCTGGGTCCACAAGTTCTATTCATTTGCACACTTGTCCTTAGTTTATTGGTCTTTTGAAAGCTTAGGAGACCATGGTAGCCAAAGAGATGGATATTCCATGCGAGGAGCACCGGTTTGAGCGAGTCCGATGGTTTGATCGGCCAGCGGAGGCAGGACCCCCGGTATGTAGTTCGTCAAAACTCACAAAAATCATTTATTAGGCTCATTAATGGCTAAGGAAAAATACTAGGATAGATGCGCCAAACTATCATTCAGTGCATATATGCTATGAAATGGCACATATGCTTCTAAGTGGCACATTTGAGATATACTATGGTGCATATGATAGTTTAGTGCATGCATGCTTGGAAACGACACATTTGCTAGGAAATGACGCATGTGACGTAAAAAGCAGCGCATGTGCCAGAACGGCACATACACATCAAAGGGCGGTGCATTCACGGTGAAGCAACACATGTGATATGGATTGGCGCATTTGCACTAGAAAAAATCAATTGACTTAACGAAATTAACCCAATTGGCACCTTGATCGATGCATCAATTGATAAGTGATCTCTGAGGTTGCTGAGAATCTAATCAAGAGATGATATGCTGTTTTGATTAATTTGATATGTTAAGTCATTGATAGGATAGTTTGATTGCTTTGAGTAGGCTTGCTTAGATATGGATTTCTTTGATGTTACGCTTGGTTTGGTTGCAGAAGGATATTCGGGATGTCCTTACGTCACGAGAGCAGTTCCCGTTGCCATTGTTGCAGTGGTATATGTTGACTAAGATAGATCGTGAGGCTCTAGGTGCAATGGGTTTGCATTATGTTTGCTTCATGGCTGAGGTTCACGTGAACTAGGCTATGTTGATGGCAGCGGTGGAGCGATTCCATAGTGAGGATGGTAAATTCTATCTTCTGATGGGGGAGATTGCGGTCACTCTTGAGGATGTGTACTAGATTCTGCACCTCCCTGTTCAGGGAGAGTTGGTTGAGTATGAGTCACAACGACATGATGGATTAGCCGAGTACAGATGGGTGTTCGATGACCCAGAGTTAGTGGAGCAGGTGATTTCATGGTAGGACATACATGACTGCTATGACTACTTCCCAGGTATAGTGGCAGGATTGATCGGTGGCGTAGTATGCCACGATAGGAGGTCACACGACTTCCCAATTCGCTGGGGGAGGGTGTTGGAGAGCATGATCATGGATGGTACCAAGTATGCATGGGGTGTGTGCATGCTGGCACACTTATACAGAGATATGCACCAGGTGGTGTACCATAGAGGAGCTCGTTTGTCAGCAGGTGTGTCTCTCTTGCAGTTTTGGTTGTGGGAGCATATAGCTATTACATGGCCGGAGTGTCTATTTCACAGGTAGAGGGGTGAGCCCTACAGTTATGGTTACGCAGGTGTGATTTCCCAGCATAAGTTGGGGAAGCTGGAGTACTGGAGACATGTGTTTGATAATGTAGATCTGGTTGTCTGGTGTCCATACTTAGACTGTGAGGTATGGGATGGTGAGGCAGATGAGCTTCCATATTGTTTCCACACTCGGTGGCTCATTGGCAGGACTAGGTATATTCTAGAGTGATAGATTGTGAGCCAAGTTTAGAGACTGTTTGGTAGAGTACAGGGCAAACCATAGGGATAGGCCCGTTTCGCGAGGACTCATGCAGAGAGATTCAGGTGGGGTCTTGTGGCATCATATGAGGAGGCCTTGGTAGACTTTCAGCAGATCCCTTATGTAGTGTGGCCCATGAGGAGGGAGATAGTGGATGTTGGCATGATGCTAGACTATGAGGAGTGGTTCGCTACTCATCCCTTTCCTAGATACTCAGGACTGGGAGAGTTGGTTCCTTGTATCGACGAGGAGGATTCAGACGATGAGGGTGCAGCTGGCAGGGATAGAGGAGGAGGAGAGGGGGTCAGGGAGATGATGGAGGAGGAGGAGGAGATGGAGGGGGAGGAGGCCAACCTAGACAGAGGAGGAGGTCCGAGGAGGGACCTTCTGGTTAGCAGGCAGCTATGCAGCCACAGGCTGTAGGACAGGTGCAGGCACAGGTTCTAGCATAGTAGGTGGGATAGCAGAGGCAAATGTCGCCACCACATTAGGTGGCACAGCAGTAGGTATAGGGGCAGGTGCCAACACAGCAGGCCATTGCTACCCTGTAGGGTCAAATTAGGCAGCTGAGAGCTCATATGAGAGTAGCAGACTCTTGAAGAGATGCAGACGTAGGACATATATCAGAGATATCCTGGGAGAGAGACGTAGCATTGGCTAGCACGAGGGCAGCAAGAGAAGAGAGGGATGCAGTTGTGACAGCTATGGGTACAGATGGTACTTCTAGCTTTTTGGTATCACAGGTGCAGCAGGCCTAGACACAATTAGCCTAGGTTTAGAGTGAGCTTGCTAGAGGTCAGGCTCAGGCTCAGTACTATAGAGGGTTCTACCACGGGGTAGTGGCAGCAGATCAGCAGGTGCCCAGTTTTAGGAGCCAGTCTGTGGCATCTCAGAGGATAGGTGGGTCTCGATCTGTGGAATTAGTGAGGGGCCCCCAGCAGTCAAGGGGAGATAGAGGAGAGGGCAGCGCAGGGAGCAGTGTTCCACAACATTAGGATTAGGCTAACTTGGATACTTGTACCTTTTTTTGAGTTGATGTACACATTTTTGATGGCTGAGATAGTCTGTATATGTATTTTTTTTTCCCCGAGACATGTATCACTATCTTTTTGTACCTTGTATACATTTTTATGATATGACTCTAAGAGATTTGGATAGATATTTTTGACATATTGTACATTTGGACATGTTTTTACACTCTAAATGATGATGCAGTTATTGATGTTCTATATGCTCATGTTTTTCCTTATGTGGATATGCTATGGATGTAATCTATTTTATGATGTGTTTGTATATGTGATGCATATTAGATGGATTTGGGATGATTTGATATGTGAATGCAAATGTGACATGTGATGGATGTGATTATGTTGCTCTATATGTATGTTGTCTATGTTTTTTATTTTTGATATGATATGTGGATGCACATGTATGTGGATGACCTAATGCACTATATTATGTATGCAACTGATGTAACCACGTGAATGACTATCTCCTATGATATGATATGCTATCTATGCTATGTTTTTTATATGTCCAAATGTACTCAGTCAACACAGAGATGATGCAGATAGGAGGAAGAAGAGATGAAGAAATACTGACTTTTATTTGATGTACTGTAGGATTTCCTTATTGCATGGTGGATATGGATTGCTAGATATGGGATGGATGCAGATTGTCATCTTGATATTGCAAGTCTTTTGCTTTCATCATTGGGCACTTTTTGGTATTTTTATTTTTTTGAAATGTTGTGAGGGAATACAAGCAACTAAGTATAATTAAACTGAGATGATCTGAGTATTCCTTACATGGATTTTGATATAGCAAGTCAATACAAGCATCTAGTCAAACTTGAATCTAGATGACCTGAGTACTTCTTGTGTTTCAACAGACAAGGATTGCCCCTTTTCATGTTCAAATTTCAGAGTCCTCGATGATCTTTGTTTGATCATGTCATTAGATGAAAGTCGGCACATTACTAAAGTTTAATCCACAAGAAGAAGGCAAAGAAACAGATTATGCCCCCATCATAGCATCTCTAGCTTTTGGCATCCTTGAGCAGCGTAGGAAGGTATAATGACAAAAATTCAAGACCTTGTAAGTTAACCTGTTCACAAAAATATTCTTGCATTAGATGTGTCTTTTTTCCATAACTGATATAGAATCAGTTTAAGTGTTTTGGCATGGTGCTCTGCTTTGGACAGGTTTGATGTTTTTGGGTCAAGGTTTTGTTTAAGGAAGCTTGTTTTTGTTGCACTTATTTGTCTAGTGAAAAGGTATCACAACCTTTATTGGTATCCTCTTAGAACATGTGGCACTCAAGAATCCAAATCTGCAACCAAGTCAAGGAGTTGCCCCCAGTTTAGACAAGGATCGACTTATTATGGGTGAGACGATAGTAGACATGGAGAGACGGACCCTAAGCAACTGACCTAGTACCTCAGGGGCTCATTGCTAAATGGCCTTACCTACATGATGACATAGAGGCAATGTAGTTCGGGGTGAACCTGATAGACCTAAGACCTAGGCAATGGCAAAGTGGTGTGGACTCAGATTGATAGAAGGACCAGATATGAGATAGACAAGACAGTGGAGTGGAGTGAAGGGGAGCCTTGTGGGCACATTAAGAATGGTCTTGCCTACATGGTAACTTAGAGGAGACATAGTTTGACAACAGTTCAAAGGACTAGTTCAAGAGGAACTATATGATGGTCACAAGAGATATGAAGTCACAACAGATGGAGGAAGTGGTTTGTCACAGATAGTGCCTGTTTGCCAGGTTTTCACCACTTACGTTTATTTGCACGGAAGCTAAAAGTACACATGATGCCTGTTTGCCAGGTTTTCACCATAGGACAGTTTTTTTGTTATTTTCTCATTTTTTGGCTTTTTTTGTTCTGTTTTTTTATCACTTTTTCAATTTTTTTTTTGGATTTTCTCAAGACTCCCTTACATTGGGGTTTTCAGGTATAGAACTTGAGAAGATGCATACTGTTGATAGGATCATTGAACAGTTCACCTTCAGATGTAGCCAATTGATATGCCCTCGATCCATAAGCTGCGATGACGACATAGGGACCTAGCCAGTTGGGTTTGAACTTTCCTTTCTTTTCACAATCTTACTGATTTCTCAGATTTTCTCTTCAGACTAGATCACCAACTTGGAATACTCGGGGCTTTACCCTATGATTGTAGCTTCTAGACATTTGTTGCTGATATGCTTTTAGATGGTTAAAGGCTTGTTGCCTTCTCTCTTCAAGAAGCTCTAATTCTTGAAGTCTAGTCACTCTGTATTCTTCATCAGATATGAGACCTTTTAATGAGACTTGCAAGGATGGGATCTTGACTTCAATGGGCAAGATAGCTTTAGATCCATAGACTAGGGAGTATGGTGTTGCACTTGTGGGTATGCAGATGCTTGTACAATAGGCCCACAATGTTGGATTTAGTTGGACATGCCAATCTCGGCCGGCCTTATTGACAGTCTTCTTTAGGATTTTCAGGATGGTTTTATTTGATGCCTTAGCTTAGCCATTGCCTTGGGGGTAATAGGGGGTTGAAAAGTGGTGCTAGATAAGGAATTTGTCACATAGTTCCCTGACATCTTGATTTTTGAAAGGTCGTCCATTATCCATGATAATGGACGAAGGCATACCATAGCAACAAATGATATAGTTCAGGATAAAAGAGGTGATCTGCTTTCTTGTGATATTGGCTAAGGGCACGACTTCAATCCACTTCATGAAGTACTTAGTGGTAGTGATTATAAATTTATGGCCACTGGATGAAGAGGGGTGAATCTTGCCCACTAAGTCGAGTCCCCATTGACAAAAAGGTCAAGGAGTCATTTACAACTATAGCTCTTATGCTGGTGCATGTATCAGGTTCCCATGGATTTGACACTTTTTGCACTTCTTTAAAAAATGATAGGAATCTTGTTCCATAGTGGGCCAATAGTATCCCATGCGTATGAGTTTCTTGTCTAGGGTAGGGCCACTAGATTGGGTCCCGCATATACCATCTTGTACTTCACTTAGGGCGGTTTGATATTCCTCACTATTGAGACATCTAAGGAGAGTACCATTGAGACCTCTGCGATATAGGGTATTGGCGACAATGGCATACCAGGATGCCTAACAGATGAAGGTTTGTTTCTAGTTTCTGGAAAGATCGGGTGGGAGGGTATTCTCTTTAAGATAGGCAAATATCTTTTCATAGAGGGGGGAATCAGTTCCAACGATGTGGAAAATGATATGGGATTTAGGGGTGTCATATGCAAGTAGGATACTAGCTCTACCAAGAACTCATAACATGATTGATTATCTAGAATATCAAGGAGAGATACAATCGTGGCCGTGGCTTCTGCAGCTTTGTTCTCAATCCTTGGTATGTATTCAAAAGAGATCTTGATGAAGTATACTTTGAAGTCATCTACCATTCTCTTGTAAGGGATTAGTTTTTCATCTTTTGTCTGGTAGTCATCATTTACCTGATTTATGACCAGCTGTGAATCACCATACACTTGAAGTTCTTGGATATTCCACTCAACTGCTAGCTTAATGCCAATGACTAGGGCTTCATACTCTGCCATGTTGTTAGTGCAGGGAAACATTAATCTATATGATTTAGGAATTGTGTCACCACTAGGTGTGATCAATAAGATACCTGCCCCTAATCCATGCTGAGTGTATGATCCATCGAAGTACATTTTCTAGATTGTTGTGGTTATGTGAAAGATAGACTCATCTGGAAATTCAAAGCTTAGAGGGCTATTGTCTGTGAGAGGTGCATCTGCTAGTTGATCTGCAAGTACTTGGCCTTTTATTGCTTTCCTATCTACATATTCAATGTCAAACTCACTGAGAAGCATGACCCATTTGGACAATCTACCTGTTAGGGCTGCCTTGTTGAGTAGATACTTGAGTGGATCAATTTTTGCTACTAGTTGGACAGAATGTGATAACATGTAATGTCTCCACTTTTGTGAGGTGAAGACCACAGCGAGACATGCTCTTTCAATTGGTGTGTATTGTAGTTCATACCCAACAAGTGTTCAACTGATATAGTATATGGCTTGTTCTTTCCCGTCATAGTTTTTCTGTGCAAGGAGAGCTCCCAGAGCTGTTAGTGTAGCTGAGATGTATAGTAGCAGAGGTTTTCCTTGAATTTGTGGCATCGATACAGGTGGCTTCATGAGATATTCTTTTAACTGCTGAAATGCCTATTCACATGAATCATTCCATTTGAAAGGGACATTCTTATGTAGGAGGTGAGAAAATGGGTGCCACTTGTTTACCAATTGAGAAATGAACCTTCTGATAGATTGTAGTTTTCCCTGTAGAGATCTTAGTTGAGTGAGATTCTTAGGGGGTGGCATTTCCATGATGGCCTTCACTTTAGCTGGATTGACTTCTATTCCATTAGCAGACACTATGTATCCAAGTAGCTTTCCTGAGGTTACTCCAAATACGCACTTCTTTGGATTGAAGCACACGTTAACCTTTTCCAGTCTATTAAAGATTTTGTCCAGTACTGCCAGATGTCCTTCTCTTGTGAGTGATTTTGCCAGAATGTCATCCACATAGTCTTCCATTATAGTGTGCATCATGTCATGGAAGATTGTGGTCATGGCTCTCTAATATGTTGCACCGGCATTTTTCAAACCAAATGGCATGACACACCAACAATAGGTGCCCCAAGGACATGTGAATGTAGTCTTGTGTTGGTCTTCAGGTGCAATTTTTATCTGGTTATATCTGGAAAACCATCCATTAGTGATAGCATGGTGTGTCCTTCCGTAAGATCTACAATCATGTCAATGTTTGGCAGGGGAAAGTCATCTTTCAAACAAGCTTTGTTCACATCCCTGAAGTCATTACATATTCCGACTCTGCCATCTGGTTTGGTGACTAGTACTATGTTTGAAACCCACTCAGGATAGTCTATTGGTCTGATAAATCTGACATCCAACAGTTTCTTTAGCTCTTCTTTTACCATGAGGGCTACATTCAAATGCATCTTTCTGAGTTTTTGCTTTACCAATTTAGCTCTTGGAGATAGAGATAAGTGATGCATTATAAGATTCAGATCTAACCCTGGCATGTCTGCATATGTCCAAGAAAAGTTGATTTGTTTTATCTTGAAGAAATTAGTTAATGCTGGTTTTTCTTGTTCTGTTAGAGCCTTTGCCATGTGGACCATTCTGGGATTATCACCTGTGCTGATGTTGATCACTTCTGCTAGTTCTATCAAGATTGAAGATCTCTCCTAATGTGTAAGATTCGGTAGAGGGTCAAGCCTTTCATCCTTCAGCGCCTCAGAGAGGTTTTCACCATTGGATACATCTTTATTTTTATTATTTTCATGATCTAACACTGCCACAGAGTAGTTTTCACCATTAGATCTTTCTTTCATTTTGACATTTTTGAGACTGAAAGGCTTAGCACTCTCTCCAAAATAGGCCTTCTTATTGAGTTCTATAGAATAGCCAGCTTTGTGGTCCCCTACGGGTATATGATCTCTAAGCTCATGATAGTCTATGATGGCTTCATCATTCTCAAAGGTATCAAGCTCAGGGGTAGTGCCTTCTAGGTCCCAGTCTGTTAGTTTAGGGTGTACCAGTGGTAAGGGATCATTGGGTTGGTCCCGTTCAATGGCATTGATGGTTAGGATAGAATTATTAAAATCATGGATGAAGTCTACGATGGTACTCTCTGTTAGTGGATATGTCAAGGGAGGTATCATTCTTTCCTCATGATTTTCACTATTGTTATTATGCGGGTCGGCCTCTAGCAGTCTAGCCCTTGGACCTTTTCTCTTGTTAGCATGGGTTGGGTCATACTCATGGACAACATCGATGCCCTTTTCATCACAAGATAGCTCAGAGAGGCTATCCCATTCATATTCATTGGAATTGGTCTCACTATTCAATTGCAGTTATTGAATTTGCTCAACTAGATTAGTAGTAGACATTTCTGGTTATTTTCCTTTATTCTTATTTGCTTTGTAGGTTGTTGATGTTCCAGTATATCCTAGTCTTGTAGTGTCTTGAGCTGTCAAGGTATGAGGTTGGATGGATTCAATGATACCATCTTTTCTTGAACAGAGTGGACCGTGTCCTTCATACCCCATTCTTTCTAGCATTTGGAATCCTTGACCATATTATTCAGTTGGTATAGTGGGATGGTCATGTTGTGTAGATAAACTACCTTCATCCTTGTATAACCACTACAGGATATCTTTCTCATCACTCTCATCTTCAAGGTTGCCCCATTTGACAAACGGTCCTTTGGTAGTTTTTTCTGCTTTGGGTTTGCTCAGAGTAGGTCTCCCATATGATCTTGGAGGTAGGGGAAGTTGTGCCAAGCAGAGGGATTGGGAGATTGTGTACTCGCCCAAGCCTTTATCCTTGAGTTTGAGGTTGGTTTGGGACATCTTTGAAGAGGAAGCAAGTGTAGCTGGGTTAATGTGGGATGAAGATGAAGCCGAGGCATGGTAGTTAGGGATTACCACTTCAGGTTTAGGATGAATGGAGTTACAATACTGAAATGGGTTGGGGTCACCTTGGATGGTGATCTCTTGACCTTCGTAAGGGAACTTGATACATTGGTGGTATGTTGATGGCATTTCTTTCAAGGCATGTATCCATGGTCTCCCAAGAAGAATGTTGTATGCTAGCTCCATATCAAGGACTTGACAAGCCACATCTTTTACTATAGGTCCCACTCTGATTGGTAAAGCAACAATTCCCTTGAAAGTTCTTTCCTCTTCATCATAGGCTTTGATAGTGATTTTCCTTTTTGGATCTATAACCTTCTCTGAAAACCCCAATGTAAGGATTAGCTTCAAGGTGCAAATATTCAAACTAGCTCCTCCATCTATTAGGACTCTTTTTTATCTTGTGTTTGTGTATGAAGGCTTCGATCTGCAGAGAGGCGTTATGGGGTTGAGTGATTGACATATCATCCTTTTCAATGAATGATAGGGAATGAGGTGAAGTAATGTGACCTACCATGGTTTGGAATTATTCTTCAACAAGGTTTGTAGGGATGAAGGCTTCCGCTAAAGTTTTGTCAAGAATGGCCCTATGAGACGGGGATAGATGTAGAAGTTCGAGGATGGAGATATGTGCAGATGTCTTATGTAGCTGATCCAAGATGCTATACTGATTAGCCGGATTGGTAGAGGCTACTCTAAGGGTGACTCTATTACTACGGGTGGTAACATTACAATCTTGATCCTTGTTTATAGTGATCACATTGATGTGTGAATCACTTTCTAAGATATGGTTAACAACATAGTCAAAGCTGACATTTGTGTCATTTGCGTTGTTAGAGCCACTATTGTTTTTGTTGGAAGGTCCTCCCTACTCATAGTTGGGAAGAGGATTCTTGAATGCCTGATGATCACTATTAGAGGTATGTCCATCAATGGATATCTTGTTTTGTTTGATCAAGTCTTGGATCGTGTGTTTGAGTGCTATACAATCATTGTTTTTGTGCCCCCTATTTTGATGAAACTCACAGAAGTTGTTGTCATTCCACTAATGAGGTTTGACCTTTGGTTCATATTCTCGTGCAGTTGGAAGTGTTATGATCTTGTTTGTGATTAGCTTCCGTAGGGCAGTTTCCAATGATTCTCCCAAAGGTGTGAACTTTCTCCTAGGTTGAAAGTTGGTAAACCATGATTCAGTGTTCCTTGGGTTGTTTTGTGGGGGGTTGTTTTGAGGAGTTGATAAATTGAAGATCGGTTGTTTGGGTACTACATTCTTAGCATCCACCACCCACAAATTCACAATGTTTTTGTTTTTTGTCCAGAATCTTGGTTTATCATTGTTGGTGTTGGTACTAGGAGTGTCTTTGTATAGCTTGATTTGACCTTTGGCAATTAGAGCTTTTTCAATGATGAGACCCAACTCAATGACCTTGCTAAAGGAAGTAGGACATTAGGTTTGAATTTGATAGCTTAGGTCAGTTTGTAAGTTGTGCACAAACATTTCCAGCATTTGTTTTTTAGGCATTTGGTGTGGACACTTACTTGCTAACTATCTCCATCTTTGTAGGAAGGCGGTGAAAGATTCCCCACCTTTTTGTTTGGTGTTACAAAGATCCAATATTGAGGTGACGTGCTCTGTATTGTAAGAGAAGTGGGTGAAAAATTTGTCGACAAGTTTGTTGAATGTTTTAATGCCAGGTGGTAGTCTAGAAAACCACTCCATGGCTTGTCCTCCCAAGCTTCTTGGAAACAATCGCATAAGGTAAGTGTCATTATGTGCGACCTCTAGGCATGCAGTATTGAATTCCCTAATATGGTCCCTTGGATCACCCTTTCCTCGATATTAATCAAATTTTGGAACCTCAAATTTAGAGGGGAAAGGTATCATGATCAAGGTCCTATCAAAAGGATATGGTGAAATATCCTCTAGGGTGTAATGTTTAGTCAATGCTCCCGTTTTCATGTTTGTTAACTATTGTTGTAAAGCTTGGATTTGTTGGTTCACTAGACTTAGGGCATCCGTAGCATCAGTGGTTGTTTTGCTTTTGTTTGAAGGTGTTTCTTCCTCATTTCTACTTCCTTTAGGATGGCTTTCTTCCTCAGTTTCTTTGAGAACCTCTACGTCAAAATCTTTAGGGAGTTTCACTCCTAGATTTGCTAGGTGTAAAAAGAATTTGGTAGGGTCTTGGGCGAGTACCTTTTCCAATAGGCATTGAAATTTTGGGACATGTTGCGTTTGAAGGATCTCTTCAATAGAAATTTATTCATCACTTTCATGACCATTTGGAACAATTCTCTCAGCCATTTCAATTTGTTTTTGTTTTTGTAATCTTGTTAAGACCATGCAAGTGGCAATTAGAGATGGGATGAAGTGAGTTTTTGAGCAAGGTGCTAGAATGTGACAAGATTTTAGCAAGGTTCTCCTTAGATCAATTTGGTGTCAAACAAGTGGAGGGACAAAATGATAGTCGAAGCAAGGATGGTAGAAATCCATTTGCTTGATGTTGACCAGTCTAGCACAATCCACTAGTAGAGTTCTGAGAGAAAAGGATAAGTGATCCTTGATAGGGGAGACTCACTAGGTTTGTTTGAGATGTGATGTGATCAAGAAGAGCGTGGTTCTAACCTTGTTGGATTTTGGAAGAAGTTCTGTGAGATTTTGGAGGATATGGTGCGGAAAAAGCAACTATGATATGGAAAAAGAAGAGGGAAATGGTTGTCTTGCAAGATTTTAGTCAGATTTTGGAAAATTGAGACAGATTTGAAATGGTGTTTTGAAAAGTTGAAATTTTGCTCTTGGAAGGTATAGATTTTTTTCTCTAGATTGGATGCACAGCAGTTAAATGTGCCACAACAGAGCATGAATGTGCCACAAGTCAGATCAAATGCACAGCTCTAGTAATGTTTCAAATGCACTGCAATAGGGCTTAAATGCGCTACAAGTCTCAGTGAATGCGCCGCAAGTTGTTTCAAATGTGCAATTCTAGTTTTTGCTTGGTTTCTTTAAAGTTTTTGA
The DNA here is from genome assembly GCA_027924645.1 of Cunninghamia lanceolata. Classification (NCBI taxonomy): domain Eukaryota; kingdom Viridiplantae; phylum Streptophyta; class Pinopsida; order Cupressales; family Cupressaceae; genus Cunninghamia; species Cunninghamia lanceolata. The sequence goes on along the minus strand of BSBN01000973.1, from coordinate 1,993,857 downwards.
AATGTTTTTCAAGATTTTTCTATTTTTGGTTTGAAAACTCAGTGTTGTTGAGAATTAATTTTCAATTATGGCAAAGACACAGCAAACACATAGAAGTTTTCATGATTTTTATCTTTTTGTTATTTTTTTGTATTTTTGGACTATTTTGACTTAAAAACAAGTACACCCTAGGTTGGATAGGACAATATTCATTGAATCCTCTAGCTGTGCATACTCAAAGCATGTAGCTCTAGGATCTGGTAACACTGGCTCCCCTCCACGACACTCACTTCTCACACATACTAGGTCTGTGTTTCCTTAGGCTCGTACCCCCATTGAACTTTAGGATTGCCCCTACTACCTCTACTAAGAATCACATGAATCGAGGCCGCTTCAAGAGCTCCACCCTTTGCATCAACAAATAGGGGTTTCTAGCTTACTAAACAATTGGTTCATAGTCAAGGCAACCGTTCGAGTGGTTACATGTGTGGTGGCACTACTCTCTGTTATAGAGTCTCCCAGCCTCAAAGGGTTACACCTTACAGGGTTTTGGGGGAGGTTGGCCGTCAGTGTAACACAACAACACTCGTTGCAGGAGGTTTTCACCTCAAGCACAATTTATTTTAAGTGGCTTGGTAGGGCTTGGCTTTAGCCTGTTACCACTCAGGGTCATTCCCACTTGGACAGGCAGGCATGCAAGGGTAGGCCCCCCTAAAGGTTAAACAAATGGAATAACAAGTCTGGCATTCTGGTCACCCAGTTAAGGGGAGAGCATAAGCCTATTGTCATGCACAGTCATAGAATACACTAATTAATCCAAACCTAGTTAAAAGTAGAAAAACTAAATGGGCTATTCTACTTGTGCACTCACACAGTTGTTAACTTTGAAGTGTTTAAGACATAGCAATGTTCATTCCCATTTGTTGAGATAGCAATGATCTAATCTAGGAAAGAAATCAACAATGCAAAGATAGCAGTGGTTCAATTACTTTCCATCCTAGTTAGAGACTATGTGGAATTTGCATGCATACATTTTTTTTGTTACTTTTTCCCTTAACTAGTCTAAATGAACTAATCAATGTAGCTAAAATGATCTAATCCAGCCTCTAATCCTGCAAAACAAATGTTAGCTCAAACACAAAAATAAGATGAAACCCTAAAACAACAGTGCATAATAGAAGTGCTGCTATGCAGTCTGAATGTGTAGAAATAGAACTTGCATGCTCTGTTGTACAAAAGTAATAAGATAGGTGTCAAAAGCATTGTAATGAGGTGCAAATACGTTAAACTACCAAATGCATTGTTACACAGTACAAAAGTGCCGTAATCTAAAGTATATGCGCTATAAATACAAAAGCGCCGAAATAGAAGGTGAAAGCATCAGTTATGAGATTAAATGCATAGGAATTATGTATGCATCGGATCCAAAGGTAGATGCGCTAGTTTGGAGGATAAATACACCAAATGCCTCTGTCAAAACCCTGTACGACACCTGTACAGACCTGTCACTTAGAGAAACTCAATCTTTGATTAGATAGAGGGGCAAGGGCCCCACAGTGGGCACCAAAATGTAAGGGTGAAAATGTGGATTAACTAAATAACAATAACAAACCCAAACACCAATAGAATGTGAAGGAAAAGGAGATTTAAAAACAACAAAGTGTGATACTTACAACCCTTTACCTTTCATCTTCCATTGCTCGCCTATCTATTCTTGATCTTGATAATAATGAAGCCCTTAGAAGAATATGCTCCCTTGCTTGTTGAAGATGACAAGAATAGAATGGCTATGATACTTTGTGTGATTGAAGATGAGCTTCAACACACTAATGATGGATGATATGATATGGAAATGGTTGTGCCAAAGGTGTGCTAGTGTTTCTACAACATAAGTTTGCTCAAGTGATGGATCTTTGAAGAGGGTTGTATTTATAGAGTTGTGTGAGAGAGGATCAATGGTAGAGAAGAAATGAGAAGATCAACAGAGGAGGATTGTTGAGGAACGTGCAACAAATGGAAGAAAGACATGTGTCATTAAAAAAGAAGCTATGTTGAGTTAACTGCTCTGTTGATGGGGATGAGTTTTATTTTTCTTAAATTAGAATTTATTTTTCTAATTTAAGAGCACAGTTGCTTTAAAATTGCTTTAACTCATCTTTTGCTTTTGTATGACAAGAAGAATATATTTTTAGAAGATAAGAAGGATTTTTGAAGATAAGAAAGCATAATTAAATAAATAGATTTATTGAATTATTTGTAGATAATTTGGAGGAATAAAATAAAATATTGAATATATTTTATTTTTGTGGAGATTTGAGATTTTAATTTAAATAAAATTGCATTTTATTTAAATTTGGAAGAATAAAAGGTTTTAATTAAATAATTAAAATTATTTAATTATTTAGAAGAATGTAGTTGATGTAGATGAATTTAATTAATTAAATAAATGTAATTTATTCAATAATATGAGAGGAGATGAATCAAATAAATAAATAAATTTATTTATTTATTGATAGAGGAATGTGAAGGTGAAATAAATATTTAAAATATTTATTTAAGTAGAGTCATGTCATTTTTAGGTGTATACAATAACTATCGCAAATCAACATGCATCTTCTTCACCCTTGGGTGTGCTACATAAGGTGCTCTATGAGCCTCTGAAAGAATCACTGCACGTAGATCACCCGCACGGGGTACATAGATGCACTGCCGATGTCTAAGCAAACCATTAAGCTCAAGGGAATATCTTGTGAATCTGCCCTTAAGGGCCCTCTATTTCTAAATTTCTTGTTACACCTCAAGAAACCACTCGTCCTAAGGCAGATGCTGTAAGATTCGCTCTCTCAAGTCTACCCTTAATGTCAAGGTCAGGATCTCATTACGCCTTCGACTCAAGGCATCAGCAACCACGTTCTCTTTCCCTTTGATGTAGTGGACATCAAAGTCATACTCGCATAAGAATTCCATCCAACACCACTGGTGGGCATTCAAATTGGACTATGTGAAAATGTACTGCAAGCTATGATAGTGTGAATGGAGCTCAAAGTGTTGACCCAAAAGGAAGTGCCTCCAACAAATAAGAGCGTGAATAACTACTGTGAGATCTAGATCATGAGCAGGGTATTTTAGCTCATGTGTCTTGAGTTTACGCAATTCATATGCAATCATTGTACCACCCTACATGAGCATGGCTCCCAACCCCTCAAGTGATACATTTGTGCAAACAACAAAATTCTCTGAAGGATCTAGAACCGCTAAAATGGGAGAGCTTATAAGATGCTCTTTGAGGACCCCAAAATCCCCCTCACACTGCTTAGTCTAGGTGAAACTCTTCCCTTTCCACTGAAGGGAAGTGATAGGATGTGCTATCCTTGAAAAGCCCCCAACAAATCTACGGTAATAACCAGCTAATCCCATGAAGCTCTTGACCTCAGTCACACTAGTGGGTGCTAGCCAATCCTGAATCACTCTGATCTTCGATGGATCTATGGAGATGCCATCGCCTGATAGGATGTGTCCCAAATACTGCACCTCTGTCCTGAAGAAGGCATACTTCACCAGGTTGCCATAAAGCTGTTGCTCTCATAAGCACTGCAGAACTTGATGCAAATGATCCACATGCACCTCCTTGGTCTGCGAATAGATCAAGATATCATCAAGGAAAATGATCATGAATCGATCCAAGTAAGTGTGGAACACCCCATTCATGAGACTCATGAACACTGCATGGGCGTTCATCAAACCAAAGGGTACCACTGTGAACTCATAATGGCCATATCTAGTTCAAAAAGTAGTCTTATGAATATCTACCTCTACCATGCGCAATTGGTGATACCTAGATTTTAGATCAATTTTTGAGAACACTCTAGCTCCCTACATCTGGTAAAAAAGATCATCAATCCTAGGTAGAGGATAACGGTTCTTCACTGTCACCTTATTCAACTACCTTTAATCCATGCATAATCGAAGAGACCCATCCTTCTTCTTCACGAAGATAACTAGTGTGTCCCATGGTGAAACACTAGGTTGGATGTGCCCCTTCTCAAGTAATTCTTCTAACTGCAATTTGAGCTCTGTAAGTTCATGTGTAGTCATCCGATAGGGTGTATGAGACACTAGCTCGGCACTTGGCACTAGATCGATGTGGAAATCAACCTCTCTGCATGGAGGTATACCTAGTAATTGTGGTGGAAACATGTCAGCAAAATCTCTCAGGATAGGGTGGTCATCTAATGAAGCCTCAGGCTCATCCTCTAATCTATCAATGATCATGATAGAAAACATCTGACATCCCTTCTGCATGCAACGCTTAAGCTGCTGAACGGATATCATACGAACAGCCATGGGCTTTTGAATGCCCACTATCTCAACCAGTGAACCATGATCATCTAAGTAGCTAATCATCCTCTGGTGACAATCTAGCTTGGCTCTATGAGCTGCAAGCCAGTCCATACGCAAAACTACACCGTAGGATCCTAATGGAATAACCCTAAAGTCGTACGATGTAGTGAAGGAACCCAAGGAGATCTCACAACCTCTAACCAAGGTATCTACTAACATCCTGGCCCCAGAGGCCAACTCAACCTCCCACCTAATGTCTTGACTAGAAGCCACCAGCCTACAATGTTCCACTAACGATGTAGATAGAAAAGAGTCGGTAGCTCCAGAGTCAAAAAGAATAGAGATGGGGAAATTTCCAATCATACTGTTGTCTTAATAACTGAGGCCTGGAAGTTGGCCTGGCAGTTGTCAACCACTGCAAACATGTGGTGGGACTTGCTCACTTCTCCTATAGTCTACTCAGATCCTCCTGAACAGAGCTATCCCCCTGCTATGAAACCCTGTGGACACTCTCTGGCCAAATGCCTTGCCCCACCACATACATAACACAAGCCCCTAGCCTGTAACTATCCTGACTGAGTCTTACCTGACTCTTGTTGTCTAGTCAATCCTATGGACCCTCGTGAACCTCTGTAAGACTGCTGAGACCTTGCGGGCCCCACAGATGATCCCTACTGTCTCTAATCCCTACATGGGCCCTGTTGTTGCCAACCATGGTTCTGTCCTCCCTAAGCCCTCTGCTGGGGTCTAGACCTCTACTAATGCTGCTGCTATGGAGGCCTAGGAGGTAATGATGAAGAAGTGAATCCTCCTCTTTGTGGTGTGGATTGTGGTCTTCAAAAGTTCTACTGCTGCTGGTGATTACGGTCCTGAAACTATGGGTGTGAATTCTGCCCTCATCCCTGAATTTCCTTTGCAATGTAATCCTTTTCGATAGCCTCACTCATAGTCTGGGGCTCTGTCATACACACTAGTCCTGCTATCCCATGATTCAGACCTCTGATAAATTTGTGCACTAGGAGTTTCTCATCATGGAGATACTCTGTGTAATGGGAAAGCTCAATGAAACGACTCTCATACTGTGCAACCATGAGTCCTCTCTGCTGTAAGTCATGGAACTCATCTATCCAACGTTGTCTATAATGATCTGACAAGTATCGTGCATTAAAGCACTCTATGAATATGTCCCATGTGAGTGTATCTAAGGATAACTGATGCTTGCACTCCTCAGTGCACCACCAGGTAGCTGCTACATCTCTCAGAAGGTGTACTACCACTCGTGCTTTCATGTTGATCCCATAAGGTCGCAATGCAAAGCACCTATCTAAATTGATTGAGCCAAGCCTCAACCTTAGCTCCCTCTGTGGCTCCCATGAAGGTAGGTGGATTGAGCCTAAGTAGGTCTCTGATGGGGTTTCCTCTATCTCTAAGTCTTATAACCGGCTCATCCACTCCATACTTGTAAGGTCCATGATGTATCTACTCTACCCTCACAGTCTCATCTTGTCTTTGGTATCGTGGAGGACTCCTACTCCATGCTCGGTATGCTGACCCTACCTCCTCCACTGTAGTATCAGGTATCTCTACAAAAGGCTCCATACATGGCACCTCTTGCAGATCGTCACGGGGCTCTACATGTGGCTCAGGTCTCGACTCAGCACGCGGCTCCTCACGTGGCTCCTCTCATGGAACATCACGAGGCTCATCACATGGCTCTGGTATAGCTGGTAGTAGCCTCTCTAACATGGCCTGTAATGTCTATAAAATCTGAGGACCTATGTCAAGTACTGGTGGTGCCTGTGGTACTGGCTGATCTGCTATGGCTACGGGTGCCTATCCCTCTGCAGAGGAATCACTATGCACCTCAACGGACATAGTGTTGCACAATCGCGCTCATCAAACACATCAGGGAGGCATCCTACAAAACAAGGTAGGCACTAATTAATCAAAGTTACAGAATAAATAATGTGCCCAAATATGCCCAGTGTTTAAACTTGGGCTCTGATACCAAATGTCATGCCTACATTTCCCATGCGGTCACAACACGCATCACACGTGTCATGTCCACATTTGTCATGTGGTCATGACATGAAATATCGAAAAAAATTTCCACACTTCCCTAGAAAACCCCCTTGCACACGTAAGCGTGCTCGATGATGTAGACTTAAGGCGTAAACAATATAGTTGAAAGTAGGGTAATATGCACATGTGCTCATACCTATTGCAAGAAGGCCATCAAGGGGGGTCATCACGATGCGGAGAACGTCGCTACAAGGGTTCAACTTTACTAACCTAACTAAACCCTAGATTCTGGAAAAATCTAGTACCATAACGCCTAACGAGCATGAGTAGGGTTTATTATACTATGACTAAATTTTGATTAAGAGGTTTCCTAATTGGTTTAATAAATTTCTTACATCCCACTAATTACATTGGGATACAGTTGATTAAGTTAATTGAACATTTTTCAACAAAGTCTGATCATTTATTCTCCTTCACGTTTTCTATCAAATAGAGTTATCTCTACATCATTTACATTATCCTAATTTATTGGTAGATCAGATCTCGTAACATGATTTACTAACATCATTTGAAAAAAGTATGCAAGATTTCTATCTAGGTTTCAAAACAACGTCTACTTAACTTCCGCAATTAACTTTTCTCAAATGATTAAAAAGAACATTAAATTTGATTAATTCTTTTAGCCTTAAATTGATCTCATGCATTTTCTCCTCTTTGTTTTCACTTTTTTTTTTCTCTTTTTTTCTCTCTTTTTTTTCATTTTCTCAAATTTGTTATTTTCACAATTTGTTTCAGGATTATAATGACCACTTATGAAATGCATAAGATGGCTTCATATATATATATATATATATATAACTTATGAGCAAGGTTTTCCTTTTATAAATTTAGTGAATTTATATTTCATTCTATATATATTACCTATTAGCAAAGTTTATTTTTTCTTTTATAAATACAATGTATTTATTTTTCATTTTAACAAAGTTAAAACCCCAGAATATGTTTATTTTATTTTGTTTGGCTTTCAATACCAAATTGTTCATGCCCTAATTTTATTTCTTTTGCTTGTGTCATTTGCAAGTCTAAGAAGGGCGGTGATGGCATTGAGGAGGCTGCAAGGTTGTGGGAGGAGGTTTTTGGTTTAGGGGAGTGGTAAACATGTGGAGTGGAGGGTTACCGGAGAAGGGGCCCTAGGTAAAACTGTGGCGGTGGAGTCTGGTGGCGCGTTGGAGGAAGGCCGCGGTGGTTCCAAAGTCGGCGGAGGCCGCAAGGTGCATAGCGGAGGACTCGTGGGGGTGTTTAGCGTAGAGGGGAGTGTGGGGAGGGGGCGGAGCCCCCACCCACATCCCATAGCATGGGGTGTGGGTGGGGGCTCCCCCCCCTTGCCACACCCAAAGTAATGGTAGCCACAGTGGGGGGGTTTAACCCCCCCACCACTCTTATCAAAATTTTCTTGATGCAGTTTGTTTTCACAGAAGCGCAAACTCTCATGTATATTTCTTTTTTGACACAGTTTATTAACTGTGTTTCATTTACACAACTATCATTTTATTTCCTCAATGAATTTTATTTACTAATATATAATTGTATATATATATACAACAAAATCACAATTTAATAAAAATCATAGTTTAATTAAAAATAATACATAACTGAATATATATATATATATACACACAATAAAATCACAATTTAATAAAAATCATAGTTTAATTATAAATAATACATAACTGAATATATATATATATATATATATATATATATATATATATATATATATATATATATATATATATAAGTCGAGTGGGTGTGGTCTAGTGGTTAAGACCACTTGGTTCTTATTGTGGAGACCAAGGTTCAAATCTGCCCAAAGACATCTTGGCTCCTAAATGGTTGTGGCTCTATGTAGGTGACACATGGCACTTTGAGGTCCTGAAGTGGATTGTGCTTGAATTCTGGTGTTCTCTGGTCTCTGCAGCTCGACAGGTCATGGTAGCAATGGTGTACAATGGTGACTATACCGGTGGCAATCCGTGCCACAAGCGGCATGATGGCAGACTTAGCAAGGCCGCACCGCTGGCGATCCGCGTTGTAGTGGTGGTGGCAGTTCTATGGGGAGGAGGTCCCCCTTGTGACCTCCGCTGGAGTGGGCCAGCCTAAAAATCCCTCACTTACCAATAAAAAAATAAAAAATATATATATATATATTAACATATATATTTATATATAATAAAGCCTCAATTTTGATTTATAGAATTAATGAAATCAGTTTATATTTTAAAATCGTGTAAATACATTCATTTTAAAAATAGAAAAAAAACACACAAAATATATATAATTTATATATTTTCGACTAAAGCTTCCCTTCAATACACTTACGATTTTATTTTTATCTTATTTTTTTTAAGACAAATAAAACAAGATATACATGCATTTTTTTTTTCAATTTTCCATTGAGGCAAAAGTCCATATTTTTCCACAATTGAATTCATTGCACTATTACTAAATACACTTGCAAAGAAAGAACAAATACAATTAATTAGATACTCCTAAAAATTGACAACCAATTTTCTCTCTTTTCAAAATAACAATTTATAACTATCTTATTTGTCATGACAACAAAATCACAACTCAACAATTTGGTACTTCAATATGACATATAAATGAAGCAGCTTATAAACAAATTTTCTTCCTTCATCTTTTGAATAATAAGCATTTAAACTAACAATTTCTAACTTTCAATACAATGAAAAATGTCCAACACACAACTTTTAGGAATATAATTTTACAACCAAAAGAGAGAACCAAGTTCTCATCTTTGACAACTAACAATGGTAAGATCTCCTAAGAAGGCCAAGCTCTCTCTCATGAGCTTTAAGAGTAAAGGAAAATAAAATATGAACTCCAAGCACAAGGAGTTTCTCCAACTTCATATTTAGCTCCAAAGAACCTGTATATCACACAAAGGGGAAAGAAAACCACACATCTTGCTCTCCTCCCTACCATAGACCTGCAAGAGGGTCACCCTCGAGCTAGGGAGGTCATCCACACACCTAGGGAACTCAATTCCACTTCACAACAAGGAAAACAAACATCCCAAAACACAATATTACACCCATGGATAATCACAACACACGAACTCAACCAAGGTGAGTTCAAAAGGGGTAGAAGAGTGGAAACACTCAACTCTAGAGTGCCACTCCTTAAAAATATCCCAACACAATTTCTCTTATGGCCTCAAGCCAACATGTTTAACAAAGTTTTCCAAAAGTTTGCATATTTTGGCTCTCAAGCGATGTCTCAAATTGCTCAAAATAACATATATTGCCCTGAATGATTTCAACATCTCAAAACAAGGTAATGACCCCAAGGAGGATCACTCCTCCCCTACCCCACACTTGTTGAGCATTTTCTCCCAAGTGGGAGAGGCTCTTACAACACCCAACCAAATTTCCCCACAAATACAATAACACTCAAGGAAATTAACCACACACATATGCATCATGCAAGCAAACTAAAATAAAAAAGGAAGGCCTTAGCCTTGAAAAGCAACCTTTAAAAGCCCTATTATGGAAGAAGTTGATGTAGAGCTTCTCCAAATTCCCCTCCAACATAAGCCACCAAACTCCCTCTATCCTTCTCTCCAAATTGAAATTCAAGCAATTAAAATTTCCAAAAATTCAACCTCCCACCCTTCCCCAAGTGGGATTAAAATAAGCCCAACCCATGAGTTTAGAGGAATGGGGAGGTGACATTTGTCACCTCCTCATACTTCCTCCCCACTACAAGCATGTCCCAAGGGATAGGTGTTGACACATGTCACTCACCCATCCCCAAGTCTCCCTCACCCCTTACCACATGTCCTCTCTCCAACACATGGGAGAGAAAAGAGGAGTTGAAGAGAGAAAGGGTGACACGTGTGTCCCCTTCCTTTCCTCTCAAGAAGGACCACACAACTCCAAGGGTACTCTCACCAATTGTGAGAGAGACTTGAAGTCAAGTCCTCCACAATTGGTCGGTCTTGGAGTTATCTCCAACCTTGGGAAGTGAAAAGAGATGGGGTTGAGTGTTGGTACCACTCATCCTTTCCCTCCCATGCCTCCAATTTCGTCACTTAACTTGAGTGTGAGGTTAAAGTGACCATATGGAGGTTTACCAAGGGTTACCCAAGTCAAAAAGGTCCCTATACCCATGGGGTATAACCCAAGGCTAAGTTTAGCCTAGTTAGAGCACCCAGGGTCAAGTTAAAACACATGAAAAGGGTCTCCAAAAATTTAAAACTTAAAATGTAATTCAAAGACAAAATCCTTACAACACAAATTATAATTCAAATTAAAAGAGGGTAGATTTAACCCAATTATCCACATGCAAATTAACATTACAACATTTCATCATACACAGAGTTGATCTTAGTTCCTCGTGGAACTAGATCAGTTTCACAAGGAATTACAACATTGAGTGTGGGATGATCTCTAGTATTTGTGGCTGGCTAGAAATACTTGCGCACTCAATTGCAAAGTTAATTTCCACATATACATATAATAGCCGAAGCAAATTAAAACATACACTCACATCACAAGTGCACATAATCATAAAAAAGTCACATTACAATTAGGTTCTAATTTCTGCATTTCAAACATCCATTCCCAAGATTGAATCACAAAACAATATTCTATCCAACATCACCCAATTAGGTTTCCCTTATTATATAGCATCTATCTAACATCACCATGGTTTCCCTTATTAATTAGGTTTCCCTTATTGCTATTATAATATATTGTGAGCTAACACTCACCATGGTTTTTCCCTTTTCGAGTTTTCCATGTAAAAATCCTGATGTCTATGTGTTATGTATTTATAGTTGTTGTTCTTATGTTTATTTTGCTTTCATGTTATTGAATTTGGTAATTAGATTAATAAACATTTAAAGAAGTGGTTTTGTGGAATACTAATTCACCCCCCCTCTTAGTATTCTTTGTGTTCAATAGATCCTATTCTTATCTATCATCAAATATAATATAAAACACAAAGCAAGTCTTTGGGCCTATAGTACCCAATAGAATTTAATGGTAAAGTCTCCCTAATTCTCCTCAAGGGGGGAGTCTTAGAAGTTGCTAGTATCCATTATATTGTTCTTAGTCCCTTACTTTCCTTACCTTACCATTTATGATGACCCATTACTTCTTATTGGTAGTGTGGGGTTAGGTTAAGGGGGTAAAAAATCTAATTCTACAAAAATAAGCAAAAGCAAATCCAAAAAAATATGATCTAGAAATGGAAAAACATTGCTCAAATGTTTGTACTCTCAGTTGGAGACCCAAAATCAAATCTATGAGGGTGACATTCATAAGGAGTCAATAAGTAAAATCACACACATGCACAAAATAGATGAGGCAACCAAGATTTTAGTATACCTTTTAAATTATATCCTTATTAAGAATATTTTATTTACCCTAGGTTTGACCTATTGGCCATCTTTGGTTTATGTCTAGAGGCTACCAATAAAATCTATTGCTTGTCAAAATGTCTAAAGCTAGTATAAGTGGCCAGTCTAGATCAGGATCATCCTTAGCCATCTAGAAAATTCATAATAAAAATATTTTCCTTCATATTTGTGTTCCCACTTGATCCCTTAAAAATCTATCTTGAAAGATTAACGAGTCCTTTTTATATTAAGTTAACCTACAATCCCCCTAAGTAAAACATCCAATAAAGAGCAACCACACTTTTAGTACCATCTACATATCATATAAAAACAAATTTCATAGAAAATGACATCTACAAAAATAAATCATGTAAATCCATTATATCATAACCACCAAACCATCTAATGCATCCACACATGCTACACATCGCACACATTCATCAAAATAAAAAATATAAGAACATAGGTATAACATGGCATCAATGTCAGTATACATCTATTAAATAAAACTCATACTCTAAGCTAACTATGTGCACAAGGGATAAGAAAAATAAAGATGCTGACCACTAGCTAAATATAGATCAATTCCACATCTTAAGAATCAAATCAACATCAAAGTGCATGAGAATGTCGATACATTGAGTACATTGGTTCCATCAAGAGAGACTTATAAGCATATGACAAGTACATCAACTACAAAATTTCCCCATGAAAGTGGCAAAGTAATCTAATAATATGTCAAAAGGTATAAGGCATCAACAAAATACTCAAGGTCATCTCTAAACCATAGATCCTCTAGGACTCTTGCTCTACTGTCTCCTCCTACTATCCATTATCCTTGCCTATAAATGAGTCCTCTAAGATTGTCCCTAATAAGGGACTAGTGTGAGAAATTGAGTGTGAGAATGGCTTGGTGTTCTATTCCATAAAGGAGTATGTGATAATCAAACCCCGAAACCTCTCTAAGTATGACAACCTTGGTCTTGAGTGTAACAACTATAGTTTTCTAAGACATTATGTAGTAGTTGGAATGAAATATAGGAGCAATTGTGTCAGTATGTCTTCCTACTAGTGAAACCCTCCATGGATCCACTAAGAGTGAATTATTCTCTCTCCATAGCAAAAGCAAGAAGATATAGGGATATAGCCCTAATCAAGTCCATCTAACCATTAGTAGTACTAGTATAGTCAAAAGTAAAAGAATCAAGGAAGAGGACTAGTTTGGTGTTAGAGAATAAATGATGATTAGGTTACGATAAGAAAAGTAAAGTGTGGAGAAGTGAAGTACCCATGAGGATATCCTAGCTTCCATGAGGGATCATCTATCTAATTTCCCACTCTATTAGACATATAAAAGGAATGACCTAAGACATAGGTATATCCTCCTTTAGCACCTTGTCATCCTCTAATACTCCTCCCTCCCCTTTGTCCTCAAGAATGAATCTGTCATCACCCTCCTCATCCTCTAATTCACTCTTTACATCATAAGCCAAGTGACTCCTACATGATCAAAGATATCTCTAATCCTGTCCTTGGAGTGGTCATGTAATGAGAATCCCTAAAGTAAGAGGGGTCCACAAGGGCATCCCTAAATGTGCCTCTATCATCTCCTACAGAGATTGGTAGAATAGGGGAAATCCATAAGAAAATCCTAACCAAGCTACTATAGAACTTGTAAGATGGAGTGGGTGTCAACAAGGACATTGAAATTCTTATTTGTTAAGGAGCAAACTCCTCAATAATTAGATCAAATGTTTGTATGTCCTATCCACCTCCTCTCCATGTTAGTGTAAGTGTTTGTAATGAATTCATCATCTATGAGGGTCACCACTATTGGAAGGGTCATATTAAAGAGTCCAATTATATGTTATCTCATATCTCTAGGATCCCTAGGGTCTATTGGGGGAATCACATGCTGATATGGCCTTATGTGCTAAAAAATAAACACCATAACTAGAGATTGTGTGATTAGATATAAGTCTATGTAAACCAATGCTAAGATGTAAACTCTACATTCATAGACTCTACCCTACTCAACCTCTCATATGATTAGTTCCCAACACCATATTAGCATAGGAGTCTTTTTACCTCCTAACAAGTGTGTGACAGTCAGAACAATCAAGACCTTCCATAGAGGCAGAATAGAACAAGAAGAAACTAAATTAAGCTAGATCCCTAGGCTATCTCCTAGATGATCATCTCCTAAGAAAGTGGCCCAATCTAGTCTTTTCCAATCACACTCATCCTCGAGTAGTGTTAATCTATCCCCTCATACAGGAAACCCTAAGATGTGGTACATGTCATAGAGAGTGGTCATCCACTCTCCTCTAGCTCTTGGAAATTGAGAAGTGTTCAAGTCAACATCCCAGTAAGTTAAAATATTATAACAAATCCATGCAAAAGGATAAATGTTAGGAATGTGTAGCACTCTCACTAGTATTGCCCTATGGAGGGTAGTCAAGTCTACTCTAGATAGTGCCTCCACAAACTACACCTCGTCTTTTGAGGCATTCCATTAAATGTAAGTATCCTACAAAATTAGGAAAATCTTTGTAAACCTCAAAAAACCATAAAAATTGTAATAGTAAATAATATACGAAATAAAAAAAAGATGTTAAAAATCTAAAAGATCATACAAACCAAAATCAGACCCACAAACCAACAAAAGCAACCTCAAAGCTATGCAAAATATTTAAGTTTCTAATTATCCCTAACTAAGAAGGGAGATTAGGAAGGTCTCCCAAGTGACCCTAGGGTAGCCAAAGTGACCCAAGAAAAGTGGTAGGGGTGCTTGAGTTCCCAATCCCTCAACATGGGTGGCTAGGTAGGGTCAAAAGAGGCAACCCTTCCCATGCCAATTGCAAGCCCTAGGTAGTTAAAATAAGGCAAAATTTAATAGAAATCAATGAAATAAATAATGGAAGAATTCCTAACTTGGTTAGTATCCTAAAGCCATAAATTTAAAATTCAAATTTAGTGAACAATTCTAAAATAAATCAACAAAAGTTAAAATAGGGGGAAAAGAGGGAGTTTTCATCAATTCTTTCACCTAAGGGACCACATGAGGCCAAGTTGCCACCATAAGATCAATCTCCTCATTGCTAACTCTTTGTTGGCTATTCATTTGTGTGATTCTATCATTGTTCAAATTTTTTACCTCCTTTTCCATCTTTCCTCTCTTATCTTCTCTTTACTATTGAAGTGAAAATAACCCTTGTTTCGGCCCATTTTTTCTTTTATGGGGTAATTTTTACTTCTATCTCGTGTTTTACATCATTTTTCCAAATCATTGAGGAGGAATGAGGTGAAACATGTATAAATTGAACCTCACATTGATGGTACATCCTTTCAACCTTGTTTTTCACTTATATTAAGATGATCATTTATTAGAATGCACTTGAATTGATTCATTTATTTTATAGGTTATTCACATAAATTGAGGCACCCAATGAAGGTAGTATTTCTCTAACTCCATATCAATGGTAAGTTCTCTTGTCATTTTATATTTTCACTTTATTAATCACCATATTACACATTACTAATGATTTTTTTTGAAATTTCTGATGTGTGACAACAACAAACAAGTACAGGTAAGTGTAGGTCCCACATGCCTATTTTAGGAAATGACACCTACCTTCTATGTATATAGTTAAACCCAAAGATGCAATATACAAGCACTGAAAATTATATGGGTCAACATATGAGTCTAGTGATGATTTGGAAGTCCATCTCATGACCCACATGGCATGGTAATTTCTCCTCATAGATTTTTCATCTTGATGGAAGCTATCCTAGCACCCTATTTCCCTCCATTGTTTATTTTCACCCTTTTTAGCCACCCTCTTGGCTTGATTTTCCTTCTCACCTTTTAAATTTGTGAAATCACTTTCCTTCAATTGTAGAGGCACCTATGAGACCTTAGGGTTACCTAAGTAAACCATGTTAATTTGCAAGGTCACTTAAGTTCCCTACTAAAAGTGATGATCCACCCTTGACATGAGTGATCCTATCATAATTTGGCATGCACATGATTCTCCAATTTCTATTCTAATGAATAGCTTTCTAAGATATGGATTCCATGCTTTCTTTCTTTCTTTTCTATCCTTAGCTATTTTTACTCTTGATTTTCTCCCTTCTTTTCCTATTTAAACCCCCTTCCCTCATTCATCAAAGAACAAGAAAGAACAAAGGAGAGGAATTTGAGTATAGAAGCTTTGAGAAACTTTGAAGAAGCTATTTTTTATATTAGGAATATAATAGAAGGATTGTGGGATACATCTTCAAATCTTTTCTAGAAGTTAAATGTATTATTTCCTCTAGCAATATGATCACGTTTAGAAGATTGCAAGCTTCTTTATAGAGCACAATCCCAAGTCCTCATAATTAGGCCCTAGCCTCACCCACATAGCACATGAATCTTCTGAATCATTCCTTCATACCAACTAGTCTCCAATCTAGATCTTTACTTTCCATCAAGAGAAGTACCCTAAAACTATAAGAGGAGAAGAAACTACTAATTAATCTAGATCCTCTAAGGACTTCAATCACAATGGTTGCAAAGAATATTCCAAGCTAGATCTAGGTTCTTTATTTTTAGAAACATTTTCATTTAATGTTTTATTTGTTTTAGTAATTATATCACTTAAACATACCTAAGGACTAAAATAATTTATTATTGTTTCTTAGCTAGTTCAGAATTTACTTCCTTAGGTAGAGTTAGATTTAAATTACTTTTCATATGTTGCAAGTAGATTAGAAGTTTGTTTGAAATCTTTTCTCAAAAATTGAAAACTTTAAAAACATAACTTAAGTTGCATGCAAATTCATTAGTTTTACATAGTTAAATAAGTCATACATTATTTTGGAAAGTACAAAAAATGAATAATATAAAGTAGGTTCTTTTCTACATACATTTAGTTAAAATATTTCATCTTTCAAAAGCACAATAAAAGAAGATAGAATCCCTCAATATCATCACAAGGTACTCAATGATTATCAAACCAATCATCAATCCAAGAAATCATATCATATTAAACAAAGCAAGAAAAACACACAAAAACCACGTTCAAGAAATTAGAATCAATGTATCAATTCAAGAAACCTCAACAGAGGAAGAAATTGAAGATCAAACAAAAATCCTAAGACATGTTCACAAAGAAAATGAGAGATGACACATTAGAGAAGAGTCCTACTTAAGAGAACTTGTTCTCTTAAATGAGCTCATTAAACTTATTTATACCAAACTCAAAACAACACTACAAAGAGAGCATTCAAACACCTCAACAATTCAAAATTCAACCATCCCACAATTAACTCCTTAAATGCAAATAGGTGTTCAAGAAGAAATTTGGTTCAGATGGTAGTGTTGAGAAGTTTCAGGAAAGGTTGGTCACAAAGGGTTATTTCCAAGTTGAGAGAATAGATTACGATGAGTTTGTTCTCTTGTTGCAAAGTTGAAATCTATCAGATTCTTGTTATCACTTGCTGCAACATACAATTTAGAAGTTGAATAGATGGATGTGAAGACAACTTTCCTTCATGGTGACTTGGAGGAAGAAATCTATATGTCACAGCTAGAGCACTATGTGGCAAAAGGTAAAGAAAATTTGGTTTGCAAGTTGAAAAAGTATTTGTATGGTTTGAAGCAATCTCCTAGGATGTGGTACCAAAAATTTGATGGCTTTATGTTGAGTTTTGGATTTCTAAGATTGAAATAAGATCATTGTGTTTACTTTAAGATGGATATTGACCACATTTTCATTATTGCAATATATGTTAATGATATTTATTCATTAGGAATGGTAATAATTTGATTTCTGATTTGAAGTCTTAGTTATTAGCATAGTTTGCGATGAAAGATTTAGGGGTAGCTAGATACATCTTGGGAATGGAAATCAAAAGAGATAGAGCTAATAGAAAACTTGTTAGAAATTTACAGGTCCAATAAAACCAATTCCACATAGCGCAATAGGAGAATATGATGTAGAAATTAACCATAATGCAAAGATCAAATGACAAACACAAGATAACACAAGATATACCCTGGGAAAACTATCAAGAGGGAAAACCCAGCCTCCAAAACCATCCACACTCATATGTATTAATCAATAAAAGCTATTACAATACATGCCATGAGTCTCCATGAATACCTATGAACCATCAAGCACCTCTAATGCATCCTCCGTGTGTCCAAGCATGAATCCACACACTGCTTGCCATGCTTCACAATATGCACTTACAAGAGAGAACTCAATACAATGATAGCCTCTCGCAAACCTCCAATGCACCTAGAATGAAATAGCCAACCCAACCAACTAATGACCATGTGCTTTCTTTTATAATTCAAGCTCACACAAATATAAGTAGTATTGGATAAAACCATGTGTTCCAAAACCATGGATACACAAAACCATTGACCCCCTTATTTAATGTTGGTACTAAATTTTTTCCCAACAATTAAATAATACAAATAATATCCCAATGTTATGTTGGCAAGAGACACTGTGTGGCTTCATGAGTGTTGTCATTGATGGCAACAAAGTCTATCCCACACATCTACAGCACATAGTATGCTTATACCGGAAGTCAGATTGAAGAGTGTTTTGGGGTGAACAAGAACAGAGCATGCAGCAAGGTCCAACAATCAGGTCCGGATATCTCAGATGGTGTAACACAGTAAGTTGTGGACTTGGACAAGTCAAGAGAAGTATCATGACTACTATATTCAAAAGATTGAGCCTCCGGTGAGAAAACATGGAAAAGATATGAGCATCTGAGTGTTGGGTTCCTGACAGGCAGAGCAGACTAAGGAAGAATTGACCAACAGAGTATTAGAATTCAATTTGAATGAGTAATTGATGTTGATCAAGTTATTTAAGGGATCATACAATGTTGGTTGACATGTTTGATGACTTCTATGTCTATGTTTTTGATATGCATCACAAATCAAGTGTGGATTCAGCCAACTGATCAATATCTTGTAAATATCTTGAGTATTCTAGTTGCCGACTAGAAAGTTGTTGAAATCCTTGGTGTGGATATATATACCAAATGGATTCTAGTATGAAGGTGTGTGTGAATATAGATTTGATGAAATAAGGTGTGAGGAAAGGCAGAGATAAGTGTGGAAGTAGCTATACAAGTCCAGTATGTGACATAGTAGTAGCACTAGAGCAGAGGAAGAATGAAGTAAATTAGATCAGTATATTGAGCCTAACCAAAACTGAACTTCAGCATTTGTGGATGCCTCTCATCAGTTCAAACACCTAGTTACCTTCTATAAACTTTGTAGATAGTGAGTCTCTTGTAGGTAGTGTGCCTCTTGTGAGCAGTATGCTCAGGCAGTGAGTCCTAATTGGCAAGTGTCATTTTGTACTTCCTATTCTTTTAACAGAGAATACAATCTTGGGTTAGTCACCCCATGGTTTTTCCCTTAACATGGTTTTCCACATAAAATCCTTGTGTTATGTGTGTTAATTTTATTTCTGCTCTCATGATTATGTATGCTTATATGTTTTGATACTGCACTAATTATTAAAGGAGTAAAGAAAGTTAAGATATTTGAGATTGTGTATGAGGAAAAATCGATTAAATCTAAACTAAATAAAACCAAAAACCAATCACATAAAGCGAACCAATCTAAGTAAAAGCCATTATCATAAAATCAAAGACAAATGAAAGCTCTTACCAAAACCTGTATTGTTCCCTTTTGGAGAAGTGTGGATTGCTTAATGAAGTTGCAAAACCATAGCTGCAACAAGCAAGTAGTGTGCTCAATGTGCTCAAAGATCAATGTTAAAAGATCGTAAGGTTGCTCAATCGACACGTTTTGTATGCTCAAAGCTTTGTTAAGTATGCTTGAGAATACGATCGAAGAGAGAGGCTCAATGAAGGAGATGAGGGGGGTTTATATAGATTTCAATGAAGATCGATCAATGGTCCAGATAATTCAGAAGAATCAATGGAAGAGGACAGTTGAGGAACGTGCAACGAATGAGAAGAAGACATGTGTCTTGCTTTCTTTTGCATGAGAGGAGTTATCAAGAATAGAAGAATAAGATAACTGAAGAGATAAATCAATTAAAAGAATAAAACAATCAGTTAAGTGATTTAAAACAAGAAGAAGAGATTTGCATGCGAAAAGAAGATATTTTGCTTTATTAAATATAGAATGCTTGAGTTATATTAGAGATAACTCAAATTAAATGAAAAAGCAATTTAAATAAATAATTGATTTATTTAAATTTAGAGAAGATATTTTGGAAGAAATAATTAAATAATTAGAGTTATTTAATTTAGAAGATTTGAAAGGAAATTAAATAAATAAATTTATTTAATTGTTGGTGCATGATTTTGGAAGAATGATTTTGATTTAATTAAATAATGTAAATTATTTAATTGTAGATAAGAGGGAATTTGTTGAAGTAATTAAATAATTGGATTTATCTAATTAATGTGGACGTGAATTTTGGAAGGTGACAATGATCTAATTAAATAATTAAAATTATTTAATTGTGGAAGAATATAGAGGAATTTGATTTAATTAATTAAATAAAGAGGATTTATTTAATTAATGTCGCCAGTATGTGATTTAGAAGAATTTGGTGAAATTAATTAAATAATTAGATTATTTAATTAATGTGTGAAATGCAGGTGATTTGACAGATTATGAAATGCAAGTGATTCGACAGATTATGAAATGCAAGTGATTCGATGACTTGGTCATTTTAGGGTGTCTACATTTTGCCCCTCTTTGATGCGATGCAGTTTATAGCGTTGCGTCAAAGAAAATAATTGTTGAAGAGGTGATACAAAATTTTTTGATGCCCCAGTGTAGGTAGTTGCCCCAGTGTATGCCCTCTCGAGCGGGAAGATGGGAAAGCAGTAGAAAAACTGTGTTGACGCTCGACTAGAAGAGTGCGCGACCAGGTAGGGGGAAAAGCAGAAAGGGGTGGGAAGAAAAACCAAGGGTGGGACACTATAAATAGGTCCCATGGGGACCACAATCCTCATTGGCACCCTAAGAGATTCTAAATTTAGAGAGGAAAGCTTCCACACCTAGGTGGAGAGAGTTGAGCAGACAGCGAGGAGAGATGCCGATTCCAGCGCACAGACATCGGGCGGAGTTGGTGTGGACCTACAGGAGGCTAGCAGGAGCTCTGGCAGTGGTAAGTGGTTGAAAATCCCCTTTGCATTTGTTGTTTTAGGGTGGTTTAGGGCTAGGTCTAGGGGGAATTTGTATGTCAGCCAAAAGCACTTTAGGGAATTGCAGCGTGTATGGTAGTCATTTGCAGCACTTTTGGCATGCCGTAGCGTGGGTGGCAGGTGGGTGAAGCGCGGTTGGTAAAATTAGCGTGCGTTTGGTACTTTGGATCAGCACCGCAGCGCGGTTGGCAATATGCCGCAGCGCTTGTGGCTAGGTAGTGTAGCGTGGTAGGTAGGGAAAATTAGTGTGATTGGGAGGGAAGCAGGAAAATCGCATCGCCCCTGGTAGGACAAAGCGGCATGGTTGGTAGGTAGGTGCAGCGCTAGTGGAAAACAAGGCACATTTGGGAGAAAAATGACAGCACGTCTAGAGAAATAGTTCGGCATGTTTGGCAAGGAAGTACAGCGCTATTGTATAAATCAAAGCGCGTTTGGTGAAGTAGAAGAAAAATTAGTTAAGTAGAATGGGGTTTAGAATAGGGATGCCTATCCTAGCTGACAAGAGGGGAAAGGGATGGTTGGGGGTTGCCCCTGGGTAGATAGGATTTGAGGGATTTGGGAAAGATTCAGTAATGAAAAACTAACAAGTGGTTTGTTTATGGATGCAGAGGATTTTGCCATCGCTGATGTCACGAGAGCGACATCACATGATTGCACACAAGGTGGTACAGTTGACTTGGGAGGAGGACGCATTCCTGGAGCATGTGGGACTGTGGCATGTTGGGCATTTGACACACATTAGGGTGAATCTCGCCCTAGTGACAGCAGTGGTAGAGAGGTATTACAGCGAGACCTCGTCATTCCACTTTCCGATGGGGGAGGCGATAGTGACCCTAGAGGATGTATACCGGATCCTGCATATTTGGATTGATGGAGAGATAGTGGACTTCGACCTGGCATGGGGCGAGGCAGGCATGGTAGAGGTCTTCTGCACAGATGACCTTTAGATAGATGACGGGGAGATCCGATGGGCAGACGTCCCGAGACTCTGTGACAGGATCAGATGGATCGTTGCGTCACTGATTAGCAGCTTCCTGTGTCCAGATAGGAGATCCAGAGGTTTATCTGTTGGCTGGGGGACAGTGCTATCAGGGATGTTCACACACGGCAGACAGTATGCGTGGGGCCCCTGTGTGTTAGGACAGTTATATCATGACATGCACCACTGTGTGTACAGGAGAGGCAGGAGCCTCTCAGCAGGGGTGACCTTGTTACAGGTATGGGCATGGGAGCACATTCTAGTGATCCGACCCATGGCACAGTGCCATCGAGACAAAGGCAAGCCATATGTATTTTTATATGACAGAGTGATCACACATAGGAGGATGGGGTCAGTTAGCCATTGGAGGTGGCAGATTGATGAGATGGACTTGTTCATATGGAGGCCTTGGCTACTATGTGAGGGGTGGGATGATGAGCATGAGCAGCTCATGTATTGCAGACAGGCTCGCTATCTATTCAGGAGACGGATAGATATGATAGAGAGGTGCCTGCTAGAGCGAGTTCTAAGGTAGTTTGGATTATCGCAGGGACTACCCGTGGGGGAGGCCACACATGCCAGGACACGGAGGGAGGTTGGAGACTGGGACGCAGAGATCCCAGTGGCTATAGCATTGGCAGAGGTACGGGGACTTGTCCCCGTGAGATGGGATTGGGACTCTAGGCTGGCAGACCCAGGGACACTTCTAGAGTATGATCAGTACTGGCAGACTCACAGGCCGATCAGATTGACTACACCAGGTGTAGCAGGGGCAGTGGGAGAGGTACTAGTCCTCAGAGGGGAGGCTAGGATGAGACGGCAGGCCCGAGCAGCCAGGTAGCAGGCAGGTGGAGATGGCTGAGGCAGTGGGTCCGGTTGTAGAGACTGACTTGCAGAGAGCTGAGCGATTGCTGCAAGAAGAGATAGCCTGGAGGACTCGTTTAGAGTTCTGGATGGTACGATTGAGGAGGGATAGAGATACAGCACGGGCAGAGGTGAGGCAGGCAGAGGCCACAGCTCAGACATAGACACAGGTAGCCTCAGCAGCATAGACAGCCCTGGTACAGCTACAGGCCAGTATGTAGGCATAGGTACAGGCTCAGGTGTAGGCACAGGTACAGGCAACAGTGCAGGCAGCGCTACAGGCACAGGCACAGGTAGCACCTGCATCGGCAGGGGATGATGGGCAGCTAGCACAGGCCAGGAGAGAGAGAGACGTAGAGGTGCAGCTACGGTTGACAGCAGAGGCCACACTCTTTAGAGTGAGGCAGGAGAGAGAGGAGGCACGTCGTGCACTGGGTGCAGACCAAAGGACTTTATAAAGCGAGCTCGTCCGAGTACAGGGTGAGCTTGTATCAGCTGGCAGGGAGGCAGAGTACTATAGGGGTTTGTATGTGGGCGTGGTGCTAGCGGCACAGCAAGAGCTGAGCTACCAAGATAGGAGTAGATCTGGGGCATCCGGATCCCGTAGGACCGGGCTGTCAGTGTCCTCAGTTAGAGGACCATTTTTACCACTAGGGGGAGGAGGAGGAGCAGCAGGGGGACCTCCACTGAGCACAGGGGGAGGACAGGGGCCACAGCAGGAGGGAAGCTCTACCCACTAGGGCATGCACACTTGTATATTGTATCATATTGTATCATTTTGGACAGATGCCTACATGCATTCTGATGTATATTTTGTGGGCTCTTGATAGCCTTGATGTACTATATTGGTGTATATTTGGATGTATACACATTTTGTATTATTGATGTAGACACAGACATTTTGTATATTGATGACCATTACATGATATATATGATGATCTATTCGGCTCACTGTTGTTCATGCTTTTGTGTACGCATTCCTTGATGTCATGGATGTGATGATATGTATTTATGATTATGGATTTAGGTGATGACATATATTGCTTATATGATGCTTATAGATGTATGATGATAGAGATACATGATGATATAGATGTGATGACTAGTAATATCTGACATGTGGGTTTTGCAGATATGCACCAGAGAGGAGGACAGGAGGAGATGGAGATAGAGACTGCTGATCGATTACTATTATGAAAATGATATAAAGGTTGTGGGAATGGATGAAAGATGAGCTTGTTGCAATGGTTTCACATTTGTATATAAAGAGCAATCCTTATTTTGATATAGCATGTGGATAGTTCGCCACCAAGGTATAAAAGACCAAGGTGCAGTAATACTCGAGTGCGTTGGACGTTGACTCTGCAAGCAAGCGGTTTGAACTTAGATCCCTTTAGACATAATATAACCTTGTTGGAACATGTAAATAAGCCATAGTCTTGAACATAAAATAAACTTCAGTACATGTAAATGCAAAAAGAATATTAATATGTAAGATGCTAGGTCTCAACACACACAAGATAAATAGGATGTCAAGAAAGATACTAAAGATCATTCCTCAAACACGGCACACAGAAAGCAATGACTATGCCCCTAATCCATACCGCATCGCAACATACCAAGATTATAGATAAATCAAGGTAGCCTTGAATAGGTAAAGGAAAAGGAACAAAAGATAAACCAAAAAAACCAATTGACTGACTTACAAAGTAAACATACAGCGAACATATTCTCTTGCCAAAGAGGTTGCTCAGGATAGATTGGATAGGAAAGATAACAGCCTTATCGTAGGAACTCTGTGTCCATTAAAGGGTGCTATCTACCTAAAAAGACAATGTCTTGCTGCAAGAAATGCCACATGTCGCAGGAGACGCGTGTGGTGGTCTCGACAATGGAACACTTCGCAGAAGACAAGCTTGTTGATCTAGGGCTTTGGTTAAGCGGGACTTAGCTGATGCTGGCAATAGGTATGCAGGACAGTAGATGACTCTGGAAGAAAGCTGCTTTGCTTCAAGTTTGTTAAGGACTTTTGCTTTGAAAGGATGCGCTAGCTTGCTGCTTGAGTTAGTCAAGTTGAGGCGAATGGATTTTGACAAACGAAAGACTAGAAGGATGACAATGCTAATGGATTGGGACAGGTGGAGAATGATGAATCGTGTGTGCCTGAGTACTGGATACATCCTTCATATTCTAGACTGCCTACATACCCTGTATCCACGGGATCCAGGCACACAATGATGAAAGATGAAAGTGATAAATATGTAGTTCTGGACAGAGTGATGAGATGGGTCAAGATGAAGAGGAGGGGATCTTATGTACCTGAGTACTGGATACTTCCTTCGTATTCCAGACTGCCTACATACCCATATCCATGGGATCAAGGTACCTTAAGATTGAGAAGAAATAATATGTAGTTCTGGTTGGTGGGATGATGTGGGAAAAGTGTTGAGAAGATAACAGCCTTATCATAGGAGCGATGTGTCCGTTAAAGGGTGTTACCTGTGGAAATGAGAAAAGATTGAAGTGTGCGTTGTGAACCACGAACAAGGAACCAATCCTAGACCTAAGTTAAGGAAGGAGTTGCCCCCATTCTGGTAGAGGAAACTGTATGGATGACTGCCGAAGAAGACATAGAAAGCTTTGACCTAGGACAAGACAGTGTTAACTGTAGACACAGATCAAGACACGGGATGACGACGAGGGACATTGACAAATTTCCAAGCTATACTAGATAGGGAGATGGAAATGCAAACAAGGTCAATGGTTTGTATTATGGATGGATGGAAAGGCGTGCTTTGAACTGGATAAGGAGTGGACAGGACTCGATAGATGATGGATGCTGACTCTACACATAGCGCATGTTTGCTAGGTTTTCACTATGGTACTTATCCAAGGTGCCTGTTTGCTAGGTTTTCACCAGAGGGCAGATTTTTTTTTTTTGATTTTTTTTTTTTGGAATACTCTAAGGATCAGGCATAGAACTTCTTGAGATGGACACTGTTAAGTGGCTCATCTAGAGGAATGCCGTCAGGTGTAGCTAAAGTATAAGCTCCTGATCCATATGCCGCTGTCACAATGAAGGGACCTAACCAGTTAGGCTCAAACTTGCCCTTCTTTTCTCGATCTGCTTGATTTCTCTGATTCTCCTTAAGTACAAGATCACCGACTTGAAACTGTCTTTCTTTGATCTTTTTATTGTAATTACGCCAGGGGCGGTTTTGATAGACATGGAGATGATTAAGTGCGGCCAGGCGCCTCTCATCTAGTAGTTCAAGATCAGCTAATCTGGAAGTGCAATACTCGTCTCTGTCGATCAGGTCCTGCATGGATACTCTGAGGGATGGGATCTAGACCTCTATAGGTAGGATGGCTTCAGAGCCAAAGACCAAGGCATAGGGTGTGGCACCAGTTGGTGTTCTGATACTAGTGCGGTAGGCCCATAGGGCGGGATTGAGTTGCAAGTTCCAATCACGACCAGCTTCATTGACTATTTTCTTGAGGATCTTGAGAATGGTTTTATTGGAAGCCTCAGCTTGGTCGTTACTCTACGGATAGTAGGGAGTTGAAAAGCGATGTTGGATATTGTATTGTGTGCACAAGGCATGGACATCTTGGTTCTTGAATGGTCTCCCATTATCAGTGACAATGGCATGGGGAATACCATACTGGCACATGAGGTAGTTTAGGATAATCTTGGCTATTTGCTTACCGGTGATATAGGTCATAGGAATGGCTTCCACCCACTTCGTAAAATACTCAGTGGCGGTAATGATAAACTTGTGGCCATTTGAGGAGGAAGGGTGGATTTGTCCTATGAGGTCGAGACCCCATTGAGAAAAAGGCCATGGAGTTGTCATAGGTTGTAAATCATGAGCTGGTGTGTGAATCAAATCTCCGTGTTGCTGGCATTGTAGACACTTCTTAGCAAACTGTGCAGCATCTTGCTCTATTGTAGGCCAGTAATAACCTGTTCTGAGTATCTTCTTAGCAAGATTAGGACCGGTAGAATGCGCGCCACAGACACCTTCATGTATGTCTCGTAAGGTAGCTTCGGCTTCTTCCACGTTAAGACATCGTAAGAGGATACCATCGAGACTCTAGCGATATAGTGTATCACCCAGAATGATGTAACGAGAGGATCGACGGATAAAGGTTTTGCATTGGATGGATGATAGGTCAGGGGGAAAGGTATTGTGTTTGAGGTATTCATAGATATCTTCATACCATGGGGAATTGGGACCAACAAGTTCGGAGATGATTTCAGTAACTGGAACATCGACGGCTGGTATCAACAATTGCTTGATCAAGAATTAACATTTCTGTGTATTTGTAGGCATGTCTATCGGTGACCCTACAGAAGCCATAGAATCCGTAGCTTTGTTATGCTCTCTTGGAATTTGCTCAAATGTGATGCTAGAAAAGTGTGGTTTGTAGGCATCCACAGTTGCTTGTAGGGGACCAACTTTTCATCCTTTGTTTGGTACTCATCCGTGACTTGGCGAATGACTAGCTATGAGTCTCCATATACTTGTAATTCTATGAAGTCCCATTGAACTGCTGTATTGAGACCTATAAGGAGTGCTTCATACTCTGCGATGTTGTTGGTGCAAGGGAATGCAAGCCGATATGACTTTGGAATGTAGTCATTCTGAGGTGTAACAAATAAGATGCTGGCTCCTGATCCATGCTGTGTGTAAGAACCATCAAAGTATAGCTTCCACATTATGTAACTAGCAAGAGTGAAGAGAATTTCATCAGGAAAGTCTGCTACCATAGGATGTGTATCTTTCATAGGTGCTTCTGCTAGTTGATCAGCGAGGGCTTGTCCTTTGATTGCTTTACGATCCATGTACTCAATATCAAACTCACTAAGGATCATGACCCATTTAGCTAGTCTGCCTGTAAGAGCTGCTTTTGCTAGTAGATACTTCAAGGGATCAATTTTAGCTATAAGAATTGTGTGTTGGTTCAGCATGTAATACTACAACTTTTGGGAGGCGAACACTACTGCTAAACAAGCCCTTTCCATTGGTGAATAATTGAGCTCGTATCCCACCAAAGTTCTACTGATATAATAAATTGCATGCTCCTTTCCTGATTCATCATTTTGTGCTAGTAGGGCCCCCAAGGCCGAATTTGTAGTGGAGATGTATAATATCAAAGGGTTGTCTGCAACTGGTGGAACCAATACAGGAGGTGTAGCTAGATACTCTTTAAGTTGATCAAACGCTGCCTGACACTTGTTGTCCCATCGAAATGAGACATCCTTTCGGAGCAAGTGTTGAAATGGTTGACATTTGTCTGCTCGTTGCGATATGAAACGCCGAATGGACTGCAACCTTCCCTGAAGGCTCCTTAGTGCTTTAAGGTTCTTGGGTGGAGGCATCTCCACTATAGCCTTTACTTTCACTGGATCGACTTCGATGCCTCTACGAGATACAATGTATCCCAATAGCTTTCCTGATGTTACCCCGAATACACACTTCTTTGGATTGAGTCTTACTTGGTATTTTTCAAGCCTGTCGAAGATCTGTCCTAGAACTTGTATGTGATCCACCCTAGAGGATTTAGCCAATATATCATCAACATAGTCTTCCATGATGTGATGAAACAGATCGTGGAAGATCACTGTCATTGCTCTTTGATAGGTTGCTCCTGCATTCTTCAGACCAAAGGGCATGACACACCAACAATAATTGCCCCAAGGACAAGTAAAGGTTGTTTTATGTTGATCTTCTTCTGCTATCCGTATTTGATTGTAGCCCGAGAATCCATCCATGAGAGAAAGCATCTCGTGACTTGCTGTCAAGTCCACTATAATGTCAATGTTTGGTAGTGGAAAGTCATCTTTGGGACATGCCTTGTTGAGATCTCTGAAAACATTACACATGCGTATGCGCCCATTAGGTTTAGACACAGGTACAATGTTTGAGACCCAATCTGAATAGTCGATTGGTCGTATAAACTTGGCATCTAGCAGTTTTTGTATTTCCACCTTTACCAAGAGAGCTATCTAAGGGTGCATCTTTCTCAGCTTTTGCTTGACTGGTTTCACCTTGGGATCAACTGTGAGATAATGAACTACTAGCTTAGGGTCTAACCCTGGCATATCGGCATAGGTCCATGCAAAGTTGATGGTTCGTTGCAAGAAGAAGTTGTTAAGATTTCTGTGCTCTGTTTCAGATAATGATGCCGCTAGGAATGTAGTCTTTGAATTTTGTTTTGTGCCAAGGTTTATCTCTGTAGAATCTTCCACTAGGAGAGCTAATTTCTCTTGATACTTAGATGGTAGGGGAAGGTCAAATCCTCCATCCTCAGGTGCCATAGTTGGGTTTTCACCTTTGGATACATCCTTTGTTTTTACTATTTTATGATCAGGAGGTACCACAGTGTGGTTTTCACCTAGAGATCTTTTGTTATTTGTACTTTTGCGACTGGAGGATTTGGCATTCTCACCAAAATAAGCTGCTGGCTCTAGTTCCATTACAAAACCTACTTTATGATCACCCAGAGGGATACCTTCCCGAAGTCCCATGAACTCAGCTAAAGCTTCGTCATTCTGAAATACATCTATAACAGGGGACCCTTGTTGGTCCCAATCGATAAGTTCAGGGTAGACAAGTGTGACATTCTGGGTGTTGGTGGTGGAAGTTAAGGATATAGAGGATAACGTAAAAATGGAGGATTCTATGAATAGGTTGGTCATATGGAGGGAAGAGTCATCGATGATATACTCTGTAGACGTCAAATCGGCGGGAAAAGTGTCAGCTACCTCGTCGAGGATATACTCGATGTCCAAGGCGCGTGGTACCTTCTTACCAAATCCTAATCCCTTCTTGTCTAGCTTCTTTGTTACAACAATGGGTTCCATAGTTCCTTGATTCTATTTCCCAAGGCCACCTTTGCCTTTATAGCCCATGTTTTTCACTATCCTTAAGCCATTGCCATATTGCTTGACTGGTATTGTGACTGGTTCTTTCTCCTTATAGAGCCAAGAAGAAATGTCCTCAATAGTTTCCTCTTCCAATAAATGTCCATGTTGGAATTGGGTTAGGAATGTTGGGGGAGGAATAGCTGCTTTTTTGGTTACTTTGGCAATGGGTGGTTGGCCATAAGATTTTGGAGATAAAGGCATCTGCCCTACACAACAAAATTCTGAGATATCATAAGTGCCAAAGCCTATGTCTCAGATGCGAGCTATGATTTTGGGGAGGGGTGTAGATTCACTTGTAGAGGCTTGCGTCAGAGTTTCAGGATCAACATATAGTGGGGATTCAAGGGCTTTTTCATTTTTAGGCACTTGGTTGCAATTCTTATAGCTTCCTTGCAAGACACGACAAAATTTGAAAGGATTGGGGTCTCCTGGGATAGTGATCTCCGTACAATTGTATGGGAACTTTAGAGACTGATGGTACGTGGAGGGAACAACTTTCATTGCATGGATCCATGGGCAACCTAGGATAATGTTGTAAGGCAGCTCAATATCAAGGACTTGACACCTAGTTTCAAGCATGACAGGGCCCAGTTGTATAGGCAAGTGAATAACACCTTCTGAACGGCGTTCTGCATCATCATACCCCTTGATTGTAATACTATGATTAGTGTTGACATGATCCTCAGAGTATCCCAATTGCTTTAGTAACTTTAAAGAATAGATGTTGAGACCAGCACCACTGTCTATGAGTATACGTTTGATTTTGCGCTTATGGAATTGAACTTCAATATGCAAGGCATCATTGTGACATGGATCATGGGAGGGGAGGTCTTTTTCAGAGAAGACCACATTGTAGGGCAAAGCAATGTTACCTACTATAGCTTGGAAATCCGTGACCGCTATGTTGTTAGGAACGGAAGACTCTTGGAGGGCTTTTTCTAGCACCACTCTATGTGCAGGTGATGACCGTAGAAGGTCCAAAATAGAGATCTGTGCTGGTGTTCTCCCTAGATGTTCAACAAGATTATAATTAGATTGAACCAGAAGCCTAGGTGTAGGACCACGAATGGTGACAGGACCATGACGAGTAGTAATAGCACAATCCGTAGATTTGCCTTTGATCGTGAGGGTAGACACCCGACTCTCTTCAAAATGACCTACAATGGAATCAAAGGACGTGGAATGATTGATACCTTTACCTCTATCCTGAGGAGGAGGTGGACCATGATGAGGGAATGGTTCCTTGTACATGTCGAGATCCTTGTTTGTGTGTTGAACTGGTGATTCATCCTCAAAAGTGATTTGATTACCGTCGATGAGGTTTTGGATGAGGTGCTTAAGTTTCATGCAAGACGCAGTTCTATGACCTTTGCTCCTATGGAACTCACAATATTCATTGTCTCTGTAATGTGCAGTTTTGTAGATAGGTTCTCCATACGAGGGAGCATCAGGTAAGGTGATGAGCCCTTTCTGCAAAGCTTGCTATAAAACCAATTCGATGGGCACTCCCAACGGAGTGAATTGACGTCACGGAGGGTAATCTTGTTGGGGCCACTCTTGTTGTCGTTGCTGTTGGTTAAGATAAGGCTGCCTTTGTTGCTGCTGTTGTTGAGATGGAGCTTGACTTGGTTTGGAGAGCTGCAGCGGTGTTTGCAACGTTTGGACATGTTTAGTATCGATCACCCCATCGTTGACCACATTTTTGTTTTTGTTCCAATATTTGGGTTTATTGTTCAATTGTTGATGAGGAGCGCTATCTTTCGTTTCCTTAAAGATTTTGACCACACCCTTAGCAATGAGGGCCTTCTCAATATTGATTCCCTTGTATGTGATTTCGTTGAAGGTTATAGCACTAAGAATTTGCAAATGGAAACCTAACTCTTGGTTGAGGTTCTGCACAAATATGCTAACAAGTTGTTTCTCTAGAATCTTGAAAGGGAATTTGCTAGCCATTTGTCTCCATCGTTGAAGGAAAGAAATGAAAG
The DNA here is from genome assembly GCA_027924645.1 of Cunninghamia lanceolata. NCBI lineage: Eukaryota > Viridiplantae > Streptophyta > Pinopsida > Cupressales > Cupressaceae > Cunninghamia > Cunninghamia lanceolata. Next base: position 1,962,124 of record BSBN01000973.1, on the reverse strand, counting down.
TTTCACCATTTTTCTATTTATTGTTGCATAGATCAGTCATGGAAATCTCAAGCTCTGCGTTGTAAGAAAAATGGGTGGCAAACTTCTCTGCTAGCTCGTTGAAAGACTTGATACCTGTGGGTAAGTGTGAGAACCATTCTATTGCTTGACCTCTAAGACTGCAAGGAAAGAGACGCATAAGATATGTGTCGTTATGTGAGACCTCAAAGCAAGTAAGATAGAATACCCTAAGATGGTCTTTTGGGTCACCTTTTCCTTTGTATTTATTGAACTTGGGAATAGTGAAATTTTGAGGAAAAGGGATCATTGGTAATGACCGATCAAAAGGGTAAGGACACACCTCCTCTAAAGAGAAGGTCTTTTTGGTGTGGCCAAACGTAAGATCAGATCGCTGCTATTGAACTTCTGCGATCTTTAACTCCATAGTCATGGGAGGGGTTGGTAACATCTCTTGTTGTCTAAAAAGTGGTTGGTGTTGCCCATACAGAAGATTATAATGTAAGCCATGCACACTGGTGTTATAAGGGTCGTAAGATTGATTGGGATCATATGGGTTGTACGATTGGTTCAGATTGGGTTGGAATTGGAGGCTTTGATTGGGCAGAGGTGGAGGTGGCGCTAGGTAAGAATGTTGGCTTTGTGATGGTTGAAGAAAAGAATTGGGTGGAGGAAAGCTAAAGTGTGTTTGATTAGGTTGTGATGGCGGCACATGGCTTTGGGAAGCTTGATGTTGGAAATGCTGAGAGTGGCTAGGCAATGTGTGAAAGAAGTTGAGCGAGGATGAACATTGGGGAGGAGGGACATAGGTAGACATGGTTTGCGATGGTTGGGGTTGATTGAGGATGAGAGTAGAAGAATGTTGTGGTTGGGGTTGCTTAAGGACAAGAGTAGAAGAATGTTGTGGTTGGGGTTGCATGACTCTAATTGGTTGAGAGACATGAAGGTGTGATGATATAGGAGGTGGCATTTGTTGAGACCCTTGTTGCATGGCTACATAATTGTTCCCCAGATTGTAATTTGGTGGGAAACCTTCACGTGATGGGGCAACCAAGATTCCACTTGCGATTGGTGTGGACATTTTAGGAGGTGGTTGCATATTCGATCGAGCTAAGGTGGCTTGCTTAGCTAACTCTGCTTGACATTGGCGAGTTTCTTGTTGGTTTTTATAGATCTCCATAGGAGTCAGAAGCGGTGATATGGGCCTCTCCCCTGTTGGGTTTTGAAAAAGGGGATTCCTATACTGTGAACCTTGTGTAGGTAAGGGCGTAGTCACCGTGGACATGGTTTGCACCGCTTGTATGGTATCTTGGGTGTTGTTGTCCTCCTTGAGAGTGGATAAATCAAAATCTTGAGGTAGTTTGGCACCTTGCTCTGCAAGCAAGCGAAAGAAATGATCTTGGTTCTCATTGAGGATTTTATCAAAGGCGGCCATGACTCTAGGCTCTTGTATGAACTCATCAAGATCTTGCCCATCTACTTGAGAGGATTGACCTACTTCAAAGTGTGGCTCTTCTTGATATGGGACTAAATCTAGAGTATAACCTTGAGGGACAAAATCTAGGGCAAACTCATGGTATATTGAGGTGTACTTATCAAAGGGATCCTATCCTCCTGAGGATTGCTTGGTTGGTCAATGGGCGGCATGTTTAGAGAATTGGTAGATCTTGCCGTGGGTGTACTAGGAGTAACCTTGGGAGTAGTGTTGAGACAACCTGATTGTGGTGTGCGAGGAGGTGACTTGCACTTCTTAGGGACAACTTGCTTGGACTTCATAGTTTGCTGGACCCTAGTGGTTACCATGGAATACACTAGGATAAGATAGGTAATGCTGGGTTTCTGTAAGGTGCTTTGAGAAACAGACAAACTCTGATGCACAAAGTACTGGACCAAAAGCGCTATACTGTTTGACCAGAGGTGCAGGATTGTGCAACCCAAAGCGTGCTACTGTGATGCCAAAGGCGATGGACTGAGCTGCCAGAAGCAAGTTACTACTATGCCAAAGGTGAGCTACAGTGACCAAAAGCGAGCTACTGTTATACCAGGGGCACTGAAGTAGAGTTTAGCCAGAGGTGAGGTACTGCTATACCAAAGGCGATCTACTGTACTACCAAAGGCAAGCTGCTGTAATACCAGGGGTGCTGAAGTAGTGTCTGATGTTTCTAAAAGGCAAAATTTTGATGGATTTGTTTCTGATTGGATTTGTTGGCAAGAGAAAACATAGCAAACAAAGTTGGCACACACAAGGGACTGACATAACAAATAGTGTATGTTCAAGGCTCCAAACAAGCCCAATGTTTCCACAGGTATAAGACAATTTGCAATCAATAACAAGCACTTTTTATCCCTAGAGACAAGGTTTCATTGCAGTAGATCAGCTCACAGCTTAATACTCTGTCGATAAAAATATCATTCCATAAAGGTGTCAGATATTTAGTATCTTTGCGAGAGACGATAGGTAGGGATATCTCACCCTCCCCTTGGAAAGCTCAAGTAGGTCACAAGAGCTTTGTGTCCAAGGGAATACTATCTCTTCTCAAGGGAGCCAATGGTGAGTATCTTAAGGGCTTAAATCGATTCCCCTTGCACTGATGATTACCACAATGTTCGGAGGTAGGTCGGGTAGTCTCTATCTAAAATGGTTCTTAGTGACTTTGAGGGACCAACACCTTACGAGCAATGTGACAAGCTACTAAAAACTTTAACCAATCCTACTAAGAGTATCAAACACTTTGCTCAATGTGAAAATCATTTCCACAAAGAGCTAGTACACCTCTTTTCAGTTTGGCACCACAAGGTAAGGCTGACGTCGGTTAGGACTTGGCTTTCGCCTTATCCCTTTTATATAGCAGTTCAAAGAAATCTCCACTTAGGGTCATCCCTTTTGGATGAAGTGCAATCCAAAAGTAGGCCCTTCTAAAGGAAGTATAGAAAAATAAGAGCAAGCACGTCAAACAAAGGTTCAATTGTCCCGTTATAAGAAAAATAAGGTGCAACTAAACTAGGCACACACACGTTTGTAGTTGTAAATTGTCCCTTATGAAATGAAGTGTTTGGCATTCATGTCCATTGTCCTTTAGAAAATTGAGGTGTTTGTGCATACATGTCCATTGTCCCTTAAGAAAATCAGTATGTTCCTAAGACTCAACTTTGCAAAAAAGATTTGTTCAATTATCCTTTTAAGCATGCAATGTGTTTCTAAGACTTAGTGAGATAAATCAAAAAGTTCTTCAATGCTCATCCTGTATGAACACATTAAAAACACCTATTTGCTCCGTGTGAGTAATAAGAAGCTGCAACAAATCAGTCAGTTCCACCAAAAATTCACAAGTTAGCAAAAATAAATCAACTTGACCAAAAGCATTGCACTATCTTACCGAAGGCAACTTACTGTATTTTCAAAAGCACTGTGAAACAGACCAGAAGCGTCAGATAATATTACCAGAAGTGCAGCCCAATAACCAGAAGCGCTATACTGTTCATCCAGAAGCGCGATACTGTTCTGCCAAAAGCGATGTCGTGTGTACCGGAAGTGCTACAAGATACTACCAGAAGCGCTGAAAAATAACTAGAAGCACTGTACTGTGTATCCGGGAGCGCGATACTGTTATGCCGAATGCGCCGCACGGTCTCAGATCATGAAAAATTTAGCTTTTGTCAAAAGAACCAGATCAAAATGGGATTTCATGGTTGATCTACTGTTCTGAGCAATAATATCTGATAGATCTGAATCGTGAAATCCAGAAAACTCAAAAAATGTAACAACACAATAGATTAATGCAACTACCGAAGATACCCCTAAATAAATCAGCTTAGGATGTACTAAAAGTAGGTTTGCTAGACAAATACAATAGCTTGTCAAACAAAACCAGAAGATATGCAATGAGAAAATCCTGCAAAAACATAAGACAAAGTCAAAAACCTAATTTAGCCGAAGCGCCGAACAAAGCTACCAGTCGCACTGTTCTATGGTACTGAGAGCGCCTCTCTGTGCTACCAAAAGTACTGCAGTGCCACCAAGGGCACTGAACTGTACCTCTAATAGCGCTTAACGATGCTGCCAGAAGCGCTTTGCAATGTCGTTTGCACTGTATCGTACTGTGACTTCAAAAAAACAATTTCTCAAAGAAACAAAGGGATTAGTGGGTCCCACCGGGCATGCCAGAATGTGTATGAGGAAAAATTGATTAAATCTAAACTAAATAAAACCAAAAACCAATCACATAAAGTGAACCAATCTAAGTAAAAGCCATTATCATAAAATCAAAGACAAATGAAAGCTCTTACCAAAATCTGTATTGTTCCCTTTTGGAGAAGTGTGGATTGCTCAATGAAGTTGTGAAACCATAGCTGCAACAAGCAAGTAGTGTGCTCAATGTGCTCAAAGATCAATGTTAAAAGATCGTAAGGTTGTTCAATCGATGTGTTTTGTATGCTCAAAGCTCTGTTAAGTATGCCTGAGAATACGATCGAAGAGAGAGGCTCAATGAAGGAGATGAGGGGGGTTTATATAGATTTCAATGAAGATCGATCAACGGTCTAGATAATTCAGAAGAATCAATGGAGGAGGACAGTTGAGGAACATGCAATGAATAAGAAGAAGACATGTGTCTTGCTTTCTTTTGAATGAGAGGAGTTATCAAGAATAGAAGAATAAGATAACTGAAGAGATAAATTAATTAAAAGAATAAAACAATCAGTTAAGTGATTTAAAACAAGAAGAGATTTGCATGAGAAAAGAAGATATTTTGCTTTATTAAATATAGAAAGCTTGAGTTATATTAGAGATAACTCAAATTAGATGAAAAAGCAATTTAAATAAATAATTGATTTATTTAAATTTAGAGAAGATATTTTGGAAGAAATAATTAAATAATTAGAATTATTTAATTTAGAAGATTTGAAAGCAAATTAAATAAATAAATTTATTTAATTGTTGGTGCATGATTTTGGAAGAATGATTTTGATTTAATTAAATAATGTAAATTATTTAATTGTAGATAAGAGGGAATTTGTTGAATTAATTAAATAATTGGATTTATCTAATTAATGTGGACGTGGATTTTGGAAGGTGACAATGATCTAATTAAATAATTAAAATTATTTAATTGTGGAAGAATATAGAGGAATCTGATTTAATTAATTAAATAAAGAGGATTTATTTAATTAATTTCGCCAGTATGTGATTTAGAAGAATTTGGTGAAATTAATTAAATAATTAGATTATTTAATTAATGTGTGAAATGCAGGTGATTTGACAGATTATGAAATGCAAGTGATTCGACAGATTATGAAATGCAAGTGATTCGACGACTTGGTCATTTTAGGGTATCTACAGAGATAACTGATTCACCCCCCCTCTCAGTTATCTGCCTTGTTTCCAACATCTTACATACAACATTTACAAGTGACCTCCAAATAAATATCTAATGTGGTTAAACACATCAATTAAGATGCACCACAAATAAATATTTATTTTACATGAATAAAATAATACAATATTATGCAAGGTGTACAACACCTATTTCCCAATATTCTCCCACTTATTGTATACTTCTCATAAGAGTCAATCAATGAAATACATCATCATAGACAAACATGAAATCGCATGAATCTCCAGTATGCTCTCGTGCTCCATCAAGATACCTACAATAAAATTAAAGTGACCACCATCTCAACCAATAACTCCTCTCATCCTCCAATGTGCCACCTATGGAAGAAAAGGAACATGCCAAGGTGAAGATGCACCAATCCAAAGAACACAAGGATCAAATCCAAAAAGGCTCCAAATTGTTGTCAAAGGCTAAAAAATCCACATGACTAGAAATAGAACCCACAACATATGCTAATACATCCAACCATCCATACCTCATAGGTATCAACAACATCAATAAACTCATGCCAACAACATATCCAACCCATATACCGCAATCACAAGCTCCATGTATAAAACTTGTCAATGAAGAACACATACATCTAGGAACTCCTACTATATGGGTAATGTCAAATCTAAAAATAGATCCAAGGCATATCAAGTCTATCAATCAACACTCAAACCAAGGTGTGGCTAAACAACAAGCCAATGTAGTACCAAGAACAATCACAATTATCCACATATACAAGATAAATCATTGTATACTCTCTCACATGTCACCATAACTATCCCAAGGTGGACAACCATATCAACATGATCCTCCAGGAAGTAGCCATAGGACAAAGAGAGAAACCCTATAAATCATAATGTTGTACAAACACCTCAAAGTGCTAAGTTGTGTCAAGTATGATCTCTACAACCCCAAAAGAAAAGCCTCAACAACACCCAACCATTCAATCTCATAGATCAAATAAACATGTGTATCATGTAACCAACATGGATGTAAGCCTCTCTAATCAAGGTAGATCAAACTCATAATCATTCCATAACTAAGAATAAGCCCAATCACATCTCCTAAACTCCTCATAATGAACTTCATAAATCAAACCATATGAACAAGGAGATAACCATGCTAGCATCCCTCAAATGAACCCTCTAGAACCAATAACCATAGCTCAATATCCATATCTATGAGAAGATAAAGCATAAAGAAATATGCATCTAAAAGGATGGGCAATACCTCATAGATGATAAACCATCAAGTAGACCAAGAGTGGTGAATGAGAATGCTCCTCCAAGATACACCAAAACACATTGACTCTCTCCAAGAATAATCTCCTCTAGGTCCATATTCAAGTGTAAGGCTCCTTAGTCTATCTATTGAAACATCCAATGAGTAACTGTCTCAACAAGTGTCTCTAATCACAAGAGAACTCTAGTCTCACCTATGTCTCCAAGTATCCATGAGCACCTTCATGATCAATCCATGTTAAACTCCAAATGCAACACCGCACTATCATGAAGCTCTCAAGCAAATAACCAAAGTACTCAATACCAAGAGAACCAACAAGACCAATGTCAATGCTCTTAATACATGTCTGCATAATCAAGAATCCCATCATGACATCATGATCTAACCATCTCCTCCAAGGAGACCACATGCAACAATGCATAGATCTTGGTATCAAGAGAACCCATGTCATGCCAAAACTCTAAGCCAGCATCAAGAGTAAACCATGACATAATATCAATCATCTCTAACCAAAGAATAAACATGTCAAACTGACAAGTCATAAACCGACACCTCAACCAAAAACTCAAAAAATTTCTCCATGGTAAACCAAGATATCAACATCTCAACTCATATGAAGATAACCATCTAGTAATAATGGAACTCAAGATGTCAAAGTACTCTCATTGAAACAAGAATCATAATCCAAGAGCCTCTCCAAGACACCCACAACCACTATAAAAGATCATCCGTCACAACTGATGAATCCACATCGCTACTAAAGCTCCCACTGAACTATGATACCTAGCTATCCATGGCAAAAGAGTAACCATCTCTAAATGAAGATTACCCATGGCCCCAACAAAATCAAGGAATCCCACTGTAACATCAACAACTCCCAAAAGGTAGAGTAAACCGTAATCTCCAACCAACAAGATAAAATCATCACTGTCAAAAGTTCACATAAAGGCATGTATCCAATCTATCCATGACATCATGATAAACAATCTATAAGTCCCAACAACTGACTATCTAGGAACTCTAATAATCCATCCTCTCATCCGAATGCAACATACCAATGTACAAATGACCACAAATAAGGCCAACTAACAAAGTCTACATAAACATTGAATCAATCTCATGGATAAAGATAGTCCACATCTGAGTCATCCCACTATAGCCAAATAGGTGATCATCCCACAAAACTACATAACTCATAGATCCAAAAAAATGTAACATGCAAACTCATCATCATACTAGTAACATGCAAATTGAGATATCAAAGAAGACAACATGTAGACTCCAAGACTCAAACACCAAATCAACGCTAGATTCAATTTGCCAACAAGTCCACAAATGAGTAACCATAGTCAAGGAACTAATCAAGCATCTAGGAGATAAGAACAATCCCTTAAAACAACACCACAACACCACTTGTAATCATGAATCAATCGTCATAGCCCATACCTGCCAATCACATACATAATCATGTCATGCCAATGCATAATTGTACCTACATATTTAAGACACCATAATCATCGTCATCACTGTACCTATACTCAACTCCCACTGAAACGAGACTCCTAGTCTCACACACGTATCAATCATGTCCTCAAACTAGAAGATAACCTATGTACCTATCTCCATCAAAGTCCAAACACAAAAAACACCTATAAACTTGTATTCAAAAGTACCAAATCTGAAAACCTGTTATACCATGTTGATGGTCTCATAACAACATGCACTCCCACAAGTTTGTGCCCAAAAATCTATCCGAATGCACTCATAAATGCACTCTGAATCTCATACTCCTACAAGTGATCAAACAAGTACCAATATCTCTCTTCACACCAAACTGAAAATAGCTCTCCAACATCTATCTGAAATTGAAAATTAGATTTTGTATGCAAAAGTTATGAGCATAAAACTATCCTGGAGCAATGCCTGGCTTCAGGTACCAAATTTTAACACATATAGAAAAATCTGATCATGAAACATATACCACTATGTAGTTCTCAGAGAGAGCTTTTCGACACCTATAATAAGTTGAAAATCTGACACCATGGGAAAAAGTTATGCCTCCCAGAAGAAAATACCCTCCGAGGGCTAAAAGGGGACCCCTAGCAGGACCCTATCTATACATGATGATGTCACTACTAATGTAAGCAGCTGACTGGGCATGTTGTGCATACGTGATGTGGTGTACTAGGTTGGTCATATGTCTTTGACTATGGATTTGAAATTGTTTTCTAGGAGGTAATAATTTTTGTTTTATTTCATTTTTCCTTCACGGACCCTAGGCAATATTTAAGGAGGTTCAAATTTAATAAAATGGGTCTGATTTTAAAGAATTATACATAGATTTCATTTAAAATTTTTAACCACTTCTTAAGAATTTTTTAAAAAAGGGCCCCATGGGTGATCATAGCCTGCTAGCAGCTAAGGGCTTGCCAGACAGGCAGTCATGGTTGAGGGCCTAAGGCCCTACTAGTCGGTGGCCTTGCCAGCCACGATAGGGAACCAACAGGCCCCTGTCACACCATACAAGGTGTAGGCACAGGGTCGTGGGGGTTTTGTGTACCCCCAAATTTTTCTTTTCATTTTTTTTAAATTTTATTTTCATCTTGTTTTATTCCTTTTCCACTATAGTTTTTTTTTTTTTTCAAAATTATAACAATGAACTATTGTGTAGGAAAGTATTTTTTTTCTTCTGCAGACTATGTACCTATCCATACGGTTGTACCGACGAACCAAGGAGGGGGGATTTTTTTCTCCTGCCAAGCCTTGGGGCCAAAATAGGGCAAATGATATGTTTTTTCACATCTCGGGCCTTCTGAATCCAACGGTGATGTCCATTTTGTCCCAGGAGGTCATCTGTAAAAATTCCTCCTCAAAATCCTCATGAAGCCAATCCAAGAAACCCTCTTCAGCCATGATTTTTCAATCACCAGATTTGCAACATACATAGCAAATCTCCAATACCTAGATCCCCAAATCTACAATACAACCTACACAAAACCTTGTAATGTCCCAAATAGTTCCATGCATTGTCATGGCTTCCATTTTGCATCTAATTACATAAACAAGGGTTATACAAATCCAAGGAGGTCACTCCTCCCTCAACCATAAACATGGCTCCAGTACCACATGTTAGGAATTTACAGGTCAAATAAAACCAATTCCACATAACCCAATAGGAGAATATGATACAGAAATTAACCATAATGCAAAGATAAAATGACAAACACAAGATATACCTTGGGAAAACTCTCAAGAGGGAAACACCCAGCCTCCAAAAGCATACACACTCATATGTTATAATCAACAAAAGATATTACAATACATGCCATGAGTCTCGATGAATACCTTTGAACCATCAAGCATCTCCAATGCATCCTCCATGTGTCCAAGAATGAATCCACACATCACTTGCCATGCTTCTTAATATGCACTTATAAGAGAGAACTGAATACAATGATAGCCTCTTGTAAACCTCCAATCCACCTACAATGAAATAGCCAACCCAAACAACTAATGACCATGTGCTTGCTTTTATAATTCAAGCTCACACAAATACAAGAAGTAGTATTGGATAAAACCATGTATTCCAAAACCATGGATACACAAAAACATTGACCTTATTTAATGTTGGTACTACATTTTTTCCCAACAATTAAATAATAAAAATAATATCCTAATGTTACATACAACATTTACAGGTGGCCTCCAAATAAATATCTAATGTGGTTAAACACATCAATTAAGATGCACCACAAATAAATATTTATTTTACATGAATAAAATAATAGAATATTATGCAAGGTGTACAACACCTATTTCCCAACAAAACTATGGTTAGGCTAGAGTAAGTATGTGAATACCATGTTGGAATGATTCAGCATGGCAACTTGTAGACCATTGATTGTTCCTGTTATGATGGGGACATAATAGATCTTCTCCTTCAGTATCATCTAGAATTCCAAACTTTTCTTTTTCCAATTCCCCTTTGAGTAACATAATCTCATTCTCAAGTCTTGTGCATTCTCTTGTCTTAGCTTCAATCAGAGGTCTTTGCTCTTGATTTTCTCTCCTTGCATAGTCTAAGTCTTCAAGAGTAGAAATAAGTTCACCTTCAAAATCAACTTCACATTCTTCTTCAACTACAACTTTGTTTGAACCACTAGAGATCACCATGGCCATGAATAGAGATTCTCCTCTTTCCTCATCTGATGAACTTAGTGATCTCTTTCTTCTCCAAAGTTGTAGTCTTCTTTGGAAAGGAGGTTCCTCTTGAAACCCTTGCTTCTATTTTTATTTTCTCCAAAAGGACATTTAGAAGCATAATGACCAATTCTTCCACATTTAAAATATTTGAAAGGTAACTTAGCTTTGTATTTGCCTAATCCCCTCTTCAGCTTTCTTACAAAGTTTTCCTCTTCTTCCTCACCTTCACTGTATAAATCATATGTTCCTTCATTCTTCACATCTTTGAAGGCAAATTCCTTTTTGTATGGACCTCTAACTTCATTTCTCATCTCATAGGCAATGAGGGACCTAAACAACTCTTTCATGGTAACTTTCTTTAGATCTTTGACTTCTTTAATAGAAAATACTTTTGAATAAAATCTATTAGGTAGGGCTCTTAGGACTTTCTACACAACCACTGATTTTGTTAGATCTTCACCTAGACTTATGATTCCATTGATTGCTCCATCTACTCAGATCACATACCTAGCAATGTTTTCCTCCTCTTTCATCCTTAGATTCTCAAACACTATTTTGTAGGATTGTAATTTTGCTTGCTTTATAGTGTCATTTCCTTCATAGAGATTTTTGAGCTTATCCCATATCTCCTTGGCTATCTTGCAGTACACTACCTTGACAAGCTCAGAACTACTCAAATCACTTAAGATGACATTCTTGGATTTGGCATTATTTTTAATGAGCCTTCTTCACATCTAAACCTATAATAGGATGTTTAGGTTTAGTCAAAGTATCCATTATAGCTCTCCAAACATCATACCCTAGTGAGGTAAGATAGGCTTCCATCCTTACACTCCAAAAGGCATAGTTGCTCCCATTAAATATCGATGCTTTAGAAGTGGTTTCTTTCTAAGCCATGTGTTCTACTCCAAGATCTACCTCTAGACGTTAGGCTACACCAAGGAACTTAGCTCTGATACCAATTGTTAGAACACACTGATAGACTGAGAGGGGGGTGAATAAGTATATACCAATACTTAATCCAAATTAATTTTATCAATCAAATCTTTTTTACTGCCTTAAATAGATGATAACTTGCAAATTAAGAAATTGAAAGTACAACACATAAGCAGACAACCATAACACTAGATCTATGTGGAAAACCCTAGAAGGGAAAAACCATAGTGATCAAGCTACTTGGATCTACTATCCAAATCTAGCCTTGTAGATAATAAAATAGGTTTACAACAAGTTTTATGGGCTACAACCCTAAGGAAGCTACAAATCTATGAATTACATTCCAACAACACTTATAGAAAGAGACTACAACCTCTGTACATAACTCTTGATAATTTCACTTGATCAAACACCTCCACAACATCAAAATCCATAACACTATCATGAATCTTCCACACCTTTGCTCAACACGCTCTGCTACTTTCAACAGACTTCCACACACACACACTCACATCCACAATCACACCTACATCCTCGCACACTTAGACACTCACTTCCATGTCACACCAAATAGAATCATGCATTTATATCTCTGTAAGATTCAAAAACTTTCTCCTTTGTCAGCCAAGATGAAATGTGTAAACATGAAACATGCAACGACCACACCAAGTCAGCTTCCAAATGATATAGAGATCTAATAAGGTACAAGTCAAGTCACAATCAAGACCTATTTTCCTTAACACACTCCTCAAAGCTAGTGAACACTTTCAAACATCCAGAACAATCAACAAGACTCTTCAAGTCAGCCTAGTAGGACTTTTTTCCCACATATTAGCTCCAGACCTTAAGCAATATCGGAGAGATCAATTAGCATCATGAGGATCATTTCAAAAACATCATATGACTTGTAAGAATTTTATCATACATTTCTTTCACAACTTTAAGCAACTTCATGTTGGTGCAAGCAAACAAACACTGAACCTGGTATCATATGCAAACTCTAATCACACAGTCTTGGGATAAAACATTGAAAAATCTAATCACACAGTCTTGGGATAGAACATTGAAAAATTGAATCACATAGTCTTAGGATAGAACATTGAAAAATAGACTTGTGATGCACTTCAACACGTGAAACCTAGAATTAAAAAATATGTAGGGTATCTAAACTTAATCTCAAAACAACAATGCCACATAATGTAATGTAGTGGCTTTAACTTTCTCTTTCTGACACTTTTAATCATCAACATGATATATCTTTGTGCTACTAACTCCAGAGAACCTCTGTGGTACATCATATCATCTGATACTTGAATATGTCATACCTATAATCTTTATCTAACTATCCTTCAAACCACAAGGTCACATCTTCAACTGCAGAGAAATGTGGAGAATTTCTCTGACTCTCTCTGACTACATCAACAAAGAACCATTGTCTTCATTATGTAGGCTCTAGAATCTTTTGCGGTAACTTTCATGATCTAAAATCAGGAACAAAGATACATCACACCTATCTCTATCTAACTTCCAGACCATAAGGCCATAAAATGTAGAGGAATGTAGAGCATTCTACCAAGCTTCTTCAGTGCAGCTTCTGGTGCCTTGAACTATCTGAAACTTTCTTTCAAAACTAAAGTAATGCTTTTCTTAGGAAACAAAGAATACAACATTCACCACACCAGAGAATTCATTCACAACACCAAACACAACTCTTAGCAACACAAACAAGAGATCATATCTTCTTCATATTAGCATATTCTTCAGCTTGTCAACTTTCATATGTCTGTGAACTTCAATAGATAAGGTACAACTATGTACAAATGATACTGATCCATCTTCTTTACTTCACATATCTTCTAATAAATACTCCTATGTTTGATTCTTCTGAATATTACTTTACTTTCTGCCTCACAACACTTCTGATCACTTACTCCACTGTTTTCACTAATCACCATACTGCAACAATCTCCCTTTGGCATCTCTTTCCTTGCATCTCTATTAACATCACTGATCATCACTAATCAACACTTTACACTATTGTTGACATCAATGACAACACATATGCAACAATAGGAAGTATGGTAAGGCTTGTTATTTGTAATTCTAGATTTTTTGTTGCAATTATAATTTGGTTTCCTACAAATAGGCTCAAATGCAACCTAAATCTATTGAAATTTTATTTAGGAATTGACTAGAACTCTTTGAACTAACATTACATTACCATCCATGAGATTCACCTTCCATGTGAAGAGAGTGATCAACTAGATTATCCTTGCTTACCTAATTTTTCATAGAAGAGTAAGAGTAATTCAATCCATGTCATCAACAAGGGTGTATTGCTTGTGTCATTCTAAGTCCACATCATTGACTTCCATGGTGAATAGATCTAGAATATCATAGTTACTTCACCTAAGAGGGTTGTGAAGAGTATGTCTTTCTTATAGGTAAAATAATTTGTTCTTGCAAATGGTAAGTAGTAATTCCATGTAGAAACTCCCACAAAGAGAAACCTTTTGTGACAAAATGGAGAAGATGAATTTTCAACTCTTAATGTCAATAACTCTAAGAATAAGGAGATCACATAGGATATAGATTACCATCATCAAGCTCACAAGGATGATGTTCATAGAGTTTTTCTTAAGAATCCAAGGATAATGTTGTAGATTGCATGAAAATTCAAAATTTTATGATGAAGATGAATGAGTGTGTAGGAGGGAAGCTCAATATTCACTAAAAGGCCAAGGCCATAGTTGGGATTCCATCCAATAGGTCATGTGATCATTACACCAAAGATTTTGGAAGTTGGAAGGTCACTATTTTGGTAGGAAATAGACACTGTATGACTCTACTATCATAGATTAGTAGCATGTCTACATAGATGTCTACATGCCTATTATAGCATCCAAATATGTCATGTTTAGAAACTTTTTAGAATGGAAATATAACCTTAACCAGGCACAATGAATACATACAAACACATAAAAATACTTGGACACACAAGACACAAAGACAAAGTTGGTACAAGGAGTAGGGTAGAGGCCAAGGTTGGGCTAAATGAATCCTATAAACATGCTAAGGGAGATGGATGTTAAAATGAGGAAGAATTATAGTGTCAAAATTTCAATGTATATGTAAGTTTTAACCTTATAGATATAAGATAGCTTTTATTGATAGTGTAACCCAATGGAATGAAAAATAGTAGGCTACCTTTCCTATGAGCCATAATGATTTGGTAGAACATATAGAATCTTTTGAATAGACTAGGCATGAATTTTGGTATGGATGATGACAAAATAGTCAAACCTATTTGGTTGGCCATAGTCTATCACATGAGAGGAACCCTTCATTTTAAAACTCTCACTTTTGATTCAATAATTTCATATATGACCAACCTCCACCATTTTGACACTAATTTTTTGAAGAAAAGGAACACAAAAGTCCTTAGAATCAAATTCCACTCAATAAGGCCAATGACAATCATGTGTATAGGCTATAAAATCCATATGATCTACCCAAGTGAACCTCACCAAAAAGGAAGCCTTTAAATAATTTCTAGAGGTGGTGATGAGCCTCAAGATAAAAATAAAATGTTAAATTTGGAAAAAATATAAGATACACCACTAAATAAATAAAGGAAAGATGAGAAGAAAGAATAGGAGGATGATTCATAGATGACACTGGTTAAACTTACCACTCCTACAATGAGTATTACTATTTCATCATTGACTACAACTATTTTAATCCCTATTTCCATTCCCATAGTATCTCATCATCTACTTGTTTCATTATCCCCTTCCATGCAAAAGGTTCTCACTCCCCCTCCTCCATTGATTTCCACTACACCAATCTTTTCCACTATTAATAGTATAATAGTTTCCTCTCATATAGGATCATCTATGCTACAACAAGTGCCTTCTCCATTTTCACCTCCATCACATAAGTTCCCTTATGGATTCTAATTTCCAATCCACTCCATGAGCATCTTCCCCAAATTCTTCACCCCATTCATTTCCAATCATATTACTCCTTGTAGATCTTGGATCAACTCTACCAATAGGCCACCACACCTTAAGAGAATTACATGAAACAATTTCAATAAATTCTAAATAAAAATGCTATAATATATAACAAGTAGGTCAGGATATCTTCTAATCTAACCACCCAAAAATAAGAATTCAATTTAACTATAAGGCACAAACCATTTATTGGCCTCATATGGTCCCAACAATAATCAAGCCTGAAGAGTATATTCAACTCATTGACTCTAACATATTACCAATAGAAATAAGTATAGGGGATTCTCAACCTATGGATAGGATTGAATTCTTTTAGGATATTATTAAGACAATAACCCATGAATATTTGAGTATTGAGAGAAAGAGATAGAATATGTCAAAGGAGTATTTAAAGTTGCACATATCAAGGTTAAGTCACTTGAACATCAAGTGACTGATCTTACTAAACAATTTCTCACTCAAGTATTAGCATCCATACTTGATATTGAGAAGATGGAAGATTAGAAGTTGAATGTGGATGAAGAAAAGATACAAGAATTGAAATAACAATATTGCTCCTTGGACATAATAAAAGGAGTAAGTCTTATTGGGGAATCACTAATGTAGTTCCTACCCATGTGTAGCTCCTATCATGCCCTATTATTTCTTATGATTAGACTAAAGGATATATTGATTTTATTATTACTTGATGTAATTACAATATGGATATGTGCCTTGCTAGATTACACATCCTCATTGGTCATTATATGTTGCTTTGGCAATGATCTCCATTATTGGGTTTGACGCTTTACCTTGAGTGTATGGGATATATTATTACAAGAGTCTAACCAATGAGTGGGATGTGGAGGAGTTGACATCTGACACTTAGCCGTCTCTCCTTGCCTACTTCTAGTGGTCAATTTGTTGACCGTGTGTTTCTTGTGGTAGGTTGGCTAATTAACCCATCATATTCAATTGTAAATTGAAGGATGCTTTCAATGTCTATGTAGTTTTCCTCTAATCTAAATCTATTATGATTTTAGACCCTTGCGATTAAATCCATAAAGTGTGAATGAGTCCTTTGTGTGTGTTTCTTCTACCTTTTCCAATTATATTTTTATGTATCTCAAAAAATGTATTTTTCCATGTTTTCAGAATATTTTATTTATTGGGTTGAAAAGGATTAAATATACCTTATCAAAAAAGTTTATTGCATTATATTATGTTAGTAGAATAAATTTAAAGAAAATTTTAATCTTTCTTTGAAATGAAATATTTTGCATTATAAAGGTGGAATTGTGTTTTAGTAGAAATTTGAATTAATTAATGAGCGTTAAGAATTTTTGGAATGAGATCAAATTATATTGCAATTGGCTTATGGAAGTAGTTGCATTAATTTAATTTGGTAAATTGCCTTTTCTCTTAAGTCATTCTTGGAAAGGTAATTTAGGAAAGAGATAATTTAATTTCTATTAATTAATATATTACCAATGCTAGTATTTTTGTAAGCTTTATTTAGTTTTTGTTTCGAAAATAATTATTTCTGTAAAAGTTCCTCTTAAAATGATTATTTATTCCAATTGGGAATGGGAAATAAAGAAAAAAAATGAGAATAAATGGTTGTGGGAGTATATAAGAAAAATAGAGTTCTATTTTCATTGTGTTTTTTTTTTGTATTTTCTCCTTCTCTCCCTCTTATTCTCCTTTGAAAGAAAATTTATGGAGGTGGCTACACATGGATTCTTCTTGTGGGTGGGAGTGTATTGGAATGGGATTAGGATTGCTTTGGTGTAGGAAGGAATTCTTGTTGCATTTGTGCCTCTCAAGAAGATATTTCTCCATTTGATAACTTACTTGCAAATAGGTAATTTCCTTGTGGTTTCATGTTTTAAGAATTTAAAGTTTGCTTTTAGCATGCCCACAATAGGTGGATATATATGGTCTTTTCATTGTAGTAATGAATAAATTTTAATGATGCACATAAGAATTAGATTTAATTTTGAAAATGCAAGAAAAGAGACCAAGTTATGGCAAAATTTTTCTAGACTGGGTTGTGAGTAGGAAAGATCTTATTTGAGTTGAAAAGTGTGTTGTTGTGCATGTTAGAACCATTAGGGTATTTTTTTAGTTTTTTTAAATTATTTGTATTTTAGAAAATTTAAATTATGGTGTTCTTGAGGGACGTATCCAATGGTGGAATTAGGGGTTTTATGGTTTTTCTCTTCTTTTGAAAGAAATAAAATTGTCTTTTAAACCTCAGTTTTCATTATTATTTTGTGAGAAAAAGTCTCATGTGGGAAATATGATTCCCTACCTTATAGACATGAGTCTCACATGTTTTGACCTCAATTTCCATTCTTTGACTTGGTCAAAATTTACCCCATTGCTATATGTTTTGATCTTTTTGGTCATAGTTGATTTTTTGACTTAGAAATGGATACTCAGTCTTCTCGTGGGTTTCTTGTAGCCTTGCATCATTGTTTGATCTTGATGATTGTATATATGTTTATTGATGTGATGATGTCACATCTTGTTTTTTGTGCTATATTCCATTTTGAGAAAATATTGTTCTAGCATGCATTAATTAATTAATTATATTATGGATTTGGAGTGTTTTCCCTTCTCTTCTCCATTGCATTGAAATGGTTTGGATAGTGATGATGAATAGAAGAAGGATGTGTATGATTTTAAAAGTATTAATGCTCTTGTGTTGAACTCTTTCCGTTGTTTTGCTTGGTCAGGTCATAAGAAACCCTGTGGTGATTAGACCATGTTATGTGTGAATTCATGTGTGAGTGTGCATTCAATTCTACTAGTTATTTGATTCCCTTGGTGTTGTGTTGTGTGTGTGTGGAATCATGTTCAAACTTGTGTGGACTACCTTGGTGTCTTGTTGAGACCCTTCTTTGTGTGAGTTGGATTGATAGTGGTGTTGCCAAGATCTTCTTCTCTATAGCTTGGTGGTTTCCTAGAGTGGCATAGACATCTATTGCATTGGTGGTGGGTAACAACTCCCCATTGGTCCTACAGGAAGATTTCTTGGGAGATGCAAGAGTTCCTTGTGTATTATTTCATATTAAGATCATGTTGTACTTCACGATTATTGTAGTACCTTAAAGGTGAATTATTATGATTTTAATATTATTCTTTGTAGAATTTAATTATTGGAGTGTGTTCCTTCCATGTTTTCTAAGTAGCCTCCACCATTTAATTGTATTATGATTTTTCTTGGTTGGAAAATGAATCTTGTTTGGAAAGAAATTTATCATGTTCTAACATAGTTTCCTTTGATGGAAATGGTTAAATCATGACATTGGAGTCCTTTGTTTATTGTTGTAGTGTTATGTTATGCTATGCTTATGAGTGAGTTGTATTGTGCCCACTTAATGGTTGAGATTCTCATTATTGTTTTTGGTTGTCTTGATGTTGGTTTTGAACAAACATGGCTTTTTGTATCATTTTGCTCTTATTGGGCATGTATGTTAATTTGAATTGGAAATTGTATATTACCTTTATTGAAGTTGTTACCATGCCTTTGGTTAGTTATCATGTGGATTCATGGTTATTAATTGGATTCTATGCATTGGATCCATGTTGGACATTTTGTCCTTGTGAGGCTTTGTGATCAATCCTCCTTTGGCTTGATGATTGTTAGTCAACAATGCTTGGCTTGTTGGTTATTTGTCATTGTTTGTTATTCTCATCAAGCAAAGATGTGTGTATGTCCTTTTCTCCACCTTTTCCTTGTGCCTTAGTGTCATGATGTGGTGGATTTTGTGCTTGAGTGTGCAATCCTAACATGTGAGTGTTATAATTGCACTGTAAAAAAAATTTCATCCTATTTTTATTCATTAATGTTGATGTAGGAGCATCCAAAAGAATTCAAAATAGTTGAGATAATTGACAGTGAGTTGCAAAATATTGAGATGGTGACTTGGGGAGATACCATATTTTACCGCATTTGAGTATAAGAGGCTGTGGAGCTAGACTTAACATCTAGACATAGGAAGCTACAACTTATCAAGAATTTAGATCATTTGGCTTTGATTCTAGAAAGATATCGCTATCAAAAGATTGACTGTTGTTGTACATTTGACAGAGCAGAGCTGATAGTGTTTAGTGAAGTCTAATCAGCTTGCAAATTAAATTTGTGACTCATGGAGCCTAAAGGAACATTATTCAATGAAGTATAAGACATGGCCGACCTTCATGGAGATTTACGTGAAGTTCTATGCACCAGCGTAGCAATGCCTTATGTTTAGATCTGACCTATCCATGTACACATGTTTCATAGCTAGCTATTGCAATTAGGCTGACTTGATCATGATTAGAAGTCTTACAGAGGATATAAATAAAAGATGAAGGATTGTTTCTATGCAGTGATCAGTAGCATGGAGAATGGAAGCAAGATCTTAAGTTGTTTTGATTCGATTGAGCAGCAGAACAGAGTAGAAAGTAGACTAGGAAGTAGAATGAGTTGCAGAGAAGAGAATTAAGATGTAGAAGAAAGAAATCATGAAATAATGTTGTTGTATGAATATTTTTTAATCCCTAGGCTGTGGCCTAGCATTTGTAAATCTTGAGTGGCATGTGTAATTGTGTTTTGAGATCATGATATAAGAGGAATGAGCTTTGAAGGCTAGGTTTTTCCTTGTTAGGGTTTTCCCAGGATATATCTTATGTTATGTGTTCATGAATATCTTCTATCTTTCTATTGATTAGTTGTAAGCTTCCATTGCATATATGTATGATCATAGTGTTAATTGTTTAAGGCTGCAAGGTTGGACAGTCCCTCACTGGACCCTCCTACCTTGACTACGTCAATTGGTATTAGAGCTGGTTTCAAATCTGTTGGGCTGGTTGTGAATTTGTTAGAAGGTGGTGAATCTGATAAAAGTGTTGAAAGAAGTACAAAACCCTAGAAGTAACACTTATCACCACTAAGAAGATCAAGGCAAGGAAGATTTGGGTAAGATTTTCAAATTTAGTTGTTTATCTAATTTGATTTAGATGGGAAAGATTGGAAAGAGGATGAAGAAATAAAATGAAACCTTAATATGTGAAAAGGATATTTTGGAAGAAGAATTGTGTGAAATCAAGAAGTGTAATTCAAAATTTATGGAAGGGATGAAAGAACTAGGAGAAGACAAATATGATGCTCTTGAAAAAGAATTGAAAAATGTAAAGAGGAGAAATGAAAACCTGGAGGCAGAGCTGAAATTGTTTGAAGATGTTGAAAAGAGATTTGAAGAATTGGAAGAAGTATTCAAGTTGTTTGGGAAGGTGGAAGAAAGGAACAAATGTCTAGAAGAAAGTTTGGAAGAATTGAAAAAGGAAATCAGTCTACAGAAGAAGGAGACATCTGAATTTAAAGAGCAGATGGATCAGTTAGAACAATCACTTGTAGCTTGCAGAAGAGAGAATGAAAATCTGAGATCTAAGCCTAAATTTTGTGATGTTTCTTGTGATACTAATGATTTGTGTGATGCTGCAGAAGCTTCTTTAGAAAGTGAAATTGAAAATGACAATGTAACTGAACCTGCAGTTGTTAGTGAACGTATTGGTTTCAAAATCATTCAGAAAATGGGATATGAAGGACAAGGATTGGGAAAGCATCAACAAGCAATTATAGAACCTATTGAACCAATAATAAGATCAAGAAGTGAAGACCTTGAATATGATAGAGTTAAGAATGTTGTTGCAAATTCAAACAAAATAAATTAGGAAGAAGAGGTATGAATTGTTCACATTGCAATAGACATGGGCATGAAAAGGAATTATGTTGGGATATATACCCTTGTAAGTTCTGTGGATTGAGGAATCATTCTGAAAAGATGTGTTGGAATAAAATTAGAAGAAGAAAGTCTATGTCAGGTTGTATACAAAAGAATTATGGATGGATTGATGGACATGAATGGAAACATGTTACTTGTATGTTCAAAGGGAGGTATAGACTGAAGTATTCATGTGTTGGATCAGGATAGAGAGAAATAAGACCTTATGCAGAGCAAAACAAGGACAACAATTCATTCTACAAAGGGAGAAATGACATGAGTCACAAGTCTTATCATAATGAAGGATACAAAAGAGATGTAAGTGGATTTGATAGAAGAGCATTTAGAAGAACCTATTTTCAAGTTTGGAGGAGGAAATAATCAAGCAATAAAAGTCATCAAGAACCTATTACCAAAGAAGCTAAGGAAGGAGAAGCAGTCAATAATACAAAGACAACTTGTACAGAGGAAGAAGAGCCTATTAATATAGAGATAATTTATGCAGAAGAAGAAGAGCATGTTGATACAGAGATAGTCTATGCAGAGGAAGAGGAACCTTTTGAGACATCAGATTTGATATAGAAACCAAAAGAAGGTGAAGCATTGATCTTAAGAAGAATTATGTTATAAACTAATCATCAGAGGAAGTAGTGCAAGAGAAAGTTTGTGTGAACAAGTGTGAAAAATAATAAAAAAAAGGAAGTTCACGTGGTAGAGAAAGAGGGAATGACAAGATATTCTACCAGAAGAGAAAATTTATGTATCAAAATGAAGTAAATATGGATAAAGAAATAGAAATGGGTAAAAGGAAAGTGTATGCAAAGAGGAAACTGTGAGATTTTGATGAGTGCAGAAGAAGTTGTGACAAGAACCCGGACTTAGACAGAGTTGTAAAGAAGAATTCAATAATGTATCAGGAAATAACTAATTGTCATGGAGGATGCATGTATGCATTGATTGACTCTTAATTTATGGAAACAGAAATTGATGTTGAGACAACTTGCAGAGAAGACTTGTTCAGACCGCTGATCATTGAGGCAGTGCAAGCCTTGCACGTAGAATGCCAAACCTAGACCATGAAAAGTTGAAAAATTTAAGGCAACTTGTAGAGAAGACTTTCTCAAACTTCCAATTATTGAGGTAGTGCAAGGCTTACAAGAAGAATTCCAAACATAGAAAAATTTGAGCCAGTTTTGTAAGGTGGACTTGAACATACCACCGACCTTGAGGCAATTGCAAGTACCTGAAAATAAACTGCGAAACCTATCCTAAGGGATCACATTGATTTTGACATAATACTGACTAAAGAGAAGAGGTTCACTTTTCAAATAACCCTGAGAGTTTGATGCAGGAGCATCTAGAAGAATTCAAAACAGTTGAGATAGTTGACAATGAGTTGCAGAATATTGAGATGGTGACTTGGGGAGCTACCGCATGTTACCGCATTTGAGTATAAGAGGCTACGGAGCTAGACCTAACATCGAGACATAGGAAGCTACAACATATCAAGAATTTAGATCATTTGGCTTTGACTTTGGAAAGATATCTCTATCAGATTATTGACTATTGTTGTACGTTTGACAGAGTAGAGCCGATAGTGTTTAGTGAAGTCTAATAAGCTTGCGGAGTAAATCTGTGACTTATGGAGCCTAAAGGAACATTATTAAATGAAGTATAAGACATGGATGACCTTCATGGAGATCCGCGCAAAGTTTTATGCACCAGTGGAGAAATGCCTTATGTTTATGTCTGACCTATCTATGTACACATGTTTCATAGCTAGTCGTTGCAATTAGGCTGACTTGATAATGATTAGAAGTTTCGTAGAAGATATAAATAAAAGATGGAGGATTGTTTCTATGGAGTGACCGATAGCACGAACAATGGAAGAAAGATCTTAAGTTGTTTTTATCTGATTAAGCAGCCGAATAGAGTAGAAAGTAGAGCAGGAAGTAGAATGAGTTGCAGAGCAGAAAATTGAGATGTAGAAGAAAGAAATCATGAAAGAATATTGTTGTATGAATATTTTGTAATCCCTGGGTTGCGGCCTAGCATGTGTAAATCTTGAGTGGCCTGTGTAATTATGTTTTGAGATCATGATATAATAGGAATGAGCTTTGAAGGCTAGATTTTTCCCTATTAGGGTTTTCCCAGGATATATCTTGTGTTATGTGTTCTTGAATATCTTCTAGCTTTCTATTGATTAGTTGTAAGATTCTGTTGCATATCTATATGATCTTAGTGTTAATTGTTTAAGGTTGCAAGGTTGGATAGTCCCTCATTGGACCCTCCTACCTTGACTGCATCATGTGGTATCAGAGCTGGTTTTAAATTTGCTGGGCTGGTTACAAATCTGTTAGAAGGTGGTGAATCTGATAAAAGTGTTGAAAGAAGTGCAAAACCCTAGAAGTAACAATTATCACCACTAAGAAGATCAAGGTAATGAAGATTCAGGTAAGCTTTTCAAATTCAGTTGTTTATCTAATTTGTTTCAGATGGGGAAGATTAGAAAGAGTATGAAGAAAGAAAATGAAACCCTAATATACAAAAAGGATATTTTGGAAGAAGAAGTATGTGAAATTAAGAAGTGTAATTCAGAATTGATGGAAGGATGAAAGAACTAGGAGAAGACAAATATGATGCTCTTGAAAAAGAACTAAAAAATATAAAGAGTAGAAATGAAGACTTGGAGGTAGAGCTGAAATTGTTTGAAGATGTTGAAAAGCGATTTGAAGAATTGGAAGAAGTATTCAAGTTGTTTGGAGAGGTGGAAGAAAGGAACAGAGGTCTAGAAGAAAGTTTGCAAGAATTAAAAAAGGAAAATAGTCTACAGAAGAGGGAGACATCTGAATTGAAAGAGTGGATGGATCAGTTAGAACAGTCACGTGTAGCTTGCAAAAGAGAGAATTAAAATCTGAGATCTAAACCTAAATTTTGTGATGTTTCTTGTGATACTAATGATTTGTGTGATGTTGCAGAAGCTTCTTTAGAAAGTGAAATTGAAAATGATAATGTAATTGAACCTACAGTTTTTGGTGAAGGTATTGGTTTCAAAATCATGCAGAGAATGGGATATGAAGGAAAAGGATTGGGAAAGCATCAGCATGGAATTATAGAACCTATTGAACCAATAATAAGATCAAGAAGTGAAGGCCTTGGATACGACAGAGGTAAGGATGTTGTTGCAAATTCAAACAAAATAAATCAGGGAAGAAGAGGTATGTATTATTCACATTGCAATAGACATGGGCATGAAAAGGAATTGTATTGGGATCTATACCCTTGTAAGTTCTGTGGATTGAGGAATCATTCTGAAAAGATGTGTTGGGATAAAATTAGAAGAAGAAAGTCTATGTCAGGTTGTATACAAAAGAATTATGGATGGATTGATGTATAGGAATGGAAACATGCTACTTGTATGTTCAGAGGGAGGTATAGACTGAAGTATTCATTTGTTGGATTAGGATACAAAGAAATAATACCTTATGTGGAGTAGAACAAGGACAATAATTCATTCTAGAGAGGGAGAAATGACAAGAGTCACAAGTCTTATCACAATGAAGGATACAGAAGAGATGTAAGTGGATTTGATAGAAGACCATTTAGAAGAACCTATTTTCAAGTTTGGAGGAGGAAAGAATCAAGCAATGAAAGTCATCAAGAACCTATTACCAAAGAAGCTAAGGAAGGAGAAGCATTCAATAATACAGAGATAGCTTGTGTAGAGGAAGAAGAGCCTATTAATATAGAGATAATTTATGTAGAAGAAGAAGAGCATGTTGATACAAAGATAGTCTATGCAAAGGAAGAGGAACCTTTTGAGACATCAAATTTGATAGAGAAACCAGAAGAAGGTGAAGCACTGATCTTAAGAAGAATTATGTTATAAACTAATCATCAGAGGAAGTAGTGCAAGAGAAAGTTTGTGTGAACAAGTGTGAAACATAACAGAAAAATGAAGTTCACATGGTAGAGAAAGAGGGAATGATAATATATTCTACTAGAATGAAGTAAATATGGATAAAGAAACAAAGATGAGTAAAAGGAAAGTGTATCCAGAGAGGAAACTATGAGATTTTGATGAGTGTAGAGGAAGTTGTGACAGGAACCTGGACTTAGACAGAGTTGCAGAGAAGAATTCAAGAATGTATTAGGAAAAAACTGATTATTCTAGAGGATGCATGTATGCATTGCTTGACTTTTAATTGATGGCAACAAACATTGATCTTGAGGCAACTTGTGGAGAAGACTTTCTCAAACCACCAATCATTGAGGCAGTGCAAGGCTTAAAAGTAGAACGCTGAACCTAGACCATGACAAGTTGAAGAATTTGAGGGAGATTGCAGAGAAGACTTGCTCAAACCAAAAATCATTGAGGTAGTACAAGGATTACAAGTAGAACGTGGAATGTAGAAGAATTTGAGGCATTTTTGTAGGGTGGACTTGAATAGACCACCGACGTTGAGGTAATTGCAAGTACCTAAAAACAGACTGTCAAACCTATCCTAAGGGATCACATTGATTTTGACATAATACTGACCAAAGTGAAGAGGCTCACTTTTCAAATAACCCTGAGAGTCTGATGCAGGAGCATCCAGAAAAATTCAAAATAGTTGAGATAGTTGACAGTGAGTTGCAGAATATTGAGATGGTGACCTGGGGAGATAACGCATTTGAGTATAAGAGGCTACGGAGCTAGACTTAACATCTAGACATAGGAAGCTACAACATATCAAGAATTTAGATCATTTGTCTTTGATTCCAAAAAGATATTGCTATTAGAAGATTGACTGTTGTTGCACGTTTAACAGAGCAGAGCCAATAGTGTTTAGTGAAGTCTAATCAGCTTACGGAGAAAATCCATGACTTACGGAGCCTAAAGGAACATTATTCAATGAAGTATAAGACATGGCCGACCTTCATGAAGATTTGCACAAAGTTTTATGCACCAGCGGAGCAATGCCTTATGTTTAGGTCTGACCTATCCGTGTACACATGTTTCATAGCTAGCCGTTTTAATTAGGTTGACTTGATCATGATTACAAGTCTTGCGGAGGATATAAATAAAATATGAAGGATTGTTTCTACATAGTGATCGATAGCATGAAGAATGGAAGAAAGATCTTAAGTTGTTTTAATCTGATTGAATAGTAGAACAAAGTAGAAAGTAGAGGAGGAAGTAGAATGAGTTGCAGAGCAGAGAATTGAGATGTAGAAGAAAGAAATCATGAAAGAATATTGTTGTATGAATCTTTTGTAATCCCTGGGCTATGACCTAGCATTTGTAAAGCCTGAGTGGCCTGTGTAATTGTGTTTTGAGATCATGATATAAGAGGAATGAGCTTTGAAGGCTAGATTTTTCCCTATTAGGGTTTTCCCAGGATATATCTTGTGTTATGTGTTCATGAATATCTTATATCTTTCTATTTATTATCTGTAAGCTTCCATTGCATATATGTATGATCATAGCATTAATTATTTAAGGCTGCAAGGTTGGACAATCCTTCACTAGACCCTCCTACCTTGACTACATCAAATGTCCTAGTGTAAAAGATAGGAATTACATTTGGTTGTTATGTGTTCATGAATATCTTATATCTTTCTATTTATTACCTGTAAGCTTCCGTTGCATATCTATATGATCATAGTGTTAATTATTTAAGGTTGCAAGGTTGGACAGTCCCTCACTGGACCCTCCTACCTTGACTGCATCAAATGTCCTAGTGTAAAAGATAGGAATTACATTTGGTATTAAAGCCCATGTTGCAGCATTGGGAGCTCTGGGGTGTTTGCATGTGTTTGTTGTGTCATCATGGAATGGACTTTATGTGGTTGACACAATTGTCCTACTCCATGTGGTTGTGAGAGAGTGAGGTTATGGACTGACATGCAACATTTGTTGTGGAGGAAGCTCCATCCTCTCATCTGGTTATCATGGTGGCTTTGTCATGCAATTAGTTAATTCTTCCACTTTTGTTTTTTTATGGTGTGCTTGACCTTGTTGGTGCTTATAGTTGGTCTCTTGGTTGATCTCTATCATATTTAGAGAGCATTTGGATGTGGTATATTTTGGGAAGTATGACCTCTTTTATGTTGGGAAGCAAGGTTGGATCACAGTCAACTTGTGGTTATGTCCCTCCTCGTTGATCTTCCTCTTGATTAGGTTGGTCTAAGAGTTTGGATGTTGTGTTGGGCCTTTTTCTTGGCCTTGTGCTTTTTGTGAAGTGTGCAGTTGTTTCCTAGTATGCCCTCCTTGTGGTTGGGATTGGAGGTTAGCATCATGGGAATGGTACGGTTTGTGTGTGACTTTTTCTATGTTATCTTTGTGTGGTTGATCTTCTTGATTCTTGGAGTGCTTGAGATGGATCCTTGGATGTTTGTTTTACATTACTAATGTTTGTGTGGTCCTAAATGCTTTGGTATAACTATGGTAGAAGGATATTGTTGAGTTGTGATTGTGTAGATATATTAATGTTAAGGATGAGTTTTTCTGCACTCTCCTTGAGAATGATGCATTTTTGTTTTGAAAGAAATGATGTTTTGATCATATATATGGTATTTGGAATCAATAATTTTCTCTTTTGTATGGTGACTAGGAATGCTTGCATGAAGTGTATCTTGCAATTGTCTTCTATGAGTGCATTTCATAATGCATGAATGGTGTGTACATCTATTTGTTATCATTTTACATTACATGTAGGTGTATGAATATAAATTATTTCTAGGAGTTTCTTTTGGGCTAGATTGGTAATTCCTAGTCGTATTTCTCCTTTTGTATGAGGGTTGAGTGTTTGTGTGTATGGTGTTGACCATTCGATTATGTACTTCCATGATGTGAATTCTGTATTTTATACTCTTGATCTTTCATGGATCTTATATAAAATTATGTATTCCATCATGTGGAAGAGATGTTTGGCACCATAGTGGTAGAATTCTTGGGTAAAGACTTAAGTCCCCAACTAGATTCTTCTTATTATGTGCCATTATTTAATGAAATTTGTTGTTAAGTATGATTATCGTACTTGGTGCATTTTTAGTATGATGTTGGTCTATAGAAAACTCCATGATGTGTGTTGTGTTGTGATGCACCACTTTGCGAGTTGAAATATTGTTGTTTTGATTCAATTATGGCCTCGCATATAAATACTAATACATTGGTGTACTTGTTGGGATCTACATTATGAGGCCTTTATATATGAAATTATGGCTAGATTCTATTTATATCTTAGAAAGGTTAATTCTAATTGATGTTTGTGTAAACTTTGTAGAAAACCTTGTCGAAATTATTATGTAATTTTGTGTATGAAAGTTGTTCTCCTACACTAAGTAATGAATGAGAAAGGAAATTATGTTTTATGGTACCTTGTGAATGTGATTACCCCATTATGAGTGTACACTTGCTATGTGTTGTGAACATTATGTACATGATTTATGTACCCATGATCTTGTGATGCTGGGTATCCATCCATGGATTATGTGCATAGCCACAACTATGGTGGACTCATGCTTGTATGGTTTCTTGTTTGTACACCTTGTTGAGAGACAACTTTGGAGTTGATGAATCAATTTGTGTGAAGTTAAAGTAGTGAGTAGGAAAACATAGGAATCCATGGAAAAATATTGTGGCATTATTTTGGGGTAACCCAGCTAACCATACCTTTCTATGCAGAGTAGCTCCTACTTCTCCTTACTAAATGGATCCATGAGTGGTTCATAAGTGCTATCCTATCATGCATTGTTTCCATGATGGTACTATTGGCATTTGACTTGTGATCTTAATTATAGTTTGGTATGGGCATGTGATTTGCCAGAGGCCATGATTCCTAGCACACATTTTCTCTTACTTCTGGTATATTATATTCTAAGTTTTGATGTGTTGTACTTTGGAGATGTTGGTATTATGATAAAGTTAGCATTTAAAAAAGAGTTATTCCTTTTCTAGCATATTAGAATATTAATTGTGTTACATTGAATTAAATTCTATGTTGTGGTATTTACTAGATTTGCACATGTTTTGACATGATGTGACCACATCTACACATGTTCTGACATGATGCAACCACTTCTGTACATGTTCCTACATGATGCGAATAGATGTGCTACCACACCACATTGATGTTCTAACACAGCGTAGGTGATGATGACATGTTGCTATTATGAGGAATGATTCCACATAGTCTTATGTGAAGGCACATTTGAAACCACCTCCTACATTATGCTTGCATAGCATATGTAGTGGACTACCTTCCTGCATGATACTATTGTGATGGTTGTATCATAGCATATGTAGTGGACTACCCTCTTGTATGATGCTATTGCATTGGTTGTTTTTGCACATCATATGTAGTCTACATGATGTTATTGCATTGGTTGTGTTTTCATAGCATATGTAGTGGTTGTGATTTCCCTCCTTCCTTATTGGTGACTTGATATTAGTCACACTATGAATTAATGTGCAATTTTGTGAATTGTGATCTTTTCTTTTGGTTATTGGTGACCTTTTTACCTTTCTTTTGTGTACCAACAATGTTATTTTGTCTTGTCTAGAAGTAGCTCAGCCATAAATCTTTGAGTTTTTCATTTTCATGTAACTCTTGTGGTTAGGATTGATTATTGTTGAAATTTCTAGCATGTAAAAGCACAAAGCTGTGTCACAGTTTTATAAAGGAAATAGCCAATGCTGATCCAACTTTTAAACTTGAATCACTAAAAAGTTGCATATATGTTTTGAATTTTGAAATGATGTAAACTAATAAAATATTTATTTTTTAGTATATTTTATGTTTGTATTTTTTGAAAAAATTTAATAAATTATTTGAAAATAGTTTTTAATAAATTGACACTATAATTTAGTTGCTGATAAAATGTTGAAAATGAAGTTACATGAGACATCAATCTTTATATAGTAAATTTTATTTTTTTTTCTTCAATTTTTTTGTGGATTTATAACTTGAAACTTTAGTGCATGGATATATTTTTAAATAAATAATAAAATGTGTGTGTATTAAAATGTAGTTGTTTCCATTCAACATCAACTTTCATATTAAATATTTATCTAAAATAGAAAAAAAATATACCATCTTGATATAGATTCTTTTATCTAGTGCATCATATTTTTTTCAATTTTTTTAATAAGTTTTACTATTTTTCCTTGACATGGTAATTGACCTAATGTTTTGTGCTGATAACTTACTTTTAGTAAAAATAGAAAGGAAAATATAAATAATAATTAAACTATTAACATATATATATTTTTGAAAACTAAACTTATAGATCTACAAAAGCGTATTTTTATATTTTTTAAAAAATGTTATTTACACAAGTAGAAGTTGAAATATCAAGTTTTTCATATAATTTTATTTTTTTGGTAAATTGGCCTCATAGTGGTGCTACATATGCATTTAGCCAACAATTTTAGTTGGAAAAGTTGTGGACATATCTAACTTATTTAGAATGAATCTTACAAGATCATATGTTTGACCAAAATTGATTTTTAGTTAGAAATACTTAAATTCAATTGTGCTGATAAGTCAGCTGAAAGTGTGACACAGCTTTGTTCTTTATAAATACCTTATTGTTAGATTTAAAAACTCTTTTCTTTTGGTATTTTTAATACTTGTGGTGGCTAAGCTAGATTCTTTCTATTTGCAATTATTGGTCTTCTGTTATGATGTTCTTCTTTCCATGTCAATGGAGCGATCTCTAGTTGAGTGTATATAAGGAACTAGACATGGGAAACTTTTGAGGATGGGGGTAAGTGTGGTTAGTATGGGACCACTTACCTTCCTAGTGATGTGTTGTTATGTTAACTATCTATTAGAGGATAATCCCCTTATACAAACAAGACGTAGGTTACTTGTGGAAATGTATGGAAGAGTCCCTTGATCTATGGCCTTAAGACCATCATTCCACCTAGTTCTTAGATCTTTGGTTACTTGGAACTAGTTCTTGGTTACTTGGTACTATGATTTGACCATGGCATCCTCGTGGATGTATGTGAACTTTGTGTTGTTATCCCTATGATGTGGATGACTAAAAATGTGTTATGAAAAATTTACATTGGGTGTATCTACATCTGAGTTGATGTTTTTATATAAATATATTGTAGGATGTGTGAATTCCTCTATGTATGTGTGAAAATGATTAATGATCATGCAATTCTATTATGTATTGAATTTCAAAATAGAATGTGTTTTGTGAAAAGAGTTATGCTTTTATGGCATTTAGTTTACCATGCTTTATATTCTCTATGAGTAGCTCTATATTGCATGTGTTATCTTCCATCTTATGGGTGTTTGTCATGTTTCTTCCCTTGTTTGGTGTGAAGTAGTTTTGGTATGGTGCTTCTATCCTTGTCTTGACAAATTCTAGGAGTAAGACAATCCCTAGGGGGGAGGATGTAGTGCCCACCCATGTACAACTATTATTGTGTCCTATTATTTCTTATTGTTAGATTAAAGGATATATTGAATTGATTATTACATGATGTAATTGTAAGATGGATACATGCCTTACTAGATTACACATCCTCATTGGTCATTATATGTTTTTTCATCTATGATCTCCATTGTTGGATTTGATGCTTCATCTTGAGTGTGTACGATATCTTTTTATAGGTGTCTAACCAATGAATTGGATGTGGATGAGTTGACATGGGACACTTATCCATCTCTACTTCCCTAGCCCTAGTGGTCAAGTTATTGACCTTGTGTTTCTTGTGGGAGGTTAGATGCTTAACCCATCCTATTCAGTTGTGAATTGAAGGATGTTTCCAATGTCTATGCAATTTTCCTCTAATCTAAATTTTTTGTGATTTTGGATTCTTGTGTTGTGATTAAACTCGTAAAGTGTGAATGACTCATTTGCATCTATTTTTTCTAGATTTTCATATTATATTATAATTTATCTCAAACATCGTATTTTTTGTGTTCTTAGAATATTTTATTGGTTGGACCGTTGAAAAGGATTAAATCTACCGTATCATAAAATTTTATTGCATTATATTATGTTAGTAGAATAAATTTAAAGCAAATTTTATTCTTTCTTCGAAATGAAATATTTTGCATTATAAAGGTGGAATTGCATTTTAATAGAAATTTGATTTAATTAATGAGTGTTCAAAAATTTTGGAATGAGATCAAATTATATTGCAATTGGCTTATGGAAGTAGTTGCATTAATCTAATTTGGTAAATTTCCTTTACGCTTAAGTCGTTTTTAGAAAGGTAATTAAGGAAAGAGTTAATTTAATCGCTATTACTTAATATATTAGCAATATTAGTATTTTCATAAGCTTTATTTAATTTTTATTTTGAAAATAATTATTTTTGTAAAAGTTCCTTTTTAAATAATTATTTATGCCAATTGGTAATGGGAAATAAATAAATAAAAGAAATGAGAATAAAGGGCTTTGAGAGCATATAAGGAAAACATAGTTCTATTTTCATTGTGTTTTTTCTTGTATTTTCTCCCTCTCTCCCTCTTCTTCTCCTTTGAAAGAAAATTCATGGAGGTGGCTACACTTGGATTCTTCTTGTGGGTGTGCATTGGAACAGGCTTGGGATTGCTCGATGTAGGAAGGAATTCTTGTTACATTTGTGACTCTCAAGAAGATATTTCTCCATTTGATAGCTTTTTTGGAAAGAGGCAATTACCTTGTAGTTTCATGTTTTAAGAATATAATTTTGTTTTTAACATACCCACAATAGGTGGATATATATGGTCTTTTCATTGTAGCAATGAATAGAATTGAATGATGCAAATAAGAATTATATTTAATTGTGTTTAGATTTCATTTGAATTTAATTTTGAAAATGTAAGAAAAGAGGCCAAGTTATGGAAACATTTTCCTAGAATGGGTTGTGAGTATGAAAGAATTTATTTGAGTTGAAAAGTGTGTTGTTGTGCATATTAGAACCATAAGGATATTTTCAATTTTTTTAAACTTTTTTGTATTTTGGAAAATTAAAATTATGGTGTTCTTGAGGTATGTCTCCAATGGTGGAATTGGTGGTTTTATGGTTTTTACCTTCTTTTGAAAAAAAGAAACTTGTGTTATAAACCTTCTTTTTCATTATTATTTTGTGAGATGAAAAGTCTCATGTGGGAAATATGATTCCCTACCTTATGGACATAAGTGTTGCATGTTTTGACCTCAATTCTGTACTTTGACATTTTGGTCAAAGTTGACCTTTTTATAGGCCTTATTTTAGAATTGTATACTTCTGGATGCATGAATATGAGTGTTATGTGTTTTGACTTCATTTCTCCATGTTTTGATCTTCTTGGTCACATTTGACTTTTTGGTCAAATTTGACTTTCAATCAAAGTTGAATTTTAGTCGAAGTCGAGTTTTTGACTTAGGAATAAATACTTAGTCTTGTTGTGGGTTGCATTTATCCTTGCATTATTGTTTGATCTTAATTATTGTATGTATTCTTATTGATGTGATGATTTCATATCCTATTTTCCATGCTACATTCTATTTTGAGAACATGTTTTAGCATGCATTAATGGATGAATTCTATTATGGATTTGGCCCTTCTCTTCTCCACTACATTGAAATGGTATA
The DNA here is from genome assembly GCA_027924645.1 of Cunninghamia lanceolata. Taxonomy (NCBI): domain Eukaryota; kingdom Viridiplantae; phylum Streptophyta; class Pinopsida; order Cupressales; family Cupressaceae; genus Cunninghamia; species Cunninghamia lanceolata. The sequence continues at coordinate 1,928,023 of BSBN01000973.1, read as the reverse complement.
GTTATTGATGGTGAATAGAAGAAGTATGTGCATGTATTTAAAAGTATTGATTCTCTAGTACATTAAACTCTTTCCGTTCTTTTGCATGGTTGGGTCATGAGTAACCCTATGGTGAATTATACATTGCACCATGTTATGTGTGTATTCATGTGTGGGTGTGCATTGAATTGTAATAGTTATTTGATCCCCTTGGTGTTGTGTTGGGTGTGTGTAACCCATGTTCAACCTTGCGTGGATTACCTTGGTATCGTGTTGAGACACTTATTTGTGTGAGTTGTCTTGATAGTAATGTTTCCATTCACTTGTTCTCCATAGCTTGGGTTTTCCTAGAGTAGCATAGACATCTAATGCACTTGACAATGGTGATACAATAGGATGGTGGGTAATATTTCCCCATTGGTCCTACAAGAAGATTTCTTGGGATATGGAAGATTTCCCTGTGTAATATTTCATATTATGATCATGTTGTACTTTGTAATTATTGTAGCACATTGAAGGTGGCTTATTATAATTGTAATATTATTCTTTGTAGAATTTAATTATTGGAGTATGATCCTTCTATGCTTGGGAAGTAGCCTTCATCATGTAATTTAATTATGATTTTGTTTGGTTGGAAAATGAACCCTTTTTGAAAGGAATTTATCATGTTCTAACATAGTTTCTTTTGATGGAAATGGTTAAATTAGGATGTTAGAGTCCTTTGGTTTCTTATTGTAATGTTATCTTATGCTATGCTTATGAGTAGGTTGTAATGTGCCCACATAATGGATGAGATTCCGATTCTTGTTTTTGTCCATCTCGATGTTGGTTTTGAATGAGCATGGATTTTTGTATCATTTTTCTCTTATTAGGCATGTATGTTAATTTGAATTAGGAATTTGTATATTATCTTTATTTGAATTGTTATCATGCCTTTGGCTAGTTAGCATGTGGATTCATGGTTATTAATTGGATGTTATGCACTGGATCCATGTCAGATCTTTTTTCCTTGTGAGGCTTCATGATTGATCCTCCTTTGGCTTGATGTTCATTTGACGACATTGCTTGGCTTGTTGGTCATTTGTCAATGTCTATTGTTCTCATCAGGTAGAGAAATGTGTGTGTGTGTCCTTGTTTCCACCTTCTCCTTGTGTCTTGGTTTCATCATGTGGTGGTTTTTGTGCTTGAGTGTGTAATTATGACATGTGAGTGTTACAATTGCATTGCAAAAAAAATTGTTCATTCTATTTTTGTCTGTTAATAGCCTAGTGTAAAAGCTGGGGCATTACAAAGAAATGAATCACCTAGCCCAAGCCCTAAAATTCATTTATGTTTTGGTGAATTAGAGTTAGCAAATGTAGAAAGAGGATGACTTGGCATTGAGTACAATATCCTCAAAATTAACTAAGGAAAAGGTTTACAAAAAGAAATTATGCATCTTTCTTGAAGATAAGTTTATTACAATAGCAATAGAGGATAGTGTAGAGGTATAATACAAGGTAATAGATGTGATTGACAAAGAGGAACAAAAAATGAAAGATAAATTTAGTTAAAGGTTTTGAATCAAATAGTTTATAATATTCAAAGTCACATTAACTTGCTAATCTAGTAAGGCCTCCCCTCTCCATTATGTGTTAACAAAAGATGAATCAATTTTTAAGGAATTACTAAATAATCCCATCTCTAATGACATATCCAATGTATCCAAGGCCTTTGTAGAGCTTGAAGTGCAAATACATAATATAATCATCAAGGTATAATACTTCTCTTATGATGGCACATTTTAGTTAATGAGGTATTTCAAACAATTCCAAAAGATCAAACTCCTTATAGAAGATGATTGGAAATAACTTCAAACAACACTAGTATACATTTAGATAAAGTATTTCTTATTTTTTATTCTTTGTTGTTGTATTTTCAATTTCTTTCAAATAGAGACTCTCTATCCCAATAGATAGACTTTGAGCTTCCCTATTTCTATCAAGGGAAAATCCCTTGAGAGCCACCAAGAAGTATAGTGAAATTTAACTACATTATAAGGGTTTACTTTATATATTTTGAATAAGGTCCACCATAAAGGAAATGAATAAATATGGGCATGATATAGGTGAGTAGTGGTATCTATTGATCATGACCTAATCTAACATTGTAGTTCTCCCACATTCACTAATAGCTTCACATAATGTCCTTAAGTAGTGGTAGTCTTTTATCAAGTTTAGATCAATGGTACATGGGTGCCCTTAACAAGATAAGGTGGAAAAAGTGTTACTTTCCTTGAAGCTATATTAGCATATCTTCTAGTTGTTATATTAAGATAACTCATCATCAATTCATGGCTACATAATCTTTAAAAATCTTTTCACAAGTTGTTAGAAAGGACTAATGATAACTATTGATTGAAATCAAAGGAGCACATGGATCACACTAATGCACAACATGAAGAGATTCAAAATCTAAAGTCTTGCATGCAAAGAATTTAGATTTGTATCTACCACACAATCCATTCCACTATAGTCTATATTCCATGCACATACACATACACTTTAGTGTGAAGATCTATATCAAATATGATCCATGGCTTGTCAAATAATTATGCATAAATTTTAGTTTCATTCATTGCCATCTCTAATTTAAAACTTAATTTCATTGTTAGAAAGAAGAGAATGTTGTTCATAGATAATCTAGAAGATTATTTGTAAACTTTGTGTTATCATAAATTCATTCTTCGTAGTATTTCTCATGGCTTTTTCATTTTATAGTTCATAGATTAGCCTTAGTTTATTTCTCTAAAAGTTTGTCAGTCTTTTTATGGCACGTAATTATGTAAGTTCTTTAAGTACCCAATATGGAACACTTTGACTTATCTCTATTCTTCATTTGTTATTGCTCGTGACTAGGATAGCCTTGTGATTATGTTATAAAGCTAGATTAATGCTTTTTTATACTATTTTACTTGTTCTTAATATTAGTTTTGTTAATAGATAAATTTTGTGCAAAGTTTTATGAAAGATAAGTGAAAGAGTGGCGAGCTATTCTAGGCCATCCTCTTTTATTTTATTTTGGTATTCTTCCTTCCATTTTCTAGTTAGAATACGGTATAGCTAGAATATAATGAAATTAACCTACTCCAAAGATTTTTTTTATAAAAAGAGTCCCTCCTCTACAAAACTTCGCATGTTGTCATGAGTTGTGGGCATAAAAGGAGCTAAAAAGATATTCTTGATTAGACTAATTAATTGGACAATAGTGGACAACCTATGGTATAGAATAAATTCTTTTCTAGTTGATGTTTCTTGAGTTTATTGATTTTTACTTGACATGAATACATTGCTAGATAGGTTGGATTCTTTGGGAAATTCTAGGTCACTTGCAAAATATTTGCCCCAATTTGTTTCTTCTTCTTTTGTCATGCTTTTAATATTATTGTCCTTAGTGATAAATTATTGTAATTTATGGTCCAACCAATATGTATAACTTTTGTTTGCACATATTTGTCCATTTTTAGAGATCTTTGCACATTATGGGTATGTTATAAGTTACAAGTGCCACAGGAAGTTACAATTGAGTCCATCTTTGGAGAAATTAAAGCATCCTATATTTATAGTCAACCTTGCACATCATTATTATTATAATATGTCACTTTAGATCCTAGATATATAGAATAAAAAAGGCTACGATGGAGTATAACTAGTGACAAACTTTGGGTTGTCTCTATAGAAAATGGGTTTAATCTTTGTCTACAAAATAATTTAACTAATTCTCTTTAATTGTCACATTAGATCAATAGGAATGCTCTTCTTTATTAGTAGAGCCTAAAGTGTTGTAGAGTTGTACCCACTCTCATTAATGGTCTAGATCTACTTCTAATTTGTTGATGAAGTTTAGTTATTGTAATGCTTGACTTATCTTATGGGGTCTATCCTTAGAGATATTCTAGAATTATATAAAAAGAGCCTAGAGTACTAACACAATGCATCATGCCATAATTGTAATCCATGATAATTAATCAGTAATTAAAGGAATAGGTCATTTAATATTCTCTATAAATCATATAACATCAAAAATTTCCAACATTCTTTTACAATGCAATAACTTAAAAAGTTCAACTCAATTAATCTCAATCCATATTACAACATGATTGCTTACTATTAAAAGTTTCATGTTTTCAAAGGTATGACATTTACAAGCCAAACAATTTTTCTCCTAGGGACCCGATATCCACTGTCATATGACCATGTCATCATTTGTTAACAATACATATTAAATGGCACTTTTACATTGTTATGACATTGTCACAATTATTATATATTTTTACATAATAACAACTGTTACAATATTGCTCATTTCATTATTGCATGAACATATTTTTCCACAAGACACTTTAAATACATGATCACACCTTACACGACATTTATTTTATGAATTTTTCATAATGAAATGTCATTCCATCCTCATTTATGTGGTCATCTCACAAGCATGCTTTATATAGTTCAACTAATACATTACTTTTCAATAATAACATCTAATAGAACCATTTAAAGTAGACATTTTTTTAAAGCAATAATATCATTAGAAAGGAATATTTTTAAAAGGTGAGAATTGGAATGGAGTTGTGGGGATGTGAGGTTGTATCATATAAAGACATTGTGGGAAGAAGCTGTTACTAAATGATGGAACAATATTTGTTAATGTCTATCCTGCTTGATGACGTAGGCAAAACCATAAAGAGATGTAGATTCCTATAAATTGATTTAAATGAAACACTCTACTTAAACATCACACTCTTCAACAGTGAAATAGTTAAAAGCCATTTTACACCTCATCCCTACCAAAAAGTGATAAACAGTTGTCATACTTTTATTGGACAAAATTTATCTTTGACCGTTAAATTTCAAGTAATTTTTAAGAATAGCCCAACCAAAATGGTTCACATGGGTATTCATTCCTTAGTATTATGCATTTTAGAATTAAATAGCACATTGTTGTTGTTTAGATGAAGAGAAGGTCATAAATAGCACGTTGTTGTTTAGATGAAGAGAAGGTCCCACTTAAGTTCCGGTGGAATCTGGTGGTAGAGAGAATGTAAGTGAATAATGACTATTTCCTTCTAAGAGAAAAAGTTATCCTCCTTAATTCATTAATTGGCTTAAATCAGTCATGCATGTGTAGATTCTACATTTACATTGTTGAAACAAAATGCAAAGACAAATATGATAGCCATGTTTCAACTATTTCACCAACCCTGAAGCAAATGCAAAGTGCGACGCACTCATTTATAGATAAAAAAGATGCATAAAATACACCAAGAAAATGAATCATGAGTTTGGTGTGGCCTCCCTTAAAACATTCTGGTTATAGAATAGAAAATCTAAAGAAAGCATATTAGAAAAGGAAAGTAGTGTGAGGCTCTAAGCAGGGCATTCGAATCGCAAGGTCAAGACACCAGATTCAACATTACGAAGCTTCAAGCATGCTTCCTGCACCTTTATCCCTTGTACACGCTTAATGCTGCTATCTCTGTATAGGCAGTTCTCCTTGCAGGGAGACACCAGCTTTTTATCTTTTATGTTCTCTAAAAGAGGTTTCAAATCTATTGAGGCATTTCCCATCTTGTCATCCAATCCAAACGCATCATTATCCCACAAGTCCTGCAAAGCATGGTTAACACATGTTCTTACAATCGCCCAATAGCTAAACTATTCTATACATTCAAATCTTGGGTATGTCTTCATAACCCAATTTGATAGACAACTTAAAAAAATTTGCATGTAAAGACTTCTAAGTTAGATTGTATAAAGTTTTTATGTTAACAATTTGATTAACACTCTTTGATCCAACGTCAAAATCAAATCAAGATAACTGATCAAAGAGTATAATCAAAAACATTAATATAAAAATTTATAAGTACTAATAAGGGAGCCAACTTTTATATGTTTCGCAAACTAAGAAAATGATTATGATCAACATATGGGTATTTTATGAAGACTTGCGTCCCATGTAAATAACCCACAAGTTGAGTACAAACATATCAAACTCTTTACACCCATTGACGTCAATCACTGAGACAATTCACTAAAGAAGTCAAATGAAGAGATCGTACCACATTGAGTACACAGTCATTCTGATTTTCTACAGGAAATTCAAAATCTTCATTCCAAACTGGATTAAGGTTTCTCTTCATTGTTCGAGTTCTCTTCTTCTGCGAGAAAAAACAGCGTTAAAATTTCATATATCTTGAAACAAAGGAAAGGAGGGGAAAAAATCCCATTACACCTTATATTCAACCATATTGCAGAAAAGATTAAAGATTGGAGAGAGATTACAGACATGGGTACCAAGGGTGAGGATAACATAAGGATCACTGCTCGTGTTATCTCTAACTACTAACTCGTCTCCCTTCACCACGCGCACTTTGAGAGCAGGTGACATGTTTACCTTGGCCGATGAATTTCCTATGTCTGAGTGCCTCCTTATAAAGACTTGTGATGCTTAAATCTGAAGAAAGATCTGTATGAGCTGAAATACGAATAATGAATCCGTCAAAAAGATGTGGACGAGAGTAGAAACAGAAGCAAAAGGAAATGGAATAAAATAAAGTCATCTAAAAGGTTGAATATACAGTAACTAAGTGCTGCATTAAACATAAGGAATTTATTTATCTGTTGCATCAGAGGAATTTGGAAGATGATGGATCGGGAACAAATGCTAGATCACTACAATCATGTGAGGGAAGAAAATGAGAAAAAGTGGAGAGAGGGATAGTGGGGCGGCGGAGAAGCAATAATTAATTCAACACGGAATCATCTAGGTGGCATATCTAAGAGAAAAACGATTTTTGCAAGGCTCAAATCTTGTGGAAAAGGATGACTACTTTCAATTAATATTATTATGAGACAAATGGTTATTTTAGGATAATAAAATGCTTAACACGGAATTTATGCCCCAACTCACTTTTAGGGTTGCAAGGGGAAAAATACACTGTATATAAATTATTTAGGTTATAATTAATTAACAAACAATTAATTTTGATGTATAAGTTATTTAAAATTATAATTACACCAAGAGGTGTTCTACACTCACAGTAAGGGCTGAAAGATTCAAATTCCCATAAACAATTAAGATTCAGATTCTCATGTAAACAAAATTCATAAAATGTGTAAATAAATAAATTCATGGAAGCCAAATGGATAGAAAAACTTGGGCACTTATGGAATGAAATCTTTATTATATCTGAAGAATATGAAAAGTCTCACAACATAGTCTTTTTAAATTGACTTTGAAGAATATGAAAAGTCTCACAACGTAGTCTTTTTAAATTAACTTTGAAGAATATGAAAAGTCTAGCAGCATAATCTCTTTAAATTAACTCATGTGAGTAATTGCAGCTAATTTATAAATGCCAACAAATTGGAAGATATCTCTGGGCGTAGATATATTTTTAAAATATAAATATACTAGTTAAAAGTCATTAAAATTAGATAAATTATATATGTGCTTATTTCGTTATAAAATTAGTGTAAATTTTATTGTTTAGATGTCACAATTTATTTCACCATTTTTAAAAACATGTCATTAAAGTGGAAATTTGACTCCATATCTTTTTGGTGCAGACCCGAATCTAATGTGCAAGTATGAACTAGAAACTTGTGGAAATGATCTTGGACACTTTTGCAATCTAATAAGAACATGCAGTGTTTATAGACACCTTTGGAGAGTTTGTTAAATCTTAAGGGTCATGTTCTCCTCAATCATACTTTTGGATGAATCGATTCAACACACATACATTCATTCCAAACAAACTTGAACTATGTAATTCTTCCTCTGCTTGTCTTAGCTCTTCCCCTGTGTCAATTCTAGATAGATACTCCAGTCCTTGGTTGGACTTTCTTAGTTTCACCATAATTTTGAAATCAAATTCTTGAAATAGAAGTAGCCATCAACAAGCCTTTACTTGTATTACTAGTCTATTCATCAGATTTTTTAGTGGCTCATGATTTGTAAAGAATATAAATGGAGTAGCTAAGAGATAGTGTCTAAGAATTTGTAGTGCATAAACTATAGCCACTGCCTCTCTTTCTATCATAGTTGATGCAGGAGCATCCCTGGTTGAAAAGTAATCTTGTATCAACCAAAAATATTTGCATTTCAGTTCTTTCATTTTCCTAGTTCAGTTCAGGCAGTTCAGTCAATAGCAGTTTCTAACTTGTGGTCCGGTTTTGGCATTTCACATCTTGCAGATCTGGACTTAGCATCTACATTCATTCATCTATATCATATCAAGAATTTAGAGCATTTGGATCAATTGTCGGAAAGATATCACTATCAGAAGTTGATTGTTTTCTCAGAGCAGAGCATTCTAACAGTTCCTAATAAATTAGCTGAAGGAGAAGGGTTGTGGATCATCCCTTGACTTGTAGATCTCAATGACACATCATGTAATGTTCTTTGGTTCATGGCCGACCTTTCCCAAGGGTTCGCACATTGTTCCATTCATTTGAGGAAGTGTTCTATGCATTTAGGTCTAACCTATCTGTGAACATGTTACAGCTCTTTATTGAAGTTTCTGACCTTCCTTGGCTGACGCGGATGAATCTATTGGTCTGAAAATGATATATATAGATGTAATAGATTCTTAGGAAAGTAGTTAGCAATTGATTCATATTCCATAGTTTAGATTTGTGCGAAAGAGCTTCAAAGCCTTATCATGCACATTTATGTAATCATGTCTGTGAGCCCTAGTTGTAAGCCTGCATGATGCCAATGGATCTCTATTTTGAATTCTTTGATATATTGAATGACTCAATCTATATTTGTTCCATTTTGTTTGAGTTGTTTCCATTGTGTTTACTCTTGTTGCATAGTCTAGACAGTTCATTTTGTGAACCCTCCTACCATGACTGCACCAAGTGGTATCAGAGTGAATGTTTGAATCTTAGAGAGCGAATTGAGCGAAGTTGGCAAAGGAATTCCGTAAGATCTTGCTGTGGACAGATTATTGAATTGAGGCAGGTTACTTGTGTTGCAACTGATCGCCGATTGTGAGGCAGTTGTCACCTTGTAGCCCAATTGCCGAACCTGAGGTGGTTTGCACTTGATCCTAGGAAGAATGCCGCCACAAAGAGTTCCTCCTGTTGGTACAATGGCTAATAGAATGGATGAGATGATGGAATTGATGAGAACAATGCAAATTCATTTGGATTCTTTTGAGGAAGATAGTCGAAGAGGATTGACACCGAGACCTAATGTTGAAAGTGATGATGAAGAATAATTTCAATCTACTGAACAAATTGGTGAAACCCTAGAAGGTGATGAACAAGAAGAATCAGATCATATAAAGATATTGCAAGCTATTTCAAAGATTGGAAAGAGACCTAGATTTGATGTTCTGAACTATACTGGTAATTTGAATCTTGAAGAATTGATTGATTGGATAAACGATATGGAAGAATACTTTGAATATGAGGAGATTGAGGATCTAGAGAAGATGAAATTTGCAAAGACAAAGTTGAAAGGACATGCTGCTATATGGTGGAAAGAAGTTCAGTTGGAAAGAAACACAAGAGGAAAAGAAAAGATTACAAAGTGGGACCGGATGGTGACAAAGTTGAAAAATCAGTTCATACCTATTGACTATGAGTTGGAGCTATTGAAAAGATTGCAAAACCTAAGACAAAAGGAGAAATCTGTGAAGGAGTACATTGAAGAATTTCATAAGATGATCATAAGGATAGGACATAGTGAAGAAAGCAAGGAGAAAGTGGCTAGATACATCAATGGACTGAGATTGAATATTCAAGAAGAACTAAGCTTGATAAGGATGACATCTTTGGAAGAAGCATATCAATTTTCCCTGAAAGTTGAAGAGAAGCTAAATAAGAAGCATGATCAAAGATAGAGAGGCAGAGGAGGTAAATTTCAGAGAGGTAAAACATTTTTCGGATATGATAGATCATTTGTGGAGCAGAACAAGTTTGACAGCCCATTTAAAAAGGATGACAGAGATAACAATGCTTACCAGAGAGATGACAAAATTTTTTACCAGAGAGGAAACCCTAGTGCATACCCAAATGAAGGATACATAAGAGAAGGAAGAGAATTTGATAAGAGGATATTCAAAGGTACTTGTTTCAAGTGTGGAGGTGAAGGACATAGAGCATTTGAATATAATCAGGGTAGTACAAGCAAGAAGACAAAGAATAGTGGGAAAGCAACCTATGTTGAAGAAAAGCCTATTGAATGAGCCAGTTATGTTGGTAAACCTGAGAAAGGAGAATCATTGGTGATGAAGAGAGAACTATTTCAAGTAGAGACAAATGAGGAACCATCACACAGGAAAGTCTGTTTAGAACTAGATGCAAATCTAGAGGTAAGTGTTGTAAAGTTGTAATTGATAGTGGTAGTTCAGATAACCTAGTTTTAGAGGAGATGGTGACTAAGTTGAAGTTAGAAAGATTGAAACACCCTAAGCCCTATCAGATAGCATGGATTCAGGGTGATCATAAGGTATTGGTGAGTGAACAATGTTTGGTAAAATTTCATATTAGATCTTATCATGATGAAGTCTTGTGTGATATTATGCCTATGGATGTTTGTCATATCTTGTTGGTTAGACCTTGGCAATATGATAGAAAAGCTATACATGATGGAATAAAGAATACTTATACTATAACAGCAAATGGGAACATGATTACTTTCATTCCTTTGGAAGATGATCCTAAAGATGCGGTATGTAGGAATGCTAGAATCTGTTTGGTAGATGGAAGGAAATTTTTGGATGGTTTGAAATAGGAAAGTATGTGCTATGCCTTGATTCTTAAGAAGCCTGAAGTGGTGAAGAAAGAAATTGAATTGGATGAGATAAGAGAGTTGCTGACAGAGTATGAAGACATCATATTAGATAATGTACCTAAAGGATTACCACCTATAAGGAGTATCATTCATCACATGGATCTTATACTGGGAGCAAGTTTGCCTAACAAAGAAACACATAGGATGACATGAGAAGAAAATAAAGAATTGAATAGACAAATACAAGAATTGTTGAGGAAAGGTTTGATCAGAGAAAGTTTGAGTCCTTGTGCAGTACCTACAGTGCTAGCACCAAAGAAGGATGGAGAATGGAGTATGTGTACTGATTCTAGAGCAATAAACAAGATTACAGTTAAGTATAGATTTCCTTTACCTAGGATGGATGATATTATGGATTGTTTTAGTGGAGCAAGATATTTCACAGAGATAGATTTGAAGAGTGGATACCATCAGATCAGAATCAGAGAAGGTGATGAATAGAAGACTATTTTTAAGACAAATGAAGGATTGTATGAGTGATTAGTGATGCCTTTTGGATTGATAAATGCACCGAGTACTGTCATGAGATTGATGAATGAAATCTTGAAGAAATTCTTGGGTAAGTTTGTGATTGTGTACTTGGATGATATTCTAATTTTCAGTAAGACAAAGGAAGAACATATGTGCCATATTAGACAAGTTTTGTAGAGGTTGAGAGAAGAGAAATTGCTAATAAACATCAAGAAGTGTAGTTTCATGAAAGAAGAGTTGGTATATTTGGGATTTGTGACTTCTGTGGAAGGATTGAAGATGGACCCTGAGAAAGTGAGAGTAATTGTTGAATGGCCTACATTGGAGAGCATTGGAGAGGTTAGATCATTTCATGGCTTGGCTAGTTTCTATCGAAAGTTCATCAGAAATTTTAGTTCAATTTGTAACCCTATGACATAGACAATGAGAGGTGATAGAATATATTTCAAGTGGACATCAAGAGCAGATAAAATTTTTGAGTTGTTGAAGCAGAAAGTGACAGAGCAACCTGTTTTGGCATTACCAAATTTTAATAAGGTATTTCAAGTTGATTGTGATGCTAGTGGAAATGCAGTTGGAGCAGTATTAAGTCAAGAAGGTAGACTTGTAGCTTATTTAAGTGAGAAGTTGAATGATGCAAGGAGAAGATATTCATTTTATGATCAAGAGTTCTATGCCATAATTCAAGCCTTGAAGAAGTGGAGACATTACTTGTTGCCTAAGGAGTTTGTGTTGTATATAGATTATCAATCTTTGCACTATTTGAATAGTCAAGGTAAGCTAAATCAGAGACATACGAGATGGGTAGAGTTCATGCAGAGTTATACTTTTGTGTTAAAGCATTAGAGTGGTAAATCAAACAAAGTTGTTGATGGCTTAAGTAGAAGAGGAAACTTGTTGATAGAGATGAGAGTTGAAGTGTTGAGTTTTGATGAATTAAAGAACATGTATGAGGGAGACACTAATTTTGTAGAACCTTGGAGAGCATGCAAAGAACCTGTTGTGACAGATAGAAGTAAGTGGTTGGACTATTTCATTAAAGAAGATATGTTGTTAAAAGGAAGTCAGTTGTGCATACCTAGAAGTTCAATGAGAGATAATTTGATCAAGGAGAAGCATAGCGGTGGATTGGTAGGACATTTTGTCATTGATAAGACAGTGGCTTTGGTAAGTGAAAATTTCTTTTGGCCTCAGATACATAAGGATGTTCAAAGATTTGTGCAGAGTTGTAGAGTTTGTCAAGTTGCAAAAGGGAGTAGTTAGAACATTGGATTGTATAAACCTTTGACAGTACCAAAGAGACCTTGGGAAGACATAAGCATGGATTTTGTAATGGGATTGCCTAAGACACAAAGAGGACATGATTCAATATTTATAGTGGTTGACAGATTTTCAAAGATGGCTCATTTCATACCTTGTAAGAAGACAACTGATGCAGTGCATGTAGCTGACCTATTTTTTCAAGGAGATTGTAAGATTGCTTGGATTACCTAAGAGTATAGTTTTAGATAGAGACATAACGTTCATTGGATACTTTTGGAAGACACTTTGGAAGAAGATGAAGACAGATTTGAAGTTTAGTTCTACTTTTCACCCACAGACAGATGGACAAACAAAGGTAGTGAATAGGAGTTTGGGAAACTTGTTGAGATGTTTGGTTGGAGAGAAGATAGGAAGTTGGGATTTGATTCTTGAACAAGCAGAGTTTGCATACAATAATTCAGTAGACAGAAGTACCAGAAGAACACCTTTTGAGATTGTTACCCGAGTGAATCCTAAAGGAGTTGCAGAGTTGAGAGATATCAGTATAGAAGAAAAAAGGAGTGTAGAAGTAGAAGAATTTGCAGATCATATTAAGATAGTGCATAACCAGGTGAAGAAGCATTTGGAGAATATGAATAGTAAGTATAAAGAGAAGGCTGATGAGAAGAGAAGACATAAGAAATTTGAAGTAGGAGATGAAGTAATGGTGTACTTGAGAAAAGAAAGATTTCCAGTTGGGACTTATAACAAGTTGAAGATTGTTGGGTGAATATTTTTTCTTCAACTAATTGAAGGCAAAATGGTTATATCAACCACAGTGTAATGAGATAAATCTCTCCTCTCAGCAAGGGGAGGTTCCCTATTAACTATTACAAACTTATTTACACTAAATACTAACTTTGGGGTGAGACCATATCATTCATTTCTCTTTTTTCAAAAATGATGTTTACAATATAAAAGAGCACTTTCATAATACAAATCTGAATAACCAAGAAACCCACCAGAGCACAAAGTCTATCATTGCTCCTTTTACTGATTTACAATTTAGAACTAAGTAGGATAAGGTACAGATCAAAGTCTTCACCAAGTGCTACAATAAAATATACGATCACAAAAGATAATAGCAACTCAAAGTCTTTCCAATATCTTTTACTTCAAAACATAAAATCACAAAGTAAAGATAATTGTTGTAGCACAAAGTCTCCACAATCAACTTTAGAACATCTCCCAAATTATCCACACTCACACTACAATTTGATCAAGTAGATAAGATAGCATAAGGAAAAGGACATAAGAATACTTTCCAATATACTACAAGTTATTCTAATACTAAGATTGAAAAATCGCTTGCTTTTCTATTTACTTGATAAAATATGATTTGCAATTTAAACACAAAGTCTCAAAATGCTCTTCAATTTGGTAGAGTTTCGTTGTAATAACTAAAATCTGATAATTACAATGGAGGTCCTCTTTATTTAGAAGAGAAATTGAGAGCAAAAATAGGAAAAGAAAATTAACTATGACTTATTCAACAAAGGAGTCCTTTTTGATTTGGGACTTCCTATGTTTTTACATGTAATTACACATGAGAAAAGTACATGTAAATATGTCCAAAATTATTTCAAAAGTACATCTGAAAAGTTGAAAATAAACTAAGTAATGATAAAGCTGATTCAACTTGCATTGCCTTCTTTCTTCATGTTGCAATCATACATGGTGAATGTTGCTTGCATCCCAAGACTGTCCGGACTAACTGTGTTCTTGAAAATCATCCAAGCTCTAACTATTGCATCTCTGACCGTGGTAATTGATTTTGTATGGCTAGTTAACTTGGTCTTCATATTATCCAAAGTTAATTGATTATCAAGAACATTATCCACGGAGGCTACTAAAAATGTTTTGTCCTCGAACTCCTTCTAAAACATATTTTTAAATTTTTGGATCATCTCTTCTATAGAAAGAAATCAATTATCTTGTGACATCAAATTGCATGGCAGCTCCTCCAACTTGTGCAAGAGACTGACATCACTTTGATCACTTAGTTTCCTTGTAGTTTCTAGGTCATTGATTAGATCTTTTAGCACACGGCTCCGATATGTCAATGCCTCTTTGGTCTCAGTATATGAATCTCATAAGGAATTATTTTAAAGCAATTCCCTTATCTTCTAACCACTTGTTGGTGTTAGCAAATATAGGTTCAAACCTTTTCCTTAGAGAAGTCAATTCTTTCTAAGACCATTGGATAGGAGGAAGAGGAGAACCAACAACCTGTTCAGTGTTATATCTAGCATCAATCAACTTTTCATCATCGACCAGGTCTTCAAGAATATCAGCCAATCCTAGATATTCAATCTGTTCCAGAGATAACCTGCTATAGTCCAGTTTTATGATACCTTCTTCTGTCCTCAAGTCCACCCAGACGTCTTCAACCATTAGTTCATGAAACTGGGTCTTCCTCTTGATCTTGTCTTTTACACCCCTGTAATCAAACCTTGGTCTTCATTTGAATTATTTCATAGTTACTAGTTGCATTTTAGTTTCCATGGCTCTAGCCTTTGCAGTAGTTGATACTAAAAACCTACCAATTTCAACTAGAAATCTGAATCCTGGTTTCTTAAGCTCCATTTGCTTATTATGTACGACAATCATTTGTCTACATAATTCCATTAGAACAAGTTTGTCTGAAGGAAACCTTGGCAACATATAAGGATAACCTTGGAAAAAGCCAACCCTTAAATATGAGAAAGTAGGAAATTGTAAGAACATGCATCCATAATCATTCACCACTAACCAAGCTTCGTCTAAAATTCTTCTTTGCTCTAGCTGAGGGTCAAAAAGACACAAGAACACTACGAAGAAAGCATCATTTACCATCCTAAAGTGGTGGATAGAACCCTTTAATGTCAGTTGAGAATAGTACTAATATATAGGAACCACTCTCCTATCTGCTTCTGATGTCAAACCTAGAAAGATCCTCATGGAGGCTGCTATATACACAAGGTAAGAAGTCATATAGAATTTAAAAGTAGTGGATACCTTAGCCAATTGCTCATGCAGAGCATTGCTGATTTCCTCACCCCAAAAGATGGCATGTTTGCCTTGAAGTATAACCTTGATAAAAGGGAACATCCACTCATGAAAAAGTGAGGAAGAGGCCAACTCCCTTATCCTGCTAAGAAGAGTTATCAGATCACCAACTTCTTCTACAAAATCACTTATGGGAAAACTCCTCGGCCACCTAGATAAGTTTGACCTTGAAGTCTTAAGCCATTTAGTGTTAATTATCTTCTTAGCCTTCTCATAATTTTTATCGTATTCTTTTTGAGCTTTGGCAAAATCTAGTTTTATAACTTCTATAGTAGCAGGACACATGAAAACTTTATCAATGAATTCCAGATCTAATCTAATTACCACATTGCCATTTGTGTCCACCACTGCCCTAGTGTCTCTATTGTAAAACTGAGCACATTGAAGAACAAACTCCGTATTATGAGCTACCACCGGGAAAGATGACACCAAATGAATGTTGCTATCAACAATCTTCTTCATTGCAAAACTAAGGTTATTAGACTTGGTTCTTTCCACAAACTCAACCATGTCCACATGGCCAATCTCAATATCCCAAATGTCATCAACATTGGAAGTAATCGAGGTGATTGGAAAAACACCTTTATACATATACTTCATCACTTTCGACTTCTTTGGAGACAACTGAGTCATCTGAAAAAGCTAACACTAGAAGGATGTCAGTGAAGAAAGAAAATCCATAGAGGAAACTGCAATAAAAGCCATGATCATGCAATTAGGGGAAATACTGGTAATCTGGGAAAATTGCATGTCGACGATCATGACTATGGAGATACGCTTGAAAGGACTAGAGTGCAAGTAGGTCAAAAAATGGAGGAAAGCAGGCTCAGGAAAGGAAAATTGAAAATCTCTCAGAGTTAGAAAAAATTAAGAGAGTGAATGCACGGGTGGCAAAATTTGCCGCCCTTACATTAGAGGGATGTATTGCAAGTGTCGGGGCGGTAAAATTGGCTAACCCTGCAGATAGGATGAAATACAAATGTATTGGTAGCAAAATTAACCGCTTTCGCATGTGGAACAAGCTCTTTATGTTTGAGCAATAGATTTTTCTGACATCACATGTGAGGTATGTATTAGTTCAAGCGGCAAAATTGGCTGACTTCACATATGGGATAATTGCAAGCTACAGGTAGGGTCGGAAGATTGTGTTTGGGAATGATTTTAATGTATGTGCAAGGTTCGCAAAATTTGCCGCCATTGCATATGCTTTGGACAACACTTTGATGTAGGGGTGACAGAGTTTACCGCCCTTACATGTGTTTGAAAACTTTGTATGTGAGAGCAGGGTTTTCTACTGCTAACACACATTGGGGAAGTAGATGGTTTTGTGTAATGGTGATAGAAAATGCGGCCCTTACATGGGCTATCAACACCAGAAACAAAGGAATGCGAAGGCGGCAGTTCCTACCACCCTCTCATCTAAAAGGCAAAAATGCTAGCCAAAAACCCTAAGTTTTACATGGGCAGAAAATACATTGACATTATAACAATGCATTCAAAACCTAGATGAAAAACTAGGGTGTTAAACAAAAAAAAGAAAGGAAAATACACCGCCATTATACGGTTTTACCAGTCATAAAAGAGAAACTGAAACTAAAGAAAAAACATTCAATTCATATTAAAACCCTAGTGTTCAAAATGAAAGACAAATAAAACAATGACCTACCTGGTCTACCAAACACTAGATATAGTCAGGATAACGATCATTTAGATCCGGAGTCCCCATAAGCTTTGTGAAGAAATCTAGCATGAAAGAGATTTAAATCTCATTTAAAGGTTTCTAAAATGAGTAATAAGAAAATTAAAACAAGAATAAACACTTTAAAAGGCTCTAAGGTCGTGCATTAAACATGGCATGAGTGCCATTAATGCATACTCCGAGTTGGTCGATCTTGCGGGATCTGCTCAGGTGGCAAAAAATGCCAACACTACACATGGCATTGACAGACTTAAAAGACATGCTCCAACGGCAATTTTAACTGCCATTGCACATCAAATAACAAGAAACATGCATGGGTGGCAAAATTTGCCGCTCATACATGTTTATCAAAAATAAGACAAATAAAACATGTAGAGGTGGGAATTTTGGTCGACATTACATGTTCAACAACAATGCATATGTAAGAGCGGTAAATTTGACCACTATTGCATGTGAAGACAAAAATTTTCTAACACCCCCAAAATAGTCAAAATTGATATTTTGACAAGCTTACGACCTAGTCGACTTTCACAGTTTTCAAGAAATCAACCTAAGGGAATGTCGTAAACCATTTCAATGATGTTAGAGGACTTCACGCAAGGCCAAGAGGACTTGTCTTGATAAGTGAACTTAGAGTGTAGACTATGAAATGGACAAGTTTCGTAGGGGTTGTCTACAAAAATGAGCATAGCTGATTTTGAGAACAACAAAGATGAAGAAGTTTGGACCTTGTAAGATACTCAGGAAATTTGATTAAGGAAATGCATATGAAGTGGAATTATCAGAGACATTGAGTATATCACCTATTTTCAACATTGCACATATATATCAGTATCATGAAGCAGAGTTTAGTGACAACATGGAAGAAGATTTGAAGAAGCAATTACCACAACAACCACCAAAGTAGATAGAAGACATTTTGGATAGCAAAGTTGGACGCAGCACTAGAGGAAGACAATACAAACAGTATCTTGTGAAGTGGAAAGGTAGACCAGAAGAAGATTCATCATGGATTTCTTAGGCTGAGGTGGACCGTCTTAGTTCTCCCCAAGCCCTAGCAAAGTGAGGGACTCACTTTTTCAATAACCCCAGATGTCTAATGTAGGAGCATCCCTCATTCAAGAGTAATCTTGTATCAACCAAAAACATTTGCATTTCAATTTGTTTGCATTTTAGTTCTTTCATTTTCCCAGTTCAATTCAGGCAGTTCAGTCAGTAGTAGTTTCTAGCTCTGTGGTCCGGTTTTGGCATTTCACATCTTGCAGATCTGGACTTAGCATCTACATTCATTCATCTACATCATATCAAGAATTCAGAGCATTTGGATCAGTTACCGGAAAGATATCACTATCAGAAGTTGACTATTTTCTTAGAGCAGAGCATTCTAAAAGTTCCTGATAAATCAGCTGAAGGAGAAGGCTTGTGGATCATCCCTTGACTTGTGGATCTCAATGACACATCATGTAATGTTCTTTGGTTTGTGGCTGACCTTCCCCAAGGGTCCATACATTGTTCCATTCATTTTAGGAAGTGTTCTATGCATTTAGGTCCGACCTATCTGTGAACACGTTACAACTCTTTATTGGAGTTTGTGACCTTCCTTGGCCAACACGGAGGAATCTATTGGTCTAGAAATGATATACATAGATGTAATAGATCCTTAGAAATTGATTCATATTCCATAGTTTAGATTTGTACGAAAGAGCTTCAAAGCCTTATCGTGTGCATGTATGTAATCAGGCCTGTGAGCCCTAGTTGTAAGCCCGCATGATGCCGACGGATCTCTATTTTGAATTATTTGATATATTGAATGATTGAATCTGCATTTGTTCCATTTTCTTTGAGTTGTTTCCATTGTGTTTACTCTTGCTGCACAGTCCAGACAGTTCATTCTGTGAACCCTCCTACCGTGACTGCACCAATAGTGTAATTGCATTCTACTTGTGATAATTTGTGGCTAGCCTATGCAATTAGATGGTCTTTATTTTCCCTTGGTTGTGCTAACATTGCTCTAATTGTGGTGCTTAATGCATCCACATGTACATGAAAAGGGATGTTCCAATCTCTAGGAACTAAGATTGGTACTTCTTCTATCTTCTTATTCAATGTATTAAAGGGTTCTTGACATTGTTATGTCCATTGGAAAGTTTTGGTTGTCTTCTTCTTTAGGAGCTCTTCTATTGGTCTAGCAATTGTTGCATATCACATGATAAATTTTCTATCATATCTAATATATCCCAAAAAAAAATTTACCTATGTTACTATTTTTGGAGCTAGAATGTTTAGGATTATTGCTATCTTTAGTGAATCAACCATCAATCCTTCCTTCCATATGATATGACCTAGAAGTGTTCCAAAAGGTGTACTCTGAATATGCTTTCTTCAAATTCAATAAAGTTTACAAACTTCTACATTGTTCTAACATCAACCTAAGTACTTGAACATGATCATTGATTAATCCATATACTATCCAATCATCTATATATAGTTCCAAAAAGTCATGAATAATGTCTTTGAATGCATTTATTATGATTATGATGAACACTGCATGTGTGATCTTTAAACTAAATGACATTATAGTATATATGAATGATCTCTAGTTGGTTGCAAATGTGGTTTTTGGCTAATCTTCTTCCTAGATATTTACTTGGTAATATCTTGGGACTCCATTTGTAAATGAGTAAATCTCCCTTCCTACTACTAATTCTAAGATTTCTTCTATAAAAGGGGTTGGGAAAGGGTCATGGATACAAGATTTATTTAGTTCTCTAAAATCAATTCATATTCTTATTTCATCACTTTTATTATGTTGTACCACCATAGGACTTATCTATTTTACATCCTCCACTAGTTTGACAATATCGCCTACTAACATCCTATTGAGTTCAACTTTTAGTCTTGTCTTGACATTAAGATTAAGTCAATATGGTCTCTTTCTTTGTGGTTTTTCTCCCTCTCTCAATTGTATTTTCATCATTCCTACCTCCTCCTTGATGTCTTCAAAATTGGTAATAGCATAGGGAAACAGGTCTTCATATTCATTTAACACTTCCACCACTTGTATTAATTTTCTTTCATCCCAATAATCTCCATTTTTTACCAATTTGGGGGCTCTCTTCTATATATATGTTTTCTTTAGGTTAATCCTTAGTAGCTCATTGAGGTATTTATTTTCTAGATCATTTAATGTAGCTATCTCCATTTCACCTTCCTCCACTTTTGCTTTCAAGTTTTTGGGGTCCTCATCTTCTTTAGATTCCCTAGTCTTCCTTAAAGTACTACATAATTTTTTTGGTGATATTTCCACTATATCCATCCATTCTATTCATTTCTAAATTCCTTTTCACTTTGGTGGAATGGTTTTATATGCCTTGTCATTATTAATAACTACTTCTGTTGGAGATAGAACCATTTCTTTCATCTTTTAGAGTGAGGTGTGAATACTTTTGGCATGGCTATAGAATTTAAATGTTTTATAGAAGTCACTTTGTACCATGGCCCAATTTATGGTTTCCCCTCTCTTTTCTTAGTTAATGTAACAAGTTTTTGCAATAGACAATAGTATATAATAGGAAAGTTGAGTGTAAAGTCTTTCATCATATTCTCTTCTATTAGTCCATTCCTTGATGCAATGTTGTAGGTTTATCTCAAGTTCAATTCTGCCATAGTATTCTAGAGTGAGTTTCCAATCTCCCTCTTTCGGTAGATACCTATTTTTATAATAATTGTAAATGTTTTCCAAGTTGGGATATTAGGTTTGTGGGTATACCACCATCTTTCCGCACTACATACTAAAGCATCTTGAAGTGCTTCTAGTTTGAGATCTTCTTTTTCAAATATATTTTCCATACTTTATAGGTATATCAACAAGTCTCCTACTCTAGAGTACTAGGGAAATCTAATATGCAAACTACCACATGAGATGTGGTTCAAATGATGCCAAATTTGAGTATGGTGTATGTCTTCATTCTTGATGTTATCTCCTAAATTATGTGGTGGGTTCCCATCATTTATGATGTTATCTCCTAACTTATGTTGGTAGTAGTCAGGACAACAACCAAAACCCATAGCCAATGGCCGCAAAGGGATTGTAGAGTACAAGGCTAACTAGGCCTAGTAGGAATATACATATTTTGTAAGGGACACATTGTTGAACACACCAGGATACTGAGAGGGGGGGGCAAATTGGTATCTAAATAAACTTCAAATCCTCTAGAGCGGATTAAAACTTAAGCATTACAACATTAACATAAACATGAAGGATTAACATAATGCACATCAACACATAACACAAGATATATGTGGAAAACCCAAAAAGGGAAAAACCACGGTGAGGATTAACTCACAATTTATGAAGCTCAAAATTACAACTTTATTTTAGGGCTACAACCTAAGGAAGGTACCACTCCATGTTGACTTTGTTTTAGGGCTACAACCCAAGGAAGCTACTACTCCCTAAAGAAAGGTTTTAGGGTCACTCCCAAGGAAGCTACAACTCCCTACTGAATTTGTTTTAGGGCTACAAACCATGGAAGCAACTACTCCTTGAACTAAGAATGAACTCAAAAAAGATTACAGCATGACAACCCTTCTATTGTCTAAAAACTGACATTGAAGCTCACACCTTTGATGTTTGCAATTTTGCCTCTTCACTTTACTTCTGATGATTGGATCAATTAGACACACTCTTCACTTCCCTCCTGTCATAAAAATGTCTTCAAGATGAATCAGGATAGTCCTTATTACTTCTTCTCTTTCACCTTCATTCACACATCAAAATGTTTATGATATTCATGTTCTACTCTTCACATGCTCATATTCCCAATCATTTTCGCAATCACACCCCACATAAATCAACTAGGTTCACAATATATACATGATATTACATTGATTACATTACAATTCAGCCAATACAATAAGAATATTACAATTTAAAAGTCGGCCATAGATCACACATCATTAAACATGTAGAGGACAAGGCTTAACATGAACTACATGCTACTCTAGGAGAAGAGACACACCTTGCAGACCCCAACACATGTTTAACCCAGTCCTAAACATTATTCACAACATCATCCTTCAAATAATAACATCCACACATCACACCCATTTGAAATAGGTCATACTTGACTAAGAACACATGAAGCTTGTAGCACATCAGTCATTTCAGCTTGGCGGTACACATAGAAGATTAACCATTGCTTGTGGCTCACCAAATCACTACATACTTTACAAAAGTATCTCTAAACATGTTAACAAAATTTCATTGACAAATCTTGACATCCAAAGGAATGCGAAGCATTACAACAAGCCCTCATCACCATTTTACTCTGCCAAAACATAGATCGAAACTTTGTCACTTATGACTTTTATTCCTAAAGGTATATAGACTTTATCTCTTCGTTATAACACCTTCACAACATACTAAACTTAGATTCTAAACCGCATGACCATATCTTCAAATGTGGAGGAATGCAAAGCATTTTCCAAAGTAGTCTCCCATGCAACTTTCTATAGTAGAAATCTTCATCAACTTCTAGAGACTAGAACTTTCTTGTGACAGTTCATATATCCTTAGAAGTTCTTCTAATTGTCATCTTAATATATCTTCTTGATGCTTCTAATTCCCATATTAATATATCTTCTTGATGCTTCTAATTCCCATCTTAGTATATCATCATATTGAATTCTACATTGATCAGGGCATGACATCCAACCATGAATGTTAGTAACCACATCATATTCAACATTAGCATCATATCAGATAGCCCAAACTGAGTGAAGACAAGAGTGTTACAATCGCATCAGTGATAACCCAAACTTAGTGTTGACATCAATGACAATCACATCACACCCTTAGGTAACATATGTGCTACAATCTCCCCCTTTCTAGCATTGATGGCAACACACACCTACACATTCTCCCCCTTTGACATCAAGGACAAAGGGTAACAAACTCTTCTTTTCAACTTTTCCTATTAGCAACAAACACTCCTTGCTCCCCTTGAGAGGTAGCCACCATCAGTCTAGGAAAAAGGTATAGCAGGAATTACTTCCTCTAGATAGATGAACCAACCATGCATCTAGTTAGGAGGGGCAATTACCCCTAACTTCTGGTGGAGATACTCAAAGTATCCTTTGTAAGCACCTTTGTGAAAATGTTTGAAATCTGATCCTTTGTTGGAACGTATTCCAACTTCACTTCTTTCCCTGCAACCTTCTCTCTCAAAAAGTGAAACTTGATTGATATATTCTTGATTCTAGAATGCATCACTAGATTCTTGGAAATATTGATAGCACTAGTTATCACACAAAATAGGGACAGGCTCATCACACATCACCTTTATATCCTTCAAGGTCTGCTTCATCCAAAATACTTGAGTGCAACAAGATGTTGTCACAATATACTCAGCTTTTGTTGTGGATAAGGACACTGAGTCTTGCTTCTTACTTTGCCAAGAGACCAATTTTCTTCCTAAAAATAAAGCACCACCACTTGTACTTCTTCTATCATCAACACGACCAGCCCAATCAGCATCAGTGTAAGCATTTAGATCAAATTCATTACCTCTAGGATATCATAAGCCATAATTCAAAGTTCCCTTCAAGTATCTAAATATTCTTTTCACTTCTTTCTCATGTGTTTTCTTAGGATTAGCTTGATATCTGGTGACCACACATACTGCATGCATAATATCATGTCTAGAAGTAGTCAAGTACAATAATCCTCCAATCATAGATCTATAAAGAGTCTGATCAACCTCTAGAGACTCATCATTCTTTCTCAAGTGACAACAAGTAACCATAGGAGTACTTACTGGTTTGGAATCCTACATACCAAACTTCTTCAACATCTCTTTAACATACTTAGCCTAAGAAATAAAGATACCAGCATCTATCTAAGAAATTTGAAGCCCAAGGAAGAAAGACATCTCACCAATCATAGACATTTCAAATTCTTTCTGTATCTCTTCAACAAACCACTTACACATACTATCATCTCCTCCAATGATGATATCATCAACATATATTGAGACTACTAGAATCATGTCTTCCTTTTCCTTAATGTAAAGATTACTATCTGTGGTACCTTTCTTGAAGCCTTGCTGAAGTAAGTACTTATCCAATCTAGCATACCAAGCTCTAGGTGCTTGCTTGAGACCATATAAAGATTTTTTGAGTCTGCACACCATGTCCAAATTTTTTAACAACTGAAACCCATCTAGTTGTTCAATGTAGACCTCTTCCTCTAGATCACCACTCAAAAATGCTGACTTGACATCCATCTAATAAACTTTGAAGTTCTTGTGAGCAATAAGAACCAGAAACATCCTGATTGCCACCATCTTGGCTACTAAAGCATAGGTCTCCTCAGAATTAATTCCTTCAACTTGTTTACACACCAACCTTGCTTTGTTTCTCACAACTTCACATCTTCATTTGGTTTATTCTAGAACACCCACTTTGTTCCTATAACATTCTTATTGGGTGGTCTGGGAACTAATTCTCATGTCTGATTCTTCTCTATCCTATTCAATTCTTCTTCCATTGCCTTCATCCATCCATCATCTTTGCTAGCATCAGTAATGGTTTTGGGCTCTACCTTTGATAATAAGCACAAATTCACTTGCTCATTTGCCTTTGCAAACCTTCTCCCAGTATGCACACCTTCATTCTTATCTCTAATGATCTGATCTGCAGAATGGTTCCTCTCAACATACTTTGCTGGAGTCTTAAGGATCTGCTCTAGTGCTTGCTCCTTCTCTTCTTTCTCTTCTTCTTCTTCTTCTTCAATGCATGGAAATATATAAGATCCGTAGTCCTCTGGTTCTTGTGAGATTTGATACAAGTCTTCATCTACTTTGACATTTGTGCTTTCAATTATCTTTCCCAATCTCTTGTTGCAGCATCTATAGGCCTTGCTTCTGGTTGAGTAACCAGGAAAGATCCCTTCATCACTTCTTGAGTCAAACTTTCCTAGGTCTTCTTCATCTCTTCTATTATGCCAAAGATCCTAAAGTATATGATGGTGGGAGGTCTTCTATACCATAGCTCATAAGAGGTCTTAGTGATATTGACCCTCAGTTTTACTCTATTAGTCAGATAGACAGCAGTGTGAATTGCTTCCTTCTAGTACATGTCAAGTAGATATGCATATTTCAACATTACCCTAGCCATCTCTTGCACAATCCTATTCTTTCTTTCCACAACCTCATTTTGCTGAGGGATCCTAGGAGCTGACAGATATCTCCTAATGCCATGATCTTCATAAAACTTTTCAAATTCATTTGAAGTAAACTCACCTCCTTTATCAAACCTTAAACATTTGATCTTACCATCCATTTCATTCTCAACCATTACTTTGAAAACTTTAAACTTATCAAAGGCATCTAACTTTTCTCTTAAGAAGGTAACCTAAGTCTTTCTAGAATAAACATCAATAAGTAACATGAAATACCTTTCACCTTGTTGACTCTTTATTCTTGTGGGGCCACATAGGTTAGTGTGAATCAGCTCCAATGTCATTGAAAAAGTGTACTGCTTGCACTTGAAATTTGTCTTTGTTTGCTTTTCCATTTAACATTCCTTGCATAAGTATTTGCAGGTTTGGTTATCTTAGGCATATCTCTCATCACATGAATAGAGATGATCTTTACCATATTATCAAAGTTGATGTGTCCCATTCCCTTGTGCCATAGCCAAGACTCAGTGGACTGAGCCAATAAGCATTTTCTTCCATTTACCTCCTTTAGATGATAGATATCTCTATATAGCTTGATACCTTTTGCAACTAGTTTTCCAAACCCTGCCTTCCTGATTTCACAACTTTTGGCATGAAAGGTAAGATTATATATTTTACTGCACATCTGACTAACACTGAGAAGATTGTGCTTTAGCCCTTTGACATAGAGGACATCCTCAGTCCTATTCTTCCCATCAATAGTTATAGCATCCTTTTCATAGATTTGTACTGACTCATCACCACCAAACTTAACAACTCCACCATTCCACTTTTTAAGGTTTATAAACTTCTCCTTGTCACTAGTCATATGATTAGAGAAACCACTTTCAATAACCCAAGCATTGGCTTATTCTTTTGCATGAAAGGCAGTCCATACAATCATTGATCTATCATTATTTTGGTCATCTTGCAAGGTATCTGATTTTTCACAATTTCCAAAATCATCTTTTTTGTCACCAACATTCAAGGCCATGAAAAGTGTTTCATCATTTTAATCATCATGATCCTCATCTTCTAAGGAATAGATTTTCTCCATGGAATACAGACTTCTTTTGGGCATCTCTCTTTTGCTATTACCTTTTGATTCTTTAAAAGGACATTTAGAAGAAATATGACCAATCTTTCCATAATTGAAACATTTGAAGGGTAACTTACCTCTATATTTGCCTGTACCTTTCTTTAAAGTTCTTACAAAGTTTTCTTCTACCCCATCAAGGTCATCATCTTGATCAGCTGCTTCATCTTCTATCTTCTTACTTGCTTTAAATGTTGTTTCCTTCTTTGGAACACTTTTGTCAAATCATCTCATTTCAAAGGCTGTGAGAGAGACAAACAATTGATCTACTGTATATGTACCCAAATCTTGAGTCTCTTCAATAGAATTCAATAGAAGATACCTTATCACTATAAGATTTAGGAAGAGTTCTTAGTACCTTCTTCACAATCTCATATTCTTTCACTTCTCTACCAAGACCTCTAATTCCATTAACTATTTCATCCATCTGGAGCATCTAGCTAGCAATATCTTCATCTTCTGTCATCATCAGGGTTGCATCTTGGCTTGCTTCACTTTACTATCTCCTTCATAAATACTTTTAAGTTTTACCCAACTTCCTTATAAGATTTGTAACCCATTATCTTCACAAGTTCTGAATCAGCTAGCCCACTCACGATAGCACTCCTTACCATGACATTGTTCTCATACAACCTAATCTCATCTACATCTATAGGATAACTACCAGGAGTAGTGTAACCCTTTTTGATTGATTGTTAAATGTCATACCCTAAAGAAGATATATGGTTTTCCATCTTTAGCTTCCAAAAGGAATAATTTGTTCCATCAAACATAGGTACCTTGAGAGATCCATTATGATCCATCCTGAACCTTCCTCAAGCAGTTAAGATTCTTCTGAGTAACTTGGCTCTGATACCAATTGTTCAACACACCAGGATACTGAGAGTGGGGGTGAGTCAATATCTAAACAAACTTCAAATCCTCCAGACCTGATTAAAACATAAGCATTACAACATTAAAATAAACATGAAGGATTAACATAATGCACATCAACACATAACACCAGATATACGTGGAAAACCCAAAAAGGGAAAAACCAAAGTGAGGATTAACTCACAATATATGTGTTGGGAATTAAGACGTCTTAGCCTTTGCAAATTCCTAGCATTTGATATTTATTTGTATATTTATTTATTAGCCTAATTTGTATTTACTTGCACATCTTGTTTTGTCATTTAGTTTAAGGTGGCATTGTGACATGTCATCCTACTTGTAATATGACTTGGATGGTCAAGTCAGCACATGAGAATCTAGGAATCCCATTTGAGGTGGCACTAATATGCCATGTGTTGACATCTTGAGGTATGTGGAAGGAGTTATTTTGTATGACAGAATCTATGACATGTAAGAGCCAAAATTAGAGATTCCTATGACAAGTGAAGATAAGTGTCGGAGAGTATCTTTGCATGTGAGGAAGGCATCTTGGAGCACCCAAGTTTGACTATGACATGTTGTAAGAGGAATATGCTATTATTAGTATTGTATGAATGATTCTCTTACAATAGTAAATGTTGTTATGTTTGGTAGATTCTATGACAGTTGTAAGATGTGTAAGAGCATCTGTCATAGCCTATTGTTGGTTGGAACACTCCACATTGGGAAAGTCAAATCTGCATATTATGATAGTTGAATGGAGGTTGCTTGCATGTTGTTCAAGTGTCCCAAGGCATTGGGTTTTGACCAAGAGGCCAAGTTGGATGCCCATCTCTAGAAGCTTCCTAATATGGCCTTGTAGACTCTATATATTGAGCTACTTGATGTTGTAGTTGCATAGTGTTTTTAGAGGTACTATTATGCTACCGAAATTACTCCAGAAATGACATTTGAAGACTCTTGAAAGAACTTGCATTGCAAGTGTATTGTAATCCTTTACAGATTTGATAATACATTGTGCAGGTTTTGGAGTGTGGGGTTTTTTTACCTATAAAGGTTTTCCCCGTGAACATCTTATTTCAATTGCATTCTATGTGTTGTTGTTTGTTTTTTTATCTCTATATTACATGCTTAACATAACTGTAATTGTAAGGATTTAAAAATTTGCACTCTATTCTCCTCATTAGATTGGTGTAGGAAGTGTTTCAACGTACCTTACTTCCTTTCAATTGGTATCAGAGCTTGATCACCTTTGATCCTAGTTGTTGAGTAGGGGATTTTTGTACTGATCTTCAATTATTGGGAATCTATACAAAGTATTGTGTGATCTTATTGTAGGAAGGAGATGGCAGGTGTATCTAGAAGGATAGAGTTGGAAAAGTTTAATGGAACCAATTTTGAGTTGTGGAAACTCAAAATGGAGGACATGCTTGTTGATAGAGATATATGGGAAGCGATATTCAGCACAAAACCAATGGAAATGGCTCAGGTAGATTGGGATCTCAAAGATCAAAAAGCTAAGGGTCTTGTGAGACTCTATTTAGCTAATTTTTTCTTGTTAAATGTTTATGAAGAGAAGACCGTGAAAGGACTATCGAAAAAGCTTAAAGATGTTTATTAGGCTAAATCCCTAGTAGACAAGTTATTCCTAAGGAAGAAGTTGTATTCTCTAAGGATGGAAGATGGAGGATCTTTTACAAATCATTTGAATGCCTTTAACATGCTAGTTGCTCAGTTGACTTCCATTGGTGTGAAGATGGAGGAGGATCATTGCATGACCTCTCTTTCTTCTTTGCCAGACTCATGGGATCACCTTGTCATGGCCATTGGGAGTACCACTACCACCTTCAAGATGGATGAAGTGGTTTGTTTGCTATTGTCTAAAGAGATGTAGAGAAAGTTTTCCGAACTAGCTAAGGAGGCTCTTACGGTTCATGGTAGGCCCAAATATAAAGGGAAGAAGAAAGACAAGAAAGATGAAAAGGGTAAATCCAAATCCCGTGGGAGATCCAAATCTCCTAGAAAGTCCAAGGAACTGTGTTGGAACTACAGCAAATTTAGGCACTTCCGAAAGGAGTGTAAAGAGGAGAAGAAGAAAAAGAAGAACTTCTGTGATTTTGATTCTTAAAAATCTCAAGATGATGGTGATGCCTTTGTTTCTGCCTTGGCCACCCATGCATCAGAAGATGTGTGGTTGATAGACTTTGGTGCTTCCTTCCACATGACCTCACATCGAGGTTGGTTTACAAAGTATGAAGAATACGATGGTGGGAAGGTGTACATGGGTGATGACTCTTACCTGAAGATAGTTGGCCATGGAAGAGTCTTAATTTGATTCCTTGATGGACGAGTGAAGGGGATCAATGAAGTTTTGCACATTCCTAGTTTATCATGGGACCTTCTTTCTATAAGTAAGTTAAATGATGTGGGTGTGCATGTTGTCTTCTCGAATGGATGATGTAAGGTGATGAGAAGAGCTATGGTGCTTGCTAAGGGTACTTAGAGAGGTACTCTATTTCAGCTGGATGCATGCACTATTCAGTGCAATAGTTCTTCTATTTCAAAGAAAAGAGCTTTAGATTCTTCATCCTCACCATTGGAACCAGTAGCAAAGAAGTGTGTTGCTTCAACTTCTGATGGTAGTACTTTCTCGGCACCTAAGGGTGCTCCTACTTTGGAAATGAAAGTTCCTATTGAGAAGACAATGTTGTGGCATGAGAGACTTGGTCACATTGGTGAGAAGGGTCTTGAGCCCTAGAAACTAAAAACCTCATCGATGGGTTAAATGATTGTAATCTTGAGTTTGATTTCTGCGAACATTGTGTATATGGAAAGAAAAACTATGTTTAGTTTTACTCTAGTTCTCACAAGTCTTCTGGTGTGTTGGATCTAATTCATTTTGATGTGTTTGGTCCTATGAATGTTCCTTCAATTTCTAAATCATTATACTTTGTATCATTCATTGATGATTATAGTAGGAGGGCATGGATTTATTTTCTCAGAAGCAAATTTGAAGTATTTAGTCGGTTTAAAGAGTTTAAAGCTTTTGTAGAAAATTAGACTAGTTAAAAGATTAAGTGTTTGATAGTTGACAATGGTGGTTAGTTTTGTTTGGTAGAGTTCAATAAGTTCTATAAAGAACATGGGATTGAAGACATAAGACAACTCCATACACGCCTCAAAAAAATGGAGTTGCAAAGAGGATGAACAGGACGTTGATGGAGAGGGCTAGGAGTATGCTTAGTGGAGCTAGCCTCAAATAGTTGTTTTGGGATGAAGCTGTAGCCATTGCTTGTTACTTGGTTAACATGTCTCCTACTTGAGTGCTTGTTCAAAAGACACCCACGGAGGTGTGGTCTAGTAAGAAGCCTTCATTGAGACATCTTCATGTTTTTGGTTGTGAGGCATATGCACATGTGCCTAAGGAGGAGAGGTCAAAATTAAAGAACAAGGCAGTAAGTGTATCTTCATTGGTTATGGTGTCAGTGTGAAAGGGTACAAACTTTGGGATCATGTGGCCAAGAAATTCTTGTATGAAAAAAGTTTTATCTTCAAAGAGGTAACTCCTTCTCCTATTGTTCTATAGGCAGAAGAAAAAGAAAATAAAGAGTATGTGGTTCAATTTCCTACTACTCTTGAGAAGACTAAACTGAAAGAGCCTGTTGGACCTGATGATGAGGAGAGCTCTAGCAGCTTTAAAAGTTCAGAAGAAGAAGAAGAACCTCCACCTCAGTTTTTGAGGTCTACATGAAATAGGAGGTAACCTAGGAGGTTTGGTTATTCATTACTTGATTCTAGTTGTGTTTTTGCCTTGATTTCTAACACTGATGAGCCTAGAACTATGAAAGAGGCTATGGATATGAAAGATACAGGTTCCTAGAAGGAGGCCATGGAAGGGGATATGGCTTCTTTGGAAAAGAATAAAACTTAGAAATTGGTACTTTTGCCTGAAGGACGGAAACCTGTTGCGTGTAAATGGGTGTTCAAGAAGAAATTTGGTGTAGATGGCAATGTTAAGAAATACAAGGCTAGATTGGTTGTGAAGGGGTATTCTTATGTGGAGGGAATTGATTACGGTGAGATTTTCTCTCCCTTTGCAAAGCTAACATCCATTCGGTTCCTATTATCTCTTACAAAAACTTATGACTTAGAAGTGGAACAAATGGATGTGAGGATAGCTTTCCTTCATAGTGACTTGGAGGAGGAAATCTATACGTCATAGCCAGAGCACTACGTGGTGAAAGGTAAAGAAAATTTGGTTTGCAAGTTAAAGAAGTCTTTGTATGGTTTGAAACAATCTCCTAGGACGTGGTACCAAAAGTTTGATGCCTTTGTGTTGAGTATTAGATTTCTGAGATCAAAATTAGATCATTGTGTTTATTTCAAGTTTTCCAATGATCGTATTCTCATTATTGCACTGTATGTTGATGATATGTTGCTAATTGGGAATGGTAAAAGTTTGATTTCTGATTTGAAGTCTCAATTATCAACACAGTTTGAAATGAAAAATTTAGCAGCAGCCATGTACATTCTAGGGATGGAGATCAGAAGAGATAGAGTAAACAAAAAACTTTAGTTAGGCCAGAGTAAGTATGTTAACACTGTGTTGGAGAGATTCAGTATGATGGATTGCAGACCGTTGATTCTTCCTATTACGATGGGGACAAAGTTATCTGTTGGTGATTGTCCAAAGTCTCCTTCTGAGATGGAGGATATGAGCAGAGTACCTTATGCTAGTGTGATTGGCAGTTTGATGTATGCTATGGTATGTACAAGACCAAACATTGCCCAAGTAGTGGGAGTCCTTAGTTAGTTTATGGCTAATCCTAGATGAGTACATTGGGATGTGGTGAAGAGAGTGCTCATATATTTACAAAGTACTTCTGAGTATTCCCTATGTTATCATTGTTATCCTATAGGACCTCAACATTCTATGAGTATTCGTGGATCTATGGATTTTGATTGGGCAGGTGACATTGACAGTAGGAGATCCACCAGTGCTTACATGTTTACTATGTTTGGTGGAGCTATAAGTTGGATGAGTAAGTGACAACCTGTGGTCACTTTGTCCATGATAGAAGAACAGTACATGGTAGCTACTCATGCTTGTAAGGAAGCCATTTGTAAAGTACTCGATCTATAACAAAAATTACATGAAGTAAATAATCCACTTAATTACAACATCCCAAGTAAAAGATAAATCTCATAAATATGAATAAATTGATATAAGTCATTAATCTTACAAAAAACACATGTTTAATCGAGGTGATAGCACTATAAATAATATACAATATCATTTTGTCTTTCTTGCAATAATTCATCCAATCACAAGTTACAATAAATATGTACAAGTATAATAAATCAAAACAACTCTCCAGTCACCACAAACCCACATGGTTCTCCTGTGAGCCGAGAGACGGGAACATGGCTCAGGTGCTTTTCCACCCAACCATGATGCAATTACGCTTCCCTAGACCCCTTCATGACATGAAGGAAACCCCACCCTGTATGAAATGTCTAGCTAACTAGAAACAACTGGTAGGAGGGAACACCCAATGCAACCTGAAGTCTAATGTGCAATTCTAAATAATGAAATATAGATTGTCTCACAATAGGATGTGGCAGATATATATATATCAATAAAGTTTTGCTAGACAAAATATTCATCTTTTTCAATGACTTCTCACTTAGATCTAAGCCTTAGAAAAATAGTTACAAGTTCAATTCTAGAAAAGAGGAAAAATCCATCTTTGATAATCCACATTCGGCATCCTAGCGCAAAAGCCACCCCAAACACACACAATAGATAATATAATAGATAATATCCCATATTCGCCTAAACCATTCTAATCCCTTTCCCATTGCACAATCAATAGAAATACAATTCAAGCAATAAAATCAATAATGATGTATGTCAACTCCACTTCAACAATGTGTTTTCATGCACAATCAATGGAAAAACAATTCAATTTTAAATATAATTGATGCTAGTAATATATAAGATGGCGTTCACATAGATATACATATGGTAAATATCCTCACTGATTTCCAAAGTTTATTAACACATACTATATCCTAAATATAGTTTATTAATTCCTTTGTTTGCTCAACCAATGAGAGTACACTTTCAAGCAAGTACTTCATCAAAGAAACTTTATTTAATCATGCAAATTGCATCAATAGGACTATTAATTGATTTTATTTTCCCTAGTCCATATTTCATTCACATATTCACAATGTAATTAGTTTTCTATTCCTAACCAAGTATAGTTTACTTAAAGAAAGTTTGTAAATAAGACAATAGTGTATCCACATCGGATTTTACTCCATTCGCAACAATCGTGAACGAAAAAGATAATTTAATCTATAATCTAATTCATTCAACAACCTTACTATCACAATTGTTAAAGGAAGTTAAAGCAATAGAACCCATAAACATGCTTACTGTCTCACTAACGACAGTAACTAAAAAGATCTGAAACAACATTAAAAATTAAATAAAAAGATAGCTTACAATAGAAACCAAAATCTAAGTTATGAAGGTTTTAAACTTGCTGAGACGGAACCTTATACTTCAGACTACAAGGGATTTATAGTTCAGATTATAGGAACCCTTTTAAGAAGATTTAAACAAAAATAAATGATGGTGGCTGGAGCCTTAGCTGCACAAATAAAATAAAAGACTGCGATAGTAACAACAATTATAGGGAAGGTAAAACAAGTCTACAAGGCCAATACCATCTTATTACAGAGAAGGAAAAATAACTTTATGAATATAGGACAGCCAAGATTAGATCACAACATCTAGGATAACTTGCTATCTATGGATTCAACAGTTGCATCAAAAAGGGGCAATCCACTATGCATAAAATCAAGAAAACAACAAATGTTAGAGATAAGAAAAAGAACAAAATTTAGAATTGGCGGTCAAGCTAAAATGCACAGGTCGATTCACACTAATTAGAGAGATCATAAATGGCTACTTAATCAACTAAGGGGTTGAAGAGAAGGCCGATTCCAAATAGATTTAATCATCAGCTAGGAAACTAAAGTTTACTCTACGAAAGATTGTCTTAGAACGCTAATGGGGACAACAGTTAAAAACTCCAAGGTAATTTGAAAAATTATTGTACCAGAAGAGATTTGTACAATAGTAAAAAGGATTTATAGATTGGGGTACATGTTAGAAAGAAGCCACAATAGAGAATAGTTAGAAGGAAGTGGTGATAGGAAAAACACAAGCTGCTATGACATGAATAACATAGGATCTACAGGAATGACATGATCAATAGGAAGTTGCATTAGGAATGACATGATCGACAGGAAGTTGTGACAGGATTGACAGGATCAATTGGAAGCTATGACAGGAACAACATGAATGACAGGAGGCCACAAAAGGAATGATAGGATTGACAGGAGGCCACAACAGGAAGTTTTATTTAGTCCTTTAACAGTTTGTGACAATAAGCTTTTAAATAATAAAAAAGAAAACATAAAATATTGGCCACCCATAGTTGTAACATAGACCAGAAAGAATAGATCGTAGGCCAGATTTACTATGGTTAAATAGTCATAAACAACCATTATTTATTGCAAACATAACAAAGAAAATACTCATTTATTAGCTGGGAGAGAGAGAGAGAGAGAGATCAATTTATGCCTCTGATGCTTCCCTTTCACTGATGCCTCTTATTGCTGTTCCAGAAAGAATGACGTTCTCCTTTTTGCTGCTCCCCATTGTGTCGATGCTCAAAAAATAAAATATTAATTCCCCCCCTTCATTTAGCTAACTTGTGTTTTATTCCCAACTGCCCTAAACTTGGCATCCAATATTTAGGTTTTGGGCTGCCTTTTAATAACTGTTGTTTTCTTATGTTTTGCATGCATCATATTTTTAAAAAAAAATCTCTTTTACTTTTTGAAAGATTAGAAAAAAATACCCTTATTTAAATTTCTGTCACTTGCATGACAGTAACTACTTTGAATTATTTTAATTACATTCTAAATATAATAGTAATATTATTAATGCAATTTATCTATTTTTAATAAAGCATAATTGCTCAAATCACAAGAAGTATTTGCAAACAAAATAATATATATAACTATTGTAATTAAACATTATTATTTTAAGTCTGAATTAGATATTATTTTTCAAACAATAATATTTATAAAATAGGAAAACACTTATTAATATTTATTATTAAATAATATAATATACACCATTTTTAAATATAAAATACACCATTTTGAATATAAATTGAAAGATAATTAATATTTATAACTAAATCATGCACTTGAAATGGACTTATTGTAGCAATTAAAGCACATATTTATCTACTCCCAAATCATCAATCACATTTATCAACTAATAAATAATGCATAAAAAGATCATTCAAAAAATGCAATATGCCATGAGACTATGTGAGTGTGTGAGTGCATCAGGGTTATCCATCCCAAACAGTTCTTGCCAAGTGGCTAGAACATCTCTATCTCAACCATGTTCTCGTCTTCGACATTTCCCTTCACTCAGTCGCACTTAGATTTTCATTAATAGGTTAGTTCCCCAGAATCATAGTCGAAGCAAAACAAAATGTACATCCATAATCGTACCAGTAATATTCAATTATTAAATCAACTTTCAAAATTATGCATTTATAACTTCATGACAGTTACTTTCATACACATGGAATCTTTCATAGTAAAATAGTCATAGTAAAATGTTCAATGATCTAATTTCTAATAAAGTCCAAAAAATGAGATGTGACATCCTTCTCCACTAGGAAGAGACATTGTCCCAATGTTTTATCACATGCATACTAAATAAATAGAATATATCATTATAACAAAACTATTGGTCCTACTCAATCTTATATAGAACAACATCTTTATTTCACTTTTATCATTGCATGTATCAAATAAATGTAAGTATATAATAAATCAATCCATTTATGTGGCACAACTACTAATTGGATATATATAATCCAACACATGGCACAACTACCACTCAAAGCTCTATACTACAAAAACTAGGATCATCCAATAGGTTCTTAGAGGGGAGAATTTAACCAATTCCTTTAATAACATAAGCCTTTCCAACAAGCAAAGCTCGGTAATATGTTACTACTAGGAGCACATCTACAGCTGCTAAAACTCGCCAACAAGGTGCAAAACTACTCACAACACTACTTCAATGCTTAATCCAGCTAGATCTAAAAGGTCAACAAAAGTAAGAAGACAACTATAGTGCCATAAATATATACATTACATGCTTATGCACTAACTAAGGTTCTATCTCACCCTACACTATGTCAAAACATAAGCGTAGTTTTAAAACTTTCAAACAAGGAACACACCAACACAACACTCTCCAAAAGAAAGATTCAATCCAATAAGCACTCTACATATATCGTGTACATAAACAACATTTAATTTCACACAAAAATTCAACTCACATCAAGTGATCCATAGAGACACAAAAATCCATTTCATAACTTCCTCAATACTTCAAACAATGTTTAATGCATCCAACAACAATTAATGAATGCAATTTACCAAAGTTCTTAATGACACACACACTACAAAATAGTATATTCTCCGCATCCTACTCCCTTATACAACCTATCAGAGGCCCATCATGGACATGATAGAAAACATAACATGATACATGACCAATAGTTTAAAACATTCAAGCATAGCCATCATTAATAAATAAAATAATTAAATAAATTCTGAAGAAAAGAAAATTTCAATTCCAACAATAAGACATAAAATGTGTACAATTTCAACAATAAATCCAACATGACCATCAAGGTCACAAGATAAGTAAATATCAAATTTTGATGGCTATACTTTTCATAAATAAGAATAAAATTTCAATGTTGGTCCTTACAACATTAAGAGAAATTTCCAAAGTCAAATGAATAAATATCAAAATTCAAGAAGTTTCACATTACATGAACTATGTGACTAATTCTAGCCACTAGAGAGGGAGTACGATGCTACACTACGTCTGGTACCAAAATTGGGGCGAGTATGAGAACACACTCAATCACATAAAACAATCAAATCTTCTAAGACTCCAAACTCATCTTTATCATAAGATCATTTCTATATAAACACACAAACACCATCCAATGATGCCAATAGCAAAGGTTGCATCCTGATCAAGGAAATCACAATCATCATGCAAAGACATACAATCATGCACTAGCAACATCCAGCATCCAAGTTTTAAGATAGAACAAATTAGGTTCACAAACCAAGTTATCTATACACATCAATCTCACCAACAAGTAGTGATTAACACTTCTCACCAATCAAGGATTCACCATTCATATGGATAATGCAATAATAAAACATTTTCATGAGACAACATGATGACAAGCATACTAAATGCACACTAAGCAACAAGGGAATCATAACTCAAAGTCACAAGATACAGGGTCTACTAATTCACTCAAGATTCGAACACCCCAACATCGCAAGAACTATGCAAATGACCCTTTTCACACCCCTTTTTATTTTTAACTCTTCAAATAATGCAACACAAAATTACACCCAAGTTCCCACATGAATCCTAGGGAAATTGCAATCTAGGAACATAAGTCATGACCCTAAATGATATATCTAGCAATGCAATGCAATACTATATTTCTTATAACCACATAATGAATCCATACTTAGGATCATGCTCTCAATAAGACAATGCAATATGCATTTCAAGAAAGCATTCTCAGTCACCATGCAGAGGCAATTATTAAAATATGTCAAGCATATGTTCAAACATTCTCTTTCACATACTAATGCATAACTCTAAAAAGAGTGAACCAAGTTCAATCACACTCAAGAACATGGTATTTTTTTTTCACACAAAGTTATCACAACTCACTACCAAAAGTGGTGATACAAGCACGAACATGACCCTACAACGGCCACTCAAGCAGTCACACACACTACAAAGGCTCATGACAAGCCTTCAGGACATAAAAAAAGAGGTAAACTCACATAAGCAACTTCTAAGCAACCAACATGGTCTATCTATCCTTGAAATCAATGTATCCGTCACCACACACATGCAAGGAAGACACAACAAAAGAAGGCACATGCTACTCAAATCATGCCATCACATAAGGACCCACACATGCTCAATCAAACCAAGAAGCACACACACCCAAAGTTCCCAATGTTGGAACCGTACTCTGATACCATATGTAAAGTGCTCATTCCATAACAAAAATTTCATGAAGTAAATAATCCACTTAATTACAACATCCCAAGTAAAAGATAAATCTCATAAATATGAATCAATATTAAATCATTAAATCTTACAATATGAATCATCCAATCATAAGTTACAATAAATATGTACAACAAGTATAATAAATCAAAACAACTCTCCAGTTGCCATGAACCCACATGGTTCTCTTGCAAGCCAAGAGACAAGAACATGTCTTGGGCACTTTTCTACCCAACCATGATGCAATTACACTTCCCCAGATCCCTTTATGACACAAAGGAAACCCAGCCCTACATGAAATGTCTAGCTACCTGGAAGCAACTGGCAGGAGGGAACACCTAATGCAACCTAAAGTCTAATGTGCAATTCTAAATAATGAAATACAAATTGTCTAACAACAAGATGTGGTAGAGATATATATCAATAAAGTTTTGCTAGACAAAATATTCATCTTTTTCAATGACTTCTCACTTAGATCTAAGCCTTAGAAAAATAATTATAGGTTTAATTCCTAAAAAGAGGAAAAAGCCATCTCTGATAATCCACATTTGGTATCCTGGTTCAAAAGCCACCCCAAACACACATAATAGATAATATAATAGATAATATCCCATATTCACCTAAACCATTCTAATCCCTTTCCCATTGCACAATCAATGAAAATACAATTCAAGCAATAAAATCAATAATGATGTATGTCAACTCCACTTCAACAGTGTGTTTTCATGCACAATCAACAAAAAATAATTCAATTTTAAATAGAATAGATGCTAGTAATATATAAGATGGTGTTCACAAAGATATACATATGGTAAATATACTCACTGATTTCAAAGGTTTGAGCTATGATTTCATATCCAAGTCAATAACACATATTATATCCTAAATATAGTTTATTAATTCCTTTGTTTTCTCAACCAATGAGAGTACACTTTCAAGAAAGTACTTCATCAAAGAAACTTCATTTAATCATGCAAATTGCATCAATAGGACTATTAATTGATTTTATTTTCCCTAGTCCATATTTCATTCACATATTCACAATGTAATTAGTTTTCTATTCCTAACCAAGTATATAGTTTACTTCAAGAAAGTTTGTAAATAAGATAATGGTGTATCCACATCGGATTTTACTCCATTCGTAACAAGCATAAAAGGAAAAGATAATTTAATCTATAATCTAATTTATTCAACAAACTTATTGTCACAACTATGATAGGAATTGTGACAGGAAGTTAAAGCAATAGAACCCATAAATAGGCTTACTATCTCACTAATGATATCTTGCAAATATGCACATATGATGTGTTGTCATTGATGTCAACATATCTCTTTGTCAAAAATAGTGAAGATAGTACAGTTCAGCAAAGTAGATTGCTCCACATTTCTAGTGAGACAAAGATCAAAGTTTGCAGACTAAAGGGTTGTGTAAAGGATTGTCTGAAGTTGCTCTAGTTAAGATTTTAGAGGTCCACATGGAGGATTGGTGAATTTATGGCCATCTGAGTAGAAGTGGGTTTTTCAGTTGTTTAAAGGTAACAAAGTGACAGAAACTTGGTCGGGATTGCTCCGCATCAAAATATTATGGTCTACAGATCTAGAGGTATGTTTGGGATTTTGGTGTGTGTCCTCAACTCAAGTGGTTTGTGGTTTGGAGGTCTGCAAGCAATCTTTCTAGTGTGACAGTCATGACAGTTAGTGTTCTTGAGTTCCCGTATGAAGATGCAAGTGATTCTAGTGATTTGAGGTGGTGCAGTTGTTGTTGTTGATTTTATTGTTCTTGTGGAGGTCTCTAGAGCATGTGCCTATTGTGTTGGTGGTCCACATTAAGGATTGAGCTCGTAGTTGAAGATTTCTCCTTGGGTGTTTTTGTTCTTTCCAATCTTGGTTGACCAGATGCTTTGTGCATATTGCAGATGATCTAAGAGAAGTTTTATGGAGTGTGGCGTATTGTTTGAGGAAGATTTAAGTCCTAGCTATGTTTGGCCAACAGTGTAGTGAATTTTTGTAATGTCGACCTTGATGTTCATTCCAAGGTTGATGTAGCATATAAATACTTGTAGTTGAGTTGTGGAAAGTTGTCCTTGAGTAAAAATGATTAGATTCTAAGAGAGGTCTAAAGGCATAGCAGAAAAGAGGAGAAAAAGAGGAAGAGCAGTGAAGATGTGAAGATAGTGAAGAAGTGTTTGAGGGCAGAGCAAAAGTGTTGTGAGCTTCAATGGAACTGAACCTTGGCATGGAGAAGATATTATTTCTTAGTTCAACCTTTTAGTGTTAACATTGTGAATATTTTTGTAGGCAGTGAGCCTTCTTTGAGAAGTGAGCTATGGGCAGTGTGCTCGAAGGCAAGTGCCTTCCCATTTTTCTATTCTTTTAACAGAGAATAAATCTTGTGGGTTAACCCCCACAATGGTTTTTCCCTTAATTGAGTTTCTACGTAAAAATCCTAGTGTTATGTGTGTTGATTATGTTTCTGCTCATGTGTTGTTGATTCATGCTTTCATGGTTATATCATTAATCTGTTAATAAGTGGTAAAGAAGATTAAGTGTAGCAAAAGATAAAAGTTTTGTGACAACTAATTCACCCCCCAGTTGTCTGCCCTAATTTCAACAATTGGTATCAGAACTGGTTCCTCTAAAAGAATCTTGACCACTTGAGGAGATCCAGGATGATGACATACAAGAAGGACAGTCCAAGATTTGATGGAACAAATTACTCTCTTTGGAAGAATCGCATGGAGTGTCATTTGCAATGCATGGGTGATCCTTGTTGATTGATAACTAAGAATGAGTATACTCCTCCGGAGAATGGTCCTACAACTCCAGATCAAATCAAAGAAGCTGAATACAACATTTGGGCTAAGGAGGCATTGTTGAGTGCCCTGACTGATACAGAAATGACAAATGTCTTGGAATTGAAAACTACTCATGAAATCTAGAAGAAGTTGGAAACTATGTATGAAGGTGATGCATATGTCAAATGTGCTAAGCTACAGAGCCTAAAGGGTAGATACAAAAGTTTGAGGATGAGTGAAGATGAAAACATCACTTCCTACATTCAGAAAGTGAATGAACTTGTGTGCAGTATCAGGTGTGCTGGTGGAACACTAGAAGAATCAGAGATTGTTGGCAAAGTGCTCAGATCCTTACCTACTTCATACAAGCATAGAGTTTCTACTATTGAGGAGATTAGGACTATGATAGATGTTACAAGGGATTGGTTGGTTGGCAAGCTTTCAGCATTTGAAATGAGTGAGTTTGGCGATTCTCTTCCTAAACCATAATCTATGTTTAAATCTAGTGTTTTTGGAAAGCAAAGATTTGATCGAGGTGAAATTTCTTCAAGAAGACTAATCAGATATGAGAAGGCAAGGAAGGAACTTGAAGAAGATGAATCTGAGCTTAAAGAACTTGAAGCCCTTATTGCCAAAAGATTACCAAGAGGATCTGGTAAGTATGAAGGAAAGTTGCCTTTCAAATGTTTTTCTTGCAATAAGATTGGTCATTTTGCTTCAAGATGTTCAGAGAGGGTTTCAAAGCCAAACCCTAACAAACTTAGGGCTCAGAAGAAATGCTACTATGTCCAAGAAGCTACTGATGAAGGAGTCACAGATGATGAATCTGATATGGGAAGTACCTCTAGAAATGAATGGGTGTTCATTGCTATCAAAGAAGAAGATTCGGTGCCTATTGAATCTACTAGCTGTGTGAATGTGGAAAGTTCCTTGGCTGATCAGGTTGAAGAGAAGGATGAATGGGTGATTGACAGTGGATGTTCTCATCATATGACTGGTGATAAAAGTAAATTTGTAATTCTAGAAAGATATGAAGGTGGAATTGTGAAGTTTGGAGACAATTTAGCTGGTAGAATCCGTGGCAGAGGATCCATGTCTTTTGATGGTAAGAATACCACTAATGATGTTTTGTATGTGGAAAGGTTGAAGCATAATCTTCTTAGTGTTGGATAGTTGGTTGACAAAGGATATGATCTTTGATTCAAGGATGGAAAGTGTAGAATTTTGGGAAGCTCTAGAACTAAGATTGCATCTGGTACATAGACTAGAGGTATAATCTTTCATTTAAGTGGTACTGGTAAAACTTGTTTGATTGCTTAGATTGATCAGAATTGGTTATGGCATAGGAGAATGTGTCATGTGAACTTTGATAACATTGTCAAG
Source organism: Cunninghamia lanceolata (assembly GCA_027924645.1). Lineage (NCBI taxonomy): Eukaryota > Viridiplantae > Streptophyta > Pinopsida > Cupressales > Cupressaceae > Cunninghamia > Cunninghamia lanceolata. Next base: position 1,885,072 of record BSBN01000973.1, on the reverse strand, counting down.
ATAAGTACTACTCAGGCTATGAGAGATCTTCCAAAGCTTGTGAAACCTGCTAATAGCATGTGTAAGGAATGTTAGTTGGGCTAACAAACCAGAACTACATTCAAAAGTAAAGAACAATTTTTAATTGGATTGTTGGAACTTGTGAACACCGATTTGTGTGGTCCTCCCAGAGTTAGGAGTTTGCAAGGAGACAGATAATTTATGTTGTTGATTGATGATTACTCCCAGATGATGTGGGTCACTTTCTTGAGAGAGAAATTAGAGGCTCTTGACAAAATCAAGGTGTTCAAGGCTAGGGTGGAGAATGAGATTAGTGTGAAGATAAAGTGTCTGAGATCTAACAGAGGTGGAGAGTTTACCTCTGGTGATTTTAATGCATTTTATGAAAAGCATGGAATAAGAAGATAGTTATCTCCTTTTAGGACTCCTCAGCAGAATGGAGTTGTGGAAAGGAAGAACCAAACTATTCAAGAGGCTACTAGAACCATGATGATGGAAGAAAATGTTCCACATGTCTATTGGAGAGAGGCGGTGAGTACTGCTGTCTATACTCTTAACCGGGTGTAGATTAAAGGTAATACTGGTAAAACACCTTATGAACTATGGTTTGGTCATACTTCTACTATGAAATACTTCATAATTTTTGGTAGTAAATGCTATATCAAGAGAGATGAAGATCTAGGCAAGTTTGATGCAAGATGTGATGAAGGAATATTTCTGGGTTACTCTAACCAAAGCAAGGCATACCAGTGCTTTAACAAGAGATTGAAAAGGATTGTTAAAAGTGCTAATGTCAAGGTTGATGAAAGCAAGGAGAGGCCTTCCAAGTCTTGTGGATATGAATTAGATGATCAAAATGAAAGTCCAAATAAAGGAAAGATTTTGATTGCTCCAAAGAATCTAGTGACTCAAGAAGCTAGTGCAAATGTTGAGGAACAAGTTCAAGAATCAGAAGTTTAAGAAAATCTTAAAACTCCCAGGTATGTAAGGTTGAATCATTTTGAAGATCAGATCATAGCAGATAAAAATAAAGGTGTTTGAACTAGAAGAAGAATTGTTGAAGAACAAGTCGAATATTGTTTGATTTCAAAGATTGAACCAAAATCAGTGAATGAAGCTTGTAATGATGAGAGATGGGTAAAAGCAATGGAAGAAGAATTAATGCAAATTGAAAAGAACCATACTTGGGATCTTGTTCCTAGACCTGAAAACAAAAATGTAATTGGAACTAAATGGGTCTTCTAGTGGAATAAATTGAATGAAGATGGTGAAGTTGTGAGAAACAAAGCAAGATTGGTGTGCAAAGGATATTCTCAGGTAGAGGGAATTGATTTTAAAGAAACTTTTACTCTAGTGGTAAGAATCGAAGCAATCAGATTATTTATTTCCTTTGTTGCTTACAAAGATTTCAAAGTGTACCAGATGGGTGTCAAGTTAGTATTCCTGAATGGAGAGTTGGAAGAAGTCTACATTGAGCAACCGGAAGGATTCTAGTTGTCTGATCAAGGAGATATGGTCTGCAGATTAAGGAAAGTATTGTATGGACTTAAACAAGCCCCAAGAGGCCGGTATACAAGATTAGATAAGTATCTGCTAAAGTTAGGTTTTAGCAAAGGCATAGATGACAGTAATCTTTATTTCAAAATTGATCATGAACACATCTTGATTGTTGAGGTATTTGTTGATGATATCATCTTTGGTGGAAATGAGAGCATGTGTAAAAATTTTGCTAATCAGATGCAAAGTGAATTTGAGATGTCTATGCTTGGTGAAATGAATTTCTTCTTGGGTCTGCAAATCATTCAGTTAGATAAGGGCATCTTCATATCTCAGTCTAAGTATGTGAAAGAGTTGTTGAAAAAGTTTGGAATGGAGGATTCAAAACTAGTAAGTACACCTATGATAACCAAATGCAAGTTGAGTAAAGATGATGATTTCCCTAAGCCAGATCAGAAAAGGTATAGATCAATAATTGGAGGACTACTTTATCTAACTCATACCAGACTTGATATTATGAATGCAGTTAGCCTTGTTGCTAGATTTCAAGCTGATCCTACAGAATCTCATGTTGTAGCAGTCAAAAGAATTTTTAGATATTTGAAGGGGACATCTGATTATGGCTTATGGTATTCTAAGGATGATGATTTCACTCTTCATGCATATACAAATGTTGATAGGGTAGGACATGTGGATGACAAGAAGAGTACTAGTGGTGGTGCATTTTTCTTGGGAAAGAGATTGGTTTCTTGGTTGAGCAAAAAGTAGGAGGCAATATCTCTGTCTACTGTAGAGGCAAAGTATATAGCAGCAGCAAGTAATTGTACTCAAGTTTTGTGGATGAAGCAAATGTTGAAAGATATTAGAATTGTGTTTGAAGATCTTATTACAATCTTCTGTGATAATTCAAGTGCATTAAACATCTCAAAGAATATGGTGTTGCATTCAAAGACAAAGCACATATCCATCAAGATTCACTTTTTGAGAGAGAAGGTAAATGAGAATGAAGTCAGATTAGAGTTTGTTCCTTCAAAGGATCAGATTGTGAATATCTTCACTAAGCCTCTACCTAAGGACACTTTTGAGTATCTCAGAAGGAAGCTAGGGGTTATTACCCCTCCTATTCATAACTAAGTTGCACTAGTGTGCATCAATCTGGTGGAACACATAGTCATATCTTGTGATCTAGATTGGTGTTAAGGGGATGCTACTCAGGCGGAGTAGTCAGTATGTTAATTCTAAAGTTTAGTTTGGTTTTGTCTAAGAAACAAAAAGGGTGAGAGATGATTGCAAATATGTGCCCTTTTCCATTGATGTCAAAGGGGGAGAGAAGTCATGTGAAAAACTTGGAAGTAAGTAGTTGCTAGTGAAAGGGGGAGCAGTGAAGAAAGTGGTTGCAGGTGTGATAAGAGGAAGGGGGAGAACTTGTCTTGATGGTTGAATCAATTTTTCACATCATATGTTTCCGTCAATGACAAAGGGGGAGATTGTTGCAAATATGTGCATATGATGTGTTGTCATTGATGTCAACATATCTCTTTGTTAGAAATAGTGAAGACAGTGCAATTTAGTAAAGTAGATTGCCCCGCATTTCAAGTGAGCCAAAGATCAGAGTCTGCGGACTAAAGGGTTGTGTAGAGGATTGTCTAAAGTTGCTCTAGTTAATATTTGAGAGGTCCGCATGGAGAATTGGTGAAGTTATGGCCATCTGAGTAGAACTGGGTTTTGCAGCTATTCAGAGGTATCAGAGTGACAGAAACCTAGTATGGATTGCTCTACATTGGAATATTATGGTCTGTGGATCTAGAGGTATGTTTGGGATGTTGGTGTGTGTCCTCAACTCAAGTGGTTTGTGGTTTGGAGGTCTGCAAGCAATCTTTCTAGTGTGACAGTCATGGTAGTTAGTGTTCTTGAGTTCCCATATGAAGATGCAAGTGATTCTGGTGATTTGAGGTGGTGTGATTGTTCTTGTTGATTTCATTGTGCTTATGGAGGTCTCTGGATCATGTACCTATTGTGTTGGCGGTCTGCATTGAGAATTGATCTCGTAGTTGAATATTTTTCCTTAGGTGTTGTTGTTCTTTCTAGTCTTAGCTGACTGGATGCTTTGTGCATATTGCAGATGATCTAAGAGAAGTTTTATGGACCATGGCATGTTGTTTGAGGAAGATTTGAGTCCCAGCTATGTTTTGTCGATAGTGTAGTGAATGTTTGTAATGCCAACCTTGATGTTCATTCCAAGGTTGATGTAGCGTATAAATACTTGTAGTTGAGTTGTGGAAAGTTGTCCTTGAGCAAAAATGATTAGATTCTAAGAGAGGTCCAAAGGTAGAGTAGAAAAGAGGAGTAGAAGAGGAAGAGAAGTGAAGATGCGAAGAAGTGTTTGAGTGTAGAGTAGAAGTGTTGTGAGCTTCAATGGAACCAAACCTTGGCATGGACAAGATGTTTCTCAGTTCAACCTTTCAGTGTTAACCTTGTGAATATTTTTGTAGGCAGTGAGCCTCCTTTGAGTAGTGAGCTATGGGTAGTGCACCTAAAGGCAAGTGCCTTCCCATTTTTCTATTCTTTTAATAGAGAATAAATCTTGTGGGTTAACCCCCACCATGGTTTTTTTCTTAACCAGGTTTTCATGCAAAACTCCTAGTGTTATGTGTGTTGATTATGTTTCTACTCATGTGTTGTTGATTCATGCTTTCATGGTTATATCATTAATTTGTTAATAAGTGGTAAAGAAGATTAAGTACATCAAAAGATAAAAGTTTTGTGACAACTGATTCACCCCCCCTCTTAGTTGTCTTCTCTAATTTCAACATGATAGTAACTAAAAAGATCTGAAACAACAGTAAAAAATAAATATAAAGATAGCTTACAACAAAAACTAAAATCTGAGTTATGAAGGTTTTAAACTTGCTGAAATAGAACCTTACACTTTAGACTACAAGGGATTTATAGTTCAGATTATAGGAACCCTTTTAAGAAGATTTAAACAGAAATAAATGATGATGGTAGGAGCCTTAACTACACAAGTAAAATAAAAGACCGCAATAGTAACAACAATTATAGTGAAGGTAAAACAAGTCTACAAGGCCAATACCATCTTATTACAGAGAATGAAAAACAACTTTATGAATTTAGGACTGTCAGAGATTAGATCACAACATCTTGGATAACTTTCTATCTATGGATTCAATGGTTTCATCAAAAAGGGGCAATCCACAATGCATAAAATCAAGAAAACAACGAATGGTAGAGATAAGAACAAGAACAAAATTTAGGACTAGCAGTCAAGCTAAAATGCACATGCCAATTCACACTAATTAAAGAGATCATAAATGGATACTTAATTGACTAAGGGGTTGAAGAGAAGGTCGATTCCAATTAGATTTAATCATCAGCTAGGAAACTAAAGTTTACTCTACGAAAGATTGTCTTAGAACACTAATGGGGACAACAGTTAAAAACTCCAAGGTAATTTGAAAAATTGCTATGCCAGAAGAGATTTTTATAGCAATAAAAAGGATTTATAGATCAGGGTACAAGTTAGAAAGAAGTCGCAACAGAGAATAGTTAGAAGGAAGGTGCGATAAGAATAACATAGGATCGACAGGAATGACAGGATCAACAGGAAGCTATAACAGGAATGATAGGATTGACAGGAAGCTGTGACAGGAAGCTGCAACAGGAATGACATGAATGATAGGAGGCCATGATAGGATTGACAAGATTGACAGGAGGCCATGACATGAAGTTTTATTTAGTCATTTAACAGTTCGTGCTAGGAAGCTTTTAAATCATAAACAAGAAAACATAAAATACTAGCCACCCATAGTTGTAACACAAACCAGAAAGAATAGATCGCAGGCCAAATTTACTATGGTTAAACAATCATAAACAACCATTATTTATTGCAAACATAACAAAGAAAATACTTGTTTATTTGCTGGGAGAGAGAGAGAGATCGATTTATGCCTTTGATGCTGCCCTTTCACTACTACCTCCTATTGCTACTCTAGAAAGAATGACGTTCTCCTTTCTACTGTTCCCCATTGTGTTGATGCTCAGAAAATAAAATAATAATTCCCCCCTTCTTTCAGCTAACCTACGTTTTATTCCCAACTGCCCTAAACTTGGCATCCAATATTTAGGTTTTGGGTTGCCTTTTAATAACTATTGTTTTCTTATGTTTTGCATGCATCATATCTTTAAAAGAAACTCTCTTTTTTCTTTTTGAAAGATTAGAAAAAATTACTGTTATTTAAATTTTTGTCACTTGCATGACAGTAACTACTTTTAATTCTTTTAATTAGATTATAAATATAATAGTAATACTATTAATGCAATTTATCTATTTTTAATAAAGCATAATTGCTCAAATCACAAGAAGTATTTACAAATAAAATAATGTATATATATAACTATTGCAATTAAACATAATTGTTTTAAGTCTAAATTAGATATTATTTTTCAAACAATAATATTTATGAAATAGGAAAACACTTATTATTATTTATTATTATTAAATAACATAATATACACCATTTTTGAATATAAAGTACACCATTTTAAATATAAATCGAAAGAACATTAATATTTATAACTAAATCATGCATTCAAAATGGACTTATTGTAGAAATTAAAGCACATATTTATCTACTCCCAAATCATCAATCACATTTATTGACTAATAAATAATGCATAAAAAGATCATTCAGAAAATGCAATATGACATGAGACTATGTGAGTGTGTGAGTGCATCACGGTTATCCATCCCAAACAGTTCTTGCCAAGTGGCTAGAACATCTCTATCTCAGCCATGTTCTCATCTTCGACATTTCCATGCACTCAGTCGCACTTAGATTTTCATTAATAGGTTAATTATCCAAAATCATAGCTGAAGAAAAACAAAATGTACATCCATAATCCTACCAATAATATTCAATTATTAAATCAACTTTCAAAATTATGCATTTATAACTTCATGACTGTTACTTTCATACACATGGAATCTTTCATAGTAAAATAGTCATAGTAAAATGTTCAATGATCTAATTTATAATAAAGTCCACAAAATGAGATGTGACACCATTTGGCTTAAGAGGTTGTGTTCAGATGTTGATTTTGATGCAAGACAGATTACTATCCATTGTGATAGTCAGAGTGTGATTTGCTTAGCAAAGAATCCTACTTTCCATGCTAGAACAAAGCACATTGATGTTCAGTTTCATTTTATTTGAGATATGGTAGAAGATGGGAAGGTGATGTTGGAGAAGGTTGACACTTTGAAGAATGTTGCAGATGCATTGATGAAACCTATGGGCATAGATAAGTTTAGATGGTGTTCAGAGTCTATGGGCCTTTTGGCCCCTAGCAGTTAAACCTTATCATTCTATTGACTCTTGAAAGGTGTTCAACAAGTGGGAGAATGTTGGGAATTAAGGTGTCTCAACATTTGCAAATTCGTAGCATTTGATATTTATTTGTATATTTATTTATTGGCCTAATTTGTATATACTTGCACATCTTGTTTTGTCATTTAGTTTGAGGTGGCATTGTGACATGTCATCCTGCTTGTAATATGACTTGGATGATCAAGTCAACACATGAGAATCTAGGCATTCTATTTGAGGTGGCACTAATATGCCATGTGTCAGCATCTTGAGGTATGTGGAAGGAGTTATTTTTGTATGACGGAATCTATGACATGTAAGAGCCAGAATTAGAGATTCTCATGACAAGTGAAGACAAGTGCCGGAGAGTATCTTTACATGTGAGAAAGGTATCTTGGAGTGCCCAAGTTTGACTTTGACATGTTGTAAGAGGAATATGCTATTACTAGTCTTGTATGATGGATTCTCTTACAACAGTAAATGTTGTTATGTTTGGTAGATTCTATGATAGTTGTAATATGTGTAAGAGCATCTGTCATAGCCTATTCTTGGTTGGAGCACTCCACATTGGGAAAGTCAAATCTGCATGTTATGATAGTTGAATGGAGGTTTCTTGCATGTTGTCCAAGTGTCCCAAGGTGTTTTTGGGTTTTGACCAAGAGGCCAAGTTGGATGCCCATCTCTAGAAGCTTCCTAAGATGGCCATGTAGACTCCATATATTGAGGTACTTGATGTTGGAGTTGCATAGTGTTTTTATAGGTACTATTATGGTATCAAAATTACTCTAGAAATGACATTTGAAGACTCTTGAAAGAACTTGCATTGTAAGTGTATTGTAACCCTTTAAATATTTGATCATATATTATGTAGGTTTTGGAGTGTGGGGTTTTTTACTTGAAAAGGTTTTTCCCACGTACATCGTGTGTCACTTGCATTCTATGTGTTTTTGTTTGTTGTTTTATCTATATGTTATATTCTTAACATAACTGTAATTGTAAGGATCTAAAAATTTGCACTCAATTCTCCTCATTAGATTGGTGTAGTAAGTGTTTTTGCGTACCTTGATTCCTTTCAATATGAAGCTCAAAATCACAACTTTGTTTTAGGGCTACAACCCAAGGAAGCTACTACTCCCTGAAGAAAGGTTTTAGGGTCAATCCAAGGAAGCTACAACTCCCTGTTAACTTTGTTTTAGGGCTACAACCCAAGGAAGCAACTACTCCCTAAACTGAGAATGAACTCAAAAAAGAGTATAGCATGACAATCCTTCTACTATCTAAAAACTAACATTGAAGCTCACACCTTTGATGATTGCAATTCAGCCTCTTCACTCTACTTCTGATGATTGGATCAATTAGGCACATTCTTCACTTCCCTCTTGTCACAAAAATGTCTTCAAGATAAATTAGGGCAACCATTATTAGTTATTCTCTTTCTCCTTCAGTCACACATCAAATTTTATATGATATTCATGTTCTCTTCACGTGCTCATATTCCCAATCATTTTTGTAATCATACTCCACCTATATCAACTAGGTTCACAATATATACATGATATTACATTGATTACATTACAAGTCAACCAATACAATAGGAATATTACAATTTACAAGTCAGCTAGAAATCACACATCATTAACATGTAGAGGACAAGCCTTAACATGAACTACACTCTATTCTAGGAGATGAGACATGCGTTACGAACCCAAAAACATGCTTAACCTAGTCCTAAACATTCTTCATATCATCATCCTTCAAATAATAACAGCTGCACATCACACCCATTTGAAATAGGTTTCCCTTAAGTAAGAACACATGCATCTTGTAGCACATCGGTCATTCAGCATGGTGGTACACAAAGAAGATTAAACATTGCTTGCAACACACCAAATCACTAGATACTTTATAGAAGTATGCATTGCACCTCTTTGAACATGTTCACAAAATTGCATTGACAAATCTTCACATCTGGAGGAATGCAAAGCATTCCAACAAGTCTACATCACCATTTTACTCTACCAAAACAAAGAGTAGAACTTTGTCACTCAACTTTTATTCCTAAAGGTATACAAACTTTATCTCTTGGTTATAACACATTCAAAACATATTAAACTTAGATTCTAAACCACATGACCATATCTTCAATGCAGAGGAATGTAGAGCATTTTCCAAAGTAGTCTCCCAAGCAGCTTCCTACAGTAGAAATCTTCATTAGCTTCTAGAGATCAAAACCTTCATGTGATAGTTCATACATCCTTAGAAGTACTTCTAATTCCCATCTTAATATATCATCATACTTAATTTTACATTGATTGGGGCATGACATCCAACCATGAACTTCAGTAACCACATCACATTCAACATTAGCAACATATTAGACATCCCAAACTGAGTGTTGACATCAATTCCAATCACATCACACCCTTAGGTAAATATGTGCAACACACATTCCCAATGTAATCTTAGGTATATAATAGTAGTATTAAGAAGTAAGAGAGAGATAAGAGGGTAGAGAAGAGGGTAGAGGTTCCATACATACTATTGTAATACATAATGAGTATATAAATATAAAGGAAGATATAAGGTTTGGGTGACTCAATTGAATGTTTAAAATATGTATAAAAATATATATATTACATTAAGATGCTTTATTATGATATTTCTCACTATCATAACTGGGGTATGAACACTACAAGTAGGACACTAGGGCTCAGAACTTTTGTCTGTGACACCTCATCTTGCCAAAATTTTGGTTCCATTGTTGGGACCTTGGCATAATAGTGAAGAATAGATCAGATCACTAAAAAGAAAGAAGTGTGGAATAAAAGGAATCACTAAGGGAAACATTATAAATAAGGTAGAAATTTTTTTCATGATTTGTGAAAGATTTTATTAGGTCCCGGCCTTGTGAGAGGGGTCATGCACCTAGAGGATGACAAATGGAAAGGGGGGATCTGAAAAGATCCCTAAAAAGATGTGATCAATCAAAGTAGGTTGACCATGGGATACATAAAAGGACTAATGAAATAACACATCCTAAACACCCATGGAAAAGGGAGATAATAAAAGATTAAGGGATTTTAAGGAAAATATCCAACTAGCAATGGAATTGAACTTGGAGAAAAAAAAACAAAAAAAAAACACAAGAATGCTAAGAGAGATATCTTAGAAGGATGGAAAAAGTAGATCAAAGGTAGATAAAGCATGCCAAAAGAGTTGTGGCTAGAAAAGATAAGGAGGAAGAAATAGAGTATGCCAGAGGGGCAGCGATAGAAAAATAAAAGGAAACTCCACAAAATTTTGAATATACAATTGAGCATGCCATAGGGGTTGCCACTGATAATGAAATATTAGAAGTATTCAACACTCCAAATAAAATGAACTCCCACCTTGATAAAACAACAAAGATCCTCAATACCTTAGAAGAAAGCATTACAACATATGGGCTATCTCAAAAAAAAAAGGAAGAAGGATGTAGTAGAATGGAGGCTCCACCACTTTTGACATTAAATAGAACACCACATGTTGAACCTAATTTATCTAATATCCAAATTAAAATTGATGAAAATGTTGAACAATTCCTAAATCCCATGAAAAAATTACAACCTCTAAAATTTGATGTAGAATATTTGGAGTAGTTGGTTAACAAAAGTATAAGGAAAAAAAGAGATGAAGGTTTACACCAAGTGGTACAAGACAATAATAATAGGTCATGTTCAACTTGAATAATAATGAAATTGAAATAAAGGATGGAAAGTGGAACACACCATTAACTAATAGGATGTCTCTAACTAATAAGAAGACATCTCCTAACACAAAGTGCCACTTTGAAGAGATATAACCATGAGGCTAGGAGTCACCCCCTGTGCCCTATCAGTCAAGGAAGATATTAACATGAGATTCAAGTTAAAATTTAAGTGAAGTAGGAAAATCTAAAGAATAAGAATTTGTGGAAATTTGCAACACCATATTGGGAAACAAATATTTTGATATACAACTATCTAGAGACAAGGGAAGAAGAAACAAACTAGAACAAAAAATAAACCTAAAGAAGAAAAGTTAGACATCAAAGAAACAACACTGCAAAGAAGACAAAAGGACTAAATTAGCATGGATTCACCATTGAAACTCCCAATTTTTGGCAAAGATACTATAGAAGCCACATAACACATATTTGTTTTCAAATCATTATGGTAAAAGAAAGAAACCAAAAGAGATCAGGCCAAATTATTTGACAAGTTGTGGGAACCTTGTGGAATGAAGCACTAAGTTGGTATAAAAAGATGTGCCTAAAACATAACAAGGAATGGGATGAAATCAAGAAGGAATTTTTAACCAATTTTCAATCACCAGACATCCCCATAGAAAGTGTAAGAAAAATTAGGGAAATGGTGCAGGACAAAAGGGAATCCATTAAATAATATGATAAAAGATTCAAAGAGGTATCCAAGATGTTGGAAGAACCTTTGACAAAGAAACAATGCATTGAATGGTTTATTTCTAAATTGACATTTGAAATAAGAACATCTTTGAATGGAAGAGTATTCAACACACATTTAGAAGCAATGACATTAGCATGCTACATAGAAGCTTAGACATGGAGAAGACAATAAAAATACAAAGAAAACAAATAAATAGAGAAACTAAAGCTAGAATTAGAACAATTAAAAATTAAACAAGAAATTTTAGCCAAGGAGACTATTTTGCAAAAGCAAAGAACAAATATCTAGTGTATGTATTGTTCTAGAGAAGGTCATGTAAGAAATGAATGTTTGGTGCTCAAGGGAGATAAGAGAGCTACTGCATTAAGAGTAGACCTAAAAAAAGTCCAAAGGAAGACTCAAACTATCTATTGTGGAATATGTAGAGAGTGGAATACCCACAAAATTGATGATTGCCTATCCCTACTATTTAGGATCCAAGGTGAAGAAGAAGACCATGAGCCATGGTGTAATCACCACTGCATTAATAAGGGAACCATAGATTAGGAGATGACCTATGTAAAGGGATTAACAGAGAGACATCTTTATGCCTAGGATCATGGATACAAAGCACCCAAGCAGACAAACCAAAGGAATATCGATACACTCCAAAATACACCTCCACAGAATCAGATAGCATATCCAAATAGCTAATCAACTAAAGATAGAGGATACTACAATAATTATAGAGGTGGAAGAGACAAAGGTAGAGGTTGAAGAAGAAGTGATGACGTCACTTACCATAAATTTGGTAATTAGGGACACTATGCCAATGAGTGTTGGTCAGACAAAAATAAACAATGTGGATTTTACAGAAACACAAAACATAATTTGCTTACATATGAGAGTGAAAATCAATACTTTAAGAATTCTCAACAACACTCAAAGAGTGATGAGATATCTAGAGGGGCAAAGATAATGCTAAAATTCCTTAAATCCTTACCACAATGAGCACGCAGATGTCACAAAGAAGGAAAAGACAAATTTGAAATTGAAGATGAAGAAGAAGCATTAGAAAGAGAATATTAGGATAAAAATAAGAGGTTAAAATAAAAAGCCTTTGGGGAATACAAAAAGAAAAATAAGGTTGTAGTAATTACAAGAAAAGGAACAGACACTACAAAAACAAGATAGCCAATAAACAAATCAGATAGTGACAATGATGAGAAAGAAGGAGAAGGGGAAGACTTCTTCCCAAAAAAAATACAAACATGAAAAAATCATGGAGGAAGCTATAAAGAATATTAGTAAGGAACAACAAAATGAAGTATACTATAAACCTTGCTTCTTATAAAAAGAAGCTTCAACATTAAAACAATTAGCATCAATTGTAGAACAAAGTAATCTCATCGAGAAACTAATTTTTTTTTTCATGTACTGGAATAAACAAGAAATCCCAAAACATCAAATTTGTAAGATGAAAAAAATCGAAATCTTGGAAAACTAAGCCTTTGATGACTGTTGCACATATAAACCATAGGAAAATCAAACAAGTAATGGTTGATTGGGAAGAGGATGTCAATATTCTTCCCAAAAGGGTATGGGAACAATTAGGATACCCAAAGTTCTATGAATCTCCTTATTACATCAGTTTAGTAGATGGGTCATCAATAGGGACCATGAGAACTTGAAAAAATGTACAAGTCAACATACTAGGAGTAAAACATGTAATAGACTTCAAAATTATGTAAATGAAAGATCCATTTAATACATTCAATGCATTATTATAACTGCAATTGTTTGTGAATTCCAATGGCATCATATATTCTAGAAAAGATGAATTATCTTTTGTGAATGAAGATAAGGTAGTACACATACCCTTAGGTGTACACATGAACAATGCATATATAGAGGAAGTAGCACATGAATGATATCATGATGAGGAACCCAAAACAATCTATTCAATAACAAAACTATTAAAACCTAAACCAATGGTAGAACCAACCTCTGAAGGGGAAATATACATTGAAAGAAATAATGAAAGTACACATAGCAAAGATGTCCTAAATGTCTGGCTAAGGGATGAACAAGAATTACAATCCTAAAAAATAAGAAAGGCCAATTTTTTTGTATCACACATAACCCCAAAAATGACACCACATCTCACTATAGATAATACTACTACACCACAAATAATACCCCTCCCATCTACACAAGATATCCCATCTACCATCTATTGGATTTAAGGCATACAACTAAGAGGGGGGGGGTGAATCAGTTGTATAAAACTTCTTGTTCTTTCAAACACTTGATTCTTCATTGTTAGTTAACAGCATATCAATTAATCATCCATGAAAGCATAATACATAAACACAAGAGCAGATAAACATCAACACATTGAACACCAAGATTTTGACGTGGAAAACCTGGTTAAGGGAAAAACCACGGGGTGATTAACCCAAGGATTATTCTCTGTTAGAAGAATAAGAAAAAGAATGGCACTTGCCAATTAGGGCTCACTGCCTGAGCACACTGCTCACAAAGAGGCCCACTGCCTACAAGGAGACACACTGTCTACAAAGTGATAAGAATCACAATCTTGAACTAGAGAATGACATCTCTACCATGTCCGGATCAGTTCCATTTAAGCCCAAAAACCTCTGCTCTGCCTTTCGCACTTCTCTTCGCTATGCCACACTCATCCACACAATCCACACTTCGAAATGAACTCACAAACCATTATTTATACAAGACATCGACTTAGGAACAAACATCTAAGTCGGCAAACAACCATAAGAGTATCCACAAGATGAATAACACATCCGGTCGGCCACCACAAGAACATTCGCAGGATGAACAACTCATCCCGTCGGCTAAACAGAGCAAGAACTTCATCCGGAAGAATATCTTCAATTCTGGGCTCTACTATCAATGCGGACCAACAACACAACCTCAACATGATCCAAGAACCTTCACAAGCCTGCCTGAATGACCAGGTACGTCCGCATTTCCTTTACTTACTGAAATCTCTTATCCTCCTTATCCGGAACTTCAAGAACACTGTCTGTCGCCACTGTCATAATGCAGGAGGTACTTCCGGACCTCCAAATTATACACAACTCAAGATGGCACATCACAAGGACATCCCAAAGACTCCTTCCAATCCGCAGATTAGGATTATACAGTTTCGGACCTCACCGGACCTTTTTGTGATCCTCTGTCACCTCTGAATACTTGCCGGAACCGGTTCTACACCGACAACCACAACTCCTTCAGATCTTCATGCGGACCTCTGAAATCTTAACTGAAGCATCTCAAGACTCATATCTACAAACCCTTTAATCCGCATCCTCTGGTTCGCATCCTATATAGTACATTTGCCTTCTTCTCATCACTGTTCTTTACTGTTCCTGACTGAGGCTAATTTTCTCAATATCCTCAGCACACTGCTCATTGAATCCTTCTTGTCAAAGCAATATGAGTATGTTGACATCAATGACAACACTGGTTTACCTCATACTTGCAACAATCTCCCCCTTTGTCATTGATGGCAACATATGATGTGAAAAACCATCAAGACAAGAAACTTCTCCTTTCTGTCACTTCTCCCCCTATCAGCAACATGTCTTCTCCTCATTTACTGCTCCCCTTTTGATCATCAGCTACTTGTTTTTCACATGTCTTCTCTCCCCCTTTGACATCAATGGCAAAGGGCTTCATACTTGCAATTTTAACACATCAGAATCATACCAGCTGCTCCCCCTTAGTAGCAGCTCCCCATCATCAATCCGGATCACAAGATATGACTGTGATATCCACCGGACTGATGCACATCAGTGCATCCTAGTTCATCACCGGAGGGGCCATGACCCCTAACTTCTCCCAGAGATATTCAAAAGAGTCCTTGGGAAGAGGTTTAGTAAAGATATCTGCAATCTGATCCTTTGAGGGAACATACTCCAATCTGACTTCTTCCTTGTTCACTTGTTCTCTCAAAAAGTGAAACTTGATAGATATGTGCTTAGTCTTAGAATGCAATACCGGATTCTTAGAAATATTAATTGCACTTGAATTATCACAGAAAATTGTGATAGGCTCCTCATATTCAACTTTAATGTGTCTTAGCATCTGCTTCATCCATAAGATTTGAGTGCAACTACCTGCTGTTGCAATGTATTCTGCTTCAGTTGTAGACAGAGATATTGCATCTTGTTTCTTGCTTAGCCAAGAAACCAATATCTTCCCCAAAAAGAATGCTCCACCACTAGTGCTCTTCCGGTCATCCACATCTCTTGCCCAATCTACATCTGTGTAAGCATGAAGAGAGAAATCCAGATCTCTAGGGTACCATAGACCATACTCAACTGTTCCTTTCAGGTACCTAAAAATTCTTTTGATTGCCATAACATGAGATTCTCTAGGATCAGCCTGGAATCTTGCCACAAGACCAACAGCCTGCATTATATCTGGTCTAGTCTGAGTGAGATACAACAATCCACCAATCATTGATCTATACTTTGTCTGATCTGCCTTTGGGGAGTCATCATCTTTGCTCAACTTACATCCGGTTGCCATGGGAGTGTTCATTGGCTTTGCATCTTCCATACCAAATTTCCTCAACAATTCTTTCACATATTTGGTCTGAGAGATGAAGATTCCTTTCTTTGTTTGAGTAATTTGCAGACCCAAGAAGAAATTCATTTCACCAAGCATGGACATTTCAAACTCACTTTTCATCTGATTTGCAAAAGTTTTGCACATACTATCTCTTCCTCCAAAAATGATATCATCCACAAACACTTCAACAATCAAAATGTTTTCATGAACAATTTTGAAATATAAGTTACTGTCAGCAGTACCTTTGTTGAATCCAATCTGCACAAGATGCTTATCCAACCTTTCATACCATGCTCTTGGGGCTTGCTTTAGTCCATACAATGCTTTCTTCAACTTACAGACCATATCATCATTATCAGACAATTGAAATCCATCCAGTTGTTCAATGTAAACTTCTTCTTCCAGATCACCATTTAGGAAAGCAGACTTGACATCCATCTGATATACCTTGAAGTCTTTGAAGGCAGCAAATGCAAGAAATAATCTGACTGCTTCAATTCTTGCCACCGGAGCAAAGGTCTCTTCAAAATCAATTCCTTCTATTTGAGAGTAGCCTTTGCAGACCAATCTAGCTTTGTTTCTGATAACTTCACCAACTTCATTCAGTTTGTTCCGGAAGACCCATTTGGTTCCAATCACATTCCTGTCTCTAGGTCTGGGAACAAGATCCCAAGTATGATTTTTCTCAATTTGCATTAATTCATCTTTCATTGCTTTAGTCCAGTTTTCATCATTGCAGGCTTCATTTACTGTTTTAGGTTCAATCTTTGAAATCAGACAACATTCATCCTGATTTTGAGCAACATTCCTTCTAGTTTACACACCTTTGCTTCTGTCACCTATGATCTGATCTTGAGAGTGGTTTAGTGTTACATACCTAGGAATTTTGGGAGTATCCTGCACTGCTGCTTCTTGATCAGGCTCATTCAAACCTATCTCTTCTTCCTGATTTACCGGATCAGGCTGACTCTGTCTTACCGGAGAGGATTGAGTTCCTTGAATCTGAACATCGTCTTGGTCATCTTCATCAAATTCATAAAATCTTGAGGGCTTCTCAATTCCTTCATCAACTTTCACATTAGTGCTTTCTATCATCTTCCTCAGTCTCTTATTGTAACACCGGTATGCTTTGCTTTGAGTGGAGTAACCCAAGAAAATTCCTTCATCACTTCTAGCATCAAACTTTCCTAGATCTTCATCTCTTTTGATATAACACTTGCTACCAAATCTCTGAAATATTTCACAGTAGGAGTGATGCCAAACCAGAGTTCGTAGGGGGTCTTACCGGTATTGTTTCTGATTTGAACTCGATTTAGAGTGTAGACTGCAGTGCTGATAGCTTCTTTCCAGAACATCTGAGGAACATTTGCTTCCAACATCATTGTCCTGGCAGCTTCCTGGATGGTCCGGTTCTTTCTTTCAACTACTCCATTCTGCTGTGGAGTCCTAGGAGCAGACAATTGTCTCCTTATACCCTGCTTCTCACAAAAGTCAATGAACTCACCAGATGTAAATTCACCACCTATATCAGACCTTAGACATTTAAGTTTCAATCCGGTTTGATTCTCTACCATAGCTTTGAAGATTTTGAACTTTTCAAGGGCTTCTTATTTCTCTTTTAGGAAAGTAACCCACATCATCTGGGAATGGTCATCAATTAACAACATGAAATATCTATCACCTTGCAGACTCTTGATTCTTGTCAGACCACAGAGATTAGTATGTACTAATTCCAACAATCCGGTAGAGGACTGATCTTTGCTTTTGAAAGAGACTCTGCTCTGTTTACCTAGCTGACATTCTTTGCACAAACTATTTGTAGGTTTCACCAATTTTGGAAGGTCTCTTACAGCCTGAATATTGCTTATCTTGATGATGTTATCAAAATTCACATGACACATTCTTCTATGCCATAACCAACTCTGATCAACTTGAGCAAACAGACAACTTTTGTTTGAACCAACCAGATGAAAGATATTACCTTTTGTTTGAGCACCGGATGCAATTTCAGTTCCGGAGCTTGTAAAGATTCTGCATTTTCTATTCTTGAACCGGAGATCATAGCCTTTGTCCACTAACTGACCAACACTGAGAAGATTGTGCTTCAATCCTTCAACATATAGTACATTACCTGTTTTGCTCTTTCCATCAAAGGAAATAGTTCCCCTACCTCTGATTCTGCCAGCAGAATTGTCACCAAACTTTACCATTCCTCCTTCATACCTTTCCAAATCTAAGAACTTATTCTTGTCACCAGTCATATGGTGAGAACACCCACTATCAATAACCCAATCATCCTTTTCTTCCACTTGAGCAGCCAAAGCTCTTTCCACAACCTTGTGATTGACAGATTCAGAGGATATTGAATCTTCTTCCTTGATGGCAATAAACACCCATTCATTTCTGGATTTGCTTCCTAGTTCGGATTCATCATCTGTTACTCCTTCATTGTCATCTTCTTCATGAACATAATAGCAGTTCTTTTGAAACCTTTGTCTGTTAGTATTAGACCTTGCAGATCTTTCCGGACATCTTGAAGCAAAATGACCAATCTTATTGCAGTTGAAACACTTAAAGGGTAGTTTTCCTTCATACTTACCGGATCCTCTTGGCAGTCTCTTTGCAATGAGGGCTTCAAGTTGAGCTGTTTCTGCTTCTTCTTCTTCCATGTCTCTTCTTGCTTGATCATACCATGACATCTTCCTTGATGAGTTTTCTCCCGGATCAAATCTCTGTTTGCCTTTCGCATAGGTACTGGCTTTGAAAGCAGATTCAGTCTTGGGAGGATCATCTCCAAACTCGGTCATTTCAAATGCAGCTAGTTTGCCAGCCAGTTGTTCTCTTGTGACAGTTGTGTGGGCTCTGAATTCATCAATTGCAGCAACCTTGATTTTGTAGGCAGCAGGAAGGGATCTAAGGATTTTACAAACGATCTCATTTTCATCTAGAGTTCCACCAGCATTTCTAATTCCACACACTAGTTCATTCACTCTTGGCATAAAAGTAGTGATGTTTTCATCATCCCTCATCTTCAATCTTTCGAATTTCCCTTTCAGACTTTGCAACCTTGCACTTTTGACAAACTCATCTCCTTCATACAGAAGTTCCAGTTTAGTCAGGATCTCATATGCAGTTGGTAGGTCAATAACATTTGAGAGATCTGAGTCATTCAATGCACTTAGAAGAGCTTCCTTGGTCCGCAGATTGTTTTCAGTTTCTGTGATTTCATTCAGAGTTGTCGGACCACCTTGTGGAGGTACATATGGTTTTGAAACCATGGCCAAGTATGCTTTTCCCATACATTCCAGGTGACATTTCATGCGACCCTTCCAGAGAGTAAAATTGGTTCCATCGAACTTCGGACTATCCTTTTTGTATGACGACATCCTAGATCTCCTCAAGCGGTTAAGCTTCTTTCAGAGGAACTTGGCTCTGATACCAATTGTTGGATTTAAGGCATACAACTGAGAGGGGGGGTGAATTAGTTGTATAAAACTTCTTGTTCTTTCAAACACTTGATTCTTCGTTGTTAGTTAACAGCATATCAATTAATCATCCATGAAAGCATAATACATAAACACAAGAGCAGATAAACATCAACACATTGAACACCAAGATTTTGACGTGGAAAACCCGGTTAAGGGAAAAACCATGGGGTGATTAACCCAAGGATTATTCTCTATTAGAAGAATAAGAAAAAGAATGGCACTTGCCAATTAGGGCTCACTGCCCGAGCACACTGCTCACAAAGAGGCCCACTGCCTACAAGGAGACACACTATCTACAAAGTGATAAAAATCACAATCTTGAACTGGAGAATGACATCTCTACCATGTCCGGATTAGTTCCATTTAAGCCCAAAAACCTCTGCTCTGCCTTTCGCACTTCTCTTCGCTATGCCACACTCATCCACACAATCCACACTTTGAAATGAACTCACAAACCGTTATTTATACAAGACATCGACTTAGGAACAAACATCTAAGTCGGCAAACAACCATAAGAGTATCCGTAAGATGAATAACACATCCGGTCGGCCACCACAAGAACATTCGCAGGATGAACAACTCATCCCGTTGGCTAAACAGAGCAAGAACTTCATCCGGAAGAATATCTTCAATTCCGGGCTCTACTATCAATGCGGACCAACAACACAACCTCAACATGATCCAAGAACCTTCACAAGCCTACCTGAATGACCAGGTATGTCCGCATTTCCTTTACTTACTGAAATCTCTTATCCTCCTTATCTGGAACTTCAAGAACACTGTCTGTCGCCACTGTCATAATGCAGGAGGTACTTCCGGACCTCCAAATTATACACAACTCGAGATGGCACATCACAAGGACATCCCAAAGACTCCTTCCAATCCGCAGAATAGGATTATACAGTTTCGGACCTCACCGGACCTTTTTGTGATCCTCTGTCACCTCTGAATACTTGCCGGAACCGGTTCTACACCGACAGCCACAACTCCTTCAGATCTTCATGCGGACCTCTGAAATCTTAACTAAAGCATCTCAAGACTCATATCTACAAACCCTTTAATCCGTATCCTCCGGTTCGCATCCTATACAGTACATTTGCCTTCTTCTCATCACTGTTCTTTACTGTTCCTGACTGAGGCTAATTTTCTCAATATCCTCAGCACACTGCTCATTGAATCCTTCTTGTCAAAGCAATATGAGTATGTTGACATCAATGACAACACTGGTTTACCTCATACTTGCAACACCATCCAGAAATCTTGACAAATAAACCACATTGCACGAGGGATATAACACATTAAGCTACCTAGATATTCAGGGGTAGGTGACCTAAACACATGCTTGAAGGAAATGGAAATGACATTTGATAGGGAAGAATTGAGACTTGATGCCCTTCAACATACACTAATATGTGGCATTGCAAGATGGTGGCACACTCATAAGGACAACATCCCTAAATGGCATATGCTTAAAATTCTAATAAAAACAAGGTATCTAGCTAAAGAAGGATAATCCAAACAAATACCCAAGTATGATGGCACAATATCACTAGAAGAACATTTGAACATATGTATCGCTAAATGGAATGAAAGAAGAGAGTATGATTCAAGAATATAAATTCAAATTTTTTATTGAACTCTCACACCCATAGTCCAAACTTGGTACATCAACCAAGAGAAGAGGGAAGAAACAAAAGCTTGGGAAGAACTTTAGAAGGATTTCTAAAACTCATTATCCTTCTATATCCCTAATAAGAACATTAAGACTACACTCCAATGAATGAAGGAGATAATATTTCTCCCTACATAAGGACATTAAGAAATACGCATAAACCAACATATAGCTGCACCACAAAAAAAGAGGGTATCTAGAATCTGATAGAGTGGATGGAGGAAAATGAACAATACTCTGAGAAAAGATGTTATATTACACAACATAATGAAGATGAGGAAAAATTGGAACTAGACATAAAAATTCAACAAGGAGAAAGGGATATAACATCTAGGATTGAACCTAAGGAGAAGTATTACAACCAACTACTAAAAATAAGAGAAGCAAGCATAGCAAAAGAGGGGAATCCTAAGTTGGCTAAAATAAGACCATTACTGGGAGGAAAAACAAGTAATGAAAATTCTAGAGATTTTAACAAAATATGAGGATTTATTCCCTAGGACATTTATAGACCTCAAAGGAATAAAAGAAAAAGCAGGGATTATGTAAGTTCTGCTAAAAGGAGCAAAACTAGTAAATAAGAGTCCATATAGTATTAACTCCAATATGAAAAAGAAAGTAAAGATAGAACTTGAAAAAATGTCGACAACATGAATCATAAAGCTAGTAGAGGACACAAAATGGATAAGTCCCATGGTGGTTAAGAATAAAAAAATCAAAGATTTGAAAATATGTGTGGAATTTAGGGAACTATACAAAGGATTCATTCATGATCCATTCCAAACACCATTTATAGAGGAAGTATTGGAATCAGTTGCCAGTAAGGTTTCACAACCCTTAATTTCAAAATATTTAATTATGAAATTAAATATTATTATTAAATATTTTTCAAGGATTAATTATCTAACTTTATTATTGTAAGATGGTTAAAGATGACCTAATCAATTATGAACTAACTAGATCAATCTTTCCCAATCAAACATTAGAACACAAGCCACCATTAGCTCTAGGCTTGGTTGTTGTCCCTAGAGGAGAACCAAGATGTGATTGGTAGGGCTTTGTTCCTTTGTTGCAAATGTGAGAGATTGATGACAAGTGTATTGATTAAACTAAGTAATGTGTAGATCTAACTGACTAACTGAGTAAATATGTAGGTTACTATTATAGTTTACAAAAAACAAGGGTAGAATAGAACAAAGCAGATCAGAGTGAACCTATCACTAGAAGCAGAGGTAGAATTAGTAGGACACTAGCACTAGGTTCTAATGTCTTTAGGGTTTTGAAAGATCTTTAGTCTGATAATCCCTATCTCAAATCCCTCCATCTTTCTATCACTCTTCAATGTCAAAAATGTCCGTTGTGATCTACAAATACAAAAGAGGGAAAATAGTTGTGTTGTAAAGGGGCCTGCCTCAGTCAAACCCTATGTTGGTGTTCCCACCTCCACAACAACAATGATGATTGATGACAAAGAGTATGTGTTCATGATGAACAAAGGAAAAATAGTATGATAAAGCTTGTTGTAAACAAGTATAATGGACTAATCTTACTGTAAGCTTGAAACCCTAGTTGGATTGGTGTTGCAACACAAATTACACACAAGGAGTTGATGAAGGAAGAAGAATCTTCTTCGAATACCTACACAGGTTAATGCAAATAACAAATAATCTTCACAAGTAGAGAGCTTCAATAAATTAGGATTGCATTAGAGATCTTGTAGAGAGATTGCTTATATCATGTTATGTCATATCATTTCATCACCTAAAATGAGAGAGAGAGGTGTATATATGAATCCCAAATACTGTTTGGGGTAAGGTTGAAAATGTGTCGCTCAAGACAACAAGTTTGACACTTTGAGATTCCAAATCTTTCGGAGACAACTAGTGGGACACTAGCAATGGGCGCTAGTGTCCTATTGATATTTCTCCTTGGAGGGCCTGTCATTAGTACCATAGTGAAAAATTGGCAAAAAGGTACTATGTGCAAGAGTAAACATCCACCATCTACTAAGTCTCCATCCATAGCATTCCATCCCACTCCATAATAAAAACCCCATGCATCCATAATAAAGTTATTGACCTTTGTATTTCCACATACCCATCTATCATGGTTTGGAAATTGTCAGTGTCAGTTGTTATCCATTAGCATCATTCATAGTTAGTCCATCCATCTGTCATTTTCCATAATAAAACCTCTACCTAAATGGGGAAACTTTTCCTTAACCTAGGACTATGAATGGATCCTTGTTTTGTCCTGAGAGGAATTATCATGTTTTCACTCATTTTTCTGTAAACATTTTTCATCTATCACAATCCATAATAAATCCAAACTTTCACTTCATGCATCTACCACAATCCATCCTATTCACCTATCATCCCAACTTGACTAACTCAAGAAGACAAATGATGCATCCTTTTGAAAGCACAAGTGCTTATTACATTATAAGTAAAAGACTACTCCTAAAGAAATACACTTGTGGATGCATATCGCTTGCCACATCTGTTAAATCCATCCATCCTAATCCAAAGCCTTTAACCAATATATCATTCCTAAAATAAGGCCCAATCTACCATGAGTACCCTCTTTGGTAAGAGAATATGATGGCTATGTATTTGTTTTATCAGTTGGTCAATTTCTTTTTGGTTTATCTTTTGTTCTTTTCTAATACCTAATCAAGACTACCTTGATCTTTCTATATCTTGGTATGTTGCAATAAAGTATGGATTGGGGCATGGTTATTGCTTTCATATGCTATGTTTGTGGGATGTTCTTATTATCCTACCAATGATAATATTTATCTTGTCTGTGTTGTAATTAGCATCTTGCATATCAATATATTTTGCATCTAAGGTCCTAAAAAGGCCTTATGTGTATTAGGATCATTCTACACTAAGACTATTTTTCATTCACGTATCCAACAAGGTTCTATTATGTTTGGTATGAATGAGTTCAAACCATTTTTTTGTAGAGTCAAAGTCCTATGCATTGGATACATCATCACCTTGGTCTTATATAACCTGGTGCATAATATCCATATGTTATATCAAAATAATGATTTCTCTTTACATTTTTTAAAGCATAACCAAAGAAAAATATCTTCATCTATCCATCCATATATCCCAATAAAAAAACCATAGCTTTCATGAAGATTGATTAATCATCATTTTTGTATTCTAAAAACATCATTTCTTCTATCCATGCTAACATCATCTTCGTCCTCTTGTCTCTCATCCACATAGAAGTCTTGCAAAAACATGCATGTTAGACATCGTAACTATAAGCATGTCAACCCATAATCATAGCATGTGGCATATATTCATCCATAACATCCATCACATCATAAGCATGTCATCATATAAATCCATGATCATAGTATATGTCATACATCCATAAGTATCCATTATCCATAACATCTATAAGCATCACATAAAACAATAAAAACATCATGTGCATCATAAGTCCCATAAAAAATCTCATAGGTCATAAAAAATTGTTTCATCTCATCATATATATATCAAAAATGAATAATTGTCATACATCGGGCTACTAAGAGCCATCAAAATATATACAAATGAGCCTGCAAGCATCATAGTCTAAAAAATACATAGATATACAACATCATGACAACTATGTCTATGAGGAACTCCCCTTGGAGGGCTTGGCTCCTACATTAGAGGTTAATGGTCCTGTGGTTGGGGGAGGCTACTAGGGTGCTACTAGTCTAGGTCAAGGTGGTCACATAACTGAATCTCTAGATCTCGTGGAGGATGAGGCCCCTAATTTTCTCCCCTTGTGAAAGTTGGACTGCCTCTGCTCTACTGGTACTACACTATGACATAATCTTCTATAGTACTTAGCCTCTTGAATCACTCAGTTCAACTCATGTTGAACCTGAGTCAACTCTGTCATCAAAGTAATTGTCAGCTGATCTATGCCTATCATGGCCCTAGTAGTATCTCTCTCCAAGGTCATCCTCTGAAGGGCTGACTCGGCCCTCAATCTCATCACTACAACTCCATCATGCTCTGCTATGATGCAAGCCAGCTCCACTGAGTCAAGTACTTGCACATATACTTGCACCTATCCTTGGGAGGATGCTCTATCCTACCTTAACTCTACCTTAGCAATATCCCTCTCCTATCAGCATCTCATCAAATGAAGCTATACTTGAGTCCTCCTATGGGTCTCTACTTGTAAGAGTTGTTGAAGTCTCTCTACCTCTATCTTTACCACTGGGGCATCCTATTGCCCTACCTCCCCCATTTCTATGTCTGCATGACCAGGATGCCCTAGGATTTCCTACTGACCTACCTCTAGCTACTATGCCACCTCTACCACCACTATTTCCCTCTGTCTCCTAGCCCTATGGGGTCTAGCCTCTAAATCCATTCTTGCAAGCTCTCCACCTACCTATCCTACCCACCAACCACTCCTAGGATGGTCAGTCTGGTTAGCCTATGAGTGAGCCAATAAGCATCATACTTCAGTGTCATCCCAGGATTTGCTCCTCCACCAATAGAGTCCCATGTCATTGGGGAAAGTACATCGAACACTACAAGAGATATAGCCATAACCACCTCTAGACCCCAGTCATGAACATCCCGCTGCATCCATGCAAAAATAGCCTCTCCAAATGGAACAGGATGAGGGCATCCAAACTATTATAGTACCCTATTTGGAAAATATTGCTCAATGATATATACACTCCTCTTGAATAGATATTGATCCTTCATGCAGTAGGTCGGCTGCTTTGTGTCATCCTCCCATATCTCATAATCCCTCCATGGGTGCCATATAATAGTATTAAGCTCATCAAATGTCCATCTCCAATAGGTTATCTCCCTAAGCCATCTTTGCATCATTGTGCCATCATATAAGTGTACAAATGGCTATCCAAACCGTCTCTAGCATGGGGAGATAGGCCTCATAACTATAATGTGCTCCCAGTCCCACACATGCAAGAGCGTAACACCAGCTACTAAATTCACACCAAATCTATATATAACCTGGTGCATATCATGACATAGTTTCCCCAACACACAAGGCCCCCATGCATATGGGATCCCATGAGGGAACATGCCCTCTAGAACTGGACCTCAACCTACTGAGAATCCACTAATCAGCCTAGTCACCACCAACTATATCTTGTCAAATAAACACCACATATGTCTAGCACCTATCTCGTGGTCCTTGATGCCATCATCCCATGTCATCAATAGTTTAACCAATGTAGCCTCTCCAACATCAATATCATATTCCACTTGGGCTCCATAGATAGGGATCTAAATGATCCTCCATACGTCCTCTAGGGTAATGGTGATCTCACCCATCAATAAATGGAATGAGCTATGCTCATTGTGCCACCTCTCAACTAGTGTTGTCATCATCACCTGATGAGCTCGCACCAATGTCATATGGGTGACGTACCATAGGCCCATCACCTCCAAGAAAAGATCCTTGTCCTCATCTAGATCTACCACTAGTGCCAGCATCACAGGGTGTCACTCTTGAGACGTTAGAAGGGGAAAAAAATTTGTATCCATAGTTTTCAACTTGTCAACACTTGAAAAAACCTAACTTTCTGCACTAAAATCCAAAAGTGGCCCTAAAGACCATAAGCACCATTCTACTAGCCAAAAGTGTTATCTTTTTAGCCAAAAGCGCCAATCTATCTACCAAAAGTGTACTTCTATAGACCAAAAGTGAATCCTAAATTTTTTAAGTACCTAACCCCTAAAATCTAGCCAAAAGAGACCCTTTTTAGCTAAAAGCGCCATTTTGTCAACCATAAGTGGTCACTTTAGCCAAAAGCATCGATCTGCTAACCAAAAGCACTTTTTTTTTCCAACCAAAAGTGAATATATACCCAAAATGCAAAATTTAGCCGAAAGCAAACTTTTTTAGCCAAAAGCACCATTGTGTATCTCATAAGCAAACACTTTTCCAAAAGTGCCGCAACATTTTCCATAAGCATAGCTCTAGCTTATTGATTGCTTTTGGTCAAACCTAAGACCTACCCTCATTAATGACCCTATTTAATGCAATTAATGGTTTGATTAGGGGTACTTACCGCTCCTAGTGCTCTTGTTGGTTGGCCATATGTCTGACCCTCTCTGTGTGATAATCTACTTGTGGAATGTCTGCCATATCTGTAATCTAGTCCACTCTGAGCTCTAACAATCTCTAAGCACTAGAAGACAAGAAACTATAATATATAAGGATGTAAATGGTTTGAAAGTGACCCTTGGTCCCTACTTATAGCCTCCCAACCCTTATTTCTTCCCTCCCATGATCCAATTTTCTTATGTTAGCCTTCTTTCTCCATCATGTCTGCCTCCACTTCTCACCTAGTCTTTCTGAGCCCCTTTCTACCATGTCATCAATCTTTTATTCTTGTCATGAGTCAACCCAGTCCTTCTTCATTTTACCTAGTTTTCCTCTCGAGGGGAATCTTATCACTTGTTACATTGGGGCACAATTGTCAATCACACATCATCAGTATTTCTTTGAAACAATGTTGTAAAACGCATTGTCTCAAGGAGGGGCAAAATGTAGACACCCAAAAATGACCATTGCAGTATTCACCCTGCATACATCAATTCTTCTAACTCACCTTTAGTCAACATTAATTAAATAACTTAATTATTTAATTAATTTCATCAATTTCTTCTAATTCTTTTTAATCCAACATTAATTAAATGATTCTTAATTAATTAATTAATTTCATTATTTCACCATCTTTATTCTTCTATTTTCCCATTAATTAAATAATCAATTATTTAATTAATTCAACATCTTAATTCCTCCTATCCACAATAATTAAATAATTTTAGTTATTTAATTAGCTAATTATTCCTCTAAAATTAAATAAATTATTCAAATTTATTTAATGTTGACTTTTCTAAATCTTCTAAATAAATAAAATCAATATTTTATTTCTTATTATTCTTCTATCATGCACAACAAATTAAATAAATTTATTTATTTAATTTCTAATTATCTTCTCAAATCTTCTAAAAATATATTTTTTTTCATGTACACAAATTAAATAATGTATTATTTAATTTTATTCATAGCATGTCAAAAAGTAAATCAAAAGTTGAGTTAATTGGCTTTAAAATCATTGTTTTTATCAATCAATTTATAAAATAGAAAAATCATTCTATTTTTATGAAAACTAATCCTATCTTTAGTCAACAAAGTAATTAACTCAATAAAATAGCTTTTTGCATGGACACTTGTCATGTACACATTCCTTCATGTCTTCTCAATTTATCTCATCCATGGATTTTATTGAATTTCCTCCACCATTGATCGATCTTCTCTAAAAGCTATAAATATGCCCATTCACCTCTTTACAAACCCTTCACGATTTTTGAGCATTGGCATCCATATATCCCAATGCTTTGAGCATTCGTTGAAGCACCTTGCATCCATTTGAGCTATCATCCATCCACTTGCAATCATGGTTATGCTATCAATACACCAAGGAATAAATATCGTAGTGTGATAACTTGAATTATTGTTTTCTTTGGATTTCATTATTAATTATTGTTTGCTTTGATTTCATTATTGACTATTGCAATTATTTCTTGGGTTATGTGGACATTGGAATAGGGTCTCTTTTGTTCTTGTTTGCATTCTA
Source organism: Cunninghamia lanceolata (assembly GCA_027924645.1). Lineage (NCBI taxonomy): Eukaryota > Viridiplantae > Streptophyta > Pinopsida > Cupressales > Cupressaceae > Cunninghamia > Cunninghamia lanceolata. The sequence continues at coordinate 1,856,345 of BSBN01000973.1, read as the reverse complement.
ATTTCTAGAATATACAATATGTATAGTATAATTGAGATATCTGTTATTAAGGGGTTTTCAATTAGATTTAGTGTGACAAGGGATTGGAGATTGAGATGTATACGTTCTTTTAAATTAAAGTTTATTGGAGGATGACATATTTGTCATAACTCATCTAGGTTTTATGTGTTGAGGCTTTAATGTATGGGATAGCAATCAAAAGTAATTTTAACTTGGATGCAAATGTGGGCACTACCCTTGATATATGGTAGAAATTGTAGATACCTAAAAATGACCTTGCATAATTCACTCTGCATACATCACATTCTTCTAAATCACTTGCATCCAACGTTAATTAAATAACTTGATTATTAAATTAATTTCATCAATTTCTTCCAATTCTCCTAAATCCAACAATAATTGAATAAATTCTATTTATTTAACTAATTCATTAAATTCACCACTTTATTCTTCTAATTCCCATAAATCCAACATTAATTGAATAATTTCTATTTATTTAATTAATTCATCAAATTCACCTATTTATTCTTCTATTTTCCCATTAATTAAATAAATCAATTATTTAATTAATCTAACATCTCAATTCCTCCTATCCACAACAATTAAATAATTTTAATTATTTAATTAACTAATTATTCTTCCAAAATTAAATAAATTGTTCAAATTTATTTAATGTTGACTTTTCAAAAATCTTCTAAATAAATAAAATCAATATTTTATTTATCTTCTTATTTCTTCCATCATGCACAATAAATTAAATAAATTTATTTATTTAATTTCTAATTATCTTCTCATATCTTCTAAAAATATCATTTTCTTCTATGCACACAAATTAAATAATTTATTATTTAATTTTATTCAAAGCATGTCAAAAAGCAAAACAAAAGTTGAGTTAATTATCTTTAAATCATTATTTTTATCAATCAACTCATAAAATAGAAAAAGCATTTTATTTTTATGAAATTCAATCTTATTTTTAGCCAAGAAAGTAATTAACTCAATGAAACATCTTTTTGCATGGACACTTGTCGTGTGTATGTTCCTTCATGATCTCTCAATTTGTCTCAAACATTGATATCATTGAATTATCTCCATCATTGATTGATCTTCTCTGAAAGCTATAAATATGTCCATTCATCTCTTCACAAACCCTTCACAATCATTAAGCTTTGGGAATTCATAGAGCGCTTTGAGCTATTACATCATTGAGAACATTGCATCCATTAAGCACATCATTCATCCATGCTTGTTGCAACCATGGTTATGCAAAGTAAAAGAGCAATCCACATATAAACCAAGTAATACATACAATCTTAGGTGGTAATGTTCTTTGTTTGATTCACATTGAATTGTGGTTATTGTCTTTGATATATTTCTTGAAGGGTGTAGGATTAGATTTTGATATTCATACTTGATCTAATTAACTCAATTTTCCCTGTACACATTCAACATGCCCGGTGGGACCCACGTCTTGATCTAACATTATTTTTCTTGAGAAAAAATCATTTTTAAAGCTACAGGTATGGATCCATGCCTTTGGTAGAAAATGCTTCACTTCTGGTCAACAAAACCATGCTTCTAGTCGACAGAAGCTCACTTTTGGCACACAGAACTGTGCCTTTGGCTAACAAAACCGTGCTTTTGGTTTCCTCTATTTTCTAACTTATTGTTGAATTTGTAGGGTTTTGTAGCATTTGGTTTATCTAATTTTTGCATGCAACTTGTTGTATTTGCAGGCATCCATCCTATTTGTTCACAAGTTGATTTATTTGTGGGCATGCATTTTGCTTTTTGACCTAATTGAGAGCTTACCTATTGTTTGTTGTCTAATTTTGGTGTAGGATAACAGATTCATCTCTCCATCCAACACCCTAACCCATTATAAATCCTCTTGGTTATCTTTAGATGAAGCGATTGACTTGGTTCTTCAATTTTGTAGGTTTCAGGCAGAATTGCGCTTTCGATTTACAGAAGTTCACCTTTGATCGACATAATTACACCTATGGTTAATAGAAACTTGCCTCTGGTCAATAGTCACTCACCTTTGGTATAATTTTCTACACTTTTGGTTAATAGAAATTTGCATTTGGTCACTATTGATGTGCTTTTGGTTTGATTATTGCTTTTTTCGTAACAAGTATTTTTTGGATACTAATCACAACTTTTGTAGCCTCTTATAGATTGACAGAGAAACAAAACAGAGATTGCTAACAAGTTTTATGCAGGACACTTGTCAAAGGATCTATTTTTATCACTAAGTCTTAGAAACACTTTAATTTCTTAAAGGGAATTTACGATTGTCTACTTTGTCTTGAATATCTACATACGTATGCTCTCTCCTCATATTGAAAGGTGATCTTGGAGATAAAAAAATACTAGATCATTCACTTATTTCTTTATTTTCTTTATTCCTAGGGACTCAAGAGTCATACATATGCTCTTCTCTCACCTTGCAAAATAATCTTGAGAGTCAAAAGTACTCGATATCCTTTCTAGGGGAGCTGCTAGGGGATTTCATCACCTCTAGGGATGACCTCAACTGCATGTTCTAGCAAGGAATTTAAACATTATGAGAATTGAAAGACTTATTTCAAAGGAAGGACCCCTTCTTGCTAAGCAAAGGCCTCGAGATTTGTGGTCTACCAAGACTCGATTTGGTTTGTGCAAGGTCAGATGTTGGGACACCCCCATTCACAAACTTGAGCCCCACCATACCTCATGTATATTTGGGGACTCCTTAGACACCTTGTGATCCTAGATAAGACCTTCAGTCATCATATCCTTCAGTGCATCACAATCACGTGGAGGAGAAGAGCTTGCACTTGTACCTTCATTATTAGAGATAGAATATGCTTTTGGGCAATACTTAAGTGTCTCCAAGAGTAAGGGGTATAAGATGGTCCATAACCTTGCATTCCCTACCTATCCTAGCAGTGATAAGATGGTATTAAGGGAGTGAAAATAGCCACTATCTAATAGTGGAGATTAAAGCCACACCTAAGTGAGTCCACGAGATATGACACTCCTACTTGAATAATTTTAGGTTGTTTCACAAGTGTTTGGCATGTATTCTTTTTATCTACTAGTATTCACCATTTGTTTATCCATGAAGGTTAATAGCCTCGTGTACCTAATTCCTAAGAGTAATTCAATAGCCATTGTGTCTACTTTTGTTTATTTTTTCTTGCCAAAGAACTATAAACTATCATTCCAAACAAACACAATCACAGAAACCCACTTTTGAGCTACAGAACTACACTTTTGCACACTCTTACTGCACCTCTAGCACACAAAAATTCACCTTTGGCTGACAAAAACATGCTTCTGGTTGACAGAATCTCACTTCTGGCACATAGAAACTCACCTTTAGCATACAGTATTGTGCCTCTGGTTCTATTACTTTTTCAACCATTTACACATAATTATGCCTTTGAATTATCCTGACACACCTCTGGCATACAGAAACTTGCCTTTGGTCAACAGTCCTGTGCTTCTAGTCCACAAAATTACACCTTTGAACTATCTTGCTACCACTTTTGAGCTATCTTGGTACCACCTTTGGTACACAGTCCTACACTTCTGGTTAAATACAATCATCAATCATCTTTTTATCCAGAATTAGAAAACATCCACTTTCAATAGAATTTACCCTCAAACTTGATATCGTACAGATCATCCATCCTTAGTATTTCAGTCATCAGATCAATTTCACCCATGTTCATAACAAAATTTGGACTTTTAGAGCCTTTTATCCTCTTAAGACTATAGCATCATCATCATCAAATAGCCCAGATATTATTCATCTATTTAGCTTCAATTTGGATTTCATCCCAAAATCTAGATCACATCTTCTAGTTTGTCTTTTATTTGAGAAGTTCCCTCTCTTAGATCCATAAAGATAAATTACCATCTTTTTAGTGACATATCTAGCTTAGGAGAGTGGCTTCTCTTGAGTTGGTCAAACTCACTATCCATATCTATCTTTCCTTGAAGTCATTAGTCTATCTCTTGGAAGATCATCCAAATCACATTAACAATTGATCTAGATTTTATCAATCATCCCCAAAACAACCAATCAACACAATCATCCTAATAGTCTCAACCTTTTCACAAGAGTCCAAACATCAATCCATCTAACCTCAATCTTTGTCATAGAAAATCTAAAATATCATATGACTGTGACTAGAAATCAACACCAATTAGCCATGGAGGCTAGCCAAAACAATCCCCAAAACAATCCTCCAAACAATCCCCAAAACGACCCTCAAGATGTCAATACTACATTGATTGATGCTACACAATTTACCATGGTTTTGAACCCTCATGACTTTGTTCCAAAAGGATACACTGTGGGTCCCTCTTCATCTCATCAATATAGACAAACCTCCCAAGAAGTGTGAAAAGATCAAATTGAAGAATTGCAAAATCTTGAGATTTTAGACACCATAGATAGGATCTTAGCTTCCAATCCTAATAGATTCTTTCTTTTGCTTGCTAAGCAAGGAGCTAAGTTGCCTAACAATTTTGACACATCCACACTCAAAGAGAAAGACCCCATTAATGATGTTATTGCTACTATGGGTAGATCACACCTAATTCCTATTCAAACCATGTCTACCATAGCATCCACAATTCCAAATTCACCTTCACATGGTGTTCCTCTAACACCCTTCACCTATAAGTATGACAACCCACTATATCAACCCCCCACAACACTTGAGCCTCTTCTTGTCCTAATAGAAATTTATCAAATGAATCAATAAAACCCCTTCTTCACCACATCCGTACCTCCATCATCTCAAAACATAGTGTCACAAGTTCAATCTTCCATTCCTAATGTTGCTTATGCCACTCCTCCACAAGTGTCACTAGTTCAATCTTCCATTATTAATATTACTTTTGCCACTCCTCCACAAGTGTCACAAGTCCATTCTTCCATTCCTAATGTTGCTTATGCCACTCCTCCACAAGTGTCACAAGTCCATTCTTCCATCCCTAATGTCTCTTATGCCACTCCTCCACAAGTGTCACAAGTCCAATCATCTATTCCTCAACATTCTTATATCATTCCACCCCAACACTCCCAAACTCAACACTCCTACATCAATCCACCACTACATTCTCAATCTCAACACTCCTACATAACTCCTCCAAAAAACTTACAATCCCAACACTTCTACATGAATCCACCCCAAAATAATCCTCACAATCATTATGATCCATACAATATTCACTCATATACATCCAACACCAATCCCTCATATGTAGCACAACAACCACCATCCATTCAACAAGGTCTTGCTTAACAACAACCCACATCAGAACTAGATCTTAAATTTTCCAATCTACAAAAGCAAATTTCTGATCTCACACTTGGACACACCAAGAAAACCTTCTCTTTGGAGGAGGTTTGTCCTTACCCCTTTGATGGATCACTACCTATGATCCCTTTTCCTCTAAACTTTGACATGCTACAATTTGACAAATATAAAGGAAAAGGAGACCCAAAAGAACATCTTAGGGAGTCTTACATTGCTTACTTAGAGGTTGTCCATAATGAAACTTATCTCTTATGTCTTTTCCTTCATAGTCTTGGAGGGCAAGCAATAGAATGGTTTTCTCATGTGCCCACGAGTATCAAGACATTTAATGAATTGGCCAAAAAGTTTGTCACACACTTTTCCTTCAATATTAAACGTGAGATTTTGATGGACTTGTGCAATAATAAATAATGTAATGGGGAAATTGTCATCTCCTTCTTACAAATATGGTGAAACATGGCTAGTAAATTCTGTTGGCCTATCCCAGAAAAACAACTAGTTAGCATATTCATCCAAAACCTCAATCCTGAAATTGGATTTCATTTACAAATCCAATGTGCTAACTCATTTGACAAAATCATATCCAAAGGGACCAATATTGAAAAAGTCCTCATAGCAAAAGGATTAGTCAAAATATTCAAAGAGACCAAAGACAACCCTCAAACCTCTAATGACAAACCTCAATTTTGGTCCAAGAATAAGCATGTCATCAATGATGGTGTTGTGGACACTAAACACGTTCAAACTCTCCAAACACTAGTCAATCTTCAATCACCTACAAAAACTACCCCATTTACTCCTAGGGAGCAACTCAAACAAGACTATACACTTGGACACAAATTCACTCCTTTGGGGGAACCTATCGAATCAATCTTAAAGAAAATTGTCCAAAGTAGACTCATCATGCTACCAGAAGCTCGTCAATATGATGAACCTACTTTCAAACCCTCTTGGTACAAAGATAATGAATATTATGAATACCATAGAGTCACAAGACACAAAACCCCTAGATGCATGAAACTAAAGAATCTCATCCAAAATCTCATAGATAGAGGAGAAGTCACTATTGATGATCCTCCAAAACAAACAACAAACAAATACCTTGACATGACATACAAGGATCTATTCAATCCACATGGTAAAGGAAATAATCCTGATAAAGGTAAAAATGTCAACAAAGCTTCCTTCCACTTCCTATGATTCCATTGTTGGTCATTTTGAAGAAAGTCATGTGTCCACTCTTTCCATCAAGGATAAAACCCTTGACTGTGATGTTACAACTCATCATGGTCGTGCCACCCTTTGTGGGCCAACACCTGATATATGTATAAATTTTGAGTATAATATACTAGACCATCTACTAAAGACCCCAACACAAATATCCATTTTAGATTTCCTAAAGTCTTCACCTGCCCACAAAGTAGTGCTTGAAAAAGATCTCCAAGAGTCGTCTATTCCAAACAACATAGATGTCACAGAATTCCAAGCTATAATAGGTCATATTCCTTCACCATATCACGTAGTCTTCACTCAAAAGGGCCTTCCATCTCAAAACCCTTTCCATAATGATGCCCTCCATATTGAAGTATTCATCCATCAATGCAAGGTCTGGTGCAGTCATGGTAGGAGGGTTCACCGAATGAACTATCCAAACCATGCAACAAGAGTAAACACAATGGAAACAACTCAAAGTAATAAACCAAATGTAGATTCAGTCATTTAGTATATCATAGAATTCAAATAGAGATCGACTGGCAACATGTGGGCTTACAATTAGGGCTCATAGGCCTGATTACATACATGCACAAGATAAAGCTTTGAGGCTCCTTCGCACAAAATCTAAACTATCAGATCTTTCTTATGTGTATATCTTGATAACTACTTTCCTAAGGATCTATTACATCTTTATATATCATTTCTGGACCAATAGATTCCTCTGCATCGGCCAAGGAAGGTCACAAACTGCAATGAAGAGCTATAACGTGTTCAAAGATAGGTCAAACCTAAATGCATAGTAAACTTCCTCAAATGAATGGAACAATGTGTGGACCCTTGGGGAAGGTTAGCCATGAACCAAAGGACATTGAATGATATGTCATTGAGATCTACAAGTCAAGAAATGATCTGCAAGCCTTCTCCTTTGGCTGATTAATAGGAACTGTTAGGATGCTCTCCTCTAAGAAAATAGTTCATCTTCTAATAGCGATATCTTTCTAGTAACTAATCCAAATGCTTTGAATTTTTGATATGATGTAGATGAATGAATGTAGATGCTAAGTCTAGATCCACAAGATGTGAAATGCCAAAACTAGACCACAAGCTGAAAACTACTACTGATTGAACTGCCTGAACTAAACTAGAAAATGAAAGAACTGAAATGCAAACATTTTTGGTTGATGCAAGATTACTCTTGAACTAGGGATGCTCCTGCATTAGACATCTAGGGTTATTGAAAAAGTGAGTCCCTCACTTTACTGTGGCTAGGGGAGAACCAAGACAGTCCACCTTAGCCTAAGAAATCCATGATGAATCTTCTTCTAGTCTGCCTTTCCACTTCACAAGATATTCTTTGTATCATCTTCCTCTAGTGTTGCGTCAAACTCTGTTGTCCAAAATGTCTTCAATCTATTCCGGTGCTTGTTGTGGTAACTTCTTCTTCAAGTCTTCTTCCATGCCATCACAGAACTCTGCTTCATGATACTGATATAGGTCTATAATGTTGAAAATAGGTGAAATACCCAATGTCTCTGGTAATTCCACTTCATATGCATTCCCTGAATCAAACTTCTTGATTATCCTACAAGGTCCAAGCTTCTTCATCTTCAACTTTTTGTATGTCCCAACTGGAAATCTTTCTTTTCTCAAGTACACCGTCAATTCATCTCCAACTTCAAATTCCTTATGTTTTCTCTTCTCATTAGCCTTCTCTTTGCACTTATTGTTCATATCCTCCAAATGCTTCTTCACCTAATTATGCACTGTCTTCATGTTATCTACAAATTCTTCTGCTTCTACATTCCTCTTTTCTTCTGTACTAATATCTCTCAATTCTTTAGCTCCTCTAGGATTCACTCTAGTCAGAATCTTAAAAGGTGTTCTTTCGGTACTCCTTTTCACTGAATTATTATATGCAAACTCTGCTTGTGAAAGAATCAAATCCCAACTTCTAGCTTTGTCTCCAACCAAACATCTCAGCAAGTTTCCCAAACTCCTATTCACTACCTCTGTCTGTCCATCTATCTATGGATGAAAAGTAGAACTAAATTTCAAATTAGTCTCCATCTTCTTCGAAAGTGTCTTCCAGAAGTATCCAACAAACTTTGTGTCTCTGTCTAAAACTATACTCTTAGGTAATCCATGCAATCTTACAATCTCCTTGAAAAATAGGTCAGCTACATGCACTGCATCAGTTGTCTTCTTACAAGGTATGAAATGAGACATCTTTAAAAATTTGTCCACCACTACGACTATTGAATCATGTCCTCTCTGTGTCTTAGGCAATCCCATTATAAAATCCATGCTTATGTCTTCCCATGGTCTCTTTGGTACTGTCAAAGGTTTATACAATCCAGTGTTCTGACTACTCCCTTTTGCAACTTGATAGACTCTACAACTCTGCACAAATCTCTGAACATCCTTATGTATCATAGGCCAAAAGTAATTTTTAGTTGTAACCAAAGCCATTGTCTTGTCAATGCCAAAGTGTCCTGCAAATCCACCACTGTGTCTCCTTGATCAAATTATCCCTCATTGAACTTCTAGGTATGCACAATGGGCTTCCTTTCAATGACATATCTTCTTGAATGAAATAGTCCAACCACTTACTTCTATCTATCACAACAGGTTCCTTACATGCTTTCCAAGGTTCTGCAAAATTAGTGTCTCCCTCATACATGTTCTTCAATTCATCAAAACCCAACACTTCAACTCCCATCTCTATCAACAAGTTTCTTCTTCTACTCAAGGTATCAACAACTTTGTTTGATTTACCACTCTTATGCTTCAACACAAAAGTATAACTCTGCATGAACTCTACCCATCTCATATGTCTCTGATTCAACTTACCTTGACTATTCAAATATTGCAAAGCTTGATGATCTGTATACAACACAAACTCCTTAGGAAACAAGTAATGTCTCCAGTTCTTCAAGGATTGAATTATGGCATAGAACTCTTGATCATAAACTGAATATATTCTCCTTGCATCATTCAACTTCTCACTGAAACATGCTATAGTCTACCTTCTTGACTTAACACTGCTCCAATTGCATTTCCACTTGCATCACAATCAACTTGAAATACCTTATTGAAATCTGGTAATGCCAAAATAGGTTGCTCTGTCACTTTCTACTTCAATAACTCAAAACTTTTATCTGCTCCAGATTTCCACTTGAAATCTTTTCTGTCACCTCTCATTGTCTCTGTCATAGGGTTACAAACTAAACTAAATTTTTTGATGAACTTCCGGTAAAAACTAGCCAATCCATGCAATGATCTAACTTCTCCAATGCTCTCCAGTGTAGGTCATTCAATAATTGCTCTCACTTTCTCAGGGGCCATCTTCAATCCTTTTGCAAAAATCACAAATCCCAAATATACCAACTCTTCTTTCATGAAACTACACTTCTTGATGTTTATCAGAAATTTCTCTTCTCTTAATCTCTGCAAAACTTGTCTAATATGCCACAAATGTTCCTCTTTTGTTTTACTAAAAATTAGAATATCATCCAAGTATACAATCACAAACTTACCCAAAAAATTCTTCAAGATGTCATTCATCAATCTCATGAAAGTACTCAGTGCATTTGTCAATCCAAAAGGCATCACTAACCACTCATACATTCCATCATTGGTCTTAAAATCAGTCTTCCATTCATCTCCTTCTCTGATTATGATATGATGGTATCCACTCTTCAAGTCTATCTTTGTGAAATATCTTGCTCCACTCAAGCAATCCATAATATCATCCATCCTAGGTAAAGTAAATCTATACTTAACTATGATCTTCTTTATTGCTCTAGAGTTAGTACACATTCTCCATTCTCTATCCTTCTTCGGTGCTAGCACTATAGGTACTACACAAGGACTCAAACTTTCTCTGATCAAACCTTTCCTCAATAACTCTTGTATCTGTCTATTCAATTCTTCATTCTCTGCCGGTGTCATCTGGTGTACTACTTTGTTAGGCAAACTTGCTCCTGATATAAGATCCATGTGATGATTGATACTCCTTATAGGTGGCAATCCATCTAGTACATTATCTGATATGGTATCTTCATACTCTATCACCAACTCTTTTATCTCCTCCAATTCAGTCTCTTTCTTCAATGCTTTAGGCTTTTTAGAAATCAAGGCATAGCACATACTCTCCTGTTTCAAACCATCCAAAAATTTCCTTCCATCTACCAAACAGATTCTAGCATTCCCACATACCACATCTTTAGGATCATATTTTAAATGAATCAAAGTAATTCTTTTCCCATTTACTGTTATAGTATATATGTTCTTTCTCCCATCATGTATAGCTTTTCTATCATACTACCAAGGTCTACCCAACAAGATATGACAAACATCCATAAGCAAAATATCACACGAGACTTCATCATGATAAGATACAATATGAAATTTCACCAAACATTATTCACTCACCAATACCTTATGATCATCTTGAATCTATGCTATCTGATAGGGCTTAGGTTGTTTCAATCTTTCTAACTTCAACTTAGTCACCATCTCCTCTAAAACTAGGTTATCTGAACTACCACTATCAATCACAGCTTTACAACACTTACCTCCTAATTTGCATCTTGTTCTAAATAGACTCTTCCTCTACGGTGGTTCTTCATTTGTCTCTGCTTGAAATAGTGCTCTCCTCATCACAAGTGATTCTCCTTTTTCTGCTTTACCAACAAAATAGGGGTCATCTAATTCAGCAGGTTCTTCAACATAGGCTCCTCTTCCACTATTCTCTGTCCTCTTATTTGTACTACCCTGATTACACTCAAATTCTCTATGTCCTTCACCTCCACACTTGAAACAAGTACCTCTAAATGTCTTCTTATCAAATCCTCTTCCTTCTCTTTTGTATCCTTCATTCCAGTATGCACTAGGGTTTCCTCTCCAGTAAAAATTTATGTCATCTCTCCAGTAAGCATTGTTATCTTTGTCATCCTTCTTAACTGGGTTGTCAAACTTGTTTTGCTCCGGATACAATCTCTCTCCTCTGGAATATGTCCTATCTCTCTAAAATTTACCTCCTCTTCCTCCCTATCTCTGATCATGTTTCTTATTCAACTTCTTTTCAACTTTCAAGGCAAACTGATATGCTTCCTCCAATGATGTCATCCTTACCAAACTTAGTTCTTCTTGAATGTTCAATCTCAGTCCATTGATGTATCTAGCCACTTTCTCCTTGCTTGCTTCACTATTTCCTATTCTTATGATCATCTTATGAAATTCTTCAGTGTAATCCATAGATTTCTCCTTCTATCTCAAGTTTTGCAATCTTTTCAATAGCTCCAACTCATAGTCAGCAGGTATAAACTAATTCTTCAACTTTGTCACCATCCTATCCCATTTTGCAATCTTTTCTTTTCCTCTTCTATTTCTTTCCAACTAAACTTCTTCGCACCATATAGCAGCATGTCCTTTCAACTTTGTCTTTGCAAATTTCACCTTCTCTGGATCTTCAATCTCTTCATATTCAAAGTATTCTTCCATATCATTTATCTAGTCAATCAATTCTTTAGGATTTAAATTACCAGTATAATTTGGGACATCAACTCTAGGTCTCCTTCCAATCTTTGAAATAGCTCACAACATCTTTACCTGATCTGATTCTTCTTCTTCATGACCTTCTAGGGTTTCACCAGCTTGTTCAGCAGATTGAAATTCTTCTTCATCACCACTTTCAACATTAGGTCTCAGTGTCAATCCTCTTCGCCTATCTTCTTCAACCACATCCAATCAAATTCATATTATTCTCATCAATTCCATCATCTCATCCATTCTATTAGCCATTGTACCAATAGGAGGAACTCTTTGAGGCGACATCGTCCTCAGATCAAGTGCAAACTGCCTCAAATTCAAGGATCGGGCTACAAGCGACAACTACCTCTCAATCGGTGATTGGTTGTGCACAAGTAACCTGCCTCAGATTGAAAATTTTCTTACAACAAGATCTTACAGCATCCCCTTCGCCAATTTGCTCCAAATAATCACACTTTCACTTTGATACCACTTGGTATAGTCATGGTAGGAGGGTTCACTGAATGAACTATCTGGACCATACAGTAAGCGTAAACACAATAGAAACAACTCAAAGAAATAAATTAAATGCAGATTCAGTCATTTAGTATATCATAGAATTCAAATAGAACAACATGCGGGCTTACAATTAGGGCTCACAGGGCTGATTACATACATGTGCAAAATAAAGCTTTAAGGCTCCTTTCCAAAAAATCTAAACTATCAAATCTTTCTTATCTATATATCTTTCCTAAGGATCTATTACATCTTTATATATCGTTTCTAGACCAATAGATTCCTCCGCGTTAGCCAAGGAAGGTCACAAACTCCAATGAAGAGTTGTAACATGTTTACAAATAGGTCAGACCTAAATGCATAGAACACTTCCTCAAATGAATGGAACAAAGTGCAGACCCTTGGGGAAGGTCTGCCATGAACCAAAGGACATTGAATGATGTGTCATTGAGATCTGCAAGTCAAGGAATGATCAACAAGAATTGTTAGGATGCTCTGCTTTGAGAAAATAATTGATCTTCTGATAGCGATATCTTTTTGGTAACTGATCCAAATGCTCTGAATTCTTGATATGATGTAGATAAATGAATGTAGATGCTAAGTCTAGATCTACAAGATGTAAAATGCCAAAACTGAACCACAAGCTAAAAACTGCTATTGACTGAACTCCCTAAACTAAATTGGAAGATGAAAGAACTAAAATGCAAATGTTTTTGGTTGATGCAAGATTACTCTTGAATAAGGGATGCTCTTGCATCAAGGTCAAACATATTCTTATAGATGGTGGTGTTGGTTTGAACATTTGTTCTCTAAAAAGACTAATACAATTGGGATAATCTAAGGATATTATTGATCTTGAGCAATCTATCATGCTTAAAGCCTATGATGATGTAGAACGCTGGTCAGAAGGTGTAATCCATTTGCCTATTCAAGTTGGTCTTGTTATATTAGAAACTTGTTGTCAAGTTGTTGGAAACATAGTCAAGAGACACTGCTAATATGATTGTGATATGGTGTTGTCATTGATGGAAACAGTTAGATATAATTGGGAACAAGTCTTGAGACAAGTTGTGTACAACATTTTTGGTCCAGTAAGAATGACTTAGTCAAATTGACTAAGTGTTGGTAGTGTACTGAGTTAGTAACAGAAAGTTGGATGGTATTCCTCCACAGATACAGACTCCAGTACATGGTTTTGGTATGTTGCATATAGTTGTTTGATGATTTTATATTACAAGTCTCATGTCCTAGCAATCTATGGAAGCTATACCTTGAATTATTTAAGTCCAGATCACCAGAGTTCAGTTATGTTCAGTTATGAATGCCTTAGTATTTTAGTCTGCATTCCTCTGCTATTGGTTGTTTCAATTTGTGGTTTGAAGGTGTTGTAAACACATGTTAGGAGTATCCAATTCCATTTTTGTAGAGTCTAAGGTTTACCTGACAATCATCTACAAGCTCCTAAGTATCAACACTCATATTGATGGTGTTTCACAGTGACAAAGTCAGTAGTTCAGAGATCTGTATTTTGCCCCATAAGAATATTATGACTAGTGATTCTGAAGGTATGTTGGGTGATGCATAATGAGTGTTTGATATGAATTTTAGAGTTTCATGTGGTCCACACTAGAAGTTGTGATATGACAGTAGATTTGGTTAAGTGTATACTTAAGGATGAGGCCAACGTGCAAGTTGAATTAATATGCAATAAAGATATATTATTTGGATTATCATTCTAAGTGGTTCTATAATAGTTTAGACCTATATGAAGGTTCTTGAAGGATTGCATTGATTCACATAACTTCCTGTGTAACGAATTCAGGCTGGCAAGGTACAGATTTTTGTGCACACATTTTACTCTGGCAAGCCAACCCAGTTTTGAGTTAGATCTTGTTGTAGATATAAATACTTGATGGATTTCGATGTTAAGGGATATGAGGACTTATTGAGTCATGTATATACAATCTAACACCATTTTTGTGATCTAAAAAGTGCAGTAAGAGTGCACAGGATAGTAGAATAGAATATATGTGAGCAGAGCAGAGAAACAAAGTAGTCATCATGAAGAGCTTTGAAACTAATTTTGAGCTATCAATGGAACTGTATTCCAACATTCAATAGATGCATTTGTAATAGTTCTTTATTGGCAATAATCCATTCTCTCTTCTCTTCTATCTTTCTTTCTCAGTGGGAAATGAGTCCACTTGGACAGTGAGTCCACCTGCAGTGAGCATTTCTATGTAATATCTTGTAACTGATTATAATATATTGTGAACTACCATTCACCGTGGTTTTTCCCTTTTTGGGTTTTCCATGTAAAAATCCTGGTGTCTATGTGTTATGACTTTGTGGCTACTCTTCTTATGTTTATTTTTCTTTCATGTTATTGGATTTGGTAAATGGATTAAAGAACATGTAAAGGAATGGTTTTATAGAATACTGATTCAACCCCCCTCTCAGTATTCCTTGTGTTCAACAATTGGTATCAAAGTAAGGTTCCTTGGAAGAAGTCTAACAACTTGAGGAAGATTTGGGAAAGTGAACACATGGCAGCCAGAAGATATCCTACTCCTCCAAAAGCAATTCATCTAGGTAGTGTTACAATTGATGAATGAATATATGTCAGCAATGAAGAACTAAAAATTGCTCTTGATGATCTTGATAAGTCTGAAGTAGATATTCAAGATCTAAAAGAGAATGTCAGGGAAGTTGATGAATGCATCCTAAAGCTAAGGGAGCAAGTCAAGAAATCTAAGGAAAGGAACAAAGAGCTAAGTGAACAATTGAAAGCAGCAAATGAAACTCTAAATAGTTTATCAATATTAATTGAAGAGAAAGCAAATGTTGAGGAGCATTTAAATCAAGTTGTGAAAGGCAAGTCTGAGGAATGTGAAAAGTTGGCAAAAGATGTTGTGATTCTGAAACATGATCTAGAAATAGCTAATAGTTACAAAGAAAAGTTCAAAAGAAGCTTTGCAAAGCTTGATGAGTTGATTGACAGTCAGAAAAATCTAGATGATAAGAAAGGTTTGTAATTTGAAAGAGGAGAAAGTTCTAAATTAGAACAAGTTAACACTGAGATGAAGAAAGACAAAGTAACCAGGTTCAGAATTAGAGAAACAAACCTAGAAGACCTCTGGTCAGGCAACCAAATGCTCAAAGGTACCCATCTTTTAATGGCTATTATTTTAATTGCAATAAGTTTGGTCATAAGGCTACTCAGTGTAGGAGCATAATGAATCAAAATGTTCCATCATCCTTTGGTCAGTGTTTCAGTTGCAAGAGAATTGGTCATAGAGCAAATGAATGTAGAAGTCAGATAAGGAATGGTTTCAACAATGGAAGGAATACTCAATTTTTCAATGGAAAATGCTTTACATGCAATAGATTTAGGCATATGGCTAACCAATGTAGATCAAGAATTAATCCAATCAATGGAAGGAACCAAGGATAGAGGAATGTTGTTTTCTATAGTTGCAATAAACCTGGACACATTGCAAAATTTTGTAGAAGTAAGATTGTGAAAAGAAATGATCCTACAGAAAAGAGGAAAATAGAGCAGAGGGAAGATAAAGGAAAGAACAAAGTTGATCCGAAAAAAACCAAGAAGGAAATGAGCAAAATCTAGATTAAGAAGAATGCAAATGAGGTCAAGGATGGATCTACACCAGTATCTAGTGTAGATACTTCCTCCGAGAAGTAAATTCAGAGCTCTAGCTCAGGGGGAGCTTGTATTGAAAATATTGAACCCCTAGCCAGATAGTTGGTGCTGAGATCTAGCACAAGGATATGAGTTAATGAGCTATTTGATGAATCCTTTGAGGAAGTTACCAGTAGAAAAAGATCTAATGTGGTGCATTGCAGAGCAATCTTAATCAACTTTGCTTGACAGTGAAGTGTTTGATAGCTTTTTGGAAATTGGCATTTATGGCGATTAGGTTTTGGAAAATAAAGGATAAAAGGCTCGCATTCGAAGGAATAATCACTTTAAATTCAAGTTTTCAAGCATCCAAATAGATTAGGATCTAAACCCTAAGCAACTTTAGTGATTTCTAGTGACTCTAAGCAAAGAAACCCTAATCCAATGAAAAGAGGTAATTATAGTTGAAACTTCTCTATTGAATTGTTTGAATTATTACAAAATCATGTCAACCCCACGAGTAATAGATATCATAGAAAGGCCCCATCCAAAATTTAAGAAACACCCTTTCAAATCAATGGAAGTTGACCCTAGTGGTGCATTCTTGGAAGTACCATATGGCGTAATGCATGAAGAAGATACTAGGGCATACATCCATGTTGCCCTAGAAGAACTTGAAAGTAGCCAACTTATAGATCTATATCTTGGTGATGATTTTGAATTAAAGGAAGAATACAAGGCATTGGTAGAGAAGAAATTCATAAAATATATAGATTTCCCAATGTTTGCAGAGGACAAATGGGTCTGGTATGTGCTTAGCAAGATTCATGATAAATTTATGTGGCTTGAAGAACCCTTCACGATCGCAAAGGAAGCAATAAGGGTTGTAACAGGATTGAACTCCATTGGAAATGTGCCTGTGCTGAAGGCCATGAAGAATATCACTGTAATAGAGGAAACTGGTGCTCAATTCGACAAAAAGGCATTGACTGTGAACTCCATTAAAGACCATGGAGTTAGATTTACATCAATGGTGGTTGGATACAAAATATATTTTACCAACTGAGAGAACTCTGTCTCTGGTACTGCCATCCACACTACATATGAGATGGTCAAGAAGAATGTTGACTATGACCTCTGTGAGTTTCTTCAGCAATAGTCGATGGAAAACCTGAAGAAGACCAAAGAGTCAAAATATCCCTTCAAATATGGTACGTTGATCATTTGCCTATTCTTTTATTTTATGAAAGAATTTCCCATAATGAAGAATTTGATCTGGTTAGATAACAAGCTTGTTGCCATACAAATTACAAATCATTTGAACAACTTAGGAAGTCATGTTGCATAGAATGAAGCCCTATGGGGCTACTTCAAAAACTTTTAGAAGGCCATGCAATCTAGGGAAAGAATACCTAAGACAATTGTGGAAATGTACAAAAATGATATATCTTTTATTGTGAATAAAGATCAGTGTACAATGGTGGTTGTAGAGCCAAGGATGATATTTGTCCCTTCTATGGGATATGAAGTTACTGAGGATGTGTTGATTGCCTCAACTGATGTCATGTTGAGCAAACCCAGGGACACTACTAAAGAAAGATTTGGAACATATGAAGAAATCTCAGTCAAAGTACATGTTCAATTGAGAAAGCCTAAATTTGTGAAGAAAGCTAGGAAAATGGCAAAGGAATATGCCCAAAGCAAGGGGTTCACTAAAGAACAAATTGCAAAAATAAGAGTAAAGGCAAAAGCAACAAGGACAGCTAGAGAAAAGAAGCAAGATGAACCAGAAAAGGCTTTGGAAGAGCCTGAGAAGAAAGCAGAGGAGCTTGTAGCACCAAAGAGAAGAACAAGAGTTTCAACCTCTATTGAAACAGCATCCAAGTCCTCTGGTCCCACTCCTTTAGTGAGTGTGGAAGCACCTCTAAAGAAACCCATTGAAAAAGAGCACAAAAGGAAGAAAACTAAAGGCAAAAGGATGTATGTGAGTGTTGAAGTTGATGAAGAAGAGTCTGAAATAGATGAAGAAGTAGAGAAAATGAAGGCTAAGGCTACTGAAGTCTCTGAGACCAAATAGGAGAAGCCCTCTAGTAAGGGAAAAAGAAAGAAAAAGTCAAGGAAATCATATTCTAAGGAAGCAGAGGCCACAATAACTTTGGAAGATACCTTGAACGCTATGTCAGCCCATGGTAATCTAAAGCCAATAGTAGACCTATATGATGAGTATAATGATGAAGACAAAAACATCATTGAAACTGCAGTGGTCAGATTTTTGGAGATGTTTAACAAAGCCCTCCTTGAGGTAATCACCAATCTACCTAATAGCTTGGCCAGTATTATGTCTGCTAGAAAGAAAGAAGCAATGGCTAAAGATTTAGAATTAAGAGAACATGCATTGATAGAGTTGTGTCTGGATATAAATGTTGATGAGAAAACCAAGGTTACCAAGGCACTTGGGAAAAAGTTTGAGATAAAGACAAGGACCAACATTTTGATGTTTGAAGACATAGAGAAACTAGTAAAGGACATAGAGAAAGTAACTCTCAAGGTCTTAAGAGAGTTCAACATCCCAACAATTTATGACAAGGAAGATACAAATGTTGGTGATGATACTACTATTCTAGAAGTCAACTCAGAACAGGGCTTGAACCAAATAGAGACAACTCTTTCGGTGAGCCCAGGAAGAGATGAAGAGATGAAAGAGAAAGAAGAGGACATAACTCCTAAGAATACAGAAGTTCCTCTAGAGAAAAATGAAACTGATGATCAAGGAAATCAAGATGATGAACAGGGTAAGGCTAATCCTTCTCCGGGACATAAAACTGATGAGCAAGAAGCTATGGAAGAAACACCTCCAGAGAAGACTGAAGAGGAAGAAGTGTCTCATGACATGGTAAGAGACACTGCTACAATGACACAAGATCATGATGATTCAATCAAAGAATTCTTGGAGAAGCAGCGAGAATCTTAGTTTTTGGATATACCTGAGTTGCTGCAAGTGATGCAGAGTGGGACGCAACGGAGGCTAACTAACAGGAAGGAGTAGCCCACCATACAAACAGCATGATAAAATTCTCTATCGGCTGAACATCATCATCATATTTCCTAGAGACACCAACAGCATCATCACATTTCAACAGCATCATCATATTTCGGATGATCGCAAATATCCTCCTGTCGACTACTATTTACCTCCTCCGTTTATCGCCTATCATCATCATCATGATAATCAACGGGCGCAAACATCCTCCGGTTGCACTGTTCATCGGGTGCCAAATACAAGCGGCATCATCATGATATTCAATATCACCTTCGTCAGCAGGATATCCAAATATCCGGTTGCTCCAAATATCCTGATGACGTTGTACTTCAACAGCTTGCCTTCGATGCTCCACTACCCGACGATACAAGCAACAACATCATGATACTGTTCATCCGGTTCCTCGAAACCTCCTGATGATGCTAATACAACTTCCTGCCTACGCCGATACCTTACCACTTAGTGACAACAGGATAAACTCGCATTGAGGGATTTCTTAATATCCTGATGACGATGACGTCATATCCTGATGACGATGACGTCACACATCATCCTGATGAACTCTTCAACACTTAGTCAAAAAAACTTGACTTTCACACCCGCATCCGTTAGCGATATGCGGATGATGAACTTCCCCGAGAGATGATCCTGACTGCGATATATACACTGAATATATATCCAACTCAAAACATCATGATGCACTTGCAACATGCAAACTTCAACAACTTCATGACCCGATCCTGATGGCGATGGATCCGCAGATGATGATGCGGCTAGTTCCGACTGGAAACGCACATGCAGACTCCTGTGTATCCTTCCACTGCATGTAAGCACTCCGAACCGCTCTATTTCACAAAGATCATGTGACGACTGGGCCGGATCACCTTCAAACCAAAATCTAACAACTTATCTTCTAGACCTAGCACATGAGGATGCTAGGCTGATTCACAGCATGCTCCTAACTGATCTCCTGAACAATGCAATGCATAAACAGAAAACACAAATGCAAACTAAACTATGATACAGGACCATTCCACCGATTTGCAGGATCAACCGGTGGAAGGGTTGAAAGTGCCCATTAACTTGCAAACAGAAAAGGAAATCAACACAGATACAACTGATACAACCAGATACTGCAAAAGATGAGATCTTATTCACTTGAAATTCAAAAGTCCTGAATACAGATTCACAATGTCTGAACTGCTCTCAACTCAACACAACACCAATACATCTATCAACATCAATCTCAATATCAATATGAACTATCAAATATGAACTCAATGTATCTAAACCCTAACAGATCGAAGGTATATATAACAAATCCTTCGAGTACTACCAACTCACTTCCCAGCGGCTGGGAGAGAGGACAGCTCAGACTATCTTATCCCGATCTCTAACTGCCTACACATACTCCTAGGCTGAACTAATACATAGCATCGGTCCAGTGGACCTTATTACATGATAAAGTCAAACATACTAAAAATAGGCTATCCTATCATCATGCTGATAATTATCCTATATCCTGATCATGTATGTCATCATGCGAACCTATATCCTGATCATGTGCGGGTGCTCCTGCACCATACTCCCCAAAAGAAGAAATCTCAAGCCCACTTGAGATGAGAGTATCAAGGTCGGCACCATGTTTCTGTATCTGTTCTGCAGTCATCCATACTGCTTCAGAATTTGGTTGTCCCTTCCAAGAGACGAGGTACTCCAAGTACTTTTTGTTCCTGGTCTCTGGTATCCAAAACTTTCTGTAACTGTGGGGGATCATGTGGAGGAATGTCTTTAGCAACTGTATCCTGTAGGATATCCTGATCTGCATCTGGATTAGCCTTGTATGGAGTTAAATCACATACATTGAAGATAGGAGATAAACCAAGATCAGGTGGGAGTTGGATCTCATAAGCATTCTGTCCATGCTTTTGCAAAATCTGACATGGTCCAACTTTCTTTTGCATGAGCTTAGTATACTTTCCCTTAGGAAGCCTGTCTTTCTTCAAGTGAACCCAAACCAAATTTCCAACAGCAAATTGAACATCCTTCTTCTTCTTGTCAGCATACTCCTTATACTTTAAGGTGGTTTGCTGGAGTTGGGTCTTAACCTGATCATGAACTTCTTTGATTGCTGCAGCAAAAGCTTCTCCATCTGCACTAACAGGATCTGCTGGAGGTAGATCTCGCAACTCTAAAATACCTCTGGGATGCATTCCATACACTACCTGAAAAGGCGATTTTCCTGTGCTCCTGTTGACAGTATCATTATATGAAAACTCAGCTTGAGACAGAATATTGTCCCACTTCTCTCCATGCTGTTTTGTCAAGCATCTAAGTAGATTCCCCAAGGAACGGTTCACAACCTCAGTTTGTCCATCCGTTTGAGGATGATATGCAAAGGAAAAAGACAAATTGGTTCCCAATTTCCTCCAAAGGGTTCTCCAGAAGTGACCCACAAACTTCACATCCCTGTCTGAAACTATGCTCAAAGGCAATCCATGAATTCTGACAATTTCCCTGAAGAATAAATCTGCAATATATGAGGCATCAGCAGTGGTTTTGCATGGCAAGAAATGTGCCATCTTACTGAATCTATCCACTACAACAAAGACACTGTCAAATCCTCTCCTGGTCCTTGGCAAACCTAAAACAAAATCCATACTGATACTTTCCCATGGTCTGGAGGGAATGGGTAAGGGCTGGTATAACCCTGCATTAGTTGACCTGCCTTTAGCCTTTTGACAAATTACACAGGTTTCTACAAATTTCCTGACATCTGACTGCAACTTAGGCCAGAAATAATGCCTCCTGACCAGATCAAGGGTCTTGTCTAGACCAAAATGACCTGCCATGGCTCCACAATGTTTCTCCTTGATTATATTCAACCTCATAGAACACCTTGGGATACACAACTGTCCACCCTTGAACAACAATCCATCCTGGATCAGGAATTCAGAGAACTCAGCATGGTATTTCTCCCCAAAAGAAGTACAGACCTGATATATCTCTCCAAAATCTGCATCAGACTCATACATGGTCTTGAGTGAGTCAATGCCAACACTCTCTAACTGAATCTGATTGACTGTGAGAACTCTTCTGCTCAAAGCATCTGCAACTTTGTTCTTAACCCCTTTCTTATGCTTCAAGGTAAAAGTGAAAGCCTGTAAGGTCTCTACCCACTTCATATGTCTGTGGTTCAGCTTCTCCTGGCTGTTGATGAAACTCAAAGCCTGGTTGTCTGTGAAAACTATGAACTCCTTTGGCATCAGGTAATGCCTCCATTTCTTTAGGGACTGAACTAAAGCATACATTTCCAGATCATATGATGAATACCTTTTCTTAGCATCATTGAGCTTTTCACTGAAAAATGCAATTGGTCTACCCTCTTGACTGAGTACTGCTCCAATGGCCATGTGACTGGCATCACACTCTACCTGAAAGATCTTGTTGAAATCTGGAAGTGCAAGGACTGGCTGCTGTGCCACCTTCCTCTTCAATGCCTCAAAGGAATCATCTGCTCCTTGAGTCCAAACAAACCTGCACTTCTGTCCTCCTTTGATGGTATCCAGCATGGGTGCACAAATATGACTGAACCCTCTGATGAACTTTCTGTAGA
Organism: Cunninghamia lanceolata; assembly: GCA_027924645.1. Classification (NCBI taxonomy): domain Eukaryota; kingdom Viridiplantae; phylum Streptophyta; class Pinopsida; order Cupressales; family Cupressaceae; genus Cunninghamia; species Cunninghamia lanceolata. The sequence continues at coordinate 1,833,465 of BSBN01000973.1, read as the reverse complement.
AGGTTGCTAACCCATGGAAACTTCTGACTTCTAAATATGTGATCTCCTGTTTCATGAACAAACACTTGTCCAAGTTTATCATCAGCTTCTCTTCATGTAGCCTCTTGAGAACCAGATCTATATGCCTGAGATGTTCTTCTCTGGTGTTACTGAAAATCAAAATGTCATCTAAATAGACTATGACAAACTTACCAATGAATTCCTTCAGAACCTCATTCATCAGCCTCATGAAAGTACTAGGGGCATTAGACAAACCAAAAGGCATAACCTTCCATTCATACAAACCTTCATTTGTTTTGAATGCTGTCTTCCACTCATCACCTGGTCTAATCCTGATCTGATGGTACCCACTCTTCAAATCTATTTTGGTAAAGTACTTAGCACTTCCCAAACAATCAAGTAAATCCTCAATTCTGGGGATTGGGAACCTATACCTGATTGTGATCTTGTTGATGGCTCTGGAATCTGTGCAAAGTCTCCAAGTGCCTTCCTTCTTAGGTGCTAGTACAGCTGGACTGCACATGGACTCAGACTCTTTCCAATCAGACCTGAATTCATCAATTCTTCAATCTGTCTGGCTACTTCTGCATTCTGTTCTGGGGTAAGCTTATAAGCTGCTTTATTTGGAAGTGTAGACCCTGGAATCAAGTCTATGCAATGACTGATATCTCTAACAGGTGGTAGGGATCTTGGCATTCCCTCTGAGATAACACCTTTGTACTTATCCAATAACTCTTGGACAGCTGGGTCTATCAACCTTGGCTTCTTCTCTTTCTTGGCTTCTTGCTGTTGTTTCTTATTCACACTCAGACATGGGATTAGGGCATATGCAACTGCACCTTCTGCTGCTACTTCTTTCATGAACTGTTTGCCTTCCATCAGCATGACCTTCACTTCTTTGCCTTTAGACTTCTCCTCTTTCTCCTTCAATGGGAATAACGTTACTTCTTTACCATCTTTAGTGATTTTATAGGTGTTTTTAACACCATCATGCTGTGCCTTCAGATCATATTGCCATGGTCTACCAAACAAAAGGTTGCAAGCATCCATCTTGGTGATATCAAACAGCAACTTATCCTTATATCCACCAATCTGAAATTCTACCCAAGCCTGCTCTTCTACAGTTGTCTGCTGACCTTGAGTAAGCCATGAGACTTTATATGGAGATGGGTGAGGCATTCTCTTAAGCTTCAGCTTTATCACCATTTCTTCAGACACAAAGTTCTCAGTAGAACTAGAATCAATCAAAACTTTACAAGCCTTACCTCCTGCTTTGCAAGTGGTTCTGAAAAGAGACTTTCTCTGAGGGGCTTCTTTATCAGGTACCTTCATGGTAGTCACTGTTCTTCTCATCATCAGGGACTCTCCACTTTCTGGATATCCATAATTCTCAGGACCATTCACACTCTGAAAATCATTAGAGCTTGTCCTACTTTGATTATCAGGTTCATTGACCAGATTTGTCCTCCTTTCTCCTGCTGAGCTTGTGGCCTTGTCTGGACATCTGCTGGCTATATGGCCTTCTTTGTTACAGTTGTAGCATCTGATGGATCCTCTGCCCTGGGATCTTCCTCTGTAAGGTCTTCTGCCTCTGAAGTTTCCTTGCTGACTGAAATTCTCTCTCTGATTCTGACCATTGTTGCCCTTGCTATTGTCCTGACTGGATTCTCCTTGATATCCCTGTCCATGTCCTCTGCCTCTGAAAGGACTTCTTCCACCTCTTTGTTGTCTTCCTCTTCCTCTATTGTTTTGATCTTGTTTTCTCTTCAGCTTTTCTTCCACTTTCAGTGCCAACTGAAAGCTTTTCTGCACTGTATCTGGGTTATGCAGACTGAGATCTCCCTGAATATTAAACCTCAATCCATTAAGGTATCTGGCTACCTTTTCCTCTTCACTTTCTTTCACCTTGGTCTTCATACAGAGTTTCATGAACTCTTCTGTATATGAGCTGACATCTAGCTCCTTCTGCTTCAGGTTCTGCTTCCTCTTGTGTAACTGGATACTGTAATCCAAAGGAATATAAGCCTCCTTTACCAATTCCATCATCTTCTTCCATGTGGCAACTCTACGTTTTCCCTCCTGTACTCTATCATCCTGAACAAAGTTCCACCATGTCAAGGCAGCTTCTTTCATCTTTGACTGTGCTATCTTCACTCTCTGCTGTTCTGGTATCTCCTCTGTTACAAAGAAATTGTTCAGACAGTCTATCCATTCCATTACTGAATCAGGGTCCATCTTACCTGTAAACACTGGCAAATCCAGCTTCACATCCATGGTTCTCCTCTCCATGGCCTTGAGGGCATTCAACAGCGGTCTCTGGTCTGCAGGAACGACCTCCTCGCTCCAATTAGGGATATCTTCTTCTTCCCTATCATCTTCTCTACCAGAACCTACTTTACTCCTCAACTTTGCTAACTCATCTTTCAACTCCTGATTCTGAGCCTTCACGGCCTTGCTTTCTGCAATCTGTTTCTTCACCAGAACTGCCAACTCAGCGTTGGTCATCCTTGCTGGAACCTCAGATGTTCCTTCTTCGTCTGACATCCTGCTTATCCTTTCCAGAAGATCCTAACCTTTGCTCTGATACCACTATGATGCAGAGTGGGACGCAACGGAGGCTAACTAACAGGAAGGAGTAGCCCACCATACAAACAGCATGATAAAATTCTCTATCGGCTGAACATCATCATCATATTTCCTAGAGACACCAACAGCATCATCACATTTCAACAGCATCATCATATTTCGGATGATCGCAAATATCCTCCTGTCGACTACTATTTACCTCCTCCGTTTATCGCCTATCATCATCATCATGATAATCAACGGGCGCAAACATCCTCCGGTTGCACTGTTCATCGGGTGCCAAATACAAGCGGCATCATCATGATATTCAATATCACCTTCGTCAGCAGGATATCCAAATGTCCGGTTGCTCCAAATATCCTGATGACGTTGCACTTCAACAGCTTGCCTTCGATGCTCCACTGCCCGACGATACAAGCAACAGCATCATGATACTGTTCATCCGGTTCCTCGAAACCTCCTGATGATGCTAATACAACTTCCTGCCTACGCCGATACCTTACCACTTAGTGACAACAGGATAAACTCGCATTGAGGGATTTCTTAATATCCTGATGACGATGACGTCATATCCTGATGATGATGACGTCACACATCATCCTGATGAACTCTTCAACACTTAGTCAAAAAAACTTGACTTTCACACCCGCATCCGTTAGCGATATGCGGATGATGAACTTCCCTGAGAGATGATCCTGACTGCGATATATACACTGAATATATATCCAACTCAAAACATCATGATGCACTTGCAACATGCAAACTTCAACAACTTCATGACCCGATCCTGATGGCGATGGATCCGCAGATGATGATGCGGCTCGTTCCGACTGGAAACGCACATGCAGACTCCTGTGTATCCTTCCACTGCATGTAAGCACTCCGAACCGCTCTATTTCACAAAGATCATGTGACGACCGGGCCGGATCACCTTCAAACCAAAATCTAACAACTTATCTTCTAGACCTAGCACATGAGGATGCTAGGCTGATTCACAGCATGCTCCTAACTGATCTCCTGAACAATGCAATGCATAAACAGAAAACACAAATGCAAACTAAACTATGATACAGGACCATTCCACCGATTTGCAGGATCAACCGGTGGAAGGGTTGAAAGTGCCCATTAACTTGCAAACAGAAAAGGAAATCAACACAGATACAACTGATACAACCAGATACTGCAAAAGATGAGATCTTATTCACTTGAAATTCAAAAGTCCTGAATACAGATTCACAATGTCTGAACTGCTCTCAACTCAACACAACACCAATACATCTATCAACATCAATCTCAATATCAATATGAACTATCAAATATGAACTCAATGTATCTAAACCCTAACAGATCGAAGGTATATATAACAAATCCTTCGAGTACTACCAACTCACTTCCCAGCGGCTGGGAGAGAGGACAGTTCAGACTATCTTATCCCGATCTCTAACTGCCTACACATACTCCTAGGCTGAACTAATACATAGCATCGGTCCAGTGGACCTTATTACATGATAAAGTCAAACATACTAAAAATAGGCTATCCTATCATCATGCTGATAATTATCCTATATCTTGATCATGTATGTCATCATGCGGACCTATATCCTGATCATGTGCGGGTGCTCCTGCACCAGCAAGGGCCAATTAACTTAACTTCTATGTCACCCCTATAGAAACTAAAATTAGGGACAATTTTCCAATCCAAGGCTCAAGAAGAAATGTTGAAGTCCCATATTCAAGATAGTGATCTTATTGATAAGGCATCTGGTGTTTTAGAAAAATTGATGTCTGGATTGCAGAAGGACACATCTCTAGCCCCCACTGAACAACTCAAAAGGTTAATAAACTCTGTAAATTCACATTTTGATCTTTTGAAAAAGCTACAAAAAAGAAAGTAAGGGTAGAAAATGATGCCAAAAGGTTAGTAGAGTTAAACAATAAAGCTTCTCAAGATAAAGTCTTGTTAGACAAAAGTGTAGAGTATGCACAAATGACAATTAAAGAAGCAAGTGAAATATAGCAACATTGTCTCTCTTTCCCATTTACAACAAAGGACATAAAGGAGAAAATAAATGAGCTGGAAGATAAGATCATGAGGATATCTAGGAGCTATGATCTGATAAAGGATGCCTTTGGAACTCAATGAGATGAAATAGAAGTAGTTCACTCTACTATTCACAAACTGCAACTCAAAGAGAGACTATTAAACATAGAATGGGCTAGCTCATGGAGATAGTGAGCTTCAAAATTGCATCAATAGCCAGACTAGTAGCTACTGTAGAGAAAACAAAGTAAATCACTGAAGTCCCTGCTACTCTAAAAAAGGAAGAAGATATGGTGTCCCAGATCAATTGAAACATCTCAATTTTGAGTGATGTAAAAATTTGGTGGGATCAAGATGTAGCTCAGCTAAGGTAACTTTATTCTGACATTCTCCCAGCAAAACCATAAGACTTTTTGTTCTTAACTTCACTTGTAAATATGCAAATAGTAGAAAAATAGTTTTGAAGTTTTGGTAACTTGTACATACATTTGTATCACACACCTTTTCCATTCATGTCAAAATGGGAAAAGAAAAACAAGTGAAAAATGGATAAATACCTAAAGGGAAGAAGAAAAATAGAGTGTACATAGTAAGGGGGAGCAGTATGAGAATTTTTCACTGAGTGTTGCTATCAATGCAAAAGGGGGAGATTGTTGGCAACATGGTCAAGAGACACTACTGATATAATTGTGATATTGTGTTGACATTGATGGCAACAATCAAATTTAATTGGGAACAGGTCTTGAGATAAGTTGTGTACAACATTTTTGGTTCGGTAAGAATGACTTAGTCAAATTGACTAAGTGTTGGCAGTGTACTAAGTTAGTGACAGAAAGTTAGATGGTATTCCTCCGCAGATGTAGACTCTAGTATGCAGTTATGGTATGTTGTATATAGTTGTTTGATGATGTTATATTCCAATTCTCAAGTCCTAGCAATCTCCAGAAGCTATACCTTGAATTGCTTAAGTTCAGATCACCAGAGTTCAGTTATGTTTAGTTATGAATGCTTGAGTATTTTAGTTTGCATTCCTCCACTATTGGTTGTTTTGATTTGTAGTTTGAAGGTGTTGTAAACACTTTTTAGGAGTATCCAATTCTATTTTTGTAGATTTTGAGGTTTACCTGATGATCATCTACAATCTCTTAAGTATCGACACTTAGATTGATAGTGTTCAATAGTGACAGAGTCAGTAGTTCAGAGATCCATATTTTGCCCCATAAGAATATTATGACTCATGGTTCTGAAGGTATATTGGGTGATGTATAATGAGTGTTTGATATGAGTTTTAGAGTCTCATGTGGCCCACACTAGAAGTTACATGATATGACAGTAGATTTGGTTAAGTGTATACTTAAGGATGACGCCAACATGCATGTTCAATCGATATGCGATAAAGATATATTGTTTGGATCATCATTATAAGTGATTCTATAATAGGTCTACACCTATAAGAAGGCTCTTGAAGGATTGCATTGATTCACATAACTTCTTGTGTGAAGAATTCAGTCCGACAAAGTACAAATTTTCTTGTACACATTTCACTCTAACAAGCTAACCTAGTTTTGACTTAGATCTTGTTGTGGATATAAATACTTGATGGATTTCAATGTTAATGGATGCGATGACATATTGAGTTTGTGTATATGTGATCTAGCACTATTTTTGCGATCCAAAAAGTGTAGTAAGAGTGCATAGGATAGAAAAATAGAACATATGTGAGCAGAGCAGAGAAATAAAGTAATCATCATGAAGAGATTTGAAACTATATTTTGAGCTATCAATTGAACTATATTCTAGCATTCAATAGATGTATTTGTAACATTTCTTTATTGGTAGTGAGCCATTCTCTCTTCTCTTCTATCTTTCTTTCTCAGTGGGCAGTGAGTCCACTTGGACAGTGAACATTTCTATGTAATATCTTGTAACCAATTATAATATATTGTGAGCTAACACTTACTGTGGTTTTTCCCTTTTTGGGTTTTCCATGTAAAAATCTTGGTGTCTATGTGTTATGACTTTGTGGCTACTCTTCCTATGTTTATTTTTCTTTCATGTTATTAAATTTGGTAAATGGACTAAAGAACATGTAAGGGAATGGTTTTATAGAATATTGATTCACCCCCCTCTCAGTATTCCTTGTGTTCAACACAAGTATTAGACCTTGATCTACCTTATAATATCATCTTAGGTCACCCATGGATATATTCCATGTAGGTCATTCCTTCCACATACCATCAATGTCTCAAGTTTCCTTTCAATGGTACTAAAATTACTATCCTTGGAGACCCAAAACCTTTTGAGTTTTTATGCGCCATGCTAAGGTGATATAAGAACACCAACCAAATCCCAAATAATTTTGAAGCCTCACCATCTCCTTCATATATTGATCTAGATACTTTGATAAAAGTCTCAGCTCATAAATCCATTCTTGAGATCAAGGTCTGGTATAGAGACATAGGGTTTGGTGAGTATGACCTTCAAAAATCTTGTTGTGTGGGAAGGATGCCTTTACCACCTAAATCATATGGCAAACCCCCTATATCAAAGGTCAACAAAAAGGAAACCCTACAAGCTAACCCAACAATATTCATTTGTTGGGGAATGTTAGAAGATGAATGTATTAAAGATATCTCCTCTTGGATATTCCAAAATGAAAAAGATCTAGTCACAATACCTATTGAACAATATAGCAAAGGTCTTCGAATGGTAAAAAACATAGGTTATAAAGGCCAAGGTGCTCTTGGAATGCATGGATAAGGAAATTTAGAACCCATCATTGTGACTAAGAAGAACAACAAGCATGATTTAGGATACAGTAAGGAGGTACCATGTTCCTAGGACATCAAGTTTATTCTCAATGAGGTAGTGAAGGATTTTCCTATGGTTTTGATTTCTAAAGAGGATACTATCGATGACTTCTACCTACGCCTCACTGACCTATTTTGAGAAACCTCAATATTCATGATATCATCCATCTCCCTTACATCGAAAAAAAAAACCCAAGATCTTCCACTCATCTACCCTGAACTTATTGATTGGTACCAACAACAAGCCCCCATTCTTGACATTTTTTAGATTGATGAGGCTATTGTAGAATTTATGGGACTCTGAGATGGTATTCCACTTGGTGATCATAAATCTAGGTTTGTCATGGACTTAGATCAAGGAGCATACTTTGGTGAGAATGTCAAATCCTCTAGTCACAAAAATAAAAAGAAAATAAATAGATCCGCAAGTGAAAACCACATTGTGGCACCTTTTGATCATAAAAAAGTAAAAACAAAGGACATATCCAAAGATGAAAACCTCTTTGAGGCACATGAGGATGGAGGATTTGACCTTCCCTTACCTTCAAAGTATAAAGAGAAATCTTCCTTTTTGGTTGAAAAGTCACAAGAGATGAATCTAGGCACATCTCAAAACCCCAAGATTAGATTTCTAGTAGCTTCACTTTCAGAACAAGAGAGGAAATATTTCACAAAATTCTTCTTGCAAAGGACAGTCACTTTCAGTTGGTCATATGCTAACATGCCAGGGTTGGACCCTTCATTAGTAGTTCATCATTTAGCAATATTTCCAAACAGCAAGCCCGTCAAACAAAAGCTTTGTAAGATGTATCCACAAATAGCACTATTGGTAAAAGCAGAGCTTCATAAATTGCTAGATGCAAAGTTCATACACCCTATTAATTATCTAGAGTGTATTTCAAACTTGGTACCTATTTCCAAAGTTATTGGGGGCATTCGCATTTGCACAGACTTCAAAGTTCTAAATAAAGTATGTCCTACAGATGATTTTCCATTGCCAAATATTGACATCATTGTAGACTTAATAGTTGGTCGTGAAATGCTTTTCTTAATGGATGGTTTTTTGAGATATAATTAGATTATCATAGCACCATAAGATCAACATAAGACAACTTTTACATGTCCTTGGGGCACCTATTGTTGGTAAGTCATGCCTTTTGGTCTAAACAATGTAGGAGCCTGATGCAGAGGTAAAACGCAACGGGAGCTTACAAATGGGAAGGAGGAGTCATTAATACAACCAGCATGTTATAGTACCTATCAGCTTATCATCATCATCATATTTCCTGCTAACACAAACAGCATCATCATATTTCGAAGAGGCATGAAATATCCTCCTGCTGACTACTGTTCACTTCCTTATCGCCTTTCGCCTTTCGCCTGTCAGCAACATCATGATATTCGGCAAGCGCAAACATCCTCCTGATGTTCACTGTTCATCTTACCGCCAAACTCTATCTTCTTCATCATGATGTTCAGCATCACCTTCATCAGCAGGATATAAAATATCTGGTTCCTCTCATATATCCTGATGACGACACTTAACACACCTCTCCTTCGATGCTTACGTCACCCCGATATCCGACTACACAAACAACAGCATCAGGATATGACTTATCCGGTCATATTGAAACATCTTGATGATGTTACCCAAACTTTATGCCGATGACTTACGCCGATGCCAAAACACTTAGCGACAGCAGGATAAACTTGCATAGGGTGATATTCGCAATATCCTGATGACGATGACGTCACATGCACCTGATGATGATGTCAATGCACCTGATGATGATGTCAACAGGATATAAGACACTTATATCCTCCGCAATATGATAATGAATATCCGGGTGATCTCTTAATATCCTGATGATGATCTTTCCAGTCCTTAGCCGAAAAGTGAACTTTCACTCCTACATACGATAGATCCTGATGACGATATACACACTGAGTATATATCCAACCTATATCATCCTGATGCACTTGAAACATACAATCTTCGTCAGCTTCACAACCTGATCCAGATAGCGATATACTCGCAGATGACGATGCGATTCACTCCGTCTAGAAAAGCACATGCAGATCCCTGTGTATCCGTCAGCTACATGCAAACTCACAGAACCGCACAATTTCACAAAGAAAATATGATGATCGGGCCGGATCACCTTCAGAACAAACTTAACAGTTTATCTTCCTAAATCCTAGCACATGAGGATGCTAGGTTGATTCATAGCATGCTACCAATCGATCTCCCACACAATGAAATGCATAAACAGAAAACTAAAATGCAACCTAAACTAACATGCATGACCATTCCACCGATTCACAGAATCAACCGGTGGAAGGGTTGAAAGAATCCATTAACCTGTAATTAGAACATAAATCAAAACATAAACAGCTGATAAACCAGATAATGCAATTAATGAGATCTTATTTAGATGAAACACAAATGTCCTGTTTCTACAACAATGTTTCACAATGTCTGGACTGATCTCTGGATCTCACTCAATTACCAGTACAACATAACATAACTACTACCTCTGATATGATATGATATGATATGATATGATATGATATCTAACCCTAACTAATCTGAGTTATTTATAGCAATATCCTACGAGTACTACCAACTCGATTCCCAGCGGCTGGGAGCTTCCAAGCGGCTGGGAGAGGACAGCTCAGACTACCTGATAACGAACTCTAACTACCTACACACTCTCCTAGGCTGATCTAATACATAGCATTGGTCCAATGGACCTTATTACATTATGAAGTCAAACATGCTAAAAATAGACTAATGTCCTGTCATGCGGACAATGAACCTATATCCTGTCTTGTAGGGGTGCTCCTGCACCATACTCCCCAGAAGAAGAAATCTCAAGTCCACTTGAGATGAGAGTATGAAGATCTGCACCATGTTTCTGGATCTGCTCTTCAGTCATCCATACTGCTGCAGAATTAGGTTTTCCCTTCCAAGATACTAGATACTCCAAGTACTGTTTGTTCCGGGTCTGTTTGACCACTCTGGTGTCCAAAACCTTCTGCAACTGTGGAGGATCATGCTTGGGAATGTTATCATGGACTGTATCCTGTAGGAGTTCCTGATCTGCATCTGGATAAGACTTGTATGGAGTTAAATCACATACATTGAATATAGGGGACAAACCAAGATCAGAGGGGAGTTGTATCTCATAAGCATTATGTCCATGCTTGTGCAAAATCTGACATGGTCCAACTTTTCTCTGCATGAATTTAGTATATTTTCCCGTAGGAAGTCTGTCCTTCTTCAAATGAACCCATACCAAATCTCCAACATCAAACTGTACATTCTTCTTCTTTTTATCAGCATATTCCTTATACTTCAAGGTGGTTTGTTGCAGTTGGGTCTTGACTTGATCATGAACCTCTTTGATGGCTTCTACAAAAGCTTCACCTTCTGCACTAACAGGGTCTACTGTAGGTAGATCTCTCAATTCCAAAATTCCTCTTGGATGCATACCATAAACTATCTGGAAAGGTGATTTCCCTGTGCTCCTATTGACAGTATCATTATATGAAAATTCAGCTTGAGATAGAATATTGTCCCACTTTTCTCCATGTTGTTTTGTCAAACATCTAAGCAAATTTCCTAAGGAACGGTTCACTACTTCAGTCTGTCCATCCGTTTGAGGATGATATGCAGAGGAAAAAGACAAATTTGTTCCAAGTTTCTTCCAAAGAGTTCTCCAGAAGTGACCAATAAACTTCACATCCCTATCTGACACTATACTCAATGGCAATCCATGGATTCTGACAATCTCCCTGAAAAACAAATCTGCAATGTATGAAGCATCAGCAGTGGTTTTGCATGGCAAGAAATGTGCCATTTTGCTGAATCTATCCACTACAACAAAAACACTGTCAAACCCTTTCCTTGTCCTTGGTAAACCCAAGACAAAATCCATACTTATGCTTTCCCATGGTCTGGAAGGAATGGGTAAGGGCTGATATAAACCTGCATTAATCGACCTGCCTTTAGCTTTCTGACATATCACACATGTCTCTACAAATTTTCTGACATCTGATTGTAACTTAGGCCAAAAGTAATGTCTTCGGACAAGATCAAGAGTCTTATCTAGACCAAAATGACCTGCCATAGCTCCACAATGTTTCTCCTTAATGATGTTTAACCTCATAGAACACCTTGGAATACATAACTGTCCACCTTTGAACAACAATCCATCCTGAATCAAAAATTCAGAGAATTCAGCATGATATTTCTCTCCAAAAGAAGTACATACATGATATATCTCCCCAAAATCTTCATCAGTCTCATACATGGTCTTTAGTGAATCAATGCCAACACTTTCTAACTAAATCTGGTTGACTGTTAGAACTCTCTTGCTCAAAGCATCTGCAACTTTATTCTTGACTCCTTTCTTATGCTTCAATGTAAAAGTAAAAGCTTGTAAGGTTTCTACCCATTTCATGTGTCTGTGGTTCAGCTTTTCCTGGCTGTTTATGAAACTCAGAGCCTGGTTATCTGTGAATACTATGAATTCCTTTGGCATCAAGTAATGCCTCCATTTCTTGAGTGACTGGACTAAAGCATACATTTCCAAATCATATGAGGAATACCTCTTTTTAGCATCATTGAGCTTCTCACTGAAAAATGCAATAGGTCTACCTTCTTGGCTGAGTACTGCTCCAATGGCCATGTGACTGGCATCACATTCCACCTGAAAGATTTTGTTAAAGTCTGGAAGTGCAAGGACTAGCTGCTGTGCCACCTTCTTCTTCAGTGTTTCAAAAGAATCATCTGCTCTTTGAGTCCAAACAAATCTGCACTTCTGTCCTCCTTTGATGGTATCAAGCATGGGTGCACAAATATGACTAAACCCTCTTATAAACTTCCTGTAGAAGGTTGCTAACCCATGGAAACTTCTGACATCATTCATAGTCTTTGGGGTTGGCCAAGACAATATGGCACTTACCTTCTCCTTATCCATTTGTAACTTTCCTTGTGAAATGACAAAACCCAAATATGTGATCTCCTCTTGCATGAACAAACACTTGTCTAAATTTATCATCAGCTGCTCTTCATGTAACCTCTTAAGAACCAAATCTATGTGTCTGAGATGTTCTTCTTTTGTGGTGCTGAAAATCAGAATGTCATCTAGATATACTATGACAAACTTACCAATGAACTCTTTCAAAACCTCATTCATCAACCTCATAAAAGTACTAGGTGCATTAGATAAACCAAAAGGCATAACCTTCCACTCATATAACCCTTCATTAGTTTTGAATGCTGTTTTCCATTCATCTCCTGGTCTAATCCTGATCTGATGATATCCACTCTTTAGATCTATTTTTGTAAAATACTTAGCACCTCCCAAACAGTCAAGTAAATCCTCTATCCTAGGGATTGGAAACCTATACCTGATTGTGATCTTGTTAATAGCTCTGGAATCTGTGCAAAGCCTCCAAGTACCTTCCTTCTTTGGTGCTAGTACAGCTGGTACTGCACATGGACTTAAACTTTTCCCAATCAGACCTGAATCCAATAATTCTTCAATTTGTCTGGCTACTTCTGCATTTTGTTCTGGAGTGAGCTTATAGGCTGCTTTGTTTGGAAGTGTTGACCCTGGAATTAAGTCTATGCAGTGACTAATATCTCTGACAGGTGGTAGGGATCTTGGCATTCCCTCTGAGATGATACCTTTGTACTTATCCAATAGCTCTTGGATAGCTGGGTCTGTGAACCTTTGCTTCTTCTCTTCCTTGACTTCTTGCTGTTGTTCTTTATTCACCCTCATACATGGGATTAGGGCATATGCAACTGTACCTTCTACTGCTACTTCTTTCATGAACTGTTTACCTTCCATCAGCATTACCTTCACCTCTTTTCCTTTAGATTTCTCCTCCTTCTCTGTTAATGGTAGTAACTTTATATCCTTACCATCTTTAGTGATTGTATAGATGTTTCTAACACCATCATGTTGTGCCTTCAAATCATACTACCATGGTCTACCAAATAAAAGATTGCAAGCATCCATCGTGGTAATGTCAAACAACAACTTATCCTTATATGCTCCAATCTGAAATTCTACCCAAGCCTGCTCTTCTACAGTTGTCTGCTGACCTTGGGTAAGCCATGAGACTTTATATGGGGATGGGTGAGGCAATCTCCTAAGCTTAAGCTTTGTCACCATTTCTTCAGACACAAAATTTTCAGTAGAACCAGAATCAATCAAAACTTTACATGCCTTACCTCCTGCTTTGCAAATAGTCCTGAAAAGAGACTTTCTTTGAGGGGATTCTTTGTCAGGTACCTTCATGGTAGTCATTGTTCTTCTCATCATTAGAGACTCTCCACTTTCTGGGTATCCATAATTATCAGGAGCATTCACACTCTGAAAAGCATTAGAGCCTGTCATACTTTGATTATCAAGTTCTTGGACCAGATTTGTTCTCCTTTCTCCTGTTGAGCTTGTGGCCTTTTCTGGACATCTGTTGGCTATATGGCCTTCTTTGTTACAGTTATAACATTTGATGGATCCTCTGCCCTGGGATCTTCCTCTGAAAGGTCTTCTACCTCTGAAGTTTCCTTGCTGACTATAATTTTCCCTCTGGTTCTGACTATTGTTTCCCTTACTATTGTCATGACTGGATTCTCCTTGGTATCCATGTCCATGTCCTCTACCTCTAAAAGGACCTCTTCCACCCCTTTGTTGTCTTCCTCTTCCTCTATTGTGTTGTTCTTGTTTTCTCTTTAACTTCTCTTCCACTTTCAATGCCAACTGAAAGCATTTCTGAACTGTATCTGGATTATGCAGACTTAAATCTTCCTGAATGTTGAACCTCAATCCATTAAGGTATCTAGCTACCTTCTCTTCTTCACTTTCCTTTACCTTTGTTTTCATACAAAGTTTCATGAATTCTTCTGTATATGAGCTGACATCTAGCTCCTTCTGCTTCAGGTTTTGCTTCCTCTTGTGTAATTGGATATTGTAATCCAATGGGACATAAGCCTCCTTTACTAATGCCATCATTTTCTTCCATGTAGCGACTCTACGCTTTCCTTCCTGTACTCTATCATCTTGGACAAAATTCCACCATGTCAAGGCAGCTTCTTTCATTTTTGACTGGGCTATCTTCACCCTCTGTTGTTCTGGTATCTCCTCTGTCTCAAAGAAATTGTTCAAGCAGTCTATCCACTCCATCACTGAATCAGGTTCCATCTTTCTTGTAAACACTGGCAAATCCAGTTTCACATCCATGGTTCTCCTCTCCATGGCCTTGAGGGTGTTCAACAGTGGTCTCTAGTCTGCAGGAACGACCTCCTCGTTCCAACTAGGGATCTCTTCTTCTTCCCTATCTTCTTCTCTACCAGAACCTACTCTGCTCCTCAACTTCGTTAACTCATCCTTCAATTCCTGATTCTGAGCCTTCACGGCCTTGCTCTCTGCAATCTGTTTCTTCACCAAAACTACCAACTCAACGTTGGTCATCCTTGCCGGCATCTCAGATGTTCCTTCGTCACCTAACATCCTGCTATATCCTTATCTTTTCCAGAAGATCCTTCCTTTGCTCTGATACCACTATGATGTAGAGGTAAAACGCAATGGGAGCTTACAAATGGGAAGGAGGAGTCATTAATACAACCAGCATGTTATAATACCTATCAGCTTATCATCATCATCATATTTCCTGCTAACACAAACAGCATCATCATATTTCGAAGAGGCATGAAATATCCTCCTGCTAACTACTGTTCACTTCCTTATCGCCTTTCGCCTTTCGCCTGTCAGCAGCATCATGATATTCAGCAAGCGCAAACATCCTCCTGATGTTCACTGTTCATCTTACTGCCAAACTCTATCTTCTTCATCATGATGTTCAGCATCACCTTCATCAGCAGGATATAAATATCCGGTTCCTCTCATATATCCTGATGACGACACTTAACGCACCTCTCCTTCGATGCTTACGTCACCCCGATATCTGACTACACAAACAACAGCATCAGGATATGACTTATCCGGTCATAGTGAAACATCCTGATGATGTTACCCAAACTTTATGCCGATGACTTACGTCGATGCCAAAACACTTAGCGACAGCAGGATAAACTTGCATAGGGTGTTATTCGCAATATCCTGATGACGATGACGTCACATGCACCTGATGATGATGTCAATAGGATATAAGACACTTATATCCTCCGCAATATGATAATGAATATCCGGGTGATCTCTTAATATCCTGATGATGATCTTTCTGGTCCTTAGCCGAAAAGTGAACTTTCACTCCTGCATACGATAGATCCTGATGACGATATACACACTGAGTATATATCCAACCTATATCATCCTGATGCACTTGAAACATACAATCTTCGTCAGCTTCACAACCTGATCCGGATAGCGATATACTCGCAGATGACGATGCGATTCACTCCATCTGGAAAAGCACATGCAGATCCCTGTGTATCCGTCAGCTGCATGCAAACTCACAGAACCGCACAATTTCACAAAGAAAATATGATGATCAAGCCGGATCACCTTCAGAACAAACTTAACAGTTTATCTTCCTAAATCCTAGCACATGAGGATGCTAGGTTGATTCATAGCATGCTACCAATCGATCTCCCACACAATGAAATGCATAAACAGAAAACTAAAATGCAACCTAAACTAACATGCATGACCATTCCACCGATTCATAGAATCAACCGGTAGAAGGGTTGAAAGAATCCATTAACCTGTAATCAGAACAGAAATCAAAACATAAACAGCTGATAAACTAGATAATGCAATTGATGAGATCTTATTTAGATGAAACACAAATGTCCTGTTTCTACAACAATGTTTCACAATGTCTGGACTGATCTCTGGATCTCACTCAATTACCAGTACAACATAACATAACTACTACCTCTGATATGATATGATATGATATGATATCTAACCCTAACTGATCTGAGTTATTTATAGCAATATCCTACAAGTACTACCAACTCGATTCCCAGCAGCTGGGAGCTTCCAAGCGGCTGGGAGAGGACAGCTTAGACTACCTGATAACGAACTCTAACTGCCTGCACACTCTCCTAGGCTGATCTAATACATAGCATTGGTCCAATGGACCTTATTACATTATGAAGTCAAACATGCTAAAAATAGACTAATGTCCTGTCATGTGGACAATGAACCTATATCCTGTCTTGTAGGGGTGCTCCTGCACCAGAGCCACTTATCAAAGAGCAATGACAGTGATATTTCATGACATTTTTCATACCATTATGCAAGACTATGTTGATGATATATTGGGCAAATCTACCACTAGAGAAAGTCATTTAGAGGTTCTGGGACATACATTTGATAGATTAGAGTAATATAAAGTGAGACTCAACCATAATAAATGTGTCTTTGGTATTACTTCCAAGAAATTATTGGGATCATTGTATCTCATAGAGGAATTAAAGTGGATCTCGCTAAGGTCAAAGTTATAGTTGAGATGCCTCCACCTTCCACTCTAAAACAACTAAGGAGTCTTCAAGGGAAATTACAATCCATTAGATGGTTCATCTCACAGCTGACAGATAAATTTCAACCATTTCTACATTTGCTCTGAAAGGATGTCTCATTCTGATGGGATAGTAAGTATCAACATGCATTTGATCAGCTCAAAAAATATCTAGCTACACCTCTAGTTTTGGTGCCCCCAGTTCTAGATAAACTTTTACTATTATATATCTCTACTACATCTGTAGCATTAGGTGCTCTCCTAGAACAACATGATGATTTAGGAAAAGAATAAATAGTTTACTACATCAGTCATACATTGGTTGGCTTTGAGCTTAATCATACTCCCACAGAGCGGGCATGTCTAGTAGTAGTGTTTTCTTCCCAAAATTTGTGGTACTATATGTTAAACCAACACACCAAGATCATATCAAAGATAGATCCCTTGAAATATCTTTTATCCAAGGAAGCCCTCATAGGTAGACTAGCCAAGTGGGTCATGATTTTGAGTGAGTTTGATATAGAGTATTTGATCGAAAGGCTATCAAAGGACACATTATCATAGATCAACTAGTAGAGGCTCCTATGATAGATACAAACCCTGTGCTCTCTGATTTTTTAGATGAATGAATATTCAATCTTTCTACTACAGTTGAATAGAAACTATACTTTGATGGTTCCTATACCTAGCATGGTTCAAGAGTTGGAATCCTATTCATTACTCCATAGGGTAATTGCATTCCAAAGTCATATCGTCTAGATTTTCCTTGCACCAACAATATTTCTGAATATGAAGCTCTACTTACAAGACTCTGCATAGCAGTACAATGGAATATCAAACAACTACATGTTTATGGAGATTCTTAACTAATCATTGGACAAGTGATAGATGAGTACCAAACAAAAGATGATAAGTTGATGCCCTATAAAATAATGGTTGATGACTACAAGCAACACTTTTCTACTATTTATTTTGAACAAATCCCTAGGGTGAATAGCAAGGTTGCCAATACTATGGCTACTATTGGATCCCTCCTGGATATGGCTACAAACACTCAATGTTATGAATTCTTGGTTGAATAGTTGTTTATACTAGTCGTTGATGTTCCACCTACTAAAATTATCTACGATCTTGTTGGTCCCAATTCTCCTTGGTACCAAGATATCTATGAATACCTCCATGATAACACCATCCCATGAAACCTTACATTTACCAAATGAAAAACCTTCATCTATCATACCTCTCATTTTATTATCCTTAGTGACACACTATACCACAGGAGTCTCGATGGTATCCTACTTAGATGTCTTAACTCAGAAGAAGCTAGCATTTCCTTACGAGATGTACATGAAGGTGTCTATTGATCACATTCCACCAGTCTTAACCTAGCTAAGAAACTACTTAGCATAGGTTATTATTAGCCTATAATGGAACAAGATGCACATTAGTTTGCCAAGAAATGTCTTCAATGCTAGTAGCACAAAGATTTGATTCATGCACCAATACATCAGGTACAACCCGTTACTACTCCATGGTCATTTTCACAATGGGGACTCGACCTCATAGGTAAAATCCATCCATCATCTTCAAATGGCCATAAGTTCATCATTATCGCCACTGAGTATTTCACGAAGTAGGTAGAAGATATTCCTATGACGTATATTACTAGCAAACAAATAGCTAAGTTTATCTTGAATTATCTCATTTGTCAGTATGGTATTTCCCTAGCTATAGTCACTAATAATGGAAGACCCTTTAAAAACCAAGATATTCATGACTTGTGCACCGAGTACCATATTTAACATCACTTCTCCACTCCATACTATCCACAGAGTAACGACCAAGCTGAGGCTTCCAACAAAACCATATTGAAAATCCTAAAGAAAATAGTCAGTGAAGCTGGTCATGATTGGAATTTGCATCTCAATCCTGCCTTATGGGCATATCGCACTAGTATCAGAACCCCAATCAGTGTTTCCCCATATGCTTTAGTCTATGGCACTAAAGCCATTTTACCTATCAAGGTCGAGAACCCTTCTCTTAGAGTTTCTATGTAGCATCTCATTAATGGAGAGGAGTACAAAATTTCTAGATTGCATGAGTTAGAGTTACTAGATGAGTGGTATCTTGCAACACTTAATCATCTTCATGTCTATCAAAACCACCTGCATCATAACTATAACAAGAAGATCAAGGAAAGACAATTCCAATTAGGTGATCTTGTTCTTAAGGAAAATCAGAGAAACCAACAAGATCGAGACAAAAAGGGCAAGTTTGAGCCTAATTGGTTGGGTCCTTTTATTGTCACAATAGTTTATGGATTATGAGCTTATACACTAGCAACACTTGAAGGAATTCCTCTAGATGAAGCCATAAATAGTGTTCATCTTAAGAAGTTCTATGCTTGATCCTCAAAGTATCCCTAGAAAATTACAAAAAATTCAAAAAAATAGAAAAGAAATAAAAAATAGAAAAATCCAAAAATAAAATAATCCATCCTCTAGTGAAAACTTGGTAAACAGTGCCTTGGATAAGTACCATAGTGAAAACTTAGAAAATAGGCACTATGTGTAGAAGTCAGCATCCACCATCTACTAAGTCTTCCATCTCATTCCATCTCATAATAAATCCCCATCCATCCATAATAAAATTATTGACCTTTGCATTCCTACTTTCCCATCTATCATGGTTTAGAAATCATCAGTGTTAGTTGACATCTATTAGCATCATCCATAGTTAGTTCATACATTGTTCCCCATAATAAAACCTCTACCTAAATGGGGACATGTTTTCCTTAACCTAGGTCTAGGAATGGATACTTCTTCAAGGTATGATCACACTTCCACTCAGTTTCATCTCATCTCATTCTCATATCATCATCACAAATCAGAACTACATATCATCACCACCTAGATCTTAATGTACCTTGATCCTGTCGATACAGAGTATGTAGGAAGTATGGAATATGAAGGAAGTATCTAGTACTCAGGTACATAAGATGCACCCATCCTCCATCCCAATCCATAATAAACTTTCCAACTCTCACTTCATCCATCTATCACAACCCATCCTATTCACCTATCACCCCATCTTGACCAACTCAAGCCGAAAATGAACTACACATTCTTTGAAAGCTCAAGTACTTATCAAACAAGAAGCAAGAGACTACTCCTAAAACTATATGATTTCCTACATACTACTTGCCACATCGGATACATCCATCTATCCTAGATCCAAAAGACTTTAACGTATATATCTTTCCTACAATAAGGCCCAATCTATCTTTAGCACCCTCTTTGGCAAGAGAATATGATGGTTGTGTATTTGTTTTATTAGTTGGTTGATTTATGTTTGGTTTATCTTTTGTTCCTTTCTAATACCTACTCAAGACTACCTTGATATTTCTATATCTTGGTATGTTGTGATACAGTATGGATTGGGGCATGGTCATTTGCTTTTGTATGTTGTGTTTGTGGGATGATCTTATTATCTTACTATGGCTAATATTTATCTTGTTTGTCTTGGAATTAGCATCTTGCATATCAATATCTTTTGCATCTAAGGTTCTGTAAAGGCCTTATGCGTATTACTATCATTCTATGCTAAGACTATTTTCTATTCACATATCCAACAAGGTTCTATTATGTCTATTAGATGTAAGTTCAAACTGTTTGTTTGTAGAGTCAATGTCCTCACATTGGATACCTCATCACCTCGGTCTTATATACCCTGGTGTATAATATCCATATGCTATATCAAAAATAAGGATTATTTTTTTACATTTTTAGCATAACCAATGCAACATCCTATCCATCCACCCATCCATATATCCTAATAAAATCATAGCTTTCATATAGATCAATCAATTATCATCTTCCTCTATTCTAAATCATTTCTTCTATCCATGCTAACATTATCATTGTCTTCTCCGAAATCCTACAAAACCATTCGTGTTAGACATCATAATCAATACACATCATAATATACATCATATAAATCTATGATCCTAGTACATGTCATCCTATCCATACATCTATAAGCATATACACATCATCATAATATATCCATAGCATAGGCATCTAAACACATCATCATATAAAATCCATGATCCTAATATATGTCATCACATCCATAACATCATCATGATATGTCATCACATAAGCATTTAAACATCCATAGCATATACAAGCATCTAAACATTCATAGCATATAGATGTAACTCATCATACACATAAGCATATAACCATCCATAACATATAAAACATCAATAGAAAAACATTAGAACATCATACATCTCATGTGGGTCATCAAAATCAATTGTGTTTCATCACATATATAAAAAATGAATCAATATAGTACAATAGGCTACTAAGAGCCATAAAAAATATATGTACGCGCCCGTAGGCATCAAAGTCTAAAAAATACATATATGATACCTCAAAATACAACTAGCATTAGTGATGACTATGCATAGAGCTCCTTACTGAGGCCTATCCCTGGGCTCCACCTATGCCTAGTGGTGGACCTCCTGGTGGTGGTCTCAATGGTGATGGTCCCAAACTAATCCCACTAATCTCCTAGATGGTGAAGCCCATGACCTACTGCTCTCTCTAAAGCTAGGCTAGCTCTAATTTGCAAGTACTGCACTATAATGGAGCCCTCTATAGTACTAATCTTCCTTGATGGTCATGTTTAGCTCTCCCTGAACACATGTAAGCTCTACAAGTAAGGCTACTATGGCCTAATCTATCCCTAGAGCAGCCCTCTACTCTCTACCTCAGAGTGACTATAGTATCATGTTCTACAGTCATGTGTACTAGTGCTCCTCCATATCTACCCTAATCTTGTCCCTGGGCCTGTCCCTCTGACCTTGCTCTAGCCTATTAGAGCTTTTCTCTAGCAGCATCTCGCTCCTATCTCATCCTCATGTAACATACCTCTAGGTGGGTATGTCTCCTTGTCTCTACCTACAAGAGTTGCTGCAATCATTGTAGGTCAGTCTCTCCCTATGGGGCATCCTCCTAGGCGACCTCCTCCATTTGAACATCCACCTACTCTGGGGCATCATCTTGCTGCCCTGCCTGCTGCTACTTAACCTATTGTTGTCCAACCTCATGTTGTATAGCCTATCCCTATCCCTATATTTGTCTCCTCACCCTACGAGGTCTAGCCTCCAAGCCTCTGTCAGCCAACTCCCTAGCTCTCCTGTCCTACTCTCTAACGACCCTTGGAATAGTCAGCCGAGTCAATCTAGCAATCAACCAATGTGTGTCATACTCCAGAGTCATCCCTAGATCAACATCTCTACCGATTGGATCCCAGACACTTGGGACAAGTCCATGCACCTCTGCTAAAGCCGTCGCTACAACCATCTCAGGGCCCCAGTCAAGAATCTCTCTCTGTGTCTGAGAAAAAATGGCATCACCAATAGGAACTAGCTGCCATAGACCAAGCTATCTCAATACTCACTCTGGAAGATACCTCTCAATGACATATATGCTCTATCCAAACAAGTACCATCCTTGTTGATAGTATGAGAGATTCTCTGCACCATCCTCCCATATCTCTGAATCTCTCCATGGGCGCTAGATGAATGTGTCAATCTTGTTGAACTACTACCTCCAGTACATTAGTTTCCCCAATCTCCTCTGTGTGATAGCACCATCATATAGGTACACAAAGGGCTGCCCTATCTCTCATCATTATGGATATATCAGCCGAGTCACAAAAATATTCTCCCAAGACCATATGTGTAGCAAAGTAACTCTTGCAAAAAGGCTGGTGCCAAATCCATATGTCACATCATGTAAATCATGTATAGCTAGCCTAATACACAAGGTCCCCATGCATACCTGCCATACATAAACATCCCCTCTATGATCACAGTGCCCCATCCAATAGAAAATTTGTGAGGGCATCTGTCAGGAACTAGTGCACCACCAATCAAAGAAGCAATCACCAGTTGAATCCTATCGCATAGTTGGTGCATTTGACACTAGCTAATTTCATGGTCCTCTATCCCCAGATCTAGTGTCATAAACAATCACCTCAGCGTAAACTCACCTAAGTCAGTGTCATAATCCACTCATGCTCCATCGATCAGAATCTACAGAATCCACCAGACATCCTCTAAAGTAATGGTAGCCTCCCTTGTAGGAAGTTGAAATGAGCTATGCTTACTATGCCACCTCTCAGCGAGTGCAGTCATCATAGCCAAGTCTGTGTGCACTGGAGTGATGTGTGCAACATACCATAGTCCCATCACCTCCAAGAATATCTCCTCCTCGTTAACTACATCCAAAACCAAGTCAAAACTTGGTGGATGCCACTCCCACAACATCAATGGAGGTAGAACAACTTGCGTTCACAAAGTTAAACTTGTCAAATCTTCGCAAAAATCCTATGTCTCTACCCTTTTAACCAAAAGTGCATTATTGTGAGTCGTAGGTGCATTTCTGTTTACCTAAGGCACATTTTTGTAGACCAACTATGAGTTTGATCTTAGCAACCCCTTTTTTATAGCCAAAAGTAGTGCTTTTGCATCATAGATGTGTCATATCAGCCATATGCGTGCCCTTTTTCCAACGGCACGGTGTTGTTTACCAAATGTACACTATTATCCAGAGGCGGCACCAAAAACCTAAAGCCCTAATTTCTAGCCAAAGGCAAACTTTTTTTCCAAAGGCATAGTTGTGCCGACCATAGGTGAGCCTTTTTTGTAAATGCACATCAAAATTTGCCATATACGTATTTCTAGTAGAACCCCACTTTTAGCTGTACCTAAGATCTACCCTCATTAATGAGCCTAATAAGTGCACCTAATGGTCAAGTTAGGAGTACATACCACACCTGGAGCTCCTGGTGGTCATCCATAGGTCCTGACTCACTCTGCGTAGTGGTCGTGTCATAGAATCCTAGCCATCTCGACTCTTGAAGTCTACTCTAAGCTCTAAAAATACTCTAGCACTAGAATACAAGGACTTTAAAAATCTAAGGGTGCAAATGAGTTGAAAGTGGCCCCTTTAGCCCTACTTATAGACACCCAACCCTAATTCTTCCCTCCCATTCATCCCATTTTCTTCATGTCATCCTTCTTTCTCCATCGTGTCAGCTTCCACACTCCATTCTAGTCCTTCTTAGCCTTTTTCTATCATGTCATTATCCCATTCTTCTAGTCGTAAGCCCACCCAGTCCTATCATTTCCCTAGTTTTCCTCTCGAGGGGGCATCCTATACCAGTTACACTGGGGCACAGTTGTTAAATCACACCATCATCAATATTTTCTTTGAAACAACATTATAAAATGTATTGTCTCAAAGAGGGGCAAAATGTAGACACCTAAAAATGACCTTGCATAATTCACTCTGCATACATCACATTCTTCTAAATCACTTGCATCAAACGTTAATTAAATAACTTGATTATTTAATTAATTTCATCAATTTCTTCAAATTCAGCTAAATCCAACATTAATTGAATAAATTCTATTTATTTAATTAATTCATCAAATTCACCACTTTATTCTTCTATTTTCCCATTAATTAAATAAATCAACTATTTAATTAATCTAACATCTTCATTCCTCCTATCCACAACAATTAAATAATTTTAATTATTTAATTAGCTAATTATTCTTCCAAAATTAAATACATTATTTAAATTTATTTAATGTTGACTTTTCAAAAATCTTCTAAATAAATAAAATCAATATTTTATTTATCTTCTTATTTCTTCCATCATGCACAATAAATTAATTAAATTTATTTATTTAATTTCTAATTGTTTTCTCATATCTTCTAAAAATATCATTTTCTTCCATGCACACAAATTAAATAATTTATTATTTAATTTTATTCAAAGCATGTCAAAAAGCAAAACAAAAGTTTAGTTAATTGGATTTAAATCATTATTTTTATCAATCAACTCATAAAATAGAAAATGCATTCTATTTTATGAAAATCAATCCTATTTTTAGCCAAGAAAGCAATTAACTCAATAAAACATCTTTTGCATGGACACTTTTTGTGTGCATGTTCCTTCATGATATCTCAATTTATCTCAACTATCGATATCATTGAATTATCTCTACCATTGATCGATCTTCCCTAAAAGATATAAATATGTTTGTTGCAAGTACAAGCAGTAAGTGTTGTCATTGATGTCAACACCTAAGGTCAGCATCCAAGGAAGTTACTTGGTTAAGTTGGAACAAGTGTTTGTCTCCCAGAACAGTGCAATGTTTTACTCTACATTTCCTCAGCATTGAAGACCGGAGTGTGAGATTGGGATATGATTTAGAGAAGTGTTTGAAGATACTAATTCCTAAGTTTGGTGGTCCAAAATGCTATACAGCGAAAGATCTATTCACCAGTTTGAAGACTAGTTTTGGCAGTGTATGCAGAGTGACAGGGAGAAAGTGTTGTGCTCTGCACTTCTCTGAAGATTGGAATTTAGCCTTGCAGTTCTAGATTTAACTTAGAAATTCCATAGCTATCTTCATGCCAAAGGGTTTGTGATTTGGTGCTCCAGAAGACAAGTTTGTGTTGTTATACTTTAGATGAAAGTTGTTGAGTTCAGGTGATATTTGTTGTCTTCAGTAATCTCCAAGTGAGATCTGTTGCGGATGGATTTATTGGCTCTTAAGTGAATTTATGTTGTTCATGGAGGTGTCAATATCATGTTAAAGCATTGCACAACGTCCGCTTATTACATTTGTTATCAATGAAGCATGTGATCAAGAATTCTCCCAGTTTATACTATTTGGCTGACCTGATTAATTGTGGTGATCAAGGAGATGCTTTTGATGAATGTTTAATTGATGTGTAGCATGCTTGGATAGATTTAGGTCCAAGCTAAGGTGTAATACATTATGTCCTCATTCTTTTGTGGCATATGGTGTTTAGGTCCAGACCTAATTTGATGTATGTATGAATGCCAACCTTGGAGGTTGTTCCAATGAATGATGAATGTAATGCCAACTATGATGTACATTCCAAGGTTGATGAATTGTATATAAACATGTATGGAAGTCGTGGAAAATACATCCCAAGTGAAGATGTGAAGAGTAGTGAGAAGTGAAGAAGTAGAGCAAAGATAATGTGTGAGATGTGAGCATGTGAATAGAAGAGCAGAGTCAGAAGACAAGCAAAAATGAAGACTTGGGATTTAGAGATAATGTGTGTGTATGCAAGCATGCGAATAGAAGAACAAAGTTAGAAGATCAATGGGGATGAAGACATGGGATTTAGAATACAATTGTTAAATGACTACACCTTGGCATAGTGACAGATGCTTAAGTACTACTCAGTTATTATGTGTGATCTAATTGGAAGCAAGCTTTTGTCATCAAGGCAATAAGCTGGCAGTGCGCCTCCAGTAGGGTTTAACAACCCTTATTGTAATCTTGCTAAGTTTAGGGTTGAGGCAGTGAGCTTGCTAAACTTAGTTGTACATCATGGTAGTAAGCCAACATGTTCTAGGCCCGTGGAGTGACCAAGCCTAAACATTATTTTTGTAAATATTGCAATATATTTATGAGAGCTAATCCTCTCCATGGTTTTTCCCATTTTGGGTTTTCCACGTAAAATCTTGGTGTTATGTGTCATGTTTTTGTGGATACTGATCAGTTGTATATTTTTCTTCTATTGGATTATTCTTTTGAAATGGTCAAAAGTAAAAGTGCAAGAAAGGATTTATAGAACACTGATTCACTCCCCCCCTCTCAGTGTTCCTAACAATAAACAATTGGTATTAGAGGCAAGTTCCTCGAAAGAAGTTTAACAACTTGAGGAAGATCTTTGATAGTATGATCATGGTAGCAGGAAGGTATGGAAATTATAGCCAACTAGGAGCAGCTCTTATGAATCTTGAAAATTATGAAGTAGAGGTTAGGGATTTGAAAGATAACTTGCAACAACCCAATGAATGCATCTTAAAACTAAAAGAGAAGGTCAATAAATTCAAATACAAATACATATAAGTCAGTGATCAATTGTCATCAGCAAATGAAGCCTTGAATGATTTAGAAGCAGAAGTTGTAGAAAGATCAAGAGCAGAGGATGATCTAAATTCAGTTGTGAAAAACAAATCAGAAGATTGTGCAAAACTAGATAAAGAAATTGCAAGTCTAAAAATGGACCTAGACAAGGCCAAAAGTTTTGAAGAAAAATTCAAGATAAGTACCACAAAGCTTGATGAAATGATTGGCAGCCAGAAGAGTGCAGATGACAAGCAAGGTTTAGGATATGAAAAGGGGGAAAGTTCAAAGTTTGATCAAGCAAATACTAAAGTACAACCAAACAAGGGAAATTAGTTCAGAAAAGAAGACCTAGAAGACCTCCAGTCAAACAACCAAATGCACAAAGGTACCCATATTTTCATGGTTATTATAATTCATGTAATAAGTTTGGTCAAAAGTCTACTTAGTGTAGGAGAAAAATGAGTCAAAAGACTGCAATATTCTCTAGTCAGTGTTTCAATTGCAAGAAAATTGGTCATAGAGAAAATGAATGTAGAAGTCAGATTGGGAAAGGTTTCGACAATGGAAGGAATGATCAATCTTTGAAAGGTAAATGTTTTACATGCAATAAAGTTGGTCATAGAGCTATTGTATGTAGAAGTAAAGTAAGTCAGAATTCTATTAGGTGCTATGCATGAAATAAGATGGGACATAGGGCAAATGAGTGTAGAAGTCAAGTGAGAAATATATATGGCAAGAATAAGACAGTTAAATCCTTCAGTGGGTATTGTTATACATGCAATAAATTTGGGCACAAGGTTAACCTATGTAGGTCAAGGATGAATGGAAGGAATAATGGTCAGAAAAATACTATGTGTTTCAATTGCAATAGGCTTGGACACATTACAAGATTATGTAGAAGTAAGAACATGAAGGACACTTAGGCAAAATTGAAGAAACTAGTAGAAAAGGTTGATCTGGTAGAAGTCAATAAGGAGATGAACAATGTTTGAATCAAGAAGGAAATAAATAAATTTAGAGATGAGTCTGTGCCAGAATTAGGTGCAGATACTTCCTCTGGGAAGTGAATTTGGTGTTTTGGCTCAGGGGGGAGCTCTAATGAAAATCCTTTCTCCCTTGCCAAAGGATTGGTGTTGATGCCTCAGCACATAGAGACAAGTCAAAGATTGGTAACAAAGGTCTAAGTTAGGACAAAGAACTGTGCTTGTAAAGGATTAAGGAAGATTTGTGTAGTTTGATAATTCTTCTATACAAGAAGATTTGATCAAGAAAAGAAGACAAAATCAAGTCTATAGTGCTTTGGTGCATTGGTCCGCTATTGAAGATATTGCTTGGTAGAACTTCTGGCATATGGTTATATGTCATTGGTTACATCTACATCTAGAAATTTATCTAATTTTGATAAGTAGCTTGATAGTAATAAGTAACAGAAGCTCGGGTTGACAGAAAACAGTTGTTTTCAGTACAAAACAATTTTCATGATGACTAGAAGTAGTTGATGAACTTAGAGGCCAATGGACATGACTCAAATAGTAAAAGATGAAGAAAGAATAAAGGTTTGTGCAAAGGCATCATACGATAAGGAGCAGAGGTGCATTGACAAAGAAGAAGAAGAATTCTAGATAAACAAAACAAGGGATAGAAAGATAGTTGTCTGCACCAAGAAATTCTCAGCAAAATGAAGTTGTTGAGAGAATGAACAAGACAGTTCAAGAGGCTTCTAAGGCTATGATGAAGGAGGCTGACCTACCGAAAGTGTACTGGAGAGAAATTATACATACAACTGTCTACATCCTAAACATAGTTCAAATCAAAGGAAAGAAGAAGAACTAGGCAAGGTTGATGCTACGTGTGATGAAGGAATCTTCCTTGGATACTCTACCAAGAGTAAAGCCTGCTAGTGCTGCAATAAGAGATTGAAGAAGATCATTGAGAGTGCTAAAGTGAAGGTTGATGAAAACAAGGGAAAAATATCAAATCTAAATCAGATGAACCTATTGCTGCAATGAATGAAGAGAAAAGTTGAACATGTTGGATTCTAGGTCTGGTTGACAAAAAATGACTAAGTATGGAAAATATTCTGAGTGGAGGAAAGTAAGTTGGATAGTATGCCTCCATAGGTGATGATCTGGTAATGTGGCTTAGGTATAATGTTCCCAATTGTTTGATAGTTTTATGCTTCAGAGATCAAGTCCTAAGTTCCTCCAGAAGTCATCTTGAAGAAATGTCTAAGTCCGGGCAAGGAAAGGTATAGTAGGAACAGTGAATAGGGTATAGTGCAGTGGTCTGCATTCCTCCGCAGATGAGTGTTTTGTTATGCAGTTTTGAGGTGTTGCAAACATTTATGTAAAGTGTCTAATTCCAGAGTTGGGAGATTTGAAGTTCACCAGAAAGATAGTTACAAGCTGCTAAGTATCGACATAGTGTTTGACAGAGTTTGATAGAGACGAAGTCTAAGTTATGATGGTTTGCATTTCTTTGCAAGATGATATA
Organism: Cunninghamia lanceolata; assembly: GCA_027924645.1. NCBI lineage: Eukaryota > Viridiplantae > Streptophyta > Pinopsida > Cupressales > Cupressaceae > Cunninghamia > Cunninghamia lanceolata. Next base: position 1,804,052 of record BSBN01000973.1, on the reverse strand, counting down.
ATGCCTTGCAATTCTAAGGATAATATTGGGAATGTGTGAAGAGTCCTTGATATGATTTGGAAGGTGTTTTGAGATCCTCAATAAAAGTTGTAAGTCAACAGATGAAGTTGTTAAGCATGCTCTTGAGGAACAGACAGACTGGTCAAATAAATCATGATGCGGATATATAAGAGATGAATTTTGGTTGAAAGTGAGAGTGTGTGGTTGTGGATAAAGGATGGATATAGGAGATAAGTTGCAGATAAATGAGTATTGACCTAAAGAAATTTTTGGCTATATGTGTTGTCATTGATTAATATGCATTATAAAAGATGAAATGTTATGGTCCTTAAGAAAAAGGAAAGTTCATGGTTGGATGTCATACTCTGATCTAAGCAAAGTCAAGTCTAAATTTCTGAGAAGACAAGATATGTTAATGTGACCAAAAGTTGACATATTTTGATGTGTATTCCTAAGGGGGAGTATTCAAACTAGGAAAAGAAAAAAAATGCAGCAGAGTAGGTAGCAATCAGATATGGTTGTTGAAGTCAGGAGGAGTAAAGAATAATCTCAGATTGATTACAGCAGTAGTGTCCAAGTATGTGAAAGAGCTATTTTAGAATATGTATGTACCCTTATGATAACTAGTTGCAAGATGAGCAAGAATATTGATTCACCTAAGACTAATCAGAAAAAGTATAGGTCTATGATTGGAGGACTACTGTATTTGACCTATACTAGACTAGATGTAATACATGCAGTTTGTCCTATGGAAAGATTTCAAGAAGATCCTAGAGAGTCACATGTGTTGGCAGTCAAGAGGATTATGAGGCTACCTTCCAGAGGAAGTAGGTAGGTGATGCTGATATGAGTTCTTGATAAAGAGCAGTAAGTGTTGCAATATTGATTGATAGGGGAAGCTGTACAGTGGTAATAAGATCTAAGTTGAGCCTTGATAACTCAAGAAGGAGAGAAGTAAAAGTTTTAGCACCCTTTGCCATTGATGTCAAAGGGGGAGAGAAGTTCATGTGAAAAACCTAAGGAGAAAGTTGCTGTCAGGGAAAGCATCAAGTGAGGGGGAGAAAAGAAGCAAAGAAAAATTATATGTCTTGATGGTTTTTCACATCATGTGTTGCCATAAATGACAAAGGGGGAGATTGTTGCAAGTATGAGTAGTAAGTGTTGTCCTTGATGTCAATACCTAAGGTCAGCATCCAAGGAAGTTACTTGGTTCAGTTGGAACAAGTGTTTGTCTTCTAGAACAATGCAATGTTTTACTCCACATTTCCTCAGCATTGAAGACTGGAGTGTGAGATTGGGATATAATTTAGAAAACTGTTTGAAGATACTAATTCTTGAGTTTGGTGGTCTGGAACGCTATATAGCGAAAGATCTATTCACCTTTGAAGACTAGTTTTGGTAGTGTATGCAAAGTGACAGGGAGAAAGTGTTGGACTTCGTACTTCTCTGCAAATTGGAATTTAGCCTTGTAGTTCTACATTTAAGCTTAGAAAGTCCATAGCTATCTTCATTCCAGAGGGTTTGTGATTTGGTGCTCTAGAAGACAAGTGTGTTGTTATACTTCAGATGAAAGTTGTTGAGTTCAAGTGATATTTGTTGCCTTCAGTAATCTCCAAGTGAGATCTGTTGCGGATAGATTTATTGGCTCTTAGGTGAATTTATGTTGTTCAAGGAGGTGTCATGATCATTTTAAAGCATTACACAAGGTCCAGTTATTATGTTTTTATCAAGGAAGCAAGTGATCAAGAATTCTCCCAGTTAATATTGTTTGGCTGACTTGATTAATTGCGTTGATCAAGGAGATGCTTTTGATGAATGTTTAAGTGATGTGTAGCATGCTTGGATATATTTAGGTCCAAGCTAAGGTGTAATACATTATGTCCTCATTCTTTTGTGGCATATGGTGTTTAGGTCCAAACCTAATTTGATGTATGTATGAATACTGACCTTGGAGACTATTCTAATGAATGATGAATGTAATGCCGACTTTGATGTACATTCCAAGGTTGATGAATTGTATATAAACACATAAGGAAGTCATGGAAAATACATCCTGAGCCAAGATGTGAAGAGTAGTGCGAAGTGAAGAAGTAGATCAGAGATAATGTGTGAGATGAGAGCATGTGAATAGAAGAGCATATTTAGAAGAGCAGCAGAAATGAAGACTTGGGACTCAGAGATAATGTTTCTGTATGCGAGCATGTGAATATAATAACAGAGTTAGAAGATCAGTAGCGATGAAGACTTGGGATTTAGAATACAGTTGTTAAATGACTGCACCTTGGCATAGTGGTAGATACTTAAGTAGTACTCAGTTATTATGTACGATCTGATTAGAAGAAATCTTTTATCATTAAGGCAGTAAGCCGACAGTGAGCCTCCAGTAGGGTTTAACATCCCTCAGGGTTTAACAACCCTTATTGTAATCTTGCTATGTTTAGGGTTGAGGCAGTGAACCTGCTAAACTTAGTTGTACATCATGGCAGTAAGCCAGCATGTTCTAGGCCCATGGAGTGACCAAGCCTGAACATCATTTTTGTAAAGATTGTAATATATTTATGAGAGCTAATCCTCTCTATGGTTTTTCCCATTTTGGGTTTTCCACATAAAATCTTGGTGTTATGTGTCATGTTTTTGTGGATGTTGATCAGTTGTATATTTTGCTTCTATTGGATTATTCTTTTGAAATGGTTAAAAGTAAAAGTCCAAGAAAATATTTATAGAACACTAATTCATCCCCCCTCTCAGTGGTCTTGACAATCAACAATGTCCATTCATCTCTTCACAAACCCTCCACGATCATTAACCTTTCAGCATTCATATAGCACTTTGAGCTATTACATCATTGAGCACATTACATCCGTTGAGCACATAATTCATTCACACTTGTTGTAACCATGGTTATGCAAAGTAAAAGAGCAATCCACATATAAACCAAGGAATACATACAATATTAGGTGCTAATGTTCTTTTTTTATTTGCATTAAATTGTGGTTATTGTCTTTGATATATTTCTTGAAGGTTGTAAGATTGTGTTTCAATATTCATGCTTGATCTAATTAACTCAATTTTCCCTATACACATTTTACATAACTCCTATTCAAACTATGTCTGCAATAGCATCCTTAATTCCAAATTCACCTTCACATGGTGTTCCTCTAACAATCTTCAACTATAAGTATCACAACCTGATATATCAACCCCCCACAACACTTGATCCTCTTCTTGTCCCCATAGAAATTTATCAAATGAATTAATCAAACCCCTTCTTCACCACATCCACACCTCCATCATCTCAAAACATAGTGTCACAAGTTCAATCTTCTATTCCTAATGTTGCTTATGTCACTCCTCCACAACTATCACAAGTTCAATCTCCCATTCCTAATGTTGCTTATGCCACTCCTCCACAAGTGCCACAAGTCCATTCTTCCATTCCTAATGGTGCTTATGCCACTCCACATGTGTCACAAGTCGATTCTTCCATCCCTAATGTCTCTTATGCCACTCCTCCATAAGTGTCAAAAGTCCAATCATATATTCCTCAACATTCTTATATTATTCCACCCCAACACTCCCAAACTCAACACTCCTACATCAATCCACCACAACATTCTCAATCTCAAAGCTCCTACATAACTCCTCCACAAAACTCACAAGACCAACACTTCTACATCAATCCACCCCAAAACAATCCTCACAATTCTTATGATCCATACAATATCTACTCATATACATCCAACACCAATCCCTCTTATGTAGCACAACATGTTAGAAATGAAAGAAACACTACTTCAATGGAAATCTGATTCAAGATAAATTTGATTAATCTTTAACTGTGTGTTATTAATGGAGATTGTATCACAGAAACAAAACTATGCTTCATAGAAATGCAAAATCAAAAATATGAACACATAACACAATGCTTAATGTGGAGAAAACTCTTTCAGGTAAAAAACTCCACACAGGAAAGAGGCCCAATATTTGTATTAATCTGAAAATGATTTACAATACAACAACACTTCAACTCTCTCCACCAATCTTCAATCTGACAGCATTCTGGTAGCATCCGAGTACCTAAAATCTGTATTGCAGCAACTAATACATGGAAAATACTTATAGAAACATTTTCTAACTCATCTTAAGCATTCAACTTCTTTGTCATGAGATTCCCCAACATACAAATATTAAATGCCATCTTACAAGAACCTTCCACTTGTCCAAAAAATAGCCATGCAAAGGTTGGGTGCCAAAGACTAAATCTGGCCTCTTACAACATCTTATGACATGGCATAACCATCAGAGATTCTAGAAAAAGAGTATCTTTCCAAGATAGGTGCCTTGGGCTAAATATAGCAAATATACAACTAACATATATGTTATATGCGTCATAGAATCACAAAATCTTATGACAACTTGCAGTTGTCATAGATTTACTCACCAAACATTACGACAGTTGTCATACATGCCAAAAATAGTATATTCCTCAAGGGATCATGCCTATCCTCATTTACCATGAATTTTTACATTTGCCAATAGTAAAAGTCACTCTGTAATAACTTTTAGTAACTTCAAAATTACCCCTGCCAGTGAAACTAGTACATCTGCTCATGGATAATTACAAATTACATATAATAAATAGAATAAATACAATATTGGGATTTACAGGGTTAATGGCACCTTATCCCAACATTCTCCCACTTGACATTATACATTGTAAATCAACTTATAGGAAATCAAATGAAAATAATCAAGCACTAGAAACAAGGCCCATGGCCTCTCTACACCACATGAACTTCTCTATGCTCACAAGCTTAGTCAATGAATCTGCAACATTCTCTTGACTGTCTATCTTCTTTAGCTCAATCTCTCCATTTGCAACCAACTCTTGAACAAAGTGGTATTGAACATCAACATGCTTAGTTCGAGCATGATACATGGGATTCTTGGCCAAACAGATAGTACTATGGCTATCACAACCAATCTGAATGATCTTGCAATCAAAACCAATACCTATACACAGTCTCCTCAACCAACCTACCTCCTTGGAGACATGAGTAGCAACCATATACTCTACTTCTATAGTGGACAAAGTAACTGTGGGCTGCCTCTTACTCATCCAACACACTGCACCTCTAAACAGAGTAAACACATAGCCACTAGTGGACCTTCGACTATCTAAGTCACCTACCCAATCTACATCAACAAAACCCTATATGTCCAAAGATTTATCAGCACTATCAGTACCAGAATAAACCAAATAATGATTAGGAGTACTTGCAAGATATTTAAACACCCTCTTCTCATAGTTCTAATGTTGTCTACCAAGGTTAGACATAAATATGCTCAAAACTCCCACTACTTGGGCAATATCTAGTCTAGTGCAAACCATTGCATACATCAAACTCCCTACAACACTAGCATATGGCACATTGACATATCCTCAAGATCATCCTCAGTCTTTGGACACATATCTAATGAAAGCTTAGTACCAATGGGTAAAGGAACTCTAACTGGGTTACAGTCCTGCAAACTAAACCTCTGCAAAATAGTATTCACATACTTACTTTGTGACAACCAAACCTTTCTATTAACTCTATTCCTCCTAATCTCCATTCCTAAAATATACCTGTGATAGGTAAAAAATCAGGTTAATAAGATCAAGCATAGCCATGGAAACCTAACCCTACCATCATCAAAGAATCTAATCCAAATGAAACCAAATGTATGCAATTCAAGCACAATATCACCTAGAATGTGTGATTCCTTGTTTATGATGTGGTTTGCTTCTTCAACAATGAACAATTATGAAGATAAAAGTTGCCATGACGAATGGATGATAATGATGATAAGCTTAATGGATGCTATGGATACTCAAATGCTCAATATGCTCAGGATGATAATGTAGATGCTATATGAATGTTGGAAAGATAGTATGGAATGAGAGGGTGTTTATATAGAACTCAACCAAAATCAATCAATGGTGGGGATTCAGTGGCTATGTCAATGGCTAAGATTAAAGGATAGACATAGGTGAATGTGAAGATGACAAGTGGAGAGAAGATAGGGCTCATGTGTGCTTGTGTACATAAAAAGTACTACATGTGAAAGATATTAAATAAAAGGATGTAGTACCACTTATCTTTTTAAATGAAAGAGGCACACATGTCAGCTCATGAGATAAATGATAAGATAAATTAATTAAATAAATAAAATTTATTTAATTAATTGGAAAGTGGGCTTATGAAAGGAATCTTTAATTAAATAAATAAAATTTATTTAATTAAAAATAGATAGAATGAAGATAATTAAATAATTAAAGATTGTTTAATTATAGCTTAGAGGAAATAGCTAATGAATTAATTAAATAAATATAAATTTATTTAATTAATAGAAGAAATAGATGTGTTAAAGATATTGCTCAAGTGTGTTAGACAAATACAGATGGTGAATAATGCGATGTTTGAATGCTAATGATAATGAGTCAATTTTAGGTGTCTACATTTTGCCCCTCATTGATACAATGTTCATTAGAGCATTATGTCAAAGAAGATACAATATGCCTTCGAAAAACAAGGTTATGCCCCAGTGTAACTAGCAGGTGATGCCCCCTTGAGAGGTAAGCCAGGCTAACCAGGAAGGGTTGGGTTGGCTCGCAAGAGAAGAAAAACTAGGACGCAAGGTTGACACAAAGAAAATGGGGGTTGGGAGGGAACAAATGGGATGATGCAGATGAAAATAGGCTTTGGCATAGAAGAATTAGGGTTTGGATAGGTCTATAAGTAGGTTCTACAAGGGAAAATAGGCTCATTTGTGCTTAGAAAGCTATAGAAATCCAGAGCTCCTTAGAGTTGGTGTGCGACGAGAGTTGGAGAGCTATCAGGATGGTGATTCCACACAGAGATCATCATGCCAAGCGAGTGAGGACACATGGGCGACCAAAGGGATTAGATGTACCGGTATGTATTGAAAACTTTGCTAAAAGCATGATTTTAATAGGCTAGAAGCATCATAAATTCACACACATCACCATAAGTGACTAGGTCTTAGGATAGGTAGTTTAGGTCGCTTGTGTAGGAAAACATGTCACTTATAGTAGTTAGGTTTGCTTCTAGGCACGACTTAGTCACATATAGAAACACTAGGTCACTTTTAGTCGGCTAGGCAATATAGAGGCAAAATGCGCATATAGATATAAACAAGTTGCTTATGGGCTAATAGTAGGTGCATAGGGAAATATAGCTCACAGGTAAGAAAAAAATGCTCACTTAGGGGTTATAGCATGCTTATAGGCAAAAGATAGGTGCATATATATGTTCAACTCGCATATAGTCCAGCAGTGATCGCATAGGCAAAAGAAGTCACATATGATCGAGAGATAAGCGCAGATGGTAATGGAGGTCATGTTTGATCAACAGATAGCACATATGAAAAAATGAACCGCTTATGGTAGATAGAAGCTAGGATAGCAATAAACAATCAAATTTTTATAGCATTTAAGTAGCGCAAAGGACTGACATGATGAATGAAATGACGTAGGATATACTACCGCCTTTGTTATCATGAGAGCCACATCCTATGGATTTGCAGTTAGTGAGATTGCTAGATGCAGAGGAGTGGCTAGTGTTAGAGATCCTCAGGTTAGAGCATGTGTCGAGATTGGAGCTGGTGCAGGCGCATCGAGGACTAATGACGATGATGGTGGAGTGATGGATGAGCGAGCATAGTTCTTTCTTGTTGTCGACAGGACAGGCTATGATCACACTAGAGGATGTGTTTCGAATTCAGTAGATTCCTATAGATGGGGACTGAGTAGATTATGATCTTGATACGGGTACAGTTGCGTTCAGGAGACTGTTCAGGACACCAAACATTGGAGTAGAGGGCTTAGAGATTCTGATGGTGAGGATGGAGGAATTATGTGACAGACTGTAGTGAGTGGTAGTGGCAATTATTAGATGGCTAGTGGGAGATAGACGAGTGAGAGGCTTTCCAGTAGGATGGGGGACAGTGATGGAGGGGATGTTCTCCTATGGTATGAGATATGCATGGGCGGAGTGTGTGCTTGGATAGTTATATCATTTCCTACATGATTGTGCATATATGTTCAAAGCAAGTATGTCAACAAGAGTTACAATTTTGCATGTATGGGCTTATGAGCATATTCCAGTGATGAGACTAGAGGGATGGGTGGCTAGAATAGTAGGAGAGCCTTATGCGAGGATGTATAGAGGAGCTTTGACATACCGACAATGTAGAGGAGTGGTGTACTGGCTAATGAGGTTGGATGAGGTAGATAGCTTTGTATGGAGGCCATGGCTGGGATGTGAGAGATGGGATGAGGAGGATACAGAGCTTGTCTATGCTAGGCAGGCGAGATATATTTTTGGAGGTGGCATATACATTATAGAGCATTGTTTTCCAGAGAGGGTTTTGAGATAGTTTAGGTTGCCACAGGCAGTACCAATTAGTGATGCCATATTTGGGAGGACTAGACAGGAGGTGTTCGATTGGGGGCCAGAGGTTTTAGTTGACATGGCTTTGGTGGAGAGAGATAGGCTACAACCAGTTGTATGGTTGTGGGGACAGAGTCCTGCAGATCTAGGGATGCTACTAGACTATGATGCATACTGGGTGACAGCTAGACCGATGCAGCTCACACAGGTTGGTGAGATTGGAGAGATAGGGATGGAGAGACTATTCAGGAGGAGGTTGGTGCAGGAGCACCTACCTGACAGCTGGCCTCCATGAGGCAGTTAGTTTGTTATAGGTCTTGTTAATGTTTCCAAGAAGGTCTTATAAGACCAATGCATGTAATAAGGTCCAAGTTGACCGTGCTTTTCTATTTTTAGGTAGTTTGTTATGACAGCTGATGACAGCTGTATAGTTTGTTAGTTCAGTTGGACCCTCCCAGCCGCTTGGAAGCTCCCAGCCGCTGGGAATCGAGTGGTAGTACTCGCAAGCAGTTCCTATTTATGTAGTAGGATCGGTTGGTCTTAGGACAGATTGAGATAGAGAAATAGATACAGATTGAGGAGTTAGATTTCAGAGTGAGACAGAGTACTGTATTTGCATCTTTTGAAATCAATACAGAGATCCTGTTTGTGTCAATTTTCTGTTTGGATTCCATTGTGTAATCAAGTTGCTGTTCTGGTGGTTACATGGATTCACTGATCCATTCCACCGGTTGATTCATCAAATCGGTGGAATGGCTATGTACAATAGTTTAGGATTTAGTTTACATTTTCTGTTTGTTCACATGTATGTTTGCAGGATCGCAGTCGAGAGGTGTTGAGAACCCTAGCATGGGCATGTGCTAGGTCGTGCTGGTAGTTCGAGTCTGGAAAGTTGTCCAGGAAGCAGATCGGGTCACCCCAGGAGGTTCGGCGGATCGAAATTCGCTAAGGTTAGAAATTCGTCACAACGGCATCATCAGGATATTTCTGTGTATATCCTGCAGTTACTTCAGGCATCATCCGAGTAGATGGAGGTGAGCATGATACAGTTGTTTGCATAAGGTGAATGCATTTCAGGGTGATCATCACAAGGTGTTGCCGAGGAAGAGTATATCGACATAAGTTAGTCGATCGGGTTGATAAAATCATCGCGGGCTGATAATGTTAAGTTTGGCCGACAGCAGGATATTGAAGGAACTACATATGACGTCATCGTCATCAGGACATTCCAAAATATCACCCGATAAAGGTTTATCCTGCTGACCATAAGTGTTTTGGTATCGGCATAAGGCATTGAGAAGTTAAGTGGATCGGGAGGAGGATATTCGGCAGAATATTCGTCATCAGTATAAAGTTGAGTATCATCATCAGGATGTTTCAATATGACCGGATAAGTCATATCCTGATGCTGCTTGTTTAAGTAGGTCGGAGATCAGGGTGACGTAAGCGTCTAAAGGAAAGGTGCATGAGAGTGTCGTCATCAGGATATATGGGAGGAATCGGATATTTTATATCCTGCTGATGAAGATGATGTCGAACATCATGATGCTGCAGATAGAGGTTGGCGGTAAGATGAACAGTGATCGTCAGGAGGATGATTGCGCTTGCTGAATATGATGATGCTGCCGATAGCCGGATATGATGATGCTGCTGACAGGCGAAAGGTTGAAGGTTTATCTACAGGAGGATATCGGTCGGCAAGAGAAAATATGATGATGCTGACAATGTTAACAGAAAATATGATGATGATGATGGGTTGTAGACATACATGCTGTATGTCAAGGTTTTAGTGTGGATGCCTCTGCATCAGAGGTGATGATAGGCTCCACCAGCATAGGCTATTGTACCAGCAGTGCTAGGGATACAGGTATAGGGACAGATGCTAGGACAGCCTCAGATACAGGCACAGCCTCAGGGGCAAATATTGATGGGTGATGATGTTGGGATTCAGCAGCTGTGATAGAGGATCAGAGAGGAGAGGAGATGGAGGCAATGAGAATAGATGAGATTGAGGAGGGTGGAGATAGATAGACACCAGGCAATGATTGGCTTGCGGCATGCTAGAGCTTAGGCTCAGACATATCAGGCTCAGTTACAATTGAGAGTGCAGGCTGGGGATGGATAGGATGATGGTGCACTTGCTAGGGTGATAGGGGAGAGAGATGTAGTGAGACAGAGTTAGCAGATGATGAGGATAGAGCGAGATATAGCTATACAGTATGTGCAAGCGATGAAAGCCGAGAGAGATGGTCTACGGGCAGAGAGAGATACGGCTGTGCAGCAGCTATAAGGGATGACTAGTGAGCAGGATAGACAAGTGACTACATTAGGTATGGATGGAGCTACAATGTATTTGGCCACATAGCTACAACAGGTACAGGCAGAGCTATGGAGAGTATAGGGTGAGGCTGAGTACTATAGAGGCTTATACTATGGGGTTGTGTTGGCAAAGCAGAGGCAGTCTAGCTTCAGGAGCAGGTTAGGGCTTCAAGTTCAAGGAGGTCAGGTGGATCTCGATCGGTAGCCTTAGTGATGGGGCCATAGAGAGATAGGAGGCCAGGTGCAGGACCCAGTGGTGGTGGTCAAGACAAGGGAGCTGCCAGTAGTCACTAGGGTTACCTTGTGTATATTGTATCATGATGAGGTTCAGATGCAATTGTACATACATTCTTTATGGCTCAGCTTGTGTATGCAGACACTTGTATATTGACACATGTATATATATATATGATAGAGTATTGTTGATCTATATGATGTTATAGTGGATGCACTATTGGTATTATGATGGTTATGCATGTTGTATTTGTATTGTTCATGGATTATGTATGGATGTTTATGCAAATGATATGAATGGAAATGGTATGATAATGCAAATATGTAAATGGTAATGATATGGATGAACTTATGCATATAGATAGATGATAATGAGATGATATATGATAGACTTATGTATGTCTAACACACTTGTTTTGTAAGATACGAGATGTGGCCAGAGGACAATGGAAATGATTGATCTTGGTTGAGGACTATGTAGGCAAAATAATGGGATGAATAGATGGGATGATGGGCAGATTTTTAAGTAATTTCTCAAAATGAAAAGAAATGCAATCCTTATGTTTGATATAGCATGTGGATCTTATGCACCAGGGTATAGAAGACCAAGGTGTCGAGATATCCAATGTGCAACTAGCGTGTTACAATCTTATTTGAACACATGAGGTCAATTTTTTTGAGCCAACATACACAAGATATGAATAATAGCTGGTGTTTTGAGATGGACTTTGACACTACAAGCAATGGTTTGAGCTTATCTCCACTACACATAGTGATAGCTTGCTGGTTATATGTATGGAGCTAGTTTTGACATAGAATAGTCTCAAGTGCATAAGAGACTGTATAGCTTCTCAAATGCTAGAGATATTGATATGTAAGATGCTAATCCCAACATGTACAAGATACCAATACACATAGGAAGAGAATAAGATCATCCTGCAAAAACGGCATATGAAAGCAATATGACTATGCCCCATTCCTTACTTCATCGCAACATACCAAGATATAAATAGATCAAGGTAGTCTTGATTAGGCATAGAAAAGGGACAAAAGATAAATCAAATAATAAAATAAAAGATACTATCATCACATTCTCTTGCCAAATGTAAGTGCTCTTAGATGGATTTAAGTTGGCGCCTTGTTGAGAGGAAAGTTGCATCCTGTTGAAGGCTAAAGATGTGGATAAACTATTATAGCAAATGTTGGCTTAAAGCATGCAGACAAATAGCTTCTGGCTTATTCTTGATTGGTTAAAGTGCTTGAGCTTTCAGTATACACATAGTCTGCTTCCTGCTTGAGCTAACCAAAGAGAAGAAGATGGAAGATGAGAGAAGATGAAGACGATGGGGTGGATCATCTGTACTTGAGTACTAGAAACTTCCTTCGTATTCTAGACTGCCTACATACCCTGTATCCACGGGATCAAAGCACATTTATGATGAAGATGAGACATGATGAATATATAGTTCTGGGTTTTATTGATGATATGTGTGATGAAAGATAGAAGAATGTGAGATGAAGGATTGGAGGATGATTAGCAGAAAGATGAAAGATGAATCATGAAAAGAAGGGGCTATTGTCTTAGCCTGAATCAGAGTGCTTCCTTCACATCTCAGATTGCCTACATACCCTGTATCCACAGGATCAAGGCTTTAACGATAGAGCTGGGATGTAGTTCTTGCTTATTATGCTGGACGGGTGATGTTGAAAGACTAACGTGATTGCTTGAATATTTATGTTGGTGATGTCTTGCAATTTTTGGATGTCGGATGAGCGCGAATTGATTACAAAGATATGAATCCTGGTTACAAATTGTTGTGCCACGTGTGTTGTGGGATGAACACTATGGTTGAAGTTTGAAAGTTTGTTGTGTTATGAGCTAAAGTGTTTGATGTGTTATGAGCTAGAGATAGCAGTATCCACTTCCAAATGAGACTCAACAAATGCCCCCAGTTTGGGATGAGGTTTATTATGGAGAAACGACGATAAGGATGGCGTGCGGTCAAGATGCTAAGGTACCAAAAGAGATGGTTATCGCAACAATGTCTCAAGTATGATAGCTAGCATTGACAGAGGTGGAGATGGAAAGGCTGTTTATTGTGATGACATGTGGATTATGATATGGACTATGTGGGATAGGATGGTGAAATATGGTAGGAAGAGTGATGATCAAACAAGCTAAGCAGATGATGGAAGTTGGTCATTACACATAGCACCTGTTTGCCAGGTTTTCACTATGGTACTTATCCAAGGCACCTGTTTACCAGGTTTTCACCAGAGGATGGATTATTTGTCTTAGACTATTATTTTTTTGTTATCCAAAGCACCACAAAGTGGTTTTCACTATTGGATGGATTTTTTTTTGATAGCTTAGATTTAAGGATAAAACTTCTTGAGACAATGTTGTTGACTAGTTCATCCAAGGAAATGCCTTCAGGTGTTGAAAGAGTATATGCACCTAATCCATAAACTGCTGTGATGATGAAAGGACCAAGCCAATTTGGTTCAAACTTGCCCTATTTCTCACGGTGTTGCTGATTCATTTGATTCTCTTTAAGGACAAGATCTCCAACTTGAAATTGGCATTCTCTAATTTTTTTGTTGTAGTTGCGGTGTAGACGGTTTTGATAGACTTGGAGATGGTTGAGTGCTGTAAGACACCGTTTGTCTAGAAGCTCAAGATCATGGAGTTTGGATACTTGATATTCTTCCTCTGAGATGGTATGTTGTAAGGATACTCACAGTGAGGGGATCTCAACCTCAATAGGTAAAATAGCTTCAGTGCCATACATAAGAGCATAAGGTGTGGCTCGAGTGGGAGTTCTAATACTTGTTATATATGCCCATAATGCAGGATGGAGTTGTAGGTGCCAATCTCGACCAGCTTCATTGACTGTCTTTTTGAGGATTTTGATGATTGTTTTATTAGAAGCTTTAGCTTAGCCATTGCTCTTAGGATAGTAAGGGGTAGAGAATCGATGTTGGATATGGAACTTGTTGCAAAGATCTCTTACTTCTTGATTCTTGAAGGGAAGACCATTATCTATGACAATAGATTGAGGAACTCCATAACGGCAAATGATATAGTGTAGAATAAACTTAGATATTTGCTTGCCTGTGATATAAGTCATTGGTATGGCTTCCACCCACTTTGTGAAATATTCAGTGGCGGTGATAATGAACTTATGACCATTTGATGAAGTGGGATGGATTTTACCTATGAGATCAAGTCCCCACTGCGAAAAAGGCCATGGAGTAATGATAGGTTGAAGCTCGTGTGCTAGTGCATGTATTAAATCTCCATGTTTTTGACATTGTAGACATCTCTTTGCAAATTGTTGTGCATCTTTTTCTATGGTTGGCCAATAGTATCCTACTTGTAGAAGTTTCTTAACGAGGTCATGGCCAGTAGAATGTGAGCCGCAGACACCTTCATGTACATCAATTAAGGCCACTTTTGTTTCCTTAGAATCAAGACACCTAAGAAGGATACCATCAAGACTCTGACGATAAAGGGTGTCTCCCAAAATAGTGTAATGAGAGGCTCGACGGATAAAGGTTTTGCATTGGTTGTTAGATAGTTGAAGTGGAAAGGTTTGATTACGAAGATACTCATATAAATCCTTGTACCACGGTGAATTGGGACCAACAATGTCACATATAAGCTCAGACTATGGAACTTCAAATGTTGGAATCAAACTCTGTCAAAAACTCACATTTATGTGTATTAGATGGCATGTCTAGGAGAGACTCAATCATAGCCATGGCATCTGCTGCTCTATTCTGAAGCCTTGGGATTTGTTCAAAAGTGATATTGTCAAAATACTTTTTAAAATCATCAACCATTAGCTTGTATGGAAGAATCTTCTCATCTTTTGTTTGATAACCAGCTGAGAATCACCAAAGACTTGTAACTGTTTGATAGCCCATTGTACTGCCATGCACAGTCCTGTAATTAAAGCTTCATACTCTGCTATGTTATTAGTACATGGAAATGCAATTCTGTATGATTTGGGTATACAATCTCCTTGAGGGGTAACAAACAAGATGCTTTCTCCTGATCCATGTTGTGTATATGATCCATCAAAATATAGCTGCCACCATGTTGGAGAAGTTAAATTGAACAATCCTTCATCAGGGAATTCTGGATATATTGGATGAATATCTGTGATGGGTGCTATAGCTAATTGATTAGTGATGACTTGTCCTTTGATGGCTTTTTGATCCACATATTATATGTCAAATTCACTTAAGATCATGACCCATTTTGCTAATCTTCCCATGAGGATTACTTTAGAAAGAAGATATTTGAGTGGATCAACATTAGATATAAGCTTGGTTGTTTGGTTCAGCATATAGTGTTGCAACTTTTGGGAAGCAAACACTAATGCTAAGCATTCTTTTTCCATAGATGAATAATTGAGTTCATATCCCACAAGAGTTCTGCTAATGTAGTAGATGGCTTGTTCTTTTCTTGAATCATCATGTTGAGCTAGAAGGGCACCCAATGCTGTTGTTGTTGATGATATGTAGAGCAATAATGGGCAGTCAAGCATAGGAGGCACTAACACAAGAGGTGTTGCCAGATATTCCTTTATTTTATCAAAAGCCTATTGACACTTTTCATCCCACTTAAAAGGTTCACCCTTACGAAGAAGATGCTGAAAAGGATGACATTTATCTGCTAGTTGTGATATAAATCTATGGATGGACTATAACCTTCCTTGTAGATTGCGGAGCTACTTCAGATTTGTTGGCGGAGGCATGTCCATGATAGTTTTTACCTTAGCTAGGTCCACTTCTATCCCTCATTGAGACACAATATATCCTAACAGTTTTCCATATGTTACACCAAATACACATTTCTTTGGGTTCAGTCTGACTTGATATTTTTCTAATCGATCAAATATTTGTGCTAATACTTGTAGATGTCCTTCTCTTGTCTTAGATTTTCCTCATATGTCATCAACATAGTCCTCCATGATAGTATGAAAAAGGTCATGAAAAATAACTATCATGGCTCACTGATAAGTAGCTCTAGTGTTCTTGAGACCAAAAGGCATTACAACCTAGCAGTATGTGCCCCATGGACAAATAAAAGATGTTTTATTTTGATTTTCCTCTGCTATTCTAATTTGATTATACCTTGAAAATCAATCCATCAAAGATAGCATTTCATGTCCGGCTGTAAGATCTACAATGTTGTCTATGCTTGGTAGTGGAAAGTCATCCTTAGGACATGCTTTATTAAGATCTCTAAACTCTATGCAACAATGAACTCGTCCATTAGCTTTTGCTACAGGTACCAAATTTGAAACCCATTTTGGATAATCAATAGGCTTTTTGAACTTTCCTTCTAATAGTTTTTGAATCTCTGTCTTGACTAATAAAGCTACCTATGGATGCATTTTGCGCAATTTTTGTTTGATAGGTTTTGGATTAGGAGATACTGCTAGATGATGTACAACAAGTGATGGATCTAGACCCAACATGTCAGCATAAGTCCATGCAAAATTTATAGCTCTTTTGATAAAAGATGCTGTTAAGTTTCTTCTTTCTTACTCTGATAGTGATGCTGTCAAAATGTGATCTTTAGATTCTGCTCTGTACCCAAGTTCATATCTTATGATTGTTCAACTAGCACTATTGATTTGTCATGATAATCAATGGCAATAGGAAGATCAAATCCCCCATTCTCAGGTGCCTCGAAGAGGTTTTCACCTTTGGATATGTCCTTTATTTTTACTTTTTCGTGGTCAAGAGGCACCTTTCAATTTTCACCTAATGACCTATTTTGTTTGATTTTGTTTATTTCACTTTTACAACTGAAGGATTTGATACTTCCACCAAAATATGCTAGTTTAGGTAGGTCCATCATGAAACTTGCTTTGTGATCACCCAATGGAATACCTTGTCATAAGCCCATAAATTATGCAATAGCTTCATCATTTTCAAATGTATCTAATATTGGTGCCTCCTGTTGGTCCCAATCAACAAGGTTAGGATATACAAGTGAAAGGGTAATGGAGGAATGGTTGTGGCTAGAGGAGGCTACATAAATCATCAAGATGGAGTTTTCTTGGAAAAGGTTAGTAATATGAAGGGGGGAGTCATCGATAGTATCCAAATTAGAAGTCTCTCCTGTCAAGGAAGGTCCAGCGTCAATATAGAAATACACTTAATGTCTTTGAGTCACGGTACCTCTGGCTAATAACCAAGGCCTTGCTTATTAAACTTCTTAGACACAATAATGGGTTCAATAGGTCCTTGTTCCTGTGATCCCAATCCACCATGTCCTTTATAGCCCATGTTCTTTATGATGTGGAACCCATTGTTGTATCTCTCTACTTCCAGTTGGACTTGGTCATTTTCATCAAAGAATATCCAAGAGTCTATATCATCAATGTCTTCATCATCCTGGAATCTGCCTTTAATGAATACTGTAGGTGGAGCTTTGATGACAACGGGGGCTGAAGTTGGTTTGGATGTAGAAGGTTTACCATAGGATTTAGGAGATAATGGAAGGGTGCCTACAAAACAAGAGTCTTGTAGTGTGTATTCACTAAGGCCATGTTCAGTGTACTTGATACGAAGATTGGAAGCGATTTATCTAGATGAGGGCTTGAGTAGGTCAAAGGGGTCTACATAGGATGAAGATGAATATGCCTCAGTGTTGATAGGAATATGGTTCAGACTCTGATATTTAGCTTGAAAGGCATGACAAAATTCAAATGGATTGGGATCAGTTTGGATAGTAACCTCAACAGCATTGTGTGGAAATTTAAGACATTGATGGTATGTGGAAGGAACTACCTTGAGGGCATGTATCTATGGACAACCAAGGATGATGTTATAAGGAAGGTCAATATCAAGAAACTGACAATAGGTTTTTGTGGTAACCGGCCCAACTTGGATAGGCAAAAAAAAATCCCTTTAGTATCTCGCTCGGCATCATCATATGCTCTGATAGTAATAACCTTGGAGGTGTCAACATCTTTATTAGAATATCCTAGTTGTTTGATTAATATTAAAGAACATATATTAAGACCAGCTCCACCATCTACCAAGATTTGTTTGTTACGGCGTTGTTTAACAAACACTTCAATGTGGAGGGCTTCGTTGTGGGAAGGATGAATGGAGGGCTGAAGATCTTTATCAAAAAAGGTGAAATGACAAGGGGCTGCAATTCTAGTGACCATAGATTGGAATTGTATGATATCAATATCATTAGGCACCAAAGATTCTTGTAAGGCTTTGTCGAGGATAGCTTTGTGAGTAGGGGATATGCCAAGCAACTCAAGAATTGATATATGCGCGGGTATTTTGCCAAGGTGATCCAAGATATTATAGTTAGAGAATGGTCAAGGAGGATGAGCAAGTGCTCCTTGAATGGTGACTCGACCTCTATGAGTAGTTATAGTACAATTAGGTGCTTTCCTTGGATAGTAATGGTAGAAATATGAGCATGGTCAATGCGGCCAATAGTAGATGATTCATAGTTGTATTGAATGGCATTCCCAACATGAGGGTTACTTGTTTTGTCATGAGATGGAAGTAGATTATTGAAAGCCTCTAGATAATAGTTCGATGTTGATTGTTGTGCAGGTTGAGTTGTTGAAGGAGCAATTTTGATTAAACCTTGATTGATGCAATCTTGGATGACATGTTTCAAACTCATACAACCATTTGTTTTATGTCCTTTAACTCTACAGAAATCGTAATACTCATTTTCTTTGTACCAAGGAGCTTTGAAGAGTGGTTCACCATTGGGTGGTGCATCCGATAAGATAATATCGCCTTCTTGGAGAAGATTTCGAAAGACAACTTCCATAGGTTTCGATAATGGTGTAAATTGTCAGCGTGGATTGGAAGTTTGTCATTGTCACATTCGTTGAAAAGGTTGTGTTGTTGTAGAAGAAGCTTGAATGTTGATGGGAGCTTTCATAGTTTGTATGTTCTTTGTGTCCACAACACCATCGTTGACAAAATTCTTATTTTTGTTCCAAAAGCGAGACTTATCGTTGGAGTTTTGAGGATAGTCTTTGTTATTGTGAAAGATCTTGATAGTTCCTTTAGCAATTAAAGCTCATTCAATGATGGTTCCTTTGGAAACAATTTCATCAAAGGTGCTAGCACTTTGCAATTGTAATTGGAATGACAGCTTGGGATGAAGATTTTGAACAAAGATATCAAGTTGTTGTTTCTTAGGAATTTCCTAGGATAATTTGCTAGCCATATTACACCATCATTTAGTGAATGAAGAAAATGCTTCACCATTGTGTTGTTTATTGTTGACAAGATCATTCATGTTTACCTCATGTTCAATGTTAAAAGTAAATTGTGATCGAAACTTATTGGCTAATTCTGAAAAAGACTTAATTCCTAGAGGTAAATGGGAGAACCATTCAAGAGCTTGTCCTACTAAGCTTCAAGGAAATAGTCTCAAAAGATATGTATCGTCATAAGCAACATTGAGATATGCCACAAAGAGTGCTCTAAAATGGTCTTCCAGATTTCATTTTCCTTTGTACTTGTCAAATTATGGAATTTCAAAGTGTGGTGGAAAAGGTGTCATATGAAGAGACTTGTCAAATGGATAAGCGCATATGTTTTCTAGAGAAAATGTCTTCTTGCCTTGTCCTACCACTTGGTTAATCATTTGTTGACCATCCGCTAAAGATAATTGATGTTGCTGCAAAGGGGGTGAAACATGGTATGATGTATATTGAGGTTGTTGTTGTGGGATATATGAAGCCATGACTGTTTGTTGAGGTTGGGTGCTCACAATGTATGTCAAAATATTGGGATGTGACACATATGTGGTCGAGGATTACTATCCTTGAGGCACAAGCGGTGGTTGGGTATATTGTGATGAATGGGCACCAAGATTTTGCATCACATGCGAAGTGGAAGATGGATTGACACTAGTTAATGGTTGGGAAGTTGGAGTTGGATTTGTGACATGGTAAGTGATAGAAGGATTAGTAGATGTGAAAGAAGGATGGACACTTGGGTTTGTATTTTGGACAACATGGCGATTGATATGTGTCATGTGTTGGGTGATAATAGGCAAGCCTTGGGTAGCATAAGATGGATTGATGCTATGTGAAGGATTGGAAGAATATGATGGAATGGATGTAAGTTGCTCAACGTAAGTGACCGAAGAGCTAGGATTGGCTTGAGAAATGATAGGAGGGTCACTCATATCAATAAGACTAACATTAGGATTATATGGTGTAATGGAAGGATTAGTGGAGATGGTGGAAAGCGTATTAGCAATTGGTATATGAGATATGGTATTCATATGAGATATGGCAGATTGTGATGGTTGTGAAGCTTGGACTATTGGCGTTGCTGGGATAGTTTGGGAGGCTTGCACACTATGGGATATGGGGATAGCTTGTGATGTTTGGAGCGTTTATGCTTTGGCCACATGGACAGCTTGTGTTACTTGAGGCATGGAAACAGTCATGGTAGGAGGAGGAGTATGTTGAGGAACATGGAAAGGTGGAATGTTTAGATTTTGTGAAATGAGAGGGAGCACATTGGTTGGTATTATCAAAGGTTCTAGAGTGTGCTCCAAGTGTGGTGGATCAAATGAAGTAATAATAGGTAATGAAAGAGATCTGGTGGAAGATAGAGCTTGTGTTATGGTGGGAGATGGTGTGACTATAGTGGATGGTCCCTTTACAACAATAGTGGGAGTGTTTGGATCATGCTCTCGAATAGTGGATATGTCAAAATCTCTTGGTAATTTAGCACCCATGCGAGCAAGTTGCAAGAAGTAGTGACTAAGCTCAGATAAAACAAGTCTCTCAACTTGATCCCACACATGGGTGTCCTAAAATTTCAATAAGTCTTCTTGGGATTGTTCTTCAAAAGTCTCCAAAAATGTTTGAGGTTGCACTTGTTGTGAAGATGACTCTCCAATGGTATACCCATGAGGCGTAAACATATGAGGAGGCATACCAGTCGTGAATTGAGTTGCGTCTTTAAGAGGTGTTGACCTAGATTGTTGCATCTTAGTTCCCATCTCAGCTTGCAATTTAGCTTCCATTTCAACTCATAATTTGGCTTACATTTCAGCTCTATATTGACTCCTAGTTTAAGGCATGATGTTGATGTTGAAAACTAAAGTTTAGCTTATCAAAGTTTTGAGACCCAAAATAAAAGTGATAGTTTGTTGGTTGGTTGGTTGTTTGCTTTGTTGTTTTTCTTGGTTGTTGATTGGTTTGGTTGGTTGCTTGATTTGTTTTTCTTGGTTGATTTTCTTTGTTGATTTGTTGTTGGTTGGTTTTCCCTAGAGAATAGCTCACACACTCAAGGGAAAAGTTGTTTGCTAAAGGTTGCTATGTTACTGATGTTTGCTGAAGCTAAAGCTAATGTTTTGCTGATGAATCAAAACGATTGGTTTGATGTTTGGTTTGCTAGTTTAGGATCTCAAAAGAATAAAAAGCTCATGAAATGCGATTGATTGGTAAGCTCAAAATAGGAAACAAAGTCCAGGTATCTGCTAATGTTCAGAGACAGGTCTGAAAGCTAATGCTGAAGCTAAGCAAGTTGGATTTGTGGCTAATTCAGCTGAGTCACTAAGATTTGTTGGTATTAGACCACAGGCGACAAGTGATAGCTCATATGCAACTCAGAAAAGAGCAAAGGTGACTAGTAATAGCTTAGATGCAGACTGGTTTAGGTTCTGACAATAGGTTACAGTGTTAACCAGAGGCAATCTAATTTTTCATAGGCGATTAATGTTGGTTCAACAATGATTTACTGCTGATTGGAAGTGATGCAAGTTAGGCCAAAGGTGATAGACTATTGTTTAGAGGAGAACCAATTTAGATAGAAAGCAACTGACTGTTGTTTAAAAGTGACTATGTTCAGGCAAAAAGCGGCTAACTGTAGTTTAAAAGCGATTATATTGTCTTTATGCAAGTAATTTAGGCTTAAAAGCAACTGTGTCTATCAGGAAAGATGTCTGATTTGTGATTTTTGACAAGAAACAATAATTACAGTCAATCACACTCACAACAATCACAAACTTGTACAACCTAGGCTAGGAAAGGACTATATTTGTTGAATCCCCTGGCCTTGCTTATTCAAAGCGGATAGCTTTAGGATCTTGCTAGCACCGGCTCCCCTCCATGGCACACACTTCTCACACATACCAAGATCCAGGTTTCCTGTAAAGCCTATCCCTCACCAAACCTTAGGATTGTCCTTGCTATCTCTTCTAAGAACCACGTGAATCAGGGTGGCTTTAAAGGTCCCACCTTTTGCGTCAACAAATAGAGAATTTTTGGCTACTACACAAAGTTGCTAATAAGGGTATTCATTCAGGTGGCTACACATACGGCAGTGCTACTCTCCGTTGTTAAGTCTCCCAGCCTTCAAGGGTTATGCCTTGGAGGGTTTTCGGGGAGGTTGGCTATTAGTATAACACAACAACAACCGTTGTTTGTGGCTTTCAACACAAACACTTTTCTTATATAGCGGTTTGGAAGGACTTGGCTTTAGCCCATTATCGCTTGGGTCATATCCCTTCTCACACTGGGAAGGTAGTCCCTCTAAAGATAATAACAAGTTCTCATACACCCAAGATCCATTTGATAGGCAGGGGGAGAGGATACTTTTGTTATTAAATTTAGGTTACAATCAATCACATGCAAGTAATAAAAAAAAAGATAAATCAAGCACAGAGCAAGCAATGATGCATTTTAAGCACCAAGCCCAAATGTTCCTAATTTAGTGAAAAAGCACAAGTCTTGGACTGATTGAAGCTGTAATAGATATGGTAGTAGTTTGATAACCTCCTTTCCTTGGACAATCGATAAGATACTACATAAATACATAATTAGTAGCTAAGAAAAACAAACTACAAATGATACAAACTGAAAGCAACATAGTTTACCAGAGGTGATCCACTATTGGTCAAACACGATCCATATCCTATGATAGGTGAAATGTTACAGATCATAAGTGATGCGAAAAGAGCCAGATGTGAATTGTTAGAACTCACAAGCAATGCGAAAAAGCATGAAGCGACTGTTTAAGGCTCATAAGCAACTCTGATCTACAAAAGAAATAGTATGGAACAAAAACCCTAGTTCTTCAATAAGTGACACGGTTAGCTAAAAGTGATCACTATCAGAGCAAGAGCAATTCAATTAAATGAAAGAGTGACCATTGTTAGTATAAAAGCAATGTAGAATAAACAAAAAGAGACAACTGTTAGTATAAAAAGGATCCAAAAAATGCTACAGGCGGCAGATTTCAACTCAGAAGCGACATAGGTATTCAGATAGCGATGGTTTTTTGCTCAAAAGCCACTAGAACTTTCTGTAAGCATTTAGAAAATCTTATCTTCATAAAAACAATTTCAAACAACAAAGTTAATCAAGGACGTGAGTCCCACTGGGTGTGCCAAAATGTGATAGGTAAAAAATTAGGTTAATAAGATCAAGCATAGCCATGAAAACCTAACCCTAGCATCATTAAAGAATCTAATCCAAATGAAACCAAAAGTATGCAATTCAAGCACAATATCACCTAGATTGTGTGATTCCTTGTTTATGATGTGGATTGCTTCTTCAACAATGACCAATTATGAAGATAAAAGCTGCCATGACAGAAGGATGATAATGATGATAAGCTCAATGGATGCTATGGATACTCAAATGCTCAATATGGTTAGGATGATAATGTAGATGCTATATGAATGTTGGATAGATAGTATGGAATGAGAGGGTGTTTATATAGAACTCAACCAAAATCAATCAACAGTGGAGATTCAGTGGCTATGTCAATGACTAAGATTAAAGGATAGACATAGGTGAATGTGAAGATGACAAGTGGAGAGAAGATAGGGCTCATGTGTGCTTGTGTACATAAAAAGTACTACATGTGAAAGATATTAAATAAAAGGATGTAGTACCACTTATCTTTTTAAATGAAAGAGGCACACATGTTGACTCATGAGATAAATGATAAGATAAATTAATTAAATAAATATAAATTTATTTAATTAATAGAAGAAATAGATGTGTTAGGGATATTGCTCAAGTGTGTTAGACAAATGCATATAGTGAATAATGTAATTTTTGAATGCTAATGATAATGAGTCAATTTTGGGTGTGTACAATACCTTATAGCACCAAGATCCTTCATCTCAAATGCACTTGAAAGTTGGGTTTTAAGCTCACTGACCATACCCTTAGTATTGCTAAAAAATATGTCATCAACATACAAAGCAGTAACCAGTATAGAATCATCAACACAATGATTGTAAACACAATGATCCTCCTTGCTTCTAACAAAACCCAATTTCAAAACAAATGAGTCAAACTTTTGATACCACATTCTAGGGGATTGTTTTAAACCATAGAGAGACCTCTTCAACCTACAAACCCAATGTTCTTTTCCTTTTACCTCAAAACCTGTAGGTTGTTGCATATAAATTTCTTCTTCAAGATCTCCATGCAAGAACATAGTCTTAACATCCATTTGCTCAATCTCCCAATCATAAGTTGCAGCAATGGATAACAGAAATCTAATAGAAGCCAATTTAGCAACAAGAGAGAATATCTCACCAAAATCAACTCCCTCTCTTTGGGAGTAGCCCTTGGCTACTAGTCTAGCCTTGTACTTCTCCAATGACCCATCTGCTCCAAACTTCTTCTTGAAGACCCACTTACAACCTATGGCCTTTCTTCCTTTGGGAAAAAGAACAAGATCCTAGGTGTTACAAGAGTCTAAAGCCATCATCTCCTCCTGCATGCCTAATTTCCAAGAATCACTATCATCTGCAGAAATAGCTTCCCTGTAGGATCTAGGTTCATCATTAGTACTCAATAAAGCATATACACAATGGCAATCTGATGGGCTATACCTGTCAACTAGATTCCATTGTCTTGTGGATCTCCTCAAGCGTGGAGTAAGAGATTCTACTCATTCTTCTGCATGATCATCTGCACCAACTTCTTTTGTAACAACAGATTCATCTTCATTAGAACTACTCGAATCTTCTTCTTCTTCTTCAACCCCCAATCCATCATTATGTTCTTCCTGAGGAGCATCTTGCTGCTCTAAATCAAAGTACACCTTCTTTACCTTTTCATCTTTTTCTTTTAGCTGCTCAGGTTTAGAAATAGCTCTAAATTCCTTGAAAATAACATCTCTAGAAAACATAATCTTGTGGGTTAGTGGATTCCAAATCTCATAACCTTTCACATTATCACCATATCCAATGAATGTACACTTTTTACCTTTTGGATCCAACTTAGATCGCTTTTCCTTAGGCACATGAACAAAAGCCTCAACCAAAAACCCTTAAATGTGAAACAAAAGGTTTCTTACCTATCCACACTTCATAAGGTGTCGAATCAAGAGCCTTACAAGGAGATCTATTTATCAAGTAACAAGCAGTACACACAGCCTCTACCCAAAAGCATTTATCCAACTGTGCATCACTAAGCATACTTCTGGCCCTTTCCATAATTATTCAGTTCATCCTTTCTAAAACACCATTTTGATGTGGTGTATACGAAGTTGTCTTTTGTTTGATTATGATGCCTACATGCATGAAAAACTCATCAAATTCCTTAGAGAAATATTCCCCTCCATTGTCAGATCTTAATATTTTTATCTTTAAACCTAATTAGTTCTCTACTAAGACTTTGAATTCCTTAAACTTAATGACAACTTCATATTTATGCTTCATAAAATAAATCCATGTAAATATGGATACATCATCAATGAAGGTTACAAAATAACAAGATTTTCTAATAGATTCATTATCCACAGGTCTAAACACATCCGTATGAATAATTTCTAACTTCTCTTTTTCTCTATTGCTGCCTAAAGGAAATGATTTTCTATTTTGTTTACCAAACATACAATGCTCATAGAAATCAAAGTGCTCATCAGAATAGGAGAAACCATCCAACAAATTTTTATTCTTAATATTTTTTAATACATTATTCCTTGTGTGGTCCAATCTACGGTGCCACAATATACATGCATTTTTAGTATTAGCCTCAGATACATAGGAGGCATTATAAACTGTAGTGGCTTCAATCTTGAATAGGCTTTCGAATCTCTTCCCCTTCACTACCACCAAGTTCCCTCTCACTAATTTGCAGCCATGCTTGTTAAATGTCACATGCATTCCCAAATCATTCAACTTCGAAACTGAAATCAGATTTCTAGCTAATCCAAAAATATGCAAAACACTAGGGAGGGTTTTCATCCTCCCATCACTAAAACACAACAATAGCTTTCGTTTCCTGACAATAAGATATGTAGAGTTGCAACCAAGGTAGATATTACCTCCATCATATTCTTCATATGAGGAGAACCATTCCTTATACGGAGTCATATGAAATGAGCATCCTGAGTCAACTAACCAGTGATCATTAGAAACAAGATTATATGCAGAAAGTAAAACTTCTTCACCTGCATTTGAGGACTTATCTGAAGCACTCTCCCACTATTTCTTGGGGTTTCTGCACTCCTTCTTCACATGTCCCCTTTTACCAGAGTTCCAACACCTATTCTTTTTACCAAGAGTCTTAGACTAGCCCTTGGACTTGTCCTTAGCCCCTTTTTGATCTCCTTTAGGTCCTCTTTCCTTAGACCTTCCCCTAACACTAAGAGCATCCTGTAAAAGCCCTCAAATCCATCTAAAAAGTAAAACAAAATAAAATAAAGTAATAATTCACTTAAATACAACATCACAAGAAACAAAAAGTAAAATGATGTATATAATCTGCTTAATTACAACATTTAATCAAAAATAATAACTTCATCAAGAAGAATCAAGAGTCAATAAATCTTCACAAAGAAAATCTCATCGATATAAAATAGCTAATTCTTTAAATTTTACATATTCACAAGCTAAATCCAGGTAATATGCACTAAGAATCAATATACATAAATCCTTTGGCAACATGCCATAATACATCCAAATAGGTACAATAACAAGTACATCAATGAATAACAAATCAACACTCTCCAGCTGCATGAACCAAGGGGTCCACCACCTACAAACCGAGAGACGAGAACATGGCTCATGTGCTTTTCCACCCAACCATGAAGTATTTACACTTCCCTAGATCCCTTCATAAAATGAAGGAAACCCAGCCCTGCACGAAATGTCTAGCTACCTAGTAACAACTATAGAAGGGAATACCCAATGCAAGCCTGATGTCTAAATGTGCAATTCTAATAATGAAAAGCAAATTGACTCACAACAAGATGTGGCAGATATATATATATATATATATATTAAATTTTACTAGACAAAATAAACATCTTTTTCAATGGCATTCCAATTAGATCTAATCATTTCAAGTAGCCTGGTCAATTCTTGAAAAGAGGAAAAAGCCATCTCTGATATATCTACATTGGCATCCAAGACCAGAAAGCAACCTGATACATTCCTATGAAAATCTACTTCTTTTCCCAAGAAGCAAGAAATGAAATAAATTAAGAATCACCAATTCAAGTTTTATAATAAATCAAAACCCATCCCTTTTCCAAGGTATCAAATAAGAAGTGAGCAACTACTGACTCAAGAAGACTCAATGATGGCATTCGTGTGCTCTGCAAGCCGAGCTAGGGCGACCGTGCCCTAGCTCGTTCTCTATGTGTTGCTCGCTTCTGCGTTGTGGAGGGGGTTTTTTGAAGCTATCGGGGTTGTAGTGGTGGGGTTTTTTCTTTTCTAGAGGCCTTCTTGCTGCCGTTTGGGTGGCTTGTGGGTGGAAGGGTTTTGATCCCTCCCTTGGGGTCTCTTCTTTTTTCCATTTCTTGCAGAAGTGTCCTAGGGGTTTGCATGCCTGCTAGGGATCTTGTTTTTTGCTATGCAGGGTGGGGAAACATCTGGGGTTAGCCCCAAATTGGATTTCTGATCAGCATTTGGTTCGAAGCCTTCGGCGCATGGAGTGAATGTTTTTGATAATATGCTATTTTCTTCAGAGATGGAGATGAATGATCTAGGATCAGTTAGTGGTTCTTGAATAACGAAGATTAATGGGTGCTTGGAAAGATGCAAAGAGCGACCAAAGTTGATTATCCCGATGGAAATGCTTGCCGATGATATTGAATACTATTCAAGGCACTCTTTTTATTGCAAGTTCATGGGTTTGAGGGTCTCGCTGCAATTTTTGGAATCCTGGGCTCAGCAGACTTGGATGCCAGAGGGGGAGATGGAGATTAGGCTCCTTGTGAACAACTTTTTTATGGTCTCTTTTGATTGCATGGCAGATCGGAATAAGGTCTTCGAGGGTGGCCCCTATTTTTATAACCAGGTGGGTTTGTTTATCAAGCCATGGCATGCTGGCTTCAACCCAACTGAGGCAATACTGAGTCAGATCCCAGTTTGGGTTCGGTTGCCGTGGTTTCCAGTTGAGTGTTGGCGGGATGACGTGCTGCATTTGGTGGCTTCAATGCTTGGTAAACTTGTTGGGTCTTCACAACAGACGCAGTATAAAAAGGTAATGACTTTTGCTTGTATCTATGTAGAAATTGACTTAAGCAAGCCACTGCCAGATTCTGTTGAAGTGAGTGCTGGATCATATACTTGGGTGCAACAGCTAGATTATGAAACCCTACCTTTTCGGTGTCGTCTTTGTCATGAATATGGTCACTTGCAGCGTAGGTGCCCTAGGGCTAAGCCTGTGGTGCCCCAACCTTCTTAGCCTTCTCGTAATCCACCTAGGGCTGATAATGGTAAGGAGCCTATCCTGGGTAATGGTAATGGAGATGATGGTTATGTCCCTGTCAAGGCTCGCAATAGGAATCAGGGCCAGAAGTGGACCTTGAGGGAGAGGCAAGATGATGAAACTTTTAATAGGTTTGAGGTGCTGGATGATCTCATCCAGGAGGAAGTGAATCCGGGGTTGCTGAATTTGGATCAGGGAACTTCGGGTATAGGACAGGATGGGCCACCATTGGAGGCTATGCAGGTTGTGCAAGAGATTAGGGTTGGGCAGATGGATACGAATCAACAATTGATTGTCCAGACTGAACAAGAATCTTTTATTGGAGCTTCGAAGAGTGGTGGAGGTGGTTCCCCATTGCCCCTGACAGGAGGCAAGGATGTGAGGAAGATCTCGTTGGCCTCCTCTGGTTTGGGTATTCAGCAAAATGAACTGAAGAAAGGGGTTGGTGACAAGACTTCCAAGCTGGGAAGGAAAAAGGATTTAGAGAAAATTAAATTAACTGGGGAAACTTTGGTGGAGTCAGGGTCAGTCAAGACTCTGGATTCACATTTTTCATGCCTCCAGAAATGATTGTTCTCTCATGGAATGTAAGGGGCTTGAATAGTGGCCCTCGATAAAAATCTATTCGTGATTTGGTTAGGAATCATTCTCTGGATGTTCTTTTTCTTCAGGAGACTAAATTATCTATCGATAATATGTTGGCCATGGCTCCTAAGTTGTGGAAATATGGTGAATGCCAGTGTATGGGGGCTCTTGGTGCTTCCGGAGGGGTGGCTTGCCTTTGGAACCCTCGGAAGATTTTCCCTCTCTGGTGGATGTCCTCTAGATCCTCTATATCCCTAGTCGCCTCTTGGTATGAGACTGGTGAGTGTATTCTCCTCTCTAATGTGTATGCTCCTGTTGAGCTTCTGGGTAAACAACTTCTATGGTCCCATCTTTGTTTTGTTCGTAGCTTAGCTCCTTACCATCCGTGGGTTATGGCTGGCGATTTTAATGCTATTGTGGAGTTGTCTGAGAAAAGAGATGGTATTCCTATGTTGGAGCCTTCTGCTCTGTTATTCAGAGATAGCATTTCTGAATTAAATCTTATTGATGTTCTGCCAAGTAATGGTCACTTCACTTGGAATAATAAGAGAATTGGTGAGAGTTGTGTTGCTGAGAGGCTAGATCGATTCTTGGTTTCCTGTTATTGGGTTGGAGACTTATGGTCCACTCGATTTGAAATTCTTGATTGGAGAGGTTCTGATCATTGGCCTATTAAGCTTAGTATTATCTCTGCTCGGGGGCCTCATTCTCCCTCATTCAAGTTCCAGCTTATGTGGTTACGGGATCCTACTCTTCATGAACATGTGGTTGAGTGGTGGCAGATTGGTAGACCAACTTTTGGTACGGCAATGTACACATTCTCCAAGCTTCTTCAGTTTGTCAAATATCAGCTTAAAAGGTAGAATCGGCGATGTTTTGGTAATATCTTTCATGCTAAGGTTGCTGCCTAGGAGGTGTTGAATAATATTACCCGGTTGATTCATGAGAATGGGGCCACTGAGGATCTTCTAAGGGAGGAGGCTAAGACTTTGAAAGTGGTTGAGGAATTTGAATTGCAGGAAGAAATCTATTGGAAGCAAAAGGCCCAGGTTGAATGGTTACAGGAAGCTGATAAAAACACCGCCTTCTTCTTCAATTCTATGAAGGACAGGAGGCATGGCAATTCCATTCCTATTCTGGTGAATGATAGAGGTGAACGTCTTGCCTCATTTCAGGAAATCTCTACTGAGGCATCTCAGTATTTTGCTACTTTATTTAGGGAGGATTCACGAGGGGGCTCTATTGAGGAAGCACAGGTTCTTTCTTGTATTCCTCAGTTGATCTCTAGGGAGGCGAATGAGTATCTGATGAAAGATATCTCTCTTGATGAGCTGGAGGGGATTGTGTTTCAGATGAAGAAGGGTAAAGCTCCTGGTCCTGATGGTTTCTCGATTGAATTTTTTCAGGAATTCTAGGATATCATAAAGTTGGATCTTCTGGTAGTTGTCCTTGAGTCCCAGAGGAATAAATAGATGCTTCATGCTTTGAATTCCACCTTCCTTGCTCTCATACCCAAGTGTGAAGGAGCTGATAGGTTATCTCAGTTCCAGCCTA
The DNA here is from genome assembly GCA_027924645.1 of Cunninghamia lanceolata. NCBI lineage: Eukaryota > Viridiplantae > Streptophyta > Pinopsida > Cupressales > Cupressaceae > Cunninghamia > Cunninghamia lanceolata. Next base: position 1,773,184 of record BSBN01000973.1, on the reverse strand, counting down.
TCTCTCTTTGCAATGTGGCTTATAAAATCATTTCTAAATTATTGGCTAAGAGATTGAAGAAGTGGCTTAAAGTGCTGATTTCAGAGGAACAGAGTGGATTTGTGGCAGGTCGACAGATTCTTGATGGGGTTGTCATTGCTACGGAGACCATCCACTCCATGGACAACTCCCACGAGAAGGTTATGTTCATTAAGCTAGATATGGCTAAGGCTTATAATAGGGTTAGATGGTCTTTTTTGCAGAAGATCCTTGTTTCTTTTGGTTTTGGTGAGGAATGGATCCAATGGGTCATGAGCTGTGTCATGTCTATTTCCTTCTCAGTTTTGATAAATGGAGATCATTCTAAACTTTTTGGTGCCTCAAGAGGTTTGTGCCAAGGGGATCCTCTTTCTTCGTATCTTTTTCTGCTTCTTGTGGAAGGCCTTGGACGTTTGTTGAAAAGAAGGGTGGAGCTTGGCATCATTCAAGGTTGGCGATGGGGTGGAGACTTGCCTCCGCAATCTCATTTGCAGTTTGTTGATGATACTGCCCTGATGGGTATGGCTACTGTTAGGGAAGCTACTAACTTGAGGCAGGTGTTGGACATATATCTTGTTGCTTCAGGACAATTGATGAATGAGGAGAAGTCTTCCATATTCTTCTTCAATACGCCGACCCCCATTCAAAGAAGAATTGCTAATATCTTGAGGTTTCAGATAGGGGTTCTCCCTTTAACGTATCTAGGTTTCCCAATTTCTGTTCACCATCTTCCCAAGGGTTCTTGGTAGAATATTATTGATAAGTTCCATGCAAAAGTTAATCATTGGACCCACAGATGGTTGTCTTTTGCGGGGCGGGTTTAGCTTCTCAAGTCGGTGGTGCAGGCTCTCCCTACCTACAGATGTATGCTTCAGGTGGCTCTGATGGGTTTTCTAAGGGAGTTGGATTCTCTTGAAAGGCAGTTCTTATGGGCTGGAAGTTTGTCATCCTCCAAGTGGAGCCTAGTCAGGTGGGATGTTGTGTGCAGCCCAAAGCAATTTGGTGGTCTTGGTCTTTGACAGTTTGCGTTATCCGGAGTGGTTGTGGCTGCTAAGCTATTTTAGAGATGGTGTGTGGAACAGGATCAGCCGTGGGCTAGGATTTTATCTCATAAGTATTTCCTGGGGATTCCACAGAAGGATCTCCCTTGTTACCCTCTTGAGGGGAAAGGTTTAGTGATTTGGAATACTCTTCAGAAGGGTGCAAAGCTTATTAAGGAAGGTTTATTTTGGATTTGTAGATGGGGAACTGAAGCTCTCTTCTGGTCAGATTCTTGGGATGGATTCCCTCCACTTCCCCAACCTTCTTCCTTTGTGCCAAAGATTTCTCGAGGCTGGCTGGGCTAGGGTGAGTGACTTCAAGTCTGTTGCTTCTTTTGGTCAGTTGGAGGTAGCTCATTGGAAGGATCTCACAATGTGGCTAGATTTGGGACTTGCGGAAGAAAGTGCTGCGCTTCACAAGATTCTTCATAGTAGGAGTTGTAGTTCTCTTCTGGAAGAGGATATTCTTGCTTGGACCCATAATCCTAAGGGGGTTTACTCTGTTGCTTTTGGTTATCAGGTATTATTGGATCATTAGCTAACTGGGGTAGAGGTTCATTGGTGGAAAAGGGTGTGGAATAAACTCTCGTGGCCTAAATGTAACTACTTTGTTTGGACTTTGGCTTGGAATAGGTGCTTGACCTGGGATAACATTCGTAAACGGGGATTTCAAGGACCTTCAATTTGTGTTTTGTGTGGGGGAGCGGAAGAGGATTCTTCGCATTTGTTCTTTCGGTGCCCCTTTGTTGTGCAGCTTTGGCATTGGTGGTGGGAGGTGTGGAAGCTTCCTTGTATTCATGCGTGCTCTTTGGTTGAATTCTGGGATAGTATGGGAAGACCTCCTTCTATGGCTTCCTTTTTGCAGGAAGTTTGGTTCATGGGCCCTACCTTTCTGCTTTGGTAGATTTGGCTGGAGCGGAACCGCTGAATTTTTCATGATCAAAAGTTGGTGGGTCGGCAAGTTTGGATGCGTATGCGAGGAATGCTGCAGGAGTCAGTTTTAGCTAAATGTGATGTAGTTTTCCCCTTGGCGAAAGGTGATGCTGAGTTGGTGGCCAGACTGGGTCTTCAAGAAATTCATTCTTCTTTTGTCAGTTCCAGGAACTGTAGGCATGGGAAAAAGAGGGTTCAATGGGTTGGAAGGTGGTTACCTCCCCCCAATGGATTTTTAAAGATCAATACTGATGGTTCTTCTAGGGGAAATCTTGGGCCTACTGGAATTGGTGGGGTTGGCAGGGACTCAGCTGGGTCAGTGATTTTTCTATTCTCTATACATGAGGGGGTGAAGACTGTTAACTTCATGGAGGGTCTAGCAATTCTTCATGCTATTGAGAGGGCCCTTGCTTTGGGATGGCGAAAGGTTATAGTGAATCTGATTCACAGATTTTGATTAATCTCTTGAATGAGCGAAAGATATATGATATAAATTGGTAGTTGGCTTCAGTGGTTCAGCAGATTCTTCAGGTTAGTTCTCAGATGGAGGAAGCATCCTTTGTGCACATCCCGAGGGAGTGGAATCGTGCTGCCAACTGCTTGGCCAAATGGGCCTCTAAGCATGATAGTGGTTGGAAGGTTGAGGACTGGGATCAGGTTAACCTTGAGTTGCATCTAGATTTAGTTCAGTTCTTGGAGGAGGATAGGAGGATACATGGGGATAGTTGATGTTGTTTTATGCTGTGGGGTTTTCCCCTTTTTCTAGGGTTGGGTCCCTTGGTTATTATTGTAATGCTCTTTTCTAATTTCTAATAAAGTTTTTACCCCTTTGATTCAAAAAAAAAAAAAAAGGTATCAAATAAGAAAAAAAAACATTCACTTTCAACAAACAATAATCTAACTTTTACATACAATTGCATTCAAAGGTTTAAACAAAGTATATAGTTGCAAATCTTTTAATTCATTCAAAAGAAGTTATTTAAATTATAGTTTCTACCTTACTGTCATTTTAGTGACACGAGTTATCTAGTTATTTTCTAAGTTTCAATTGAAAATATTTGTACTGTCTAAATTGCAACAGGAACTTTAACTTAAAGATTATAGTCCTCCTGTCGCAACTGCGACAAGAATTGTGTAGACACCCTAAAATGACCGTGTCATCAAATCACTTGCATTTCGTTATCTGTCTCATCACCTGCATTTCAATGTTAATTAAATAATCTAATTATTTAATTAATTTTCATCAAATTCTTCTAAATCACAAAATTGCGACATTAATTAAATAAATCCTCTTTATTTAATTAATTAAATCAAATTCCTCTATATTCTTCTACAATTAAATAATTTATAATTATTTAATTTGATCATTATCCTCTTTCCAAAAATTCACATCTACATTAATTAAATATATCTAATTATTTAATTAATTCAACAAATTCCCTCTTATCTACAATTAAATAATTCTTAATTATTTAATTAAATCAAATTTATTCTTCCAAAATCATGCACAACAATTAAATAAATTTATTTATTTAATTTGCTTTCAAATCTTCTAAATTAAATAATTCTAATTATTTAATTACTTCTTCCAAAAATATCTTCTCTAAATTTAAATAAATCAATTATTTATTTAAGTTGCTTTTTCTTCTAATTTGAGTTATCTCTAAAATAACTCAAGCTTTCTTGCTCATCAATTAAATATTTCTATATTTAATAAAGCAAAATATCTTCTTTTCTCATGCAAATCCCTTCTTCTTGTTTTAAATCACTTAACTGATTGCTTTATTCTTTTAATTGATTTATTTCTTCAGTTAACTCATTCTTCTATTCTTGATAACTCCTCTCATGCAAAAGCAAGCAAGACATGTGTCTTCTTCTCATTCGTTGCACATTCCTCAACTTATCTCCTCCGTTGATTCTTCTGAATTCTCTGGACCGTTGATCGATTTTCCTTGAAGTCTATATAAACCCCCCTCATCTCCTTCATTAGCTCTCTCTCTTCGATTGTATTCTCAGGCATACTTAATAGAGCTTCGAGCATACACAACGCGTCGATTGAGCAACCTAACGATCATTTGACATTGATCTCTTGAGCACTACACTTGCTTGTTGTAGCTATGGCTTTGCAATTTCATTGAGCAATTCTACATTCAATCCAAAGGAAACAACACAAATTTCGGTAAAGGTCTTTATTGCATTGATTATTTGTCATGGCTTTTATTTAAATTCGTTTTCTTTATGTTATTAGATTTTTGGTTTTTATTAGTTTAGATTAAATCCATTTTTCCATATACACATTCTGGCACGCCCGGTGGGACCCATTGGTCCTGATTTAATATCAAATTTGTGAAATTTTTAGTTTGATTTCACAGGTTTTTTAACTCTTTTTTTTGGAGAGATTCGAAAAAAAAAATTTAAAGGAAGCTTGCTAGGCAAAAACGGAGGTCACGGTTGCGTTCGGAAGGGTCGAGGGACAAAGAAAAATATAAAATTTGACCTATTTCGGTGAAGGTAAAATTTTTTCACTTCTGGCACGCAACCCGAGGCCATACAATCACTGTGAGGTACGGTAAAAAAAAAAAAAAAAAAAAAAATTTAAGTTTTCTTTTTTCAAAAATAGAAAAAAAAAAATTTTTAAAAAAAAAAAAAGCAAAAAGAAAAAGAAAAAAAAAATCCAAAAATAAAAAAGCAAAAACAAAAACCAAAAAAAAAAACAAATAAAACAAATAAAAAAATCAAAAAACAATCACAAAAAAACTAAAAAAACAAATTCCTTTGCAGCCCTGACAGCAGGTACAAGGTACCTTATTTTGCAGCAGGTACAGCGTACTATTTTTCCAGCCAGCTTTTTCTTTTGTTCTTATGAAAAGATTTGTTTTAATAAAAAATGAAGTGTTTTTAGTTTTTATTTCTTTTAAAAAGTAAAACAAAGTAAAGAGAATCTTTTTTCTTTTTTCTTTTTATTTTTTGAAAAAAATAAAGCACCTTCAGCCCAGTAGCAGGTCACATCAGTGACCAGGAGCCAGTCACAGGGGGCTAAGACAGACCCCTCTTCAATGAGCTTTTTAAATGAATAGGCGATTTTCAAACCTCATTATCTTGGTCATATGGACACGTATTTCAGTGCTTTTTTTTTTAAATAGGCTAGAATTTCGTGATCTACATCATGGTGAAATTAGTTTTTTCTCAAGATTATCTAATTTTTTAGAAAATTGATTTTCTCACTGCTGTCTTTGTCTCGTCACAGTTTTTTGACTTTTCAAGCTTCATAACTTTCACAAACGGACTCGGATTCAGGTGATGTTTTTTTTTGAAAGTTGGTATTTTTCTGTCCTCTACATAGTGGTAATATTGTGTCAAAGATTTTCTAAGATTTATTTTTTAAGACCACTCATTGGCCTATTCTCAATCTCTGACTTCAAGCACTTGCTAACTTTTGAGTTTGTGTGGACTTAACTCACTTGTTGCAGCTTCTTATTACTCACACAGAGCCAATAGGTGTTTTCTTAACATGTTCATGTAGGACGAGCATTGAAGACCTCTTTGATTTATCTCACTAAGTCTTAGAAACACATTGCATGCTTAAAAGGATAATTGAACAAATCTTTTCTTGCAATCTAAGTCTTAGGAATATACTGCATTTCTTAAGGGACAATGGACATGTATGAACAAACACCTCAATTTTCTAAAGGACAATGGACATGAATGCCAAACACTTCATTTCATAAGGGACAATTTACAACTACAATCGTGTGTGTGCATAGCTTAGTTGCACCTTATTTTTCTTATAACGGGACAATTGAACCTTTGTTTGACGTGCTTGCTTTTACTTTTTTGTACTTCCTTTAGAAGGGCCTGCTTTTGGATTGCGATTCATCCAAAAGGGATGACCCTAAGCGGAGTTTTCCTTTGAACCGCTATATAAGAGGGATAAGGCGAAAGCCAAGTCCTAACCGACGTCAGCCTTACCTTGTGGTGCCAAACTGAAAAGAGGTGTACTAGCTCTTTGTGGAAATGATTTTCACATTGAGTGAAGTGTTTGAAACTCTTAGTAGGATTGGTTAAAGCTTTTAGTAGCTTGTCGCATTGCTCGTAAGGCGTTGGTCCCTCAAAGTCACTAAGAACCAATTTAGATAGAGACTACCCGACCTACCTCCGAACATTGCGGTAATCATCAGTGCAAGGGAAATCGATTTAAACCCTTAAGACACTCACCATTGGCTCCCTTGAGAAGAGATAGTATTCCCTCGGACATAAAGCTCTTGTGACCTACTTGAGCTTTCCAAGGGGAGGGTGAGATATCCCTACCTATCATCTCTCGCAAAGATACTAAATATCCGACACCTTTATGGAATGATATTTTTATCGACGGAGTATTAAGCTGTGAGCTGATCTACTGCAATGAAACCTTGTCTCTAGGGATAAAAAGTGCTTGTTATTGATTGCAACTGTATTAGACCTGTGGAAACATTGGGCTTGTTTGGAGCCTTGAACATACACTATCTGTTGTGTCAGTTCTTGTGCCTTTTTTGACCACTTGTTTGCTGTGTTTTCTCTTGCCAAACCAATCCAATCAGAAACAGAAAAATCTTGCCCTTGAAAAACATCAGACACTACTTCAGCGCCCCTGGTATTACAGCAGCTTGCCTTTGGTAATACAGTAGATCGCCTTTGGTCAGCAGTAACCCGCCTCTGGCAAAACTCTACTTCAGCACCCTTGGTATAACAGTAGCTCGCTTTTGGTCACTATAGCTCACCTTTGACATAGCAGTAACTCGCTATTGGTAGCTCAGCCCGTTGCCTCTGGCCCATAGTAGCACGCTTTTGGTAGCACAGTCCTGCGCCTCTGGTCAAACAGTATAGCGCTTTTGGTCCAGTACTTTGTGCATTAGAGTTTGTCTGTTTCTTCAAAGCATCTCACAGATTCCCAGCATTACATTGTGCCCAGGCATATCCCATGGTCACCACTAGGCTACAGCAAACTATGAAGTCTAGGCAAGTTGTCCCTAAGAAGCACAAGTCACCCCCTCGTACACCACAATCAGGTCGTCTCAACATTACTTCCAAGGTGACTCCTAGTACACCCGCGGCAAAACCAATCAGCTCTCCAAACATGCCACACATAGATGAACCAAGCAATCCTCATGAGGATAGAACCCCTTTGCTAAATGCACCGCAGTATACCATAGGCTTGCCTCCGGATTTTGTCCCACAAGGTTATGTCATAGATCAACCCCCATCTCAAGAAGAGCGACACTTTGAAATAGGTCAATCCTCTCAAGAAGATGGGCAAGATCTTGATGAATTTATACAAGATCCTAGAGCTATAGCTGCCTTTGATAAAATCCTTAGTGAGAACCAGGATCATTTCTTTCGCTTGCTTGCAAGGCAAGGTGCCAAGTTACCTCCAGATTTTGATGTGTCCACTCTCAAGGAGAGCGCCAACACCCAAGAAACCATACAAGCGGTGCAAACCATGTCCACACTCACTACGCCCTTACCTACTCAAGGCTCGCAGTATAGGAATCCCCTCTTTCAAAATCCAACAGAGGAGAGGCCCGTATCACCACTATTGACTCCTATGGAGATCTATCAAAACCAACAAGAAACTCTCCAACGTCAAGCAGAGTTAGCTAGGCAAGCCACCTTAGCTCAATCAAATGTGCAACCACATCCTAAAGTGTCCACACCAAGCGCAAGCGGAATCTTGGTTACCCCATCACGCGTAGGTTTCCCACCTAATTACAATCCGGGGAACACTTATGTAGCCATGCAACAAGGGTCTCAACAAATGCCACCTCCTATATCATCACACTTGCATGTCTCTCAACCAATTGGAGTCACGCAGCCCCAACCACAACATTCTTCTACTCTCATCCTCAAGCAACCCCAACCATCGCAAATCACTTCTACCTATGTTCCTCCACCACAACATTCTTCTACTCTCATCTTCAATCAACCCCCACCATCGCAAATCACTTCTACCTATGTTCCTCCTCCACAACATTCATCCACGCTCAACTTCTTTCATACATTGCCTAGCCACTCTCAACATTCCCAACATCAGGTTTCGCAAAGCTATGTGCCACCATCACAACCTAATCAAACGCACTTTAGCTTTCCTCCCCCTAATACGTTTCTTCAACCATCGCAAAGCCAACATTCTTACCTAGCGCCACCTCCACCTCTGCCTAATCAAGGCCTCCAATTCCAACCCAATCTGAACCAATCATACAATCCATACAATCCCAATCAATTTTACAACCCTTACGATACCACTGCGCATGGCTCACATTATAATCTTCCATATGGGCAACACCAACCGCTTTTTGGACAATAGGAGATGTTACCAACCCCTCCCACGACTATGGAACTAAAGATTGCGGAGGTGCAACAACAGCTATCTGATCTTACGTTTGGCCACACCAAAAAGACCTTCTCTTTAGAGGAAGTGTGTCCTTATCCTTTTGATCGGTCATTACCAATGATCCCTTTTCCTCAAAATTTCACTATTCCAAAGTTTGATAAGTACAAAGGAAAAGGTGACCCAAAAGACCATCTTAGGGAATTCTATCTTGCTTGCTTCGAGGTCTCTCACAATGACACATATCTTATGCGTCTTTTTCCTCGTAGTCTTGGAGGTCAAGCAATAGAATGGTTCTCACACTTACCTACGGGTATCAAGTCTTTCAACGAACTAGCAGAAAAGTTTGCCACCCATTTTTCTTACAACGCAAAGCATGAGATTTCCATGACGGACCTATGCAACAATAAATAGAAAAATGGTGAAACTTTCATTTCTTTCCTTCAACGATGGAGACAAATGGCTAGTAAATTCCCTTTCAAGATTCCAGAGAAACAACTTGTTAGCATATTTGTACAGAACCTCAACCAAGAGTTAGGTTTCCATTTGCAAATCCTTAGTGCTACAACCTTCGATGAAATCACATACAAGGGTATCAACATTGAGAAGGCCCTCATTGCTAAGGGTGTGGTCAAAATCTTTAAAGAGACGAAAGATAGCTCTTCGCATCAACAATCGAACGATAAACCCAAATATTGGAACAAGAACAAAAACGTGGTCAATGATGGAGTGGTCGATGCTAAGCATGTCCAAACATTGCAAACACCACTGCAACTCTCCAAACCAAGTCAAGCTCCACCTCAACAACAGCAGCAACAAAGGCAGCCTTATCAAAATCAACAACGACAACAAGAGCGGCCCCAACAAGATTACCCTCCGCGACGTCAATTTACTCCTTTGGGAGTGCCCATCGAATCGGTCTTACAGCAAGCTTTGTTGAAAGGGTTCATAACCTTACCTGATGCTCCCCCATATGGAGAACCTATCTACAAAACTGCACGTTACAGAGACAATGAGTATTGTGAGTTCCATAGGAGCAAAGGTCATAGAACTGCGTCTTGCATGAAGCTTAAGCACCTCATCCAAAACCTCATCGACGGTAATCAAATCACTTTTGAGAATGAATCACCAGCGCAACACACGAACAAGGATCTCGATATGTACAAGGAACCATTCCCTCATCATGGTCCACCTCCTCCTCAGGATAGAGGTAAAGGTATCAATCACGCTTCCACGTCCTTTGATTCCATTGTAGGTCGTTTTGAAGAGAGTCGAGTGTCTACCCTCACCATTAAAGGCAAATCTACGGATTGTGCTGTTACTACTCGTCGAGGTCATGTCACCATTCGTGCACCTACACCTAGGCTTCCGGTTCAGTCTGATTATAATCTTGTCGAACATCTAGGGAGAACACCAGCACAGATCTCTATTTTGGACCTTCTACAGTCATCACCTGCACATAGAGTAGTGCTAGAAAAAGCCCTCCAAGAGTCCTCCGTTCCTAACAACATAGCAGTCGCAGATTTCCAAGCTATAGTGGGTAATATTGCTTCGCCTTACAATGTGGTCTTCTCTGAGAAAGACCTCCCCTCCCATGATCCTTGTCACAACGATGCCCTGCATATTGAAGTTCTCATACATAAGCGCAAAATCAAACGTATACTCATAGATGGTGGTGCTGGTCTCAACATCTGTTCTTTAAAGTTACTAAAGCAATTGGGATACTCTGAGGATCACGTCAACACTGAGCATAGTATTACCATCAAGGGGTATGATGATGCAGAACGCCGTTCAGAGGGTGTTATTCACTTGCCTATACAACTGGGCCCTGTCATGCTTGAAACCAGGTGTCAAGTCCTTGATATTGAGCTGCCTTACAACATTATTCTAGGCCGCCCATGGATCCATGCAATGAAAGTTGTTCCCTCCATGTACCATCAGTCCCTAAAGTTCCCATACAATGGTACAGAGATCACTATCCCAGGAGATCCTAATCCTTTTGAATTTTGCCGTGTCTTGCAAGGAAGCTATAAGAATTGCAACCAAGTGCCTAAAAATGACAAAGCCCTTGAATCCCCTCTCTATGTTGACCCTGAAACTCTCACGCAAGCCTCTACAAGTGAACCTACACCCCTCCCCAAAATCACAGCTCGCTTTCGGGATATAGGCTTTGGCACTTATGATATCTCTGAATCTTGTTGTGTAGGGCGGATGCCTTTATCTCCAAAATCTTACGGCAAACCACCCATTGCTAAAGTTACCAAAAAAGCAAATATTCCTCCCCCACCATTCCTAACCCAATTCCAACATGGACGGTTATTGGAAGAGGAAACTATTGAGGACATCTCTTCTTGGCTCTACAAGGAGAAAGAACCAGACACGATACCAGTCAAGCAGTATGGCAATGGCTTAAGGATAGTGAAAAACATGGGCTATAAAGGCAAAGGTGGCCTTGGGAAATAGAATCAAGGCACTATGGAGCCCATTGTGGTAACAAAGAAGCTAGACAAGAAAGGATTAGGATTTGGTAAGAAGGTACCACGCGCCTCGGACATCGAGTATATCCTCGACGAGGTAGCTGACAAGTTTCCCGCCGATTCGACATCTACAGAGGATATCACCGATGACTCTTCCCTCCACATGACCAATCTATTCGCAGAATCCTCCATTTTTACACTATCCTCCGTATCCTTAACTTCCACCACTAGCACCCAGAATGTCACGCTTGTCTACCCCGAACTTATCGATTGGGACCAACAAGGGGCCCCCGTTATAGATGTATTTTAGAATGACAAAGCTCTAGCTGAGTTCATGGGACTTCGAGAAGGTATCCCTCTTAGCGATCACAAGGCAGGTTTTGTAATGGAACTTGAGCCCACGGCTTATTTTGGTGAGAATGCCAAATCCTCTAGTCGCAAAAGCGCACATAAAGAAAGATCTCTAGGTGAAAACCACACTGTGGCACCTCCTGATCATAAAATAGTAAAAATAAAGGACATATCCAAAGGTGAAAACCCAACTGTGGCACCTGAGGATGGAGGATTTGACCTTCCCTTACCTTCTAAGTATCAAGAGAAATCAGCTCTACTAGTGGAAGATTCTACAGAGATCAACCTAGGTACAGAACATAATCCAAAGACAACATTTCTAGCAGCATCCTTATCTGACACAGAGCATAGAAATCTTAACAGCTTCTTCTTACAACGAACCATCAACTTTGCATGGACCTATGCAGATATGCCAGGGCTAGACCCTAAGCTGGTAGTTCATTATCTCACAGTTGATCCCAAAGTGAAACCAGTCAAACAGAAGTTGAGAAAGATGCACCCACAGATCGCTCTCCTAGTGAAAGTAGAAATACAGAAGCTGTTAGACGCAAAGTTTATACGACCCATTGACTATTCAGATTGGGTCTCAAACATTGTACCTGTGTCTAAACCTAATGGGCGCATCTGCATGTGTAATGATTTCAGAGATCTCAACAAGGCATGTCCCAAAGATGATTTTCCACTACCAAACATTGACATTATAGTGGACTTGACAGCAGGTCACGAGATGCTTTCTCTTATGGATGGATTCTCAGGCTACAACCAGATTAGAATAGTTGAGGAGGATCAACACAAAACAACCTTTACATGTCCTTGGGGCAATTACTGTTGGTGTGTTATGCCGTTTGGTCTGAAGAATGCAGGAGCAACCTATCAGCGAGCTATGACAGTGATCTTCCACGATCTATTTCATCACATCATGGAAGACTATGTGGATGATATATTGGCTAAATCTTCTAGAGCGGATCACATACAGGTCCTAGGACAGATCTTCGACAGGCTTGAAAAATACCAAGTAAGACTTAATCCTAAGAAGTGTGTCTTCGGTGTCACATCAGGGAAGCTGTTGGGATACATAGTATCTCGTAGGGGCATCGAAGTAGATCCAGCAAAAGTAAAGGCTATAGTGGAGATGCCTCCACCAAAGAACCTTAAAGCATTAAGGAGCCTCCAAGGAAGGTTACAGTCCATTAGGCGTTTCATATCACAGCTAGCAGATAAATGTCAACCCTTTCAGCACTTGCTCCGAAAGGATGTCTCATTTCGATGGGACAACAAGTGTCAGGTAGCGTTTGATCAACTTAAAGAGTATCTAGCGACACCTCCGGTATTGGTGCCACCAGTGGCAGACAAACCTTTGATATTGTACATCTCCACTACAAATTCGGCCCTAGGGGCCCTGCTAGCACAAAATGATGACTCAGGCAGAGAGCATGCAATTTACTATATCAGTAGAACTCTGGTAGGGTATGAGCTCAATTATTCACCCATGGAAAGGGCTTGTCTAGTAGTAGTGTTTGCCTCCCAAAAGTTGCGGCATTACATGCTGAACCAACACACAAATCTGATAGCCAAGATTGATCCCTTGAAATATCTATTAGCAAAAGCAGCTCTCACAGGCAGACTAGCTAAGTGGGTCATGATCCTTAGTGAGTTCGACATTGAGTACACCGATCGTAAAGCAATTAAAGGACAAGCCCTCGCGGATCAACTAGCAGAAGTACCTATGAAAGACACACATCCTATGGTAGTAGACTTTCCTGATGAGAATCTCTTCACTCTTTCCAACTCCATAATGTGGAAGTTGTACTTTGATGGTTCTTACACATAGCATGGATCGGGAGCTGGCATCTTATTTGTTACACCTCAGAATGACTACATTCCAAAGTCATATCGGCTAGCATTCCCTTGCACCAACAACATAGCCAAGTATGAAGCACTCCTTATAGGTCTCAATACAGCAGTTCAATGGGATATCACAGAATTACAAGTATATGGAGACTCACAGCTAGTCATTTGCCAAGTCACGGATGAGTACCAAACAAAGGATGAAAAGTTGGTCCCCTACAAGCAACTAGTGGATGCCTACAAACCACATTTTTCTAGCATCACATTTGAGCAAATTCCAAGAGAGCATAATAAAGCTACAGATTCTATGGCTTCTGTAGGGTCACTGATTGACATGCCTGCAAATACACAGAATTGTGAATTCTTGATCGAGCAATTGTTGATACCAGCAGTCGATGTTCCTGTTACTGAAATCATTTGCGAACTTGTTGGTCCCAATTCCCCATGGTATGAAGATATCTATGAATACCTCAAGAACAAAACCTTTCCCCCTGACCTATCATCCACTCAACGCAAAACCTTTATCCGTCGATCCTCTCGTTACATCATTCTGGGTGATACACTATATCGCCGGAGTCTCGATGGTATCCTCTTACGATGTCTTAACACGGAAGAAGCCGAAGCTACCTTACGAGACATACACGAAGGTGTCTGTGGCGCGCATTCTATTGGTCCTAATCTTGCTAAGAAGATACTCAGAACAGGTTATTACTGGCCTACAATAGAGCAAGATGCTGCACAGTTTGCTAAGAAGTGTCTACAATGTCAGCAGCATGGAGATTTGATTCACGCACTAGCTCATGAGTTACAACCTGTGACAACTCCATGGCCTTTTTCTCAATGGGGTCTCGACCTCGTAGGATGAATCCACCCTTCCTCCTCCAATGGCCACAAGTTTATCATTACTGCCACTGAGTATTTCACGAAGTGGGTGGAAGCCATTCCTATGACCTATATCACCGGTAAGCAAATAACCAAGTTTATTCTAAACTACCTCATATGCCGGTATGGTATTCCCCAACCTATTGTCACTGATAATGGGAGACCATTCAAGAACCAAGATGTTCGTGCTTTATGCATACAATACAATATCCAACATCACTTTTCAACTCCCTACTATCCGCAGAGCAATGGCCAAGCTGAGGCTTCCAATAAAACCATTCTCAAAATCCTCAAGAAAACGGTCAATGAAGCTGGTCGTGATTGGCACTTGCAACTTAATCCTGCCCTATGGGCCTACCGCACTAGTATCAGAACACCAACTGGTGCCACACCATATGCCTTGGTCTTTGGCTCTGAAGCCATCCTACCTATAGAGGTCGAGATCCCATCCCTCAGAGTATCCATGCAGGACCTGATCGGCAGAGATGAGTATCGCACTTCCAGATTAGCTGAGCTTGAACTACTAGATGAGAGGCGCCTTGCCGTGCTTAATCATCTCCATGTCTATCAAAACCGCCTCCGGCGTAATTACAACAAAAAGATCAAAGAAAGACGGTTTCAAGTTGGTGATCTTGTACTTAAGGAGAATCAGAGAAATCAAGCAGATCGAGAGAAGAAGGGCAAGTTTGAGCCTAACTGGTTAGGTCCCTTCATTGTGACAGCAGCATATGGATCGGGAGCTTATACTTTAGCTACACCTGACGGCATTCCTCTAGATGAGCCACTTAACAGTGTCCATCTCAAGAAGTTCTATGCCTGATCCTCAGAGTATTCCCACAAAAAATCAAATAAATCAAAAATACAAAATACAAAAACATCCATCCTCTGGTGAAAAACTGGCAAACAGGCGCCTTGGATAAGTACCATAGTGAAAACCTGGCAAACAGGCGCTATGCGTAGAGTCAGCATCCATCGTCTATCGAGTCCTGTCCACTCCTTGTCCAGTTCGCAACCTGCTTCATCCATCCATCCATAATAAAACCATTGACTTTGTTTGCATTTCCATCTCCCTACCTAGTATAGCTTGGAAATTTGTCAGTGTCCCTCATCGTCATCCCGCGTCTTGATCTGTGTCTACAGTTAACACTGTCTGATCCTAGGTCAAGTCTTTCTGTGTCTTCTTCAGCGGTCACCCTGTGAGGACCGCCCTTTTTACTACTGTTGTCATGACTCTTTACAGTGCTGTTATTGTTACTTTCATATTTGTGGGATAGCAGTTCCCGAAATTTGTCAGACTATTTAACTTTATTATGTTTTCGGAAAAACTAATTGGGTGATGTTTGGATAAGTTACTTTTCAGAAAAATGAATTAGAGATGTTAGAGATGATGGAAAATTGTAATATGATTTTTAATTATGTTAAATTGTACTAAGGCATGAGAATGCATGTGTTATTTAAGTTGCTTCGGCTATGATGAATTTATGTGGTTACTGATCTTGTAATTGAGTGTGCAGGGACTACTAATCAAACCACAGATTTCGGAGATCATTCCACACCTTGTTAATTGTTATTCCCTGTTAAGCCGATCTGGTTCCACGAAGAACCAAGATCTCTTTGTGTATGATGTCATGATGTAATGTGGTCTTTCGTATGGTCGAGTGGGTTAGGTTACCCTCATGTAATATTATTTTTATAAGTAAGTGTTGTAAAGAGATTGAATTTGAAATGTCTATTTTTTTTATTTAAATTATGAGGCCCTTTTTCTTGTGCCTTACCTTGACCCGGGGTGTCTTGTATGGGTTAAAATTGACCCTGGGATCTACCCCATGGGTCTAGGGGCCTATTTGGCATGGGTAACCCTTGAGTAACCTCCATCTAGTCAACTTAACCTCCCCCTGAAGTTAAGTGGCGAAAATTGGAGGTAGGAGGGGACATGATGGGTTGTACCAACACTCAACCCATCCCCTCTACTTTCCCCTAGATAAGAGATGCCATCCATTAGTGAAAGTTACCTCTTCTTTAGTAAGATTCCCCCATGTACTATGGGGACACCCATGTGAAGAAAGGAGAAAGAGGCATGGGTCACCTGTCTTGTTCCCATTTAACTCTTTTTTTTATTTCTCCTATGAGAAAGTGGAGTCACATGAAAGGAATAAGGAGTACCCTTGGGAATGGAGAGTGACATAAGCCACCTGGACAGAATAGTGATTTTTGGGAAGGGTGAGGAGGTGACAAGTGTCACTTCCCCATTTCTCAAAAATTAGAAAGAAAGAGAATTTTGGGTTATTTATTTTTAAATTTTGGGATGATAGGGAGTTAGTTGAATTTTGGGGAAAATCTTTCATCTTTGGCCTTACCCAAAATAGAGAAGTTAGTTTGGAAGATAGAGAAGGGAGAGGGAGTTGGTGGCTAAGCTTGGGAGTGAACTCTGTGGACTCTGCAACAACTTCATTCCAGGAGGGCTTTGCAAGGTTGGTCTGAATTTTACCTTTGTTTTGGTAGAACTGAAATGTGTATGAAATGTGTTTGGAATATGTGTTTAAATTTGTTTTCTGTGGGGTTCTTGTCGGGTGTTTGACAGAGCGTCTCCCACTTGGGAGAAATGCTCATCAAGTTTGGGGTAGGGGAGGAGAGATCCTCCTCGGGTGCAGACCTGTTCCATCTTTTGGGATGTTGAAAGCCTTGAGGGCATGTATCTGTGACTGTATTTTGACTTGAGAGTCAAATACAGATTTCTTACAAATTGTGATCACACTTGGTTGAGACCAAGAGATATTTATATGAGTTCATTTATCTGTCAGGGTGACACTCTGGAGTCGAGTGTATCCACTCTCCTGCCCCTTATGAAACTCACTGTAGTTGAGTTTCCGTAATGTGTAAAATAGCCACGGGTGTATGAGTGCTTTGGGATTGTTGTTGTTTCTGTTGTGAAGTGGAGTGTTTGAGTACCCAGGTGTGAGTATGGTCTCCCTAGCTCGGGGGTGACCCTCTTGCGGGTCTACGGTAGGGAGGAGAGCTAGACAAGTGGTATTTTCTTCTTTGTTTGTCTTTGATATGCAGGTTTTTCTCTTGGAGCTTTCTGGTTGGCTATTTTATGAAGAAACAGATCATCTTCTTGTCACGAGAAATAGGCCTGGATTATTTCATAGAAATGAAGAGAGAACACCTCTCTTGTTATTGTTGTAAATTACTGATATTCTGGGAGTGAAGAAAATCACCTCCCTGGTCTTGTTATTATTGGACTTTTATTGGTTGTCATAAGTTTTCAGTTGTATACTGTTTGGGAGGAGAAAGTTCATATCTGGGAAGTTGGTATTCATGTTTGAGAAGTTGTAATATGACTGTGCTTAAATTTTTAAGTTGTTGTTTGCAACCTTTGTTCAATAGCAATTTTTGTGTTTCAAGTATTACTGAAAGGAATAAGTTCGTTTTTGCAACTTAATCTGAGTTGTTTACATTGAAAGTTTGGAATTGCTTCACTAGTTGAAATGCTGAATTTCTATTCAATATTAACATGGAAAAGACAGTTTTAAATATTTGTGTTATCCTCCCTATTTAATGGATTCTGTTAAATTAGAAGGATTAGAGGAAATCTAGCATGTAAATATAATCTGGTTGTAAATTTACAAGTCTTGTATGTTTATAAAAATGGAAATTTATACTTTAAATGAGGGAATAGCTAATTACTTTTTGGTGAAATTGGCAGATATATATATCTAATTGTTATGACAATTTCTTATAATAGGTTGATTTGGAGAAAATGCTTAGAGTAGTGAATTTTGAGAAAATTGTGGAAATTGGAATTATAAAAATCTATAAAGAGTATTTCTTTTTCTCTCAATAAATTTATAAATATATATATAGAGCTATATATATATTTCTCATTTTGAGTAATTATCATTTTAAGAAAATAAAAGAGTAATTGAAAGTAATTATAACTGTTATATATCAATATAAAAAAAAAAAGGGGGATATATATATATATATATATGAACTATATATATATAGATATATATAAATATATTATTGTTGAAATATATATATATATATATATATATTTATATATGAATATATATAAATATATATATATATATATAATATATTATTATTATAAGAACCAACGAATGGTGAAAGACTGTCAACATGTTAGCCGCGGATAAAAGAAACACAGTCGAAATTTTATTTGGGCGGTGGGGAGTAAACCCCACCGCGAGCTGTTATTACATATGGAGGTGTGGAGTGGGGCGGAGCCCCACCCACACCCCACGTCGTGGGAATGTGGGTGGGGCTCCGCCCCACTCCACATCTCCCCCCCCCTCCAAACCCCTTTGCCTCCCGCGAAACCTTTCCGCCACTCTGCGGCCACCGCGAAGTCTTGCCCGCCGCTCTGCGGCCACCACAAATCCCCGTCCGCCGCTCTGCGGCCACCACAGATCCCCGTCCGCCGCTCTGCGGCCACTGCCGCCCATGGCCGCCATCTGCTGTGGGTTGAAAGCAATAAAAAATGTAGGGCTTGGGCCCTAACATATGAATGGGTTATTTGGTAAATAAATTCAGTTTATTTTTATATAGCTCTATATAAAGGCATATATATATATATTATATATGTCTATGTATATAGCTATATATATAATATAAGAATGATTATATATATACATATATATATATATATATATATATATAGGTTTATAAGTTGTGGGAAACCAATTTGTTCATTATTGAGATATTAAAATAAATATATTATATGTAAGTATGTATATATATATATATATATATATATATATATATATATTTATTGGGCCCTCGTTTAAAATCGTTAATAACTATGTTTCATGGATATAGAGAAAAAAAATATATATATATATATAACAATTATAATCTCACAGGAGATGTTATTAAGTGTTGAACACAACAACCAAAGAAGCTATATTACCATGAACAGAGTTTTATAAAGTGGTGAACCACCTACATCTATTGACAACGTCATACGAGTTACAAACAGTGTATGAATCGTAATTAAGAGTAACAGTAACAACAGTAATTCTAAACAAGAGAAAATGAAATTAGATGTAAAGTGAGTTTAGGAATATTCAGTGATACTCTGGAAAGAGTTTCTCGGAAGTTTCATCTGTTAACGTACTTATAAACACCCGGACAATGAAGAGGAAAATTACTCAACTCCTTGTGCAAAAGAACACTGGAAATAAACTTATGATGCCACCACTAACAATCCATGTGGCCATATTAATCTCAACTGTAGCAAACAATCTCATATGTAAACCTGTAAGAGGTTCCGAAGAAGGAAAAACCAACATTGGAAAACACAGAGGAGAAAATGCGCGACATATCTCACACGGGATAAGAGAACTAAGTTGACGGACCCTTCTGTCAATTGTGCTTAGGTACAAGTTGACTAAGCATTTACGAAGAGGAGGAACCTAGATCGGGGAAGATTAGGAGACCGAGTCCAGCGAAATAGTAAACCAGCCTTTGTGACCGAGATCATCCTGAAATTAGGTTTGATATCAACAATAGCTGCAGTAATAACTCTGATTGACGTAAATCACGAAGAAAGGACAGGATGCACATAAAGAAAGTATAGAAAATGAAAGAGAGAGAGAGACTGAAATATAAACACACTAAATGAACTAAGAGACAGGTAAGGTAAGGGCGATAAAGATATAATCCAACTTAAGAACTTGTGGAAAGGGAAGAGAGGGCAACCAAACCGCCTTGTTGAAAATGCTAAGTCATAGAATGGGTATGTTTCAGGAAACAAGAGAACAGACAACCGTGCCTGGCTGAAAAATGACTAAATAGGGAGATCACTAGCCGGTTTAGTCGGAACAAGGCGTCGTGGGAAGTGGTTCCTCTATCAGCGAACCACGAGCGTAAATGAGTGCAGCGTAATTCCCACTAACACCGTAAGGCATTCTGCTACCGAACATTGCCGAGGATTCGATTTAAGAACTTTGGTAATCTCACTCTTGCAATGACGTTAGCAGCGTTGTATAGACCCTCTTGTTGATCTATATGCTTCTGGTTGCACGCCATTGTACTTGTATTCCGTCGATGAGTATAGTGTTTCGCCATGAGAGAACACCGTTGAGCATGCGTACGCATGCGAAAGGGGTTTTTAGGACGGTGTGAGAAAAGTTTTTCATATCTCGTGTCATAACCACATGACAGATGTGGCTATGACACGTGCGAAGTGTGTTGTGACCACAAGGAAAATGTGGGCATGACATTTGGTATCAGAGCCAAGTTTGTAAACACTGGGCGTATTTGGGCACGTTATTATTCCGCAACTTTGGCTAATTAGTTTCTACCTTGTTTTGTAGGATGCCTCCCCGACGTGTACGACGAGCGCGATCACGCCACACAGCGTCAGTCGAGGTGCACAGCGATTCCTCAGCCGAGGGACTGGCACCTGCAGATTCAGCAGCACCACCTGCACCACCTGTGCCACAAGCACTACTAGTACCACCGGCGACACCAGTAGCGGATATAGGTCCACAGATCTTACAGGCACTACAGACTATGCTAGACAGGTTACCACCAGTGATTCCTGAGCCACGTATAGAGCCTCGTGTTGCTCCGCGAGAGGAGCCACGTGCCGAGTCACGTATTGAGCCACGTATGGAGCCCCGCGTTGATCCACTAGCGGTGAGACGTGTGGAGCCCTTCGTTGAGATTCCTGACACAACAGTAGAGGAGGTAGGGTCGGCCTCCCGAGCACGGAGCAGGAGTCCTCCGAGACTTTTGAGACAAGAACAGGTTCAGCAGGGAGTATATGATGATGGTGTGGAAGAGCCACTTGGGAGACTTAGAGACAGAGGGGACCCTATCAGAGATCTACTGAGGCTCAACCCACCCACCTTCACAGGAGCTACAGAGGGAGCTGTGGCCGAGGCTTGGCTAATTAGCTTAGACAGGTGTTTCGCATTGCGACCATATGAGAGCAACACGAAAGCACGAGTGGCAGTTCATCTTCTTAGGGATGCAGCAGCCACCTGGTGGCGCACAGAGGAGTGCAAGCGCCGACTCTCCGTGGATACACTCACATGGGACACCTTCATTGAGCGCTTCAATGCGCGGTATTTGTCCGAACATTATAGACAGCGCAGAATTGATGAGTTTCATGATCTACAGCAGAGGGGACTCACCGTTACTCAGTATGAGAGCCGATTTATAGAACTTTCTCGTTATGCGGAATACCTCCACGACGAGAAAATCTTAATACACAAATTCATCAGGGGGCTAAATCACGGGATATCAGGACCAGTTCGTATGGCAAATCCCCAAACCATGAGCGAGGCTGTTGAAAAGGCCCTTATATCAGAGGAAATTCAGGGACGAGGACAGACTTCACGCCCACAGTACCAGGAACGAAATCCCCAACAACAGCAAAATTTCCGAAGGCCTCAAAACACAACACAGAGAGGAGGGTATAATGCTTCATCATTACCTCCTAGGCCTCCACAGCAACAGCAACATCAGCAAAAATCCAAATTTCAACAGAGGGGACAGGGAGGACAGAACCGTGGATGGCAGCAGCAGGGACCACGCAGGGATCAGAGACAGCAGGGTTCATCGGCAGGACCCGCAAGGTCCCAGCAGTCTTACAGAGGCTCACAGGGATCCACCGGACAGACCGGGCAACAACAATCGGGCAGAACACAGTCAGGGCAGTTACAGGTTAGAGGACCATGTTATGTATGTGGTGGGGCAGGGCATCTGGCTAGAGAGTGTCCACAGGGATTTACTGCAGGGGGTCAGCCCCGATCAGGAGGGTCTGAGCAGACCGTAGGTGACGTGGGCAGATCTCACCACATGTTTGCAGCGGTTGATAACCGCCAGGCCGATTTCCAGGCTTCTGTCATCGAGGCAGCAGGTACGATTAGAGACTTTCCCATCTCGATCCTTTTTGACTCAGGAGCTACTGACTCCTTTTTGTCTACATTGTTAGTGGAGCGTTGCAGGCTGGTGGCTTCTAGGCAAGACATTAGGTGGGAAGTTGAGTTGGCCTCAGGGGCCAGGATGTCAGTAGATACCTTGGTTAAAGACTGTGAGATCACATTGGGACCCTTCACCACAACGTGCGACCTTAGGATTATGCCATTAGGGTCTTACGGAGTAGTTCTGGGTATGGATTGGCTTGCGGCACATAGAGCCAAGCTTGATTGTCGCCAGAGAACGATTAGCTGTTTAGATGATCATGGTTCGTCGGTTGAGATAGTGGGCATTCAAAAGCCCACGGCGGTTCGTATGATATCCGCACAACAGCTTAAGCGCTGTATGCGGAGGGGATGTCAGATGTTTGCCATCACAGTCAGTGATAGAGCAGAGGATGAACCTGAGGCTACTTTAGATGATCACCCTATTCTTAGAGAGTTTGCCGATGTATTCCCACCAGAATTACCTGGTATGCCTCCACGTAGAGAAGTGGACTTCCACATTGACTTAGTGCCAGGTGCAGAGCCGATATCCCGCGCACCCTATAGAATGACGACCCATGAACTCACAGAACTTAAGCTGCAGTTGGAAGAATTACTTGAGAAGGGACACATTCGACCTAGCGTTTCACCATGGGGCGCACCAGTGATCTTCGTGAAGAAGAAGGATGGGTCTCTTCGGCTATGCATGGACTACAGGCAGTTGAACAAGGTGACGGTGAAGAATCGTTATCCTCTACCTAGGATTGACGACCTTTTTGATCAGATGCAGGGAGCCAGAGTGTTCTCGAAAATCGATCTAAAATCTGGGTATCATCAATTGCGCATCACGGAGTCAGATATTCATAAAACTGCCTTTCGAACCAGATATGGCCATTATGAATTCACAGTGGTACCTTTCGGGTTGACGAACGCTCCTGCAGTATTCATGAGTCTCATGAACGGGGTGTTTCGTACATACCTAGACCGGTTCGTGATCATATTCCTAGATGACATTCTGATTTATTCACGGACTAAAGAGGAGCATGTAGAGCACTTGCGTCAAGTTTTGCAGAAATTACGAGAGCAACAACTTTTTGGCAACTTGACGAAGTGTGCCTTCTTCAGGACAGAGGTGCAGTATTTGGGACACATTTTATCAGGCGATGGCATCTCTGTAGATCCATCTAAAATTAGAGCAATCCAGGAGTGGCCGGCACCCACGAACGTGACAGAGGTCAGAAGCTTTATGGGGTTAGCTGGGTATTATCGTCGGTTTGTCGAAGGTTTCTCCAGGATAGCACATCCCATTACTTCCCTTCAGCGAAAAGGGAAGGGTTTCACTTGGACCGAGCAGTGTGAAAAGGCTTTTGGAGTCCTCAAAGAACGTCTTACGAGCGCTCCTATTTTAGCAGTTCCAGATCCGTCGGAAGAGTTTGTAGTTTGCACGGATGCATCATTAGAAGGTTTGGGAGCCGTGCTTATGCAGGATGGTCGAGCGATCGCATACGAATCGCGGAAACTAAAGACACATGAGTTAAACTATCCTACGCACGACTTAGAGCTTGCAGCTATTGTTCATGCCTTAGTTCGTTGGAGACACTTTCTTTTAGGGCGACGCTTTGAACTCCATTCAGACCATCATAGTTTGCAGTATATTTTCACACAGCCTAATTTGAACGCCCGCCAACGGCGTTGGATGGAATTCCTATGCGAATATGACTTCGATGTCCATTATATAAAAGGGAAGGAGAACGTGGTCGCTGATGCTCTGAGTCGTAGACGCCACGAGATCCAGACCCTGACCTTGAAGATGGACTTGAAGGATCGCATCTTACAGCATCTGCCGGAGGACGAATGGTTTCTTGAAGTGCAGCAGGCAGTACTAAATCAGAAGGCCCTTGAGGGCAAATTTACAGGATATACCCTTGATTCTGATGGAATGCTTCGACATCGGCAACGCATATATGTACCCCATGCGGGTAATCTTCGTACAGTAATCCTATCAGAGGCTCATAGAGCACCCTACGCAGCACACCCAGGAGTGAAGAAGATGCATGCTGATTTACGACAGCTTTATCATTGGGCTGGGATGAGGCGTGACATTGCCGAATTTGTTGCCCGTTGCCTGGAATGTCAGAGGGTCAAGGCCGAACATCAGCATCCAGCGGGACTGTTGTACCCTCACGAGATACCTGAATGGAAATGGGATACCATTTCTATGGATTTTATCGTTGGTCTACCTATGTCATCACGTCGCCATGATGCTATTATGGTGACAGTTGACAAGCTGACCAAAGTGGCGCATTTTTCACCAATATGTACAACGTACAATGCACCATCAGTGGCAAAGGTGTTTCTTGATCAGATTGTTAGACTTCATGGAGTACCTCGCCGCATTATATCTGACAGAGACTCCGTATTCACTTCATCGTTCTGGAAAGCCTTACATCAGGCGTTGGGCACACAGCTCAACTTCAGTTCTGCATATCATCCGGAAACCGATGGACAAACAGAAAGAGTTAACCAGGTGTTAGAAGACATGCTTCGCATGTATGTGATGGACCACCAGTCTAGATGGGAGGAGTACCTGTATCTAGTTGAATTCGCCTACAATAATGGGCATCATAGCTCGTTGGGTATGCCTCCTTTCCAGGCATTATATGGCAGACCATGCAGAACACCTTTGAGTTGGGATCGTATAGAGGACAGAACAGTCATCGGCCCAGAGATAGTTCAGAATATGGAACTGCAAGTTAAACAGATAAGACAGAGGCTTCTGGAAGCACAGGACAGGCAGAAAAAGTATGCTGATGCTAAGAGGACAGACCGAAGCTTCACTGTGGGGGAAAGAGTATTTTTGCGAGTGCGGCCGCACAAAAGTCCAATCCGTTACGGAAAAGGCTCTAAACTCGCACCTCGATTTGTAGGACCTTTCGAAATCTTGGAGCGGATAGGACCAGTAGCCTATCGTCTAGCCTTGCCACCTAGCCTGTCACGTATCCACGATGTATTTCATGTATCAGTTTTACGTCAATATATTTCTGACTTATCTCATGTGTTGGATTGGAGTGCTCTTCAGGTAGAGGCAGACGGACAACTGGCGTTGGAGCCAATTCGCATATTGGCTCGACGGAAGCTGGCCCTTCGAGGTCGAGAGCTGGACCAGGTTAGAGTCCAATGGGACTTATACGACGAAGTCACTGCAACATGGGAAGATGCAGAGAGATTGAAGACCCTGTATCCTCACCTTTTTGACGACTTCCAGGAGGAAGTACCGTCTTAGGGGGAGAGGATGTGAGGACCGCCCTTTTTACTACTGTTGTCATGACTCTTTACAGTGCTGTTATTGTTACTTTCATATTTGTGGGATAGCAGTTCCCGAAATTTGTCAGACTATTTAACTTTATTATGTTTTCGGAAAAACTAATTGGGTGATGTTTGGATAAGTTACTTTTCAGAAAAATGAATTAGAGATGTTAGAGATGATGGAAAATTGTAATATGATTTTTAATTATGTTAAATTGTACTAAGGCATGAGAATGCATGTGTTATTTAAGTTGCTTCGGCTATGATGAATTTATGTGGTTACTGATCTTGTAATTGAGTGTGCAGGGACTACTAATCAAACCACAGATTTCGGAGATCATTCCACACCTTGTTAATTGTTATTCCCTGTTAAGCCGATCTGGTTCCACGAAGAACCAAGATCTCTTTGTGTATGATGTCATGATGTAATGTGGTCTTTCGTATGGTCGAGTGGGTTAGGTTACCCTCATGTAATATTATTTTTATAAGTAAGTGTTGTAAAGAGATTGAATTTGAAATGTCTATTTTTTTTATTTAAATTATGAGGCCCTTTTTCTTGTGCCTTACCTTGACCCGGGGTGTCTTGTATGGGTTAAAATTGACCCTGGGATCTACCCCATGGGTCTAGGGGCCTATTTGGCATGGGTAACCCTTGAGTAACCTCCATCTAGTCAACTTAACCTCCCCCTGAAGTTAAGTGGCGAAAATTGGAGGTAGGAGGGGACATGATGGGTTGTACCAACACTCAACCCATCCCCTCTACTTTCCCCTAGATAAGAGATGCCATCCATTAGTGAAAGTTACCTCTTCTTTAGTAAGATTCCCCCATGTACTATGGGGACACCCATGTGAAGAAAGGAGAAAGAGGCATGGGTCACCTGTCTTGTTCCCATTTAACTCTTTTTTTTATTTCTCCTATGAGAAAGTGGAGTCACATGAAAGGAATAAGGAGTACCCTTGGGAATGGAGAGTGACATAAGCCACCTGGACAGAATAGTGATTTTTGGGAAGGGTGAGGAGGTGACAAGTGTCACTTCCCCATTTCTCAAAAATTAGAAAGAAAGAGAATTTTGGGTTATTTATTTTCAAATTTTGGGATGATAGGGAGTTAGTTGAATTTTGGGGAAAATCTTTCATCTTTGGCCTTACCCAAAATAGAGAAGTTAGTTTGGAAGATAGAGAAGGGAGAGGGAGTTGGTGGCTAAGCTTGGGAGTGAACTCTGTGGACTCTGCAACAACTTCATTCCAGGAGGGCTTTGCAAGGTTGGTCTGAATTTTACCTTTGTTTTGGTAGAACTGAAATGTGTATGAAATGTGTTTGGAATATGTGTTTAAATTTGTTTTCTGTGGGGTTCTTGTCGGGTGTTTGACAGAGCGTCTCCCACTTGGGAGAAATGCTCATCAAGTTTGGGGTAGGGGAGGAGAGATCCTCCTCGGGTGCAGACCTGTTCCATCTTTTGGGATGTTGAAAGCCTTGAGGGCATGTATCTGTGACTGTATTTTGACTTGAGAGTCAAATACAGATTTCTTACAAATTGTGATCACACTTGGTTGAGACCAAGAGATATTTATATGAGTTCATTTATCTGTCAGGGTGACACTCTGGAGTCGAGTGTATCCACTCTCCTGCCCCTTATGAAACTCACTGTAGTTGAGTTTCCGTAATGTGTAAAATAGCCACGGGTGTATGAGTGCTTTGGGATTGTTGTTGTTTCTGTTGTGAAGTGGAGTGTTTGAGTACCCAGGTGTGAGTATGGTCTCCCTAGCTCGGGGGTGACTCTCTTGCGGGTCTACGGTAGGGAGGAGAGCTAGACAAGTGGTATTTTCTTCTTTGTTTGTCTTTGATATGCAGGTTTTTCTCTTGGAGCTTTCTGGTTGGCTATTTTATGAAGAAACAGATCATCTTCTTGTCATGAGAAATAGGCCTGGATTATTTCATAGAAATGAAGAGAGAACACCTCTCTTGTTATTGTTGTAAATTACTGATATTCTGGGAGTGAAGAAAATCACCTCCCTGGTCTTGTTATTATTGGACTTTTATTGGTTGTCATAAGTTTTCAGTTGTATACTGTTTGGGAGGAGAAAGTTCATATCTGGGAAGTTGGTATTCATGTTTGAGAAGTTGTAATATGACTGTGCTTAAATTTTTAAGTTGTTGTTTGCAACCTTTGTTCAATAGCAATTTTTGTGTTTCAAGTATTACTGAAAGGAATAAGTTCGTTTTTGCAACTTAATCTGAGTTGTTTACATTGAAAGTTTGGAATTGCTTCACTAGTTGAAATGCTGAATTTCTATTCAATATTAACATGGAAAAGACAGTTTTAAATATTTGTGTTATCCTCCCTATTTAATGGATTCTGTTAAATTAGAAGGATTAGAGGAAATCTAGCATGTAAATATAATCTGGTTGTAAATTTACAAGTCTTGTATGTTTATAAAAATGGAAATTTATACTTTAAATGAGGGAATAGCTAATTACTTTTTGGTGAAATTGGCAGATATATATATCTAATTGTTATGACAATTTCTTATAATAGGTTGATTTGGAGAAAATGCTTAGAGTAGTGAATTTTGAGAAAATTGTAGAAATTGGAATTATAAAAATCTATAAAGAGTATTTCTTTTTCTCTCAATAAATTTATAAATATATATATAGAGCTATATATATATTTCTCATTTTGAGTAATTATCATTTTAAGAAAATAAAAGAGTAATTGAAAGTAATTATAACTGTTATATATCAATATAAAAAAAAAAGGGGGATATATATATATATATATATATATATGAACTATATATATATAGATATATATAAATATATTATTGTTGAAATATATATATATATATATATATATTTATATATGAATATATATAAATATATATATATATATATATAATATATTATTATTATAAGAACCAACGAATGGTGAAAGACTGTCAACATGTTAGCCGCGGATAAAAGAAACACAGTCGAAATTTTATTTGGGCGGTGGGGAGTAAACCCCACCGCGAGCTGTTATTACATATGGAGGTGTGGAGTGGGGCGGAGCCCCACCCACACCCCACGTCGTGGGAATGTGGGTGGGGCTCCGCCCCACTCCACATCTCCCCCCCCCTCCAAACCCCTTTGCCTCCCGCGAAACCTTTCCGCCGCTCTGCGGCCACCGCGAAGTCTTGCCCGCCGCTCTGCGGCCACCACAAATCCCCGTCCGCCGCTCTGCGGCCACCACAGATCCCCGTCCGCCGCTCTGCGGCCACTGCCGCCCATGGCCGCCATCTGCTGTGGGTTGAAAGCAATAAAAAATGTAGGGCTTGGGCCCTAACATATGAATGGGTTATTTGGTAAATAAATTCAGTTTATTTTTATATAGCTCTATATAAAGGCATATATATATATATTATATATGTCTATGTATATAGCTATATATATAATATAAGAATGATTATATATATACATATATATATATATATATATATATATATATATATATATATATATATATATATATATATATATATATATATATATATAGGTTTATAAGTTGTGGGAAACCAATTTGTTCATTATTGAGATATTAAAATAAATATATTATATGTAAGTATGTATATATATATATATATATATATATATATATTTATTGGGCCCTCGTTTAAAATCGTTAATAACTATGTTTCATGGATATAGAGAAAAAATATATATATATATATATAACAATTATAATCTCACAGGAGATGTTATTAAGTGTTGAACACAACAACCAAAGAAGCTATATTACCATGAACAGAGTTTTATAAAGTGGTGAACCACCTACATCTATTGACAACGTCATACGAGTTACAAACAGTGTATGAATCGTAATTAAGAGTAACAGTAACAACAGTAATTCTAAACAAGAGAAAATGAAATTAGATGTAAAGTGAGTTTAGGAATATTCAGTGATACTCTGGAAAGAGTTTCTCGGAAGTTTCATCTGTTAACGTACTTATAAACACCCGGACAATGAAGAGGAAAATTACTCAACTCCTTGTGCAAAAGAACACTGGAAATAAACTTATGATGCCACCACTAACAATCCATGTGGCCATATTAATCTCAACTGTAGCAAACAATCTCATATGTAAACCTGTAAGAGGTTCCGAAGAAGGAAAAACCAACATTGGAAAACACAGAGGAGAAAATGCGCGACATATCTCACACGGGATAAGAGAACTAAGTTGACGGACCCTTCTGTCAATTGTGCTTAGGTACAAGTTGACTAAGCATTTACGAAGAGGAGGAACCTAGATCGGGGAAGATTAGGAGACCGAGTCCAGCGAAATAGTAAACCAGCCTTTGTGACCGAGATCATCCTGAAATTAGGTTTGATATCAACAATAGCTGCAGTAATAACTCTGATTGACGTAAATCACGAAGAAAGGACAGGATGCACATAAAGAAAGTATAGAAAATGAAAGAGAGAGAGAGACCGAAATATAAACACACTAAATGAACTAAGAGACAGGTAAGGTAAGGGCGATAAAGATATAATCCAACTTAAGAACTTGTGGAAAGGGAAGAGAGGGCAACCAAACCGCCTTGTTGAAAATGCTAAGTCATAGAATGGGTATGTTTCAGGAAACAAGAGAACAGACAACCGTGCCTGGCTGAAAAATGACTAAATAGGGAGATCACTAGCCGGTTTAGTCGGAACAAGGCGTCGTGGGAAGTGGTTCCTCTATCAGTGAACCACGAGCGTAAATGAGTGCAGCGTAATTCCCACTAACACCGTAAGGCATTCTGCTACCGAACATTGCCGAGGATTCGATTTAAGAACTTTGGTAATCTCACTCTTGCAATGACGTTAGCAGCGTTGTATAGACCCTCTTGTTGATCTATATGCTTCTGGTTGCACGCCATTGTACTTGTATTCCATCGATGAGTATAGTGTTTCGCCATGAGAGAACACCGTTGAGCATGCGTACGCATGCGAAAGGGGTTTTTAGGACGGTGTGAGAAAAGTTTTTCATATCTCGTGTCATAACCACATGACAGATGTGGCTATGACACGTGCGAAGTGTGTTGTGACCACAAGGAAAATGTGGGCATGACACACCCCTACAGTTTCCTCTACCAGAATGGGGGCAACTCTTTCCTTAGCTTCGGTCTAGGATTGGTTCCTTGTTCGTGGTTCGCAGCGCATACTTCAATCTTGTCTCATTTCCACAGGTAACACCCTTTAACGGACACTTCGCTCCTACGATAAGGCTGTTATCTTCTCCACACTTGTTCTACATCATCACCTCCCCCAGAACTACATATCATCTCATTTCAATCTTAAGGTACCTTGATCCCATGGATATGGGTATGTAGGCAGTCTGGAATACGAAGGAAGTATCCAGTACTCAGGTACATAAGATCTCCCCCTTTCACCTTGACCCATTCATCACTCTATCCAGAACTACATATTTATCACATTCACCTTCCATCGTCGTGTGCCTTGATCCCGTGGATACAGGGTATGTAGGCAGTCTGGAATACAAAGGATGTATCCAGTACTCAGGCACACACGATCCACCATTCTCCACCCATTTCAATCCATTTGCATTTCATCCTTCTAGTCTTCCGACTTGACTAACTCAAGCAGCAAGCTAGCGCATCCTTTCAAAGCAAAAAGTCCTTAACAAACCTGAAGCAAAGAAGCTTCCTTCCAGAGTCATCTACTGTCCTGCATACCGATTGCCAACATTAGCTAAGTACCGCTTAACCAAGCCCTAGATCCACAAAGCTTGTCTTCTGCGAAGTGTTCCATTGTCGAGACCAACACACGCGTCTCCTGCGACATGTGGCATTTCCTGTAGTGAGACATTGTCTTTTTAGGTAGATAGCCCCCTTTAACGGACACAGAGCTCCTACAATAAGGCTGTTATCTTTCCTACCCAATCTATCCTGAGCAACCTCTTTGGCAAGAGAATATGTTGGCTGTATGTTTACTTTGTAAGTCAGTCAATTTGTGTTATGGTTTATCTTTTGTTCCTTTTCCAATACTTATTCAAAACTACCCTGGTTTATCTGTAATCCTGGTATGTTGCGATGCAGTACGGATTGGGGGCATAGTCATTGCTTTCTGTGTGCCATGTTTGAGGAATGATCTTTAGTATCTTTCTTAGCATCATATCTATCTTGTGTGTGTTACGACCTAGCATCTTACATATTAATATTTCTTCTTGCATTTACATGTATTGAAGTTTATTTTATGTTCAAGACTATGGCTTATTCACATGTTCCAACAAAGTTATATGCTATCTAAAGAGATCTAAGTTCAAACCGCTTGCTTGCAGAGTCAACGTCCATGCGCTCAGATATTACTGCACCTTGGTCTTTTTATACCTTGGTGGCGAACTATCCACGTGCTATATCAAACTAAGGATTGCTCTTTATATACAAATGTGAAGCCATTGCAACAAGCTCATTCATCCATTCCCACACCCTTTATATCGTTTTCATTGCAGTAATTGATCAACAGTCTGCGTCCTCCATCTCCTCTTGTTCTCTTCTCTGGTGCATATCTGCAAAACCCACATGTCAGATATCACTAGTCATCACATCTATAAGCATCATATAAGCAACATATGTCATCACATGAATCCATAATCATACATACATATCATCACATCCATGACATCAGATAATGCATACACAAAAGCATGAACGGCAGTGAATCGAACAGATCATCATATATATATCATATAATGGTCATCATAATACCAAGTGTCTGTGTCTACATCAATAGTACAAAATATGTATACATCCAAATATACATCAATATAGTACATCAAGGCTAACAAGAGCCCTCAAAATATACATCAGAATGCACGCAGGCATCTGTCCAAAATAATACAATATGATACAATATACATGAGTATGCCCTAGTGAGTAGAGCTACCCTCCTGCTGTGGCCCCTGGCCTCCCCCTGTGCTCGGTGGAGGTCCCCCTGATGGTCCTCCTCCTCCCCCTAGCGGAAAAAGTGGCCCTCTGACCGAGGACGCTGACTGCCCTGTCCTCTGAGATCCGGATGCCCCAGATCTGCTCCTGTCTCTGTAGCTCGGTGCCTGCTGAGCTGCTGGCACCGCCCCCACATACAGGCCCCTGTAGTACTCTGCCTCCCAGCCAGCTGATACCAACTCACCCTGCACTCGGACGAGCTCACTATATAGTGTCCTCTAGTTTGCGCCCAGTGCATGGCGTGCCTCCTCTCTCTCCCGCCTCACTCTAAAGAGTGTAGCCTCTGCTGTCAGCCATAGCTGTACCTCTGCATCTCTCTCCCTCCTGGCCTGTGCTACTGCCTCGGTGTCGGCTGCTGGTGCGGCTGGTGGCTGCATCTGTGCCTGTGCCTGTGCATGCACCTGGGCTTGTGGCTATCTGTAGGCCTGCACCTGTGCCTGTAACTGTGCCTGTACCTATGCCATGGCTGTCTGTGCGGCTGTGGCTGCCTGTGTCTGTGCCTGGGCTGTGGCCTCTGCCTGTCTCGCCTCTGCCCGCGCTGTATCCCTGTCTCTCCTCAGTCTAACCATCCGGAGCTCTAGTCGAGTCCTCCGGGCTATCTCCTCCTATAGCAGTCGCTCGGCCCTCTGCAGATCAGTCTCTACGACTGGGCCCAATGCCTCTGCCATCTCAACATCCTCCTGCTGGCCGCCTACCTGCTGTACACCTGCCTGCTGTCCGGCTGCCCTGGCCTGCCGCCTCATCCTGGCCTCTCCGCCAAGTACTAACACCTCTCCCACTGCTCCTACTGCACCTAGTGTAGTCAATCTCATCGGCCTGTGAGTCTGCCAGTACTGGTCATAGTCTGGCAGCGTCCCTGGGTCTGCCAGCCCAGAGTCCCAATCCCATCTCACGGGGATAAGTCCCCACACCTCTGCTAATGCTGTCGCCACCGGGATCACTGGGTCCCAGTCTCCTGTCTCTCTCTGCGTCCTGGCATGTGTGGCCTCCCCCACTGGTAGCCCCTGTGGTAGTCCAAACTGTCTCAGTACCCGCTCCGGAAGATATCTCTCTATCATATCTGTCCGTCTACTGAACAGATAGCGAGCCTGTCTGCAGTACATGAGCTGCTCGTGCTCATCCGGCCACTCCTCACACAATAACCATGGCCTCCAGATGAATATGTCCATCTCGTCGATCTGTCGCCGCCAGTAGCTGACCGATCCCATCCTCCTGTGTGTCATCACCCCATCGTACAGAAACGCATACAGCTCCCCTCGGTCTCGGTGGCACTGTGCCATGGGCCGGATAACTGGAATGTGCTCCCACGCCCACACCTGTAACAAGGTCACCCCTGCTGAGAGGCTCCTGCCTCTCCTGTATATGCAATAATGCATATCATGGTATAACTGTCCTAGGACACAGGCTCCCCACGCATACTGTCGGCCATGTGTAAACATCCCTGATAACACTGTCCCCCAGCCAACTGATAACCCTCTAGATCTCCTGTCCGGGCACAGGAAGCCGCCAATCAACGATGCCACGATCCAACGGATCCTATCGCAGAGTCTCGGGACGTCTGCCCACCTGATCTCCCCATCATCTATCCATAGGTCGTCTGTGCAGAAGACCTCCTCCAAGCCTGCCTGGCCTCGTGCCGGGTCGAAGTCCACTATCTCCCCATCTATCCGGATCTGCAGGATACGATATACATCCTCCAGTGTCACTGTAGCCTCCCCTGTCGGGAAGTGAAATGACGAGGTCTCGCTGTGATACCTCTTCACGACTGCGGTCACTAGGGCGAGATTCACCCTAATGTGTGTCAAGTGTGCCACGTGCCATAGCCCTGCATGCTCTAAAAATGCATCCTCCTCCCACGTCAGCTGTACAACCTCCTGCGCGATCGCGTGGTGTCGCTCCCGCGACATCAACGGTGGTAGAATCCTCTGCATCCATAAACATATCACTTGTCAGTTTCATAACCAAATCCCTCCAATCCTACCTACCCATGGGCTATGCTATGCAAACCCCCAGCTATCCCTTTTCCCCTTTTGTCCGCTAGGCTAGGTGTTTTTCTTCTACGCCCCCCCATTCTCCGCGATCCTAACTTTTCTATTTCTCCACCAGAGGCGCTTTGTTTCTACAATAGCACTGTATTTCGTGCCAAAAGCGCTATTCTGCACTACCAAACGCGATTCAATTTTTTTCGCTACCCGCCTATTGCGCTAACCTGCTTTACCAGACGCGCTGTTCTGACTAGCCAAACGCGCTGCGGGATTTCCCACATGCGCTGCAGCGCTAACACACCTGACCAGGTGCGACACGATTTTACCACCCGTGCTGTCAATGACTGCCAACCGCGCTTCGGCGCGCCAAAAGTGCGCTGAATATCTACCTCCCGCGCTGCATAATACTATAGCGCTTTTGGCTCAAATTGCAAACCTCCCTAAACCTAGCCCTAATCTACCCCTAATTGACAAATTACAAGGGGGTTTTCGATCACCTACCGCTGTCGGAGCTCCTGCTGGCCTCCCGTAGGTCCGCACCAGCTCCGCCCGATGTCTGTGCACAGGAATCGGCATCTCTCTCCGCTGGCTGCTCAACTCTCTCTCCACTAAGTTTAGAAACTCTTTTCTCTAAATTTAGAATCCCAATGGGTGCAAATGAGGATTGTGGTCCCCATGGGACCTATTTATAGTGTCCCCACCCTTCAGTTTTTCTTCCCCCCCCTGTTTCTGCTTTTTCTTCCTACTGGTCGCGCACCTTTCTAGTCGAGCGTCAACACCTTTCCTCTATCGCCTCCCTGTCTTCCCGCTCAAGGGGGCATACGCTGGGGCAACTCGATACACTGGGGCATAAAAATTGTATTACATCTTCAACAATTATTTTCTTTGACGCAACGCTATAAACTGCATTGCATCAAAGAGGGGCAAAATGTAGACACCCTAAAATGACCGTGTCATCAAATCACTTGCATTTCGTTATCTGTCTCATCACCTGCATTTCAATTTTAATTAAATAATCTAATTATTTAATTAATTTTCATCAAATTCTTCTAAATCACAAAATTGCGACATTAATTAAATAAATCCTCTTTATTTAATTAATTAAATCAAATTCCTCTATATTCTTCTACAATTAAATAATTTATAATTATTTAATTTGATCATTATCCTCTTTCCAAAAATTCACATCTACATTAATTAAATATATCTAATTATTTAATTAATTCAACAAATTCCCTCTTATCTACAATTAAATAATTCTTAATTATTTAATTAAATCAAATTTATTCTTCCAAAATCATGCACAACAATTAAATAAATTTATTTATTTAATTTGCTTTCAAATCTTCTAAATTAAATAATTCTAATTATTTAATTACTTCTTCCAAAAATATCTTCTCTAAATTTAAATAAATCAATTATTTATTTAAGTTGCTTTTTCTTCTAATTTGAGTTATCTCTAAAATAACTCAAGCTTTCTTGCTCATCAATTAAATATTTCTATATTTAATAAAGCAAAATATCTTCTTTTCTCATGCAAATCCCTTCTTCTTGTTTTAAATCACTTAACTGATTGCTTTATTCTTTTAATTGATTTATTTCTTCAGTTAACTCATTCTTCTATTCTTGATAACTCCTCTCATGCAAAAGCAAGCAAGACATGTGTCTTCTTCTCATTCGTTGCACATTCCTCAACTTATCTCCTCCATTGATTCTTCTGAATTCTCTGGACCGTTGATCGATTTTCCTTGAAGTCTATATAAACCCCCCTCATCTCCTTCATTAGCTCTCTCTCTTCGATTGTATTCTCAGGCATACTTAACAGAGCTTCGAGCATACACAACGCGTCGATTGAGCAACCTAACGATCATTTGACATTGATCTCTTGAGCACTACACTTGCTTGTTGCAGCTATGGCTTTGCAATTTCATTGAGCAATTCTACATTCAATCCAAAGGAAACAACACAAATTTCGGTAAAGGTCTTTATTGCATTGATTATTTGTCATGGCTTTTATTTAGATTCGTTTCCTTTATGTTATTGGGTTCTTTGGTTTTATTTAGTTTTGATTTAATCCATTTTTCCATATACACAAATTGTTGTCGATAGGTAAAATGATTAATAACTGAGTTATGAAAATAGACATAGATCATTTAAGATAATGGCTCAAAACGGAACAAAAAAC
Organism: Cunninghamia lanceolata; assembly: GCA_027924645.1. NCBI lineage: Eukaryota > Viridiplantae > Streptophyta > Pinopsida > Cupressales > Cupressaceae > Cunninghamia > Cunninghamia lanceolata. Next base: position 1,736,876 of record BSBN01000973.1, on the reverse strand, counting down.
AAGTTTTATTTAGCCTTTTAGTCATAATGATAATAGGTATAATCATTCAACATAATTAAACAGTCATCTAATATCTCCGATATTGTGTTTTCATCATACTTGCTATAATTAGTATACAGTGCTTCAGGAAGAGAAACAGTGAAAATGAGATAAAAAAATAACTTAATAAGAACATTCTAAGTAAATAAGTCGTATTAAACTATGGCCTCAGACATTATCGATGTGCTGATTATCAGTTAAATAGTTTCATTACCATTCTTTTTAGCTACAGCAAGACAAGGGTTTTCCAGTTTGAACTAAGGAAATTGACAACAACAATAATCATTTGCATAGAAGCTATAGGAAGTTTGTATTTTGATCTAAAATTTAGAGATCTACTGTTTAATCAAAACAAATGTTGATTTCCTACCTTTCTGTCACTGCTTCAACCAAGATACAGAGAAGGAAAATAGATATATCATAATTACCAATCATTTACTAACAGCAATATAGAGTTTCCATAAGTTTTTAACTAGATTAAAAGTCTAGATTTAAGGAAAACACATAACCTACAGTCATGTCTTTACATAGAGGATCGATTATGTAAACTAATGTTCATTTCAGCTAACATTTTGATTTCATGATCTTTTACCAGCATGCAATAAAATATAGTCATAATGTAAGTTTACCAGAACAATAGCAAGCTCTATTCTAGAGGTTTGATTTAACTAACATAGAGGAGGTCAATTTAGTTTTTCTCTCATTCCAACCAGCATGACAATAAAATACAGACATAAGATCATGCTATAGGAACCTACAATTTTGTCTAAGTTTGATCTCAGCCATCATACAGAAAAGATATACGAGTTGAATCATTTTATTAGTCATTTAACAGTCTATTAATCAATGTAAGCATTAAAAAAAATACCCAGAGTTTATGCCTAAAAGAAGATGGTGATTCTGCCTTAGTTGCTCACGTTTTGCTCCGTTCGCTGCCCCATCTGAACATGTCATATTCCTTTGTAAAAATGCTTAACCAAAACTATGAATTTTTTAAAATAATTTTTGGGTTTTGTTCTTCTCTTCTCCCACTTTTCGGAACATTTTTTAGTTTTAAATTTCGTTATGATATGAGAAAGTTATCGCTATTTTTCAATCGCTGTTCCTGACTGGCTTTCAAAACACCTTCCTCTTTTTTTTTTTCCAAAGAAAAACCCCCTTTTTAATTTTGGCGACCCTGTTTTAGGTTTTGGAACTAAAGTCTATATTTTCAGTTTGCATGAATTTAAACCAATAAAAAGGCTCACAGTTTCTATTAAAAATAAATAATAGCTAATTAAATTAGCTTATTGTCATCCAAATGTCAGTAACTAATCTTTTATTTATTTTATCAAATCTCAAAATATAACAATGCTATTTCAATATAACTTAATTATTTTAAATAGAACATAATCTATTTAAATAATAAAGAAGTGGAATATAATATAATATATATACATCTATTATAATTTAATATAATTATTTAAATCTAATTAGCATATTGTCTTCCAAACATCCTTGTTTCGCAGAAATAGAAAATAATATTTATTATTTAATAATATATAATACACACACACAATTTTGAATATAAAAAGAACATTAATATTGATTTTGACAAAAATATACCTTTGAAATAACTTGTCGTAATAATTAAAACACAATATTTCCTAATTGTTCCTTCATCAATCACATTTAATAACCACACATCAATGCATAAAATAAGCCATTCAAAAATACATATGCAACTACGTGAGTGTGTAATTGCATCAAGGTAACCATTTCATTAGTGCTTGCCAAGTGGCTAGAACACTTCTGCCTCAACCGTGTTCTCATCTTCGACGAGTACCTGCATTCATTCGTACTCAACTCAACGTCAATAGGTTAGTTCCCAAAAATATAGCCGAAGCAAAACATCATAATCATACCGATAATATTTAATATTTAAATCAACTTTCTAATTTATGTAAATATATATCATGATAATTACATTTACACATGTGTATCTTAATCAAAGTAAAACAATCATGGTAAATGTTCACTAATCTAGAATAATAATATAGTCCATAAAAATGAGACGTGACATCCTTCCTCACTAGGAAGAGACATCGTCTCGATGTCTTATTACAATCGCCATGAAATAAAAAGAGTAAACACACTCCTATTATAAAAAGTAACACATCGTGCAACATGGTATCATAATAAGTATCTCAACTAGATTAAGGAAATTAAGGGTATTCCGAGTCTATATGCAATGATTCATTGTAAAGAAAAATACCAATAATTCTTTTTCCTTTCTATTAGTTTCCATTTTCAACCTTCATTATCACTATAATGATTTCTATCTCATATACTAACTCAAGAGGCATATCTACCTTCTACAACACACATAACTGCTCATATAAAGATATCAACAATATGTTCAATTTTGTTAAGCATGTCTACCTATATGAGACATCTAATATTTCCATCCAAGGATGATAAACAAGCATCTCATACTACTTGTTATCATCATCGGCAAGTACTTATCAACATTAAATAAAGGTAAGGGTTTCAGCAATAAATCCGAGATCAACTTTAAATAAAAAGAGAAAGTTTCCATGAATGAAAAGTCAGGATCATCAACACTAAAATAAGATCATCAACATTAAAATAAGATTATCAACACCAAAATGTTCAAAATTACAATATTAAATTATGATTGCAATTAGATGGTCAATCATAGAAAAATCAACAATAAGGTAAGTAGATCAATATGTTTTCGATACTAATTCTTTTTTTTTTTTGAAAAATTCAACATAATGTCCACATTTAAATAAAGAAGATCAACATTAAATAGTTTCAACAATAAATCACAAAAGATCAAAATTACATATGTTGACTTGTTTTCAACACTAAATTTACAAAATTCATCAACACTAAATTTTCAAAATTCAAAGTCAACATTAAATTTTGAAAGGAACTTGTACTAAACTGCATTTGGTTAAGCTTATGGTACTTGAGGTATTCATAAGTCCCAAGCATAAATAATAAGATTTTTAAATCAAAGATAATCAAATCTCAAAAGAGAAAGGAGTAACTTAAATGTAAAAGGTCATACAAAAGGAAGATCTCAACAAGAAGCTAATACATCCAGATAAAAGTTATTCAACGTCAAAGAATGGAAGCCATCATATTTTCAACACTAAGTTGGCAATTCTAATAATAAAGGTCCTGAACCTTCTAACTTAACCGTAATTAAAGAATCAACTCAAACTCCACATTCCTCAAGTAAAACAAGAATAATATAATCTTTCTTATTCAATGTCAAATTCACATGTACATAAACTAATCCACTAAGAAGTACATTTAATACATAATCCAAAATTTATTCATCTTAGGCTTGTAGCCTATCAAGTCACCCTAGCATCAATGAGGGATTACAATATAAGTATGAATGAGGGATTACAATATAAGTATGAAATATCAATAATATCCAATATCAATCCAACGTCTCTAGCTACATCTACGAGCCAAGGGACGAGAACATGGTCGGCACTTTTCCGCCCAACCACGAAGCTTATGCTTCCCCAGGATCCTTCCAACATGAAAGATACCCAATCCTGCTCATAGAGCCTAGCAATATATATCAATATGCAGGATGGAATCTGGTGCGTTCCTATTAACCTACATGCATCCCTACATGAATGCAGCATCTCATTAACAGGATGATGCAGAGAATTATATCAATAAAAACTAGGCATGCGTCCATCTATTTCAATGGTCCATTTGTCTATTTCAACATCAAAAGTTGACTTTGGCCAAAGTCTGAAACTGATTTTTATGGTGGTGTAGATTTTGAAAAAGAAAATCTAGTTCTCTGTAACTCCTCATTCGGCACCCGTCCCAGAAGGTAACTTTCCCAAAACACATAAAGTATAGCAAACAATGCAATCACTTTCTTTTTTCAATAAAATATTTATTCTCATTCAAGCATGACTTAGGAAATAAACAAATCGTTATGTTTGTTTTTAGCATACTTGTGTAACTTTCCCCAAACCAAAACAATCATAACAAATAAGGCTATAAAAAATTTCTTTTTTTTTTCATAAAACAAAAATTAATCAATCTTTTTGTCTATTCAATGTCAATTTTCTTTCTCATAATGCAATTCCTGAAGCACTCAAGACTACAATTATGGACTGTCGAAATCTAATGACTATCATAATGCAATTGTTTTATAATAATGCATAAGATAGTTCCAATGTGTATATTCAGTTTTATCTCATAATAATGGTTAATTTCTCCTTTGTTTTGCAAGTTTAAAAGATGGAGTTTCAATCATGTTATAAATAGATGTTTTCCTCATGTATGAACTTTCAAAACTAAGGAGTATATACAATACATATATAATCACTCACAAACAAAAAAAGAATAGATTTAATGACCTCTATTTTTCAAACTTTCAACATAGTACTTGTTGTCCTCCATTATTTTTTTGAAAAATAAGGTTTTCAATGTCTAATGCTTATTATAGTAGCAAATCAGTCTCAGATGTTCTAAGCAGTCTTGAAGTCATTCTCACTAGCTTTACATAGCATATTCATTCATATTTCAAGTCATTTCACAGGGTATATGACATATTCAGTTCAGTTTCCTTGTCAAACAATGATATTCAACATAAAACACAATATCATTCCTACATAACTAAACCAATCATAACAAAAGATACCAAGCAATAAAAACATGCATATCATTCAAAGGAGTCACAATCATCATGTAATGACACACATATAGCCATACATAAGAAACATCTAGCAACCAAAAATTAATTCAAAATAGAATCAGGTTCCACATGTCTATTCACATCACTCTCACAATAGGGAGTAGTCACGTTTCTCCCAAACATAAGGGTAATACATTAATGCACTACTTACATAAAAGACAAACAACAAGAGGGAGAGTTAGGTTGGTGATTAAGTTCTCGCCCAACATCCCATCCACTCGATGGCTAACTTACTCCACAACAGGATATGATAGGAATAACTTAGATAGCACACACATCTAATTCTAATGTAAAAATACTACAACTTCACTCAAAGGGAAGACTTACATCAAGCATCACTCAACCATATCCTCAAGAACAATCATCAAGGTCTATCTAACCCCATAAAAAAAAGCACATGCTATTCACAGCAGCCAATACACAAGGACTCACACATGCTCATTCAAACTGAGCAACACACACACCCAGAGCTCCCAATGTTGGAACCATGCTCTAATACCAAATGTAAAAGCCCTCAAATCGATAAAAAAAGTAAAACAAAATAAAATGAAGTAATAATTCACTTAAATACAACATCACAAGAAACAAAAGTAAAATGATGTATATAATCCACTTAATTACAACATTTAATCAAAAACAATAACTTCATCAAGAAGAATCAAGAGTCAATAAATCTTCACAAAGAAAATCTCATCGATATAAAATAGCTAATTCTTTAAATTTTACATATTCACAAGCTAAATCCAGGTAATATGCACTAAGAATCAATATACATAAATCCTTTGGCAACATGCCATAATACATCCAAATAGGTACAATAACAAGTACATCAATGAATAACAAATCAACACTCTCTAGCTGCATGAACCAAGGGGTCCGCCACCTACAAACTGAGAGACGAGAACATGGCTCAGGTGCTTTTCTACCCAACCATGAAGTATTTACACTTCCTTGGATCCCTTCATAAAATGAAGGAAACCCAGCCCTGCACGAAATGTCTAGCTACCTGGTAACAACTGCAGGAGGGAATACCTAATGCAAGCCTGATGTTTAAATGTACAATTCTAATAATGAAAAGTAAATTGACTCACAACAAGATGTGGCAAATATATATATATATATATATATATATATATATATATATATATATATATATATATATATATATATATATATATATATATATATATATATATATATATATATATATATATATATACTAGACAAAATAAACATCTTTTTCAATGGTATTCCAATTAGATCTAATCATTTCAAGTAGAATGGTCAATTCCTAAAAAGAGGAAAAAGCCATCTTTGATATATCTACATTGGCATCCAAGACCAGAAAACAACCTGATACATTCCTATGAAAATCTACTTCTTTTCCCAAGAAGCAAGAAATGAAATAAATTAAGAATCACCAATTCAAGTTTTATAATAAATCAAAACCTATCCCTTTTCCAAGGTATCAAATAAGAAAAAAAAACATTCACTTTCAACAACCAATAATCTAACTTTTACATACAATTGCATTCAAAGGTTTAAACAAAGTATATAGTTTCAAATCTTTTAATTCATTCAAAAGAAGTTATTTAAATTATAGTTTCTACCTTACTGTCATTTTAGTGACACGAGTTATCTAGTTATTTTCTAAGTTTCAATTGGAAATATTTGTATTGTCTAAATTGCAACAGGAACTTTAACTTAAAGATTATAGTCCTCCTATCGCAACTGCGACAAGAATTATTGCCAATTGGTAAAATGATTAATAACTGAGTTATGAAAATAGACATAGATCATTCAAGATAATGGCTCAAAACGGAACGAAAAACAAGTTTTATTCAGCCTTTTAGTCATAATGATAATAGGTATAATCATTTAACATAATTAAACGGTCGTCTAATATCTCTGGTATTGTGTTTTCATCATACTTACTATAATTAGTATACGGTGCTTCAGGAAGAGAAACAGTGAAAATGAGATCAAAAATAACTTAAAACAACATTCTAAGTAAATAAGTCTTATTAAACTATGGCCTCAGACTTTGTCGATGTGCTGATTATCAGTTAAATAGTTTCATTACCATTCTTTTTAGCTATAGCAAGACAAGGGTTTTCCAGTTTGAACTAAGGAAATTGACAACAACAATAATCATTTGCATAGAAGCTACAGGAAGTTTATATTTTGATCTAAAATTCAGAGATCTACTGTTCAATCAGAACAAAGGTTGATTTCCTACCTTTCTATCGCTGATTCAGCTAGCATACAGAGAAGGAAAATAGATATATCATAATTACCAGTCATTTACTAACAGCAATATAGAGTTTCCATAAGTTTTTAACTAGATTAAAAGTCTCAATCTGGGGAAAACACATAACCTACAGTCATGTCTTTACATAGAGGATTGATTATGTAAACTAATGTTCATTTCAGCTAACATTTTGATTTCATGATCTTTTACCAGCACGCAATAAAATATAGTCATAATGTAAGTTTACCAGAACAACAGCAAGCTCTATTCTAGAGGTTCAATTTAACTAACACAGAGGAGGTTGATTTAGTTTTTCTCTCATTCCAACGAGCATGATAATAAAATACAGTCATAAGATCATGCTATAGGAACCTATAGTTTTCTCTAAGTTTGATCTTAGCCATCATACAGAGAAGATATACGAGTTGAATCATTTTATCAGTTATTTAACAGTCTATTAATCAATGTAAGCATTAAAAAAAATACTTGGAGTTTATGCCTGAAAGAAGATGGTGATTCTGCCTTAGTTGCTCATGTTTTGCTCCATTCACTGCCCCATCTGAACACGTCATATTCCTTTGTAAAAATGCTTAACCAAAACTATGAATTTTTTTAAAAGATTTCTGGTTTTTGTTCTTCTTTTCTCTAGCTTTCCGGAACATTTTTCAATTTTGAATTTAGTTTTGATATGAGAAAGTTATAGCTATTTTTCGATCATTGTTCTTGACTGGCTTTCAAAACACCTTCCTCTTTTTTTTTTTCCAAAGAAAAACCCCCTTTTTAATTTTGGCGACCTTGTTTTAGGTTTTGGAACTAAAGTCTATATTTTCAATTTGCATGAATTTAAACCAATAAAAAGGCTCATAGTTTCTATTAAAAATAAATAATAGCTAATTAAATTAGCTTATTATCATGCAAATGTCAGTGACTAATCTTTTATTTATTTTATCAAATCTCTAAATATAACAATGCTATTTCAATATAACTTAACTATTTTAAATAGAACATAATCTCTTTAAATAATCAAGAAGTGGAATATAATATAATATATATACATCTATTATAATTTAATATAATTATTTAAATCTAATTAACATATTGTCTTCCAAACATCCTTGTTTCACAGAAATAGAAAAAAATATTTATTATTTAATAATATATAATACACATAGACAATTTTGAATATAAAAATAACATTAATATTGATTTTGAGAAAAATATACCTTTGAAATAACTTGTCATAATAATTAAAACATAATATTTCCTAATTGTTCCTTCATCAATCACATTTAATAACCACACATCAATGCATAAAATAAGCCATTCAAAAATGCATATGCAACTACGTGAGTGTGTGATTGCATCAAGGTAACTATTACATCAGTGCTTACCAAGTGGCTAGAACACTTCTGCCTCAACCATGTTCTTGTCTTCGATGAGTACCTGCATTCATTTGTACTCAACTCAACGTCAATAGGTTAGTTCCCAAAAAAATAGCCGAAGCAAAACATCATAATCATACCGATAATATTTAATATTTAAATCAACTTTCTAATTTATGTAAATATATCATCATGATAATTACCTTTACACATGTGTAACTTAATCGAAGTAAAACAATCATGGTAAATGTTCACTAATCTAGAATAATAATATAGTCCATAAAAACGAGACGTGACATCCTTCCCCACTAGGAAGAGACATCATCTCGATGTCTTATTACAATCACCATGAAGTAAAAAGAGTAAACACACTCCTATTATAAAAAGTAACACATCGTGCAACATGGTATCATAATAAGTATCTCAACTAGATTAAGGAAATTAAGGGTATTCCGAGTCTATATGCAATGATTCGTTGTAAAGAAAAATACCAATAATTCTTTTTCCTTTCTATTAGTTTCCATTTTCAACCTTCATTATCACTATAATGATTTCTATCTCATATACTAACTCAAGAGGCATATCTACCTTCTACAACACACATAACTGCTCATATAAAGATATCAACAATATGTTCAATTTTGTTAAGCATGTCTACCCACATGAGACATCTAATATTGCCATCCAAGGATGATAAACAAGCATCTCATACTACTTGTTATCATCATCGGCAAGTACTTATAAACATTAAATAAAGGTAAGGGTTTCAGCAATAAATCCGAGATCAACTCTAAATAAAAAGAGAAAGTTTCCATGAACGAAAAGTTAGGATCATCAACATTAAAATAAGATCATCAACATTAAAATAAGATTATCAACACCAAAATGTTCAAAATTACAATATTAAATTATGATTGCAATTAGATGGTCACTCATAGAAAAATCAACATGTTTCCAACAATAAACTTTCAAAAAATCAACAATAAGGTAAGTAGATCAATATGTTTTCGATACTAAATCTTTTTTTTTTTTAAATTCGACATAATGTCAACATTTAAATAAAGAAGATCAACATTAAATAATTTCAACAATAAATCACAAAAGATCAAAATTACATATGTTGACTTGTTTTCAACACTAAATTTACAAAATTCATCAACACTAAATTTACAAAACTCAAAGTCAACATTAAATTTTGAAAAGAACTTGTACTAAACTGCATTTGGTTAAGCTTATGGTACTTGAGGTATTCATAAGTCCCAAGCATAAATAATAAGATTTTTAAATCAAAGATAATCAAATCTCAAAAGAGAAAGGAGTAACTTAAATGTAAAAGGTCATACAAAAGGAAGATCTCAACAAGAAGCTAATACATCTAGATAAAAGTTATTCAACATCAAAGAATGGAAGCTATCATATTTTCAACACTAAGTTGGCAATTCTAATAATAAAGGTCCTGAACCTTCTAACTTAACCATAATCAAAGAATCAACTCAAACTCCACATTTCTCAAGTAAAACAAGAATAATATAATCTTTCTTATTCAATGTCAAATTCACATGTACATAAACTAATCCACTAAGAAGTACATTTAATACATAATCCAAAATTTATTCATCTTAGGCTTGTAGCCTACCAAGTCACCCTAGCATCAATGAGGGATTACAATATAAATATGAAATATCAATAATATCCAATATCAATCCAATGTCTCTGGCTACATCTACGAGCCAAGGGACGAGAACATGGTCGGCACTTTTCCACCCAACCACGAAGCTTACGCTGCCCCAAGATCCTTCCAACATGAAAGATACCCAATCCTGCTCATAGAGACTAGCAATATATATCAATATGCAGGATGGAATCTGGTGCATGCCTGTTAACCTACATGCATCCCTACATGAATGGAGCATCTCATTAACAGGATGAGGCAGAGAATTATATCAATAAAAACTAGGCATGTGTCCATCTATTTCAATGGTCCATTCATCTATTTCAGCGTCAAAAGTTGACTTTGGCCAAAGTCCAAAACTGATTTTTACGGTGGTGTAGATTTTGAAAAAGAAAATCTACTTCTCTGTAACTCCTCATTCGACACTCGTCCTAGAAGGTAACTTTCCCAAAACACATAAATTATAGCAAACAATGCAATCACTTTCTTTTTTCAATAAAATATTTATTTTCATTCAAGCAGGACTTAGGAAATAAACAAATCGTTATGTTTGATTTCAGCACACTTGTGTAACTTTCCCCAAACCAAAACAATCATAACAAATAAGGCTATAAAAACTTTCATTTTTTTTTTTTCATAAAACAAAAATTAATCAATCTTTTTGTCTATTCAATGTCAGTTTTCTTTCTCATAATGCAATTCCTGAAGCACTCAAGAATACTATTATGGACTGTGGAAATCTGATGACTATCATAATGCAATTGTTTTATAATAATGCATAAGATAGTTCCAATGTGTATATTTAGTTTTATCTCATAATAATGGTTTATTTCTCCTTTGTTTTACAGGTTTAAAAGATGGAGTTTCAGTCATGTTATAAATAGATGTTTTCCTCATGTATGATCTTTCAAAACTAAGGAGTATATACAATACATATATAATCACTCACAAATAGAAAAAGAATAGATTTAATGACCTCTATTTTTCACACTTTCAGCATGGTACTTGTTGTCCTCAATCATTTTTTTGAACAATAAGGTTTTCAATGTCCAATGCTTATTATAGTAGAAAATCAGTCTCAGATGTTCTAAGCAGCCTTGAAGTCATTCTCACTAGGTTTACATAGCATATTCATTCATATTTCAAGTCATTTCACAGGGTATACGACATATTCAGTTCAGTTTCCTTGTCAAACAATGATATTCAACATAAAACACAATATAATTCCTACATAACTAAAACAATCATAACAAAAGTACCAATCAATAAAAAAATGCATATCATTCAAAGGAGTCACAATCATCATGTAATGACACACATATAGCCATACATAAGAAACATCTAGCAACCAAAAATTAATTCAAGATAGAATCAGGTTCCACATGTCTATCCACATCACTCTCACAACAGGGAGTAGTCACGTTTCTCCCAAACATAAGGGTAATACATTAATGTACTACTTACATAAAAGACAAACAGCAAGAGGGAGAGTTAGGTTGGTGATTAAGTTCTCACCCAACATCCCATCCACTCGATGGCTAACTTAATCACCAACCTAACTCTCCCTCTTGTTGTTTGTCTTTTATGTAAGTAGTGCATTAATGTATTACCCTTATGTTTGGGAGAAACGTGACTAAGTTAGGTTGGTGATTAAGTTCTCGCCCAACATCCCATCCACTCGATGGCTAACTTACTCCACAATAGGATATGATAGAAATAACTTAGATAGCACACACATCTAATTCTAATGTAAAAATACTACAACTTCACTCAAAGGGAAGACTTATGTCAAGCATCACTCAACCATATCCTCAAGAACAATCATCAAGGTCTATCTAACCCCATAAAAAAAAGCACATGCTATTCACAGTAGCCAATACACAAAGACTCACACATGCTCATTCAAACTGAGCAACACACACACCCAGAGCTCCCAATGTTGGAACCATGCTCTGATACCAAATGTAAAAGCCCTCAAATCCATCTAAAAAGTAAAACAAAATAAAATGAAGTAATAATTCACTTAAATACAACATCACAAGAAACAAAAGTAAAATGATGTATATAATCCGCTTAATTACAACATTTAATTAAAAACAATAACTTCATCAAGAAGAATCAAGAGACAATAAATCTTCACAAAGAAAATCTCATCAATATAAAATAGATAAGTCTTTAAATTTTACATATTCACGAGCTAAATCCAGGTAATATGCACTAAGAATCAATATACATAAATCCTTTGGCAACATGCCATAATACATCTAAATAGGTACAATAACAAGTACATCAATGAATAACAAATCAACACTCTCCAGCTGCACGAACCAAGGGGTCCACCACCTACAAACTGAGAGATGAGAACATGGCTCAGGTGCTTTTCCACCCAACCATGAAGTATTTACACTTCCCCGGATCCCTTCATAAAAGGAAGGAAACCTAGCCCTGCACAAAATGTCTAGCTATCTGGTAACAACTGCAAGAGGGAATACCCAATGCAAGCCTGATGTCTAAATGTGCAATTCTCATAATGAAAAGCAAATTGACTCACAACAAGATGTGGTATATATATATATATATATATATATATATATATATATATATATATATATATAAAATTTTACTAGACAAAATAAACATATTTTTTAATGGCATTCCAATTAGATCTAATCATTTCAAGTAGCTTGGTCAATTCCTAAAAAGAGGAAAAAGCTATCTCTGATATATCTACATTGGCATCCAAGACCAGAAAGCAACTTGATACATTCCTATGAAAATCTACTTCTTTTCCCAAGAAGCAAGAAATGAAATAAATTAAGAATCACCAATTCAAGTTTTATAATAAATCAAAACCCATCCCTTTTCTAAGGTATCAAATAAGAAAAAAAAACATTCACTTTCAACAACCAATAATCTAACTTTTACATACAATTGTATTGAAAGGTTTAAACAAAGTATATAGTTTCAAATCTTTTAATTCATTCAAAAGAAGTTATTTAAATTATAGTTTCTACCTTACTGTCATTTTAGTGACACGAGTTATCTAGTTATTTTCTAAGTTTCAATTGGAAATATTTGTACTGTCTAAATTGCAACAGGAACTTTAACTTAAAGATTATAGTCCTCCTGTCGCAACTGCGACAAGAATTGTTGCCGATTGGTAAAATTATTAATAACTAAGTTATGAAAATAGATATAGATCATTCAAGATAATGGCTCAAAATGGAATGAAAAACATGTTTTATTCAGCCTTTTAGTCATAATGATAATAGGTATAATCATTCAACATAATTAAATGGTCATCTAATATCTCTAGTATTGTGTTTTCATCATACTTGCTATAATTAGTATACGGTGCTTCAGGAAGAGAAACAGTGAAAATGAGATCAAAAATAACTTAATAACATCATTCTAAGTAAATAAGTCTTATTAAACTATGGCCTCAGACTTTGTCAATGTGCTGATTATTAGTTAAATAGTTTCATTACCATTCTTTTTAGCTACAACAAGACAAGGGTTTTCCAGTTTGAACTAAGGAAATTGACGACAACAATAATCATTTGCGTAGAAGCTACATGAAGTTTATATTTTGATCTAAAATTCAGAGATCTACTGTTCAATCAGAACAAAGGTTGATTTCCTACCTTTCTGTCGCTGATTCAGCCAGCATACAGAGAAGGAAAACAGATATATCATAATTACCAGTCATTTACTAACAGCAATATAGAGTTTCCATAAGTTTTTAACTAGATTAAAAGTCTAGATCTAGAGAAAACACATAACCTACAGTCATGTCTTTACATAGAGGATCTATTATGTAAACTAATGTTTATTTTAGCTAACATTTTGATTTAATGATCTTTTACTAGCATGCAATAAAATATAGTCATAATGTAAGTTTACCAGAACAACAGCAAGCTCTATTCTAGAGGTTCGATTTAGTTTTTCTCTCATTCCAGCCAGCATGATAATAAAATACAGTCATAAGATCATGCTTAGGAACCTACAGTTTTGTCTAAGTTTGATCTCAGCCATCATACAGAGAAGATATACGAGTTGAATCATTTTATCAGTCATTTAATAGTTTATTAATCAATGTAAGCATTAAAAAAAGTACTTGGAGTTTATGCCTGAAAGAAGATGGCAATTCTGCCTTAGTTGCTCACGTTTTGCTCCATTCGCTGCCCCATCCGAACATGTCATATTCCTTTGTAAAAACGCTTAACCAAAACTATGATTTTTTTTAAAGGATTTCTGGGTTTTGTTCTTCTCTTCTCCAGCTTTCTGGAACATTTTTCGGTTTTGAATTTCATTTTGATATGAGAAAGTTATCACTATTTTTCAATCGTTGTTCCTGACTGGCTTTCAAAACTCCTTCCTTTTTTTTCCAAAGAAAAACCCCCTTTTTAATTTTGGCGACCCTGTTTTAGGTTTTGGAACTAAAGTCTATATTTTTAGTTTACATGAATTTAAACCAATAAAAAGGCTCACATTTTCTATTAAAAATAAATAATAGCTAATTAAATTAGCTTATTGTCATGCAAATGTCAGTAACTAATCTTTTATTTATTTTATCAAATCTCTAAATATAACAATGCTATTTCAATATAACTTAACTATTTTAAATAGAACATAATCTCTTTAAATAATCAAGAAGTGGAATATAATATAATATATATACATCTATTATAATTTAATATAAGTATTTAAATCTAATTAACATATTATCTTCCAAACATCCTTGTTTCATAGAAATAGAAAACAATATTTATTATTTAATAATATAATACACACACACAATTTTGAATATAAAAAGAACATTAATATTGATTTTGACAAAAATATACCTTTGAAATAACTTGTCGTAATAATTAAAACACAATATTTCCTAATTGTTCCTTCATCAATCACATTTAATAACCACACATTAATGCATAAAATAAGTCATTCAAAAATGCATATGCAACTACGTGAGTGTGTGATTGCATCAAGGTAACCATTCCATCAATGTTTGCCAAGTGGCTAGAACACTTCTGCCTCAACCATGTTCTCGTCTTCAACGAGTACCTGCATTCATTCGTACTCAACTCAACGTCAATAGGTTAGTTCCCAAAAATATAGCCAAAGCAAAACATCATAATCATATTGATAATATTTAATATTTAAATCAACTTTCTAATTTATGTAAATATATCATCATGATAATTACCTTTACACATGTGTAACTTAATCGAAGTAAAACAATCATGGTAAATGTTCACTAATCTAGAATAATAATATAGTCCATAAAAACGAGACGTGACACATCCCCTAAACTATCTGAACTCTTCTTCCTCAATTCCTCTGACAGTAGCACTAAAATAAGAGCATCCAACTTCAGATCTGCAAGGTTAATAGTGATAGCAAGGATAACATTCTCCCAAGACTTACGTAAAAAACAAAAAAGTAAGATACATCTATCTTCCTCACTAACCTCAACATCTATTGAATCAAGCTGACTCACTAACAAATTAAAAGAATTTAAATGCTCTGCAACTGATTCACCTTCTTGCATTTTCATAGAAAACAATTTTCTTTTTAAATAAAGTTTATTTACCATACTCTTGGCTTGATAGATGTCACCTAACCATTTCCACAACTTGTATGCAGTCTCTTCCTTTGTGACATTCAATAGGACAGAGTCTGAAAGACACAACCGGATGGTTCCTCATGCCTTCTTATCCAGTCTACCCCACTCATCTTGAGAGACATCATCAGGTTTCTTCTTTTTTTGAATAGCCAACCATTGGTTTCTTTCTTCCAACAAATCTTTCCTTTTTAGCTTCCACAACTCATACCCCATTTCGTTGAACTTCTCAATGTCCAATCGAGAGGTTGATGCAATGGTGGATGCAACCATAATAACAACACAAGATTTGCAAAGCAAACACAACCAAATCTCCCACTGTAGCTACAACTTCCACACTACCACCCAAGTGTCAAAGCTGGCTAGGTTCTGATACCAAATGTTAGAAATGAAAGCAACACTACTTCAATGGAAATCTGATTCAAGATAAATTTCAGAAATCTTTAATTGTGTGTTATCAATGGAGATTGTATAACAGAAACAAAACTATGTTTCACAAAAAATGCAAAATCAAAAATATGAACACATAACACAATGTTTAACATGAAGAAAACCCTTTTGGGTAAAAAACTCCACATGGGAAAGAGGTCCAATGTTTGTATTAATCTAAAAATGATTTACAATACAACACTTCAACTCTCTCCACCAATCTTTAATCTGACAGCATTCCGGTAGCCTCAAGTACCTAAAATCTGTATTGTAGCAACTAATACATGGCAAATACTTATTGAAACATTTTCTAACTCATCTTAGGCGTTCACCTTCTCTCTCATGAGATTCCCCAACATACAAATATTAAATGCCATCTTACAAGTACCTTCCACTTGTCCAAAAAATAGCCATGCAAAGGTTGGGTGTCCAAGACTAAATCTGGCCTCTTACAACATCTTATGACATGTCATAACCGGCATAGATTCTAGCAAAAGAGTATCTTTCCAAGATAGGAACCTTGGGCTAAATATAGCAAATATACAACTAACATATCTGTCATATGTGTCATAGAATCACATAATCTTATGACAACTTGCAGCTATCATAGATTCACTCACCAAACATTATGACAATTGTCATACATGCCAAAAATAGTATATTCCTCAATGGACCACGCCTATCCTCATTTACCATGAGTTTTTACATTTGCCAATAGTAAAAGTCACTTTGTAATAACTTTCGGTGACTCTAAAATTACCCCTGCCAGTGAAACTAGTACACCTCTTCATGGATAATTACAAATTACATATAATAAATAGAATAAATACAATATTGGGATTTACAAGGTTAATGGCACCTTATCCCAACACAACAACCACATCCTCTAAAGTAATGGTCTAGCCTCCCCTGTAGGAAGGTGAAATGAGCTACACTCGCTATGCCACCTCTTAGCAAGTGTAGTCATCATAGCCTTGTGTGTGCGCACTAGAGTGATGTGTACCACATACCACAGTCCCATCACCTCCAAGAAAAACTCCTCCTTGTAATGTAGGTTCATAGCTTAGTTGAAATCTAAGTGGATATTGCTCCCGCAACATCAGTGGAAGGAGAACAACCTGTGTTCACAAAGTTAAACTTGTCAAATCTTTGCAAAAATCCTAAGTCTCTATCCTTTTAGCCAAAAGTGCATTACTGTGAGCCATAGGCACATTTCTGTTTACATAAGGCTCATTCCTAAAGACCAACTATGAGTTTGTTCTTAGCAACCCCTTTATCCTAGCCAAAAGCAACACTTTTGCATTAAAGGCGTGTCACTGTCTACCATATGTGTGTCCTTTTACCAAAGGTGCTGTGCTATTTACCAAATGTGTGTTGGTATCCAAAGGAGGCACCAAAAACCTAAAGCCCTAATTTCTAGCCAAAGGTGAACTTTTTTTGCCAAAGGTGCAATTGAACCAACCATAGGTGATCCTTTTTTTGCAAAGGCACAACAAACTTTGCCATATTTGCACTTCTAATAGAACCCTACTTTTGGTTGCACCTAAGATCTACCCTAACTAATGAGCCTAGTAAGTGCACCTAATGATCAAGTTAGGAGTACATACCACTCTTGGAGTTCCTACTGTTTGTCCATAGGTCTTGACTTGCTCTGCGTGGTTGTCATGTCATGGAATCCCAGCCATATCTTCTATCAAAATCTTCTTTAAGCTCTTAAAAGACTCTAGCACTAGAAGACAAGGACTCTAAAAATATGAGGGTGCAAATGAGTTGAAAGTGACCCCTTGGGCCCTACTAATAGACCCTCAACCCTAATTATTCCCTCCCATTCATCTTGTTTTCTTCGTGTCATCCTTATTTGTCCATCCCATTAGCTTCCACACTCTAGTTTGGTACTTCTTAGCCTTTTTCTATCATGTCGCTATCCCCTTCTTCTAGTCACGGGTCCACCCAATCCTCCTATCATTTCCCTAGTTTTCCTCTCAAGGGGGCATCCTATACCAGTTACACTCGGGCACAATTGTTAAATCACACCATCATCATTATTTTCTTTGAAACAATGCTATAAAATGGATTGTCTCAAAAAAGGGCAAAATATAGACACCTAAAAATGACCTTGCATAATTCACTCTACATACATCACATTCTTCTAAATTGCTTGCATCTAATGTTAATTAAATAACTTGATTATTTAATTAATTTCATGAATTTCTTCTAATTCCCCAATGTCTAACATTAATTGAACAAAATATATTTATTTAATTAATTCATCAAATTCACCACTTTATTCTTCTAATTCTGCTAAATCCAACATTAATTGAATAAATTTTATTTATTTAATTAATTCATCAAATTCACCAATTTATTCTTTTGTTTTCCCATTAATTAAATAAATCAATTATTTAATTAATCTAACATCTTAATTCCTCCTATCCACAACAATTAAATAATTTTATTTGTTTAATTTGCTAATTATTCTTCCAAAATTATAAAAATTGTTCAAATTTATTTAATGTTGACTTTTCAAAAATATTCTAAATAAATAAAATCAATATTTATTTATCTTCTTATTTCTTCCATCATGCATAATAAATCAAATAAATTTATTTATTTAATTTCTAATTATCTTCTCATATCTTCTAAAAATATCATTTTCTTACATGCACACAAATTAAATAATTTACTATTTAATTTTATTCAAAGCATGTCAAAAAGCAAAACAAAAGTTGAGTTAATTGGCTTTAAATCGTTATTTTTATTGAATCGACTCATAAAATAGAAAAATCATTCTATTTTTATGAAAATCAATCTTATTTTTAGCCAAGAAAGCAATTAACTCAATAAAACATCTTTTTGCATGGACACTTGTCGTGTGCACGTTTCTTCATGATATCTCAATTTATCTCAACCATTGATATCATTGAATTATCTCCACCATTGATCGATCTTCCCTAAAAGTTATAAATATATTCATTCAGCTCTTCACAAACCCTCTGCAATCATTATGCTTTGGGCATTCATAGAGCACTTTGAGCTATTACATTGGTAAGCAAATTACATCCATTGAGCACATAATTCATCCACGCTTGTTGCAACCATGGTTATACAAAGTAAAAGAGAAATCCACATATAAACCAAGGAATACATACAATATTAGGTGGTAATGTTCTTTATTTGATTTGCATTGAATTGTGGTTATTGTCTTTGATATATTTCTTGAAGGTTGTAGGATTGGGTTTTGATATTCATGCTTGATCTAATTAACTCAATTTTCCCTTTACACGTTCTACATAACTCCTATTCAAACCATGTCTACCATAGCATCCACAACTCCAAATTCACTTTTACATGGTGTTCTTCTTACATCGTTCACCTATAAGTATCACAACCCACTATATCAACCTCTTACATCATTGAGCCTCTTCTTTTCCCCATAGAAATTTATCAAATGAATCAATCAAACCCCTTCTTCACCACATCCACACCTCCATCATCTCAAAACATAGTGTCACAAGTTCAACCTTCTATTCCTAATATTGCTTATGTCACTCCTCCACAACTGTCACAAGTTCAATCTTGCATTCCTAATGTTGCTTATGCCACTCCTCCACAAGTATAACAAGTCCATTCTTCCATTCCTAATGTTGTTTATGCCACTCCTCCACAAGTGTCACAAGTTCATTCTTCCATCCCTAATGTCTCTTTTGCCACTCCTCCACAAGTGTCACAAGTCCAATCATCTATTCCTCAACATTCTTATATTATTCCACCCCAACACTCCCAAACTCAACACTCCTACATCAATCCACCACAACATTCTCAATCTCAACACTCCTACATAACTCCACAAAATTCACAAGCTTAACACTTCTACATCAATCCACCCCAAAACAATCCTCACAATTATTATGATCCATACAATATTCACTCATATACATCCAACACCAATCCCTCTTATGTAGCACAAGTTGTGTATGAGGAAAATTGAATTCAATAGATCAAGCATGGATATCAAAACTCAACCCTACAACCTTCAAGAAATGGATCTAAGATAATAACCTATAATTCAGTGTAAATCAAACAAAGAACATTGCCACCTAGATTGTATGTATTCCTTGGTTTCATGTGGATTGCTCTTCAAATTGCATAACCATGGTTGCAACAAGCATGGATAGGTAATGTGCTCAAAGACATAATAAGTTTGATCAACGATAACAAAACCTCAAAGCGTTGTATGAATGCCCAAAGATTAATGGTTGAAGAGGATTTGTGAAGAGATGAATGGACGTATATAGCTTTCAATGAAGATCGATCAACAGTGGAGACAATTGAATGATATCAATTGATGAGATAAATTGAGAGATCACGAAGGAATGTGTACATGACAAGTGTACATGCAAAAAGATGTTTTATTGAGTTAATTGCTTTCTTGGCTAAAAATAAGATGCTTTTCATAAAAATAGAATGTTTTTTTCTATTTTATGAGTTGATTGATAAAAACAATAATTTAAAGCTAATTAACTTCAACTTTTATTTTGCTTTTTGACATGCTATGAATAAAATTAAATAATAAATTATTTAATTTGTGTGCATGGAGGAAAATGATATTTTTAAAAGATTTGAAAAGATAATTAAAAATTAAATAAATTTAATTTATTTAATTTATTGTGTATGATAGAAGAATAAGAAGATATAAATAAAATATTAATTTTATTTATTTTAGAAGATATTGGAAAAAGTCAACTTAAATAAATTTGAGCAATTTATTTAATTTTGGAGGAATAACTAATTAATTAAATAATTAAAATTATTTAATTATTGTGGATACGAAGAATTAAAGTGATGAATTAATTAAATAATTATATTTAATTAATTAATGTGGATTTGACGATTGAAAGAGGATAATTTAATTTATTAATTACAATTATTTAATTTAGAAGAATAAAGTTGTGATTTAATGAAATGAATTAAATAAATTGAATTTATTCAATTAATATTGGAATTAGGGGAATTAGAAGAAATTGATGAAATTAATTAAATAATTAGATTATTTAATTAACATTAGATGCAAGTGATTTAGAAAAATGTGATGTATGCAAGGTGAATAATGCAAAGGTCATTTTTAGATGTCTACATTTTGTCCCTCTTTGAGATGGTGTTGCAAAGTAACAACATTTCAAAGAAAATTTAAAACATATTGTTTGATTTGATAGAAGAAAATTGATATAGTAGATCATGGTTGGAAGACAATGATTAGATTAGAGATGGTGATACCCTAGTCACTCAAAGCGAGGGTGATAAGGAAAGATAATGGTAAGTTAATGAATAAGATGAATGATGATGATGGTGATGCTCCCTCGAGAGGACAAATGGGTTAAAGAACACAAGTGTGCTCTTGAAATGGAATTGTTAGTAGATAGAGAGATGGAGATGAAGATGAAAAAGGTCAGATGAAAGATGGAAGAAGAAGCTATCTAAGATGTAGAAGAATAGAAGTGTTGATCAAACTATGAAAGCTATAGGTTTTAGTAGGATGGATGGGGTGATGTTTCTTTGGTTATGCTTAAAATGTAAAAAGAAATCCTTATTTTATATAGCAATGGATATTATGCACTAGGGTATAGAAGACCAAGGTGACGATGTATCCAATGCATAGGATGTTGACTCTACAAACAAACGGTTTGAACTTATATCTACTAGACATAATAGAACCTTGTTGGATATGTGAATGGAAAATAGTCTTAGTGTAGAATGATCTTAATACACATAAGGCCTTGACATAACCTTAGATGCAAAAGATATTGATATGCAAGATGCTAATCCCAACACAAACAAGATAAATATTAGCCATAGTAGGATAATAAGCTCATCTCACAAACACAACATACGAAAGAAATGACTATGCCCCAATCCATAATGCATCGCAACATACCAAGATATAGAAAAATCAAGGCAGTATTGAATAGGTATTAGAAAGGAACAAAAGGTAAACCAAACAGAAATTGACAGATAGATAAAACAAAAAACACAGCCAACATATTCTCTTACAAAAGAAGGTGCTTCGGATAGATTGGGCCTTATTGTAAGAAATATATATCCATTAAAGGCTTTGTTGTTTGGATAAGATAGATTTAGCAGATGTGGAAAGCAGTATGTGGACAAGTGGAATCGCTTTAGGAGTTGTCTTTTGCTTCTAATTTGATAAGTACTCGAGCTTTCAAAAGATGCATAGTTCATTTTTTGCATGAGTTAGTCAAGTCGGGGTGATAGGTGAATACAATGGATTTGTGATAGATGGATGAAGTGAAAGCTTGAAATTTATTATGGATTGAGATGGAATGAGTGTATCGTATGTTCTTGAATACTAGATACTTACTTCATATTCCAGACTACCTACATACCTTGTATCCATGAGATCAAGGCACATTACGATGATGGTGATGATGATATGTAGTTCTAGTTGATGATGATGTGGGATGGTTCAGGGTGTTTCAGGATATTTGGATGAAATGATGACATCTTATGTACCTAAGTACTAGATACTTCCTTCGTATTCTAGACACCTACATACCATGTATCCATGGGATCAAGGTACATTAAGATGAAGGTGATGATGATGATGATTATTATTTTTGGGTTTTTATATTTTCTAATATTTTTTGGGATTTTGTGGATATTTTAATTTTTTGGATTTTTGGAATGTTTACATTTTTTTTTGGATTTTTTAGTAGGTGGCATTGGATTGAATATGGATAACCTTAGTACTAGATACCAATGACAATGGAACATCATGGATAGGTAGACAAATGGGTGATTGTGGATAATGGATACATAGGTAGTGTAAGATGGATATATAGGTAGAAGGATGTGTGATAGGAGATAATGGATTAGAAATGGATGAAGGAGAGATGGATAGAAGAATTCAAGATGTGATCTCTAAGGACTATGTCTCATAGGAATAACATGTCATAGTCGAGGTATGAGACTTAAGATATGGTGTGACAATGCTTGTGATGGTAGGATTGATAGGATGTGGTGGGAAGTATGAGATACAACAAGAGGTATCCAAAGCTTGATTCAATAATTTTCCCCTATCTTTATCACGATCAAGAGAAGGAAAGGAGGTTGAAGTGGATCAATGGGATAGTATGTAGATATAATGGATAAGGAAGATATGATAGGAAAATGATAGGACAAGACAAGACAACATGCCCCCAAGTGTAAGGTACATAGACAATCAATCTACACATGATGCTATTTGCTAGGTTTTCATCATGGTACTTATCCAAGGAGCCTTTTTGCCAAGTTTTCACCATTGGATGAAGGATTTCTTTTTACTTTTTTTTCTCAATTTTTTTACTTGTTTTTATTTCTTCTCTTTTTTTTTACTATTTGGATGTGATGGAGGATAAGGACTCAAGTGTCTATTTCCAATAGCAAGATAATATGTTAGCATTTTGATGCATGTTTGTACATGAACTATTTTAGGTAACATTATGCATGCATGGATGTTGGTAGATGTGGGAAGATGGAAATGGAATGGATGGTGGATTATGATATCGATGATGGATGGATATGGAGGGATAAATGGGTTATGGAGAAAAAGCATAGACCATACAGGTATGGGTGTATGCATGGAGTTGTGGGACCAAAAGTCGCCACATGACTTTTTGGTCCCATGCAGAGTACAACATGCTTGCATTAATCAAGCCTAAAATGTGAGTGCGTTATAACGCCCTCACATTATACTCTACATAAAAGTAAAAAAAGCACATTTCCTCATAGCTGTAGCCAAAAACATAGTTTGAAAGAAAAAACAAGTGACATAGTACAAGCGCATTCAAGGAAGGGCAAATCAAGCAAGTGTAAAGAGAGATCGACATTTTCATGATGACACCTCTCCAAACCCACTCTCGAAGATGTCGTGAAGCAAATGTAGAGGGTCTAGCAGCTGAAGAAGGTAGGGTTTGATTAATTTTTGTGAGTTTGAAAAAAAAATTTACTTTTGCAATGTTTGATTAGTTTTTATTTTGAATTTATAGTTAATGAGGTAAGACAAAACTCAAATCTAGCTGGGGAGGGTCAAAACAACCTTGAAAACCCTCAAAATCCTCCACCTTCACATACTCACCATGAAAGAGATACACAATAAAACTATTTAGGGAAAATAGAAGAAAAAAAAACATATTCAAACTCTAATTGAAATGTTAAACAATCCAAGTGCAAGCACCAATCATAGGAAAGCACTTGTGAAGTCATTAGAGATGATAGTTTCTCACACCGAATTGGTGACAAACAAATCAATAAATTTCATGACTATAGGGAAAAGTGTTAGCAATACTATGCCGATAAATTGTCTTATGAACAAGTGAAGAATGAAAAAATTACAAAATCTACATTATGTTCACACTTTATCAATCCTAAAACTAGCCAAAGATTAGAAGAGACTTGCAAAAACTTCCCTATTCATTGGTGTATGAATCAAGATATATCCCAAAACTTTTGGTATAGATGGTACATGGTGTTTGACGAGTGCCCATGCAACAACAATGAGGTGCCACAATATTTCTTGAGGAAACTCCATTGCGAGTTCATCCTCAAGAAGATTCCTAATTATTTTGACATTCGAGAGTTCTAGGGTAGAGGTGGTGGCTCTGCCCAAGATAGAGAGGGGACACAATGAGACCAAAACCATGTACCTAGACCCCTGATGAGGTCAGTACATGTGTCACTCCCTTCAACTTTGAAGGAGAGTGTTGAGGTGGAGACACTACATTCATTGAGTGCTCTCACATAGTCTCTAGCATAGCATGGAAATGATCTCACCCAGGTCGATGAGGGTGAGAGAAGTAGGCATCATTTGTCCCCACATCTATGCAGTTCATGTGGGAATGTATGCAATTATGGGACACAGGATTCATGGCAGGACTCTCAGAAGGACTCTCGATAGGATGTTGCGATGCAGGGGCAGCATCCAATGGTGGATACATCCATATTGGATCATCTTGTTCTCATAGATGATGTCTTACAACATACATTTGGTATTGACTCCCAGGTAATTTTTACAAGTTTCATCTTGATTTAATATATTCTTATTTGAAATTTATAATTAATTTTATAGGACTATCTATATTATAAGTCAAAATTAATGTCTGTAATTGTCTGCACAATGAAATTCCAAGGTCAGAGTCTTCATCCTACCTCTATTAGCCATCCATTGGTGGGTTATGAGAGGAGGTCTAGTCAGTAGGTATGTAATTTATCACATGACCATAAATATAGTACATATATCAATGGTAATATTATTTAGTGACAATTTGATAATTTCAATAGGGAGCTTCACTAGCACCTCCATGGTTTCCTTGGTCCCCTGCACTAGGAACCACTTATACGGAGGTAAATTTAACCATTTGTAATCATTATGCATTTAAATAATGTTATGCATCTATTTTTGTCAGATAACCTTGAACTCTATTTTCAGTTGCTAAATATGGAGACTCCTCCTCATCTTTGTGAGTCAATGTAGGAAGGCATTACTGCAGCCATGTTGTCTTCAAATCCTTTGGCCGAGGTATGAGCCAATAACATGTAAATGCCATGTTTTATCTCATGTCATTTGATGTACATAAATGATATTTATGTTTAGTCAATTTTGCTTCTTGATGCTTCTCACAGGAGGTCACAACTCCAACCCATCCAACTATGGATGAAGAGAGAGAAAAGATGATTGAGAGTGATCATCGAGTAGCAGTAAGTGATTGATTACATATGGGATGTTATATATTCCATGTTTTCTATATTAATGTCCATATTGTTTGATTGTATTAATAGGTGGAGCTGCAAAAATATCTATCAAGGAGGTCTACTCAATGGGAGAGAGAAGATGAGTCACTGATTGGCTCTCCACCTTCACAGCCAAGCAAGGGCCGCTGATTATTTGATAGAAGTCCATAGGAAACTAGATTTTGGGACATTTTTTGTGTGTCTAGATGGCTTTGTATACATACTTTTGTATGTTACTAATGTATATTATTGTATATGCTTGTATGGCTTTGTTTGGACATGCCTATATGGCTTTATATATAGACTAGATGTTATGTTCATGACATTATGCATATGACAGATTATATTAAATATTTAATAGGATGATCAGTTATCATTACAAGAGTTTGGTTTTAGATGTGCCAATTGCATTTTCTTGAAATTTTATAAATCATTTTCAAATAATCTATTTTGTGCATATCTTACAATCATTGTATTCCGTGAGACTGTACATTTCTGAGTCATTGAATGTCAAATAGTTCACGTGCCTTGTATATGCTTCCACACTTTCCATACATACAAGGGCAGCTGCAAATTCCTATATCCTTTATGCTTTGATGGTTGTCCACACCATGTTCCCTAGATCCTATTTTGGCATAGGCAAGGAGGATGTTGGATAAGGTTGTGCAATTTGCTTTTAAACGTGCCAATTGCATTTGGTTGAAAGTTTCTTTTGTGCATTTGCTTGAATGTTTCTAAACCCTTATGAAAAATCCATTTTGTGCATATCCTGCAATCATTGCATTCCATGAGACAAGATTTCTTTGAGGCATTGTGTCAAACAGTTCACATTCCTCGTATATGCTTCCACACTTTGCATACATGTCTCACAGGGTAGTTACAACTACAACATTTGACAAAATTCCTATATCCTTTATGCTTTTATGGATGTCTATACCATGTTCCAAAGATACCATTTCCAAGGTTTTGGAATTTGGATTTACACCCGCCAATGACATTTGCTTGAATGTTTCTAAAGCCTTATCAAAAAATCTATTTTGATCATATCTTGCAATCATTGTATTCCATGAGGTGACATTTCTTTGAGGCATCATGCCAAACAGTTCACATGCCTTGTCTATGCTTCCACACTTTGCATACATGTCTTTGAGGGTAGTTGTAACTACAACATCTAACAAAATTCCCATATCTTTTATCCTTTGATGGATGTCCATTTTGGCATAGGCAAGGATGATACTGGCTAAGGTTGTGGAATTTGTCTTTACACTTGCCAATTGTATTTTCTTTAAAGTTTATAAATCCTTATCAAAAAAATCATTTTTTTGCATATCTTGCAATCATTGCATTCCATCAAATGGCATTTCATTAAGGCATCATGTTAAACAGTTTACGTACCATGTCTATGCTTCCACACTTTGCTTACATGTCTACTAGGGTAGTTGCAACTACAAGATCTGAAAAAAATCCCATATCCTTTATGCTTTGATGGATGCCTATACCATGTTTTAAAGGCCCTATTTTGGCATATGAAGGGAGGATGTTGGCTAAGGTTGTGGAATTTGTCTTTACACCTGCCAATTGCTTTTTCTTGAAAGTTTCTAAAGCCTTATAAAAAGATCCATTTTTTTTCATATCTTTCAATCATTGCATTCCATGTGACAACATTTCTTTGAGGCATCATGCCAAATAGTTCACATGCTTTGTCTATGCTCCACAGTTTGCATACATGTCTCCGAGGGCAGTTCCAAAGATCCCATTTTAGCATAGGCAAGGAGGATACTAGCTAAGGTTGTGGAATTTGGCTTTACACTTGCCAATTGTATTTTCTTGAAAGTTTATAAAGCGTTATCAAAAAAATCCATTTTTTTGCATATCTTGCAATCATTGCATTCCATGAAATGGCATTTCATTGAGGCATCATGTCAAACAATTCATGTATCTTGTCTATCCTTCCACACTTTGTATACATGTCTACTAGGATAGTTGCAACCACAAGATCTGACAAAATTCCCACATATTGTATGCTTTGATGGATGTCCATACCATGTTCCAAAGATTGCATTTTGGCTTTACACCTCTCTATTGCATTTGCTTGGAAGTTTCTAAAGCCTTATCAACAAATCCATTTTGTGCATATCTTGATATTATTGCATTCCATGAGATGACACTCTTTGAGGTGTTCTATCAAATAGTTCACATGCCTTGTCTATGCTTCCACACTTTGCATACATGTCTACTAGGGTACTTGCAACTACAACAAATTTGACAAAATTCCCATATCCTTTATGCTTTGATGGATGTCCATACCGTGTTCCAAAGATCCCATTTTGGCATAGGTAGGGAGGATGTTGGTGTAGATTGTGGAATTTAGTTTTACACCTACCAATTGCATTTGCTTGAAAGTTTTAGATAAATCCTTATCAACAAATCTATTTTGTGCATATCTTGCAATTATTGCAACATATATACTTTGAGCTTAATTATTGCAAAAATCTACAAAATAACAATTCCATAAATAAGGGTTTCCTTTAAAATCATTTTAGAGTTACAATAAAGCCATAGGTCTATCCTATAGCCCTTGCAAATATTTCAAATTCTTTTAAGGTAACATTTTTCTCATATGCACATACATAATTGCTATTGGTGCAGTCATGGCAGAAGGGTTCATAGAATGAACTGTCTAGACTGTGTAACAAGAGTAAACACAATGGAAACAACTCAAAGATATGGCACACATGCAGATTTAGTCATTTAGTATATCAGAGAATTCAAATATAGATCAACTGGCAACATGCGGGCTTACAAGAGGGCTCACAGGCTTGATTACAGAATATCAGAATATACACAAGATATGGCTCTAAAGCTCTTCACAAACTATCAAACTATCACTATGTCAATCACTTTATAACTATTGAGATCTACCTTCCTAGGGATCTATTACATCCTTATATATCATCTCTGGTACAAAAGGCTCCTCCGTGTCAGCCAAGGAAGATCACAATATCTAATGAAGAGTTGTAATGTGTGTACACAGATAGGTCAGACCTAAATAAGAAGAATTCCTCCACAAGTGAATGGAATGATGTGTGGATCTTAGGGAAGGTTGACCATGAACCATATAACATTGAATGATGTGTCATTAGGCTCCACAAGTCAATAAATGCTCCTCAAGTCTTCTCCTTTAGTTGATGCATCTGACACTGTCAGGATGCTATGTTCTAGGAAAACAGTTGATCTTCTGGTAGCGATATCTTTTTGGTACTTAATCCAAATGCTCTGAGATTTGGATATGATGTAGATGAACATGTCTAGATGCTAATTCTAGCTCTGTAATTTCTAAAATGTAACTACAATAGAATGCAAACCAAAATACAGAAACTACTTCTGATTGAACTGCAAACAAGCTGAAATGTAAATGTTTTTGGTTGATGCAAGATTGATCTTGAACTAGAGATGCTCCTGCATTAGACATTTAGGGTTATTGAAAAAGTGAGTCTGTCACTTAGCTGGGTCTAGGGGAAAACCAAGATGGTCCACCTCATCCTGAGAAATCCATGATGAATAATCTTCCAATATGTCTTTTCATTTCACAAGGTATTCTTTGTATTGTCTTCCTCTGGTGTTGCGTCCAACTCTATTGTCCAAAATGTCTTCAATCTGCTCCAGTTCTTGTTGTGGTAACTACTTCTTCAAGTCTTATTTCATATCATCACTGAACTCTACTTCATGATACTATTATAGGTTTGCAATGTTGAAAATAGGTGATATACCCAATGTCTCTGGTAACTCCACTTCATAAGCATTTCCTGAATCAATTTTTCTAAGTATCTTACATGGTCCAAACTTCTTCATCTTCAACTTGTTATATGTTCCAACTAGAAATCTTTCTTTTCTTAAGTATACCATCACTTCATCTCCAACTTCAAATTCCTTATGTCTTCTCTTTTCATTTGCTTTCTTCTTATATTTTTTGTTAATTTCCTTCAAATGCTTCTTAACCTGATCATGCATTGTCTTCATATGTTCTGCAAATTCTTTTGCCTCTGTACTTCTCTTTTCTTCCAAACTGATACCTCTTAATTCTACCACTCCTCTAGGGTTTACTCCAATAACAATCTCAAAAGGTCTTCTTCCGATACTCCTATTCACTAAATTATTGTATGCAAACTTTGCTTGTGAAAGAATCAAATCCCAACTTCCTGCCTTCTCTCCAACCAAACATCTCAACAAGTTTCCCAAAATCCTATTCACTACCTCTGTTTGTCCATCAATCTATGGATGAAATGCTGAACTAAACTTCAAATTTTTGTTCATCTTCTTCCAAAGTGTCTTCCAAAAGTATACAATAAATTTGGTGTCTCTATCTGAAATTATGCTTTTAGGTAATCCATGCAATCTCACAATCTCTTTGAAAAATAGGTTAGCTACATGCATTGCATCAGTTGTCTTCTTACAAGGTATGAAATGAGATATCTTTGAAAATCTATCCACCACTACAAATATTGAATCATGTCCTCTCTATGTCTTAGGCAATCCCATTACAAAATCCATACTTATGTCTTCCCAAGGTCTCTCTGGTACTGTCAAAGGTTTATACAATCTAGTGTTCTGACTACTCCCTTTTGCAACTTGACAAACTCTACAACTCTACACAAATTTCCTAACTTCCTTATGTATCTGGGGCCAAAATTAGTTTTCACTAACCAAATCCATTGTCTTATCAATGCCAAAATGTCCTACTAGTCCACCGCTGTGTTTCTCCTTGATCAAATTATCTCTCATTGAACTTTTAGGTATGCATAACTGATTTCCTCTAAACAACATATCTTCCTAAATGAAATAATCCAACCACTTACTCCTATTTGTCACAACAGGTTCCTTACATGCTTTCCAAGGTTCTGCAAAATTAGTGTCTCCCTCATACATATTCTTCAATTCATCAAATCCTAATACTTCAATTCTCATCTCTGTCAACAAGTTTCTTCACCTACTCAAGGCATCAACAACTTTGTTTGATTTACCACTCCTATGATTTATCCTTGCATCATTCAACTTCTCACTAAAATATGCTATAGGTCTACCTTCTTGACTTAATACTGCTCCAATTGCATTTCCACTTGCATCACAATCAACTTGAAATACCTTATTGAAATCTGGTAATGCCAAAACAGGTTGCTCTGTCACCTTTTGCTTCAACAATTCAAAAATTTTATTTGCTCTGGATGTCCATTTAAAATCTTTTCTATCACCTCTCATTGTCTCTGTCATAGGGTTACAAAATGAACTAAAATTTCTAATGAATTTCCAATAGAAACTAGCCAATCCATGAAATGATCTAACCTCTCCAATTCTCTCTGGTGTAGGCCATTCAACAATTGCTCTTACTTTTTTAGGGTCCATTTTCAATCCTTCTGTAGAAATCACAAATCCCAAATATACCAATTCTTCCTTCATGAAACTACACTTCTTGATGTTTATTAGCAATTTCTCTTCTCTTAGTCTCTGCAAAACTTGCCTCAGGTGCTGCAAATGTTCTTCTTTTGTCTTACTAAAAATTAAAATGTCATCCAAGTATACAATAAAAAACTTACCCAAGAATCTCTTCAAGACTTCATTCATCAATCTCATGAAAGTACTAGGTGCATTTGTCAATCCAAAAGGAATCACTAACCACTCATACAATCCTTCATTTGTCTTAAAAGCATTTTTTCCATTCATCTCCTTCTCTGATTCTGATCTGATGGTATCCACTCTTCAAATCTATCTTTGTGAAATTTCTTGCTCCACTCAAACAATCCATAATATCATCCATCCTAGGTAAAGGAAATCTATACTTAACTGTGATCTTGTTGATTTCTCTAGAGTCAGTGCACATTCTCCATTCTCAATCTTTCTTTGGTGCTAACACTGCAGGTACTGCACAAGGACTCAAACTTTCTCTGATCAAAACTTTCCTCAACAACTCATGTATATACCTATTTAGTTCTTCATTCTCTGCCAGTGTTATTCTATGTGCTGCTTTGTTAGGCAAACTTACTCCTGATATAAGATCCATGTGATGACTAATACTTCTGATTGGTGGCAATCCTTTAGGTACATTGTCTAATATGATGTCTTCATACTCTATTAGCAACTCCTTTATCTCCCCCAGCTGTGATTCTTCAGTCTCCTTCTCTAATGTTTCAAGATTCTTAGGAATCAAAGCATAACACATATTCTCATTGTCTCAAACCATCCAGAAATTTTCTTCCATCTACCAAACAGATTCTAGCATTCCCACATACTTCACTCTTGGAATCATCTTCCAAAGGAATCGAAGTAATTCTCTTTCCATTTGCTGTTATAGTGTATGTATTCTTTCACCCATCATGTATAGCTTTTCTATCATACTACCAAGGTCTACCCAACAAGATATGACAAACATCCATAGGCATAATATCACACAAGACTTCATCATGATAAGATCTAATATGAAATTTCACCAAACACTGTTCACTCAATAGTACCTTATGATCATCTTGTATCCATGCAATTTGATAGGTCTTAGGGTGTTTCAGTCTTTCCAACTTCAGCTTAGTCACCATCTCCTCTAAAACTAGATTATCTGAACTACCACTATCAATTACAACCTTACAACACTTCCTCCCAATTTACATCTGGTTCTGAACAAATTCTTCCTCTGCTGGAGTTCCTCATTTGTTTCTGCTTGAAAAAGTACTCTCCTCATCATAAGTGATTCTCCTTTCTCAAGTTTGCCAATAGAGCTAGGTGATCCAATTGGTTCTTCTTCCACATAGGCTGCTCTTCCACTATTCTCTATCTTCTTGCTTGTACTACCTTGATTACATTAAAATACTCTGTGTCCTTCGCCTCCACACTTGAAACAAGTGCCTCTGAATATTCTCCTATCAAATCATCTTCCTTCTCTTTTGTATCCTTCATTCCGGTATGAATTATAGTTGCTTTTGTGATGAAAAATTTTGTCATTGCTCGCGTAGGCATTGTTGTCTCTGTCTTCCTTCTTGAATGGGATGTCAGGCTTGTTCTGCTCCATATGAGATCTGTCTCCTCTGAAAAATGTTCTACCTTTCTAAAATTTACCTCCTCTACCTCTCTATCTTTAATCATGCCTCTTATTCAGCTTCTCTTCAACTTTCAGGGCAAACTGATGTGCTTCCTCCAAAGATGTCATCCTTACCAAGCTTAGTTCTTGAATGTTTAATCTCAGTTCATTGATGTATCTAGCCACTTTCTCCTTGCTTGCTTCACTATGTCTCATCCTTATGATCATCTTATGAAATTCTTCAATGTACTCCTTCATAGATGTCTCCTTTTGTCTCAGGTTTTGCAATCTCTTCAATAGTTCTGATTCATAGTCAGCAGGTATAAACTGATTCTTCAATTTTGTCACCATCCTATCCCATTTTGTAATCTTCTCTTTCCCTCTTCTATTTCTATCCAACTAAACTTCTTTCCACCATATAGTAGCATGTCCTTTCAACTTTGTCTTTACAAATTTCACCTTCTCTAGATCTTCAACTTCTTCATATTCCAAGTATTCTTCCATGTCATTTATCCAGTCAATCAACTCTTCAGGGTTCAAATTGCCAATGTAATTTGGTACATCAACTCTAGTTCTCTTTCCAATCTTTAAAATAACTCACAACATCTTTACTTGATCTGATTCTTCTTCTTCATCACCTCCTAGGGTTTCACCAATTTGTTCAACAGATTGAAATTCCTCTTCATCATCACTTTCAACATTAGGTCTCAGTATTAATCCTCTTCGCCTATCTTCCTCAACAACATCCAAATGAATTCTCATTGTTTTTATCATTTCCATCATCACATCCATTCTACCAGCCATTGTTCCAACAACAGCAACTCTCCTCAATGACATCTTCCTAGGATTAAGTGTAAACTGCCTCAAGTTTAATGATCGAGCTACAAGGTGACAACTACCTCACAATTAATGATTAGTTGTGACACAAGTAACCTACCTCAATTTGGCAATCTGTCCACAGAAAGATCTTATAGAATTCCTTCGCCAACTTTGCTTACTTTGCTCCCAAAGATTCAAACTTTCACTCTGATACCACTTGGTGTAGTCATGACAGGAGGGTTCACAAAATGAACTGTCCAGACCATGCACCAAGAGTAAACACAACAAAAACAACTCAAAGATATGGAACAAATGTAGATTTAGTCATTCAATATATCAAAAAATTTAAATACAAATCGTCCAGAAACATGCGGGCTTACAACAGGGCTCACAAGCTTGATTACAGAATATCAAAGTATACACAAGATATGGCTCTAAAGCTCTTCACGTAGAATCCAAACTATCAAACTATCACTATGTCAATCACTTTCTAACTATTGAGATATGCCTTCGTAGGGATCTATTACATCCTTATATATCATCTCTCGTACAAAAGGTTCCTCCGTGTCGGCCAAGGAAGATCACAATCTCCAATGAAGAGTTGTAATGTGTGTACATGGATAGGTCAGGCCTAAACAAGAAGAATTCCTCTGCAAGTGAATGGAATGATGTACGGATATCGGGGAAGGTCAGCCATGAATGATAGAACATTGAATGATGTGTCATTAGGCTCTACAAGTTGGGAAATGCTCCTCAAGTCTTCTCCTTCAGCTGATGCGTTTGAGATTGTTAGGATGCTATGTTTTGAGAAAATAGTTGATCTTCTGGTAGTGATATCTTTCTGGTGCTTAATCCAAATGCTCTGAGATTCAGATATGATGTAGATGAACATGTCTAGATGCTAAGTCCATCTCCGCAAGTTCTGAAATGCAACTGCGCTAGAATGCAGACCAAAATACAGAAACTGCTTCTGAACTAGAAAATGAAAAGAAACAAACTGAAATGCAAATGTTTTTGGTTGATGCAAGATTTTTCTTGAACTAGGGATGCTCCTACATCAGCTATCCACATATTCAATCAAATTAAAGAATTTTTACTTTGTTCTTAAGGGCTAATAACAATACATCTTATCAACGAGACTATATACATATAACTAACAACCACAACAATATTCAAGAGAAAACTAGTCATTTTAGAAGGAACTCTACTTTTTTCTTTACTATCATCTACAAATTTATTTTGAGCACATTAATAAAGGGTGTAGGGACAAGTTGATCCCACCATGAGGTTTTTAACCTAAGATTGGCATTTTATATTTCTATTCCAACTTTATACTCCATACGAGAGAGAGAAGTTGAGTATAGGTATATTACACTATACAAGCCTCTAGGGTTTGTCACTATGACTAACACAATGCCATTGACCTTCACCATAATGCTCATAATATAAAGTCCAAATGTATAATACTTCTCAAGAAACCAAACCCTTTTCCACCATTCAAAATAAAACCTACATAATATTCATCACAGTCAACTTCACAAACCCTTACCACTCTTGTAAAACATAATCATCCCAAAGAAGTGACACTTGATAACCCACTTGAATCCAACTATGTAATAGGGTCATAGTACCCAAAGAGAAGAAACAACTAGAAGACTCAATATTACACAAAATTCACCACAACCAAGCCTTCACCATGAAGAATACAAGCCATAAAAAATACTCATGATAACTTCAAGTGAAGTACACACCAAGAATGAGTAGTAAGATAAACCATAATGAAAGCCAAAAATCATGTGTTCTATCAAATAGTCCATGTGCATGTCTATGCTTCCACAATTTGCATACATGTCTACAAGGACAAATGCAATTACAACATGTGACAAAATTCCTATATCCTTTATGCATTGATGGTTGTCCATACATTGTTCCAAAGATCCTATTTTGGTAGAGATAGGGAGGATGCTGGCAAAGGTTGTGGAATTTGTCTTTACACGTGTCAATTGTATTTGATTCACAACAAAGAATAGAAAAATAATAGACACAATTAATGAATTAAACCCTTATGTAAGATGCTACAACAGTGTTAGGAGATGGCTACCTCAAGATAACTACATTTCTACATTCAAGACTGTTGTAACATTCTCCCTTTGATATAATATGTATGGGGTTTTCTTAACCTACTATTCATGTAAAATTACAACCCCTATTTTAGCCATGATCACCCTAGATGGAATAGTGAATTCTTTGGGTTCCTAATGAGTTTTGTGATAATCTTAATAGGACTCTAGATATGTGAATCATGTGTGAAGAACTTGTATATAGACCTATAGACAATTCCTTGAATGCAATAAGACCTTGATCTCCATATCCCTACATCCCAAATAAGATCAAAATATCAGCCCTATTAGATAAGTACAATTATCAAACTGGATTGTACTCACACAAATGAGTCTAACGAAATCCCTAGCCATTAGTTTATGCAATTAGATCTAACTCCCAATTGAAATTCTTCATTTAAATCATACAAGATCTGGAAAAGATGAACATCCAACACCATGAGGGCCTCCAAACTCTTTCAACTACCATAAACTATCAAGCCCTAGGCTGAAAATGCTAATTCAGGCAAGGAATTTCTAATTTTTTTCTATAAGAATGCCTTCAATATGCAAAAAAACTCCATTTTGATCAAAGAAGAAAATGTTAATACTTTGTATCTATACTAAGGCAAGTGTGGAGGGGAAAGCATATGAAATAGGTGTTGAAATTGGAATTTATAGGTGTAAACTAAGTAGAAAAAATGCCACCTTTTGATAAAAGAAATAATGTTTTTAAACTTGCCAAAGATTATCAAAAACCCCGACTATACATTCCCTTGTATGGACCCATAAGGAAGGTAGGTTAGTTCTCAAAATGCAAAAAAAATCTCATTTTCCAATGTTCAAAACCCTCAAAAATTTCCCCAAAAGCTTATGACATTCAAAAACTCGGTGCATAAGCTTCTGAAGGGTAAGTTGGCTATCATTTATAAAGAAAATGGATGAAATTGGTGTCCTCAACACTTGGCACATGACACAAGACCTCCCATAGCATTTACCCACCCACCTCGATGTGTTGGCATAGTCGGTGTAGCCCCATGAGCTGTGTAATGCAAAATCTCACTCCTAGCACCTTTCCACTACATGAAACTAAAGCATTTTGCAAGAATGCATTTGATTTTAGCATGGTCAAATGGACTGGAGTTGACTCAAAATGAGAGAGGTTATTGTGGAAGGAACCCACATGCACCTGTAGGTCTAAATAGAATGTTCTTAGCTTATACAAATTTTGAGAATTGCTCTGTCATAGTTTGGCAGTTTTTTAGTTTTAGGGATCTTAAGGGACTTTGTTGGTAGCCTGCTACCTCGAACAACTGAACCGCTTAGTGCACGAAACAAGACCTCCCCTGGTATTTATCCACCCACCCCAATGCATTGGCATAGTCAGTTCTACCCCATGAGCTATGAGATGCAAAATATCACTCCTAGCACCTTTCCATTGCATGAAACAGAAGCATTTTTCAAGAATACATTTGATTTTAGTATGGTCAAATAGACTGGAGTTAAGCAAATTGAGAGAGGTTATTATGGTAGACCCCACGTGCACTTGTAGGTCTAAACAGAATATTCCCAACTACCACAAATTCTAAGAACTACTCCATCATAGTCTGGCAATTTTTTGGTCTTGGGAATCCTAAGGGACTTTACCAGTAGCCTACTGCCCCAAACGATTGGGATGCTTGGCACATGAAACAAGACCTCCCCTACCATTTACCCACTCACCCCAATGTGTTGGCATAGTTAGTTCATCCCGACAACCTATGAAATGCAAAATGTCACTCCTAACACCTTTCCACTGCATGAAACTGAAGCATTTTGCAAGAATACATTTGATTTCTGCATAGTTAAATGACTTTGAGTTAACCAAAACTAAGAAAGGTTATTGTGGATGGACCCCATGTGCACCTGTAGGTCCAAATGAAACATTCTCAACTTCCACAAATTCTAAGAATTGCTCCATCATAGTTTGGCAGTTTTTTGCTCTTAGGGATCTTAAGGGACTTTGACAATGGCCTATTACCCCAAATGAATGGGATGCTTGGTGCACAAAATAGGACCTCCCCTAGCATTTACCTACCCTTCGTAACATGTTGGTACAGTCAGTTTGGCCCCATGACCTATGGAATGTAAAATTTCACTCCTAGCACCTTTCCACTGCATGAAACTAAAGCATTTTGGAACAATGCCTTCCTTGCCACCATAGGCAAATGAAATTGATTTAAAAAAAATTGAGGTAGGTGTTTGTAGGTGGACATGACATACACCTATACATGGAAAGAAGATGTTCCTAGGTGTCATATTTTGGTGGAACAGCCAGTCCAAAGTTTGCCACCTTTTTTTTCTTAGGGCTCTTAAGAGATTGTCTGCATTTGATATAGCCAAGAATGGCCATGAGGCTTTGTCATCGAAAAGACATCTCCCCTAGTGTTTACCCACCCACCCAGATGCGTTGATGCCATCCGTTTGGCTCTAGGAGATGTCGAATGTAAAAATTCAGTCATAATACCTTTTTGGTAGATGAAAATTTAGTACTATAAAGGTGTGCTCAGTTGATCCAATGTCTTGTAGGGAATCAATTGAGGCTACTATTACCATTGCTATCAATTGTTTTTCATTAAAACTCATTAAGACTCATTATGAAATAGTAACATCATTAAGATGAATTAAAACTCATAGTAACATCTTTAAAACTCATTATGAAATAGAAAGTAAAGGACATATCATCATGAAATAATCATGAAAAAATACCTTAGTTTCCTTCCAAAAGCAACTTCATAAGGATTATACCTAGCTCCATCAAACTAAAATCTTGCATACAAATGCAATTGCACTATTTAGCTAAAATGAGTAGCTAAAATATACAAGGTGAAATGAGGATAGCAGAGAAAATAACATACCTTTATGTCATTCCACTGGTTCAATCCAATGAGCCATCCGGGTCTACTCT
Source organism: Cunninghamia lanceolata (assembly GCA_027924645.1). Classification (NCBI taxonomy): domain Eukaryota; kingdom Viridiplantae; phylum Streptophyta; class Pinopsida; order Cupressales; family Cupressaceae; genus Cunninghamia; species Cunninghamia lanceolata. The sequence continues at coordinate 1,698,025 of BSBN01000973.1, read as the reverse complement.
ACTCTTTATTGTGTTGAGTATTGCCTCATGATCAGACTCACAAACCTTCCACAAGGTCCTGTTCAATGGTCTACCCCCATATTCGATCAAATGAATTTTTTATGCCAAAACAAGGTTATAATAATGAAGAATCTTCCTATGTGTGTCAAAGTCCTCAAACAACCACACATCAGACTTCTTCACTGGGTACCTTCTAAGCCATGTACTAGTAACAACCACTAATTTTGTCGGGTACTCAATTTTTTCTCCATCTATAACAGAGGAATCTAATTTCTTTTTTGCCTCAACACAATGACACAAATAATAATCCATTCCTTCTTCATTATCTTTAGCTACAATAACTACAAAAACATGCCCTAGATTGATACATGCATTTAGTTTGATGAATATAGTCAACAATAGAAGAAAAACTACAAAATAAGATGGCATATTGAATTTTATTAAATTTGAATATTGATAATACCTAGTTGAACTAGATCTAAAACATGGTCAAAATCAACCAATGATTCAATCTCTGTGAGTTGTAGTGCTGTCGGTGGTTGATACATGTCAATCAGGCTTAGGCCTCTTATACACCAACCATCAACCCACTCCTTTTACTCACAATCACACCAAGCTTCATATGTACATGAAGAACAAAAGCATGCCATCTGCCACATATGAATACTCTATGAACTTGCATGAGAGCTTCTAAAAGAGTGTAGCTCACTCGAGCCTGTCAATGTACAATAGTCCTCATATTTTCTAATGTTAGTATCATCAACCAACCAAAAATGTCTATGAACTATAGAATTACCTTCATTACTTGGACCCATTGTAGCATTACACCATTCAACAATAGATCTCACATCTGTCAACTTTGCATTGTCATTCTACTTCAACTCTTCTTGTGCCAGTGCTCTTTTGTTACATGCTCCTGCACCATCATGCTCCCCCTTTCCATGCCTAGCCTCACAAAAATTCCACATATGTTGAACACCATTCATCTTATGTATTCTACTCAACCAATAGGACATCTGTGAGTTTTTGATTTGTGATGCATAATTATCTAACCATATGATATGTTGAAGAAATAATATTCTCCTGCTAACCAAATTACAATAGAACATCTAAAAGAAACCTTGCATGAACTCCATAGAATGTGTGTGATCATCACTAATATAAAAATGATATTCCCTCAAGATCTTCTTGTCATCCTTTGTACTATCTTCTGCATGAATGAATGCTATTTGCACAAATATAGCAACTTGCGTATAGTTGTAAGACTATGATTGTACCTCATTACGTGTCTGTAGCGTGTAGTTCTCTACAAAGTCAACAAATGAAATGATGGTACCAAGTGGAAATGTGTCCTTACATAACTTAAATTGTAAGTCCAACCATCGATCTCTATGGATATGCCTTGCATACTCGTAAACTATATTATCTCATAAAATAGAGATAAACTGATACACTGGAATCTTTTCAATGACCAATTCACACCTTTTTGCTTATTTGCCATCTTTTAGACTATATGCCACTATCTTGTATTTACCAAAACTTACTAGAAAATTTCCAATTGCATGTGTGTTGTCCATATGTTGACAAATTGGCAAATGTTGCAACCCACCACAATGATCACATGTGTCATCCAAGCATAAGCTATTGTGGAATAATTGACCATCCACTCTCTGGCATAAGATGCTTGATACTAAATCTCTTGAAGATCTAGGTGGACACTTTATATTACACTCCTACATTTAACATTTTTAGTATGCAAATCTACACACATATATCTATAACCATCATAATGATTAGAAAACTCAATATGTGCTCTACAATAACAAGTTGTGCATCTGTGATTTATTTTGAAATAAAAAGGCTTTACCATTTCAAAATACCTTTGACTAATTTTGACTTAAGGATACATCTCTTGAAACTTCTTAAAAAATTGTGTTTGAGTCACATCCAAAAAATGCTTTGGATGTGGCTCATGGTTTCAACAACCAATTCTCCTTCTTACAACATCTCTTGCATTAGGAGATACCCTTGTGTTATTTTTCCAAAATTCTTCAATGAGGGATCTCAAGGCTTCAACAATAACTTTGTCTTTCCATGAGAGTCTCCCAGAGAATACCTACAATTCATTGGTGTTTGGGTCCTCAACTCTTTCATATCTTCCAATGGCTCTCATTAGATTTTTTCTACTTATTTTTTATGCTTGACTTGTCTTTCTAATCAGGCAAGCTTTCTTTGTTTGTTGGCTTACTATTGTCGATATAATGACACATCGTATGACATTACTATCCTTGGTGCATGAGGTGGAACCCACACTCTCATATGCACTCATTAGATTCCTTACAATTGATTTTTCACTTGAGGCATCCAATGTTCTTAGGCCAAGAATCTTCATAATGGGCCTAAATTTTAGATTTCTCATCAATTCAACAAATAGTTGACATCTTTCAGTTTCATTTAATTTCTCAAAGAATGATTTCCATTTCTTATTCACATATCTTTAGCAAGTGCACTTGGGAATCTTATCTTGCATGGGCTTCAAAACATTCTCATCAATATCAATTAGAAACTTAGGCTTCCTATGCAAAATTCTAGGAGGTGTTTTCATTGGTAAAGTTGACTTAACTTTAGGAATTTCTTCAATATTTACTTGAGATGGGATAGATGATGTACCTTCAATTGGAGATGAAAATAATGAAAAGGCTTGAAGTTGAGATGGAGAATATGGTGTACCTTCAACTTGATGTGTGAATGATGGCATGCCAACAACTTGAGAAGAGAATGAAGATGTACCTTCAACTTCACATGTGAAAGAGGGAGTGCCTCCAATTTGAGAACATAATGATGGTGTTCCTTCAACTCGACCTGTGGATGATGGAGTGCTTCCAACTTCAAGATTTAGTTTCCTCATTGAATGGATGTTTTGCACTCATTCCTTTTGTGCCGTCAATTCCATCTCTCTCTTATCTTCATTAGATGTGTCATGTTCCTCTTTAATTGGCAATGGTGGAATGTCTTGATCTTGTATGGTTGAAAATTTCCTACTTTCACGAATTCACCTCATTCTTTCTCTTTTCCTCTCATTCTCAGCTTCACTCTCTTTTGGTGTTAGAGTCTTTGCTCATTTCCTTGGCATGATGATGATTTCTATATGCATCATGAATAAGACAATGATGATGTTAGAAGCATAATGAATAATCATCATATATAAATTAGCATATGATGACTAATGAATAATCAACATATGAATAATCAGCATATATGATGACTCCAAACTTGTTGATTTTGACATGATTAGATTCTAGAAGTGAAATGTGTAATGACAATCTAGGCCTGGATGTTCTTGATGACATAGATGAGCACATGTTGATTGTTGATGTTAATTTACAAATGGTGGTAGGCACAATCTCTAGGCTAGTTTCACATTTTCTTAACATATCTTCTCAAACACACTTTCTTAACCTCCCATGGATACACCTACTCAAGATAAGATAGAAGAAGTCATTAGCACTAAGGAGAGTTATGACAAGCACATTGTGATGGACCAACCATTCCAAATGGAGACTCACAAGGTAAAACTAGACCTACCAGCATGTTAAAGGATAGCCCAAATTCTTATATTGTAGGTGGTGGATTAGTTAGAGTAGCTCATGAAGACAAGTATGAAGTCATCTCAAATTAGCAATCTATTATCAATCAAGGTCATGGGAGTAATGATTGCAAAGGTAATTTAGAAAAAAACAATGGATTTCATGACAAGAAACACAATGATGATGTTAGAAGCATAATTAATAATTAGCGTGATGACTGTTATGACAAGCAAGCTAAGTATGGTTTACCCTTGTAGGCACTAAAAGTGTTGAATTATCAAAATCGATGAATACAAATTAGTCAATTGGCAGTAAGGAAGACATTGAGTATGATGGTTTACCTAGTCCCAATGATGAGCATGAGTTGAACGATTTATATGTCACTATTGAAAGTGGAAATGAAGAGGGCTTTTATGATTATGTTTGTCTAATAAATTATTCCAAAATTGCTGATTTTGACATGATTAGATTAGAAGTGAAATGTGTAATGACAGTCTCGGACTAGATGTTCTTGATGACATAGATGAAAACATGTTGATTGTTGATCTCATATTCTACCATGATAAAACTCTTAAAGTTTCATCTCTTTTGTGTAATCTTAACTATGGTGCAATCTTAAAAAGCTAGGAGAATGGCCTTGGTTTGACTAGCAATGATGTGACAATTGGTCTAAGTGGAAAGACACTAATCAAGACTCCTTGCCTTCAATAGATATGTTTGAAATGTTAAGAGACAAAATACTAACTAACATTAGAAACTAGCTTTATGATGCAAGACTTGAATAAAATCATGGTGAACATGTAAAGAGCATCAATTATAGTTTGAATTAGCTATTCAAGATAACAAAGGGGTGAAATCATCAAGAAATGAGTAGTTTTAAGGCTAATTATGATGACAAAATTGGTGATCTTTTGACTGAGTTTTATGATGACAAAAGACTAAAATATAGAGTTGATTGAAGCCTAACTAGTTTGATTTCTTGGAGAAACCTAGAGAAGGAAGTCTAAAAATTTTAGAGAGTACTTGTAAACAACAAAGAACTTATCTACATTTCTATCATCTCTGCTAGGGTTTTTGGTTTTTCTAGGGTTTTTCTCTTCTACTTTATGTGTGTTTCTTGGGGATGGAGGGTGCTACAGTCGGTAGTACCTCTATTCCGCTACCCATTTCAAACAATGCTAGGCCTGCAAACTGGAAAATAGTTCTAACGGGATAGGTGGAATCTCCTAAAAATGGATAGACAATGGTTTCTCACCATAAAGAGATGGTTGAAGGGTCTTCCGTTGTGGTTCCCAACAATCTGGTGGATATGATTGTCACTTCTATGGGTCTTTCCCTAGTCGGCAAGTTTTTCTCTCTTCATCCCAGCATTGAGATGGTCCGCAAATGGGTCTCCAATCATTGGCATGTTAATGTTGGCAAGAGACACTGTGTGGCTTCATGAGTGTTGTCATTGATGGAAACAAAGTCTATCCCACACATTTGTAGCACATAGTATGCCTATACCGGAAGTCAGATTGAAGATTGTTTTGGTCCGGTGAATAAGAACAGAGCATGCAACAAGGTCCGACAATTAGGTCTGGATCTCTCAGATGGTGTAACTTAGCAAGTTGCAGAATTGGACAAGTCAAGAGGAGTATCATGACTACTATATTCCATAGATTGAGCCTCTGGTGATAAAACATGGAAAAGACATGAGCATCTGAATGTTGGGTTCTAGACAAGCATAGCAAACTAAGGAAGAACTGACCGGAAGAGTGTCGGACTTCAATCCGAATGAGTAATTGATGTTGATCAATCTATTTGAGGGATCATAAAATATTGGATGACATGATTGATGACTCCAATGTCTATGATTTTGATACGCATCACATATCAAGCATGGATTCAGCCGACAGATCAGTAATTTGTAAATATCTTGAGTATTCTGGTTGCCGACTAGAAAGTTGTTGAAATCCTTGATGTGGATATATATACTAGATGGATTTTAGTATGAAGGTGTGTGTGTGTGTGTATAGATGTGATAATATAAAGTGTGAAGAAAGGCAGAGATAAGTGTGGAAGCACCAATACAAGTCTGGTATGTGACAGAGCAGTAGCACTAGAGCAGAGGAAGAATGAAGTGCATCAGATCAGTATTTTGTGCCTAATTGGAACTGAACTCTAGCATTTGTAGATGTCTCTCATCAGTTCAAACACCTGGTTACCTTCTGTAAGTTCTATAGATAGTGAGTCTCTTGTAGGCAGTGTGCCTCTTGTGAGCAGTGTGCTCAGGTAGTGAGCCCTTATTGGCAAGTGCCATTTTGTACTTCGTATTCTTTTAATAGAGAATACAATCTTGGGTTAGTCACCCCGTGGTTTTTCCCTTAACAAGGTTTTCCACGTAAAAATCCTTGTGTTATGTGTGTTGACTTTATTTCTTCTCTCATGATTATGTATGCTTATATGATTTGATGCTGCACAAATTATAAAAGAAGAAAAAGTTAAAATAATAGAGATAACTGATTCACCCCCCCTCTTAGTTATCTGCCTTGTTTCCAACAATTGGTATCAGAGCTAAGTTCCTCTAAATAGAGCTTAACAACTTGAGGAAGATCTAGGAATCTCAATGGATATGTATGCTATGAAGGAACAACTTCAGTCTACCCTAGATGATCTTGAACATTCACATTCTAAAGTCAATAGCTTGAGAGAAAGACTCAAAGAAGCTGATGATTTCATAAATTAGCTAAAAGAAAAACTTAGTATCTCTATGAAAAAGAGAAAGGAACTACTTCAAAAATTAGCCAATCAGAGTGAAGACAATGATACTAATGAAGATCTGAATGAGAAAAATAAACTATGTGAGAAGCTATCAAAAGAGGTCATTATGGTAAGGCATGAATGAGAAAAATAAACTATGTGAGAAGCTATCAAAAGAGGTCATTATAGTAAGGCATCAAATGGAATCAGGGGTTATGAGATTCACCCAAGAAATTGAAGAAAGAAGGAAAAGTGAAGATAATCTAAAACAATCCCTCAAGGAGAAGACAAAGGAATACCACAAAATGGATAGAATAATCAGGCATCTTGAATCTGATCTTGAAGAAGCTAGAGATAATGAAGAACAACTTGAAAATCAGATAGACACTCTCAAACAAAGTCTTCAAATAACAAATGAATACAAGGAGAAATTCAAGATAAGCTCAGCCCAACTTGAAGTCCTTCTTGAGAGTCGAAAGAGGGTAGATGACAAGCGTGGCTTAGGATATGAGAAAGGTGAAAGCTCTAGATCCGGTCAAAAGAACTTTGGATCAGGAAACCAAAGAAACAAGCCTAGAAGACCTCCGGTAAGGCAACCAAATGCTTAAAGATATCCATCCTTCAATGGATATTGCTTAAATTGCAACAACTTTGGTCATAAAGCAACTCAATACAAAAAGAGAATGAATCAAACTAATCCATCCTTCTCTAGACAATGTTTCAACTGTAAAAGGTATGGTCACAAATCTCATGAATACAGAAATATGCAAATAAACAATTCATTCAATGGTAGATGCTTTGCATGCAATAGAATGGGACATATGGCTAATTAATGTAGATCAAGAGGATATCAATCAAATATGCAAAGAAATGTTGTTTGTTACAATTGCAATAGATCCGGTCATATTGCCAAATTCTGCAGAAGTAAAAATCAAGATAAAAGGGGTCCAGTGCATCATAATCAAAAACAAGATAAGGGAAAAGGCAAAGTGATTGCGGATGAAGTTCAAAGGGAGATGAGAAAGATTTGGGTGAAGAAGAGTACATATAATGTTAGGGATGGATCCGCACAGGAATTCGGTGCTGATAATTCTTCTGGAAACTAAATAGATGAGATCTGGCTCAGGGGGAGTCACAAAGAAAAATAAATTCCCCCAGCCAGTCAATTGGTGCCTAAAATTAGCACATGGAATGTTGTGGATTAAAGGGTTATTAGAAAAATATCCAAATAACCCTTTGTAAAAATATGAAAGATCCGCATGGAGTTTTGCAAGAGTTTAATCATCCAAGATTGATTCGATTTGACAGCCATCCGGTAAATCACGATTTTCATAGACATATCTGGTATGATTCAAAATTGAAATACTTTGATCTACGGATTCATGGCATAATTGGAGAAAAGAAGATACATTGTCAATTATCATTAAAAATGATTCTAAGTGCATCTCAGTGATTTGAAAAGATCTCTCTCAGAACAAGGCAACTGGATGACTTAAGTTGTGCATTTATTGCAAAAGGAAATTAGGGTTTACATAGAGATAAACTGGTTCATTCACTTATTATTCACACATTTGCTTTTGAGAAGAAGAAAAGAAGAGATCTGCATCAAAGTATCTACAACTCTCACAAAGATCAACTGCAAAATCCAATTCAACCAGCAATTTGTTCTGGCTCTTTTTCTGAACCTTGAAGCGTAAAAAGGTACTTCCATTCTAAAAAATCTCTCTTTGAATCCTTTGCAAAATGGCTACTCTAATGGTTGTTAAGATCACTGATAGGCCTCACCCAAAATTCAAGAAACACCCCTATAAATCCCTAGAAGTTGATCCATCAGATGCTTTTTCTAGCATTCAACATGGGGTACTACATGTAGAAGATGTTAGGGTTTACATCCACACCAATATTGAGGAATTTGGAGAATCTAAGTTGATGGACATCTATCATAAACAATTAATAGATGAAAGTTTTGAACTCAAACCTCAATACAAGGCCCTTCAGGATAAGCACTTTGGACATTGCATCCACTTTCCCTATTTTACAGAAGATGATTGGGTCTGGTATGTTCTTAGCAGAATACATGACAAATTCATGTGGTTAATGAAGCCCTTCAAGATAAGAAAAGATGCCATTAGGGAAGTAACTAGACCGCACTCATCCGGTGGGTTACCTAGGTAGTACTCAAATCTCTCAAGAACTAGACAATTACTGAAGTCACCAAATCTAAGTTTGACAAAAGAGAAATGACAATTGATGACATCACAGATCCGGATGTCAAGTTTGCTTCAATGATAATTAGATATAAGATCTATCATTCTAGCAGGGAGAACTTTGTGTCTGGGACTGTAATATATACAACATATCAGATGTTAAGGGAAAATGTAGATTATGATCTATGTGACCTTCTCCTGAATCAACTATTAGAAAACTTGCAAAAGATCAAAAAGGATAAGAAGAATTCCTTCAAATATGGCTATCTAATACTATGTCTATTCTTTTACTATATGAATGAGCTACCCGGATCAAGTGGTTGGGTATGGAAAAATGACAGACCAGTTGCCATACAGATCAGAGACTATATGTATGGACTTGGTGATGCTCAAGCCCAAAACATAGCTCTCTAGGGTTATTTCAAAAACTTTCAAAGCATGATGTAGGCCAGAGAAAGAATTCCTCAATCCATAGTTGAAAAATATAAGGATATAGTGTGATTCATGGTTGACATTGATCAATGCCTAATGGAGGCAATTGAGCCCAGAACAGTGTGGATAATGCCAATGGGTTGCGAAGTAGATGAGAAAATCTTGGAGCTACACGTTCAACACCTGTTGAGCCATCCAAAGGACCCTGAGGTAGAAAGGTTTGGAACCTTTCAAGGATTAAGTATAAAGATACATGTTGAGCTGAGACAACCAGAGATAAAAAGGAAAGTTAGAAGGGAAGTAGAGGAAATTGCCAAAAGATATGGCATGTCAAAAGAGGCAGTTGATGCAAACAAAGAGAAAATAGAAAGAGATGAGAAAGACAAACAAGAAGCAGAAAAAGAAAGTGTTCTGGTACAAGCCTCCTCCCGAACTAGATCCTCCAAGAGCTCTGCACTTGCCACTCCTAAGAGCTCAAGAGCCACCAAACCAGAAGTCAAGACATCTAGAAAGGGAGAAAAGAGAATGAAAACAAAAGCCACAAGGTCTTACACAAGTCACAAGGATGATGAAGAAACAAAATTTGATGAGGAAATTAAGAAAATGAAGAAGAAGAAGAAAACATCTGGGGAATCCTCTGCCGGTAAAAATAAAGAAGAAGAGGCAAAAGAATTTGTTGAAAAGCCCACTCTTTCCATTGATGATATCATCAAGGTAGTCACTGTGGATGAGAACCTGCAACCAGCCACATAATTCTATGATGAATATAGTGATACTGACAAGAGGATCTTGGAAGAAGCTACAGTCAGGTATCTGAATATTTATAATAAAGCATTCATTGAAATCATTTCATTAATTCCCAAAAGTCTAGAGAAGGTACTTGAACTTAGAAAAGAGAATGCCAAGGTAAAAGACTTAGAGATTTGAGAACAGATTGCAATTCAGCTCTATCCTTCCATTACTCCAAAGCAAATGGACATGATCTTTAAGGACTGTAAGGATGAATTTCGAAGCAAAGCAAGAATGAACAAACTTATGCTTGGAGAAACTGATCAAGTAGCAATAGAAACAGAAGGCATCCTTTCGAATGCCTTCAAAAGATTCAATCTTCCTATTATAGAGGAAATAGATGAAGAACCTTCTACCATGGATGTTGAAGGATTAAATGCATCAAATGAAGAATCTACTAACAAAAATGTAGAAGGGTCAAAAGAGGTAGATGAAGAAAAGTCTAAGCACTTGGATTCCTCTATTCTAGAAGAGGAAGTTCATGAAGCAGTCAACATCTCTCCTCTAGATCCCACTGCAGACACTCCAGATCTAGGAACTGAAGGAGAAGGAAGAAAAGAGGAAAAATTGAGTCAAGAAGAGGAGGTAAAGCAAAGAGAAGAAGAACAAACAGAGAAGATCTATGATGACAGTTCTAAGATACCAAAAGAAAAGAAGACTCAGTCTCTAGCAAGAGACACTGCAGAGGTAGTGAAGAATTTCTTAAACAAAGAGCTAATGGAAATAGATGAACCAGAACTATTCCAAGGACCACTAAATTTTGATTCCCTTTCTCTGGTCTAGACAATGAAATAGCATTTTTTGCCCAAGCTAAAGCAAAAGAAAAGCTTCTAAAATCTCACATGGAAGACTGTGAGTTGTTAGAGATTATATCTTGTATGCTAGAGAAGATCATGCCATCTTTTCAAAAGGATCCTTCGGCCTCTTATCTAGTAACTTGAAATCTCTGGTAAACTCTGTTAGTACTCATTTTGATTCTTTAGAGAAATCGACAGAAGAAAAGGTCCAAAAAGAATTTTTGGGAAAAAGATTCACTGAAGTACAGGGACTCATTCCTAATATAAGGAGGACCCTAGATATTGGGATAAAGAGCCTTGAAAATGCTCTTAAAGATGGTGGGGACATGTACAAATTTTGTCTATCTTGGTCTAAAGTGATAGAGGATATTGAAAAGAAGGTGAAAGAACAAGAAGGTAAACTATCAAGTTTATCTTAGAATTTAGTCCCCTCACTACATCCATAATAAGTCAAGAATGCCAGGCTATTGTCAATGTAAATGAACTAAAGAGGCTAGAGAAAGAAAAGAAGAATATAATAAATAGGATGAGTGAACTTAGAGGGATAATTATCCCTAAGTTAGATGCAATGCATGAGGCCTTAACAAATGCTCAGACCACAGCTCGGACTAGTGATCTGATAGACTTAAGAAGGGCAGAAGCATATGCATTTTTGTTGAGTGGTCACATCTCCATTTTGGACAAGATGAAGCAGAGCTGGACCACAAAGTATATACAATTGAAGGCCACTTTTGTGGATATACTCAAGTCTATGTAAGTATAACATGTATATACATACTTATGCGGCTATATATAGGTTAATTTTTGCAAATTTTGTAGTGTGGATTCCGCCCTTTGCCATTGATGTCAAAGGGGTAGTGAGGAGTAGTGAAAAATGTGGAATACAACTAAGGGGGAGCTCCAATAAAATAGTACATGAGATAGAGCATTAGCCAAGGGGGAGTTTGTTGCAACACTTAGTCATTTTTCACTAAGTGTTGCCATCAATGCCAAAGGGGGAGATTGTTGGCAAGAGACACTGTGTGGCTTCATGAGTGTTGTCATTCATGGAAACAAAGTCTATCCCACACATCCGTAGCACATAGTATGCCGATACCAAAAGTCAGATTGAAGATTGTTTTGGTCCGGTGAACAAGAACAGAGCATGTAGCAAGGTCTGACAATTAGGTCCAGATCTCTTAGATGGTGTAACTCAGCAAGTCATAGACTTGGACAAGTCAAGAGGAGTATCATGACTACTATATTCCATAGATTGAGCCTCCGGTGATAAAACATGGAAAAGACATGAGCATCTAAGTGTTGGGTTCTAGACAGGCAGAGCAGACTGAGGAAGAACTGACTGGCAGAGTATCAGACTTCAATCCAGATGAGTAATTGATGTTGATCAAGCTATTTGAGGGATCATACAATATTGGTAGACATGATTGATGACTTCAATGTCTATGATTTTGATACGCATCACATATCAAGCATGGATTTAGCCGACATATCAGTAATTTGTAAATATCTTGAGTATTTCGGTTGCCGACTAGAAAGTTGTTGAAATCCTTGATGCGGATATATATACCGGATGGATTTTAGTATGAAAGTGTATGCATATAGATGTTATAATATAAAGTGCAAAGAAAGGCACAGATAAGTGTCGAAGCAGCAATACAAGTCCCGTATGTGATAGAGCAGCAACACAAGAGCAAAGGAAGAATGAAGTGCATCAGATCAGTATTTTGTGCCTAACTGGAACTAAACTCTAGCATTTGTAGATGCCTCTCATCAGTTCAAACACGTAGTTACCTTCTGTAAGTTTTGCAGACAGTGAGTCTCTTGTAGGCAATGTGCCTCTTGTGAGCAGTGTGCTTGGGCAGTGAGCCCTAATTGGCAAGTGCCATTTTGTACTTCTTATTCTTTTAATAGAGAATACAATCTTGGGTTAGTCACCCTATGGTTTTTCCCTTAACAATGTTTTCCACATAAAAATCCTTGTGTTATGTGTGTTGACTTTATTTCTACTCTCATGATTATGTATGCTTATATGTTTTGATGTTGCACAAATTATAAAAGAAGAAAAAGTTAAAATAATAGAGATAACTAATTCACCCCCCCTCTCAATTATCTGCATTGTTTCCAATAGTTAAAGGTAGTGTGACTGTCATGGGTATGGTACAAGGGCTATTCCTTTTTCTCCTTACCAGCAAAGAAGACCTACTGGCTATCTTATCTAGAGGACCATGGCTTTATGGTACACATTCGCTTTCTTTGGGCTATTGGAAACCAGGATTAGACCCTAGTACTGATCTCAATAAAATTGTCCCAGTTTGGGTACATCTACCTAGCTTTGCCTTAGAATACTGGGATGAATCTATTTTTAGTTCTATTGCTAATACCTTTGGTAATTTTGTTACCATTGATAACTCCACACACACCAAATCTCACTTTGTTTATGCAAGATTCTGTGTTAATGTGGAAATCAATAAGACTCTGCCCATGTTCATTGACATTAGCTCGAAATTTGGCATCTAGAGGTAGCCCATTTCATATGAGAATTCCACAATTTACTGTTAGAAATGTAAGAGGAAGGGGCATCTCACCTCGCATTGTAAGTTTAAGAAAGATGAGGAAAATATTAATAAGGAAATTGTTGTGGAGAATAAGGAGGCGACCTTGGTTAATGCTAAGCACTCAAAAGAAGATTCTGCTCTTAATACCGATTAGGAGAAGGATCAAAACCTTCACTCTCAAGAGATTCCACAACCAACCTTGGAAGAAGGTGAGATTTTGAATCAAGTTAAGAATATTCAATCAGAGGTTAGTAACCTTGAAGAGCCCTAGTTTGAAACTGATAAAGTTAAGGAGACCCAGATGGGTTTTGATGGAGTTGAGAAGGCACGAATGGACCATGATCAAGTTGAGGAGATCCAGTTGGGATATGACAGAGTTGAGGGGACCCAGATGGGATATGACAGAGTTGAGGAGACCCAGATGGGTTTTGACATATTTGAGGAGACCCAAATAGGAGATGACAAAGCTAAGGAAACCCAGATAAGTTTTGAAAAAGAGGTAGAGTCACAGATGGGATTTGACAAAACTAAGGAGACCTAGATGGGATTTGACAGAGTGATGGGGACTGAGGATGATGAGGTAAATTTTGTGACTTTATAGTCTTCAACCCAAAAAAAGTCTCACCCTTCTCTAGGGAAACTCACTTTGGGTTTTCTCAGAGGAGGGCTTTTTCCTCCTTCTCCAAAGAAGCATTCTAATCAGTCTATAGCTTCTCTGAGTGTAGCTACTACTTCATTGAGTTACCATGAAGAGTGGACATCTCAAAAGAAAAAGAGTCGTAAAACAAAAAAGACTACTAATGTTGGATTAGATCCTTTGAAGGGTAGACCTTCATTGAGAGAAACCAGACAAAGAGAAGCAGCTGGGGAGATTGCCAGTGGAAAGTAGAAGACACTAGAGAATCACTCCAAAAAGTTATTTAAATGAAAATCCTTTTGTGGAATATGAGGGGACTTAATCACTCCTCAAAATAATTGAGGTCAAAATTTGTATTTTTGATCACAAAGTGGATATTCTTTTACTTCAGGAAGTTAAAATGTCTAAAGAAGGTTTCAAACTGATTGTTGATAGGATTTGGCCTAATGCTTCCTTCTGCATAAGCCCTACTGTTGGTGTCTCTGGGGGAATTGTGACTATGTGGAATGCTTCAAGATTTCATGGTAAATTTTCTTTCTTGAACAAAAATTTCTTGGTGATTGAATTCTCTCTGCCTTCCTTTAGATGGAGTCTGGTTAATGTTTATGCCCCTAACACTAGGGTCTTAAGGAAAAATCTTTGGGAGGATTTGGCTAATCAACTCTCTTCTTATCCTGATTCATATTGGATGCTGGCAAGTGATTTTAATACCCCTCTTTATCCTTATGAAAAGTCTGGGGGACTTTTGGACTACTCTGATAGTATGTTGGACTTTGCTGATTTGATTAATACTTTTTGGCTTATTGATATTGATTTGATGAACCAAAATTTTACTTGGACAAATAGGAGGAAAGGGGACCAAATGATTCAAGTGAAGCTTGAAGGATTTCTTATTTCCAATAATTGGCCAAACATTTCCTCCCTTAAATTGGCTACTCTACCTAGGACTATTTCTGATCACAATCCTCTCATTCTAGAATGGGCTAATCAGAAGAGAAGGGGTCCTTTTCCTTTTATATTTGAGGCTATATGTATTAAACATCACAATTTCAAGAATCTTCTTTCTAGATGGTGGCTAACTCTAGGTTGTGGGTACTCCTATGTTCAGACTTTTTAAAAAATTGATGCATGTCAAGAGAGAAGTTTATGGTTGGAATAAATATAGTTTTGGAAACATTTTTTCTTAGAAAAAGATCTTATCCAATAAGCTGGTAGATATTCAATATAAGATTTCTCAAGGAGATACTTCTGATATTTCTTTCCAATTAGAAAATGACTTAATTAGAGATTGGAAGAATTTAATGAACAGAGAAGAGCTATTCTAAAAGCAAAAATCTAGAGTTCAATGGCTTAAAGAAGGTGACCGTAATACTACTTTCTTTCATGTTTCTGCTTTAAAGCATAGAAAATCTAACTCTATTTCTAGAATAAGATTGGAGGATGGTAGTATGATTACTAATGATGAGGAGATTGGAGATCATGTTGTCAGTTTCTTTAACAATTTATTGTTTGAACAAGGACCAAGTGTTGATAACTCAGGTTGTGAATCAGCTTCCAAACAATATACCTTCTCTAATTTCTAAGGAAGATAATGCTGATATTTTAAAGCCTATTTCTATGGAAGAGGTTTGTACAGTGGTCTTTTCTATGGGCCCTTTCAAATCTCTGGGGCCAGATGGTTTTCCCCTCATTTTCTTCCAAGAATTTTGGGACTTCATAGGATATGATGTCACTGCTATTGTCAATTTTTTTTCAGAACTAGTAAACTTCTAAAACAAATCAACAATACCTTTATTGCCCTTGTTCCTAAGAAGCCCAACCTAGAGATACTCACTAACTTCATGCCTATTAGCCTTTGTACTACTATTTACAAAATTTGTACCAAGCTTCTAGTGGTCAGAATCCAACCTCTTCTAGAAAAAATTATATCTCCCTCACAAAAGGGTTTTGTTCCAGGGAGATAGATCTTAGATGTTCTGATTACTACTCATGAAACTATTCACTCAATGGATAAGAGTTGCATCCCAGGTATGGTTTTCAAACTTGATATTTGTAAAGCTTATGATAGGGTGTCATGGCAATTTTTATTTAAAATCATTCAGAAGCTTGGGTTCAATGATAAGGTTTCTCTTCTCATTAAGGAAGCTATTACTATTGCTGAATACTCAGTCCTTGTTAATGGAGTTCCAAAGGGTTTCTTTTCTCCTTCTAGGGGAATAAGATAGGGAGATCCCTTGTCCCCCTATCTTTTTATTATGATAGTTGAAGCTCTTGGTAAATTTATTCACAACAAGATCAACTCTAAAGATTTAACTAGGATTAAACTTGCTTCTTCTCTGTCTCCTATGCCTATCCAACAGTTTGTTGATGATACCATTCTTTTTGGCATCTCCTTTGTTTTAGAAGCCTCCAGATGGAAATCTTTACTGAATGATTATGCTATGGCTTCTGGTCAGCATATTAATTTTCAAAAAAGCAATATTTTCTTTTTCAATACCCCAGGGGATCTTCAAAGAAAAATTATTAATGCCTTTGGTTGTGTGGTTGCTGACCTTCCTTCAGTCTATCTTGGTCTCCCTTTGACTACTAAGGAAGTTTCTCCAATTTTTTGGCACAATATTCTTGAAAGAACTCAAAAGAAATTGTTGGGATGGAAAGGAAAACTTTTAAGCAATGTGGGAAAATTGTAGCTTCTAAGGGCCTCTCTTCAGGGTATACCTACTTACTTTTTATCCTTATTTAAAATACCTAGATATTTGGTTGATAAACTGGAGCAAATTCAGAGAACTTTCTTGTGGACTAGAACTAAAGAAAAAAAGAGAATTTCCTTGGTTAAATGGGATAACGTCTACCTTCCTAAGTCTCATGGTGGGCTTAACATTAGAACCATTCAAAATATGAATAAGGCTCTACTATCCAAGATTATTTGGAACTTCTTAAAAAGGAATACTGACTAGGGACTTATCATAAAGGCTAAGTACTTAAGGGACACTAACAGATATACTTTCCTTAATCAGGAGGGCCTTCCTCAAGGATCTGTTATTTGGAATAAAATTCTAAAATACAGAAGTCTTGTCAACAAGGGTATCAAATGGAAACTTGGTGATGGATCTCTTATAATTTTTTGGGAAGATCCTTGGTTGGGTGATGGTCCTCTTTCTAAACAAATGGACAATGAAGCTATTAGTGTTCTTGCTAAACAATTTTTTGGCAATAAAGTTAGTCATTACATTCATCAAGATCAAGGTGGTAGAAGATGGAAAATCTACTGGAGTGTTGTACCAATAATTAGAATCTCCTTCATAGGGCTTATAAAATATAGCAAATTCTTCTTAATACCAGGATTCCTCTTTTCTCTAGAAATGATCAACTTTTTTGGTCTACTGACAAAAAAGGGTTTTTTTCAGTCAAATATGTTTACCACTTGCTAATTGAGGAGGGTTTTAAGGATGATGTTTGGAAGAAGGTCTGGAATTGTAAAATCCTTCCAAAGGTTAACTTTTTCTGGTGGACTGTTGTTCATAATAAGATTTTGACTCAGGACAATCTTCAATGAAGGGGTATGCCACTAGTTAATAGATACGGTATGTGCTTGAAAGAAGAAGAATCTATCTCTTATCTTATCCTGCATTGTGAATTTGCAACTGAGATATGGAGTAAAGTCTTTTTGAATTTTTTCTTACAATGGGTCTATAATAAGGAAACAAAAGATTTCATTCTTAATTGGATCCCTCCTCTATCCCATCCTTGGTTAGTAGAATTATGGACTCAAACTCTTCCTTTTGTTGCTTGGTTCCTTTGGAAAGAAAGAAATAGTAGAATTTTTAGAGAATCTGTCAGAAATTCTTCACAGGTTTTCTATTCTTTTTCTAAGGCTCTCCTAGAAAATGTTTCTAATTCCAGCATCAAAATTGCTAACAAACCTCTTACTCAGCATGAAGTCCTTGTTGCTTCCAACTGGGGGATTGCGAATCAAATTCTAGCTTTTGATGATTCTAAATGCATTAAAAGATTAAACACTATTTGGACTCCCCATGACCCAGGTTGGTTCAAATTGAATTTTGATGGAGTTGCTAAGTCAAATGGAAAGGCTAGTGGTGGAGTTATAAGGAATGATAGAGGAGCTCTAATTGCTGCTTATGCTGGAGGAATTGGTAACCAAACTAATAACTTTATTGAAGCCTCTGCTCTTTTATGGGGTCTCAAGTTGGCTATATCTCTTGGTATCCGCCAGCTTCATGTTCAAGGTGATTCCAAAATTATTATTGAGGTTGTTTCTAAAGCTTCGGAGTGTGGATGGTAACTTAAGGATATAGTGCTTGATATTCAAAATATTTCATAGTCTATTCTTGTCATTTCCTTCTCTCATATTTATAGAGAGGGCAACACTGTTGTTGACGGCCTAGCAAATTTTGGTTAGCAATTTCAAAATGGCATTGTTGGCACCAACTCCATAATATCCCACGTCATATTGGGGATATCATTCAAAAAGAACAAGTTACTATATGATGATTACTCATCATTTCACTTGGCTTATCTACATGTTCAGTTCTTTAATTCAGGGCATGCTGATTAGACACTCTATTATTCATGAGAGTGTGATTAGAAACCTTTACATGCATGTGGAGGATAGCTGATTAATATGGAAAGATTATGTAAGGACCTCAGGTTATTGTTATAATGATTACCCTAATTTTAATCATGTCCTCTTTATTGCCTTTTATACTCATTACACTGTGATCAAAGTCTCTTGATTTTCTCATAGTATTGATAGAAGTTTTCTGGAAAACAACTATGCCTATTCCTGCTCCAGGCTCATTCAGTTTCACTAGGTTTTCATCATGGGTGGCAACAGGATTAGAACTAAACCCAACAATTGTGGAGAATTAAAGAGAATGCCTTGGTCTGGCATTACTATAAAGAAGGAGGAGTCACCCCATTCCTTGAATGTTTGAATGGACATGATGAAAACTTGTCTATTCAATTTGCTCAGTCTTGGGATAATCACAAGGTGCAAATTGGGAATGTCAGTTTTGTGGTCTCTAAGAATGAAATTGCTATGGCTATGGTTCTTTCTCCAAAGGATATGAAGATACAAAAAAAGTCTAGGGTTTCGGATGCTCAGAATCAAAAACTGTTTCTTGGTGAAGGTGAGGAGTTGGTGCTTTACTAGGGTGGGTTTGAGAGAGCCTGTCTTCCTAAACTATGGGCTGACATGTGCTATATGGTGATGAAGTATTTCACCCTTGAGGGCTATTTTACCAGGTTTTATCACTATCATCTCCTCTTGTTAAATCATTTTAGAAGGAATGCCACTATTAGTTTTCCTTTTTACTTGCTTTCTTCTCTGGAGCACTTTGTTCAGCATGTTAAGAAGACTCTGCTAAAGAAACTTGATACATCAAGGGCTCATTCATATATTATACTAGTTTCACTTAGCTCTATCTCCTCCTTCTTCTCTTCAACCCTCTGGTCATGACACCCCTACTACCTTTGTGAAAACTAGTCTTGCTACTTCTAAACTACTTCCTAAAGGTGATCCTTCTTCTGTGACTTCTAAGTCTATGGCTAAGAATGTCCAAAACCCTCCTTATAGATTCAAATTGAAATCTAAAAGATGTCTTTCAGATGTTGACATGGAGTCTAACCTTTTGAAAGAAGATATTGGGGTTTTTGGGACCCAGAATGAGTAGAATAAGGGTAGGGAGGGACCCTCACAGAATTTCAAAAAAGTTAAACTGGAGGGTAAATTTATTGTTGTTAGGTGGTCTGGTCATATTGCTGGCAAACGGGCTCCCAAGCTGAAGCTGATTGACTATTCTGAAAGCAATTTTGAAACCTCTACCTATGAGGAGGAAGATCCCAAGAGTGATGTTCAGAAGATTGAAATTGAAGATTTCAGTGGTGAAGATGAAATTGATGGGCAGGACATTCCTGTGGAGGCCTTTGATATTGAAGACAATATAGGGCTTCATAATTTTGTCCCCATTGGTGACTATGTGGATGTGGGAGATATTACTACTCAGGTAGAGGTGACTGATAGTGTTGATAACACTGGGAAAGATGCCCACTATGTTCCCACTAATCTTGATCTATTTCAAGAGGATGGTAATAATTCTCAAGATGGTAGGGAGGAAGACAATATTGAGGAAGTAAATGATGTTGATGTTCTATCTCAGCTGAAGGAATGGGTGGAGTTCCTGGAAAAAAGGGTCTTTTCTTTTGGTAATTTCATTACTAGAATGTTATGCAAGACTGCTATGGCCAATCTCTCTCTGCTGAGGGAACATGAGGCTCTTATTCATGGTGTTGATAATGATAGGGTTAAAGAATTTGACAAAATGCTAGAGTTTCTTTCTAAGGGAGAAGAGGACATCCCTTCCTAGTCTTTCTATGCTGTCTGTTAGCTGGCTTTTTACTGTTAGTATCTTTTTGCTGTATATCGGTTGTATGTAAGCTGTCTGTGGTGGTTCTAGCTCATTTTATTTTTTGAGCCTTTTTTGCCCTTTTTGGGTTCTATTTTGTAAGGGATCGGCCCCTAGTTTGCCACCTTATAATATCAAAAACAAAGAACTTGTCTAGTATAGGTCCAATAAATGAAACTCAAACTAATTTTTTAGAGGTAAATGGCCAAGAGGATGATAGTGACAACTCATTACTATATGAGAACCAAATATATCAGATTTGTAGCATTAATAGCACTATATTTTAAAAGTTGATACAACTAGTTACATTAGAGAGAATGATGATAATACTTTGTTATAGGGAGGTATCGATGACATAGTTCAAATTCAAGATACAACAAATTCTATTTCAATCTACAAAAAATTCATGTATATATCATATTTTAATGATTCTAATTCTATTAATGCACACAATGATGACTTTTTAACTTCGATAGTTCCACTTTTAGTGATTTTGAGTGTTCTAAAGAACATAAAGTGAAATAAATGAATACATAAAGAACATACCTTAGAATTTGATATTTGAGTTGATCAATCCTCAAAAATTTGGCTTCAAAATCCTTAAAAATTTGATCTTTTTGGCAAGTTCTTTCGTATTGAATATTGAATTCTATATAACTCTAGAATAGGATTAGTGAAATTTATGAAAAAATAAACATATATCATCAAATTCAATCTAAATACATGAAAATTAGCTTTGAAACAATATGAAACATGAAACTTTCAATTTAAATAATCAAATTTTGTCCAAAAACATGTAAAACCAGTTCTTCTATGTTGGAAAAACAAAAAAAGGTGGTGGATTGATCAAACAATGATTCTTAAAATGTCAAACACCATGAAAAAGCATTTTCTTGTCCAATATCATGCATGAATAGTAGGTAATAATAGACATGTGGGGTGGTCTGAATCATGGATCCACATGTTTTTTCCTATTTTTTTGCTTCCCAAAATGCACTAGCATTATAATGTGCTTGCATTATAACGTGAGCATGTTTTGGGAAGGATGAAACCTTTATGCTTTCATGCATACAAACAAGTATAAGTGTTTTCTCTCTATGTATAAGTATATATCCATAAGTATATATCTATAATTATATATCTATGCAAACCTTTATCTCCCTATCTCTCCCTCTCTAAACTCCTAACCCCTAAACTCTAAACCAAATCAACCCTAAACCCCTTGTTAGATTTAGGGCACACAACTGAGAGGGGGGGTGAATCAGTTGTACAAAACTTTCTCTTACTTTCAATACTTAACTCCACATTGTTAATTAACAGCATAATAGAAAATCAACCATGAAAGCATAATGTAACAAATCAAGAGCAGAAACACATCAACACATGAGACACCAAGATTTTTGATGTGGAAAACCCGGTTAAGGGAAAAACCACGGGGTGATTAACCTAAGAATGTATTCTCTATTAGAAGAATAGAAAGAACAAAATGGCACATGCCAATTAGGGCTCACTGCCTGAGCACACTGCTCACAAGAGGCTCACTACCTACAAGAGACTCACTATCTACAAAAGAATAAGTATTACATACTTGAACTGGTAAATAGCATCTTCACCATGCTTGAGTCAGTTCCATTTAAGCCCAAACCTTCTGCTCTGCCTTTCACTCTTCTCCTTGCTACCACACACTCATCTTCCACACCCACACTTGAAATGACCTTGCAATCCCTTATTTATACACTACATCAACTTAGGAATGATCATCTAAGTCGACCAACACTCATAAGAACATCCGCAAGATGTATAATTCATCTGGTTGGCTAGTCACTGAAGGAATACCATTATCCAGAAGTTATTCTTCATTTCCAGGCCCCAACTCTAATGCAGATCATCAACGTGAACTGAACATGATCCAAGGACCTCCACAAGCTTGCCTGAATCTCCAAGAACATCTGCACTTCCTCTACTTACTGAAATCCTTCTCTTCTTCATCTGGAACCTCAAGAACACAGTCTGCCATTGCTGTCACAAAGGAATAGATGCTTCCAGATCTTCAAACTAGGAACAAATTGAGATTACACATCATAAGGACTTCCCCAACACTCCTTCAAATCCACAAAATAGGAAAATGCATTTCCAGATCTCACCATACCTTTTTGTAACACTCTGTCACCTCTGAACATCAACTGGAACCGGTTCTACTTGAACGATCACAACTTCTTCATATCTTCATGCGGACCTCTTAAATCTCTACTGGAACATCTTAAGACTCATATCTACAAAGCCTTTAATCTGCATGCTCTGATCCTTAACATGTCTTGAGCTTTTACCTTGCTATCATCATTGTTCTTCACTGTTCCTGATTGAGACTAATTTTCTCAGTATCCTCAACATATAACTCATCCAATCCTTATGATTAATGTAACAAAAGTATGTTGACATCCATGACAATACCAGTTAGGCCCATACTTGCAACAATCTCCCCCTTTGTCATCGATGGCAACATATGATGTGAAAAACTGATTTGACCATCAAGACAAGAACTTTTCCTTACTATCACAACTCCCCCTAGAACTTTTCCTTACTATCACAACTCCCCCTATCAGCAACAACCATTCATATCTCTTCTCTCCTATTACTGCTCCCCCTTTGATCAGCAACCACTTGTTTTTCACATGTCTTCTCTCCCCCTTTGACATCAATGGCAAAGGGCACATACTTGCAATTCTACCACTTTAGAATCATATCTGCTGCTCCCCCTGAGTAGCAGCTCCCCATCATTAGTCTGGACCACAAGATGTGACTGTGATATGCACCGGACTGATGCACCTTAGTGCACCTTAGTTCATCACCAGAGGGGCAATAACCCCTAACTTCTCCCTTAGATATTCAAAAGAGTCCTTAGACAGAGGTTTAGTAAAGATGTCTGCAATCTGATCCTTGGAAGGCACAAACTCCAATCTGACTTCATTCTTGTTCACTTGTTCTCTCAGGAAGTGAAACTTGATGGATATATGTTTAGTCTTTGAATGCAACACTGGATTCTTAGATATGTTTATTGCACTTGAATTATCACAGAAAATTGTGATAGGCTCCTCATACTCCAGTTTGATGTCTCTTAACATCTGCTTCATCCACAATACTTGAGTGCAACCACTTGCTTCTGCAATATATTATGCTTCAGTTGTAGACAAAGATATTGCCTCTTGTTTCTTTCTCAGCCAAGAAACTAATCTCTTCCCCAAAAAGAATGCTCCATCACTAGTGCTCTTCCGGTCATCCACATCTCCTACCCAATCTGCATCAGTATATGCATGAAGAGAAAAATCATGATCTCTGGGATACCACAGGCCATACTCAACTGTCCCTTTTAGATATCTAAAAATCCTTTTGATTGCCATGAAATGAGATTCTCTAGGATCAGCCTAGAATCTTGCAACAAGACCAACAGCCTGCATAATGTCTGGTCTAGTTTGAGTGAGATACAACAGTCCTCCAATCATTGATCTATACTTTGTCTAATCAGCCCTAGGAGAGTCATCATTTTTGCTTAATTTACATCCGGTTGCCATGGGAGTGTTCATTGGAATTGAGTCTTCCATCCCAAATTTCTTCAACAATTTTCTTACATATTTGGTCTAAGAAATGAAGGTACCTTTCTTTGTTTGAGTGATTTGCAAACCCAAGAAGAAATTCATTTCACCAAGCATGGACATCTCAAACTCACTTTTCATTTGATTTGCAAAAGTTTTACACAAACTATCTTTTCCTCCAAAAATGATATCATCAACAAACACTTCAACACCTAAGATGTTTTCATGATCAATTTTGAAATATAAATTACTGTCAGCAGTACCTTTGTTGAAACCAATCTTCAAGAGATGTTTATCCAGTCTTTCATACCAGGCTCTTGGGGCTTGCTTTAGTCCATACAGTGCCTTTTTCAACTTACAAACCATATCACCATTGTCAGACAATTGAAATCCATCCGGTTGCTCAATGTACACTTCTTCTTCCAAATCACCATTCAGGAAGGCAGACTTGACATCCATCTGATACATTTTGAAATCTTTGAAGGCAGCAAATGCAAGAAATAATCTGACTACTTCAATTCTTGCCACCGGAGCAAAAGTTTCTTCAAAATCAACTCCTTCTATTTGAGAGTAACCTTTGCAAACTAATCTGGTCTTATTTCTGATCACTTCACTGGCTTCATTCAATTTATTCTGGAAGACCCATTTGGTTCCAATCACATTTTTGTTTCTAGGTCTGGGAACAAGATCCCAAGTGTGATTCTTCTCAATTTGCATCAGTTCTTCCTCCATTGCCTTAGTCCAGTTTTCATCATTGTAGGCTTCATTTACTGTCTTAGATTCAATCTTTGAAATCAGACAATACTCATCTGAATCTTGAGTAATTCTTCTTCTTGTTTGTGCACTTTTGCTTTTATCACCTATAATCTGGTCTTCAGAATGGTTCAGTCTCACATACCTCAAAACTTTGGGAGTTTCTTGCACTTCTAACTCTTGATCAGGCTCATTGAATCTTATCTCTTCTTCCTGACTTACTGGATCAGTTTCAATATGTTTTTTAGAAGAGATTTGAGCACCTTGAATCAAACCATTATTCTGATCATCTTCTTCATACTCATAAAACCTTGAGGGTTTTTCAATTCCTTTATCAACCTTCACATTAGTACTTTCTATAATCTTTCTCAATCTCTTATTATAACACCGGTATGCTTTGCTTTGAGTAGAGTAACCCAAAAATATTCCTTCATCATTTCTAGCATCAAACTTGCCTAGATCTTCATCTCTCTTGATGTAACATTTGCTACCAAACACTCTGAAATACCTTACAGTGGGTGTAATACCAAACCAAAGTTCATAAGGAGTCTTACTGGTATTACTTCTAATTTGAACTTGATTGAGAGTATAGATTGCAGTGCTGACAACTTCCCTCCAATAGATCTGGGGAACATTTGCTTCCATCATCATGGTATTGGATGCTTCCTAGATGGTCTGGTTCTTTCTCTCAACCACTCCATTTTGTTGTGGTGTCCTGGGAATAGATAATTGTCTCTTTATTCCATGTTTCTCACAAAAATCTATGAACTCACTAGATGTGAATTCAACACCTCTATCAGACCTTAGACATTTCAATTTTAATCCGGTCTCATTTTCCACCATAGCCTTGAATATTTTGAATTTCTCAAGAGCTTCTGATTTCTCTTTCAGAAAGGTTACCCACATCATCTGGGAATAGTCATCAATTAGCAACATGAAGTATCTTTCTCCTTGCACAGTCTTGATTCTTGCCGAACCATATAAGTCAGTATGAACCAAGTCTAATAATCTGGTAGAAGATTGTTCCTTGCTTTTAAATGAGATTCTGCTTTGTTTTCCCAACTGAAATTCTTTGCACAAACTATTTGTAGGTTTTACCAATTTTGGAAGGTCTCTTACAGCCTGAGTATTGCTTATCTTGATGAT
This sequence comes from Cunninghamia lanceolata, assembly GCA_027924645.1. Taxonomy (NCBI): domain Eukaryota; kingdom Viridiplantae; phylum Streptophyta; class Pinopsida; order Cupressales; family Cupressaceae; genus Cunninghamia; species Cunninghamia lanceolata. The sequence goes on along the minus strand of BSBN01000973.1, from coordinate 1,672,365 downwards.
ATTATCAAAGTTCACATGACACATTCTTCTATGCCATAACCAACTCTGATCAACTTGAACAAATAAACAACTTTTACAAGTACCAACCAAGTGAAAGATGTTACCTTTTGTTTGGGTACCAAATGCAATCTCTGTTCCATAACTTTCAAAAATTATGCACTTTCCATTCTTGAATTTGAGATCATAGCCTTTGTCCACCAACTGTCCAACACTGAGAAGATTGTACTTCAATCCTTCAACATATAATACATTACCAGTTTTGTTCTTTCCATCAAAAGAAATAGTTCATCTACCTCTGATTCTACCAGCAGAGTTATCACCAAACTTTACCACTCCTCCTTCATATCTTTCCAAATCTATGAACTTGTTTTTGTCACCTATCATATGGTGAGAGCAACCACTGTCAATGACCCAATCATCCTTCTCTTCAACTTGGGCAGCCAGGGCTTTTTCTTCAACTTTATGATTGACAAATTTAGAGGGCATTGGATCTTCTTCTTTGATGACAATGAACACCCAGTCACTTCTGGATTTGTCTCCTTTCTCTGATTCATCATCTGTTACCCCTTCATCATCTCCTTCATGAGCATAGTAACAATTCTTCTGGAATCTTGGTCTATTAGTGTTTGGCCTAGAAAATCTTTTCGGACACCTTGATGCAAAATGACCAATCTTATTGCAGTTAAAACACTTAAAAGGTAATTTCCCCTCATACTTACCAGATCCTCTTGGCAGTCTTTTTGCAATAAGAGTTTCAAGATGAGCAGTTTCAGCTTCTTCTGCTTCCAAGTCTTTTCTTGCATTTTCATACCATGATGATTTCCTTGAAGAGTTTTCTCCCAGATCAAACCTTTGTTTTCCTTTTACAGAGGCACTGGCTTTGAATGCAGATTCAGTCTTTAGGGGATCATCTCCAAACTCAGCCATCTCAAAAGCAGCGAATTTACCAACCAATTGATCTCTTGTGACAGTTGTGTGAGCTCTAAATTCTTCAATTGCAGCAGCCTTGATTTTATAGGAAGCAGGAAGGGATCTGAGAATTTTTCCAACAATCTCATCTTCACTCAAGATTCCACCTGCATTTCTAATTCCACAAACTAGCTCATTCACTCTTGGCATAAAAGTGGTAATATTTTCATCATCTCTCATCTTCATTTTTTCAAATTTCCTTTTTAGACTTTGTAACCTTGCACTTTTAACATACTGGTCTCCTTCATGCAAAAGTTCTAGTTTTTTCCAAATCTTAAAAGCAGTTGGAAGTTCAATAACATTTGAGAGCTCTGAATCACATAATGCACTTAGAAGAGCCTCTATGGTCCGCAGATTATTTTCAGCATCTTTAATTTCATTTACGTTTATCGGACCACCCTGTAGAGGTACATATGGTTTTGTAACCATGGACCAGTACACCATTACCATACACTGTAAGTGACATTTCATGCGACCTTTCCAAAGAGAAAAGTTAGTTCCATCAAACTTTGGACTATCCTTCTTGTAAGATGACATCCTGGATCTCCTCAAGCGGTTAAGCTCCTTTTAAAGGAACTTGGCTCTAATACCAATTGTTAGATTTAGGGCACACAACTGAGAGGGGGGGTGAATCAGTTGTACAAAACTTTCTCTTACTTTAAATACTTAACTCCACATTGTTAATTAGCAGCATAATAGAAGATCGACCATGAAAGCACAATGTAACAAATCAAGAGCAGAAACACATCAACACATGAGACACCAAGATTTTTGATGTGGAAAACCTAGTTAAGGTAAAAACCACAAGGTGATTAACCCAAGAATGTATTCTCTATTAGAAGAACAGAAAGAACAAAATGTCACATGCCAATTAGGGCTCACTGCCTGAGCACACTACTCAAAAGAGGCTCACTGCCTACAAGAGACTCACTGTCTACAAAAGAATAAGTATTACATACTTGAACGGGTAAATAGCCTCTTCACCCTACTTGAGTCAGTTCCATTTAAGCCCAAACCTTCTTCTCTACCTTTCGCTCTTCTCCTCGCTACCACACACTCATCTTCCACACCCACACTTGAAATGACCTTGCAATCCCTTATTTATATGCTACATCAACTTAGGAATGATCATCTAAGTCAGATAACACTCATAAGAACATTCGCAAGATGTATAATTCATCTGGTCAGATAGTCACAGAAGGAACACCATTATCCAGAAGTTATTCTTCATTTCTAGGCCCCAACTCTAATGCGGATCATCAACACAAACTGAACATGATCCAAGGACCTCCACAAGCTTGCCTAAATCTCCAAGACCATCTGCACTTCCTCTACTTACTGAAATCCTTCTCTTCTTCATCTGGAACCTCAAGAACACAGTCTTCCATTGCTGTCACAAAGGAATAGATGCTTCCGGATCTTCAAACTAGGAACAAATTAAGATTACACATCATAAGGACTTCCCCAACACTCCTTCAAATCTGCAAAATAGGAAAATGCATTTCTGGATCTCACCGGACCTTTCTGTAACACTCTGTCACCTCTAAATATCAACTGGAAACAATTCTACTTGAGCGATCACAACTTCTTCATATCTTCATGCAGACCTCTAAAATCTCTACTGGAACATCTTAAGACTCATATCTACAAACCCTTTAAACCACATCCTCTGATCCTTAACCTGTCTTGAGCTTTTACCTTGCTATCATCACTGTTCTTCACTATTCCTGATTGAGACTAATTTTCTCAGTATCCTCAACATATAACTCATCCAATCCTTATCATTAATGCAACAGAAGTATGTTGACATCAATGACAATACTAGTTAGGCCCATACTTGCAACACCCCTCTCCCTATCTCTATCATCCCTCTACCTCTCAATCTCTCTACCTATGTCTCTGGCCATGTCCCTCACCCTTTATATCCCTATCTCTCCCCTCAGTCTCCTCTATATCTCCCTATCAGTCCTCTCTATCTCTAAACCCTAACCTAAACCTCTAAACCTTAACCCCTAACCCCTAAACCCTAAACCCTAAACCCTAAACCCTAAAACCTAAACTCTAAACCCTAAACCAGAGAAACCCAAAACCCCTAGCCCCCTAAACCGTAAACCCTATAAACAACCCTAAACCTCTATCTCCCTATCTCTCCCAATGTCTATTGATCCCCTCTCTCTATCTCTCTCTAAACCCTAAACCCCTAAACCCTAAACCTGAGCAACCCTAAACCCTAAATAATTCCCCTAAACTCTAAATCCTAAACCCTAAACTTGAACAACCCTAAACTCATAAACCTTAAATAATGCTCCTAAGACCTAAACCCTCAACTTGAGCAACCAAGCTAAACCCCTAAACCATAAATAATTCCCCTTTAACTCTAACCCCTAAACCCTAGACTTGAGCAACCCTAAACTCATAAACACTAAATAATTCCCCTAAAGGCCTGAACAACCCTAAACTCACAAACCCTAAATAATGCCCCTAAACCTCTCTCTCTCTCTCTCCCAAAACCCCTAAACCCTAACCCCTAAACCCAAAATAATTCTTCTAAACCTTAAACTTAAGCAACCCTAAACTCATAAACCTGACCAACCCTCTCTCTCTCTCTCCCAAAACCCCTAACCCCTAAACCCGAGCACCCTAAACCTCTATCTCCCTATCTCTCCCATATCTCCCTATATCTCTATCATCCATATACGTCTCAAACTATCTCCCTATCTCTCTGGACATCTTGATTACTCTCTATCTCTCCCCTCTATCTCCTCTATCTCTCCCTATCAGTCTCCTCTAGATCCCTCTACCTATCTATCTCTCCCTATTTCCCTATCTCTTTCCTCTCTCTCCCCTATCATTCCTTTATATCCCTATCTCCCCCCTCTATCTCTCCCTCACCACGTTATCAATGAAGGAAATGGAAACAAGAAAACTAGGAGACTCTCTCTCTCCCTATCACCCTATCTCTCCCCTCTCTCTCCAATCCATCTCCACCCTCTCTCCCTCTTCCTTCATCTCCCTCTTCCCTATCGACAAAGAACATGGAAACAAGAAAACTAGGACATGCAAAGAGGGATGAGGATATAAATTGGGAGGATGAAATGGAAACAAGATAAAACAAAAGTTCATTGGATGGGAAGAATGATGAGGAGAGGTGGAAAATAGTAAAATAGGGAAATATTGGTGGGATCTAAAGGGAAATTGGAAAGGAAAATGAAAACTAGGAAAGATAGGAAAAGGAAAACTAGGATGTAGATAGGTCAGAGAGAGAGAGACAGAGAGAGAGGTGGAGGTAAGTAGAGAGTGAGAGAGAGGGAGGGAGGTAGAGAGGGGAGGGAAGAAGATAGTGAGAGAGAGGGTAGGAGGTAGAGAGGGGAGGGAATTAGAGAGTGAGAGAGAGGGTAGGAGGTAGAGAGGGGAGGGAAGTAGAGAGTGAGAGAGAGAGGGTAGGAGGTACAGAGGGTAGGGAAGTAGAGAATGAGAGTGAGGGTAGGAGGTAGTGAGGAGAGGGAAGTACAGAGTGAGAGAGAGATTAGGAGGCAGCGAGGGGAGGAGAGTAGAGACTAAGAGAGAGGGTAGGAGGTAGAGAGGGGAGAGAAGGAGAGAGTGCGAGACAACATAGGTGGTAGAGAGGGGAGGTAAGTAGAGAGTGAGAAAGAGGGTAGGAGGTAGAGAGTATAGGAAAAAAGATAGTGAGAGAGATGGTAGGAGGTAGAGAGGGGAGGGAAGTAGAGAGTGAGAGAGAAGGTAGGAGGTAGAGAGGGGAGGGAAGTAGAGACTGAGAGAGAGGGTAGGAGGTAGAGAGGGGAGGGAAGAACAAAGCGAGAGATAGGGTAGGAGGTAGAGAGTGGAGGGAAGTAGAGAGTGAGAGAGAGGGTAGGAGATAGAGAGTGGAGGGTAGAAGAGAGAGAGAGAGAGAGGGTAGGAGGTAGAGAGTGGAGGGAAGTAAAGAGTGAGAGAGAGGGTAGGAGGTAGAGAGGGGAGGGAAGTAGAGAGTGAGAAATAGGATAGGACGTAGAGAGGGGAGGGAATTATAGAGTGAGAGAGAGAGAGAGTAGGAGGTAGAGAGATGAGGGAAGAACAGAGTGAGAGAGAGGGTAGGAGCTAGTGAGAGGAGGGAAGTAGAGAGTGAGAGAGGGTAGGAGGTAGAGACGGGAGGGAAGAAGAGAGTGAGAGAGAGGGTAGGAGATAGAGAGGGGGGAAGTAGAGAATGAGAGATAGTGTAGGAGGTAGAGAGGGGAGGGAAGTAGAGACTGAGAGAGAGGGGAGGTAGAGATGGGAGGAAAGAAGAGAGTGAGAGAGGGTAGGAGGTAGAGAGGTGAGGGAAGTAGAGAGTGAGAAAGAGGGTAGGAAGGAGAGAGGGGAGGGAAGAAGAAAATGAGAGAGAGGGTAGGAGGTAGAGAGGGGAGGGAAGTAGAGAGTGAGAGAGAAGGTAGGAGGTAGAGAGGGGAGGGAAGAAGAGAGTGAGAGGGTAAGAGGTAGAGAGGGGAGGGAAGTAGAGAGTGAGAGAGGGGATAGGAGGTAGAGAGGGGAGGGAAGAAGAGAATGAGAGAGAGGGTAGGAGGTAGAGAGGGGAGGGAAGCAGAGAGTGAGAGAGAGGGTAGGAGGTAGAGATGGGAGGGAAGAAAAGTGTGAGAGAGAGGGGAGGAAAGTAGAGACTGAGAGAGGGTATGAGGTAGAGAGGGGAGAGAAGTAGAGAGTGAGAGAGAGGGTAGGAGGTAGAGAGGGGAGGGAAGTAAAGAGTGAGAGAGAGGGTAGGAGGTAGAGAGGGGAGGGAAGAAGAGAGTGTGATAAAGGGTAGGAGGTAGAGAGGGGAGGGAAGAAGAGAGTGAGAGAGAGGGTAGGAGGTAGAGAGGGGAGGGAAGTAGAGACTAAGAGAGAGGGTAGGAGGTAGAGAGGGGAGGAAAGAAGAGAGTGAGAGATAGGGTAGGATGTATATAGGGGAGGGAAGTAGAGAGTGAGAGAGAGGGTAGGAGGTAGAGATGGGAGGGAAGAAGAGAGTGAGAGAGAGGGTAGGAGGTAGAGAGGGGAGGGAAGTAGAGACTGAGAGATAGGGTAGGAGATAGAGAGGGGAGGGAAGTAGAGACTGAGAGAGGGTAGGAGGTAGAGAGTGGAGGGAAGAAGAGTGTGAGAGACAGGGTAGGAGGTAGAGAGGGGAGGGAAGTAGAAAGTGAGAGAGAGGGTAGTCCAGGTAGAGAGGGGAAGGAAGAATAGAGTGAGAGAGGGTAGGAGGTAGAAAGAAGAGGGAAGTAGATAGTATGAGAGAGGGTAGGAGGTAGAGAGGGGAGGGAAGAAGAGAGTGAGAGAGAGTGGAGGAGGTAGAGAGGGGAGGGAAGTAGAGACTAAGAGAGAGGGTAGGAGGTAGAGAGGGGAGGGGAGAAGAGAGTGAGAGACAGGGTAGGAGGTAGAGAGGGGAGGGAAGTAGAGAGTGAGAGAGTGAGAGAGAGGTTAGGAGGTAGAGAGGGGAGGGAAGAAGAGAGTGAGAGAGAGGGTAGGAGGTAGAGAGGGGAGGGAAATAGAGAGTGAGAGAGATGGTAGGAGGTAGAGAAGAGAGGGAAGAAGAGAGTGAGAGAGAGGGTAGGAGGTAGAGACGGGAGGGAAGTAGAGAGTGATAGAGGGTAGGAGGTGTAGAGGGGAGGGAAGTAGAGAGTGAGAGGGTAGGGAAGTAGAGAGTGAGAGAAGGTAGAGAGAGAGAGAGAGAGAGAGAGAGAGAGAGAGAGAGAGAGAGAGAGAGAGAGAGAGAGAGAGAGAGAGAGAGAGAGAGAGAGAGAGAGAGAGAGAGAGAGAGAGAGAGAGAGAGAGAGAGAGAGAGAGAGAGAGAGAGGGTAGGATGTAGAGAGGGGAGGGAAGTAGAGAGAAAGTGAGAGAGAGAGAGTAGGGAAATAGAGGTGAGAAAGATAGAGGAGGGGAGGGACTGAGATGTTTTAGTTTAGCATAATACGAGCACGTTATAATGCGCTCACATTATGCTTTGCCTTGGAAATATTCAAGACTTACGCTTTGATTTTCCTTGGGCTTCCAACCCAAAGGCTTGCACTATCTCTAGGTCATCCAAGGACATGTTTTTCTAGATTCTAACAAAATTCACATAATCTAGAGCATGCTCCCCATCAGGATTGCACTTTTTCCGATGAAAAGTTGTAAAAAATACCACCATAATATTAAGATCTTTCTTAGCTATCTAACCATATAATATTTTTCATGTTTTGAGTATGTTAAGGATTTCATCTTTAATTTCATTTGTTAGTGTATCTATTTTTTTGTCAAAAACCAGTGTCTGGTATTTTTGACATTTTTTAACCATTCATTGAAATTTCAAATAAGTTACAGTTTTAGAAACTAGACTCCATTCTACATGTATTAAAAAAATTGATTTTCGATTAGTTTTCAAAACATTTAGAGGGGAGTACGCTCAATTTTCTATTTTTTAGGATGTGTCCACTTTTAAAATTAGTAAAAAATTAATTATTCATGAAAAAATTATCAGAAAAATTAGGGATAAACTACATGGTGTTAGCTAATTTCTCATTGAAGCAATTTTTGAAATACTAAAACAAAGTTAACATTTTAGGGGGAGCACACCAGATGCTATGTTATATTTTTTTGAGAAAAAATAGGACCAATTTGTGTGCTCCCCCTTTTTGAACCCCTTAATCTCAACCATTTAAAAAAAAAATAGTAGTTTAGAAACTAGATTCAGAGCACTACAACTTTTGTTTTTGTTGTATCTTCAAATTTTGAGTGTAACTATCTTCAATTTCTTATCCAACATCAGTCTTTCCTGTATGATGGGGGAAGTATGGAGGATAATGGATGTAAGATGGGGGTGGAAGTATGTGGAAATGGTATGGAATTGTGGGTAACCAAGCCTATTGGGTGCACACATCGTGATAGATTTGGAAGCCTTTGACTTTGATGGGGAGTGGGGAGTAATGGGAATCGGGATAGGGGATTTAGGAATCATTGATTTTGGGATTTAGGAACCCAAATGCACTTAGGAATTGTAGGAATTTTTAATGGGGGGCAAGATTTTTAGAAATTGGGAATGAATTGAGATGTGGATGCTTTATTTGGAGTAACTACTTGTTTCTTGGGGACCCACACCAGTTTAATTTTTTCTTTGAGGTGTGTGGGCATATGCAGCTTTTGAGATGGATTTAGCTTTGAATTTGTGTATTGATTCCCTACGACATGATATTCTTGAGGCTTTTACAGATATTCTGCTATATATTTGGAAGTATCCAAATTTTTATTTTTGAATCTCATGGGGTTTGGGATAGCTTTATAAGCGTCCGATGTGTGCATTCATTGGCCATGATTAGGAATGATAGGGGATATAAGGGGATGGGATGTGTGGATGTAGGGGATTGAAGGATGGGAATATTAGGAGTTGGAAGGAGTGGAGGAAGAGTGGATGGAGGGAGATGTATGGTCACATGCTTCTGCAAATGGTATGACGATGGAGGAAGGATGGCAACATATGAGTGAGAGGTGCGATAAGGTGCATTTGGATATGGAGTGGAAGAAGTAGCTAGAGGAGGCATGGAGGTGGTACCAACATTTTTGGATTGTTTTGCTTGGGATGAAAAACCAAGGCCATGTGCTTGAGGATGGATTGCAACATGGATGGGCTCTAAGATGCCTTGTTCATGAAGGCCTAAACCTTTTCCTTGATATTTCATGTTTTGGAACAATAGATATGCAATGGGATGTTTGTTTTGGAAAGAAGAAGCAAGTCCATTATTAGATGGAGAAGGTGAGGTGGTGGATGAAGTTTTTTTCTCTTTGACAAGAGAACCACAATAGATGAAAGTAGTAGGATCAATTGGATAGGATAATGGGTTTGGAATAGGGTCGATAGGAGATGGTGGAGGATCAACATGAGATAATGGAGGATCCACAAGAGATAATGTGGAATCATGTAATGTGTTGGTGCCTGCTACAAGTTTGGGTTTTGATCTTAAAATCTGCAGGCATTTTCATTGTAAAAAACCCAAAAAATTTCTAAGTCCCTTGTCCTTCGCAATTGTATGTATCGTTCTTTATATATGGCCATTGTATCTATGTGCAAGTGCACATGTACATTGGCAGACTCGAAAAGGTGTTCAATTAGCTTCAGAATGGAGAAAAATAGTTGTATGCATCTTTGTATGCATATCGGGTTTGTATTTGGCATTCAGGTGCAATTCTGGGTGTGAAAATGTGGATGTACATTGAAGTTTCCATCGCATATTCCCGGTATATTCCACAGTTGTATCAAAAAGGTTGCATGTATATTGTGTTGTATGTTTGATATACAATAGGGTATATACAACGGTGGATCTCAAAGGTTTCAAATCGGGTTAAATGGTGGTTGGGCCCATAGGTACATACAAAGGTGATTGTATCTTTGCACATACAGTCACACATATAAGGGCATATACTTTCCTGATATACAGGGCCCAGACTCGAAAAGGTATGCAGTTTAGTTGATAAAGGCTGACATGTTTGTATGCATCTTTTGCTTGTACATTCACATTGTATGTTTAGACATACAAAGGGCAGATACAAAGAAATATGCAAAGCGGGAGCAGTAAAAGTCAATAGTTCAAAAGCATGGTGGGGCCCGCACGGTTGTATGTCCTGAATTGTATGTATGTGCCATATACAAGTGAATATACAAAGCACATATACAATCCAGATGTGAAAGAAAAGTTTGTTGCGGCGGATAGGTGGTTGGGGTCTGCGGGTTGTATGTTGCACATTGTATGTGAGATATACAATGAAACGTACAAGGAGGCCGATACAATGCCGCATTCGAAATTTATTCCAATCTGCCTCATATGTGTGATGGAATCCACATTGTATGTATATTGCATTTGTATGTGCAATGTACAAAGCGATATACAAGAGGAGTTAGATACAAAGCCTAGACCTGATAGCGATTGCAATTAGTTTTATAAACATTTGGGGTCCATGCTTGTATGTGTTGCAATTGTATGAATATACAATTGCACATACAACTTCATATGCAAAAGAAGATGCATTGGATCAATGATGAAGGTGCAAGTAGTTAGCGATAGTGATCCAATGGTAGGCTAACATGTGTCCAAGTTAGTTGTATGTATATATAACTGCATATACAAAGATTTGAAGGAGAAAAAGGTAAAATGGAAGATGGAAAAGTCAGCGATGAAAAAAGGGTGCCTACGTGGCGCGACCTCACTGGTGGAAGACTTTTCGATGGTGCCGATATGGATTTTCATGGTGGATGTGTAATTTGAAGTTGTAGATCTCAGTGGAAAGAGAGAAATCGACAGCCAGTTTCAAATTTTTAGAAGGTGAAGGATTTCCTATGTGTCCGTAGTCGCATTTCAGGTGGGAAGAATTGCAAAGCACGCAGCCATTGTATTTCCAGAAGTTGTGGGTAGGTTGGCCATTAATGGAAAAATTGTAGAGGTATGGGTCTGAAGGGACAAGCCAGCTACCATTTTTAATAGAAAATCTCCAGGCAACTGCACGACTCCCAATCTCACCTGCTCCTTTCCTCTCTGTCTCTCTGTTGCATTGAATGTTTTGTGTGCCATTCTGATGGTGCATTGTATCTAGCAAAATTTTGAAGTGACCATGTAATTATTTGCTGAGTACACATTCTTGCATATAAGCAAACTGTGTTACTCATTTTTTGGTTGTTGAAGACTTGGGCAATTTTTTTTTGGAGGAAATAACAAAAAATAGAGCTTTTTTGGCTGTTCTGTCTCTTTTGGAGTTTATGAGTTGCATTTGAATACAGGTTGCATATCTATTCAGTTTCATGTTGTGTTTATATGAAAAATGCTTCTTTGCATGTGTTTAGTTGTTTGTCTCCATTGTTGTATGCATCCCTTCTTCTGAATCTAGTTGATAAGGGTTCCTTAGATTCTAGGATATAGATTTTTGTATTGCATCCTTGACCTATAACTTCCATTCAAGGAGTGGATTAAACCGTTTTAGGTTAAGTATGAGGAAGAATGTATGGCAACAGGGATGTTTGTAAGTAGAGATAGCTAAATACTCATTCTTGGATGGTGTTTGTAAGGCAAATACCTATCTGGCCCCTTGAAACTTGAATGCCAGTGCAAATCATTCACTTGTATACGTCTAGTTGACTCCTTGCCCTGAGATAGGCACCAGCCTGCCCTTGTGTAGTAGTTATGATCCAAAACCCCCTGTCTTGCATCCAAATCATAAAAGAAATCCTTTCAAAGCTCCAACTTGTTAGTTTGTAGGATTAGAAATAGGACCCCTGCATACTCTCATCCTCAACTAGTTAGATATGTCCAAGAACATTGCCAACCTTGTGATTTATCACACAAATCTTGGTCCAACATGAGAGTGTTATGCCTGTTGTTGTAAAGATAAATCTTTCTATTGGGTGAGTCAAAGTCAAATCTTTATCTATAGGGATACCCCCATTGGTGCGGCAGAACCAAAAGTGAAGGGGAGGTAGCTCATGCAACCTCCTGTATTTGTTGGCTGAATCTGCCTATGCATTGGAACTGGCAAACCCTTTTCCAATTCGAAGAGAAAGAACCAACACAATGGATGACTTGAGATGCTTGGATCTTGACTAACATTATTCTTAGTAGGAGTTGAAGTGATAGGATCCAAGTTACTTGTTTGATTGTCAATGTTTCCTTGGGGATCAAGTGTCTCATCTTGGGAAGAGGGTGTTGTGGATGGATGCATAGAAGTAATTTGGATAGCTTTCTCATGGATGGTTTTAGGATTATGGATGGGTGAAGTGACAATCTCTAGCTCATGTAATGCATAAAGTGGACTAAGTGGATCATCATAGCTTGTTGCAAGTATGAGGTGAGCCAGTGTTGTCATTGATGTCAACATACTCATATTGCATTGACAAGAAGGATTTGATGAGCTGTGTGCTGAGGATATTGAGAAAATTAGCCTCAGTCAGGAACAGTGAAGAACAGTGATGAGAAGAAGGTAAATGTACTGTATAGGATGAGAACCGGAGGATGCGGATTAAAGGGTTAGTAGATATGAGTCTTGAGATGCTACAGTTAAGATTTCAGAGGTCCGCATGAAGATCTGAAGGAGTTGTGGCTGCCGGTATAGAACCGGGTCCGGCAAGTATCCAGAGGTGACAGAGGATCACAAAAAGGTCCGGTGAGGTCCGGAATTGTATCATCCTAATCTGCGGATTGGACGGAGTGTCTGGGATGTCCTTGTGATGTGTCATCCTGATTTGTGTATGATTTGGAGGTCTGGAAGTACCTCTTTCATTATGACAGTGGCGACAGACTGTGTTCTTGAAGTTCCGGATGAGGAAGACAAGAGATCCCAGTAAGTAGAGGAAGTGCGGATGTATCCGGACATTCAGACAGGCTTGTGAAGGTTCTTGGATCATGTTTAGGTTGTGTTGTTGGTCCGCATTGATGGTAGAGCCCGGAATTGAAGTTATTCTTCCGGATGAAGTTCTTGCTCTGTTTAGCGAACCGGATGAGTTGTTCATCCTGCGAATGTTCTTGTGATGGCCGACCAGATGTGTTATTCATCTTGCGGATACTCCTATGGTTGTTTGCCGACTTAGATGTTTGTTCCTAAGTCGATGTCTTGTATAAATAATGGTTTGTGAGTTCATTTCAAGGTGTGGTGTGTGGATGAGTATGGCATAGCGAAGAAACGTGCGAAAGGCAGAGCAGAGATTGTTGGGCTTAATTGGAACTGATCCGGACATGATAGAGATGTCATTCTCCAGTTCAAGACTGTGATTTTTATCACTTTGTAGACAGTGTGTCTCCTTGTAGGCAGTGGGCCTCTTTGTGAGCAGTGTGCTCGGGCAGTGAGCCCTTATTGGCATGTGCCATTCATCTTTCTTTATTCTTCTAACAGAGAATAATTCTTGGGTTAATCACCCCGTGGTTTTTCCCTTAACCAGGTTTTCCACGTCAAAATCTTGGTGTTCAATGTGTTGATGCTTATCTGCTCTTGTGTTTATGTATTATGCTTCCATGGATGATTATTTGATATGCTGCTAACTAACAACAGAGAATTAAGTGTTTGAATAAGAAGAAGTTTTATACAACTGATTCACCCCCCCCTCTCAGTTGTATGCCCTAGATCCAACAATTGGTATCAGAGCTAAGTTCCTCTGATAGGAGCTTAACCGCTTGAGGAGATCCAGGATGTCGTCATACAAGAAGGATAGTCCGAAGTTCGATGGAACCAACTTCACTCTCTGGAAAGGTCGCATGAAGTGTCACTTGGAATGTATGGGAAAAGCATACTTGGCTATGATTTCAAAACCATATATACCTCCACAAGGTGGTCCGACAACTCTGAATGAAATCACAGAAGCTGAAAACAATCTGCGGACCAAGGAAGCTCTTCTAAGCGCATTGAATGACTCAGATCTCTCGAATGTCATTGACCTTCCAACTGCATATGAGATCCTAACTAAACTGGAACTTCTGTATGAAGGAGATGAGTTTGTCAAAAGTGCAAGGTTGCAAAGTCTGAAAGGGAAATTTGAAAGATTGAAAATGAGAGATGATGAAAACATCACTACCTTTATGCCAAGAGTAAATGAGCTGGTTTGTGGAATCAGAAATGCTGGTGGAACTTTAGATGAAAATGAGATTGTCTGCAAAATCCTAAGATCCCTTCCTGCTGCCTACAAAATCAAAGTTGCTGCCATTGATGAATTCAGAGCCCACACAACTGTCACAAGAGAACAACTGGCTGGCAAACTAGCTGCATTTGAAATGACCGAGTTTGGAGATGATCCTCCCAAGACTGAATCTGCTTTCAAAGCCAGTGCCTATGTGAAAGGCAAATAGAGATTTGATCTGGGTGAAAACTCATCAAGGAAAATGTCATGGTATGATCAAGCAAGAAGAGACATGGAAGAAGAAGAAGCAGAAACAGCTCAACTTGAAGCCCTCATTGCAAAGAGACTGCCAAGAGGATCCGGTAAGTATGAAGGAAAACTACCCTTTAAGTGTTTCAACTGCAATAAGATTGGTCATTTTGCCTCAAGATGTCCGGAGAGATCTGCAAGATCTAATACTCACAGACAAAAGTTTCAAAAGAATTGCTATTATGTTCATGAAGAAGATGACAATGAAGGAGTAACAGATGATGAATCAGAACTAGGAAGCAAATCCAGAAATGAGTGGGTGTTTATAGCCATCAAGGAAGAAGATTCAATACTCTCTGAATCTGTCAATCACAAAATTGTTGAAAAAGCCTTGGCTGCTCAAGTGGAAGAAAAGGATGATTGGGTTATTGACAGTGGATGTTCTCACCATATGACTGGTGACAAGAATAAGTTCTTAGATTTGGAAAGATATGAAGGAGGAATGGTAAAGTTTGGTGACAATTCTGCTGGCAGAATCAGAGGTAGGGGAACTATTTCCTTTGATGGTAAGAGCAAAACAGGAAATGTACTGTATGTTGAAGGATTGAAGAACAATCTTCTCAGTGTTGGTCAGTTAGTGGACAAAGGCTATGATCTCCGGTTCAAGAATGGAAAATGCAGAATCTTTACAAGCTCCGGAACTAAAATTGCATCCGGTACTCAGACAAGAGGTAACATCTTTCATCTGGTTGGTTCAAATAAAAGTTGTTTGTTTGTTCAAATTGATCAGAGTTGGTTATGGCATAGAAGAATGTGTCATGTAAATTTTGATAACATCATCAAGATAAGCAATACTCAGGCTGTGAGAGATCTTCCAAAGTTGATGAAACCTACAAATAGTGTGTGTAAAGAATGTCAGTTAGGTAAACAAAGCAGAGTCTCTTTCAAAAGCAAAGATCAGTCTTCTACCGGATTGTTGGAATTAGTACATACTGATCTATGTGGTCCGACAAGAATCAAGAGTCTGCAGGGTGATAGATATTTCATGTTGTTAATTGATGATCATTCCCGGATGATGTGGGTTACCTTTCTAAAAGAAAAATCAGAAGCTTTTGAGAAGTTCAAAATCTTCAAGGCTATGGTGGAGAATCAAACCGGATTGAAACTAAAGTGTCTAAGGTCTGATAGAGGTGGTGAATTTACATCTGGTGAATTCATTGACTTTTGTGAGAAACAGGGTATAAGGAGACAGTTGTCTGCTCCTAAGACTCCACAGCAGAATGGAGTAGTTGAGAGAAAGAACCGGACCATCCAGGAAGCTGCTAGGACAATGATGTTGGAAGCAAATGTTCCTCAAATGTTTTGTAAAGAAGCTATCAGCACTGCAGTCTACACTCTCAATCGAGTTCAAATCAGAAACAACACCGGTAAGACCCCCTATGAACTCTGGTTTGGCATCACTCCTACTGTGAAATATTTCAGAGTATTTGGTAGCAAGTGTTATATTAAAAGAGATGAAGATCTAGGAAAGTTTGATGCTAGAAGTGATGAAGGAATTTTCTTGGGCTACTCCACTCAAAGCAAAGCATACCGGTGCTACAATAAGAGATTGAGGAAGATGATAGAAAGCACCAATGTAAAGGTTGATGAAGGAATTGAGAAGCCTTCAAGATTTTATGAGTTTGATGAAGATGACCAAGACAGTGTTCAAGGACCTCAATCCTCTCCGGTGAGACAGAGTCAGCCTGATCCGGTAAATCAGGAAGAAGAGATAGGTTTGAATGAGCCTGATCAAGAAACAACAGTGCTGGATACTCCCAAAATTCCAAGGTATGTAAGACTGAATCACTCTGAAGATCAGATCATAGGTGACAGAAGCAAAGGTGTACAAACTAGAAGGAATATTGCTCAAAATCAGAATGAATGTTGTCTGATTTCAAAGATTGAACCTAAAACAATAGATGAAGCCTGCAATGATGAAAACTGGACCAAAGCAATGGAAGATGAATTGATGCAAATTGAGAAAAATCATACTTGGGATCTTGTTCCCAGACCTAGAGACAGGAATGTAATTGGAACCAAGTGGGTCTTCCGGAACAAACTAAATGAAGCTGGTGAAGTAATCAGAAACAAAGCTAGATTGGTCTGCAAAGGCTACTCTCAAATAGAAGGAATTGACTTTGAAGAGACTTTTGCTCCGGTGGCAAGAATTGAAGCAGTCAGATTACTTCTTGCATTTGCTGCCTTCAAAGACTTCAAGGTATATCAGATGGATGTCAAGTCTGCCTTCCTAAATGGTGATCTGGTAGAAGAAGTCTACATTGAACAACCGGATGGATTTCAATTGTCTGATAATAATGATATGGTCTGCAAGTTGAAGAAAGCTTTGTATGGATTGAAGCAAGCCCCAAGAGCATGGTATGAAAGGTTGGATAAGCATCTTGTGCAGATTGGATTCAACAAAGGTACTGCTGACAGTAACTTATATTTCAAAATTGATCATGAAAACATTCTGATTGTTGAAGTGTTTGTGGATGATATCATTTTTGGAGGAAGAGATAGTATGTGCAAAACTTTTGCTAATCAGATGAAAAGTGAGTTTGAAATGTCTATGCTTGGTGAAATGAATTTCTTCTTGGGACTGCAAATTACTCAAACAAAAGAAGGGATCTTCATTTCTCAGACCAAATATGTGAAAGAATTGTTAAGGAAATTTGGTATGGAAGACTCAAAGCCAATGAACACTCCTATGGCAACCGGATGTAAGTTAAGCAAAGATGATGATTCTCCAAAGGCAGATCAGACAAAGTATAGATCAATGATTGGTGGATTGTTGTATCTCACTCAAACTAGACCAGATATAATGCAGGCTGTTGGTCTTGTGGCAAGATTCCAGGCTGATCCTAGAGAATCTCATGTTATGGCAATCAAAAGAATTTTTAGATACTTGAAAGGAATAGTTGAGTATGGTCTATGGTATCCTAGAGATCCGGACTTCTCTCTTCATGCTTACACAGATGCAGATTGGGCAGGAGATGTGGATGACCGGAAGAGCACTAGTGGTGGAGCATTCTTTTTGGGGAAGAGATTGGTTTCTTGGCTAAGCAAGAAACAAGATGCAATATCTCTGTCTACAACTGAAGCAGAATACATTGCAGCAGCAGGTAGTTGCACTCAAATCTTATGGATGAAGCAGATGCTAAGAGACATCAAAGTTGAATATGAGAAGCCTATCACAATTTTCTGTGATAATTCAAGTGCAATTAATATCTCCAAGAATCCGGTATTGCATTCTAAGACTAAGCACATATCTATTAAATTTCACTTTTTGAGAGAACAAGTAAACAAGGAAGAAGTCAGATTGGAGTATGTTCCCTCCAAGGATCAGATTGCAGATATCTTTACAAAACCTCTTCCCAAAGACTCTTTTGAATATCTCCGGGAGAAGTTAGGGGTCATGGCCCCTCCGGTGATAAACTAAGATGCACTGATGTGCATCAGTCCGGTGGCTATCACAGTCATATCTTGTGATCCAGACTAATGGGGAGCTGCAACTAAGGGGGAGCAGCTGGTATGATTCTGATGTATGAGAATTGCAAGTATGAGCCCTTTGCCATTGATGTCAAAGGGGGAGAGAAGACATGTGAAAAACAAGTGGTTGATGATCAAAGGGGGAGCAGTAAAGGAAGAGAAGACATATGAAAAGTTGAAGTTCTTGTCTTAATGGTTTTTCACATCATATGTTGCCATCAATGACAAAGGGGGAGATTGTTGCAAGTATGAGGTGAGCCAGTGTTGTCATTGATGTCAACATACTCATATTGCATTGACAAGAAGGATTTGATGAGCTGTGTGCTGAGGATATTGAGAAAATTAGCCTCAGTCAGGAACAGTGAAGAACAGTGATGAGAAGAAGGTAAATGTACTATATAGGATGAGAACCGGGGGATGCGGATTAAAGGGTTAGTAGATATGAGTCTTGAGATGCTACAGTTAAGATTTCAGAGGTCCGCATGAAGATCTGAAGGAGTTGTGGCTGCCGGTATAGAACCAGGTCCGGCAAGTATCCAGAGGTGACAGAGGATCACAAAAAGGTCCGGTGAGGTCCAGAATTGTATCATCCTAATCTGCGGATTGGACGGAGTGTCTGGGATGTCCTTGTGATGTGTCATCCTGATTTGTGTATGATTTGGAGGTCCGGAAGTACCTCTTTCATTATGACAGTGGCGACAGACTGTGTTCTTGAAGTTCCGGATGAGGAAGACAAGAGATCCCAGTAAGTAGAGGAAGTGCGGATGTATCCAGACATTCAGACAGGCTTGTGAAGGTTCTTGGATCATGTTTAGGTTGTGTTGTTGGTCCGCATTGATGGTAGAGCCCGGAATTGAAGTTATTCTTCCGGATGAAGTTCTTGCTCTGTTTAGCCGACCGGATGAGTTGTTCATCCTGCGAATGTTCTTGTGATGGCCGACCGGATGTGTTATTCATCTTGCGGATACTCCTATGGTTGTTTGCCGACTTAGATGTTTGTTCCTAAGTCGATGTCTTGTATAAATAACGGTTTTTGAGTTCATTTCAAGGTGTGGTGTGTGGATGAGTATGGCATAGCGAAGAAACGTGCGAAAGGCAGAGCAGAGATTGTTGGGCTTAATTGGAACTGATCCGGACATGATAGAGATGTCATTCTCCAGTTCAAGACTGTGATTTTTATCACTTTGTAGACAGTGTGTCTCCTTGTAGGCAGTGGGCCTCTTTGTGAGCAGTGTGCTCGGGCAGTGAGCCCTTATTGGCATGTGCCATTCATCTTTCTTTATTCTTCTAACAGAGAATAATTCTTGGGTTAATCACCCCGTGGTTTTTCCCTTAACAGGGTTTTCCACGTCAAAATCTTGGTGTTCAATGTGTTGATGCTTATCTGCTCTTGTGTTTATGTATTATGCTTCCATGGATGATTATTTGATATGCTGCTAACTAACAACAGAGAATTAAGTGTTTGAATGAGAAGAAGTTTTATACAACTGATTCACCCCCCCCTCTCAGTTGTATGCCCTAGATCCAACATAGCTCTCATAATCATAGATAGGGTTTTGATTATACAGGGGAGCTTGATCATAAATGGTAGCTTGATCATGAATAGGACCTTGATCATGGATGGGAGCTGGAGGAGTTTGAATAGTTTGATCTTGACTTGGTAAGGAGAAATGTGGATCATGCTTCAGATTTGCCTTTTGACATAGCTCTTGATTGTGGATAGGGCTACAGGTGACATAGATGTAAATGAAAGCCTTTGGATGTTCAACAACATGGCTATATGATAGGTCTTGTTTTGCATTCATGGTAGGGGACTCTTCAATAATATTGATATGCATAGGAGTGGATGATGGTGTTGGAGTGGTAGACATGCTATTGGGAGGTTCTTTGTTAGGTTCAAGGATAGACATTTGAGTGCATGATAGTTTTTGCTTCCTTGCTAGGAGTCCTTGGGTCAAATCCTTCATGAATTTTGAAGTAAGATATTTACATGTATATTTGGTCACATCTTTCATGATGGAATATGTTGTTGTTGGAAATATTGTCATTGATGTTAAAGGGACTACTGAATGGTAAGTAAGGGTCTATTGAATAGTTAGTTTGATGTCAACAAGGTGTATTAGACAGTATGGAGATTGTAGGACGACATGAATTTAGTTGGATAGTTTGTGTGAATACCAAAGACTGAAGATGACAAGATTTGTTGAACTATGCAGTGAAGGTGCCAAAGACAGGATTAAGGCATGAGTTTTTCAAAGAAAATCTATTCAATTAGTTGTCATTAATATCAAAGAAAGGAAAGGGCAAGCAATTGGCAAAATATTCTCAACATGTACTTAGTCAGCAATTGGGAAGAAAAGAGAAGTTTAATGTTATTAGAAAAATAACCTCAGTTTGAACCTTTAACATATTGGCAATTTATAAGAAACACAAAGTTGAAGTCATCAGTAGTTTGGAAGAAATGTAGAGTCATTGGCAAGTTTGATGAAAAGTGAAGTCACAGTATCAGCAATTTTGAAATATTAAGAAATGCAAAGGCTATCGGTAACTTGAAAGAAAGACAATTTTTTTATTTAAGTATTTTATCGGTGAAGTGTTAAACTTTTGAACTACTTCGCTAGTTCGCTAGTTCGGGGTTAGTCAATAAGCTGATAAGCCAATATGACTTATGAAGGCAAAGGAAAAGACTTTGTTGTTTGAAGGAACTAAGCTTTATAGTGTTGTCAGGAAATTGTCACAAAAGCTAACTAGTTCTAAAGTTAGCATTCTAGTTGATTCCCTGACATAGAGAATTTGGCTAAGTATGGATGGAGTGAGCGACGATAAAGTGGAAGTTCAAGATTTCATCTTTTTGTTGATACACTGATACATAAGTTTATGAAGTGGTCTTTTTACTAACAAAGAGGATGAGTTGGCCAAGTTCATGACAACATGGATTTGCCGATAGAAGGCAAATAAATATAAGTTTGAAAAAATTTATTTTCTCCGGTATTAAGGCAAGTTCGAGAAAGTGCACTTTAACCAATAACGAAGAGTGGCTAAGTTCATATTTATGTTATTTTGCCGATAAAGAGAAGGTTCTAGTAATTTGCTTAGTTCAAAAAGTTTACTTTCACTGATATATGGATTGGTTCATGAAACATTAAATTCACTGATAAGAGGTACATGAGCCAAGTTTCAAAAAAGTAACTTTAGTTGATAAAGACATAAGGAAGGATAACAAAGTTTTGAAATTGTTATATTCACCGACAATAAAGGAAATAGAGCAAAGTTTCATAAAAGCAATATTTGTTGACAACATTAGACATAAAGGTAAAGATTGGAGTTCATATATTTGAAAATTTGTCAATAACAAAGGAATAAAGGTAAGTTCGAGTTTGTGTAGTTTCGTCGATAAAACATTAAAAAAGGGGGAAGTTCTAAAAAGTGTCCATTTGCTGATAAAGGGAATAAATAGTGGTAACTCAGGTTTTGAAAGAATAACATTGGCTGATAGAGAAGGGGATCAGTCTTAATTTGATAAGCTATTTTTTTGTCGACAAAGGGAAAGTATAAAAGGCATTTTTGAAGATTGGTAATAATGTATTCTTGCTAGTATGTTCAATGACAATTCCAAGATCATGGTAGTGTTATGTGAGTTTCCAGAATGGATTTTAGTCTCTCAGACGGGAATGCTAAAATATTTTATTAGACCCTGAAGGTTGAATCAGGTGCGGCAATTGAACCAATTTTGGTTAGTTGTGGAATGACTTGGAACTATCGATGTTTAGTTATTGAATGGTTGTTGAAAGTTCAATAGTTGAGGTGGATGTGTTTTAATACACATCAAATTAGTTGTGAATAGGTTACTGGTTGAACCAAATTGAGTATCTTTTATTCATAGGACTAGAGGGGAGGTTTTATACAAATATTCACATGTTCATAGACAAACCATGTTAAAGAAGGGAGACTTGGTAAGAGGGTAAAGAATGTAGATTGCATAGAGGAAGGAGACAACTGTGTTGATGGAAAACATAGAATGAATATGTGGTAACAAGGTACATTTCAGGTTACAGAAGAGACATTATTGCACATATGAAACTATAAAATTCAGGGGTTGTATCCTTTTTGTTTTAGATTGGGGTTGAAGCCTCATTGTATTGAGTTGGTGCTCATTGGGTGTATGATGTATTAGTAGGTGGTAGCCTTAAAACATTACCTTGGGTGTGTGATGTACCTATAGGTGGTAGCCTCAAAACATTACCTTGGGTGTTGATGTACCTATGGATTTGTGCCTGAAAAACATATGTAATAATTGCTTATTGTGAGGTTGGATTTAATCAATAAACTCAGGAAACTTTCTCACCATGGTTTTTCCCATTCTGGGTTTTCCACGTAAATTTGATGTTCTCTTGTGAGTTTGCATTTTATGTGTGCCTTCTAGTTTGGTTCATTGCAACAAAGTTATGATCTCTGTTTAGGATTGATTTTAATATTTGTAATCTTTTAAGAAAAAGTTACAAACACTGATTCACCCCCCCTCTCAGCGTTTGGTGTGCATTCAACAATTGGTATTAGAGTAGGTTCCTTTTAATAGCCTAACAACTTGAAGGTAGATTTTGGAAACACACATGGTGAGAAGAAAAGGAAATAAGAGAAAATAAAATTCTAAGGAGAGTTCTGATCAACAAGCACTAATCAAATCAAGTGATGAGTCATTGCATGAAACACACATGCCAATTGACGTAAAAAGTAATGTATTTGAAAGAGAGGACAACCTTATGGTTGAGAATAATGACAAACAAAGGTGACATTCATATGAATAAGAGGACAAATCTGATCTAGAAGATGATGAAGTAAATCTTGAAGAAGAAATCCATTATGCTTATAGTGTGGTTGGAAAACTTCAAAAAGAAAACTCAAGACTACAGTTACAACTTCAAGAAGAAAAATAATCCAAGACCAAAGTAATTTCAGCTCTTGAAGACGAAAGAAAATTGATCATGGATTTAAAGGCACAAGTTGAAGAAGTTAAGAAAATCAAGGGAGAAGTAATAAATTAGTTAAAGACAAAAGAGGTAGATTGTGAGAGGCATGAATTAGAGTTTGTTTCCTTGAGAAAGGAACTAGAAAAGACATCCTCCAATTTGAACAAGAACCTTCAATTTGAAAATAGCACTAGATGTTTAGATGAGCTATTAAACAAGCAGAGATCACCTTTCAATAACACAGGACTTGGTTATAAAAAAGATTTTAATAAGGAACAAAAGAGTTCAAATGAAGCCCCCATCACATGTGAAAGAAGTAAGAAGAAAGAAGATCATGTTCCACAAAAGAAAATAACTCCTCCACAAGCCAATGAGAACAAATTCAGAAGATTTTTCCATCCAGGACAACATCAAATCCCCAGATTTGAAAATTGTTTTCATAGTCATTGCATTCTTGTCATGATTTTGGTCATAAAGCAATAGACTATTGGACGCATGCAAGGAAAGTTAATTGGAATAAGAGTTTTTATGAGTTGTCAAATAGAAGATGTCATATTTTATGTTATAAATGTAACCATCTTGGTCACATTTCAAGAGATTGTAATATACAAGTAAGAAATGATAGTTTTGGATTTTCAAGAAACCTTAATTCTTTGGTCATATGTTATAAATGCAATAACTTTGGGCATAGAGCATGGTTTTGTAGAAGTAGTTTAATGGAACCATCTAGATATAACAAACACATAGATACTCTTGCCAAGTAGAAGAAAGATCCTATGAAAGTTTGGAGATTAAGACAAGAGCAAGAGAAGGAAGAAGCTAATCTTGTGCATACTGCACAAGAGACGTCACTAAGTGCATAAAGAGCAACATGAGTTTAGGTGGAACTGATCATTGCTTTATCATTCAGTCCCATGGAGAATTTAGATAGGTTATATTGCAGAAAAATGTATAGAGACAACCATTGTTTTATTGCATGGTATGTTTAGGGTGCATTGTCCCTATGCACTAGATCTTTGTGAAGTTGGAAGAAATGAAGAAGTCCAAGAAAGCAATATAATGAAGAATACAGAGATATGTAAAAATTGTCATGTTGAAAGCCTGCATAACAGTGTGTGTTAAGATTTCTTGATCAAAAGGTGAGAAATGCTTTATAGATTTGCAAGGTGATATATAGATATTTGCAATCATGCATGCTTCTAAAATGTCTTGAAACTTTGAAGAAAATCTAGAGTGGTCTGAGTTTGTGACACTCTATCAAAGTTAATGAAAATTAAGGTAAGCATTATACAAGATTGCACATACATTTAGAAAGTTTGCATACCATGAAGGATTCTATCATAGCTGTGGGATACCTTGTAGATGGATCTAGTTGTTAGATTTAGGGTAGACAACTGAGAGGGGGGGTGAATCAATTGTCCAAAACTTTCTTCTTTTCAACACTTATGTTCACTTAGCAGTATAACAATAAATCAAACAATGAAACTTAATGCAGTTAGAGAAGAGCAGAAACACATGAGACACCAAGATTTTACATGGAAAACCCAGTTAAGGGAAAAACCACGGGGTGACTAACCCAAGAATGTATTCTCTGTTAGAAGAATAGAAAGAACAAAATGGCACATGCCAATTAGGGCTCACTACCCGAGCACACTGCTCACAAGAGGCTCATTGCCTACAAGAGACCCACTATCTACAAAAGAATAAGTATCACATACTTGAACTGGTAAATAGCATCTTCATCATGCTTGAGTCAGTTCCATTTAAGCCCAAACCTTCTGCTCTGCCTTTTGCTCTTCTCCTTGCTACCACATGCTCATCTGCACAAGTCATAGTTTGAAATGACTTCACAACCCCTTATTTATACATGACATCGACTTAGGAACAACCATCTAAGTCAGAAAACACATACAAGAACATTCACAAGACGTGTAATACATCCATTCAGCCAGTCTTAGGAAGAACACCAACATCCGGTGGTTATTCTTCAAATATGAACTTTAACTTCAATGCAGACCACCAACATGAATTGGGACTGATCTACAGATCACCACAAGCTTTCCTGAATGACCAACAACATCCGCACTTCATCTGCTTACTAGAATCCTTCTCTCCTTCATCTGGAACCTCAAGAACACAGTCTGTCATCACTGTCCCAAAGGGATAGGTTCTTCCAGACCTTCAACCCACAAACCAATCTACTTAACACTTCACAAGGATGTCCCCAACACTTCCTCCAATCTGCAGAATGGGATAATGCATTACCGGACCTCACTGGACCTATCTGTGTCACTCTGTCACCTCTGGACACCTGCCAGAGCTGGTTCTACTTGAGCGACCATAACTTCTTCAGATCTTCATGCGGCCCTCTGAAAACTTGATTGGAGCATCTCAAGACTTGTATCTACAAACCCTTTAAACCGCATCCCATGATCCTCAACCTATCTTGGACTTTTACCTTGTTGTCATCACTGTTCTTCACTGTTCCTAATTGAGACTAATTTTCTCAATATCCTCAGCACACAACTCATCCAATCCTTCTCATTAATGCAACATGAGTATGTTGACATCAATGACAACACCGGTTAAACCCATACTTGCAACACTAGTCACTCCAAGATTTTAAGAAGTGAAGGATGATTGTCACAAATTTTGAGGTTTGCAAAGACCTTAAAATCTACATGATCTCTTGGAGTCACAGTCATTAGTCTTGCCATACATGATGAGAGTATGTAGATACAATAAGAAACAATGTAATCAAGAAGATGGTACCATCATATAAAAGGTACTAAGATTGATTGAAGGTAGTGTTAGTGGAAATGCCTATCAAGAAGATCCACAATATAGACACATTCAAAAGTAGTAGATGTGATTGGTGTCTCAGCAGTGACAGTGAGAGACAACAAATAGTGTTGTAACTAATACAATGATAAAGACATTGTTTGAATGACAAGGATCAGCATGGAATAATAAGCTAACAAGAAGTTAAGTGGTAGTGCTTCAACTAAATTTGTGAAAGATCCCTATAGACAATTAAAACTTGAAGAGCTCTTAACACTTAAAGAAATGTTAAAACCTAGAAGACTAAGATAGTGATGATCAAGGCATTGGAAGAAACCTTTTGTAAGATGATCCAAGAAGTACAAAGCACAATCTTGAAAGAGGATAGTTGACAGCAGAGACTAGATATAGTTGACAAAGAATGATGATTGAAGAATGATAAGCTATTACATGTTTGATAGGTCAGTTGATAAATGGTACCTATTAAATACAATGGGAAAGGTGATCAAATGCAGAAGAATGTTAGATTTAGAATAATCTTCAGTTCAAGAACTACAAGTTGCAGTGGTAAAGAGGTAATGAAGCTTTCATAGACTCAAAAGAACATTGAACAGGAAGGTTTTAGCATAACAATGTTCCAATGTGCAAGAGTAACAATTAGATGAAGATCATGTATTGTATCCATATATGAATGAAAATGCTTATAATATTGCTAACTCTATGTGACATGTGATAGTTTGTATATAAAAGATGAATGAAAGAATGTTATAGGTATGTGAAAATTTGTATAAAAGTCTGACATGACAGTTGTAGACAATCTTTTAATTGTGCCAAATGAGAATTCTTGAGGAAGTAAAGGAAGGTGAAAAGGCTCTCACATGATGATCATCATTCAGCAAACAGAGATAGAGAATGAGGAATATTAGTGCAAGGGGGAGCATTATAAAATCTTTGACATTATTTTTGTATTGGTTGTAAGTATATGAATGAATATTTCCCATTACCAATTAAATACAAATTGCTTTTATTATAACCAATTTAGATTTTGATTACAAAAGACCTAAAGCAATTTCTGATTGTTCAGATCGCTCTAAGCACAGAACAAGAGCATAGTCTTGCAGAAATACTAAGACTCTTAGACTCTAAATCCAAATGCCAACTCCCAATGCCTCAAATGAGGTGAGGAGTTCTTATTTATAGGAGAAAGTGGACTTCAAAACATTAAAATGAACTAGAAGTCTAACCATACAAAAATGACATGTAGCTAACACTGTTGGAGAGGATAGCTATTAGGCAGTCTAATCCATAAGCACTAACAACAGTGAAAAAATATTCGCATTAGACACACCGTATGCGAGGATGACCTGCTTTACACCCAAAAGTAGATATGGGGATTTTGCTTTTTGAGACAGGGTTGCGTCCTATTGTTAGAATCTTAACATGGCTGACGTCATGACACTGACAAGCCCAAGTGCTAGCTAAGTAGATCTGTCGGTGGAAGGAGTTCTCTAGGAATTGGCCTGTAGATGATGTCCAAATCATCATCCCTTGGATGGAAGGTGTAGATTATCTTTTCAATTTCATCAGGATATGCGATATCCATCTTAGTTCTTGCTGCCACCAGTGCTGGATGTAGAGAAGGAATTAAGTCGTTAAGAACTGCCTTTGCAAACTAGTTATGAGTAAGTGGATAGTACTCTACTCGGGGAATACAATAGTTATTAGGCTGAACTAAAACACTAGAAGGTCCGGTCAATCCTTCTTCTATAGACCAAGCAAAGTTTTTTTGAATATATTCAAAATACTCAAACATATCTAGCTGCAAAATCCTATTGTTAATTCCCAAGAAAATATCTACATAATCTTTAAATTCTATTTGAAGAATTGTGATGCTATTGATGAAACCAAATTTAGCAACTTTCAACAAATTCTTCTTATTCCTATATGTCCAACACATTGGAAGAAGTGAAGTAATGCAGATTTCCATTGTTATGCCATTTCTGAGAGAAAAAGCAATGTGAGCTTCTTCAAGACCAAAATAATACAGGAAATCACAATTTTTGTTTGGACTGAGAATACCTTTTTCATAATTTTCTAGTATCTTTTCCCTTAATTCATCCAACCACTTATTCAAACTAAAAACTTCAAGTATTGGAGAAATTATTTCAGCTGGTAGCTGAGGAATTCACACTTCCTATCCATTTTCATTTGTGCTTTGAAAAACTTCAATGCCATCTTGTCTTGTAAATGTTTCCCCTATTTCAGTCATCATGGATGTTGGTTCTGCTAATTTTGACATTTCTCTTGTTAAACTATCAGCAAGGGGATTGCTATCTCCTTGAATCCATTCTATGTCAAAATCATAGCTGGTGAAATCCAGATACCATCTGGCTATGCGTCCATGTGCTATGTCTTTGTCAAGTTTCTTCTTCAGCAAGGATCTCATAGGCTGGCTATCTGTTTTAACTATGAAATGTGCAGGCTTTAAAAAGATCTTAAACTTTTGGATTCCCTTCTTGACAACAAGGATTTCTTTTTCATATATACTATACCTGCATTTTGTATCATTGAATGTACCAGACCTATAACCACAGATCCTTTTAAAAGAATTTCTTGTAACAAAACAACACCCCAAACTTCATCAGAAGCATCAGTATATAAAATGAGTGGGAAACCTTCTTCAGGCAAATGTAATGTGGGAAGACGTTGGCATTTAATTTTAATCTTCTGCACAATTTCTGTCAACTCTTCAGTCCATAGACCTGCTCCTTCTTTTTGCTGATTCTGCAGTTTTTTCCTATCTTTAGCCAGTCCATTGTAAAAGGGAGATACATAATTTAAACATCCAAGAAACCTCTGAATCTACTTTATTCCTATCAAAGCATCAGGAAATTCACTGATATGTTTTAGAATATGAGGTTGCAATTTGACTTTTCCTTGAGAGAGAACTAACCCAAGAAAATCAATTTCCTCTTGTCCTATAACCATCTTCTTTGTAGAAAGACAAATTCCATGATCTTTGATAGTATTATAAAGGGCTTCTAAGTGTTTCAAATGCTAAGAATTGTCATCAGAAAAAACCAATTATCTCATCAATATATACAGCATAGAAATCCTTCAAACTTCTTAATGCTTTATCCATTTTCCTCTGAAAATAAGCAAGAGTAGTTTTTAAGCCAAAAGGCATAACATTCCATTCATAAAGTCCTTGAGGGACTGAAAAGGCTATTTTATATCTATCCTCATCCTTAACTTTTATTTGTCAAAATCTTGACTTGCAATCAAACTTTGATTATATCTTTTTTGAAGCTGCTCTCATTATCAAGTCAGTACTGAAAGGAATTGGACAATTAAATGGAAGAATAATATCATTAAGAGGCTTATAATTTATACAAAATCTCTTTTTACCTCTTATTTGTTTTGCTCTCTTATTTACCAGAAAATCTAGGCAATTGAAAGGACTCTTGCTGTATCTGATGAATCTTCCTTCAAGCAATTCTTGTAGATGTTCATCCATTTCTTTAACTTTTGATGGACTCATTAAATATGCTGGCTCAAAAGGGATGACTGATGCACATTTTGGTTTTATCTTAATTTCACATTCTTCATGATCTTTGGACCAGAATTGTAAAGGATTCATACTACAACAATCTTGTTCAAACCTTATTTTAACAGGTTCTAACAGGGGAGGAAGCTTCTGAGATTGCAAATGGATATTTTCTTTCTTGCTCATCTTGATAGTCTTTTTCTCAATGAACTTATGATTCACTACCTTGAGTGCTGGAATCTTGATTTGACCATCCTCATGTCTCAAAGATATTTCATGAATTCTTAACACAAAAGGTTGGTATTTTTTTAAGGAAAGTGAATCCTAAAGGAACATCACCTCTGAGACCTTCTAATTCAATAAAATCTATTACAAATATTTTTCCCTGGATTTCTATAGGCACATCTTGGGCATACCTGCCATATTGAACTTCTTGACCATTAATTGCAATGCCTGTTGGAAGATCTAGTCTAGATTTCCATAATTCTTGTGGAATAGCATTTGTATTAGCAAAACTTCTAGATGAACCAGAGTCTACAAAGGCATCCATGGGTATTGGTTTGTCTCCTGGGAAAAGGAAGTTTATCCTAATGTAAGTACAATGTTCATCTATAAATAAGGCATTAGCAAGTTCAGATTTGGAGAAATTAGAGGATTTTTCAGAATGACTATCAAAATTTTCAGCTTTAAACATGATGTCATGAATTTCCCCCATTGCAGAAGTGAGTTTATCTAAGGCTTTTTGTTGGAGAGCAATCTGGAGAGACAAAATCATAAGTTCTTCATGGCATCTATCAATCTTGTGACACATGGTATCCATGGAGCGTCCTAAGGTAGGGCTAGGAGATGGTGATATGGATGGCTTGGTTTTATGGGATCTCCATTTAGGATGCACATAACCATGAGAAGTAGATTTCTTGACTTAGGAGGATAACATTCTTCAAATTTGGAGACACGGGAAGGAAAAGATTTACCTTTTTTGAGTTGAGACTGTAAGGAATTTCTTTTAGCTTCCCATTGTTTTATGTCCTTAAGCTGTTGTTTAGCAGCTGCTTTCCTTTCATCTGTGGAACCAGGCATTCTGTATGGATCTTTAGCTTTGGCCATGCTGATTTTAAAATCTAGATCCTTGATTGCTTTTTTGATCACTTTAGTAACTATACCAATGTCATCTGAAGAAAAAGATTTTGAACCAGATTCATCATCTGAACTAGAAGAACTAATCTTTTTATGCTTGTCATGGGCCATATTGAGTTGTTCTGACAAAACTTATACCAATTCAAAAAATTGATTATCAACAAGCTGATTGAAAACATCAGAACTATGTACAATCTCCCATTTGTTATCTACATCTTGTTTAGAAAATAATGCATATACTTTATTTTTAGGCTTTCCGTTTATTGGACATTCAATAGCATAATGAGGGCCTTTACAGATAAAACATTTTACTGCTCTATTTCTACCTGAATGCTTATTTTTCTTGAACAAGTATTTAGGAGGAGATCTTCTCTTAAAAGAATTTTTTTGTATAGGAGCAAATCTATATTTTTTCTTATATCTTTTGTTTTTGTGGCGGAAAGATCTTTCTGTATTGTCATCATCATAAGATCTTCTACATCTTTTACAGCCACAATTCTTTCTGCAGGAAGCTTTTCTAAATTTTCTTATTTGCTTTAAATCTTTCAATTGGCTTATTGGTGGTAGATCACAATAATCTTTCATATTGTAAGAAGAATTATACTGGTCTTTATTATCATTTAAACCTTTTGTCAAGCAACCTTTATCCAACTTGTATGTTACCAAAGTTCTCAAATCTACAAACCCATATTTGTCCACAGTGGTTTTGTATTTATTCATTAGATAATCTTCAGCATATTCTCCTAAACCACAAGGTAGAGAACTTAAATAATACTTCTTTGTAGTTGGATCATGAAGTTTATGGGCTGCTATCATGAAATTTTCAAACACAAATTATATTTTCTGAGTTTACCTAAATCTTAAGCTGGAGAGAAAACAATATTTTTTTAACTTCTAAGACTTCATTCTTCCTGACACCAGCAAATAATCCAATTAATGTCATTTTTAACATTGAAAATCCTTCTGCTAATATATCATTTCTGCCTAGATATTTTTCTTTCACATATTCTTCTCCTGTTTCAGGATTAGTTGTGATGATCCCATTATCAGGCAAAGAATTCCACCAATTTCTAAGCTTTCCTGACATTAATCTAATAGCATATAGAACTTTACTAGCCTCATTCCAGATTGAGCCTCTAGTATCAAAGAAATTCTCAAGAGTATCACACTAGGTGCAAATGGCATCATATGGATCCACAAGTTTATCAATGTTGAGAATATACCCTGAGGTAGCATAGGCTCTTAAGTGTTTAGGTCTGGAATTTTCAAACAAAACATCTTTCATTTCTACATCATACCCATTATTTATGGATTCTTAGCTAGCGAAATAGTATTCTTCCCAATCTTCTATGTCTTCATCTATATAAACCAAATCATCTTCTGGAGGGTCAGTATCTATCTCTTCTTCTGAATGATGAGAGATTTCTTCTTCAAGATAAACCTCATCTTCTGAATTCATAGCTACAACTGGTTCCTCCATGTATAAAGGTTCATTTGGTTGTTCAAGATGCAATTCTTCAAGCCAATCTTTGAGTTGTTCTGAATGTTACATCATATGTTCTTTTTGTTTGGGGAGAACTAACTTTGTAGGCATGGGCGCAGACTTACTTCTAATCTTAGAAGTTATTTCTTTAGGCTCATCAGATTCTTCTACAAAAGATATGCCTTTTCCTTTTTGGATCTTAGGTCTAGTAAAGGTTTCTACCTTTTGCGACCTTTTTTCTTTAGGTTCTTCCTCAGAACTGTCTTTATCTTTTTGAGAAACTCGGATCTTCTTTGTATATCTTCTAATTTTTTCTAACTTATGGGCAACATGTTCTAATAAGGCTTTGTTTTCTTGTGCTTGAGTTTCTCTTTTATTGTCTGCTATGACTACATTCTCATTGATTTGAGTAGCCATTGATTCTAATCTCTGAGTGACAGCTTGAACCTGAGCTACTTGAGACTAAATATTCTTTGACTGATAGTTCCTTTCAGCAAAGTCATTTAAAATTGAAGTAGATTGTTTTTCTAATCTACTTGTGCTAGTCTCAGTTTTGAAGACTACACTTTGAACTTGTGCCAATGTTTCTTGAATTGAAATTGTCCTATTAATACCTAGCTTAACATACACAGCCATGTCATCTAGGTTTTCCTGAGCAAAAAACATCCACTGAGACTGCTAATTCCTTTGAACTTCTAAAGTTTTTTGCTTGGCTCCTACTTTTGTGTGCAGTCTTACTTCATACCTACCCCATAATTGTTTTTCAGGGTCTACTATGGTGAAGCTTTCTTGTGTTGGCCATCTCCCTGGTACATAATTGGTAAAGTCTAAAATAGTTACTGGATCCACATGGATGACTTTCTTTTCTCTCTTCTCAGTACCATATCTCGGTAATGCTTCTCTCATCATACAGAGATGTTCAGGCATTTTTGATATCCTAATCCCTTTCTATTTTTGATCTTTTTGATCTTCTTCCCCTTGTTTTGGTGTAAGATGTAATCTTGAACTAACTTGTCTAGCTAATTTCTCAACTAGAACAGGGTCATTGCTTAAATCTAATGTGGAGGTGAAAGAAGAACGGGAAGGATAAGGATTAATAGATTGAGCCATCTGGAATTTTATAGAGCTACTATTTGATGTAGAGCATTCTTCTGGATTATAATTCACAAAAGGTTTTCTGTTAGTCCTTGGATATGCATGGGCCATTAAATAGCTTCTTTTTAGAGGCTAAATTCTCGATGAAGGCTCTTCTTATAAAGGTTGTTCTAATATGGTCTGATCTGGGATTGATTGTAATGTGACATTAGCTACTCTTCTTGACTGGAAATAGGGTCTCTCAGAAAATCTATTTCTGTGTACATGAAGATCAACAAACTGGGGTTTCTATCTATCAAGCAGTTGTTCAATTATAGGAAATCCTATTTCAAAGCCAGTGTGATCTATGAATCTACCATAGTTTAGGAGATTAGATGATCCTTGTGGAAAACCTACCCCTGTGGGAAAATAAATTGGTAGAGATACAATATTCATTATTCTATAAACACAACGACCTCCTATAGTGGCATAGATAGAACCAGGCATGAGAGATATACCATTGACTTGTAAGAGTAGACAGAAAGCTGAGGATATAAATTTATCAGACAAAGATAAGGTGAAGTTAGGTTGTACAGAAATACAGCCATCACCTTTCTCCTTACTTAATATACCTCTAAATTGTGCAATCACAGCTTGTTCCCAGATCCTACAGTGGGTATCTATTAAAGTAGCAAAAAATTGAGCGCCTATATCATAGTTGAAATGGGGATGCACTATAACATCTACATGAGGAAAATGCACATGAAAAAATCCTTTATCTCTCCATCTAGAGACATCGTCTAGAAGCAAGAAAGGAAGATAAATGGGACAAATATTGGTTCCAAACACAAGAAGAATAATTTTGGATTGACGATTAGAGTCACAAATCTTAGCTTTAATTCCTTTTTCAAGATAGAAAGTAGAAATATTTATATTAGGAATATGAATGAATATTTCCCATGATTGTTTTGTGGTCACAGAGTTAGATTAGTGTGAAAGTGTGCCTATATAGAAAAAGGAGTTGTGTCAAGATGACATGAAGTATGGATAGTCCTTAACATAGTTGGAAATGAGTGTGATAGTGATAAGCTGGTGTAGGGTAGATTTGAGCCAAAGACAACACTGCCATGTAGGTCATTATGAAAGTCAAATTCAAACTGGTATTGAAAATTAGAGGAGAGATTTTGGAATAGTCATCATGGGGAGATTTATAGCAGACATTTAGAGAAGGAAAAAGGCACATAGTTATAATCCCTAGTTTGAATGTGACTATCTCTAAAGGGGAGAAGAAAGATAAAAGTCAGAGAAGTGTTATAGATGGTGATTTATGTTCCTAATAAGGAGTGATATTTTTGCTTTTCATTTTGCAATGGTAGTATCATTGAGAGATCATTCAAGATTAGATTGATTAGTGACTATGAAAACATGATATGTGGAGAGTTATAGGAAAAAGGTTTATTACTCTTAGGGGGAGTTAGTGTGTTCAGACAGTTTTGGTGTTGCTATTGATGTTCTTTTACCCCTCTGTTATTGATGTTAAAAGGGGAGAATAAGTTGCAGGTTGTAGCAGAGTGTGTTGCAGATTGTAGAGTGGATGATAGGTTGCAGAATGAATGAGACTTCAGTTGTATCAAAGAAGACATCTAGTATCTTGACAGTGAACAATCAGAGATAGAGAAAGAAGCATATAAATGTCCAAGAAGGAGGTCTACAGATAGGGGGAACTTCACTGAATAGAGGATCATTTCATGAAAAAGGTAAAATCACATCCCTTTACCATTGATGTCAAAGGGGGAGAGAAAAAGTTAGAAGAAGATGAGGAATAATCAGTAATGTTCAGTAATGGTTGTGTGCATTGCCATCAATGACAAAGGGGGAGATTGTTGGAAATATTGTCATTGATGTCAAAGGGACTACTGAATAGTCAATTTGATGTCAATAAGGTGTATTGGACAGTATGGAGATTGTAGGAGAGCATGAAGTTAGTTGGATAGTTTGTGTGAATGCCAAAGACTAAAGATGACAAGATTTTTTGAACTATGCTATGAAGGTGCCAAAGATGGGATACTAAGTCATGAACATATGTTAAGGCATGAGTTTTTCAAAGAAAATCCATTCAATGGGTTGTTATTGATATCAAAGAAAGGAAAGGGCAAGCAATCGGCAAAATATTCTCAACATGTACTTAGTCAGCAATTGGGAAGGAAAGAGAAGTTTAATGTTATCGACAAAATGACCTCAGTTCGAACCTTTAACATATTGGTAATTTATAAGAAGCATGAAGTTGAAGTCATTGGCAAGTTTGATGAAAAGTGAAGTCACAGTATCGGAAATTTTGAAATATTAAGAAATGCAAAGGCTATCAGCAATTTGAAATAAAGACCAATTTTTTATTTAAGTATTTATCGGTGAAGTGTTAAGTTTTTGAACTACTTCTCTAGTTCACTAGTTTGACAATTAGTCGATAAGCCGATAAGCCGATATGGCTTAGGAAGACAAAGGCAAAGACTTAGTTGTTTGAAGGAACTAAGCTTTATAGTGTTGTCAGGGAAATGTCTCAAAAGCTAACTAGTTCTAAAGTTAGCATTCTAGTCAATTCCCCAATATAGAGAATTTGGCTAAGTATGGATGGAGTGAGCGACGATAAAGTGGAAGTTCAAGATTGCATTTTTTTACCAATACACCGATACATAAGTTTATGAAGTGGTCTTTTTACCAACAAAGAGGATGAGTTGGCCAAGTTCATGACAACATGGATTTGTTGACAGAAGGAAAATAAAGATAAGTTTGAAAAAGTTTATTTTCTCCAGTATTAAGGTAAGTTTGAGAAAGTGCACTTTAACCAATAACAAATAGTGGCTAAGTTCAGATTTGTGTCATTTCGTAGATAAAGAGAAGGTTCTAGTAAATTGCTTAGTTTAAAAAGTTTCACTTTTGCTGATAAGACAATAGTTCGAGTCAGCTTGGATTTTCCGATAAAAGGAAAAAGTCAAGGTAAGTTCAAAAAAGTTTACTTTTGCTGATATAAGGATTGGTTCATGAGACATTAAATTCACTGATAAGAGGCACATGAGCCAAGTTTCAAAAAAGTAACTTTAGTCAATAAAGACATAAGGAAGGATAACAAAGTTTCGAAATTGTTATATTCACTAACAACAAAGGAAATAGAGCAAAGTTTCATAAAAGCAATATTTGCCAATGGTATTGGAGATAAAGGTAAGAATAAAGGTAAAGATTGGAGTTCGTATATTTGAAAATTTGTCGATAACAAAGGAATAAGGGTAAGTTTGGGTTTGTGTAGTTTTATTGATAAAACATCAAAAAAGGGGGAAGTTCTAAAAAGTGTCCATTTGTCGATAAAGGGAATAAATAGTGGCGACTCAGGTTTTGAAAGAGTAACATTGGCTAATAGAGAAGGAGATCAGTCTTAATTTGATAAACTATTTTTTCATCGACAAAGGGCAAGTATAAAAGACATTTTTTAAGATTGGTAATAATGTATTCTTTCCAGTATGTTTAGCGATAATTTTAGGATCACGATAGTGTTGCGTGAGTTGCCAAAATGGATTTTAGTCACTCAGATGGGAATGCTAAAATATTTTATTGGAGCCCAAAGGTAGAATCAGGTGTGGTAGTTGAACCAATTTTGGTTAGTTATGGAATGACTTGGAACTGTCGATGTTTAGTTATTGAACAATTGCTGGTAGTTCAATGGTTGAGGTGGATGTGTTTTTATACACATCGAATTAGTTGTGAACAGGTTACTAGCTAAACCAAAATGAGTATCTTTTGTTCACAGGCCTAGAGGGGAGGTTTTATACAAACATTCAGATGTTCATAGATAAACCATGTTAAGCAAGGGAGACTTGGTAAGAGGGTAGAGAATGCAGAGTGCATAAGGAAGGAGACACCTATGTTGATAGAAAACACAAAATGAATATGTGGTAACAAGGTACATTTTAGGTTACAGAAGAGCCATTATTGCACATATGAAACTGTAAAATTCAAGGGTTGTAGCCTTTTTGTTTTATATTGGGGTTGAAGCCTCATTGTATTGATTTGGTGCTCATTGGGTGTGTGATGTACTAGTAGGTGGTAGCCTCAAAACATTGCCTTGGGTGTGTGATGTACTTGTAGGTGGTAGCCTCAAAACATTGCCTTGGGTGTTGATGTACCTGTGGGTTGGTGCCTGCAAAACATATGATATCATTTCTTATTGTGAGGTTGGATTTGAGTAGTGGACTCGGGCAACTTTCTGACCATGGTTTTTCCCATTCTAGGTTTTCCACGTAAATTTGGTGTTCTCTTGTGAGTTTACATTTTATGTGTGCCTTCTAGTTTGGTTCATTGCAACAAAGTTATGATCTCTATTTAGGATTGATTTTGATATTTTTAATTATTTAAGAAAAAGTTACAAATACTGATTCACCGCCCCTCTTAGTGTTTGGTGTACATTTAACATTTGTGGGGTTAGGATTAGGATCAATTGGTGGATTAGGATTTGATGGTGGATTAGGTAGTGGACTAGGTGGTGGATTATATGGTAGATTGGGTGAAGGGGGATATTGTGGATTGGATGAAGGATGATATGGGATATTGGGAGAAGGATTATGTAGTAGATGAATGAAGGGATTAGGATTAGGGAGTGGAGGAATAGCATAGGAGAATTGTTCTTGGGAAATGGATGGAGGTGAATATGTAGATGGAGGATGATACAAATGACCTTGATGTCCCTTGTCATAGGATATACAATTAGTTATATAGGGTTATAACTTGTGCTAGCCAATGTTGGATTGTAATAAGTTTGTATGTCAAAGTATGGATTCATGATTTGATGTTTTGGAGTTGGTGTGGACATGTAAGATGATGTTGTTGATGTGATAGTATTAGGAGGATCTCCAATGATGAGATGTGCATAAGGGTTATCATGGATGAGATTTCTCAATGTATCCTTAGAGATAGGATCCAATCTCTCATAGTCATGTTTAAGTTTTTTTATGTGCTTCAAGTGCACTGGGAGATGTGTATGACGAAGGTTGATATGATAGTGACGTATGTTGGTATGAAGATATAATTTTGGGATGAGATCCATATAGGTGTTTAAGTTCCTCGATGTTTGTATCATCTAGATATGATGGGGATATTAGTTGAATTGGAGATGGAGGGTGGTTTAACCTAGGCTTATTGATTATCGGGACCATTTTGATGAGGATTTGTGATGATGTGACTAAAGTTTGACTCTTTTGATGCTCAAAGATAGTTCTGTGACTTTAGAAAGCTAGTGATGATAAATTGCATAGAATGGTGCTTCTAGAGTGGCTATGTACTTTTAGAGCATAGAATGTTGCTTCTGGTAGTGTTTGGGTGCTTCTAGAGCATAGAGTGGTGCTTCTAGTAGTGTTTGGGTGCTTCTGGAGCACATAATGGAGCTTCTAGAGTAAATAGGTGCTTCTAGAGTGCAGAATGGTGCTTCTAGAGGCTAAAATGTAGAATGGAGCCTTTGGTAAGTAGAAACTCATCTTTGTTCAATAGAAACTCACCTTTAATCATTAGAAAATTGCCTTTGGTCAATAAAGTGGTGCTTTTGGTGTTTTCAGGGTTTCTGAGCAGTTTGAAGGCAAAATTTCACTCTTGGAGGCCTAATTGCAAAATGGCACTTATGATAAGAAGTGTGGCACATATAGTTGTTGAAATAGTGCTTTCGGTTGATAGGATAGCACTTTTGGTGTCCTAGATGGAATGGTTCAGGTTTTTGGTTGTGGGTTTTGATAAATTGCTTTGAATGATGAGAGATAAAATTCAAGTGGAGTAGATTTGGAATGGAATGAAATGGTTTTAGGAATGGATTATAATGTTTTAGGATAGTTTAGGGGTGACTTAGGATAGTTGGGTTATGGTTTGGAATGATTTAGGGATGATGTAAAGTGATTGGAGGATGATTTGATGTGGTTAGGGTTTGATGTCAAGTAGTTTAGGAATGATGTGAAATATTTGAAGGATGTCTTTGGGATAGTTTAGGGATAGTTTAGAGATGGCTTGGAATGGTTTAGGGTAGTTTATGGATAGTTTAGGGATAGTATAGAATAGTTTAGGGATGGTGGCAAGTGGATTAGGAATGACGTGAAATGTTTGAGGGATGTCTTTGAGATAGTTTAAGGATAGTTTAGAGATGACTTAGAATGGTTTAGAGATAGTTTAGAATAGTTTAAAGAATATTTGGAATGATTTAGGGATGATGTCAAGTGATTGGAGGATGATTGGATGTGGCTAGGGTTTGATGTCAAGTGGTTTGGGAATGATTAGTGATGAGGTTTGATGGATGTGGAGTGAAGTTATTTTTGACAAAATTGGGATGAAATGGATATGATATGGATTGAAAGAGGATGTGGAGATCAAATTGGATGAATTGGGATGAAGATGACAATAGGAAAGTCAAAAACTTAGAACCTAACCAAAAGCGTAATAGTTATGACAAAAAGCACAGAGATATTGACCAAAAGCGTAGAGGTATTGACCAAAAGCACAAAGATATTGACCAAAGGCAAGTTTATATATGCCAGAGGTGTGTCAAGATAGCCCAAAGGTGAGTTTCTATAAAAAAATAGATAAAAATGTCAACGGGACCAAAGGCAAGTTTCTGTGTGTTGAAGGCAAGATTCTATCATTTAGAGGCACGATTCTATCAACTAGAAATGAGCTTCTATGTGCCAGAGGCATAGTAACACTGTGCAAAAGAGAAGTTTTGTATCTCAAAGGCAGTTCTATGATATTTGTTTGTTTGTAAGATAGTTTGTGGAATTTTTTGGCAAGAGAATACATGCCAAAACACTTGTACAACAACCTAGAATTATTCAAGTAGGAGTGTCATATCCCACAGATTCACTTAGGTGCGGCTTCAACCCCCACTATTAGATAATGATGATTTCCACCCCCTTAATACCATCTTATCATCACTAGGATAGATAGGGAATGTAATATCATGGACCACCTTACACCCCTTACTCTTGGGGACACTTAAGTCTAACCAAAAGTGTATTCTATCTCTAACAAATGAAGGTACAAGCATGAACTCTTCTCCCACACTAGAAGCAATGATGCACTGGAGATATGATAGTCGAAGGTCTTATAGCTAGGATCACAAGGTGTTTATGGAGTTCCCCAATATACATGAGGTATAGGAGGACACAAATATGTGAATGAGGGTATACTAATCAATTGAGGCTCAACCACATGAGTTCTTAGTGGACCAAGTATCCTAGAGTTTTTTTTCTTAGAGGTGAAAGGGTCCTTCCTTTGAAATAAGTCTTTTGATTCTCCTAACATTTATATACCACACTAGAACATGTAGTTGAGGTCATCCCTAGAGGTGATGAAATCCCCTAGTAGGCCCCCTAGAAAGGATATCAAGTAATTTTGATTCTCAAGATCACTTTTCGATGTAAGAGAAGAGCATACATATGACTCTCGAGTCCTCAAGAATAAAGCAAATAAAGAAAGTAAGTGAATAGCCTAATATTTTTGATCTCCAAGATCACCTTTTTCATGTGAGGAGAGAGCATATGTACTAAGGTATTCAAGACAAAGTATACAATCATAAATTCCCTTTATGAAATTGAAGTGTTTCTAAGACATAGTGATAAAAAGTAGGTCCTTCGACAAGCGTCCTACACTAAATTTGTTAGAATTTCACTTCTTGACTCCTTGCTAGATGATAAGAGGATGCACAAGTTGATTGTTAGTTACAAAAACCCAAAAGATAACACACAGACCAAAAGCGTAGAAATAGTGTGCAAAGGTGAGTTTATATTGACCAAAGGCACTGAGATTTTTACCAGAGGTGAGTTTCTTCAAACCAAAGGCAAGTTTCTATCTTGCAAAGACAATTTTTTTTCCTCCAAAGGTGGGTTTTTGCTGACTAGAGGTGAATTTTTGTGACATTCCTACAAAAATTAGGAAAAAATAGATCAAATGTGTGATAGATAGATAGATAGATGGATTCTTAATAGGCCAGGAGGTTGGATGGAGAGATGAATCTGTTATCCTGTACCAAAAATCAGAAATTAAATAACAAAGCAAGTGATCAATTAGGTCAATGATAAGAATATATCCACAAATAAATTATCTTGTGAATAAAAATCAATGATGGATATCTACAAATACTTCATCTTGCATGCAAAATCAAATAACTCAGATGTCATAAAAATCTTGCAAGGTTAGAATCCCAATATAAACAACAAAAACCAAAAGTGTAATTCTGTGAACCCAAGGCGCAATTCTATCTACCAAAAGTACTTTTTTATTTACCAAAAGCATTGTAATGGTTAAAAATCTAAATGTAATATCAAGTAAAGAAATAAGTAAAACAATGCAAATTATCTCAAAACATACAAACAAACCATACGGATGGAGCATACCAAGGTAGCACCCAAACCTCAAGTTGATTGCTCTTTACTCTTGGCTATGTGGATTGCTCTATTGTCAAGTTTAGGTTTGTGACCTCCCAATGAATGATAATAGTGACATCATAAGTTTACTTAGATGAGAGATGCTGAGAAATGGAGGAATAGGCTCCATTTATAGACTTGTGAGAATGCAAATCAATGGTGGAGGAAAACTAGAAAGATCAATGGCTGAGAATGGTTGAAAGAATGTGAACAAATGAGAGAAGGACAAGTGTCCTTGCCCTTTCATGAATCATGGAGGCTAATAGAATTGATTGAGGAGTTGACTAGATTGATTGATCGGAGGACTAAATTGATTGATCAAAGGACTGATTTTATTGATGAAATGACTGAATTAATTGATCAAATGACTGAATTGATTGACGAGTCAACTCATTTTATTGATCTATTAATTGATTTAACTAGAGGAAATTATGGTGGGTGAGGATAAATGGGAAATTAAATTAATTAATTATTTAATTTCACGAGCACATGTGATAAATGAGTAAAATGTTAAATTTTATTCATTTGGAGGTAAATAGAATATTTAAATTAATATTTTTGATTTTATTTATTTAAAGTGAATAGGAGATGATTATTTAAATAAATAATTTTGATTTTATTTATTTAAAGTGGAGAAGAGATGATTATTTAAATAAATAATTTTGATTTTATTTATTCAAAGTGGAGAAGAGATGATTTAATTAAATAATTTGGATTATTTAATTAGTATAGAGGAATATGACAATTTTTGGTGAATTAATTGAATTAGTGTGGAATAACTGAAATTAGGTAATTTAATGAGAAATGATGCAGATGTGGTACGATGAGGTGAATAATGCATTGGTGAATTTTAGGTGTCTACATTTTTCTCCTCTTTGATACGACATCCCATTAGGTGGCATTGTGTCAAAGAAATTGAGAAAGATGCCCCAGTCGGTGGTAGGAATGGAGAAATATGATGAAAGAGAAGAAGGGATATTGGGTGCCCCCTCGAGAAATTTTTTAGAAAAAATAAAATAATTTCAAAAAAAATCTTGACAGGTTAGAAGTAGGCTAAGACAATAGAAAATATGAACAAATAGAAGAAAACTAATGAAATGAGTGAAAACAGGGGGAAATGGGAGGGTGCAGTTAGTGCTATGGGGAAAAAATAGGGTTGGGGGCCTATAAATAGTGGCAGGAACAAAGAAATATGATGAAAGAGAAGAAGAGATTTTTTTGGC
Source organism: Cunninghamia lanceolata (assembly GCA_027924645.1). Lineage (NCBI taxonomy): Eukaryota > Viridiplantae > Streptophyta > Pinopsida > Cupressales > Cupressaceae > Cunninghamia > Cunninghamia lanceolata. The sequence goes on along the minus strand of BSBN01000973.1, from coordinate 1,630,374 downwards.
AAAAAAGAAATGTTATCAAATGGAAAATTTAGACTAATGTTTTTGGATTTTTTTTATTTTGGAAAAGAGGGAAAACATATCAAATGGATGATTTAGGCTAATGTTATTTTTGGATTTTTGGATTTTTCAGAAAGGAAAAGCTTTCAAATGGAAAATTGAAGAATAATATTTTTGGATATTAAGAATTTTTGGAAAAGGAAAGTGCTTTCTAGATTAATGTTTTTTGATTTTTTGGAATTTTTGGATTTGTTTGGTGTTTTCTGCTTTGTTTTTGGAAGGTAGGAGTTAGGACTATCTCTTAGCAAGAGAACAAACATAAATACACAATGGCAATTTCAACACTTGTAACATTAGAAGTTGGTGCAAAAGTCTATGAACCTTCGCGGATAACAAATGGAGAATATGGGGTATATAACAAGAGAATATACTTCAAACACTTCTTTTATGCAACAACCAAAATATTATTCAAGTAGGATTGAGTTATAATGTTAGCCCACAGAATTGAATACCTGTCCATGTTCTTACCTAACTAATAACAAAATATCCCTTTCCTTGGAGGCTTATACGCCTTACCCAAAGAAGACTTCTATCTCACCTTCAATGTAGTATGGATGGTGAGTAACTTCAAGGTATGACCTGCATCCCTTGCATCACATTACAAAATGGCTGATAGTCTTATCTAGGTTTACAAGGCTTCTAAGGAGTCTTCAATATACACAAGGTATGGTAGACACAAATCTATGAATGGGGGTGACCCATGTTGGAGTCCAGGACAACGCTGAGAGGGGGGGTGAATCACTGTTGTATGAATTTTACAATTTTTACACCTTTTGACTTACAGGATAAAGAGAGAGAAAAACATTAACATACATATGCACAATTATAATGTTGAAGGCATGAAATATATGAATACATGAAGACACACAAGATATGAGACCAAGACACAAAAGATTATATGAGAGGAAAACCCTTCTGGGATTAAAAAACCTCTCAAAATTGCCTCACTAGCTTAAGAAAAAATCTCACTGGTTACAATATCTAGAAGCACCAAATTCAAGGAGCACCAACCCTTAATACATACAAATAGGTCTCACTGACCATACAAGCCTCACTAGCTACAAGATGCCTCACTGGCTGAATTTACCTCACTGGCTACAATATATGTCTCACTGACAAATGTAAGGTCTCACTAACCTATAAGCCTCACTGGAATACTATGCCTCACTGGTAAACACACACCATTAAAACTATAAACAAAATTAGAGGGTTACTATGCTTCCATTCAATTCATTATCCCATCTCTGCATAATACAAACTCCATTTGTAATTTCTCCATGTGTATGTCTTCAACTTGTATCTAATGCTCAATCAATTCACCTAATTTAGACTATCTCTTCACATTCAATTGCATACTGTCTTCATACTTGATTTTATTCAATCTATGTCATACAAGTTGTCTTCATATTGGCTCACATCTATTACAACTGTATCATCAAATTATCTTCCTCATTGATCTGCACAACAACCACACTATCCAAGCACCTATAATGTCATTAAATATCATATGAACTTTCACATGCAACACAAAATAACTTGACCTTTCAAATCCCTCTCTTCTCTGCATATTTAATTCTTCAATTTGATTAACATCTCTGCTAAAAAATAAAGTCATATATGTATTTCTTCTTTGCATCCCTGCAAGAGAAAATAAAAACAATTTCTTTCCATATTCCATTTATATTTTCTCTGTATAACTTTTCATATCTCTCTGTGTACTTTAAAAACCCCTTTCAATCTTTTCATCTTCTCTCTTAAAAAAATTCATCTTAAAAAATCTTCAATCAATTTTGCCTTGCATAAAAAATTCAATTCATGAAGCACCAAAAACAAATAATCTCATTTACAAAAAAATCTTTCCAAAAAATATCCTTTAAAAAACTTCATTCTTTCATCTTCCCTACAAATCATGAATGAATTCCACCATATATCATAAAATGTCTTCAATTTTTTTATCCAATCTGCCCTGTTATCTTCCATCCGTTGAGATACGCACTCATTTTCATGAGGAGCAAAAATAAAATCACTACAAGAAAATTTTCTCATATTTGGAAATAAATATTCCTCCTTTATAGTCTTTGATTTCTATGAAGGGAATCCACTTCAAGGAGTTCTAAAATAGAAAAAGATTTCTCAAAAAGAATCTTCAAACCCACAAAATCTGCCTTGTCTAATAATAGACTTTATTTCTGTTGTTAAGAAAACCTTTTGACTGCCATGTGCATGTCAACTTTAAAATAGGAGAGAGGAAATCCAGATTTAAATATTGTCCATGGATCTTCACATTTGTGCCCACTTTGCTTTTAAACACAACCTTTGATAATGCTTTTGGCACCCCACGCCCATATAAAAACTTGTGCAACCTGTGAAAGGCTCAAGAAAGGCCGGTCAAACCACGACAATAAAATTCATCATCAGGTAACTTTAAGTGAATTTACCTGCAGCAAAAGGTCAACTTCCTAATACAACATAAAGTGAAAAAGCTTATGACGGGTAGTTCTTTTGTCATTGAAAAGACTTGAGAGAATATGATATTGAGACTCTTTTGACATGAACAAATGTTCAACCATATTACTGTTGCATTTCAATGGAAACCTTCAAACCTCTGTCTAACATCATCAACATCCTTAGATTAGTATCACAAAGATATCTTGATAACATAAAGACAAACATCAACATCATAAAGTGTCTCATGATGAATAGAAATGAAATCCTCTGCAGGTACCCAACACCTTGTGAAATCTAAAGCATGCACAACCTTGAAGCAACAACACTCTGACCATGATCTGATTTGATATGAGTGAAGTAACATCATAAGATTATAACTTGTGAACCTCTCTAACAACACATGACCAATCACATGTGTCTTAACATCAAACAACATGATCTCACACATGATACTCATAAACCTTACATAGCTTGATGCACTTGCATTACTCAAGACATGAAAAGAAGAACCAACCACATGAAGAGGTTTATCATCAATGACCTATTATCAATGACAAGACACTGCACTATCATCATAATTTGAGCTCCAACCATACCACCAACAAACCAACTTGAGAGCATCATTCAAGAGTTGCATTTTCCTTTTTGCACCTTGAGAGTGAATGAACAAACTACTCCTCTGAATCTCTATCAAAACAACTTGTTATATGTCTGTGACCAATACAAATGTTCTTGTTCAACCTTCATGGACATGAGTATGTATCACTATCTTATGTGAGCATCAACAAATGATGTGATCAAGCTGAACAAACAAGTCTTGTCATAAACACCAAACATCAAGACTATGAGTATGAGAATACATCTTGCCATATCTGCATCATCAACAACTCAACACCTTTTTGACATCAATGACAATTAGTCACCATCAATCTCCCCCTTTGTCATTGATGGAAAAACTTCATGATGCAATTTCTCTTTCTCCCCCTTTTTGACATCTGATGACAAAGAGTCAAATCTATTTTCTCCCCCTATGTTGAAGTGTACTAACAAATCACTTCTCATAAATATCACTGCCAATTTCTGACAAGAACAAACATCACTATTGCACCATCAAAAGAGCATTGTCTTTCCTGAATCATATTAATGAGGAAGACCAACAAAGAACATGTCAAATTATTACACCAGGTTCACTTCCAAATGAACATTCATCCTACATCCAATTTACTTCTACACACACATCTTGACATGATAAAGCATGAAGATCATCCTCCTGTTCCCGCACAAGATACCTTTTTGCAACACAATGTCAAATTTGATATATATACAAAACCACATCTAAAACATACTTCAATCAACAAGACTTGTTGCCTCTTGAATTTATCAAACAAATCAGCCCATCAAGATTGCACAACCTTCACCATCAAGCTCTACCTGCAACAACAATACACATATTGACAAACCTCAAACAATCTCCTTCCTGAAACCTTTTTGTGGATAATTTATACCAGGACATGAACAACTCCCCCTCACATCATGCTCTCAATTATCCAACTAATGATGTAACTTGTGCAAGATGCACAATTTTAGAATCTATACTCTTTTGCCTTTGTTTCAATCTCCAAACTTTAACAGGTTCTTTCTTCCTCCAAACTTTTTCAACTTCTTTTCTTTTCCACTTTTTCAAATCAGGTGAAACTTTCCTACAACTGTGTGCTTTATGACCAAGACTATTACAATTATAACAAACTATGTTACAATCATAATCAAATGACTGATAGTACCTTTGAGAATTTATGTTAAGCTTCCATGCAGGATCATACCTTCTATGCACTTTACAATTTCTTTGTATGTGTCCAACATTATTGCACTTGTAACAAACAATATCAGTATTTCTTCTGCAATCAACTGCTTTATGCCCAAAATGATTACAAGAATAACAGTAACCATTAAATGAATAGTTATACCTGTACATGTAGTCTTGTCTTATAGGAGCAATTCTTCTTCTTTGATTGTTCACTTTTCTTTCAGGAGCAGCAGGCTGATCAATTTTTCTTCTAGGAATCTCTTTAACATTAGAAGACTGACCCTTTTCGTAACCAAGTCCAGTAGTGTCCTCGTATAGTTTTTGTTTACCAAGCAACTCATGTAACTTGATTTTTCTCTCCTTAAATTTCAAGTTCTTTTCAATCTGCTTCTTAACGCCATCAAGATCTTTTCTTAAAGAAACTATCTCTCCTTCAAGTTTTTGGCATTCAACTAATTTAGCTTCCAATTCAACCTTTGTTATATCAACAATCCTCTTAGCTTCCTCAATCTCCATCTTCAGACTGATAATTAATTTATCTGATTCACTAACTTAATTCCTCAAATCTATAATCAGATTTCTCGTATCTTCAAGGTCTGATAGTGCTTTGTCTTTTAAATCTCTTTCTTGTTGCAACTGCAATTCTAATTTCTGGTTCTCCTTTTTATATCTCTGGAGTTCACTTAGAGCACACATAAGTTCTCCTTCTACATCATTTCAAATTCTTGCTCATCATACTCCTAATGATAATCTTCTTCTGAATCTGATTGAATCTCAACTTCTTCATGTCATTGTCTTCTTTCATAGTCACTTTCTTTATATACCAAATGGTCCTCTTGTTCATCACCATCTTGATAAATTCTTATCAATTTCTTCCACACATCCTGAGATGTTTCACACTGCACAACTTTACAAGAAACATCATTAAATAAACTAGATAAAAATACCTTCTTGGCTATATGATTGCATTCAAGAGCCTCTTTGTTATTTGCAAAATTAGAATATCCATTCTCAACAGACATCCATACATCATATCCTAAAGAGGATAAATAGACTTTCATTCTCATACACCAAACTAAAAACTTTGAACCATTAAACAGAGGAACTCTAGAAAACTCTTTCACTAATTCAACTTGTGAAGCATATTTATCAACTAACTTTATATCAACATCTGGATTTGATACAAACTACACCTTTTGATCATAATGAGACTTGACATTTCTCATGTTCTTATTTCTTTTGCACTTACCCATGGTACTCCACACACAGGACCTACCCAAGATGATTAAGCTTCTAAAGGGAACGCAGCTCTAATACCAATTGTTGGAGTCCAGGACAACACTGAGAGTGGGGCGTGAATCAGTGTTGTATGAATTTTACAATTTTTACACCTTTTGACTTACAGGATAAAGAGAGAGAAAGAAATTAACATACATATGCACAATTATAATGTTGAAGGCATGAAATATATGAATACATGAAGACACACAAGATATGAGACCAAGACACAAAAGATTATACGAGAGGAAAACCCTTCTGGGGTAGAAAAACCTCTCAAAATTACCTCACTGGCTTAAGAAAAAATCTCACTGGTTACAATATTTAGAAGCACCAACTTCAAGGAGCACCAACCCCTAATACATACAAATAGGTCTCACTAACCATACAAGCCTCATTGGCTACAAGATTCCTCACTGGCTAAATTTTCCTCACTAGCTACAATATGTGTCTCACTGACAAATGTAAGGTCTCACTAACCTATAAGCCTCACTGGCATACTGTGCCTCACTAGAAAACACAAACACCATTAAAAATATAAACAAAATTAGAGGGTTACTTTGCTTCCATTCAATTCATTATCCCATCTCTGCATAATACAAACTCCATTTGTAATTTCTCCATGTGTATGTCTTCAACCTGCATCTGATGCTCAATCAATTCACCTGATTTAGATTATCTCTGCACATTCAATTGCATATTGTCTTCATACTTGATTTTATTCAATCTATGTCATACAGGTTGTCTTCATATTGGCTCACATCTATTACAACTGTATCATCAAATTATCTTCCTCATTCATCTGCACAACAACCACACTATCCAAGCACCTATATTGTCATTAAATATCATATGACCTTTCACATGCAACACAAAATAACTTGACCTTTCAAATCCCTCTCTTCTCTGCATATTTAATTCTTCAATTTGATTAACATCTCTGCTAAAAAATAAAGTCATATATGTATTTCTTCTTTGTATCCCTGCAAGAGAAAATAAAAATAATTTCTTTCCATATTCCATTTATGTTTTCTCTGTATAACTTTCATATCTCTCTGTGTACTTTAAAAACCCCTTTCAATCTTTTCATCTGAAAAAATCTTTAATCAATTTTTCCTTGCATAAAAAATTCAATTCATGAAGCACCAAAAACAAATAATCTCTTTACAAAAAAAATCTTTCAAAAAAATATCCTTCAAAAATCTTCATTCTTTCATCTTCCCTACAAATCATGAATGAAGTCCACCATATACCATAAAATGTCTTCAAATTTTTTTATCCAATCTACCCTGTTATCTTCCATCCTTAGAGATACACACTCATTTTTATGAGGAGAAAAAATAAAATCACTACAAGAAAATTTTCTCATATTTAGAAATAAATATTCCTCCTTTATATTCTTTGATTTCTATGAAGGGAATCCACTTTGAGGAGTTCTAAAATGGAAAAGGATTTCTCAAAAAGAATCTTCAAACCCATAAAATCTACCTTGTCTAATAATAGACTTTATTTCCTCTGTTAAGAAAACCTTTTGACTGCCATGTGCATATCAACTTTAAAATAGGAGAGAGGAAATCTAGATTTAAATATTGTCCATGGATCTTCACATTCATGCCTACTTTTCTTTTAAACACAATCTTTGATAAGGCTTTTGGCACCCCTTGCCCATATAAAAACTTGTGCAATTGGTGAAAGGCTCAAGAAAGGCCAATCAAACCATGACAATAAAACTCATCAGTAGGTAACTTTAAGTGAATTTACCTACAACAAAAGGTCAACTTCCTAATATAACATAAAGTGAAAAAGCTTATGACAGGTGGTTCTTTTGTCATTAAAAATACTTGAGAGAATATGATATTGAGACTCTTTTGACATGAACAAATGTTCAACCGTATTACTATTGCATTTAAATGGAAACCTTCAAACCTTTGTGTAACATCCTCAACATCTTTAGATCAGTATCATGAAGATATCTTGATAACATAAAGACAAACATCAACATCACAAAGTGTCTCATGATGAATAGAAATGAAATCCTCTGCAAGTACCCAACACCTTGTGTCAACTCCTTGTGAAATCCAAAGCACCTTGAAGCAACAACACCCTAACAATGATCTGATTTGATATGAGTGAAGCAACATCATAAGATTACAACCTATGAACCTCTCTAAGAACACATGACCAATCACATATGCCTTAACATCACACAACATGATCTCACACATGATACTCATAAACCCTTCATAGCTTGATGCACTTGCATTACTTAAGACATGAAAACAAGAACCAACCACATGAAGAGGCTTATCATCAATGCCCTATTATCAATGACAAGACACTGCATTATCATCATAATTTGAGCTCCAACTATACCACCAACAAACCAACTTGAGAGCATCATTCAAGAGTTGCATTTTCCTTTTTGTACCTTGAGAATGAATGAACAAACTACTCATCTAAATCTCTATCAAAACAACTTGTTATATGTGTGAGACCAATACAAATGTTCTTGTTCAACCTTCATGGAGATGAGTATGTATCACTATCTTATGTGAGCATCAACAAATGATGTGATCAAGATAAACAAACAAGTCCTGTCATAAACACCAAACATCAAGACTATGAGTATGAGAATACATCCTGCCATATCTGCATCATCAACAACTCAACACCTTTTTGACATCAATGATAATCAGTCACCATCAACCCAGTCAATTGATGCTCAACCATACGAATCTTGGTGGAGCAAGTATCCCGAAGGCTTTTTACTTGGAGTTGAAAGGGTCCTTCCCTTGAAGTTAAGTCTTCCGATACTCACGACATTTATATATTGCACCAAAACATGTAGTTGGGTTCATCCCTTGAGGTGATAAAATCCCCAAGTAGGTCCCCTAGAAAGTATATCAATCACTTTTGATTCTCGTCTTTCGACATGAGAGAAGAGCATACGTGTTGGTCTTGAGTCCCCGGGAAGTAAGCAAAGAAAGCAAGTAAATGAATGACTTGAGTGTTTCTGATTTGCAAGGTCACTTTTTAGTGCGAAGAAAGAGCATACATACCTAAAGAATTCAAGACACATAATATAGTCATTAATTCCATTATAAAAATCAAAGTGTTTTCTAAGAATTAGTATAAAAAAGATATTGCCTTCAACAAACGTCCTGTAATAAATGTGTTAGTAGTTTCAACAATTTTTTTTCTTTGGCCAAGGTAGATGATGTGTAGAGTTATTTCCAAAACCCAAAGAGATATTAACTTGAAACCAAAAATAAATGATAGAAAATAGAGAAACAAAAAACACATAATTGAATAATAAGTAGAAAATATAGTGAATAACCCAAAATAGAGAGCAAATTACTGATTTTTACCTTTTTGCATAGGTACACTGATAGATGACACAGGCACGTCGACATCTTACACAGGCACACTGACAGGATACATAGACACACTTTTAGGAAATTGAAAACATAGCCACATGCATGCATTCAGGACATAGACGCACTTTCACAAGACATAAGCATACTTTTATAGGGCACATGCACCATTTCATAATAGAAAACAAAAACCTATCAAAAACATAGAATCAATCTAATAGAAATGATGATTTTATGATTTGAGGTTGATACAGTGGCCTATGAGGACCAATCTAAGGATGTGATATTTGCTAGCTATCTACCCTAACACAGGTGTGCTTTTACATAGGAATTACTATGGGCAATGGAGTTGATACAAAAACCTGTTGAAATACAAATGTAAGAGAATGCGAAGACAGAGTTAGATATTAGGAAAACATGGGATAATAGAAACAAGACAAAATTAAGTGAACATGGCCTAGATCTACAAAAACAACAACACACTATCAAATAACAAAGATGTGCTTTTATAATGTATAGGTACATCAACAATTGATAAGGGCGCACTGACCTACTATGCAAGCCTGTCGACATCGTGTGTAGGAATGCTCTCACAATCACAGGTACATTTCCAATCCTGCATCAAAAAAGTATAGAATTTCTTCCTTCAAATGTTAGTTTTCTGGGATGTGGGTCCCATCGGGCATGACAAAATGTATTGGTTAAAAATTTGAATGTAATAATCATGTAAAGTAATAAGTAAAACAATGCAAATTACCTCAAAACATACAAACAAACCATACAGATGGAGCGTATCAAGGTAGCACCCAAACCTCAAGTTGATTGCTCTTTGCTCTTGGCTATGTGGATTGCTCTATAGTCAAGTGTAAGTTTGTGATCTCCCATTGAATGATAATAGTGACAATATAAGTTTACTTAGATGAGAGATGCTGAGAAATGAAGGATGATGCTCCATTTATAGACTTGTGAGAATGCAGATGAATATTGGAGGAAAACTAGAAAGATCAATGGATAAGAATGGTTGAGAGAATGTGTGCGAATGAGAGAGGGGCAAGTGTCCTTGCCCTTTCATGAATCATGGAGGCTAACAAACTTCATTGAGGAGTTGACTGGATTGATTGATTGGAGGACTAAATTGACTAATCAGGGAACTGATTTGATTGATCAGATGACTAAATTGATTGATCTGAGGATTGAATTGATTGATGAGTCAACTCATTTGATTGATCTGTTAATTGATTTGACTAGAGGAAATTATGGTGGGTGAGGATAAATTGGAAATTAAATAAATAAATTATTTAATTTCATGAGCATATGTGATAAATGACTAAAATATTAAATTTTACTCATTTAGAGGGAAATAGAATATTTAAATAAATAATTTGAATTTATTTATTTAAAGCAAAGGGAAATTTGATTATTTAAATAAATAATTTTGATTTTATTTATTTAAAATGGAAAAGAAATGATTTAAATAAATAATTTGGATTATTTAATTAATATAGAGGAATATAACGATTTTTCGTTAATTAATTGAATTAGTGTGGAATAACTGGACTTAGGTAATTTAATGATAAATGATGGAAATGTGATGCAATGAGGTGAATAATGTATTGTTGAATTTTAGGTGTCTACATTTTGCCCCTCTTTGATATGACTTCCCATTCGGTGGCGTCATGTCAAAGAAACTAAGAAAGATACCCCAGTTGGTGGCAAGAACGGAGAAAAATGATGAAAGAGAAGAAGGGATACTGGGTTCCCCCTTGAGAAATTTTTTAGAAAAAATTCTCAATAGGTTAGAAGTAGGCTACGACAGTAGAAAATATGAACAAATAGAAAAAAAAAGGTGAAATGAGTGAAAACAGGGGAAAATGGGAGGCTGGGGTGAGTACTACGGAGAAAAAACAGGGGTTGGGAGCTTATAAATAGTGGTAGGAATGGAGAAAAATGATGAAAGACAAGAAGAGAATTTTTTGGATTTTTTAGGGCAAAAAGGAAATGTTATCAAATGGAAAATTTAGACTAATGTTTTTAGATTTTTTGATTTTGGAAAAGAGGAAAAAGATATCAAATTCACGATTTAGGCTAATGTTTCTCTTTTGGATTTTTGGAATTTTTTAGAAAGGAAAAGCTTTCAAATGGAAAAATGAAGAATAATATTTTTGGATTTTTGGAATTTTTGGAAAAGGAAAGTACTTTCTAGACTAATATTTTTGGGTTTTTTAGAATTTTTAGATTTTTTTTGGTGTTTTTTGCTTTGTTTTTGGAAAGTGGGAGTTAGGACTATCTCTTGGCAAGAGAACAAACATAAATACACAATGGCAATTTCAACACCTGTAACTTTGGAAGTTGATGCAAAAAGCTATGAACCTTCATGGATAACAAATGAAGAATACTAGGTATATAACAAGAGAATACACTTCAAAAACTTCTTTTATGCAACAACCTAAATATTATTCAAGTAGAATTGAGTCATAATGTGAGCCCACATGATTGAATACATGTCCATAATCTTACCTAGGTACACTTCCCCCTGAGTAGATAGCTAGGGATAAGAGGTGTACACCCAATATCGCTTTCCTTTGTGGCTTTTACACCTTGCCCAAAGAAGACTTCTATCTCACCTTCAAGGTAGTAAGGCTGGTGAGTAACTTCAGGGTATGATTTGTATCCCTTGTATCACATTAGAAAATGACCGATGGTCTTATCTAGGTTTACAAGGATTCTAGGGAGTCCTCAATATACACATGGTATAGGAGGCACAAATCTATGAACGGGGTTGTCCCAGTCAACTAACGCTTGACCATACGAGCCTTGGCAGACAAAGTATCCTGAAGGCTTTTTTATTGGAGTTGAAAGTGTCCTTCCTTTGAAGTTGAGTCTTTCGATACTCATGACATTTATATACCACACCAGAACATGTAGTTGGGGTCATCCCTTGAGGTGATGAAATCCCCAAGTAGGCCCCCTAGAAAGTATATCAAGAACTTTTGATTCTCAAGATCGTCTTTCGACATGAGAGAAGAGCATATGTGTTGGTCTTGAGTCCCCAGGAATTAAGCAAAGAAAGCAAGTAAAATGACTTAAGTGTTTCTAATTTCCAAGGTCACTTTTTAGTGCAAGGAAAGAGAATACATACTTAAGGCATTCAAGACACAAAATACAACCATTAATTCCCTTATAGAAATTAAACTATTTTCTAAGACTGAGTACAAAAAGATATTGCCTTCGACAAATGTCCTGCAAAAAATACATTAGTAGTTTCATTAATTTTTTTCTTTGGCCAAGGTAGATGCTGTGAAGAGTTAGTTCCAAAGCCTAAAGAGAGATTAACTTGAAACCAAACATAAATGACAAAAAATAGAGAAACAAAAAAAAAGAATTAAAAAATAAGAAGAAAACATAGTGAATAACCCAAAATAGAGAGCAACTTACTGATTTTTACCTTTTTGCATAGGTGCGCCGATAGATGACAAAGGCACATTGACAACTTACATAGGTGCTCTGATAGGATACATAGGTGCACTTTTAAGAAATTGAAAACATAGTCACAGGTGCGCATTTAGTACATAGGCGTGCTTTTACAGGACACAGATGCACTTTTATAGGGCACATGCTTGCTTTCAGAACATCAAACATAAACCTACCAAAAAGACATAATTAGTCTAATAGAAAGAATGATTTTCTGATTTGAGGTTGATCCAGTGGCCTAGGAGTACTAATTTGAGGATGTGATATCTGCCATCTATCTAACCTATTACAGGCATGCTTTTGCAAGGCCAAGGTGTGTTTTTACACAGGAATTACTTTGGGCTATGGAATTGATACAAAAACTTGTCAAAACGCAAATGTAAGAGAATGAACAGATAGAGTTAGAGATTAGGAAAATGCAGGATAACAGAAATAAGACAAAATCAAGTGAACAAGGCCTAGATAAACAACAACACACTGTCAAACAACACAAGCATGCTTTTATGATGCATAGTCACATTGATAGTTGACAAGGGCGCACCAACCTACTTTGCAGACACATCGACATAGTGCATAGGTACACTTTCACAGTCATAGGCATGTTTCCAAACTTGTATCAAAAAAAGTATGGAATTTCTTCCTTCAAATGTTATCTTTCAGGGATGTGGGTCCCACGGGGCATACCAAAATGTAATGGTTAAAAATCTAAATGCAATAATCAAGTAAAGCAATAAGTAAAACAATGCAAATTACCTCAAAACATACAAACAAACCATACAGTTGGAGCGTACCAAGGTAGCACCCAAACCTCAAGTTGATTGTTCTTTGCTCTTGGCTATGTGGATTGCTCTATTTTTAAGTGTAAGTTCGTGATCACCCAATGAATGATAATAGTGACAACGTAAGTTTACTTAGATGAGAGATGATGAGAAATGGATGATGAGAATGCAAGTCAATGGTGGAGGAAAACCAGAAAGGTCAATAGCTGAGAATGGTTGAGAGAATGTGCGCAAATGAGAGAGGGACAAGTGTCATTGTCCTTTTCTGAATCATGGAGGCTAACATACTTGATTGAGGATTTAACTAGATTGATTGATCAAAGGACTAAATTGATTGATTAGGGGACTAATTTGATTGATTAGATGACTGAATTGATTGATCAAAGGACTGAATTGATTGATCTGTTAATTGATTTGACCATAGGAGATTATGGTGGGTGAGAATAAATGGGAAATTAAATAAATTAATTATTTAATTTCATGAGCACATGTGATAAATGAATAAAATAAGAAATTTTATTCATTTGGAGGGAAATAGAATATTTAAATAAATAATTTGAATTTATTTATTTAAAGTGAAGGGAAATTTGATTATTTAAATAAATAATTTTGATTTTATTTATTTAAAGTGGAGAAGAGATTGTTTAATTAAGTAATTTGGATTATTTAACTAATATAGAGGAATATGATGATTTTTGGTGAATTAATTGAATGAGTGAGGAATAACTGGAATTAGGTAATTTAATGAGAAATGATACAAATGTGGTGCGATGAGGTGAATAATGCATTAGAAAATTTAAGGTGTCTACATTTTGCCCCTCTTTGATACGGAGTCCAATTAGGTGGCATCCTGTCAAAGAAACTAAGAAAGATGCCTCGGTCAGTGGGAGGAACAAAGAAAAATGATGAAAGAGAAGAAGGGATACTGGGTGCCCCCTCGAGAAATTTTTTAGAAAAAATAAAATAATTTTAGAAAAAATTCTCAACAGGTTAGAAGTAGGCTAGGACAGTAGAAAATATGAACAAATAGAAGAAAAATGGTGAAATGAGTGAAAATAGGGGAAAAAAGGGGGGTAGGGTGAATTCTACAGGGAAAAAATAGGGGTTGAGGGCCTATAAATAGGGGCAAGAACGAAGAAAAATGATGAAAGAGAAGAAGGGATTTTTTTGGCAAAAAGGAAATGTTATCAAATGGAAAATTTAGACTAATGTTTTTGGATTTTTTTATTTTGGAAAAGAGGAAAAAGATATCAAATGGACAATTTAAGCTGATGTTTTTTTTTATTTTTGGATTTTTGAGAAAGGAAAAGCTTTCAAATGGAAAAATGAAGACTAATATTTTTGGATTTTTGGATTTTTTTGAAAAGGAAAGTGCTTTCAACACTACTATTTTTGGATTTTTTTTGTGTGTTTTGCTTTGATTTTGGAAGGTACGAGTTAGGACTATCTCTTGGCAAGAGAACAAAAACAAATACATAATGGCAAATTCAACACTTGTAACTTTGGAAGTTGGTACAAAAGGCTATGAACCTTCATGGATAACAAATGGAGAATATAGGGTATATAACAAGAAAATACACTTCAAACACTTCTTTTATGCAACAACCTAAATATTATTCAAGTAGGATTGAGTCATAATGTGAACCCACACAATTGAATACCTATCCATGTTCTTACATAACTAAGAACACTTCCCTCTGAGTAGATAGATAGGGATAAGAGGTGTACACACAATATCCCTTTCCTCAGAAGCTTTTATGCCTTACCCAAAGAAGACTTCTATCTTGCCTTCAAGGTAGTACAAATGGTGAGTAAATTTAGTCTACGATCCATATCCCTTGCATCACAAATTACAAAATGGCCAATGGTCTTTTCTAGGTTTACAAAGCTTCTAGGGAGTCCTCAATATATGCAAGGTACATGAGGCACAAATCTGTGAATGGGGGTGTCCCAGTCAACTGACGCTCAACCATACGAGTCTTGGTGGACCAAGTATCCTGAATTGAAGTTAAGTCTTTCGATACTCATGATATTTATATAACGCAGTAAAACATGCAATTGGGGTCATCCCTTGAGGTGATGAAATCCCCAAGCAGGCCCCCTAGAAAGGATATCAAGAAATTTTGATTCTCAAGATCATCTTTCGATGTGAGAGAATAACATACCTGTTGGTCTTGAGTCCCCAGGAAGTAAGAAAAGAAAGCAAGTAAATGAATGATTTAAGTGTTTCTGATTTCCAAGGTCACTTTTTAGTGCAAGGAAAGAGCATACTTAAGGCATTCAAGACACATAATATAGTTGTTAATTCCCTTATAAAAATTAAAGTGTTTTCTAAGACTTAGTATAAAAAAGATATTACATTTGACAAACGTCTTGCAACAAATACATTAGTAGTTTCAACAATGTTTTTTCTTTGGCCAAGGTAGGTGTTGCGCAAGATTAGTTCCAAAATCTGAAGAGAGATTAACTTGAAACCAAAAATAAATGATAGAAAATAGAGAAACAAATAACACAAAATTGAGAAATAAGTAGAAAACATAGTGAATAACCCAAAATAGAGAGCGACTTACTAATTTTTACCTTTTCCCAAAAGTGTGGCAATAGATAACACAGGCATGTCAACAACTTGCCTAGGCATGCTAACATGATACATATGAGCACTTTTAAGAAATTGAAACCATAGTCACAGACATGTATTCAGGACATAGGCGCACTTCTACAAGACACAGGTGCATTTTTACAAGGCACAGGTGCACTTTTGGAACATCGAATAGAAGCCTACCAAAAATATAGAATCAGTATGATAGAAAGGATGATATTATGATTTGAGGTTGATCCAGTGGCCTGGGAGGACTGATATGAGGATGTGATATCTATTAATTGTCTACCCTAATAATGGCATACTTTTGTGGGGCAAAGGCACGCTTTTACAGTGGAATTACTTCGGGCTATGGAATCGATACAAAAACCTGTTGAAATGCAAATGTAAGAGAATGAGTAGACAGAGTTAGAGTGTACCTAAAAAAATACAAACAAACCATATGGATGGAGCGTACCAAGGTAGCACCCAAACCTCAAGTTGATTGCCTTTTGCTCTTGGCTATGTGGATTTCTCTATTGTCAAGTGTAAGTTTGTGATCTCCCAATGAATTATAATAGTGATAGCATAAGTTTACTTAGATGAGATATGCTAAGAAATGGAGGATGAGGCTCCATTTATAGACTTGTGAGAATGCAATACAATGATGGAGGAAAACCAAAAAGATCAATGGCTGAAAATGGTTGAGAGAATGTGTGTGAATGAGAGAGGGACAAGCGTCCTTGCCCTTTCATGAATCATGTAGCCTAACAGACTTGATTGAGGAGTTGACTAGATTGATTGATCAAAGGGCTAAATTAATTGATCAGATGATTAATTTGATTGATCAGATGACTGAATTGATTGATTAGGGAACTGAATTGATTGATGAGTCAACTCAGTTGATTAATTTGTTAACTGATTTGACCAGAAGAAATTGGTACAGGAGTACCCAATCCACAGTGGCCTCCATGAGGCATTTAACTATTTTATGTTCATGTTTGTTGTTTCCAATAAGGTCCTAGTAGACCATTCAATGTAATAAGGTCTATTTGACCAATGCATGTTAATTTAGGTTTTATCTAGGTTTGTGTTGTAAGTTCCTAGGACACTTGGCAAATCTGTAATCACAAAGGTTGTTAGGCTGTTGTTAGATCTCCCAGCCGCTTGGATTAGTCTCTCAGCTGCTTGGAGCCAATTCTGTACTATGGAGGGTAGTTAGATAAATACCCCAAGATCAAATCGATTGTGATCATGATAGATAGTTGTAATCAGTTGCAGTTGAGTTTAGATCTGATCAGAGTGTTTACAGTTGTAAACAGAGCATCTGTGCATGTACATGTTCTGAAAGGCATAGTAAAATTCTATTTTGTATATCTTTCTGGCATTCAAATTCATTATGCAATCAATTTTCTATTCTGAGGCTGAGATGGGTTCTTAACCCATTCCACTAGTTAGATTCCTTAAAAATCGGTGGAATGGCTGTACATATTGATTTGTATTTTCATTTTCTTTTTCTATTTCATGCTTGCAAGATCATGTATGGGATGCATTGAAAGATCCTAGCATTGTCATGTACTAGGTTGATAGGGTGAAAGGTTTGTAAGATCGTCAAAGAAACGGATCTGTGTAATCACAGGGTTTACAGCGGATCAAATCAGTAAAATTCTGCGTTGTTCCATCAGATATACAATTTGTGTGTATATCGCAATTGTATGTCAGATATACATTCTATGTATTTATCACAGTTGTATGTTCGTGTGTATCTCACAAATGTTTATTGTGGTTGTATGTGGTGGATGTACATTGTAAATGTACAAGTGTATCACATAAAAAGGAGAGAGAAAGTTGAAGTTTCCAATCGGCATACAAGGAAGTCAACGGTTCGGTCAAACCCATCAAATGCATATCTAAATTGCATGTCATGAATGTACATCAGGTTTATATACAAATGATGTCAATGGTCAAATGTTCATTTGGTGAAACATGTTCTGGTTGTATGTTGAGAACATACATTGGGTTAAGGTGTTGGTCGAATGCATGTTATGAATGCATCTTTCGAATGCATGTTTTGCAAGGTATATGGTGAATGCATCTTGCGAATGTATATTGAGCATATACATTGCGTAGATACATTGGTAAGATACAGGGAGTGACCAGTGGAAACGATGAAAGGAACCATAGACAATAGGTCATATTATGTATATGCTAGGAGGGTCCGCCGACAATTAGTGTCTCATCGAAGTTGATGCATATTGCAAGTGTATATGCATATTCTAAATGTACATTGGGTAATGTATCTTGCGGTAGATACAAGTAAAACAGAGTATTACCACTAGCCATAGCAAGTCAAGACAAGGATTGTGAGTGTTCACTGATGAAGGCAGTGTTGTCGATATGCAAATGATGCAAAGGACATACATCGGAGAGAGGTATGTGATCGAGGGGAAAAACACTTTGGTTGGCCGATGGTGCATAGTCTTACCGATAAGCAAGTAAAACATAGACATATAAAGGGGAATGAATGCTAGGGGTTTGGGCTCTGCATCATAGTGGTATCAGAGCTCAGCAAAAGGTCTGGGCTATTGTGTGTTGATTCTGTCACTGAGAAGGCAGAAGTAGAAGGATTGAGAGGTTGACAAGATGCCTCTGAAAGGTAATGGTACTGCCAAAGAGTTGCAGGAGATGAAGGAAAAACATGCTAAAGAAATGAGGAAGATGAAAGAGCTTGCAGAAGCACTTCAAGCCAGGCTTGCAGCCTTGGAGATGAACAAAAAGAGATAAGTGGAAGAAAGTGAATTAGAAAAAGAAGATGATGGTGAAGAATTTGAAGATGTAGATGAAGATCTGAATCTTGAAGATTAGATATTTGCAAAACTGTTAAGGGTAGTTCAGAATGACAAACCTAAGGTAAAGATTGATGTGCCAAGGTACACTGGAAGTTTAAATGAAGAAGAGTTACTTGATTGGATTGCTGCATCAGATAATCATTTTGAATGTGAGGAGGTTCCTGAGGAGCAAAAAGTAAAGATTGCAAAGACCAAATTAGGAGGTCATGCTTTGGTATGGTGGGATTACATACAGTCAGAGAGGAGAAAGCAGGGTAAGTCAAAGATTTCTTCATGGGACAAGATGGTAGCAAGAATCAAAGGTAAATTTTTACCCAAGGATTATATAGTTCAAATGTTTAAAAAGCTTCAATTTTTAAGGTAAAAGGAAATGGATGTGAAGGCATATATTGAGGAATTTTATAAATTGAGTATGAGGTCTAGTCATCATGAGAATGAGGTTGAAAAGGTTGCTAGATACTTGGCTGGTTTCAGATTGAACATACAAGATGAATTAGTTTTGGCTAACCCTAGGAGTGTGGAAGATTGTTATCAAATGGCAATCAGGATTGAGGAGAAGATGAAAAGGAGATAGGATAAGTCCATGAGGGGAAGAGGCAGCAATATAAGGGGAAGAGGATCAGCCCCTACACCAAGACAAACTAATGAGGATCAAGAAGAAACTGGTAAAGGACAGGAGCAGTCTGATTTCAGAGGTGGATGGAAAAGCACATGAGGTAGATTTGGAGGTGGTAGATGTTCTAATGTTTTCACTGGGAGATGTTAACATTGTAATGAAATTGGTCACACAACATTCAAATGTCTAGAAAGGCAAGGTTCATCATCAGGGGGTGATAGGAGGAATGAAAAGAGAGTTCAATATGTGCAAGAAGAGGAGGTAGATGCAAGTGTTAACTCTCCAATGGGGAGTTCAGCACCATGTCAAGATGAAGAAGCATTGATGCTAAGGAGAACACTCTTGAAGACACCCAAGGACATGCTACAAAGGAGAGCTCTTTTCAAGACCAAATGCAAAGCCAAGGGTAAATTATGCAAGGTAGTAATAGATTCTGGTTCAACAGATAATATGGTATCTCAGGAAATGGTGCATAAACTGAAATTAGAAAGGATTCCTCATCAAAATCCTTATAAAACATCTTGGGTAAGTGATAGTCAATCACTTTTGGTATATGAACAAGCATATGTTGATTTTCAGATTGGAGAATATCAGGATAGGGTTTTGTGTGACATTTTGCCCATGGAATGTTGTCACCTACTTTTAGGTAGGCCATGGCAATTTGATAGAAGAGCATTGTATGATGGATATGCTAACACCTAAACCTTCAAGAAGGATGGGAGAACTTTTGTGATGACACCATTGCAGGAGGATGTTGCAGTACAGAAGGTAGCCAAGGTTATTTTAGTGGGAAAGAAAGAGTTTGTGAAGCTCAATGCAGAAGACACAAAGATAGTTGGGGACACCTTAGGGAATGGGGTTGCTAAGGATCAAAGTTTGAAGGTGATTTCAGTTTTGGATCAGATGGATCAGTAGAAGGTCACAGAGCAGGTTTACAAGTAGCCACATGTTGATTGGAAAGACAAGGATGCTATCATAGTAGGGACAATTGTTTGTCCTCTAGAACCAACAAGAGTTGAAAGGCAAACATATTCTGCCATAACAGCAGTACAAGAAGCATTACCCAAGGTTTATAATGCAGGTGTTTAGAAAGAGATGACAGTAAGAAAGAATGGTGTGAGTAGAGCCTCCAATGCTAGGCATGGGATTTTGCTTCCATGGCAATAGGTTGCAATCCAGAGATCATGGGGAAGACATGAGACATCAAAGAGTAAAGGTGGAATAAACCCAAGCATTAACTCATGGGGCATGAGTTCTTTTTGCAGTGGGGTGTATGGTGCAGGAGCACCCAATCCACAGTGGCCTCCATGAGGCATTTAACTATTTTATGTTCATGTTTATTGTTTCCAATAAGGTCCTAGTAGACCATTCAATGTAATAAGGTCTGTTTGACCAATGCATGTTAATTTAGGTTGTATCTAGGTTTGTGTTGTAAGTTCCTAGGACACTTGGCAAATCTGTAATCACAAAGGTTATTAGGTGGTTGTTAGATCTCCCAACTACTTGGAGCCAATTCTGTACTACGGAGGGTAAGTAGATAAATACCCCAAGATTAGATCGATTGTGATCATGATAGATAGTTGTAATCAGTTGTAGTTGAGTTCAGATCTGATCAGAGTGTTTACAGTTGTAAACAGAGCATCTGTGCATGTACATGTTCTAAAAGGCATAATAAAATTCTGTGTTGAACATCTTTCTGGCATTCAAATTCATTGTGCAATCAATTTTCTATTCTGAGGCTGAGATGGATTCTTAACCCATTCCACTAGTTAGATTTCTTTGAAATTAGTGGAATGGTTGTACATATTGATTTGTGTTTTCATTTTATTTTTCTGTTTCATGCTTGCAGGATCATGTACGGGATGCATTGAAAGATCCTAGCATTGTCATGTGCTAGGTTGACAGGGTGAAAGGTCTATAAGATCGTCAAAGAAACAGATATGTGTAATCATAGGGTTTACAGTGGATCAAATCGGCAAAATTTTGTGTTGTTCCATCATATATACAATTTGTGTGTATATCACAATTGTATGTTAGATTTACAATCTGTGTATATATCACAGTTGTATGTTCATGTGTATCTTGCAGATGTTTATCGTGGTTGTATGAGGTGGATGTACATTTAAATGTACAAGTGTATCGACATACAAAGGAGAGAGAAGGTTGAAGTTTCCAATCGGCATACAAGGAAGTCAACAGTTTGGTCAAACCCATCAAATGCATATCTAAATTGCATGTTGTGAATGTACATCGCAAATGTACATCAGGTTTGTATACAAAGGAGGCCAACGGTCAAATATTCTTTTGGTGAAACATGTTCTGGTTGTATGTTGAGAACATACATTGGGTTAAGGTGTTGGTCGAATGCATGTTATGAATGTATCTTTCGAATGCATGTTCTGCAAGGTATATGGTGAATGCATCTTGTAAATGTATATTGAGCATATACATTGCGCAAATACATTGGTCAGATACATGGAGTGACCGGCGGAAATGGTGAAAGGAATTGGAGACAACAGGTCGTATTATGTATATGCTAGGAGGGTCCGCTGATAGTCAGTGTCTCACCAAATGTATATGCATATTCTGAATGTACATTGGGTAATGTATCTTGTGGCAAATACAAGTAAAATAGAGTATTACCACCGGCCATAGCAAATCAAGACAAGGATTGTGAGCATTCGCCGATGAAGGCAGTGTTGCCAATATGCAAATGATGCAAAGGACATATGTGAGAGAGGTATGCGATCGGGGGGAAAACATTTTGGTTGGCCAATGGTGCATAGTCTTGCCGATAGGCAAGTAAAACATAGACCTACAAAGGGGAATGAATGCTAGGGGTTCGGGCTCTGCATCAGAAATTATGGTGGGTGAGGATAAATGAGAAATTAAATAAATAAATTATTTAATTTCATGAGCACATGTGATAAATGAATAAAATATTCAATTTTATTCATTTGGAGGGAAATAGAGTATTTAAATAAATAATTTGAATTTATTTATTTAAAGTGAAGGGAAATTTGATTATTTAAATAAATTATTTTGATTTTATTTATTTAAAGTGGAGAAGAGATGATTTAATTAAATAATTTGGATTATTTAATTAATATAGAGGAATATGATGATTTTTGGTGAATTAATTGAATTAGTGAGGAATAACTAGAATTAGGTAATTTAATGAGAAATGATGCAAATGTGGTGCGATGAGGTGAATAATGCATTGGCGAATTTTGGGTGTCTACATTTTTCTCCTTTTTGATACGACATCCCATTAGGTGGCATCATGTCAAAGAAACTGAGAAAGATGCCTCGGTTGGTGGCAAGAAAGGAGAAAAATGATGAAAGAGAAGAAGGGATACTAGGTGCCCCCTCAAGAAATTTTTTGGAAAAAATAAAATAATTTCAAAAAAAATTCTTGATAGGTTAGAAGTAGGCTAGGACAGTAGAAAATATGAACAAATAGAAGAAAAACATTGAAATAAGTGAAAACAGGGGAAAATGGGAGGGTGGGGTGAGTGCTACGGGAAAAAATAGGAGTTGGGGGCCTATAAATAGTGGCAGGAATGGAGAAAAATAATGAAAGAGAAGAAGGGATTTTTTTGGATTTTTTTGGCAAAAAGGAAATATTATCAAATGGAAATTTTGGACTAATGTTTTTGGATTTTTTGATTTTGGAAAAGAGAAAAAAGATATCAAATGGATGATTTAGGCTAATATTTTTTTTTTTTTTTAGATTTTTGAGAAAGGAATATCTTTAAAATGGAAAAATGAAGACTAATATTTTTGGATTTTTGGAATTTTTGGAAAAGGAAAGTGCTTTCTAGACTAATTTTTTTGAATTTTTTGGAAATTTTGGATTTTTTTTGTGGCTTTTTGTTTGTTTTTGGAAGGTAGGAGTTAGGACTATCTCTTGGCAAGATAACAAACACAAATACACAATGGTAATTTCAACACTTGTAACTTTGGAAGCTGGTGCAAAAGGCTATGAACCTTCACAGATAACAAATGGAGAATACGGGGTATATAACAAGAGAATACACTTCAAACGCTTCTTTTATGCAACAACCTAAATATTATTCAAGTAGGATTGAGTCATAATGTGAGCCCACATGATTGAATACCTGTCCATGTTCTTACTTAACTAAGAACACTTACCCTAAGTAGATAGCTAGGGATACGAGGCATACACCCAATATCCCTTTCCTATGAGGCTTTTATGCCTTACCCAAAGAAGACTTCTATCTCACCTTCAAGGTAGTACAGATGGTGACTAACTTTAGGGTATGATCCACATCCCTTACATCACATTACAAAATGGCCAATGGTCTTATCTAGGTTTACAAGGCCTCTACAGAGTCCTCAATATATGCTAGGTATGGGAGGCACAAATCTATGAACGGGGATGTCACAGCCAACTGATGCTCAATCATATGAGTCATGGTGGACCAAGTATCCTAAATTGAAGTTAAGTCTTTTGATAATCACGACATTTATATACTGCTCCAGAACATGCTGTTGGGGTCATCCCTTGAGGTGATGAAATCCCCAAGCAGGCCCCCTAGAAAGGATATCAAGCACTTTTGATTCTCAAGATCATCTTTCGATGTGAGAGAAGAGCATATGTGTTGGTCTTGAGTCCCTAAGAAGTAAGAAAAGAAAGAAAGTAAACAAACGACTTAAGTGTTTCTGATTTCCAAGGTCACTTTTTAGTGTGAGGAAAGAGCATACTTAAGGCATTCAAGACACACAATACAATCATTAATTCCCTTATAAAAATTGAAGTTTTTTCTAAGACTTGGTATAAAAAAGATATCGCCTTCAATAAACATCTTGTAACAAATACATTAGTAGTTTCAACAATGTTTTTTCTTTGGCGAAGGTAAATGTTGTGCAGACTTAGTTCCAAAATCCGAAGAGAGATTAACTTGAAACCAAAAATAAATGACAGAATATAGAGAAACAAAAAACACATAATTGAAAAATAAGTAGAAAACATAGTGAATAACCCAAAACAGAGAGTGACTTACTAATTTTTACCTTTTTGCACATGCACATTGACAGATGACACAGGCACATCAATATCTTACAAAGGCAGGCCGACACAATACACAAGCACACTTTTAGGAAATTGAAAACACAGTCATAGGCATGCATTCAAGACACAGGTGCATGTTTACAAGACACAGGCATACTTCTACAAGGCACATGTGCGCTTTCAGAACAACAAACAAAAATCTGCCAAAAACATAGGATCAGTCTAACAAAAAGGATGATTTTATGATTTGAGGTTTCTCCAATGGCCTAGGAGGACTGATTTGAGGATGTGATATTAGCTAGCTGTCTACCCTAACATAGGTGCACTTTTGCGTGGAAAAGGCACGCTTTTACACAAGAATTACTTCAGGCTGTGAAATTGATACAAAAACTTGTTGAAATGCAAATGTAAGAGAATGAGCAAACAAAGTTAGAGCGTACCTCAAAACATACAAATAAACCATACGGATGGAGTGTACCGATGTAGCACACAAACCTCAAGTTGATTACTCTTTGTTATTAGCTATGTGGCTTACTCTATTATCAAGTGTAAGTTCGTGATCACCCAATGAATGATAATAGTGACAGTGTAAGTTTACTTAGATGAGAGATGTTGAGAAATGGAGGATGAGGCTCCATTTATACACTTGTGAGAACACAGATCAATGATGGAGGAAAACTAGAAATATCAATGGCTAAGAATAGTTGAGAGAATGTGTGTGAATGAAAGAGGGACAAGTGTCCTTGCCATTTCATGAATCATGGAGGCTAACATACTTGATTGAGGAGTTAACTAGATTGATTGATCAGAGGACTAAATTGATTGATTAGAGGATTGATTTGATTGATCAGATGACCGAATTGATTCATCAGAGGATTGATTTGATTGATGAGTCAACTCATTTGATTGATCTGTTAACTGATTTGACCAGAGCAAATTATTGTGGGTGAGGATAAATGGGAAATTAAATAAATAAATTATTTAATTTCATGAGCACATGTGATAAATGGATAAAATATTAAATTTTATTCATTTATAGGGAAATAGAATATTTAAATAAATAATTTGAATTTATTTATTTAAAGTGGAGAAGAGATGATTATTTAAATAAATAATTTTGATTTTATTTATTTGAAGTGGAGAAGAGATGATTTAATTAGATAATTTGGATTATTTAATTAATATAGAGGAATATGATGATTTTTAGTGAATTAATTGAATTAGTGTGGAATAACCGAAATTAGGTAATTTAATAAGAAATGATGCAAATGTGGTGCGATCAGGTGAATAATACATTAGCGAATTTTAGGTGTCTACATTTTGCTCGTCTTTGATACAGTGTCCCATTAGGTGGCATCATGTCAAAGAGACTGAGAAAGATGCCTCGGTTGATGGCAAGAATGGAGAAAAATGATGAAAGAGAAGAAGGGATAATAGGTGCCCCCTCGAGAATTTTTTTGGAAAAAATTCTTGATAGGTTAGAAGTAGGCTAGGACAATAGAAAATATGAACAAATAGAAGAAAAATGGTGAAATTAGTGAAAATAGGGGGAAATGGGAGGGTGGGGTGAGTGCTACGGGGAAAAAATAGGGGTTCAGGGCCTATAAATAGTGGTAGGAACAAAGAAAAATGATGAAAGAGAAGAAGGGATTTTTCTGGATTTTTTTTGACAAAAAGGAAATGTTATCAAATGGAAAATTTAGACTAATGCTTTTGGATTTTTTTATTTTGGAAAAGAGTAAAAAGATATAAAATGGATGATTTATGCTAATGTTTTTTTTTGGAATTTTGGATTTTTGAGAAAGGAAAAGCTTTCAAATGGAAAAATGAAGACTAATATTTTTGGATATTTGGAATTTTTGGAAAAGGAAAGTGCTTTCTAGACTAATGTTTTTCAATTTTTTGGAATTTTTGGATTATTTCTTGGTGTTTTTATGCTTTTTTTTTGGAAGGTAGCACTTAGGACTATTTCTTGGCAAGAGAACAAACACAAATACACAATCGCAATTTCAACACTTGTCACTTTGGAAGTTGGTGCAAAAGGCTATGAACCTTCGTGGATAACAAATGGAGAATACGGGGTATATAACAAGAGAATACACTTAAAACACTTATTTTATGCAACAACCTAAATAGTATTCAAGTAGGATTGAGTCATAATGTGAGCCCACATGATTGAATACCTATCCATGTTCTTACCTAACTAAGAACACTTCCCCTTGAGTAGAAAGCTAGGGATAAGAGGCATACACCCAACATCCCTTTCCTTGGAGGCTTTTATGCCTTATCCAAAGAAGACTTTTATCTCGCCTTCAAGGTAGTATGGATGGTGAATAAATTTAGTGGATGATCCACATCCCTTGCATCACATTACAAAAGGGCCGATGGTCTTTTCTAGGTTTACAAGGCTTCTCGAGAGTCCTCAATATACGCAAGGTCGGGAGGCACAAATCTGTGAACATGAGTGTCCTAGTCAACTGATGGTCAACCATACGAGTCTTGGTAGACCAAGTATCTTAAATTGAAGTTTAGTCTTTCGATACTCATAACATTTATATACCGCACCAGAACATGTGGTTAGGGTCATCCCTTGAGGTGATGAAATCCCCAAGTAGGCCCCCTTGAAAGGATATCAATCACTTTTGATTCTCAAGATCATCTTTCGACGTGAGAGAAGAGCATATGTGTAGGTCTTGAGTCCCCAGGAAGTAAGCAAAGAAAGCAAGTAAATGAAAAACTTAAGTGTTTTTGATTTCCAAGGTCACTTTTCAATGCAAGGAAAGAGCATACTTAAGGCATTCAAGACACATAATATAGTCATTAATTCCCTTATAAAAATCAAAGTGTTTTCTAAGACTTAGTATAAAAAAGATATTGCCTTTAACAAACGTCCTACAAAAAATACATTAGTAGTTTCAACAATGTTTTTTCTTTGGCCAAGGTAGATGCTCCATAGAGTTAGTTCCAAAAACCGAAGAGAGATTAACTTGAAACCAAAAATATATGACAGAAAATAGAGAAACAAAAAACACAGTGAATAACCCAAAACAGAGAGCAACTTATTGATTTTTACCTTTTCGCACAAGCACGCCAATATATGACATAGGTGCGTTGACATCTTGTACAGGCGCGCTGATATGATACACAGGTGCAACTTTAGGAAATTGAAAACATAGGCACAGGCACATATTCAGGACACAGGCACACTTTTACAAGACATTAGCACGCTTTTATAAGGCATAGGTGTGCTTTTGGAATAGTGAACAAAAACCTACCAAAAACACAAAATTAGTCTGATAGAAAGGATGATTTTATGATTTGAGGTTGATCCATTGGCCATGGAGGACTGATCTGAGGATGTGATATCTGCCAGCTGTCTACCCTAACACATGCATGCTTTTACGAAGCAAAGGTGTGCTTTTACACATGAATTACTTCCGGATATGTAATTGATACAAAAACCTATCCAAATGCAAATGTAAGAGAATGAGCAGATAGAGTTAGAGATTAGGAGAACACATGATAAAAGAAACAAGGCAAAATCAAGTGAACATGGCCTAGATCTACAAAATCAACAACACATTGTCAGACAACATAGGCACACTTTTATGCTGCATAGGCACATCGACAATTGACAAGGGCGTGCCGACCTACTACGCAGGCATGTCAACATGGTGTGTAGGCATACTTTTAGAGTCACAGACAATTTTCTGATCTTGTATCAAAAAAGTATAGAATTTCTTCTTCAAATGTTAGTTTTCAAGGACCTGGGTCCCATCAGCGTGCCAAAATTAATGGTTAAAAATATGAATGCAATAATCAAGTAAAGCAATAAGTAAAATAATACAAATTACATTAAAACATACAATCAAACCATATGGATGGAGCGTACTGAGATAGCATCTGAACCTCAAGCTGATTTCTCTTTTCTCTTGGCTATGTGGATTGTTCTATTGTCAAGTGTAAGTTCGTGATCTCCCAATCAATGACAATAGTGACAACATAAGTTTACTTATATGAGAGATGCTGAGAAATGGAGGATGAGGCTCCATTTATAGACTTGTGAGAATGCAAATCAATGGTGAAGGAAAACCAGAAAGATCAATGGCTAAGAATGGTTGAGAGAATGTACGCAAATGAGAGAGGGACAAGTGTCCTTACCCTTTCATGAATCATGGAGGCTAACAGACTTGATTGAGGAGTTGATTGGATTGATCGATTAGAGGACTGAATTGATTGATCAGAGGACTAATTTGATTGATCAGATGATTGAATTGATTGATCAGAGGACTGAATTGATTGATCAGTTAACTCATTTGATTGATCCGTTAACTGATTTGACTACAAGAAATTATGGTGGGTGAGGATAAATGGGAAATTAAATTAATTAATTATTTAATTTCATGAGCACATGTGATAAATGAATAAAATATTAAATTTTATTCATTTGGAGGGAAATAGAATATTTAAATAATTAATTTTAATTTTATTTATTTAAATTAGAGAAGAGATGATTATTTAAATAAATAATTTTGATTTTATTTATTTAAAGTGGAGAAGAGATGATTATTTAAATAAATAATTTTGATTTTATTTATTTAAAGTGGAGAAGAGATGATTTAATTAAATAATTTGGATTATTTAATTAATATAGAGGAATATGATGATTTTTGGTGAATTAATTGAATTAGTGTGGAATAACTTGAATTAGGTAATTTAATGAGAAATGATGCAAATGTGATGTGCTAAGGTGAATAATGCATTGGCAAATTTCAGGGGTCTACATTTTGCCCCTCTTTGATATAGCATCCCATTAGATGGCATCATGCCAAAGAAACTAAGAAAGATGCTTCAGTCGTTGGCAGGAATGGAGAAAAATGATGAAAGAGAAGAAGGGATACTAGGTGCCCCCTTGAGAAAATTTTTAGAAAAAATAAAAAATTTTAGAAAAAATTCTCTGCAGGTTAGAAGTAGGCTAGGACAGTAGAAAATATGAACAAATAGAAGAAAAATAGTGAAATGAGTGAAAATAGGGGAAAATACGAGGGTGGGGTGAGTGCTATAGGGAAAAAATAGGGGTTGGGGGCCTATAAATAGTGGCATGAATGGAGAAAAACAATGAAAGAGAAGAAGGGATTTTTTTGGATTTCTTTTGGTAAAAAGGAAATGTTATCAAATGGAAAATTTAGATTAATGTTTTTGGATTTTTTTATTTTGGAAAAAAGGAAAAAGATATCAAATGGACGATTTAGGCTAATTTTTTTTAAATTGGATTTTTGGATTTTTGAGAAAGAAAAGATTTGAAATGGAAAAATGAAGACTACTATTTTTTGGATTTTTAGAATTTTTGGAAAAGGAAAGTGCTTTCTAGACTAATGTTTTTGCACTTTTTGGAATTTTTGGATTTTTTTTGGTGTTTTTTGCTTTGTTTTCAGAAGGTAGGAGTTAGGACTATCTCTTGGCAAGAGAACAAACACAAATACACAATGGCAATTTCAACACTTGTAACTTTGGAAGTTGGTGCAAAAAGCTATGAACCTTCGCAGATAACAAATGGAGAATACGGGGTATATAACAAGAGAATACACTTCAAACACTTCTTTTATGCAATGGCCTAAATATTAATCAAGTAGGATTGAGTCATAATGTGAGCCCACATGATTGAATACTTGTCCATGTTCTTACCTAACTAAGAACACTTCCCCCTAAGTAGATAGCTAGGGATAAGAGGCGTACACCCAATATCCCTTTCCTTGGAGGCTTTTACACCTTGCCCAAAGAAGACTTCTATCTTGCCTTTAAGGTAGTATGGATGGTGAGTAACTTTAGGGTATGATCCACATCCCTTGCATCACATTACAAAATGGCCGATGGTCTTATCTAGGTTTACAAGGCTTCTAGGGAGCCCTCAATATACACAAGGTACAAGAGGTACAGATCTGTGAATGTGGGTGTCCTAGTCAACTAATGGTCAACCATACAAGTCTTGGTGGACCAAGTATCATGAATTGAAGTTAAGTCTTTTGATACTCACAACATTTATATACTACACCAAGGTGATGAAATCCCCAAGCAAGCCCCCTAGAAAGGATATCAAGCACTTTTGGTTCTTAAGATCATCTTTTGACGTGAGACAAGAGAATACATGTTGGTCTTGAGTCCCCAAGAAGTAAGCAAAGAAAGCAAGTAAATGGATGACTTATGTGCTTATGATTTCCAAGGTCACTTTTCAGTGTGAGGAAAGAGCATACATACTTAAGGCATTCAAGACACAAAATACAGTCGTTAATTCTCTTATATGTTAGTAGTTTCAACAATGTTTGTTCTTTTGCAAAGTAGATGCTGTACAAAGTTAGTTCCAAAACCTAAGGAGAGATTAACATCAAACCAAAAAAATGATAGAAAATAGAGAAACAAAAAACATAGAATTGAAAAATAAGTAGAAAACATGGTGAATAATCCAAAACAAAGAGTAACTTACTGATTTTTACCTTTTCGTACAGGCACGCCAATAGATGACATAGGTGCATCAATAGCTTGCACACGTACACCGACAAGATACACAGGCACATGTTTAGGAAAATTAAACATAGTCACAAGCACACATTCAAGACACATGCGTGCTTTTACATGACAAATGCACTCTTTTACAGGGTGTAGGCATGCTTTTGAAACAGCGAACATAAACCTGCCAAAAAAACAGAATCAGTTTGACAAAAAGGATGATTTTATGATTTGAGGTTGATCCAATGGCCTGGGAGAACTGATCTAAGGATGTGATATCTGCAAGCTATCTACCCTAACACAGGTGCACTTTTACGGAGCAAAGGTGCACTTTTACACAAGAATTACTTTAGGTTGTGGAATTGATACAAAAACCTATCAAAATGCAAATGTAAGAGAATGAGTAGATAGAGTTAGAAATTAGGAAAACACATGATAAAAGAAACAAGATGAAATAAAGTAAATGGGGCCTAGATCTACAAAAACAACACACTTTCAGACAACACAAGCGCACTTTTATGCTGCATAGGGGCATCGATAGTTGACAAGGGCATGCCGACATGATGCGCAGGCATGCCGAAATGATGCATAGGCATGCTTTCATAGTCACAGGCATGTTTCTGATCTTGTATCAAAAAAAGTATAGAATTTCTTCCTTCAAATGTTAGTTTTCAAGGACATGGGTCCCAACAGGCATGCCAAAATGTAATGGTTAAGAATCTGAATGCAATAATCAAGTAAAGCAATAAGTAAAACAATGAAAATTACCTCAAAACATACAAACAAACCATATGGATGGAGTGTACCAAGGTAGCACCCAAACCTCAAGTTGATTGCTCTTTGCTCCTTGCTATGTGGATTTCTCTATTGTCAAGTGCAAGTTCATGATCTCCCAGTGTAAGAAGGCTAGGACAGTAGAAATATGAACAAATAGAAGTAAAATGGTGAAATGAGTGAAAACATGGGAAAATGGGAGGGTGGGGTGAGTGTTATGAGGAAAAAATAGGGGCTGGGAGCCTATAAATAGTGGTAGGAATAGAGAAAAATGATGAAAGAGAAGAAGGAAATGTTATCAAATGGAAAATTTAGACTAATGTTTTTGAATTTTTTGACTTTGCAAAAGAGGAAAAAGATATCAAATGGATGATTTAGGTTGATGTTTTTTTTGGATTTTTGGATTTTTGAGAAAGGAAAAGCTTTCAAATGGAAAAATGAAGACTAATATTTTTGGATTTTTGGAATTTTTGGAAAAGGAAAGTGCTTTCTAGACTAATGTTTTTGGATTTTTTGGATTTTTTTTGTTGGTTTTTGCTTTGTTTTTGAAAGGTAGGAGTTAGCACTATCTCTTGGCAAGATAACAAACACAAATACACAATGGTAATTTCAACACTTGTAGCTTTGGAAGTTGGTGCAAAAGGCTATGAACCTTTGTGGATAACAAATGGAGAATATGGGGTATATATCAAGAGAATACACTTCAAACACTTCTTTTATGTAACAACCTAAATATTATTCAAGTAGGATTGAGTCATAATGGGATCCCACACAATTGAATACCTATCCATGTTCTTACCTAACTAAGAACACTTCCCCTTGAGTAGATAGCTAGGGATAAGAGGCATACACCCAATATCCCTTTCCTTGGATACTTTTACACCTTGCCCAAAGAAGACTTCTATCTCACCTTCAAAGTAGTACAGATGGTGAGTAACTTCAGGGTATAATCTACATCCCTTGGATCACATTACAAAATGACTGATGGTCTTATCTAAGTTTACAAGGTTTCTGGGGAGTCCTTAATATATGCAAGGTATGGGAGGCACAAATCTATGAACGGGGGTTTCCAAGTCAGCTGATGCTCAACCATACGAGTTTTGGCGCACCAAGTATCCTAAAGGCTTTTTTCTTGGATTTGAAAGGGTCCTTCCTTTAAAGTTGAGTCTTTCAATACTCACAACATTTATATACCGCACCAGAACATGCAGTTGGGGTCATCCCTTGAGGTGATGAAATCCCCAAGCATGCCCCCTAGAAATGATATCAAGCACTTTTGATTCTCAAGATCATCTTTTGACATGAGAGAAGAGCATATGTGTTGGTATTAAGTCCACAAGAAGTAAGAAAAGAAAGTGAGTAAATGAATGATTTAAGTGTTTCTAATCTCCATGGTCACTTTTCAGTGCGAGGAAAGAGCATACATACTTAAGGCATTCAAGACACAGAATTTAATCATTAATTCCCTTATAAAAATTGAAGTGTTTTCTAATATTTAGTATAAAAATGATATTGTCTTCGACAAACATCCTACAATAAATAAGTTAGTAGTTTCAACAATGTTTTTTCTTTGGCCAAGGTAGATGCTGTGGAGAGTTAGTGTTAGCAACATGGCAAACATCATTAAGAGAGAGACACTTCTGGTATGATAATGAATGATTGTGCATGATGTTTTAAGGTGTTGTCATTGATGGTAACCTGAAAAGGAATAAGGCTGTGACAAAGATTTTGGTCTGGTGAAAAAGACTGTCATTTTGGCTAAGTGTTGGCAGTACACAAGAGACAACAACATAGAGATAATGTAATGGCTGGCATTGGTCTGCAGT
This sequence comes from Cunninghamia lanceolata, assembly GCA_027924645.1. Lineage (NCBI taxonomy): Eukaryota > Viridiplantae > Streptophyta > Pinopsida > Cupressales > Cupressaceae > Cunninghamia > Cunninghamia lanceolata. Next base: position 1,596,981 of record BSBN01000973.1, on the reverse strand, counting down.
TGAAGATCAGATCATATGGTTCTGGTATGTTATTTATAGTCCTTAGGTGATCTTATATCCAATATTTTAGCCCTTGATAAGTACCAAAAGCATATCTTCGAACACTCTAAGTCTGACAGAGAAAAATATAATGTTATTTAGAGCAGAACACTCAATTGATTTGGTCTGCATTCCTCTGGTGTTGCATATCCTGATATGCAGTTTTGAGGTGTTGTAAACACTTGTATGAAGTGTCTAAATCTAGAGTTACATGGTCTAAAATCTACTGGAAAGATAGTTGTGAATGTCTGAGTATTGCTACATTGCTTGACAGAGTTTGACTATAATAGGGTCTAAGTTCTGATGGTCTGCATTTTTCCACAAGATGATATCAAGCCTTGTAGTTATAAAGGTAAGCTTGGGAATGTGTGAAGAGTCTTTGATATGATTTTGAAAGTATCCTATGGTTCATAGTAAAATTTGCATTCTGACAGATGAACTGAACCAATGGCAATCTATGTTGGAGGCTGACATGATAAGTTTAAATTGTATGTGATAAGTTCTATTGTTTAGAACTTAATCCTAAGTTGTGGAATAGTTGAGGCCGACATATGTGAATGTGATTCAAGTGTTGTTTGGATCCGCTATGAATTTTGGTGAGTTGATTTGGTTGACAAGCTACTTAAGGTATGACTAAATGCTACACCTTATTAGGCCAACCTAATATGAAGATTTTAAGTGTTGCAGATAGATATATGGGATCAAATTCCATGTTTGAGAGATGAGATGTGAATGTGAATACATATATGTGTCACATGCAAAGTAAGGTGATTTTTTTGAGGTGATAAGAGCAGAATAAGAGAGATCTTGTTCCATGTAAAAGCAAAGCAGTGAAATAAAGTAGTCAGAGATGAGGAGTTTTGAGATAGTACATATGTGCTTCATTGGAGCTATAACCATGCATGTGTAGATACAATCTAAGAAGTTCAACCTGGTAGTGAACAATTCTTCTTTCTTCTTCTTTTTCTCTAGGCAGTGAGCCTTTTTCCAGTGAGTATTTCTTTGGACAATGAGCCCTAAGGCAGTGAGCCTTCTTGTAATTCAGTATTGTTCTTACATAATTATTGTGAGCTAACACTCACCATGGTTTTTCGATGTTTACTATTTTCCATGTAAAAATCCTAGTGTTTATGTGTGATGCTTTGTGGTTGCTTCTTATGTACTTAATTTGCTTTTCTGTTATCAAATGTCGTAAATGGATTAATGATTTAATAAGTAAAAGGTTTAATAGAATACTGATTCACCCCCCCTCTCAATATTCTAGGTGTTCAATAATTGGTATCAGAGCCTGGTTCCTTGGAAGAAGTCTAACAACTTAAGGAAGATCTTGGAAATTGAACACATGGTAGGTAAAAAGTATTCTACTCCTCTTGAAGAAATTGATTCAACTAAAAATATAGAAGAAGATTGCATACTTGTCAGTCAAGAAGAACTCAAGGTTGCCCTTGAAGATCTTGAAAAGGTTGAATTAGAAAACATGGATCTAAAAGATAATGTCAAGGACGAAGATGAGTGCATCAAAAAATTAAGGGAGCAAGTCAAGAGGTTCAAAGAAAAATATAAGGAGGTTAGTGAACATTAATTGATATCTGCAAATGAAACCTTGAATGATCTGAAAGTGGAAGTTGTAAAAAGAGCAAAAGAAGAAGAATATCTAAATCAGTTGATGAAAAGAAAATATGAAGATTGTATAAAGATTGAACAAGAATTTGTGGATCTAAAAGTTCATCTGAAACAAGCATGGATTCAAGAAGATAAATTTAGAGTGAGTGCTTCCAAACTTGATAGAATACTTGCAAGTCAGAAAAGTCCTGATGACAAAGAAGGCTTGGGATTTGAGAAAGGTGAAAGTTCTAAAATTGGTCAAGAAAACAATGCTGAGACCAAGAAGGACAAAGGCAGACAAATTCAAAATCAAAGGAATAGACCTAGAAAACCATCGGTCAGGAAACCAAATGCTCAAAGGTACCCTTCTGTCAATGGTTATTGTAACACATGAAATAAGTTTGGTCATAAACCTACTCAATGTAGGAGCAGAGTGAATCAAAATGTTCCATCATTCTCTGGTCAATGTTTCACTTGCAATAAAGTAGGTCACAAAGCTAAAGAATGCAGAAGTCAGATAAGTAATGGTTACAACAATGGAATGAATGTTCAAAATTTCAAAGGTAACTGCTTTATATGCAAGAGGTTTGGTAATAGAGCTAGTGAATACATAAGTCAGATAAGGAACAACTATAATAATAGAAGGAATGCTCAATCTTTCAATGGGAATTGTTTTGCATGAAATAGATTTGGTCACAAGGCTAACCAGTGTAGATCAAGTATGAATGAAAGGAACAATGGTCAGAGAAATGTTGTATGCTTCAATTACAATAGGCCTGGACATATTGCAAGATTTTGCAGAAGCAAGAATATGAAGAAGTCTTGAGAATCAGGCAAAGATGAAGAAATTGATACAAAAGGCAGATCTGACAGAGATTAAGAAGGAGATGAACAAGATTTGGGTTAAGAAGGAAGCACATGAATTCAAGGATGAGTTCTCACCAGACTCTGGTGTAGGTACTTCCTCTAGGAAGTACAATAGGAGCTCAGGCTCAGGGGGAGCCTAAATGAAAAATCCTATTCCCCCTACCAAAAAAGTGGTGTTGGCATTCAACATGAAGATATGAGTTGTAAGATTGAATGACAGATCTTTTGGAGAAGATTCTAGTAGAAAAGAACTTAATGTGGTGGATTGCAAAACAATTTGGATTGACTGTGAGTAGCAAAGAAAGTTTTTGATAGCTTTTTGAAATAAGAATTTATGACGATTAAGTCTTGATGAAAAGAGGATATAAGGAATTCATTTGAAAGAAAAATCTCTTTACATTCAAACTCTCAAGCAACCAAAGAGAATTGAGAAGTGAGCTAAGGTGATTTCAAGCATCCCGTGAAGAAACCCTAATGGAAACAAAAGGTATTTACCATTCTCTATCTTAAAAAATTTCTTTGTTGAGTTTGTAAAGATGTATACTCCTCAAATAGTTGAGATAATAGAGAGGCCCCACCCTAAGTTCAAGAAGCATCCCTTTAAATCATTATAGACTAATCTAGGTAGTGCATTTTCTGAGGTTCCACATGGCATCCTACACACAAAAGATATTAGGGCATACATACATGCAAACTTGGAAGAATATGATCACATGAAATTAGGGAAAATATACTTAGATAAGTTGACCAATAACAATCTCAAATTGAAAGAAGAATACAAAGCTCTGCATGAAAAGAATCTTGATACTTGGTTAGATTTTTTGGTATTCTTAGATGATGCTTGGGATAGGTATGTTCTGAGTAGGAATCATGATGAGTTCTTTTGGCTTGATGTGCCCTATATGATAACAAAGGATGCCATCAAAGTAGTAACTGACATGTGCTACACTAGAAAGGTTCCAGCCTTGAAGACTATGAAGAGCAATATAGTAATGCAGTTGACAAGTGTAAAATTTGATAAGAGGGCACTAACTATAAATGATATTGTGGATCCAACAGTTAGATTTGGGTCAATGGTTATTGGTTACAAGGTCTACTTATCTAATAGGGAGAACACAGTCTCTACAACAGCCATATATACAACATATGATATGGTTAAGAACAATACAAACTATGACCTATGTGAGTTGCTCCAGCAACAACTTATGGTGAATCTGAAAAGGACAAAAGACATAAAATATCCCTTCAAGTATAGAACTCTAATCATCTCTCTATTCTTCTATTTTCTAAATGAGTTACCCAGAATGGATAATATTGGTTGGCTTGGTCATTCACCAATAGCAGCACAAATTAGAAATCATTTGTAGAGTTTGGGAAATGTTGAGAAACAAAATGCATCCTTATGGGGATATTTTAAGATTTTCCAAAAGAAAATGCAGGCTAGGGCTAGGATTCCTGACAATGTTTAGAAGAAATATAAGAAAGACATTGTATTCATGGTGGACAAAGATAAATGCATCATGGAGGCTGTAGAACCTAGAACTGTTTGGGTCCCAGCTATGGGATATGAAGTTACAAAGGATGTTCTGACTGGCCCAGCTAATATGATGTTGCGTAAGCCAAAAGACCCTAAGGAGGGAAGATTTGGAACATTTGAAGAATTATCTATCAAAGTGTTTATGGAATTAAAGCAACCTAAAATCAAAAGTAATGTAAGGAAATGGGTAGCTGATTATGTGATGAGCCAAGGGTTCACAATGGAACAAATAAATAGTGATACATTTAAGAAACCCCCCTTAAAAGAAGATATAAAATCTTGGCAAATCTTTCATTTTTTTGGAAAAAATATTAATTTATATTGGCAAAATTTTCCTTTTATTTGAAAAAACTATTAATTTTATTGGCGAATATTTTTAAATCACTAGAAATTTGTAGCAAATCCCGGCAAATCTTGATAAAAAATAGGTAAATTCTTTAATTACCATGGTGAATCCTTCCTTTTAAAAAAAATAAATTCCTATGGAAAAGTAAGGGCCTGAGGGTGGCAGTGATTGACTAGTTTAAGGTGTAGTGCTCATGTCTATAATTCCTAATTTCCTTAATATTTTAAATCAAACATTGAGTATTTTAAATTGGTCCTAAATTCTTTTTTATCACCATTTATTTTATTTATAATCTAATAGTTTGGCTTCTATTCCGAGGGCCAAAATGTACCCACGAAGCTCCAATGTCCATCAGACCCAAAATTGCATTTAGATCACCCAAATGCAATTTCGGGCCCCATGGGCATTGGAGCTTTGTTGGTACATTTTGGCTCATGGAATTTAACTCTAGTCATTAGATTACAAATTAAGATCAACAACACAAGTACAATTTCAGGCTCAATGGGCATTGGAGCTCCTTGGGTACATTTTAACCCATGGAATACAACCCTAGCCATTAGATTATAAATAAAATCAATAGTGTTGATTAAAAATTGCTGATATGGCCCTAAAGTAACAAAAATGTATATATATTATTGGTAAATTAATTTCATTTTCTACTATAACTTATAAATTTAGGTGAATATGATCAATTAGGTATCGAATATTGTGGCCAATTTTTGAGTTTAGAAGTTTAATAAAATAAATGTTCTAGCAATTTAACCAGGACTAAAATAAAATTTTGTAAAAATATGGCGATTCGGGTCATCTTACATCTTGTACTATTAGCCAAATTTTGAATCCTCTATTTCAACTATTAGCCAATTGGCGAATATTAGCCACTAAAAAAATCACTGTAAATAAATGAAGCAAGAACATAGGCAGCTGAGACATCTAGTGCTCCGGAGGGGAAATCTTCAAAGACTCCAGAGAAGAAAGAGGAGAAATCTGAGAAATAAAAGCCTGCATCTAGCTCTAGGAGAAGAACAAGAGCCTCATCCTTAGTAGCAGCCTATAAATGTTGAGAAAGAAATTCCTGAGAAGAAGCTAGAAGGGAAAAAGAAAAGAAAGAAAGAAAAGGCTACAAAGAAAGTATATGTAAGCCTTGGAGCTAGAGAAGAAGAAGAAGAGGAAACATTGACAGATGAGGAAATCAAGGCAAAAAGGGTGAAAATAGATGAAGCCACCTCTGGCAAAATGGAGAAACCCTAAAAAAAGGTTAAGGACAAAAGGAAAAAGAAAGGTGAGAAGATTGAGACCAAAGGAGATGAAGCAACAATAACTTTGGAAGCCACAGTCAATGCATTTTCTCAGCATGGAACCTTGAAACCCATTGCTGATTTGTATGATGAAAGATCCGATGCAGATAATGTAATAATTGAGACATTAGTTGTAAGATATTTGGATATGTTTAGTAAAACATTAATTGAAGTTATAGATCAGTTACCAGATAGTTTAGCTAGCATCATGACATCAAGAAAAGAAGGGGCCATGGCCAAAGATGCTAAGATAAAGGAATATGTCTTGTTGAAACTTTGTCCAAACATCACAAGAGAAGAAAAGGTTAAAGTCACTAAGAAGCTCAGTGATAAATTTAGAACCAAGAAGAGAGTGAATGCTCTAATGTCTGGTGACACTGAGAAATTGGTGAAGGAGATTGAGGTGATAACACTAAAGGCGTTAAATTAGATGCAAATTCTAACTATTGTTGACACTGATGAAGAGGAACAAAATACTGGTGGTGATAATACAGTTCTGGAGATAAATGTGGAACAAGGCATGAACCAAAGTGAAAGTGCTCCTTCAAAAAGCTCTATAAATGATGAAGAGATGAAAGATTATGAGTAAGAGAAGAGCTTTGAAGAAGCAAAGTCAAATTTAGAAGGAAATATACCTAAGAAACAAGAAGTAGAAGTGACACCTGAAGAAAATGTCACTGAGGAATAAGGTGAAAAAATAGAAGAAGCTAATGAGTAGATGATAGATAACTCTACTCGAAAAACAAATGATGATAGACAAGAACCAGCTCTGGAAAGAGAGGGAAATGAACAATAACTTGCTCATGAAGAACCTTTGGAGAGACATGATACTAAGATGTCTCATGAAGTATCTCATGATGAAGACAAAAAAGACACTGCTGACACTTTGAGAGAATTTTGGGAGAAGTAGAAGGAAGCTCAGATTTTGACTACACCTGAGCTATTGTAAGGACCTATTAACCTTGCTACAATGTCCTCATTGCAGAAGCTAAGACTTGGGACAATTTTTCAAGCTACTACACAAGAATAAATATTGAAGTCTCATATAGAGGATAGTGAGCTGATTGAAGATGCATCAACAATTTTTGAAAAGTTGAAGCGTGGAATAAGGAGAGATACATCATTGGCCCTTGCTGCACACATGAAAAAGTTAATGGAATCAATCAATTCACATTTTGAGTCCCTGAAACAAGTTGCAGAAAAGAAGGTAAGGACAGAAATTGATAACAAGAGATTAGTTTAGCTTATTGACAAATTTGCTCAAGATAAAATTTTGTTAGATAAGAGCATAGAATATGCATAGATGGCCATTAAAGAAGCTAGTGAACTATATCAATTTTTTCTTACATGGCCTGATAAGATTAAGGATATAAAAGAGAAAATAAATGGATGGGAAGCTCAAATAATGAAGATATCTAGAACTTATGACCCAGTAAAAGCTGCTATTCGCAATCAGAGGGGACAAGTTGAGACTATTCATTCTAATATACACAAGTTGTAGACCTAGAGGGAAGTTATAAAGCATATAATGAGCCAGCTCTAGGAGATAGCAAGATTCAAAATTGCATCCCTAACCAAGATAGTAGCAGCAATAGATAAGACAAGGCAAATCACTGAGGCCCTTGTTACCATGAAGAAAGTAGAAGAGTTGGTGTCCCAAATTAATGGGCACATACTAGTTTTGAGTGATGCTAAGGTTAGTTGGGATGAAGAAGTGGTACAACTGAAAAAGATCTATAAAGACATTCTCCTTGAACAACAGTAAGCATTTTGATTTCACTTGTATATATGTGGAAAGTAGAAAAACAAGTTTGAAATTTTGACAAATTATGCATGTCTTTGTATCATACACCTTTGCCATTGATGTCAAAGGGGGAGAAGAAATGAAGCATGTGAAAAGCATTTGAAAAGTAAGAAGAGAAGTATGAAGTTAGGGGGAGCAGTGTGTAAAGAGAAAGGGGGAGTTGTAACATTTTTTCACATGAAGTGTTGCCATCAATCCAAAGGGGGAGATTGCTAGCAACATGGCAAACATCATTAAGAGAGAGACACTACTAGTATGATAATGAATGATTGTGCATGATGTTTTAAGGTGCTGTCATTGATGGAAACAAGAAAATGAATAAGGTTGTGACAAAGATTTTGGTTCGGTCAAAAAGACTTAGTCATTTTGGCTAAGTGTTGGCAGTACGCAAGAGACAGCGACAGAGAGACAGTGTAATGGCTGACATTGGTCCATAGGTGAAGATTAGATCATGTAGTTTTGGTATGTTGTTTGCAATCCTTAGATGATCTTATATCCAAGATTTTAGCCCTTGATAATTATTGGAATCATATCTTCAAACACTCTAAGTCTGGCAGACCAAAATACAGTTCTATTTAGAGCAGAACACTTAGTTGATTTGGTCCGCATTCCTCAAGTGTTGTATATCTTGATATGCAGTTTTGAGGTGTTGTAAACACTTGTATGAAGTGTCTAAATCTAGAGTTGCAAGTTTTGAAATCCACCAAGAAGATAGTTGTTAATGTCTGGGTATCGCTACATGGCTTGATAAAGTTTGACTGTAATAGGGTCTGAGTTCTGATGGTCTGTATTTTGCCGCAAGATGATATTAGGCCTTGCAGTTCTAAAGGTAAGCTTGGGGATTTGTGAAGAGTCTTTAATATGATTTTGAAAGTATCTTGTGGTTTGCAATAAAAGTTGCAGTCTGATAGATGAACTGAACCAGTGGCAGTCTGTGTTGGAGGCCGACATAATAAGTTTAAATTGTATGCAGTAAGTTCTATTGTTTAGAACTTAATCCTAAGTGGTGGAATAGTTGAGGCCAACATATGTGAATGTGATTCAAGTGTTTTTTGGATCAGCTATGAATTTTGGTGAATTAATTTGGCTGACAAGCTACTTAAGGTATGACTAAATCCTACACCTTTTAATATGAAGGTTTTAAGTGTTGCAGATATATATATGGGATCAAATTCCGTGTTTGAGAGATGAGATGTGAATGTGAATACATGTATGTGTGACATGCAAAGTTAGGTGATTTTGTGGGGGTGATAAGAGTAGAAGAAGAGAGATCTTGTTCCATGTAAAAGTAGAGCAGTGAAACATAACAGTCAGAGATGGAGATTTTGAGACAGTACATCTGTGCTTCATTGGAGTTGTAACCATGCATGTGTAGATGCAATCTAATTAGTTCAACCTGGCAGTGAGCCATTCTTCTTTCTTCCTCTCTTTCTCTAGGCAGTGAGCCTTTTTGTAGTGAGTATTTATTTAGGCAGTGAGCCCTAAGACAGTGAGCCTTCTTGTAATTTGGTATTTTTCTTACATAATTATTGTGAGCTAACACTCACTGTGGATTTTCCCTATTTAGGGTTTTCCACTTAAAAATCCTAGTGTTTATGTGTGATGCTTTGTGGTTGCTTCTTCTATACTTAATTTGCTTTGTTGTTATCAAATGTGACAAATAGATTAATGATTTAATAAGTAAAAGGTTTAATAGAATACTGATTCACCCCCCCTCTCAGTATTCTAGGTGTTCAACAGTTAGTTCTAAAACCTGAAGAGAGATTAACTTGAAACCAAAAATAAATGATAGAAAACAGAGAAACAAAAAACACAAAATTGAAAAATAAGTAGAAAACACAGTGAATAAACCAAAGCAAAGAGCAACTTACTAATTTTTACCTTTTCGCACAAGAGAGCTGATAGACAACACAGGCACATCAACAGCTTGCACAAGCACACTGATAGGATACATAGGCACACTTTTTGGAAATTAAAAACACATTCACTATATGCTCAAAATCGTGACCTCAGTTGCTTGGGGTCATCGAGTCAGATTTTAGTACACACATGGACCCTTCCCTCCTTTCCATAGGGTGAACTACTGCATCACTCTTGCTCTTGTGGAAGTATCTAGTCGAGAGGAGGTGAGACACAAGGCTGCTCTGGCTCATTGGAGAACTGGACTTCATAGAGAGGGGTCGACATGTCCTAAGGCCTATGTTGTTGTGCACTAGTGTAGATGTGTCATTCAATGATCGTTGTTGTAGAGATAACCATATGACCTGAAGGGTCACTAATCACTCTTCTCCTGTTAGGGTTTTTGATATTCCATCTTTGTGTGGGTAGTCTTTTGTTTTCATTGATTGTTAGTTGTCTTTTAAAGTATTGGATGAATGATTGTCATAGCAAGAGTTGTATATGTTCTTCTATTTGTTGTAAGACAAGTGGATCTTGTTGGGGTCTCAAATGGATTTCTTCTATCTCATCAAGGATTGCCCTCACCCATTCACCTCTTAATCCGGGGCACATTCATGAGCTGAGACAAGAGATAGGCGTATGTGAGCTAACCTTGACTAGACCTAGGGTTTGACTTAGGGTTTGATTGTGCATTGACCTCGTTTGAGCTTGTGATAGAATCAAGGGTTTTGACCAATGGTTGACTAGGGTTGACCTTGTGATGGAATCAAGGGTTTATGGATTTTCTAAGTGCCTAATGTTTTTGTTCTTTTTTTGGGTTTTATTGATGCAACACTATATGAAATGCAAAACTTATTTTTATGCTTTTTTTATGTTTTTGGAAATAAAAGATGCTTTTTAATCTAGGAATCAAAGAATGAATGCAAGCTACAATGAATTTACTTAATGCAATTTAACTATATTTTTGGGGGTTTTTCAAATATTTGGAATGATTTAATCTAAGAAAGGAAATTACATGTAAATGAATTAAACTATGAAAGCAAATTACTCTAAGAATGCAAGATCTAACTATCCTATCAAGGGAAAAAGCAATAAGATTACTAATCCCAAGAGCAATTTTAGTTATCTAATTACTACCAATTGACAAAAAGCATAGAGGAATCTAAAATAAAGAAGACTTGTGAGCCTCCACTACCCTCAGATTTCCTTGTGTGGGAACCTCGTATCCTCTTGTAGCAGTGGGGAATCCTCTTGGTGACAAGATGACAAAAGAAGCGAAAGAAGATTTAGAAGCTTTACAAAGAGAACTCAATGAGAGCTATTGATGAGCACGATGGCTTGATTTGAGTAGCGTATGGACATGTGATGAGATTTATGTGAAAGCTTGATGAGCAATGAACAAAACAAAAGGCTCCTATGTCCTATATGAGCATGAGAATGCTAAATGTGGAGAGCAATAACTTGCAAGAGCTATGTGCACAAATCAAATTGCCTCCCTTTGTGCTTGAGGGAGGGGGTATTTATAGGTTAGAAGAAGGGATGAGAGGTGAGGAGGAAGGAGAGTTAACTCAATTAAATTGGAGAGTTAACATAGAGGATTCAAGAGTGATCTGGGCTAAAATTGGAGTGATCTACCCAGTAAAAGCTTATCACTCAAGAAGAAGTGAAGAAGAAAGAGTGCATGGGAATGCATAAGAATGCATGAATTGTTATTTTTAGATGAAATGGAGCTAATTATGCATGTTTGGGTGCATGAAATAGTTAACTCCATATTAGGCTCAAAAATCCATGCAAACAGAAATAAAAACAAGTGAAAATAGAGAGTTTTTGAGTTAGAAACTCGAGTTTTTATGTGGCTAGAAACGTGACAGGGTCGCCCATGGGTCGCCCCTTTCCCAGTCTGGTCACCTAGGGGGTGACCCATGGGCAATCCACTAAGGGAGCACCTGGGTTGAAGTTCTAGGTGGGAGATGGAAAAGGAGAAGAAAAGAAGGGGTTTTGCCTTTGAAAACAGGTCAGTCATGTGCAAGAATCCAAATCTCCATTTGCAAAGTAGGATCTCTTGGTAGGAGATCTAGAAATAATAGTGGGAGATTTGGATTAGTTGAGTGAAACTAAAAACTGAAAGTGGGAGATGGCTAGGGGGGCCTGTAGAAGGCTCCTAGGGGGCGAAGAAGATAAAAAACATTAGGGAAAGGTGAAAACTCACCTACAAGATGCATACAAGGCTTAGGAACAGGGTCGCAAGCTTAGAAAACACAAATCAACAAATGTCGAAAAGCGTCAACAACAAAGAGAGAGAAAATGACAAAGGGGAAACAATACAAGATGAAAGAAATGACACGTCACCAAGAGGATTTCTGCTGAGAGGATGTTATTTCACACTTACATGTACGTGACAAAGATTATATATCATCATAGGGATCCTCGTGGAGGTTGTGCATGATTTTTGTGCTTACATATTTGCCCCCTTGGGGACGATAGTCTACATGAAGGGTAGGTATCGTTCCTAAACTAGGCTTTACCTATTGTCAATTTTTCCACAATTATACCTGCAATAACCAGTGTTAGCCTGAAATCTAAATATATCAAAATGAATAATGAAAACTGAAATAACAAATTTAGCATAGATCGTGAGAGTTTGACTATTTGTTTGCTTTTGTCAGTGAGACTTGTAGGAATGAAAGCATGTAAAATGATGCATGAGAGATGCATAAAAGAAAAAACTATACTAAGAATGCATAAAAGAAACTAATCTAAGGGCAACCAAAGCAAGAAAATTAGTGAGATTTGAGTGAATCAGTGATGGAATTGATCATGTGAACCGTCGTTGGTTAAATATTATTGAGGAGATCATGAAGATGGTCATCACTTACTTTACCATTAAGAATTAGGTATGCAAACCGTGAAAAACCCTCCTCTAAACCCTAGGTTGAATTTTGTGAAAAATCTCTTAAAATTTTCTATTTTGGTGATTTTTTCTATTGTATTGTCTTTGTTTCGTCATTTTGAGTAGGATCGGTCTTTCATTTACCAAAATCAACTAAGAAATGGAGATTTTGGAGCTCTTTTCATTCATGGGATCTCCACATAGGATCACCCCTTTTGCCAGGTAGGTCACCCAGGGGGAGATCTGGCTAACAATAGGGTCACCTGAGGGAAGATCCTATTGACATGTGGGTGGGCCAAGAGGAGATCCGGTCAAATGAAAGGGGTGACCCTGATTGATCATTTTTGTCAAAAATTTGATGCTTTCTAACTTTTACTTTACTCTATTTCTATCTAATTTGACTACTATATTCGCCTGTTTATTGCATCTTTGATAGTTTATATGCCTTTTTTGTGGGATTTTCTACAAGTTTTATGATTTTTAGGATTTTTGCGAGTTGATGAGATCTAATCTAAATTTCTTTTCTGATTTGCAAGACACGTGCATTAGATGGAATGCTTGTAGAGAGCATTTGTGGCTCTCAGAGATGTTTGCTTCATTGAGTGATGATGATCATGCCGTCTTGAGGAGAGTAGGCTTAGCCAGAGTTTATCATGTGCCAACTGTTCATCCTATGGCATGCATCTATTGTGATATCCTTATGTATTGGGATGCAAATAGGAACACCTTTAGGTTCCCATAGGTTTCAAGAGAGTGGACTATCACTCTTTTTTATGTTTATCATATTCTTGGAGTTCTTGTCAACCTGCCTACTAGCGAGTTGTTTAATGACAAGGTTTCTTGGGCATAGTTCATGGGGGTGAGTCACCCTAAGGATCAGACATGAGTTCAGCTTACCTCTGTACCACGACTTCACATTCCTTATTTGAGGAAGTTTCTGATCAGCTTGATTACACTGAGTCTGTCTGGAGACAAGGCCTTGGCTCACTTGAAATGGTGTTGGACACCAATTATACAAGGTATTGAGTAGGGTAGAGTCTGTTGAATTGCACCAGACAATTGAGAGGGGGGGTGAATTAGTTGTCCTAAAACTTATAACCAATTATGAACATTAACTTATCAATTACTTATATTTCGATATAACCATGAAAGCATGAAATGAGAAGTTTAACACAATAACATAATCAATAGTGGAGACACTAGATTTTTACGTGGAAAACCCTAAAAGGGAAAAACCATGGTGGGTGTTAGCCCATAGAAATATATAAGTTATATCAATACCAAAAAATAGAGGCTCATTGCCCAAATTACTCACTGCAAAGAATGACTCACTACCTATTGGTGGCTCACTACCAAAAAGGGCGAATTGATTCAGTAGCATCTACTCCATGCCAGGGTTTAGTTCCATTAAAGCACAATATTATTTCTCTTCTATGCTCTTTCACACCTTTGTACTTATCTTTTCATCTTCACAACACACTTTTTCACAACTTCATTACATTCTTTTATACAATTCATCAACCTTGGAATGTGCATCAAGGTTAGCATTACATTAATCAACCATTGGATCAATCTCCAAGGTCAACATTACAATCATACATAAAGTAGGTCTGGACCTTATATAAATTAAGCTAAGGAAAAGATGTAAATATTTATGTGGATCATGCCACACCTTAGCTGGGTCTCAAACACTATCCCCCATGCCACAACATGCTTCTACAATCTTCGATGCATCTCTGCAAATAATGAATTCAACCAGGTCGGCCAAGACTGATGAGAGCACTAGGTCTGCTAAGAACTTTCTTCATTCATGATCCAATTTTCTCTTTGTGAACCAATCCAAATGTAGGAACATGATCAAGAGACATCCACAAGTACGTTGTAATCACCAGGAACAACCACACAATCTCTAACCACTCTGTCAAGAAGATTCTTCAAACAAGAGCACAAGAACAACACTATCAACCACTGTCATAAGTAAAAGATAGCTTGCAAAACACCAAATAATGAACCATTGTAGTTGAAGGCACTTAATATCATCACAGACTTGAATCTAGAACCATAGACCAAAATATTTCAATGCGGAGGAACGCAGAGCATAACATTTTCTCCCTGTCACCACCAAACATACAGGAAAATCAATTTTTACACTGGTGAACACAATTCACTTGATTATTCATGTCACAGGCTCAAACTTGGAATATAACATCTTTAGATAGACTTCTAAATCACTTCCAATCTACAGGCAATGATATTCATTCTAAAGGAAATGCGGAGCTAGCTTCTAGACTATTTTTGAGAGTCTAATACATTGTTTCGACTGTAACACACTACTTCCACCAGAGGGGCTAATTTTCTCAATATCCTTAACATCAAAATCACTTACATGGGTAAATACAAAGCATCTTACTCATGACAAGAAAGAAACAAAATAAGAGCACAGTTGACACCAATGACAACATAGATATGTTGACATCAATGACAACATCGATCAGGCACATACTTGCAACAGAGTCTACATTTGGAGCCAGACATCAATGACAACACCGATCAGGTATATAGAGATTTATATCACATCACATGATGAGGGGATCTTGCTTCTAGCCATTATTATTTGATTATGACTTGGATCTTTGAGCACATTAGGCCCTATCAGAAGCTAGTTCTAGTTACTGATAGACAATTATCGAGAGCAACCAGATGGGTTTAGGTGGGTCACTTTGATACTTCTCTATGGGTTGTGGTTAGTCTTATAGATGGGGACATGATTCTTGATCCTTATGTGGATTTGGAGGGATCATGGTCACATGATGGCAAGATCAGGGAGTACTTCCTTGGGGTATCAAAGCCTTCAGACTATAATGGTTTGGTCGAGGCTCACTGCATTGAGCACGTCTTGCAATAGTTTGGCAAGGATTTTCCTGAGGAGTTGCCCCCAGTGCCTACCTACTATAGATTTATCTAGGAGATGGGAAAGGTTAGTCAGAGGATGGTTACTTGGACTCCCTTGACTCCCAGAGTCTTCATTACTAGAGTTCCTAGGTTTTTGAGAAGAGAATAGAGGGGAGGGTGAGTGACTCCTTCTTGAGCACTTATTGTGGTTGAGGACTCAGATTCTATTGATGAGGACTATATTCCTGATGGGGATGATTCATCAGACGAGGGCCCACTAGAGGATGCATAGGACAATGGTTCCTGATGAGGCCAATGATGTGGATAATTCTCATGATGTTTCAGAGGGTCCACCTATGGTTCCTAGACCTCCTCACTCTGATGAGATGATGTACTAGTTTGACCCTGCCTGGCAGCCTGGTGACCCACGTAAGTCTAGATTTTCTTTACTATTGTCATACTTCATCCTTCCTCTTTCCTTTCTTTTGATGGAGAACTAACACATTTTTTGTCTTTGGTTCACTTCATAGGTAACATTGAGGAGTGGAGGGCTTTTGTTTGTGAGGCCAATATTAGCTTGGTTTCTCCCTTCACTAGGATGGCTCAGGAGACACTTTTGACTAATCTCGGTGTGCCCCCTACTTCTGGATGACATGCTGACATTTTTTCTTCTACCTATCATGGATGTCAGGTGAGTATGGATTTGAAGGCTGAGAATCTCATCCTTAAGGGTGAGAATCAAGTGCTTCATGAGATGGCTCATCTTGGATTTAGATGACGAGGTGCTAGTACTGCAAGGCCTTCACAATCACACACTCATAGTAGGGGACCTTGCTCCAAAAGATCTCATGAAGTGACTAGTGGTGCACTTAGGCAAAGGAGAATGAGTCTTGAGGGTTGCGTTGGAGGGAACCATCCTTGATTTTACTTTGCTTTTCCTTTTCTTTTCCTTTGAAATCATGCCCCTTTACATGGGGAGCCTCTACTTTCCTCGAGAAGATTTTGTCTTAGCTCTTTGCACTCTTATACATGTAAACTTCAGATATATCATTGAAAGTTTATCTTTTTATGGTTTCAGCTATCGAATTTGTACTCATCTCTTGTACATTTTGGGAGGTTTAAGAACTTTTTGATTTATGTTTTGAACCTTCAACCCTAACCATGCAAGTATGATAACGATGACATGTTTTTGTAAGTTTTTGGCATATATATGAGATGCAGTTTATGATATCAGATACAAGAACACAAGGGATGCTTGAAAAGAAACTTTTACTTCCATTGAATGTCACGAGTTATGACATTGACTTTATTTCTTTGAGACCCTATTTCTAATTTTGACATGAATGAAATGTGAAACAAACAATATGATTTCTCTTTAATATGATTTTCAATCCAGGGGATTGCAAGTTGTCCTGATATAAGAGACCTATTCAAGGCTATGAGATAGGGATTTTAGAACTTAAGTGGGGAGTGAGAGTGAAATGGAGTGTTTCTAAATTTAGGCTTTGCTAAAGGATAAACACTGATCCTTATCTAGATAAGATAATTTGACAATCTTTCAACTTAGACAAGTAATAAATTTTACTGATGTTCACTAGACTTAGATCATAGATGGCAAGCAAGATAGACCCAGGGTAAAGGATAAATGAGAAAGAACTAGGGTCCCTAGAGAGAAGATGATCCTAAAGACTACTAGACTCTTGACTTTTCTCAACTAGTGTGTGTGTGTGCTTTGTACCTTTCTCTTTTATTTTCTCTGTTAGAATGTCACCCTTGAAGCTTTGAGCTTAGATTGATCTCCACCCAAGGATACAGACATTCAACAATCTTCTCTCTTTGACTCTTTTTTTTATCTCTTCTTTTTTTGGCTTTTTCTCTTTTTTTTTTGTATTTCCTCACTTGATTTTCTCATTTTTTTGGATTTTGACCTTTTATGAAAATGAATGCTTTTGGAACTCTTTGATATGCAATAATTTGATCTCTTAATTCAATACACTTATTTTGACCACTCATTTTTTTTATTCACTTGGATTTTAGATTGCTTCCTTTAGAACTTTGATCCTCCTGACGTTTTTGGCTAGGAAAGATAAGGGGTTGAGCACCACCTAAAGTTTTTGTAATCTATCTGGACTTCTCTTCTACTAGGGAAGAATTGGGAAGGTCTTCTTGCAAGCTTCCTTTGAACATTGTAGATTTGAATACTGACTTTGTTTAGACCTAACATCTTGTCTCATTAAGACTGGGATTAGTGTAAAGCTAAGAGCTAGGATTTGATTAGAATCTATGGGAATGCAAAGGGGTATGGTGATTGTTAGAATGGGGAATCTCTAGGACCTGAAAGGATCACATATACCTAGGCAACCTTAGACTCCTTACTAAAATGAAAACAATATAAGAGCAATTCATTGATTGTAATGCAAGATGAATAGAATGATACTGAAATGCAAGAAACAAATTATTTTTGGTATTTTTTATTTTTATAATTTTTTTTGTATTTTTATGTTTTATGATTTTTATGATTTTTTAGACAGCATTTCTTGAGGTGAAAGGCATTGACTATTTTGCCAAATTCCTCTCCCTCCATTGTGCACAAGAGATAGGCACCACTTCCGACATCTTCTTTAACCATATAAGGACCTTTCCAATCCTTCGTGAATGTTCTTTTCTATCTTCTCTTTTTTGTTAGTGCTACCTCTTCTTAGGACAAGTTCTCCTATTCTATAGGGTTTGTTGCTTGATTCTATTGTTTCTAACTTAGTGGTTTCCATTGGTAGTGTGAGATGAAGTAAATCTCAAAAGTCTTGTTGATGGGAAGGGGTCCAAGACAAGACCCCGTCGCACCTTAGCAATACAATTAGTATGTTGAATTGCTCTTGCATGTAAAATTTCACATCTTGTCTATCTTGAATGCCTTGAAAAAATTGGAACAATTAGAAGGGAGTTTATGGCTCCCTTTGCTCATTAGGAGGGACAAATCTTATACTTGTCCTCCCATTGGGTTCTAGAATTGAATCTATGGAATACTTGATGTAACTTCTTGGCAACTCAAAAATGACAGGATCATCAGTGCCGACTAACACTCATTTTCCATTCCTTGTGAAACGTACCCTCACTATCTTCGTCTTCCTCTGGGAGTCTTCCAACCATTTCAATTTATACTAAAGGTGCCTCCCACTCACCAAGTTCATTTGATTGCATGAAGGCAAAGGTGGTCAGTCACTTTTGTGGTTAAGACACCATGAACATCCTAGGGAGCATTCCTATTGTGTTGGTTGATTCATTGTCAATAGAATGCACCTCCTCCATGGGTGTCAATGGTCTATATGAATCCTCTATTGGTGTGAGAGACTCGTATGACTCCATTTCCTCTAGTGTCTCAGGGACATGTGATTCACTTAAGGGTGACAAAGGAGTGTAACTCTCTATCATGTCTTCCTCAGGATCTGAGAAAGCATGAGGGTTTGCATTCTTCAAGTCTAACATAGTGGTTTCAAGCACTGGACCTTTAGTTCTATGAGGTTTCTCCCCTATGCAAGGGAAGAGTTTGTAGGTAGGTTGAATATTGATCATGAGTACTTCTAGAGGGAATTGGAGAGGTCCATCCTGCTCTATCCATTCCATGATCTTAATTGTCTTTTCCTTGGAGACAATTTCTTTTTGCTTTGATGGTACCTCATTTTCTAAAGTTTTCATCTCCGCAGTGTTTGTGGTCTTCTCTGGTGTTTCTACTCACTTGATGCATATTGATTGAGGCATAGGAGTAGAGACAATCAATTTGTTGGTGGGAAGTTCATAATCTATGGGGATGCCTATATGCTTGTTTGATGTGTTCGATTTCAACATGCTGAAAGGTCATGGATCCCCTTTCGTAATGTATACCTTCCCCAAATGTAGGAATCGAGCCTCTTGAAATAATGTTGATGGCATGGATTTCATCCTATGGATCCATCATCTTCCAAGGAGCAAATTACATCTTGTGTCCTTCTTGATGACATAAAATGTGGTTGGGACAATCTTGGGACCTAGAGTCACTGGAAGTGTGATTTTTCCTATCGTAGCGGCCTTCAAATTATCGTACCCACTTAGAGTGTCTCATGAAGCAGTGATATTAGTGTGCCCATAACCCATTCTCTCTAGGAGAGAGAACAAAACTATGTTCACTACTGCTCCATCATCAATTAAGGTTCATTTGATGCAAGTGTCATAGATCCAAACTTGTAAGTATAGCGTAGGGTCTCCTTTCTTGGTTAGCTCAGCGTCAGAAGGCATTTGCTTTAAGCTAAAGAAGAACCTTAGATCCTTGAGTTCTAAATTTGGTGGATGTAGAGTAAAATACTCTACATTTTGTTTCAGTTACAGTGCATCAGCAGGTTTCAGTTTTGCCTCTCCAGTGTTACCGCGAGGGTTTTTGCAGCACCGCGAGGGTTTCTGCAAGGGTTTCATTTTGCTGAAGTCTCAGAGTAGTACGAAACTTGCCAAGTGTCGAGCCTTAGTTCAAGCTGCACTTTTGTTTCTATGTTATAACTTCAACCCAGATCGTGACACGTGGCAGAAGGTATTTCAACATTGTTCTAAAGTTACTAGTAGCGAAACTTGCCAAGTGTCAGTTTCTGCTTGAGTTTTAAATGCTCTTTAAAGTTTTTGTGTGAGCATGGAAGGTGCCATGTGTCCTTTTTGATAGTAGTGGAGCTTTCCAGGTGTCAGCTTCCGTAGATTGGTTCTTATGTTTTGCTATTTAGTGAAGGATGGAGGTGGGCCCTAGTTTTAAGAGTCTCAAGTGTAGCGGAAAGCCCCACGTGGTCGATGCAGCACCTAAGTAAAAGGCTTTCTAACTTTTCCTTGGTGTTAATAAAGGTTTCTCAAATGATGCAGATAGTGACAAGTGTCAATCTTCACGCAAGTTTTTTATAGAGTCTCAAGTGCAGCGGAGTGCGCCATGTGGTGGATATGGTCCTGAGATGTAAAGCTTTTGTCTCTTTCTTCAATTTATTGAATGTTTCTTAAAACAGGTGGTGAGTGCCATGTGGCAGCATCTGCGTGAGTCTCAAAAGTGGTTTATAATTATTCCTCAAGTAAGAAGGAAAGCGCCATGTGTCAACGTTCGCATAAGTTTCAGGCGAGTTTCTTAAAAGAGTTCAAGAACGCGGAAAGTGCCACATATGAGTTAGTTGAAAGCTACAGAAGGTGCCACCTATCCCTATTTTCATTTTTGAAAGCTACTGAGTGATAAGTGTTGTGGGTCCCATTTCTCATAGGTAATAAAGTTGTAGTAGCTGCGGATCGTGACAGATGTCACAAACGGAGCCCTCCCGAATAGAAAGACACAGTAAAGTATGAAAGCTGCAGATAAAGACACATATCAATTCTAAGTACTACGGAAGCCACCAAGTGTCTTTTCCTAACAAGAAGAGGAGTGCCACATATATTTTGTTCCAGCCAATGGGCTTGCAGAAGGAGTAACCGTTGCAGATCTGAAAGATATTTTATGTCACACTTCCAGTTATCTCCTGTTCGATTAGACCATTGGGATTTGATTGTTGCAGAGAATCAAGAGTCAATCTTGTACTATAAATATGTAATATTTGTAATGAATCTAGACTTCTTCTTCTTGAGTTCTATTTTTTTTGAGTTCAACAAATTTCTGAAGTTAAGGTTTTCCATAGAGATTTAAGAGAGAAGTTTGAGACTTTTTGATGTGCCAGTGAATGTCATTTGCCTTTGTTTCTATCATTCTTGATTTAGAAGGTTTATATAACTGTGCATGTATCTGTGCCTTTTATGTTACTGGAAAATTAATGAGAAGACTGAGTTTTGTGCCTTAGTTGATATTTTCTATGTCATTACAAAATTGTTTGGTTGTGAGCCTTTGGTGTTGTTCATTTTATCTGTTATATTAATCATGCAGTATCTACTCTTTAATGTGACTGAATCTTGAAAATAGCTTCACTGTGCTTAGTAGTAAGAAACAATCATATTCAAGCGCATCGCCATAGATAGATTTGTTTTTGTTGCATTTGTAATCTTGTTAGTTTCTCCCCTTTTTCCCAAAACACATTTAATATAGAGAAGAGCCAGCTTCTTTAAAATTTGGAGGTTGTTTCAGGTTGCAAGTCCCATATTCCTGAAACTTTCCATGTTGGTGTTGGAATCCGTGCAATTTTATGCATCAATAGTTTTTGGCACGCCCAGTGGGATGATTTCTTAAAGTTTCTGTCAAGACTGTATGAACCAGGGAGCTACACAGAGTCAGAGTTGTGGACCTGTAACAAGATTTTGATCTGCTATTAACTCAGGTATTCTTTTGCCACCACTGGTAGCTAATCTAAGGAGAAGAGTGAATCAGTTTACAGCAGCACCAAGAGCAAACATGGGAGCACCTATAGCCCCAAGGAATTATGCAAATTGGAACACTGGCAGTCCTTTGATTCTCCCAATACCACCAGCCACTTGGGACCCTATTCCAGCAAATGCCCTAAAGGCTCTGTCCAAATTCAGTGGGGAAGATTTCAAGACACCTGAAGAACACCTGCAAGATGTATTTGATGTATGTGCAGTGCATGTGATCACTCAGCAAAATGTAGCTATAAGGCTGTTGGCAGCTTCTTTCAAAGGGAAGGCCCTGGACTAGTACAAATATTTGACCCCAAATATAATATCTACATGGGATTAGCTCGATGATGCTTTCTTTGAAATATATAAAGAAAAGGGTGATAAATCCTCTTTACTGCAACAATTGATTACAATCAAGAGGGCACCACAAGAAGCCATGACTGATTTCAATTCAAGATTTCAAAAGACTTGGGAGAAAATTCCTACTACAGCAAGACCATTACCAAGTATGGCTATTGTGTTTTATCTTAAGGCTCTAAACTCAAATATATCAGTAATGATTCAGTCACTTGGAGGTCAGACACTACCAGAGGCTTATGAATTAGCAGTCAAGGCTAAAAATAATTTAATAGATGCTGGAAAGTTACCCCCAAGGCCTCCTATGCCCACGTTCCCAGAGATTACCTTACCTCTGCCTCAAGAAGCTCCTAATCCCATAACCCCACCTATGTCTATGTATACATTTCCCCAACAACCTGCTAAAGCAACTGCCCCTGTCTAGTCATCTGAGATGGATGATGTCAAGAACATCTTAAGGACATTCTCTAATGAGATAATTAACCTAAAGAGACAGTAAAATCCCTATCCAAAGCCCCCTTATTAAAGTTATCAAGGAAATAGACCTCCCTTTCAGCCAAATCAATATCAAGGCCCTCAGAGGCAAATTAATCCTCAGCCATCTAACTAGTTGGTTATAGTCCCTACACCCTTACAAGTTGTCCCTCCTAATCCCAATAGGGAAATTGTGCCAGGGTAAAATAACTTTACAGATGGCACAAATGCTTGGTGTTTCCCTTGTAATAATGCCCATATGCCCAAAGATTGCCCCAGAGGAAATTTACAGCAAAAGATAGTAGAACAGAGAGGATTAGAAGGACAATTTGCAACTTCTAACACTCCACAATATCAGTCTCCTAGTGTACAAAATGCAGCCCTGGTGGCCCAGATGCAAGGGATGTTCTTACAACAAGAAGAGGAAATAGTGCCTGAGTATGCTTTATTTTCATGGATTGAAGAAGAAGATTCTGTGTTCTTGAATGAAAAATCTACTTCTAAAAAGCCATTGGTGCAATCTGATTACTATACCAGAGCAAAAAGGAGAATGATGGAGTAGCCTGAAGTCACTAATAATGAAATCATGGGAAATCCTCCATTTCAGAGTCATCAGAACATAGTCCCAAGACAAGAAATGCCCCAGGCTGTGCAGAATCAAGTATCTTCAGGACAAGTTCTAGAAAAGTCAAGGTATCCTTATTACTCAAAGGCCCAAGCATTAGGACCTGTCAATATAGTGGATCAGCTAAAAAGGATGCCAGCACATGTATCAATCTAGGACATGCTAGCTATTCTTGAACAGAAGACACTATTGCAAGAAGCTTTGTAGGGCCAAGAAGTGCCTAAACATACTGATACCAACAGAAGACCTACTGATAAAGAAAAGATGTAGCTCAAAGGCACTGTTCCTTTGCAGATAACAGCCCTGTTGAATAATGCATCTGAGGTAGGTAAATCTAAACCAGATCCCTTTTATCTAACTCTAATTGTTGGGAAAAAATTACTGTATAATGCAATGATAGACTCTGGGGCTAGTACTACAGTAATGCCAAAGTAAATTGCAGATGCTTTGAAAATAAAATATGAGCCACTTACAAGAGGAGTCATGCAGTTGGATGGGAAATCTATGCAAACAATAGGGAAGATCAAACAACTCTCATTGCAACTATACACCTACCCCAATATAATTGTAAACTAGGATGTGGTAGTCATAGACATCCCCCCTGTGTTTGGTCTATGTCTATCCAGAGATTTTACAGCCAAGATAGGAGGTTACATGTCATTCGATTGGTCACACCTTATTCTAAGAACCAAATATGGGACAAAGATGAAGGTATTGTCTGAGCCATTATCAAAAGACCATATCACAAATGAACCAACCCCAAAATTAGAGGCAGCCCATGCTATGCTAAATAAAGGTGAAAAAATCTTTGTTGAAGAGATAGGTGACTGGACTGAACATGACCAACAGGAGGAAGAGAATAATCAGTTGTTGACTATGATGCAAAGTGATCCCTATGGGAATTATGACTCTACTAGTCTAGGGACTTATGTTATATTTGAAGAAGACCAGGAGATCCCTAATGTCCTAAAGAAAGAAACATCACTGATCCAAGAATCTGAAAAGGACTCAGAAATCTGGACTCTGAATTTTGATGGAGCTAGAAGTAAGAATGGAGCTGGAGTCAGAATTTATCTCACTGCCCCAAATGGTAAAAAAATTTTAAGGGCCATCCGCTTCCAGTTTGTCTGTACCAATAATGATGCTGAGTATGAATCTTTGGTGCATGGACTCATATTAGCAAAGAAAAAAGGAGTAAAGAATCTGATAGTAAGAGGAGATTCGGAACTAGTAGTGAAGCAAATCAAAGAAAAAGCAGTGGCCAAAAATGTAAGAATGAGATCTTGTAGACACAAGATTTGGGACCTAATAGATGATTTTGAAGATTTCAACATTGAAGTAGTCCCTAGGGCCCAAAATACTGAGGCAGATAGAATGGCACAGATTGGTTCACAGTTTGACCCAGCAACTGATCTACTAATCAATAATGAGTCAGTCAAAATTATAGTAAGGCCAACTATCCTAGACAATGATGAAAATTTGCAAGTCTTTGAAAATGATTTTCAAGTACTCTCATTCTTGCAATAGTCAGGAGAGTTTGCTGATCCGTTACAGCCCAAAATTGAAGAAGCATATGGTGACCAAATTATTCAATTAAAGTCCAATAAGCTTCCTAAAGGACTGATTACCTTAGAAAACTTATTTGACCCAAAAGATGTAAGCCTGGAGAAGAAGAGGTTTCAAGCAAATAAAGAAGATTATTCTGAAATCCAAGTTAGTGAGGGGAGAAAATTGAAGGTTGGTAATTATACAATCCAGCAAGAGAAGGAAAGACTAATTGATCTATGTGAAAGATATGATAGAGTGATTGCCTGGACCTATGAAGATCTCCATGGCTATGATAGGAATCTCATTCAGCACACTATAGAGCTGACTGAAGGATCTAAACCAGTCAAACAAAAGCAAAGGCTAGTGAATCCTAGAATTGAACCACTAATGGTGGATGAGTTGCAGAAGCTTTTAGAATCAAAAATTAATTTTCCAATCAAGCACTCAACCTGGGTATCAAACCTAGTGCCAGTAAGGAAAAACAATGGTGACATAAGACTCTGTGTAGACTTTAGGGATCTGAACAGAGCATCTTTGAAAGATCACTATCCCCTACCCTCTATGGAACAAATTTTACAGACTGTGGCTGGATCAGAGAGATTTTCTTTGTTAGATGGTTTCTCTGGATACAATCAGATTTGGTTGGCTGATGAAGACCAGCATAAGACTGCATTTACTACAAAATGGGGAACATTTGCATATGCTAAGATGCCTTTTGGCCTTTCAAATGCTGGAGCCACTTTTCAGAGGGCCATGGATGTAGCATTTGGAGAACTAATAAACAAAATCATCCTGATTTATCTAGATGACCTCACTATTTTCTCTAAGAATGATATAGATCACTTTGACCATTTAGAGGTTGTTTTCAAAAAATGCCAAGAATTTGGAATATCCCTGAATCCCAAGAAGTGTATCTTTGCAATACCTCAAGGCAAACTGTTAGGGCATATAGTGTCAAAGGAAGGAGTCTCTATTGATCCAGAAAGAGTCACTGCCATAATGAATCTATCTCTGCTAGTCAATAAGAAAATAGTTCAGTCTTTCCTAGGAAAGATCAATTTTGTCAGTCGGTTCATATCTGATTTTACAGGTTTAATTAGACCCATGACACTGTTGCTAAAGAAGGACCTAGTTTTCAAGTGGACTACAGAAGGGAGACAGGATTTTGAGGAGGTCAAGAAAACAATTTCAACAGCCCCAGTACTCAGAAACCCAGACTTCTCTAAGTCTTTTATAATGTATGTGTATGGAGGTGAGTTTAGTGTTGCTGCTGTCTTAACTCAGAAAGATGACCAGCAAGAAGGAGAACATCCAATAGCCTTTTTCTCTAAGACTCTTAGGGAATATGAGGCTAGATATAATTTTGTAGAGAAACAGGCGTATGCCATGGTAAAAGCCCGCAATAAATTCAGACACATGGTCACAGGGAACAAGATTTTGATATTAGTGGCTCATCCTAGTGTGAGGGAATACATTATGGAAGGTGAGATCACTGAGAAAAGAACAAAATGGATAACAAAGATCCTTGAATATGATGTGGAGGTCAAACCCACTAAGTTAGTAAGAGGCAAAGGATTGTGCCAATATATGGCCCAAGATATGGAGAGAATGGTGACTGCAAAAAAAGAAAGTGAGAGTGTGTTGAGAATCCAAGAGATTGATTAGAATTCCTAGGTCACAAATAGGATTCAGTTTATGAAACATGGGATTTTCCCAAAAGAGCTCTCCTATGATAAAAGGAGATATTATAGGCAGCAAGGGGCCCATTTTGTATTAATTAACAATGTTCTTTTCAGAAGAAATGTTGATGGTATACTTCTAAGATGCATAGAGAAAGATGAATCCTAGAGAATACTACACGAGTTGCATCATGGAGCCTCAGGTGGACACTTTTCAGCAAGGACCACCGTAATAAAAATAACTCAGGCAGGATACTTCTGGCCCACTTTATTTACAGACTATTATCAACTGGTTAAAGAGTGCCAGTCTTGTCAATTTTATATAGGGAAAAGGAGAAATGTAGCAATGCCACTAAGCCCCATAATCATGGATGAACCCTTTGCTCAATGGGATCTAGATTTCATTGGTATGATCAATCCGGTGTCAAGTATGGGACACAAATGGATCCTAACTACCACAGATTACTTCACCAGATGGAGTGAAGCAGTACCACTCAAGGAAGCAATAGAAAAGGTAATATTAGACTTTCTTGAGGGTATTACTACTCGTTTTGGTCCTCCTCGTACCATAATATTAGATAATGCTAAGGCCTTTTTGGGAACAAAAATATCTGAGTTTGCATTAAGATATGGAATTTATTTGAAGACTTCTTCAAATTATTACCCTCAGGGTAATGGTCTGGCAGAGTCTACTAACAAGAACCTGATTAGACTCATTAAAAGGATAGGGGTTGATCATCACAAAGAGTGGCACAAACTACTTAACACAACACTATGGGTTGACAGAATTACACCTAAACAAGTGACAAAGATGTCCCCATATGAATTGGTCTATGGTAAGCTAGTAGTAATGCCACTGAGCCTAGAGATTCCTGCTTTACAGTTATTGAAATAGATTGAAATTGAAGAGAATGGTCCCATGCAAGTCAGACTTGTTGAATTGCTGGAGGTGCAAGAAAAAAGGGAAAAAGCACATGAGTCACTAATGAAACACCAGAAAATAATTAAGGACTATTTTGATAAGAGGACTTCAAACCTCCATTTTGAAGTTGGCTCAATAGTGCTTAAATGGGATGAGAGAGTTGCCACGCCTGGTAGACACAACAAATTTGAATCATTGTGGACTGGTCCTTACAAGATTCATTCTTGTAAGTAGCAAAATTCATTTGAGCTTGAGACAATGGAAGGTGAACCTAAGGAGATTCCTGTGAATGGGATCTATCTTAAGCATTTTAATTAAGCAGTGTCTCCTATGTACTATAGTTAGTTAGTTTCTTTTATTGTTTTCCTATTTTCTCACTTCTTTTCTCACTTTCCTTCCAAATAAGTGTTCTGCGAACACGTGGTAGCAGCGCAAGCCTCTTCTCTTTTTGGAAACCTTGCATTCACTAAGGTTGTCTCTAATCCCCAAAATTCTTGAAGTACGCATTTTTCGCAGCCACTATCATAATGTTTCTAACACATAATCCTATATTGATTTGAAAAGATACATTAACGGTTTCTTGGCGTTAATGCCATTTATAAGGCATGATGTGTCATTAAAGCCCCATTAATAAGAGTGCAATCATAAGTGTGGCACTCATTTTGTTTCCATCTCTTTGCTGTGAAAACATTGTTGCCTGCAGTTCTATCCCTAGCAAACCCTTCCTAGTTGAGTGCCTTTTTCTTTAGCGCAGTTTCAATCTTTGTTGTATCGAAGTTTCTTACATTCTCTCCGCAGACACAACCATGACTGAAGCACAGTCTTCTCAAGAGGGACTCAAAATATATGAATCAATTGATAGACTTCTAAACAACAAATCATATGCCTCAGCACCCACGCAACCTAAGAGAACCTATCCAAGGACGAGGGTTCTCGAGGTGGGTCTTTCTGTTGACCCAAAAAAGGTTAAAGATTTTGCAAATAATGTCTTTGACCCAGCCCTTCAAAAATCTACCAAGTCACTCCGCGAAGGGGCACACCAGAGATGCATTCAGAAGGCAAAGAAGGGGGAGTCTAAAACTTTCAGGATGAGGATTTGGACTTCACAGTTGGCACAGTTCATAGTCCCAAGTGTGCATTCATGTCCTGACCTAATTGATATGTGTACGGAACTATTTCATGTGCCTTCATGCACCATTCAACAGGGCCCCTTTATGGTACAAATTACACCTAAGTCCATAAGAGACATGTTGGCCCTATACCATGATCAAACGGCCACATTCCCCACTATTGCAAAAATGCAAAAGATGTGGTCGAATGTCAACAATCATCTTAGGTTTCTCAATTCAGAGTTACAGTTGCCAAAGGAGAACACACAGATGCCCACATTACCTACAGGAAGGGCACAATTCACTCAAGCCAGTCAAGAGGCACTGTCTATGATGGCTAAGGAAGATATCACAGTCTACGACTGATTCAAATTGAAGACTGTGGATAAGTCACAGGAATTCTGACTGGATTTTGTTGAACAAATTGCTTATTCCATGGCTGATCAACTCATCAATTTCAAATCTAAAGGAGTTTTCAGGTACTCTGCTTACCTGTTTCACTTAATGTTATATCAAAATTATGGTATTTTTGCACAAAACATGCAACTGAATATGTACGACCCATATTTTGGACAAAATAGAACTATCCCTGTGTCCGCATGGACACATGTATTATCTGAGGCGTCAGATCCTTATGAGTTCTGGGAACTTTTTGTTACCCCTGCCTTTTGCCATTTGAGCCCTGAACCTGTAGAAAATAGATTGACACCTAGCATCAGGGGTTTCATGACCAATTCCCCCATCCCGTGTTACTATTTCTTTGGGGCCCAAACTACTATCATTAGGGTCCATGGCTTCAATGAGGAACCTATGCTGCTCCCCAAAATTTTGACCCCTAAGGTAGCATTTCTAGAAGTAACCTGACAAGTGTCCGTGGTTGATAATGAGTATGGCACCAAGAGGAAGAAGAAGAAAATGTATGATATTCCATGGATTAGAAGGAATATGGCCCTAGAAGATAGGGACGTAGAGCACCTGTTGCTAAGGAAGCTTGCTGCCTTGGGTTTCCTTATCATTGAGGACAAATGGAAATATGACCCAAACAGTTTTATAGCCTCATGGGTTAGAAGCAACAAGGTTAGAGCTAAAATTGCACATGAGGGTCGCCCTTTTTGGGAGGATAGAAGAAACCCTAAAGAAGATGCCCCTGACCTGTATGTGGAATTGACAGATCTACCTTTTGAGGGTCCTAGGCCATGGGAGACCTTTTATGTTAAACAAAGGGCCTATGACCCTAAGATCAGAATGGGTACTGGATTAAAGAAAGCTTTGTCGAAAGGCAAGGAATGGAAACCAGAGAAAATAGAGGCCTATTGGAAATATAGGCAAGAAATTTTTGATTTGACACTCTTTTGGCAATGTTGATACTGATGAGAGATGGGAGACAATCTGGGATGAATGGCATCCATCACCAGTCTCTAGCCCTGATACAAGAAAAAATCAAATACAGGGTGGAGAGTCAGAAGGGGAAACAGAATCAACTCATACAATGCAAGCAACAGGACAAGCCTCTACTGCTATCCCTATATCTACCTGGCCCCAATCTCTCAGTGCCTTAGAGAAATAGAAGAGTGTGGTGTCATCACCACCCAGAGGGACTCCATCAGTTTCAGCCACTGGGGCTTCTAGTTTTGTATCATTACCACCATCAGTAGTGGTGAATGTGGTAGAGAAGGAATCAGAGGAGCAAGAAGAAGAAAGGCCAAGGAAGAATAGAAAACTAAACCTGCCACCAGAATCAGATGAAGAGGCAGAGCTACCACAACAACAACCACCAACCACATCTGTTGCTCCTTAGGTAACTGTTTCTTCTCCTTTTTCCTCTCAGTCTTTTTCTTCTACCATAGGGCTGGCAATCCCAACTGGCCAAACATTAGTATCCCTTGCCACCTCTGCTGTGCCAATATCTCAACTAGCCCTAGAAGCTAATCCTCAGGCCATGTCTTCTCAGGCTGCCTCATTGCCATTATTTTCCCCCTCTGTTCCAAAGAGAGCCCCTCCCCAAGTTGATCCTAGCCGACATTTGGCTATTCCTTATGGATTACCTTAGGGTCATCCTTTTGTTGGTGGTTATATTGCCTCTCCCCCCACCTTCCAAACTCAAGTAGATACTGCTAAGAAGGCTAGAGAAGCTCGGATGGATAAGAAAAGAAAGAAAGAAAATAAAAGTTTGCCTGTGCCACACATGAGGTCACTCTTTGACCCAATTCAACAGTAGTTGACTATTACATATTTGTCCCCAAATGTGCTGAAGTTGAACGAGAAAATGTAACCTCACGACTTTGCAATGAATGCAGTGGCCATGGACATGTCACTATTCAGACCACAAGATAGGGTCAAGCTACTCAATGAAACCACTTCTATTATAGCAACCGATTATTTGAAAGTGTCAAAGAAGCTGCAGAAAGTTGAAGCTGATTTGGCTCAAGAGAAGATAAATAGTAGCAACCTTGCTACAAAGTTGAAATCCGAAAATGATGAAATAGAGAATCTCAATAAACAGTTGCAAAACACCGTTTCTTGTCAGATTCATCAGGCCACTCAAGCCCAAAATGCTTCTTTTAAAATGGAACTAGCACAAGAGAAAGTTGCGGTAACTATCTTGAGGTAGGAAAAGGCCACATTGGAAAAGAGATATCAGGATAAATTGCAACAGGCTACACAATTTTAGCAGAATCTGTTGAGTGAGCAAAATGATGTTGCTGCAATATAGGCCCAACTCTAGGCTGAGCAACAAATGACAAAACAATTGACACTTGAGTTGGCTAACAGGCCTAAGAATGCTAGAGTTCTGAATCTAGTCAAGGAGCTATATGTGTCAGTGTGGAAAAGAATCTCTGAAGAGATTATCTAGATCAGACCCTCTTTAACTTTCCTATTAAATGTACAACAATTATGTGAAAAAGTAGAAACTTTAGTTTAGGCCACTCTGTCTACTATCTCTTTGAGAGTTTCTAACTCTCAACTATTGCTGAAGAAGCTATATGACACAACTGATGAAACACTGTCAGCAACGGGGATCAATGACAGAATGATAGCTACAAAAAGGGTGAATGAAGTTCTCAGTTGCAATTCAGCTACTACAAATTGCTAGGAGCTCCTGGATGTTGTCAAGGAGGGAGTCAAAAACATGAGAAGACATATAGAAGATCTCATGCAGTTGGGTCTCCCCTCCCCTTTCCCTGACAATAATATTGTATTAATGATTGATGAGATTAGGACTTTGCTATTAACCAGGTAAAATGATCAATCAATTTTTCAAGGTTTAACTGATTCTTCATCAGTACAAGAAGTGGAAGTTGTATTGATCCCAATGGCCCAACTTGAGTTCCAAATGAAGGCCGCGGTTCAAGTTTTGCAGAAGTTTTCACACAAGGACATTATTAACCTTGATTTTGCTTTCCAAGATCTACAGAATAAGCAGGGACTTTTTGACTCTGAATGGTCTGTTTATCAGACAACTTTGTAAAATCTATGATCCTTGTTGTTTTTTTTTATACATATTCTTTTGCCACATTTTTTTTGGATTCTTTTTGAGTAGGCTCAAAATTCCTTGAGGTCACCAAGAACTGTAGAGTAGAATACTCTACATTTTGTTTCAGTTACAGTGCATCAGCGGGTTATAGCGGGTTTCAGTTTTGCCTCTGCAGTGTTACCGCGAGGGTTTCCACAAGGGTTTCATTTTGCCGAAGTCTCAAAGTAGCATGGAACTTGCCAAGTGTCAAGCCTCAGTTCGAGCTGCACTTTTGTTTCTATGTTATAACTTCAACGCGGATCGTGCCATGTGGTGGAAGGTATTTCAACATTGTTCTAAAGTTACTAGCAGCGGAACTTGCCAAGTGTCAGTTTCCACTTGAGTTTCAAAGGCTCTTTAAAAGTTTATGTGTGAGTGCAGAAGGCGCCATGTGTCCTTTGTGGTAGTAGCGGAGCTTGCCAGGTGTCAGCTTCCATGGGTTGGTTCTTATGTTTCACTATTTAGTGAAAGATGGAGGCAGGCCCTAGTTTCAAGAGTCTCAAGTGTAGCAGAACGCACCACATGGTGGATGCAGCACCTAAGTAAAAGGCTTTCTAACTTTTCCCCGATGTTAATAAAGGTTTCTTAAATGATGTGGATAGAGACAAGTGTCAATCTCTGCACAAGTTTTTTATAGAGTCTCAAGTGCAACAAAGTGCGCCACGTGGTGGATATGGTCCTGAGATGTAAAGCTTTTGTCTCTTTCTTTAGTTTATTGAATGTTTCTTAAAATAGGCAGTGAGTGCCAAGTGGCAGCATCTACGTGAGTCTCAAAAGTGGTTTATAAATGTTTCTCAAGTAAGGCAAAAAGCGCCATGTGTCAACATCGGCAATAAGTTTTAGGTGAGTTTCTTAAAAGAGTTCAAGAGCACAGAAAATGCCACGTACCAGTTAGTTGAAAGCTGTGGAAGGTGCCACCTGTCCCTGTTTTCCTTTTTTAAAGCTACTGAGCGATAAGTGTTGTGGGTCCCATTTCTCATAGGTAATAAAGTTGTAGTAGCTGCAGATCGCGACAGATGTCATAGGCGGAGCCCTCCCGAATACAAAGACACAGTAAAGTATGAAAGCTACGGATAAAGACACGTATCAATTCTAAGTGCTGTGGAAGCTGCCAAGTGTCTTTTCCTAACAAGAAGAGGAGTGTCACATATATTTTGTTCTAGCCAATGGGCCTACAGAAGGAGTAACCGTTGCAGATCTGAAAGATATTTTCTATCACACTTCTAGTTATCTCTAGTTCGGTTAGACCATTGGGATTCGATTGTTGCAGACAATCGAGGGTCAGTCTTGTGCTATAAATATGTAATATTTGTAATGAATCTAGACTTCTTCTTGAGTTCTATTTTTTTTGAGTTCGACAAATTTCTGAAGTTAAGGTTTTCCATAGAGATTTAAGAGAAATTTGAGACTTTTTGTTGTGCCAGTGAATGTCATTTGCCTTTGTTTCTATCATTCTTGATTCAGAAGGTCTATATAACTGTGCATGTATCTGTGCCTTTTATGTTATTGGAAAATTAATGAGAAGACTGAGTTCTGTGCCTTGGTTGATATTTTCTGTCATTGCAAAATTGTCTAGTTGTGAGCCTTTGGTGTTATTCATTTTATCTGTTATATTAATCATGCAGTATCTACTCTTTAATGTGACTGAATCTTGAAAATAGTTTCACTGTGCTTAGTAGTAAGAAACAATCATATTTAGGCTCATCACCATAGATAGATTTGTTTTCATTACATTTGTAATTCTATTAGTTTCTCCCCTTTTTCCCAAAACACATTTAAGATGGAGAAGAGCCAGCTTCTTTAAAATCTGGAGGTTATTTCAGGTTGCAAGTCCCATATTCCTGAAAGTTCCCATGTTGGTGTTGGAATCCGCACAATTTTATGCATCAACAGTGGACTGATGTCAAAATCCATATGGTTGATTTGCTTGCTAGGTGGAGGAGTAATTTGATTGAGATACTTCAGCCCTATTGCTTTCAATAGCATTGAGTGATGTGAAGGGGAGTTTCTGAGTAAGTCAATGAATGATATGTGAGCATATGTCTTTTTTAAGTCTTTGATAAGTTCATAAGGTCTGACTAGAGTTGGTATTAGTTCCACTACCAAAACGGCACCCTCATATACTTCATTTGGTTCATTCTCAAGGTCTTCCTCTTCTTCTTCATTATGGGTTATTTCGACCAATCCCATCATCCTAGCTTCTCCTTTCTACCCTAATTGTTGTGGGATGCCAGTGTTGCTACCTTGGGCTACTTCATTTTGGTTTGATTTTTTTGCATCCTTATGCACAAGAAATGGATCTTGATAGATTCTCATGTTGGCATTCTGCAGAGCTATTGGGGCTTGGGTTTGTCTTGTACCCTTATTATCTAGCATGACTTCTTGTGGGTTCAAGAATATTTCTATGAGCAACCATTGTTGGTCTTCCAGTAATCTCACTATGAATATGTTATACTCTCTATAGGATTATGTGCTATGCCCCTTTATTCTATTAAAAGAACAAAATTGGTTATACTCAAATGGAGGCCTTTCGTACCTTCCATCATTTCCATTTTCATTACGATTCCAACTCTGATAGTTGTCTCTAGGGTAGAATTCATTGTTTCTGGGCCAATCAATTGTATTGACATTAGGAGGATAATAGTCTCTCCCATTGTAATCATTTCTTACCTTCTTGACAGGGGGTTGATCTATCACCCCATCTGTGGTTGTATTTCTATTGTTTTTAAGAATCTTGATGATAGGAGTATTGCTCCCCATGTCTTCCCTTGTTAACTTTTTGTTTGACCTGTAGACCTTTCTACCACTATCAATGGTGGCTTGATCTATCCTCAAAGCACTTTCCAATGCTTCCTCATAAGATTTGTATGGTAACTTCTGAACATCTTCTCTCATGTCCTTGTTCAAGGTGTGTAAGAAAATATTGCATAACTTGCAATGGTCTATGTTTAGGGCATTCATTGAGGAATAGGGGACTTGCCTCTATCTAGTAACAAAGTGAGCTACAGATTCATTTGGCTCTTGTTTCATGGTCAAGAATTATCTGATCCCTATTTTGATAAGTTTTTTCATGTCAAACACCATGACAAACTCTTTGATTAGTTGTCTGAATTAGTGGATTGAAGCCTCTGGCAAATGATAGTACCAATCCAGAGCTATCCCTTCAAGGGTCTTTGGGAAGATCTTGGCAACAACCCATCCCAAGGGAGGAGTTCTCTTATTGTAGTGGTATAATCTTTGATATGTGAATTTGGATCTCCTTCCCCTTTGAATTTTGAGAGATCAAGCAATGGTTGAGGTAACTGTACATTCCTTATGTTTAGATCAAGAGGTTCTTTCAAGTACTCGAGCTATGTTTTGAGAAAGGCACTTTGTAATGGAGGGGTTGATAACAACAACCTCATAGGGGGGCTTTGATAACCCATTGTCTAATTTATTTGATTTCCTAACACTGTTGGATTGTTTTGAATAGGAGGGTTCCTATTCAGATACGTGTTGTTACTTGCATTTCTTGAATAATAGTTAAGATAGGGGGATTCTGAGATGCCCCCTAGTCTTGTTCATTTCGAATGTTGTCATGGGATTTCTACCTTCTTTTAGGAGCAGCTTGTTCTTCTTCCAATGTTCTAATCCTTTACACTAGAGTTGTAATTAAGTCTACAAGAGTTGCAACTCTAGGTGTTTCATGATTTCTAGGGTTTTCTCTTTGAGTATTGTCATGATGGTATGCTTCTTCTCATGTGGCATTATCTCTTTGTTCTTCTCACAAGGAAACTCTTAATGCTTTTTTAGCATCTCTTGCTTCTTTCAAATGCCTTTCTAACTGTTTTACTTCCTCATTAAGATAAGTACTTGTCGAAGGTTGATCTAGTTGATGTTTTTCTGACCTTACCCTCCTAGCTTTATGTGGCACATTTGGTATGGTCGGATTGTGTTCCCAAACTGGGTTCTCTTTGGTCTTGTTCATAGTCAGAGTCTTTGTGCTACGCCCTTAATATTGGTGTACATAGGGTTATGAATAGTCGGCTTGTGGCTATCTTAACTCCTAATTAAGTCATATTATCATTATTATATTGTTATTTAGTTGTTTAGGTCAGCCTAAGGCTTCTATAGGGCTATCTAAGTCAGCCTGGGTGATATCCTAGGCATAAATAGGTATATATAGGAGGTAGTGAGTCTCATTTCATATCATATTGAGTATTCTGTTCTTACTAAAGACTATTGGAGGTATCCCCCTCGAAGAGGATTAGGAGGTTGCCCCCTCGAAGTGGCATATTATTATCAATTATTTGCAGCATATTACTATTATATTTAGATATTGTGCAAGTTGTTTCATTGCAAGTGGTATCAGAGCATGATCTTGGCACCGTAGAGGCAAGATTTTTTCTCAACATTAGAGGCGATTTTGGGAAGAGCATAACTTTCAAATTTTAGTGAATTTTTTAATATTTTTAAATGGTTTGGGAAGACCATATTAAAGAAGATACAGTCCAGATTTTAGAGGAATTGAAGCAAAAATAAGTGAGTTATTGCAAAATTAGGGTTTCCAACAAATTCGCTCTCAAGGCAGTAAATTTGCTAATTTTTTGGATTTTTTTCTAGGTAAGTGGTATCTTGCCCTTAGTAAGTTACAGTAAAAATTTCAGCAAATTTACATTTCATTTGTGTGATTTATTTCAAAAATATTGGTTTCCATCATGACGGGGCCTGCAACAAGAGGCAAAAAGAATGCTGCCACACTGGGGAAATCCTCTGATAAGGACGAGGAAATAATAGAGGATAGTAATCCCAATGAGGAAATAAATAAGTTCAAGGAAGAGGTTAAGAGGGATATGTGTGACCTAAGAGGAGATATATCAGATATATGAAGCATGTTAAGTGCCTATATGAATGAACCAAGAAAGGAGTTCTCAAGAAACCAAGGTGAAACCTTCAAGTCGGCTAATAATGACACAAATTTTAATACTCCTATGGGATCTAGGAATTTTTTTCCAAAGGTGGATATGCGCAAGTTCGATGGTAAGGATCCTCTAACATGGATAAACCAAATGGAGAATTTTTTTGAAGTACATCAAATCCCATATGGACAAAAGGTCACAATGGCTTCCCTATATCTAGAACTAGATCACTTCATTTGGTATCGTTGGCTTTGTACTCATCAGAGAAAAAAGGGTCTCACTGTCTCATGGTCAATTTTTACAGAAGAACTCCAAGCACAAAATAGCAATAGTGTGACAGACAACTTCTTCAGCCAGCTTGCTAAAATTCAACAAACAGGATCAGTTAAGGATTATATTCAAAAATTCCAAAATCTATCTTTAAGAGTGGATACAATTACAGAGGAGAACTTGAATGATTTATTCTTGGGTGGTCTCAAGGATCACATTCAACATGAGGTACGCATGTTTATTCCTAGCTCAGTAAATGAGTCTTTTATCTTGGCACGCAAGGTAGAGGAGAAGTATTTGATTCCTAGAAAGCAAGGGGCTAATATGACAAGAAAGAAAGGATATTCAACACATTCTCTTCCTCAACCTACTAGGTTGACTCCACAGCAAATTGAGGAGAAAAGAGCAAAAGGGTTGTGTTTCAATTGTGATAGCAAATACAGTCGAGGACATAAATGTAGTGAAAAGAAATTGTTCTATATTGAAGGTCCAAGTGAGGAAGAAGAGGAGGAACCCATATTAGAGGAGGATAGGGAGTCAAGTGAGGAATCACATGATTCTCAACCAATCATTTCTTGTCATGCACTCTCAGGTTTCAGTGCACCACAAACTCTCAAGGTAGTGGGTTTCTTAAAGAAGCAGAAAGTAACAGTGTTGATCGACTCAGGTAGTACTCATAATTTCATCAACAAAAAGTTGGCAACTCGTCTAAATTGTTTTATATATCCAGCCCCAGAGTTTCAGGTTTTGATTGCAGATGGGAGTACAGTTAGTTGTTCATGGAAGTGTCATAGCATTAAATTATCCATGGGAGATTATCAACTTGATACCCCAATGTATGTAATATCCATGGGTGCAGCAGATATTATTTTGGGAGTACAATGGCTTACTACATTGGGAACAATTGAGATGAACTTCCAAGAACTATTCATGAGATTTCAATCAGAAGGAAAGGTAGTGGAGCTAAGGGGGTTGAAGGCAAAATCCCCACAGATGGTAAGCTCTCATCAAATGCAAAAGTTGCTTAAGAAAGGAGTAGATGGATTTGTGGCCCAGCTATGTTCATTAGAAGTCTCTCAATCTAATGCTCCTACTCATCCAGATTTACAAGCAATAATTGATCGTCACTCAGTGGTTCTTGGAGATATGCCTAAAGGACTTCCTCCTAAGAGGGATCATGACCAGGCCATACAACTAGTTCCAGGTAGCCAACCACTAAACATTAGGCCTTATAGGTACCCATACATACAAAAAAGTGAGATAGAAAAAATTGTTGAGGAGATGCTAGAGGCAGGAATTATCAGGCATAGCCAAAGTGCTTACTCCTCGCCTATGGTGATGGTGCGTAAGAAGGATGAAACTTGGTGCATGTGTCCAAATTATAGAGTGCTCAACATGTACACCATTAAAGATAAGTTTCCTATTCCAGTCATTGATGATTTGCTAGATGAATCGAATGGAGCTATGTATTTTACCAAGTTAGATCTTAGATCTGGTTATCACCAAATTCGGATTCAGGAGGAAGATATTTGTAAGACAGCATTCCGAACTCATGAGGGTTATTATGAATTTTTGGTGATGCCATTCAGCCTTACCAATGCACCATCTACATTCCAAAGTTTGATGAATTCCATTTTTAAGAAGTTCTTGAGAAAGTTTGTGTTAGTGTTCTTTGATGATATATTGATTTATAGCAAGACTTGGGAAGAACATTTGCAGTATGTAGATCAAGCATTACAATTACTCAAAGATCATCAACTCTATGCTAAGCCATCCAAGTGTGCTTTTGGTCTTAAGGAGGTGGAGTATTTGGGACACATAGTTTCACATGAAGGAGTAAAGGTGGACCCTAACAAAATTAAGGCTATCATGGAATGGCCTATTCCAAAAACCATTAAGAAACTGAGGGGTTTCTTGGGATTGACAGGGTACTATAGAAGATTTGTGAAGAATTATGGTCGTATAGCAGCACCCCTCACCACTCTCTTGAAGAAGGATTCTTTTCATTGGAATGAGTTTGCTAATGTAGCATTTGAGCAATTGAATGAGGCTATGTGTACAACTCCAGTGCTTGCCACTCCGAACTTCACCAAGGAATTCATTGTGGAATGTGATGCTTCTGGAAATGGGATAGGAGCAGTTCTCATGCAAGAAGGTCGACCAATTGCTTTTGAGAGTCATCAATTAAAGGGTAAAAATTAGATCAAACCTATTTATGAGAAGGAAATGCTAGCAATCCTTCATGCAGTTAAACAATGGAGGCCTTATTTAATGGGCTGACACTTCAAGGTTAAAACAGATCATGATAGCCTAAAATATTTTTTGGAACAAAGACTATCCTCTGAAGAGCAACAAAAATGGGTCACTAAGATGTTGGGATATGACTTTGAGATTGTATATAAGAAAGGGAAGGAAAATACTGTGGCTGATGCACTTTCTAGGAAGGATGAGAAAGATGAAGCCTTATTGTGTGCCCTTTCAGTATTACAAGCAAATTGGGTGGAAGAAGCCAAAGCAAAGTGGCAAAATGATGTTGCAACAAGTAATCTCATCCAACAATTAAAAAGTGATCCTAGTAGTTCAGATAAGTTTTGTTTGAAGGGAGATATTCTTTGGTATAAAGAGCGCTTGTATCTCTGCAAGAATTCCACTCTTAAACACAAGATTCTCACAGAGCTACATGAGTCCCTAGTTGGTGGTCATTCAGGATTTTTGAAGACATATCATCGAGTCAAGCAAGATTTTTTTTGGGAAGGGCTAAAAGGTGAGGTGCAAAAATTTGTGGCTGAATGTTGGGTTTGTCAAAGAAATAAGGGGGAGACAATTAAGACACCAGGTCTCTTGCAGCCCTTATCTATTCCTAGCCAGCGTTGGGAAGAAGTATCCATGGACTTCATCACAGGGCTTCCCAAATCTAAAGGTCATAATGTCATCATGGTAGTAGTTGATCGCCTCACTAAATATGCACATTTCATTGCATTATCACATCCTTTTACAGCAAGTGCAGTGGCAAAAGTTTTCTTGGAGAATATCCAAAAGTTACATGGTACACCTAAGGTTATTGTCAGTGATCGTGATCCTATCTTTACTAGTCACTTTTGGAAAGATTTATTCTCATGTTTGGGTACTCTATTGGCTCATAGTTCTTCATACCATCCTCAATCAGATGGGCAAACTGAGGTTGTTAATAAATGTTTGGAAGGATATCTACGTTGTTTCACTTCAGAGAAACAATCTTAATGGGTAGATTGGCTACCACTGGCAGAATGGTGGTATAACACTTCTTTTCATAGCTCATCAAAAATGTCTCCATTTTTGGCACTTTATGGATATCATCCTCCTTCCATCACATCATCATTAAAGGTGTCACCAAGAGTTCAGGCAGTAGAGGACCACTTGCTTCATCAACAACAGGTACTTTCAAGACTCAAGGAGAATTTAGCTATGGCACAAAATCGAATGAAACAACAGGCGGACCAACATCATAGTGAAAGAAATTTTGAAGTTGGGGATTGGGTCTTCTTGAGATTGTAGCCTTATAAACAAATCTCAATGAAGCAACAAAAAAAGAATAATAAGTTGTCTCCAAGATATTATGGGCCATACCAAATCATGCAAAAGATTGGTAGTGTTGCCTACAAGCTAGAGTTGCCACCAACAACAAAGATACATCCAGTTTTTCATGTTTCTTGTTTGAAGAAGGTAATTGGGTAGAATATTCCTACTCAAATAGTACTACCAGAGCTCGATGAAGAAGGAAGAATAATTTTGGAACTAGAGGGCATTCTTCAAACATGCATGAAGAAGCTGAGGAATAGAACCCTCACTTAGTATCTCATCCAATGGAAGAATTTACTAGTTGAAGAGGCCACATGGGAGGATGAGGAGTTCATTCAAAAGAATCCACACTTGGTTAGCATTGAGGACAATGCTTCTTTGAAGAGGGGGGGCATGCTACGCCCTTAATATTGGTGTACATAGGGTTATGAATAGTCGGCTTGTGGCTATCTTAACTCCTAATTAAGTCATATTATCATTATTATATTGTTATTTAGTTGTTTAGGTCAGCCTAAGGCTTCTATAGGGCTATCTAAGTCGGTCTGGGTGATATCCCAGGCATAAATAGGTATATATAGGAGGTAATGAGTCTTATTTCATATCATATTGAGTATTGTGTTCTTACTAAAGACTATTGGAGTTATCCCCCTCGAAGAGGATTAGGAGGTTGCCCCCTCGAAGTGTCATATTATTATCAAGTAGTTGCAGCATATTACTATTATATTCAGATATTGTGCAAGTTGTTTCATTACACTTTGTAATCGTAGCAGTTAGTGATTGGTGCATCCAAATGTGATGGCACATACCTATCAAAAGAATGAGTTTCTAATTCTCTTGAGGGAATACTCCCTTGGTTTAGATCAGGTTTTGTCATATTCAAGGGTGAGGTAGACACCACAAAATAAATCGAATGAATGAAGGTCAAGGCAACAAAAGCTAAAGCGGCGGAAGTGACTATGAAGAATAAAGTGAAAATGCTTGAAGATGTTTGTTTTGAAGTGTTGAATGTTTGAGTTTTTGATGTGATGTACACGTTTGGAACACAAAAAGCATAAATAAAAGTTTTTTTTTCTTCATGGTAGGTGCACCAAAATATGTATGCCCAAAATCACGACCTTAGTTGCTTGGGGCTATCGAGTTGGATTTCAAAATGCACATAAACCCTTCCCTCATTGCCATGGGGAAAACCACCATGTCACTCTTTCTCTCGTGGAAGTAGCCAGTTGAGAGGAGGTGAGACACGGGGGTCGTTTGGCTTGTTGGAGAGATGGACTTCACGAAGAGGGGTTGACACATCCTGAGGCCTATGTTGTTGTGCATTAGTGTAGATGTGTCATTCAATGATCAGGCAGGTGCAAAAAGTTGGGGGGCCAAAAAGTGGCCAAACTTTTTTTAAAAATTAAGTAATAACACAAGCGCATTATGTTTCAATATAAAAAAAAGAAAGATTTTGGTCATTCTTGCAAACTATATTCCTACAAACCCATGGCCTGCAAACAATAGAGAGCATGCTTGTGTTATTGGAGGCCATATTGTCCCCAATTTTTTGCCAATTTGTCATCAAAATTCTTCCATGACATCGGGGAGGCCAAAAGAGTAAGTTCTATTTGTTTTTTTGTGTGTATTTGTTACTAAATAGGTAGATTTAAGTGGTTTTTATGTAAATTTATTTAATTTATAGGAATTAATAATGCACCTCCTCCTCTTCCTTAAAATCCTCAAAATCCTCCATCACCTAAATAGCAAATACCTACTGAAGAACAACCCCAACAATAAACACCTCCATTCATTCCTCAATATGCCCTTGGAACATAAGAAAATTTAATGGGGAAAATTGAAAATAGTAAAAAATAAATTGAGGACATAATTGTGAGGTTGAAAGATCTTGCAACTTCAACCTCGCATAGAGCTACACTTGCTCAAACACTTGAATCTATGTTATCAAATGTAGATGCAATTAACAAGCAAATCTCTAGTTGGTCAGATAAGAGGAGAGAGTTTAGAGAGTTCTATGCAGAGAAGTTATCCTATCAACAAGTAAAAAATGAAAATATTACAAAATTTGACTTATGTTCCCTTTGCACAGACCCACAAAAAAATCAACCTCTACCCCTTACATGCAAGAGGTTCCCTATCCATTGACGCAACAACCAAGCGATAAAGAACCATTTTGGGCAAAGGTGGTGGATGGTTTTTGACCATCCTCCATGTAACAATAATGAGGTCTCACAATACTTTTTGAGGAAACTCTACTGCGAGTTTGTCCACAATAAAGTGCTAAACTATTTTGATATGCTGGACTTCCAAGGTAGAGGTGGCGGGTCAGCACAGGATACACCAGGGGCATGTGTTGACCCATAGAGGCCAGTGAGATGATAACTTGCTAGACCCTCCCATGATCACATGTCTATCCCTTCCATTGTGAAGGAGAGTGTTGAGGTCGAGACACTACAGTCCATTAGTTCCTTGACCTAGAGCATCATAGAGCATACCAGTCCTACAGCATAGTGTGTGTCGGGGGAGACTTCGAGGAGTAGGGTTCTACCCCATACTTGTCAAGCTTGCGGGTCAGCTTGTGGTTATGACCTCACACATAGTCAGGATGTAGTTGCAAAGGCTACATCTACAGCTAAGTAGATGGTGATGACATATGCCCTCCTGAGTGAGACTTTCAGCCTTGATACTCAGGTAAATGTTAACAAGTTCTATGAATTTGATTTATTAAATTTCATTTTTGAAATGCAAGATTAACTAATTTAGTTTAATGATTGTAATGAAATTTTAGGGTCATAGTGTTCATTCAGTTTTCAACGGTTCTCTACCTCAGTATTACACTACGACAAGTACTGCCAAGGTATGTAACTAGTAAACAATTATAAATATTACATGTGAATAGCATTTTTATATGAATGGTATTCTAATATCTAATTTTGGATGTCGAATAGGTTAATCTTGGACATTTCATGGCAACACCTCCCAGTGGAGGTAGAGTTCAAAGCTTCACTCAGGTAATACAATAAAGAGTTTAACTAATGAATTGTACTTACTAGATTTTTGTAGTTTATATTCATATCGTTGATTACATTGCATTGCACATATTTCAAACTCAAAGCATTACTACACATTGCATAAATAATAACTAGATGTT
Organism: Cunninghamia lanceolata; assembly: GCA_027924645.1. Lineage (NCBI taxonomy): Eukaryota > Viridiplantae > Streptophyta > Pinopsida > Cupressales > Cupressaceae > Cunninghamia > Cunninghamia lanceolata. The sequence continues at coordinate 1,553,372 of BSBN01000973.1, read as the reverse complement.
GATAGATGACAAAATTTCAATTACACTATAGTTTTTTGAAAAAATGTCTAAAAGAAATGTGGTCTCATGGAATGCCATGACAAGCAAATGTATAGACAAGGACATCACCATGAGACCACATTTCTTTGAGGCATCTTTTTAAACAACTCACTGCCTTGTCTATGCTACACATTTTCCATACATATCTACCAAAGCTTGTTGATCCCCTCCACATTATTCTTCAACAAATTCTCTCTAATAAACTCATCCAATTACCACCAATTAGACCCCTTGAAACAAATCTTCTCCTTTTAAAGATATACGATCCCAAAGGTTTTTTCTAGGATCACCATACCCTAGGACATGACACCAAAGAGGGGCACGAGCCTATGACATCTTATATAGCATATGTTTGACTCCAACATCATCTAGGTTTTAGGTATTAATTATGGGAGCAACAAGTCACCCCTAACCAAAATCTTCAAATCTACACTAACCCATTCCCCTAGAAACTATGTCAATCCTATTGCCTCAATTTCTTCCATCCCTACTTTTGATCATACATCTAACCCACCTAAGTCTAATGAGGAACCTTCCTTTAATACTACTATATTATTTGAGATTATAGGTACATTAGACATTCAACCTTATAATTTAATTGTTGAACCCACTCCTACACCTGCCATCACGTTCTTTCTTGACAATGTGCCTACTAATGATTATAATGAGCCGATGTAGATTGAGGCACAAGTACACTATAAAATGATAGTTGAATCAAGGTGGATCTTTTGAGCCTTATTAATGCAGTTATAGAGGAACACTTATACATCACTAGGTTGCAAAGAGATTCTTATCCCCCTTAGATATCTCCTAGTGTATACATAATGACACTTCTATACCTACTTTTGGCTCCCTCACCCTACTAATCTAGGTAGGACCTAAATGCCTAGATGTCTCATGTCATATCATCCCCACCTCAGACCACTATCTATTTTCTTAGGTCATCCTTGGCTCATTGGAATGTGGGTTGTCCCTGAACTGTCATCCACTAGTACCTTAAATTCCCCATGATGGTAATGTCTTAACTATTTCTCATAGCCCATACCTACTAGTCATTACCTTAAGACACTTCTCCTTATATTATTTTTTGTCAACCCCTTCTGTTACACCTCAACCTCATACCAATTCCCTCTTTCACCTTTACCTATCTTATGGCTCTAAATGCATTGCTCCCTCCACCCCACAACCTCTTTCTATCACTTCACCTATTCCACTAGCTATGCCCCTATCTTCCCCACCATATATCCACCTATTACTACTTCATCTTCCTCATTGACTTCTATCTCCCCTCTAACACCCCTCCAAGATAAAGTAAAAGAAAAAGTGTAGGACCTTTCCCCATCCACTTCTAAAAGTAGGCCTAAGAAACTTCCCCAACACTACACCTAACCTACTAAACAACCCATATCTACCCTACCTATTTCCTAATCTACCTGTACTAGATGTCCCAGACCCAGTTTGCTTTTAACCCACCCCCTGACAAACCTCAAGACAAAAAAATGATAAGAAATTAAAAAAAAAAGGTTTTTCTTGTCCTATCTTTCCTCCCTCCTATTATCACACAAACTCTTGATATTCCTCCTTCTCATAAACCCATAAACTTACCTAATGTCTATGTGATTTCTAGTGCCATTCTTGTATCCCTTATTCTGCCCCTCATTCCCATCACCAATCTTTTCCTGACATATTAAAACCCTCTAGCTTAGGCATTGTCCTACCTCCATCACTACCAAACAAACAAAAATTTGAGCACTACGCTACCTCACCCTACCAACAACCTAAACCTAAACTAACACCTTCACACCCTCTGACTTCTTCCACATCTACTGTCTCTTTAATTGAGGTGGCTTCTCTTCTAAAGCCTCATTATACTAGTATGCTCATGTCTATTGGAATCATAGAGGGTCAGAGATTAGTGGAATATTTTCTACCTGAGCCATCAACCCATGTAGTTGGTGGGTGTCTCTTTGACTTAATTATTTATTTTCACATGTTATCAATAATATCCACTCATTCAGTGACCATTATTCCTTCTAGAGACATTCAGGAGGGCACTAATCTTGTTGCATCTAAAGAATGTCCCCTTTCTACTTCTCTTGATGCTACTATGGTCCCTCCTTTGTTGACCCTTAAACCACACAATAGTCATGAATCCTCATATGAATCTTCATCTAATTTGTATATATGCATGTGACTTATGTCCTTTATTATGTGTATTTCCATGTTTAGGTGAATGTGTGTGTATGTTAGGAGCCATGACCTGCATCACTATTCTAGTTTTCATAATTGAATAATGTTGTTTTATTTTCAGATGATGTAGGTGGAGACATATCCTAAACTTCATAGGGCAATGGAGCATGGTGTGTCTTCTGCAATTGAGAGCTCCATGCCTTTGACAAGGGTATGAGGCAGATTAGTAAATTTCAAATTACATTCATTATTATAGTTGTTTATTATTGAAAAATCAAATGATTATTGATTTGAAGTTTAATTTCTATCTAGATGGTTTCTATAGGACATTACAATGCCATAGCCTGATCCTACTACTGTGGAAAATGAGGAGAGAGATTATCTAGCAACGATAAGTGATTATTTTGTTAAATGTTTCATTTTTAATAATGTAATTTCTATATATTAATATCTATACTTTTTATTGTAATAGCTATAACTCTGTGATGAACAAAATAGGAGGAGCAACCCTCAGGTTCAAAGTAGTTTACTCTCATATGTGTCTCCACCTCATCAAAGATCAAAGGCCACTCATGATCTATTTTCTTCACCTAGAGGGGAATGACTTTTTATTGGGTTCCTTTGTTATATGCTTATATGGCATTTGTGGACATATATTTTGTATTGCATATAGTTGACATTGTATGCCTATATGGATATTTGGTTAATACACATCTTTTTTGTTGACGGTGTCCATATTTGCATTATAAATCCACGCTTCAATAGATATTTGTAGATGGTTTACTTCAAATATTTAAAGTCCAATTGTATTACATGCACTCTTCCTTTAAATGATTTTAAATATATAAAGTTTGAACATTGTTCTCCTCTAACATTATTAAACATTAAATCAATCATATGATAATAATAATACGTGATGCAATCTAACACCTAGGTCTCTCTACCACTACACATCTAAGCCCATACTCTGTAGGATCATTGTAGCATGGTAAGGAAATTCATGTAATTATACAATGTACTTTGTGTGAAGGGTAAAATGGATTAATCAATCAGAATAATAAAACCCAATACACTAATGAAATATGAAGATAAAAGATATATTTAAAGTAAAACAAATAAGATACTTACACCTTTTACCTTGCGTCTTCCATTATTCACCTATTTGTTCTTGATCTTGGTAATGATGAAGCCCTCAGAAGCAAATGCTCCCTTACTTGTTGAAGATGACAAGGACATAATGGCTATGATACTTGATGGTTGAAGATGAGCTTCAACACAAATGTGGATAGATGACAAATAGTGTGATAATGGTGATGGTAGGGGTGCCAAAGGCGCGCTTGTGTTTCTGGAGCATAAGTTTTCTCAAACGATGGATTATCAAATGAAGAAGAAGAACGTTGTATTTATAGAGATGTGTGAGAGAAGATCAATAGTTGAGAAGAAATGAGAAGATCAATGAAGGAGGATTGGTTGAGGAACGTGCAAGCAATAGAAGAAAGACACGTGTCATTCAAAAAGAAGCTTTGTTGAGTTAAAAGCTTTCTTGATGAGGATGAGCTTTATTTTCTTTAAATTAGAATATATTTTTCTAATTTAAGATCAAGTTTGCTTTAAAGTTGCTTTAAAACTATTTTTTGCTTTTATAACTTAGCTTTTGCTTTTGTATGACAAGAGGAATTTTATTTTTAGAAGATAAGAGAGATTTTTGAGAAGATAAGAAAGCATAATTAAATAAATAAATCTATTTAATTGAGGAATTAAAAGATAAGAAAGCAAATTAAATAAATAAATTTATTTAATTTATTTTTAGAAGATTTAGAAGATAAGAAAGCAAATTAAATAAATAAATTTATTTAATTTATTTTTAAAAGATTTGGAAGATAAGAAAGCAAATTAAATAAATAAATTTATTTAATTTATTTTTAGAAGATTTGGAAGATAAGAAAGCAAATTAAATAAATAAATTTATTTAATTTACTTGCACATGATTTTGGAAGAATAAATAAAATATTTAAATATATTTTATTTTGTGGAGATTTAATTTAAATAAATTTGCATTTTATTTAAATTTAGAAGAATGGATGATTTAATTAAATAATTAAAATTATTTAATTATTTTAGAAGAATAAGGTTAATGTAGATGAAATTAATTAAATAAATGAAATTTATTTAATTAAATGGGAGGAAGTGAATCAAATATATAAATAAATTTATTTATTTATTGATAGAAGACTATGAAGATGAAATAAATATTTAAAATATTTATTTAAGTAGAGTCATGTCATTTTTAGGTGTATACATTTTTCCCCTCTTTGATGCAATGTGTTTTATCACGTTGTTTCAAAGAATAAGATTGTCTGAAAATGATACATGCCCTAGTTTGCCCCTGGTACAAGTTTAACGATAGGATGCCCCCTCGAGAGATTGGATGGGAAGAAGGTAGAAGGTGTGAGACGGACAATCTCACGATGAGATAGGTTGACAGAAGAAGAAATGATTGGATGCAGAAGAAAGAGGTGAATGATATGTGATGCAAGATAAAATGATGACACATGCAAGCAAGTAAGCCAGTATGCACAAATGTTACAAGAACAGGCAAGGTATTGCCCTGGTCAAGCAGTAAACCAATGATATAGATCAATGATGTCTGGTGTCAGGAATGAAACATGTCGTATAAGACTCCGGGTCTGGTTTCGACAATGCAACATCCTATCTAAGATATTGGATATGATAACAATATGCAACAGTGTTGTCATGGCAGGGAACGATATATCCCTAGAGCAACACAAAGGATAGTTATGACTGATTGATATGGTTTACGACAAGATTAAGATCAAGACTGTTAATTGTGATTGAATGATTTGACAAGATTGGCTTGACTCGATTGGTATGGATTAAGGATAGACTTGCATTTGGATCGCTGCTCAAGTTGATAGCTAGAACTATTGACGAGAGATATAAAAATAGATAGAAATTTGATCAATAGAAGAAATGACTTGACAGAAGAAATCACAAGCTTTTGCAAATAGTGATATTCTGCATTTTAGATCTTTATTGGATGGGATATGGAGAAATGCAATTGGATATGGATACGAATATGGGACGCAATTGGATACATTATGGATATGGATATGAACTGCAATTGGATACGGTATGGATATGGATATGGATATTTGTCATCTTGATATAGCAAGTATTTTTTTTCTTTCATCATTGGGCACTTTTTGGTATTTTTCGCTTTTTGAAATGTTGTAAGAAAATACAAGCATCTAGGTATAATTAGACCAAGATGACCTGAGTATTCCTTACATGGATTTTGATATAGCAAGTTGATACAAGCATCTAGTCAAACTTGAATCTAGATGACCTGAGTACTTCTTGCATTTCAATAGACAAGGATTGCCCCTTTTCATGTTTAGACCTCGGAGTCCTCGATGATCTTTTGCTGATCATGTCGTTAGACAAAAGTTGTCACATTACTAAAGTTTAATCCACAAGCAGTAGACAAAGGAAAATTATGCCCCCATCATAGCATCTCTATCTTTTGACATCCTTGAGTAGCATAGGAAGACATAATGACAAAAATTCAAGACCTTGTACGTTAACCTATTCACAAAACATTCTTGCATTAGATGTGTCTTTTTGCCATAATTGATATAGAATTAGCTTGGAGTGTTTCGGTATCATGATCTACTTTGCTTTCGACAGGTTGATGTTTTGCATCAAGAGCTTTGTTTTTGGGTAACTTACTTTGCTGCTCTTGCTTGTCTTGTGAAAGGTGTGGACATGGATGGATAGAGGGATTACGGATGGAAGGCTTATGCAAAAGCATGGACCATGGGAGTAGGATGGGGAAGATATGTAGGATAATAGTTGAAGAGGAGATGGAGGTATGTGGAAATGTTGTGGAATGGAAGGGAACCATGACCAACAGTTGTAAATATTGTGATAAACATTGAAGCTTATGATAGGCAGGTGGTGTGGGTAGCAATGGAGATTTTTGCTTGGTGGATGAATGATTTATGAATTTAGGGACCCACATAGACTTAGTATAATTTTGATTTTTGTTTGTGATGTGGGATGGAAGGATTTGATACTTGTGGATGGTATGGGAGAAAGTGGATGGTTGGGATTCTTTAGAGGTGGATGCCTCATTTGACTTGATGGATTTTTGCTTGGGTACCTGAACCATTTTGCTTGTAGATTATACCTGTGAAGGTATGGGCTTGGGTATATGCAACTTTTGTGTAGCTTCTGAGATAATTATTTCTTTCTTGGGGACCCACACCTTTTTTAGTTTGGCATTGAGGTGTATGGGTGTATGTAGCTTTTGATATGGATAATTCTTTGATTCTTGGCTTTTGTATCCTAGGTCATGAGGACGCTTAGGATTTTTTACTTGAGAGGTAGAGGCATCCAAATTTTTGCTGTTGAATTCTCTTGGGATGGTGGAAGTGAGGTTGTGGAAGCTCATTGTTTAGACAACATGTGCATTTGTTGGCCATGATTGGGATATTTAAAGGATTTATAGATGGATGGATAAGGTGTTGGAAGAAGTGGTGGTAAAAAGCATGGAGGGGTGTTAGGATTTGGAAGTAGTGGAGGTAGATTGGATGGTGGAAGGTGTATGGTCACATGCTTTTGACAATTGTAGGATGATGGAGGTGGAATGGCAACATATGTTCTAGGGATATGATAGGGTTTGTGATGGAAAGTGTTAGACTTAGGAGGAATGGAGGAAGTACCAACATCTTGAGATTGTTCACCCTGGGGTATCTATCCAAAGCCGTATGAAGGTTGAGGAACTTTGACATGGATAGGTTCCAAAATACCTTGTTCATGAAGGCCTAAGCCTTTACCTTGATAGTTCATATGTTGGAGTATGCGGTAGACAGTAGGATTATGTGTAGGTGGAACACTAGACACAAGTTCTTTATTGGATGGAGAAGATGAGATAGAGGATAATGGTTGTTGGTGTTCTAAGGAAGAACATTCATGCATGAAGGTAGTGGGACCAAGGATATAGGATAACAGATTTGCAGCTTGGTCAATAATGGATGGTGAAGGATCACTAGAATCTTGATCATCATTATGCTCTTTAGGATCTAAGTTATTAGGTTGATCATTCATGTGCACTTGGGAGGCAAGTGTCTCATCAGAGGAAGTGGAAGTTGTTGGATCACGGATGGGATTAGATGGAAGAGGGATAGAAGTAATGGAGGTTTCTTGCTCACGGATGGGTATGGGATCAAGTTGTTCAAGGACATCTTCTTCATAGGGAATATATTGATCATAGTGAAGGTATAGATTATGGACGGGTTGGAATTGGATTTCCTTCTCATGTATGGGATCAAGTTGCTCATGGATAGCTTCTTCATCAAAGATAGTATCTTGATCATAGAAAAGATACATGTTATGGATACGTTGCATGAAAGTGATTTGATCTTGACTTAGACTAGGGCTTAATGTTTCCACATGCTCTAAAGTGTGCTCTTGACATAACTCTTGGTCTTCTTGAATGGAAGTAGAGGTAGAGGACTCTTGGATAGGCTCTTGGTCTACAATATGAAGGTACAATGGACCTTGACTCTGGTTTATGGTAGGAGGTTCTTCAATATAGTCAAGGGTTTGTTGATTACATGATGAGGTTGTAGGATTTGACTTGTTATTGGAAGCATCTTTTGTAAGGTCAAGGATCAGATTTTGGGGACATGTTTGACTCTCTACTAGTAGTCCTTGGATCACATCCTTCATAGGTGTAGAGGAGTGAGGTAATGAATGGATGGATTTAGAGTTTTCCATAGCTTTTCTTTCTCTTTTAGGCTTGTGGAATAGTCTTTTGAGCCACTCATCATGGGATTCTTTGGGCAGTTTTAAGCTAGGAGTAGGATTAGTATGCTCTAGGCTATGTGCTCTAGGAGATGGTGAAGGAGGACTAGTAGAAGGAGTGGTATATGATTTCCCCCTTGAGGTGGCGGTTGCCTTGTCAATAGTATCATTAAGACGAGAAAAAGAAGGTATGATTTTGGGATGAGGCGTAGCTAGTACTGGCACGTTCAGCTTGTAAGATTGCCATTTGTTGTTCTAGGACTTAGACTTCTTGAGAAATTGCTATACAATCTTGGGGTGAGGGACCTAAGTTTACTTGCAATTGCAGATATTGGAGCATTTGAGCAATTTATTCTGATCGGTTTATCATCTCTACAGAATTTTGACACAAGACTGAAATGGGTATCTAGAAAGATTGATATTTTGCTCTCAAAAAGTGTGGAAATGCTCTTTGCTTTGCATGTGCAGTAGTAAATGCATAGGAACAGAAGGCAAAAGTGCAGTAGGTCAAAGCACATGTGCAGTTCTAGTTTTTTTGTTTGTTTTTTTCAAAGTTTTTTGGAACGATTTCAAGATATTTCTATTTTTTGGTTTGAAAAACTTGGTGCTTGTGAAAATTCTGATATTTAATTATGACAAAAACATAGCAAACACATAGAAGTTTTCATGATTTTTATCTTTTGTTATTTTTTTGTATTTTTGGACTATTTTGACTCAAAAACAAATACACCCTAGGCTGGATAGGACAATATTCGTTGAATCCTCTAGTTGTGCATACTAAAAGTGTGTAGCTTCAGGATCTGGTAGCACTGGCTCCTTTCCACGACACTTACTTCTCATGCATACCAGATCTGGGTTTCCTTAGGCTCATACCCCCACTGAACCTTAGGATTGTCCCTGCTACCTCTACTAAGAGTCACATGAATCGAGACCGCTTCAAGAGCTCCACCCTTTGCATCAACAAATAGGGGTTTTTAGCTTACTACACAATTGGTTCTTAGTCAGGGCAACCATTTGAGTGGTTACACATGTGGCGGCACTACTCTTTGTTATGGAGTCTCCCAGCCTCAAAGGGTTATGTATTAGAGGGTTTTGGGGGAGGTTGGTCATCGGTGTAACACAACAACACTCATTGCAAGAGGTTTTCACCTCAAGCACAATTTATTTTAAGTGGCTTGATAGGGCTTGGATTTAGCCTATAACCACTCAAGGTCGTTGCCACTTGGACAGGTAGGCATCCAAGGGCAGGCCCCCCTAAAGGTTAAACAAATGGAATAACAAGTCTGGCATTTTGGTCACCCAGTTAAGGGGAGAGCATAAGCTTATTGTCATTCACAGTCACAGAATACACTAATTAATCCAAACCTAGTTAAAAGTAGAAAAACTAAATGGGCTATTCTACTTGTGCACTCACACGGTTGTTAACTTTGAAGTGTTTAAGACATAGCAATGTTCATTCCTGTTTGTTGAGATAGCAATGATCTAATCTAGGAAAGAAATCAACAATGCAAAGATAGTAATGGTTCAATTACTTTCCATCCTAGTTAGAGACTATGTGGAATTTGCATGCATGCACTTGTTTGCTTTTCCCCTAATTAGTCTAAATGAACTAGACAAAGTAGCTAAATGATCTAATCCAGCCACTAATCCTGCAAAAATGAATGTTAGCTCAAACATACAAAATCAAACAAAAACCCTAAAAATATAGAGTAGAACAGAAGCGTCGCAATGCAGTCTAAATGCGCAGAAATAAAACTTGCATGCACCATTGTACAAAAGTGCTAAGACAGGTGTCAAAAGCATTGTAACAAGAGATATATGCACTATTCTAACAAATGTGTTATTATATAGTGGGTGCCAAAATGTGAAGGGTAAAATGGATTAATCAATCAGAATAATAAAACCCAATACACTAATGAAATCTGAAGATAAAAGATATATTTAAAGTAAAAAAAATAAGATACTTACATCTTTTACCTTGTGTCTTCCATTATTCGCCTATTTGTTCTTGATCTTGGTAATGATGAAGCCCTCAGAAGGGAATGCTCCCTTCCTTGTTGAAGATGACAAGGACAAAATGGCTATGATACTTGATGGTTGAAGATGAGCTTCAACACAAATGTGGATAGATGACAAATAGTGTGATAATGGTGATGGTAGGGGTGCCAAAGGCGCGCTTGTGTTTCTGCAGCATAAGTTTGCTCAAACAATGGATTATCAAATGAAGAAGAAGGTTGTATTTATAGAGATGTGTGAAAGAAGATCAATGGTTGAGAAGAAATGAGAAGATCAACAGAGGAGGATTGATTGAGGAACGTGCAACCAATAGAAGAAAGACACGTGTCATTCAAAAAGAAGCTTTGTTGAGTTAAAAGCTTTCTTGATGAGGATGAGCTTTATTTTCTTTAAATTAGAATATATTTTTCTAATTTAAGATCAAGTTTGCTTTAAAGTTGCTTTAAAACTGTTTTTTGCTTTTGTTACTTAGCTTTTGCTTTTGTATGACAAGAGGAATTTTATTTTTAGAAGATAAGAAAGATTTTTGAGAAGATAAGAAAGCATAATTAAATAAATAAATTTATTTAATTGAGGAATTAGAAGATAAGAAAGCAAATTAAATAAATAAATTTATTTAATTTATTTTTAGAAGATTTAGAAGATAAGAAAGCAAATTAAATAAATAAATTTATTTAATTTATTTTTAGAAGATTTGGAAGATAAGAAAGAAAATTAAATAAATAAATGTATTTAATTTACTTGCACATGATTTTGGAAGAATAAATAAAATATTTGAATATATTTTATTTTGTGGAGATTTAATTTAAATAAATTTGCATTTTATTTAAATTTAGAAGAATGGATGATTTAATTAAATAATTAAAATTATTTAATTATTTTAGAAGAATAAGGTTAATGTAGATGAAATTTATTAAATAAACAAAATTTATTTAATTAAATGGGAGGAAGTGAATCAAATAAATAAATAAATTTATTTATTTATTGATAGAGGACTATGAAGATGAAATAAATATTTAAAATATTTATTTAAGTAGAGTCATGTCATTTTTAGGTCTATACACTTTGAAGTTTGCAATTAAAAATGAGCAAGACATTATTACATGTGACCTCATACCTCTAGAAGTTTGTCATATAATTCTTGGAAGACATCTACCATTCCACGTGTATGCTTCATGCTACCATTCCATGTCTATGCTTCATGCTACCATTCACGTGTATGCTACATTCTTCTTGTGTATACTTCACGTGTTCACATGTATGATTCATGCTTCCTGTGTATACTTCATTTTTTTACATGTATGCTTCATGCTTCCTACGTAGACTTCATGTATTATGTGTATTCACATGTATGCTTCATGCTTCTTGTGTATACTTCATGTATTACGTGTATTCACTTTTGGAATAAGGTGCCATAAACCTTATAAATTCCAATATTGTATTTTATCCCATTTATTATTTGTTATTTGTAATTACCCATAAGGGAATGAGGTAGTCTCATTGACAGTGGTAATTTCGGAGTTACCGACGGGAGTTACAGAGTAATATTTGCTGTTGGCAAATGTAAAAATCATGAGTAAATGAGGGTAGGCATTCCCCTTGGAGAATATATTATTTTTATCTTGTATGACAACTTGTCATAATGTGGTGTAAGTGGATTTATGGTAGTTGCAAGTTGTCATAAGATTCCATGCATGTATGATGCATGTGACACCCATTATTAGTTGTGGTTGCTATTATTAGACCCAGGTGCCCATATTGGGAAGATTCTTTGTTAGTGGTGTCTATGATGGTTATGATGCATCATAAGATTATTTTACATGCTATTCTTGGACTTGGGTGCCCAACCTTACATGGGCAAGTTATTGCCACTTGTTGGTTATATGTTGACACCATTTTAATGCTTGCATGTGGCGTTGTTGCAGGAGAGAGAAAGTGGATGCCCAGATTGGAGGAAAAACTCCTCTATAAATATTTACCATTTTATTTGTTGTTGCATGTGAGATTTTAGGTACTCAAGTGCTATCGGAATGCTGTTAGATTGAAGACTGGTGGAGAGAGTTGTTAAGTGATTGTATTGTACAAATCTTTACAAATTAATACAAGCTTGTGCCTCTTTCCTGGTGGAGTTTTTTACCCACAAGGGTTTTCTCACCTAAACACTGTGTTGTGTTCATTTTTCTATTTTGCATGTTTCTAGGTTTGAATATTTTCATTTGCATGTTACAATCTCCATTGATAATTCACAGTTAAGATTGTAGAAATTACATTTGAATCAAATTTCCATTTGTGTAGTTGTGCCTTTCATTTCTAACATTTGGTATCAGAGCCTGGCTAGCTTTGACTCTTGGGTGGTAGTGTGGAAGTTGTAGTTGCAGTGGGAGATTTGGTTGTGTTTGTCTTGTAGATCTTGTGTTGATATTATGGCTAGATCCACCGTTGCATCAACCTCTCGTTTGGACATTGAGAAGTTCAATGGAATGGGGTATGACTTGTGGAAGTTGAAAATGGAGGATTTGTTGGAAGAAAGAAACCAGTGGTTGGCTATTCAAAAAGAGAAGAATCCCAATGATGTCTCTCTAGATGTGTGGGATAGACTCGATAAGAAGGCATGGGGAACCATCTGTTTGTGTCTGTCAGATTTTGTCCCGTTGAATGTCGCAAAGGAAGAGACTGTACACAAGTTGTGGAATCAGTTGGGTGAGATCTATCAAGCCAAGAGTATGGTAAATAAACTCTATTTAAAAAGAAAATTATTTTCTATGAAAATGAGAGGGTGATTCAGTTGTAGAGCATTTAAATTCTTTTAATTTATTGTTGAGTCATCTTGCTTCAGTAGATGTTAATGTTAATGAAGAAGCTAAATGTATCTTACTTATTTGTTCTTTACCTAAGTCTTGGGAGAATGTTATCCTTGATATCACTGCTAACCTCATAGATCTGAAGTTGGATGCTCTTGTTTCAGTGCTACTGTCAAAGGAATTGAGGAAGAAAAGTGTTGGAATAAGACCAGATAACTAAGAGGGGGGTGAACCAGTTGTCACATAAAATAAACTTTTTTTGCTTTTAACCTTCTTTATTAACTTACTATCAAATCAATGATGTAAAGATTAGAGAATAGATCAACCACATATGAGTAGAAACATAATCAACACACTTGATGGTGGGGGTTAATCCACAAAGATTTGTACCCTATTAAAAGTACTTTAGAATAATAAAAGGCATGTGCCTTCAGGTGCACTACCCAGAGCTCACTACTCAAAGGAGAGGCTCACTGCCTACAGAATTTATTTAGAACAGAAAGAATTAAGTAAGAAATAGCATCTACTTCATGCCTGGTTCAGTTTCAATGAATGCTCACAAAACTTCTTCTTTGCCCCAAATTCTTCTTCACTAACTTCTCTCTCTACACTACTCTCACGCCTTTCCTTCTCTACTCTACTTTTGATCCTTTATTTAGATTTAATCTATCTTGTTCAAGGATGCTTTTTGACAACTCTTCAATAAGTATTTATACACTTCATAAACCTTGGAATGATCAATAAGGTCGGCCAAACTTAACGTGGATCTTTACACTGTCGACCAAACATAGCTGAGACTTGAATCTTCCTCTACTAACATGCCATGCTTCATAAAATGATCTTTAGATCATCCACAACACACTAGGAACATTCGGTCAGCCAAGACTAGGAAGAACATCAACTTCAAAGAGGAAATCTTTAATAACAAGCTCAAACTTTAATGTGAACCTTCAACATAGTAGCCACATAATCTAGAGACTTCCACAAGCACATTAAACTCACCAATAACATCCACTCTAAACCAGATTACAGGAATCATTTGTTTCTTCCTCCAGAACCTCAAGAACACTGTCTGTCATGACTATCAAACTAGAAGGATGGCTTGTGGACCTCCAAACCATGAACCAACAGAGTTGATGATACACACTAACTCCCCAAGCATGCCTTCAGATCTGTAGATCATAATATTTTATTATGGAGCAATCTAGACCAGCTTAATGTCACTCTGTCTCTTCTAAATACTGCAAAATCTGGTTCTATTCAAATGGCCATAACTTCTTCAAATCTTCATGTAGACTTCTCAATTCTTGACTAGAAGAACCTCTAACAATCCTCTATACATCCATAAGGTTCGCGAACATTGAGTCTTCATTAATTTTCTCAATATCCTCAACATTCCAATCTCCTGAATAGGCAATAGAATAAGGAACAGATGACACCAATGACAACATGAATATGTTGACATCAATGAGAACACCGCTTAGGCACATATTTGCAACAATCTCCACCTTTGTCATTGATGGCAACATATGTTGTGAAAAACTGATTCAACCATCATGACAAAAACTTCTTCCCCTGACTTCTACAACCACTTCCTTCATTAATCCCCCTATTATCAACAATTAGTTTTTCACATGTCTTCTCTCCCCCTTTGACATCAATGGAAAAAGGGCACATATTTGCAATCTTTACTCCCCCTTTTTATTTCATACTGATCTCCAATGTTTGCATGTTGACTACTCCTTAGAGTAGTATTTACTCAACATCAATCCAGATCTCAAGATATGACTGAGAATTCCACTGGACTGATGCACCTCAGTGCATCCTAGTTTTGATTTAGAGGGGTAATAACCCCTAACTTCTCTCTAAGATACTCAAAGGTATCCTTGGGAAGAGGCTTAGTGAAGATATCTGCAATCTAATCTTTGGAAGACACAAACTCCAACTTGACTTCATTCTCATTTACCTTCTCTCTCAAGAAATGAAACTTGATAGATATATGCTTTGTCTTTGAATGCAACACTAGATTCTTTGAGATGCTTATTACATTAGAATTATCATAAAAGATTGTGACTAGCTCCTCAAACACAACTCTATTGTCCTTCAACATTTGCTTCATCCACAGAACCTGAGTACAATTATCTATTGTTGCTATATATTCTGCTTCTATAGTAGACAGAGATATTGCCTCTTACTTTTTGCTCATCAAAGAAACCAATCTTCTTCCCAAGAAAAATGCACCACCACTAGTACTTTTTCTGTCATCCACATCTCCTACCCAATCAGCATCTATATATGCATAAAGAGTGAAATCATTGTCCTTTGGATAGCACAATCCATAATCAATTGTCCCCTTGAGATATCTAAAAATTCTTTTGACTGCCACAACGTGGGATTCTTTTGGATCATCTTGAAATCTAACAAAAAGTCCAATGACATTCATGATGTCAAGTCTGTTCTGAGTCAGATAGAGCAATCCTCCAATCATTGATCTATACCTTTTCTAATTTGCCTTGGGGGAATCATCATCTTTACTTAACTTTCATCCGGTTACCATAGGTGTACCTACTAGCTTTGAATCTTCCATTCCAAACTTCTTCATAAATTCTCACATACTTGGACTAAGATATAAAGATACCTTTATTTGACTAAACAATTTGTAGACCTAAGAAGAAATTCATCTCTCCAATCATTGACATCTCAAATTCACTTTTCATCTGATCAGCAAACACTTTGCACATACATTCATTTCCACCAAAAATGATATCATCAACAAAGACCTCAACAATCAGGATGTCCTCATGATTAATCTTGAAGATTACTATTAGCAGTACCTTTGCTAAAACCTATCTTAAGCAAATATTTATCCAATCTTGCATACCAGGCTCTTGGAGCTTGCTTGAGTCCATACAAGGCTTTTCTCAGTCTACAAACCATATCTCCCTGATCAGACAACTGAAATCCTTCCAGTTGTTCAATGTAGACTTCTTCCTCTAAATCTCCATTCAGGAATGCTAATTTGACATCCATATAATATACTTTAAAGTCTTTGAAAGCAACAAATGAAAGAAGCAATCTAACGGCCTCTATTCTTGCCATCGGAGCAAAAGTTTCTTCAAAATCAATTCCTTCTACTTGATAATAGGTTTTGCATACAAACCTTTCTTTGTTTCTTACAACTTCACCATCTTCATTTAGTTTATTCTGGAAGACCCATTTGGTTCCAATCACATTTTTGTCCTCAGGTTTAGGAACAAGATCCTAAGTGTGGTTCTTTTCAATTTGCATTAATTCTTCTTCTATTGCTTTTACCCAGTTTTCATCATTGCAGGCTTAACTTACTGATTTAGGTTTAATCCTTGAAATCAAACAAATCTCTTCTTGATCTTCAACAACTCTTCTCCTAGTTCAAACACCTTTATTTCTATCTCCTATGATTTGATCTTCAAGATGATTCATTCTTACATACCTGGGGGTTTTGGGAATTGCTTGAACTTCTATTTCTTGAGCTTGTTCCTCAACATCTATACTATTTTCTTGAGTTCTTGGAGTTTCTGGATCAATCTAAATTTGAGTTAGAGTTTGAACTAACCTTCCTTGACTTTGACTTTCATCTTGATCATCTAAATCATATCTATAGAACATAGAATGGCCTTCCTTGCTCTCATCAACTCTAACATTACCACTTTCAACAATCCTTTTCAACTTCTTGTTAAAGCACCAGTAAGCCTTACTTTGAGTAGAGTACCCCAAAAATATTCCCTCATCACTTCTTGTGTCAAACTTTCCTAAATCCTCATCTCTTTTGATATAGCATTTACTACCAAAAACTATGAAATATCTCACAGTAGGAGGATGACCAAACCATAGTTCATAAGGGGTCTTACCAGAATTGCCTTTGATCTGCACCGGGTTAAGAGTGTAGATAGCAGTACTTATAGCTTCTCTCCAATAAACTTGAGGAACATTTGTTTCTATCATCATGGTCCTGGCAGCCTCTTGAATGGTCCAGTTCTTTCTTTCCACAACTCCATTTTGTTGGGGAGTCCTAGGAGCGGATAATTGTCTTTTTATGTCATGCTTTTCACAAAAAGCATCAAACTCATGGGAAGTAAATTCTCCATCTCTGTCGGATATTAGACATTTCAAATTTTCACCAATTTCATTTTCCACCATCGCTTTGAACACCTTAAATTTGTCAAGAGCTTTTGGTTTTTACTTTAGGAAAGTTACCCACATCATCTTGGAGTAATCATCAATCAGCAACATGAAATATCTATCTCCTTACACACTCCTAATTCTAACAGGACCATAGAGATCAGTATGTACTAGTTCCAATCATCCACTTGAAGCTTGTTCCTTACTTTTGATTGAAATTTTGCTTTGTTTCCCCAATTGACATTCTCTACACATGCTATTAGGTTTCACAAGTTTTGGAAGATCTCTTACAGCCTAAGTGGTACTTATTTTAACAATGTTATCAAAATTCACATGACACATCCTCCTATGCCATAACCAACTTTGATCTATATGAGCAATCAAACAACTTTTACCAGAACTACTTAAATGAAAAATGCTACCTCTAGTTTGAATACTGGATGCAATTTCAGTTCCGAAACTCTCCAAGATTCTACACTTTCCATCCTTGAATCGAAGATCATAACCTTTATCAACCAACTGTCCAACACTAAGAAGATTATGTTTCAGTTCTTCCACATACAGAACATCATTGGTGCTATTCTTACCATCAAAAGAGATGGATCATTTGCCACGGATTCTGCCAGCTGAGTTATCTCCAAATTTCACAAGCCCTCCTTCATAATTTTCAAAATTCATAAACTTACTCTTGTCTCCAGTCACATGATGAGAACATCCACTATCAATCACCCATTCATATTTCTCAATAACCTGAGCAGCCAAGGCACTTTCCACATTTTCATAGCTAGCAGATTCAGTAGACATCAGATCTTCTTATTTGATGGAAATGAACACCCAATCATTTTCAGAGGAACCTCCATGATCAAATTCATCATTTGTGACTCCTTCTTCTCTAGCTTCTTGGACATAATAACATTTGTTCTAATTTTATATCTGTTAGGGTTTGGTTTTGAAAACCTCTCCTAACATCTTGAGGCAAAATGACTAATCTTATTACAAGAAAAACATTTGAGTGGCAATTTTCCTTCATACTTACTAGATCCTCTTGGCAATCTTTTGGCAAGAAGAGCTTGAAGATCTGCAGTTTCAATTTTAACATCTCCAAGATCCTTCCTTGTCTTCACGAATCTGTTTGATCTTGTAGAAGAGCTTTCACCTGGACCATATCTTTGTTTTCCATATACACTGGCCTTAAATGTAGATTTAGACTTGGGAAGAGAATCACCAAACTCACTTAATTCAAAAGCTAAAATTTTGCCAACCAAATGATCTCTTGTACCTTCTGAGATGGTCCTGATCTCCTCTATAGTAGAAACCTTATATTTGTATGAATCAGGTAAAGATCTAAGCACTTTTGATACAATCTCTAATTCTTCTAAAGTTCCACCAGCACACCTGATACCACACACAAGTTCATTTATCTTTTGCATGTAGATTGTGATGTTTTCATCTTCACTCATCCTCAGAGTTTCAAAATTTCCTCTTAGACTTTGCAACTTGGCACATTTGACAAATTTATTGACTTCATATAGATTTTCCAACTTTTTCCAGATTTCATAAGCAGTTTTTAGACCAAAGACATTTGTCATTTCTGAATCAGTTAGGGCACTTAGCAAGGCTTCTCTAGATCGAAGGTTATTTTTAGCATCTTTGACTTGATCTAGAGTTAAAGGACCTTTCTCTAGAGGTTTATACTCAACACTAGTTATTGCCCAATAGGCATCACCCATGCATTGCAAATGACACTCCATGTGATTCTTCCAAACAGAATAATTTGTTCCATCAAATCTCAGACTATCCTTCTTGTAGGTCGACATCCTAGATCTCCTCAAGTGGCCAGGCTTTTAGAAGAGGATTTGGCTTTGATACTAATTGTTGGAATTAGATTAGACAACTAAGAGGGGGGGTGAATCAGTTGTCACACAAAATAAATTTTTTCTGCTTTTAACCTTCTTTATTAACTTATTATTAGATTAATGATGTAAACATTAAAGCATAGATCAACCACATATGAGAAGAAACATAATCAACACAATTGACAACAAGATTTTGATGTGGAAACCTGGTTAAGGGAAAAAACACGGTGGGGGTTAACCCACAAAGATTTGTACCATGTTAAAAGTACTTTAGAAAAATATAAGGCACATGCCTTTAGGCACACTGCCCAGAGCTCACTGCTCAAAGGAGAGGCTCACTACCTATAGAATTTATTTAGAATAGAAAGAATTAACTAAGAAATAGCATCTATTCATGCCTGGTTCAGTTTCAATGAATGCTCACAAAACTTTTGTTTTGCCCCAAATTCTTCTTCACTAACCTCTCGCTCTACACTGCTCTCACTCCTTTCCTTCTCTGCTCTTCTTTTGATCCTTTATTTGGATTTAATTTGTTTTGTTCAAGGATACTTTTTGACAACTCTTCAACAAGTATTTATACACTTCATCAACCTTGGAATGATCAACAAGGTCAGTTGAAATTAACGCGGATCTTTACATTGTCGGCCAAACATAGCTAAGACTTGAATCTTCCTCTACTAACATGTCATGCTTCATAAAATGATCTTTAGATCATCTGCAACACGCTAAGAACATCTAGTTAGCCAAGAATGGGAAGAACATCAACTTCAAAGAGGAAATCTTTAATAACAGGCTTAAACTTCAATGCGGACCTCCAACATAGTAACCACACGATCTAGAGACTTCCAGAAGCACACTGAACTCACCAATAACATCCACTCTAAACCAGATTACAGGAATCATTTGTTTCTTCCTCCGAAACCTCAAGAACACTATTTGCCATGACTGTCAAACTAGAAGGATGGCTTGCAGACCTCCAAACCATGAACAACTGGAGTTGAAGACACACACTGACTTCCCAAGCATGCCTTCAGATCTACAAATCATAATATTTCACTAGGGAGCAATCTAGACCAGCTTACTGTCACTTTGTCTCTTCTGAATACTACAAGATGTGGTTCTATTCAGATGGCCATAACTTCTTCAAATCTTCATGCGGACTTCTCAATTCTTGACTGGAACAACCTCTGACAATCCTCTATACAGCCATAAGGTTTGCAAACATTGAGTCTTCATTAATTTTCTTAATATCCTCAACATTCTAGTCTCCTAAATAGGTAATAGAATAAGGCATAGTTGACACCAATGACAACAAGAATATGTTGACATCAATGACAACACCGCTTAGGCACATATTTGCAACAAAAAGTTTAGATAGTTTGGGGGATTCTCTCAGTGTCAGGGGAAGCTCTAGGGAAAGAGGACCAAAAGGAGATCGAAAAGGGGCTAAGGACAAGTCCAAAGGCCAGTCTAAGACTCCTGGGAAGAAGAATAGAGTTAAGTGTTGGAACTACAGTAAAAGGGCACATGTGAAGGAGTGTAGGAACCCTAATAAATAGTGGGGGAGTGATTCAGATAAGTCCTCAAATGTAGGTGAAGATGTTTTACTTTCTGCATACAATGTTGTTTCTAATGAAAACTGGTTGGTTGACTCAGGATGCTCGTTTCATATGACCCCACATAAGGAATGGTTATCTACATATGAAGAATATGATGGAGGTAATATCTACCTTGGAGACAACTCTACATATCTGATAGTTGGGAAAGGCAAGATACTTTTGTGTTTTAGTGATGGGAGGATTAAAACCCTCCTTGATGTTTATCATGTTCCTAGATTAGCTAGAAATTTGATTTATGTTTCAAAGATAAATGATTTGGGAATGCATGTGACTTTTGACAAGCATGGATGCAGATTGGTGAGAGGGAACTTGGTGGTAGCGAAAGGGAAGAGATTGGGAAACTTGTTCAAGCTTGAAGCCACTACAGTTTGTAATGCCTCCTATGTATCTGAGGCTTGTACTAAAAATGCATGTATGTTGTGGCACCATAGATTGGGCCACACTAGCAATAATGTTTTGAAAACTATTAAGAATAAAGATTTGTTGCATGGTTTCTCTTATTCTAATGAGCACTTTGATCTCTATGAGCATTGTGTGTTTGGTAAACAAAACAGAAAGTCATTTCCCTTAGGAAGCAGTAGAGCAAAAGAGAAGTTAGAAATTATTCATACGGATGTGTTTGGACCAGTGGATAATGATTCTATCAAAAAATCTCGTTATTTTGTCACCTTCATTGATGATGTGTCCAGATTTACTTGGATTTATTTTATGAAACACAAATCTAAAGTTTTCACTAAGTTTAAGGAATTTAAAGTCTTAGTAGAGAACCAATTAGGGTTGAAGATAAAAATATTAAGATCTAACAATGAAGGGGAATATTGCTCTAAGGAATTTGATGAGTTTTGCAAGCATGCAGGTATTCTCAGACAAAAGATAACTCTGTATACCCCACAGTAGAATGGTGTTGTAGAAAGGATGAACCAAACAATCATGGAAAGGGCCAGAAGTATGCTGAGTGATGTACAATTGGATAAATGCTTTTGGGCAGAGGTTGTGTGTACTGCTTGCTACTTGATTAACAGATCTCCTTGTAAGGATCTTGATTCAACACCTTATGAAGTGTGGACAGGTAAGAAACCTTTTGTTTCACATTTAAGGGTTTTTGGCTGTGAGGCTTTTGTTCATGTTCCTAAGAAAAAGTGATCTAAGTTAGATCCAAAAGCTAAAAAGTGTACATTCATTGGATATGGTTATAATGTCAAAGTTTACAAGCTTTGGAATCCACTAACTCATAAGATTATCTATTCTAGAGATGTTATTTTCAGGGAAATTAGAGCTATTTCTAAACCTGAGTACCCAAAAGAAAAATATGAAAAGGTAAAGAGAGTGCACTTTGAGTTAGAGCAGAAAGATGCACCTCAAGAAGAATAGAATGATGGATTTGGGGTGAAGAAGAAGAAGATTCGAGCAGTTCTGATAAAGATGAGTCTATTGTTATAGAAGAAGTTCGTACAAATGATCATGCAGAAAAACAAGTTGAGACTCTTACTCCACCCTTGAGGAGATCAACAAGACAACAGAATCCAATTGATAGGTATAGCCCACCATATTTCTGTTGTGTATTTGCTTTATTGAGTACTAACGATGAGCCTAGATCCTATAGGGAATCTATTCTTTCAGATGATAGTGAGTCTTGGCAGTTAGGCATGCAAGAGGAGATGATGGCTTTAGACTCTTGTAACACCTAGGATCTTATTTGTTTTCCCAAAGGAAGAAAGGCCATAGGTTGTAAGTGGGTCTTTAAGAAGAAGTTTGGAGCAGACAGTTCATTAGAGAAGTACAAGGCTAGACTGGTAGCCAAGGGCTAGTCCTAGAGAGAGGGAGTTGATTTTGGTGAGATATTCTTTCCTATTGCTAAGTTAACTTCTATTATATTTATTTTTGTGTATATGGAAAATCGATCTATTCTAAACTAAATAAAACCAAAGAACCCAATAACATAAAGGAAACGAATCTAAGTAAAAACCATAAATCACAAATCAAAGATGAATAAAGACTTTTACCGAAATCTGTATTGTTTCCTTTGGATTGAATGTGGATTGCTCAATGAAGTTGCGAAGCCATAGCTGCAACAAGCAAGTAGTGTGCTCAAGAGATCAATGTCAAAAGATCGTAAGGGTTGCGCCAAGATCAATGTTAAAAGATCGTAAAGTGGCTCAAGAAGATCAATGTCAAAAGATTGTTATAGTGCTCAATCGACGCGTTGTGTATGCTCGAAGCTCTGTTAAGTATGCTTGAGAATACAATCGAAGAGAGAGAGTAAATGAAGGAGATGAGGGGGGTTTATATAGATTTCAAGAAAAATCGATCAACGGTCCAGAGAATTTAGAAGAATCAATGGAGGAGATAAGTTGAGGAATGTGCAACGAATGAGAAGAAGACATGTGTCTTGCTTGCTTTTGCATGAGAGGAATTATCAAGAATAGAAGAATGAGTTAACTGAAGAGATAAATCAATTAAAAGAATAAAGCAATCAGTTAAGTGATTTAAAACAAGAAGAAGAGATTTGCATGAGAAAAGAAGATATTTTGCTTTATTAAATATAGAAATATTTAATTGATGAGCAAGAAAGCTTGAGTTATTTTAGAGATAACTTAAATTAGAAGAAAAAGCAATTTAAATAAATAATTGATTTATTTAAATTTAGAGAAGATATTTTGGAAGAAATAATTAAATAATTAGAATTATTTAATTTAGAAGATTTAAAAGCAAATTAAATAAATAAATTTATTTAATTGTTGTGCATGATTTTGGAAGAATAGAAGATTATAAATAAAATATTTGATTTTATTTATTTTTAGAGGATTGAGATAATTTAAATAAATTTGATTTGATTTATTTAAATTTAGAAGAACAATTGATTTAATTAAATAATGTAAATTATTTAATTGTAGATAAGATAGAATTGTGATGAATTAATTAAATAATGGGATATATTTAATTAATGTGGATGTGAATTTTGGAAGGAGGATAATAATCAAATTAAATAATTAAAATTATTTAATTGTGGAAGAATATAGAGGAATTTAATTTAATTAATTAAATAAAGAGGATTTATTTAATTAATGTTGAATTTAGGAGATTTAGAAGAATTTGATGATTAATTAATTAAATAATTAGATTATTTAATTAACGTTTGCAATGCAGGTGATTAGACAGATTATGAAATGCAAGTAGCATGACAAGTTGGTCATTTTAGGGTGTCTACATTTTGCCCCTCTTTGATGCAATGCAGCATGTAGCGTTGCGTCAAAGAAAATCGATTGTTGAAGAGGTGATACAATTTTTGTGCCCCAGTGTAGGTAGTTGCCCCAGCGTAGCTGGCGTAGGGTGCCCCCTCGAGAGGAAAGATGGGGAAGCGACAGAAGAACTGTGTTGACACTCGACTAGAAGATTTGTTGGAGACAGATAAGGTTGGGTTGATGATAGATAGAAGAAAGTGGAGATAGAAGAGAACATGATAGAAAAGACTGTTGATCGATTATTATTGGAAAACTATATAAGGCCACGGATGAATGGATGGGTAGATGGATGAGCTTGTTGCAATGGTTTCACATTTGTTTATAAAGAGCAATCCTTATTTTTGATATAGCACGTGGATAGTTTGCCACCAAGGTATAAAAGACCAAGGTGCTATAATATCTAAGTGCGTGGACGTTGACTCTGCAAGCAAGCGGTTTGAACTTAGATCCCCTTAGACATAATATAACCTTGTTGGAACATGTGAATGAGCCATAGTCTTGAACATAAAATAAACTTCAATACATGTAAATGCAAGAAGAATTATTAATATGTAAGATGCTAGGTCCTAACACACACAAGATAAATAGAATGCCAAGAAAGATACTAAAGATCATTCCTCAAACACAGCACATAGAAAGCAATGACTATGCCCCCAATCCGTACTGCATCGCAACATACCAAGATTATAGATAAATCAAGGTAGTCTTGAATAGGTATTGGAAAAGGAACAAAAGATAAACCATAACACAAATTGACTGACTTACAAAGTAAACATATAGCCAACATATTCTCTTGCCAAAGAGGTTGCGCAGGATAGATTGGATAGGAAAGATAACAGCCTTATCGTAGGAACTCTGTGTCCGTTAAAGGGTGCCATCTACCTAAAAAGACAATGTCTCACTTGCAGGAAATGTCACATGTTGCAGGAGACGCGTGTGTTGGTCTCGACAATGGAACACTTCGAAGAAGACAAGCTTGTTGATCTAGGGCTTGGTTAAGCGGTACTTAGCTGATGTTGGCAATCGGTATGCAGGACAGTAGACGACTCTGGAAGTAGGCCTCTTTGCTTCAAGTTTGTTAAGGACTTTTGCTTTGAAAGGATGCGCTAGCTTGCTGCTTGAGTTAGTCAAGTCGAGGCGAATGGATTTTGACAAACGGAAGACTAGAAGGGTGACAGTGCTAATGGATTGAAACGGGTGGAGAATGATGGATCGTGTGTGCCTGAGTACTGGAAACATCCTTCGTATTCCAGACTGCCTACATACCCTGTATCCACGGGATCAAGGCACACTTACGATGGAAGATGAACGTGATAAATATGTAGTTCTGGATAGAGTGATGAATGGGTCAAGGTGAAAGGGGGAGATCTTATGTACCTGAGTACTGGATACGTCCTTCGTATTCCAGACTGCCTACATACCCATATCCGTGGGATCAAGGTATCTTAAGATTGGGAAGATGATAATATGTAGTTCTGGTTGGTGTGATGATGTGGGAAAAGAGCGGAGAAGAGGTGATCTTATGTACTTGAGTACTGGAAACGTCCTTCGTATTCCAGACTGCCTACATACCCATATCCATGGGATCAAGGTACTTTAAGATTGCGAAGATGAAAGTATGTAGTTCTGGTTAGTGTGATGATGGGGGAAAAGCGTTGAAAAGATAACAGCCTTATCGTAGGAACTCTGTGTCCGTTAAAGGATGTTACCTGTGGAAATGAGACAAGATTGAAGTATGTGCTGCGAACCACAAACAAGGAACCAATCCTAGACTGAAGCTAAGGAAAGAGTTGCCCCCATTCTGGTAGAGGAAACTGTAGGGGTGACCGCCGAAGAAGACATAGAAAGACTTGACCTAGGACAAGACAGTGTTAACTGTAGACACAGATCAAGACGTGGGATGACGATGAGGGACACTGACAAATTTCCAAGCTATACTAGGTAGGGAGATGGAAATGCAAACAAAGTCAATGGTCTTATTATGGATGGATGGATGAATCAGGTTGCGAACTGGACAAGGAGTGGACAGGACTCGATAGACGATGGATGCTGACTCTACGCATAGCGCCTGTTTGCCAGGTTTTCACTATGGTACTTATCCAAGGCGCCTGTTTGCCAGGTTTTCACCAAAGGATGAATGTTTTTTTATTTTTGTATTTTTTTGATTTTTTTGACTTTTTTGACTTTTTTGATTTATTTTGATTTTTTTTTTGTGGGAATACTCTAAGGATCAGGCATAGAACTTCTTGAGATGGACACTGTTAAGTGGCTCATCTAGAGGAATGCCGTCAGGTGTAGCTAAAGTATAAGCTCCCGATCCATATGCTGCTGTGACAATGAAGGGACCTAACCAGTGAGGCTCAAACTTGCCCTTCTTCTCTCGATCTGCTTGATTTCTCTGATTCTCCTTAAGTACAAGATCACCAACTTGAAACCATCTTTCTTTGATCTTTTTGTTATAATTACGCCGGAGGCGGTTTTGATAGACATGGAGATGATTAAGTGCGGCAAGACGCCTCTCATCTAGTAGTTCAAGCTCAGCTAATCTGGAAGTGCGATACTCATCTCCGCCGATCAGGTCCTGCATGGATACTCTGAGGGATGGGATCTCAACCTCTATAGGTAGGATGGCTTCAGAGCCAAAGACCAAGGCATAGGGTGTGGCACCAGTTGGTGTTCTGATACTAGTGCGGTAGGCCCATAGGGCAGGATTGAGTTGCAAGTGCCAATCACGACCAGCTTCATTGACCGTTTTCTTTAGGATCTTGAGAATGGTTTTGTTGGAAGCCTCAGCTTGGCCGTTACTCTGCGGATAGTAGGGAGTTGAAAAGCGATGTTGGATATTGTATTGTATGCATAAGGCACGGACATCTTGGTTCTTGAATGGTCTCCCATTATCAGTGACAATAGCTTGGGGAATACCATACCGGCATATGAGGTAGTTTAGGATGAACTTGGCTATTTGCTTACCGGTGATATAGGTCATAGGAATGGCTTCCACCCACTTCGTGAAATACTCAGTGGCGGTAATGATAAACTTGTGGCCATTTGAGGAGGAAGGGTGAATTTGTCCTACGAGGTCGAGACCCCATTGAGAAAAAGGCCATGGAGTTGTCACAGGTTGTAACTCATGAGCGGGTGCGTGAATCAAATCTCCATGTTGCTGACATTGTAGACACTTCTTAGCAAACTGTGCGGCATCTTGCTCTATTGTAGGCCAGTAATAACCTGTTCTGAGTATCTTCTTAGCAAGATTAGGACCGGTAGAATGTGCGCCACAGACGCCTTCGTGTATGTCTCGTAAGGTAGCTTTGGCTTCTTCCGCGTTAAGACATCGTAAGAGGATACCATCGAGACTCCAGTGATATAGTGTATCACCCAGAATGATGTAACGAGAGGATCGACGGATAAAGGTTTTGCATTGAGTGGATGATAGGTCAGGGGAAAGGTTTTGTTCTTGAGGTATTCATAGATATCTTCGTACCATGGGGAATTGGGACCAACAAGTTCGCAGATGATTTCAGTAACAGGAACATCGACGGCCGGTATCAACAATTGCTCGATCAAGAATTCACACTTGTGTGTATTTGCAGGCATATCAATTAATGACCCTACAGAAGCCATAGAGTCTGCGGCTTTGTTATGCTCTCTTGGAATTTGCTCAAATGTGATGCTAGAAAAGTGTGGTTTGTAGGCATCCACTAGTTGCTTGTAGGGGACCAACTTTTCATCCTTTGTTTGGTATTCATCTGTGACTTGGCGAATGACTAGCTGTGAGTCTCCATATACTTGTAATTCTGTGATGTCCCATTGAACTGCTGTATTGAGACCTATAAGGAGTGCTTCATACTCAGCTCTGTTGTTGGTGCAAGGGAATGCTAGCCGATATGACTTTGGAATGTAGTCATTCTGAGGTGTAACAAATAAGATGCCAGCTCCTGAGCCATGCTGCGTGTAAGAGCCATCAAAGTACAACTTCCACATTATGGAGGTGGAAAGAGTGAATAGATTCTCATCAGGAAAGTCTGCTACCATAGGATGTGTATCTTTCATAGGTGCTTCTACTAGTTGATCCGCGAGGGCTTGTCCTTTGATTGCTTTATGATCTGTGTACTCAATGTCGAACTCACTAAGGATCATAACCCATTTAGCTAGTCTACCTGTGAGAGCTGCTTTTGCTAATAGATATTTCAAGGGATCAATCTTGGCTATCAGATTTGTGTGTTGGTTCAGCATGTAATGTCGCAACTTTTGGGAGGCGAACACTACTGCTAAACAAGCCCTTTCCATTGGTGAATAATTGAGCTCATACCCTACCAAGGTTCTATTGATATAGTAAATTGCGTGCTCTCTGCCTGAGTCATCATTTTGTGCTAGCAGGGCCCCTAGGGCCGAATTTGTAGTGGAGATGTACAATATCAAAGGTTTGTCCGCAACTGGTGGAACCAATACAGGAGGTGTAGCTAGATATTCCTTAAGTTGATCAAACGCTGCCTGACACTTGTTGTCCCATCGAAACGAGACATCCTTTCGGAGCAAGTGTTGAAAGGGTTGACATTTATCTGCTAGCTGTGATATGAAACGCCTGATGGACTGTAACCTTCCTTGGAGGCTCCTTAATGCTTTAATGTTCTTTGGTGGAGGCATCTCCACTATAGCCTTTACTTTCGCTGGATCCACTTTGATGCCTCTACGAGATACGATGTATCCCAATAGCTTCCCTGATGTTACACCGAATACACACTTCTTTGGATTGAGTCTTACTTGGTATTTTTCAAGCCTGTCAAAGATCTGCCCTAGGACCTGTATGTGATCCGCCCGAGAAGATTTAGCCAGTATATCATCAACATAATCCTCCATGATGTGATGAAATAGATCGTGGAAGATCACTGTCATAGCTCGCTGATAGGTTGCTCCTGCATTCTTGAGACCAAATGGCATAACACACCAACAGTAATTGCCCCAAGGACATGTAAAGGTTGTTTTGTGTTGATCCTCCTCAGCTATTCTAATCTGGTTGTAGCCTGAGAATCCATCCATAAGAGAAAGCATCTCGTGACCTGCTGTCAAGTCCACTATAATGTCAATGTTTGGTAGTGGAAAATCATCTTTGGGACATGCCTTATTGAGATCTCTGAAATCATTACACATGCGGATGCGCCCATTAGGTTTAGACACAGGTACAATGTTTGAGACCCAATCTGAATAGTCGATAGGTCGTATGAATTTTGCATCTAATAGCTTCTGTATTTCTACTTTCACTAAGAGAGCTATCTGTGGGTGCATTTTTCTCAATTTCTGCTTGACTGGTTTCACCTTGGGATCAACTGTGAGATAATGAACTACCAGCTTAGGGTCTAGCCCTGGCATATCTGCATAGGTCCATGCAAAGTTGATGGTTCGTTGCAAGAAGAAGTTGTTAAGATTTCTGTGCTCTGTATCAGATAATGATGCCGCTAGGAATGTTGTCTTTGGATTTTGTTCTGTACCTAGGTTGATCTCTGTAGAATCTTCCACTAGTAGAGCTGATTTCTCTTGATACTTAGAAGGTAAGGGAAGGTCAAATCCTCCATCCTCAGGTGCCACAGTTGGGTTTTCACCTTTGGATACGTCCTTTATTTTTACTATTTTATGATCAGGAGGTGCCACAGTGTGGTTTTCACCTAGAGATCTTTCTTTATTTGCACTTTTGCGACTAGAGGATTTGGCATTCTCACCAAAGTAAGCCATGGGCTCTAGTTCCATTACAAAACCTGCCTTGTGATCGCCAAGAGGGATACCTTCCCGAAGTCCCATGAACTCAGCTAAAGCTTCGTCATTCTGAAATACATCTATAACGGGGGCCCCTTGTTGGTCCCAATCGATAAGTTCAGGGTAGACAAGCGTGACATTCTGGGTGCTGGTGGTGGAAGTTAAGGATACGGAGGATAGTGTAAAAATGGAGGATTCTGCGAATAGATTGGTCATGTGGAGGGAAGAGTCATCGGTGATATCCTCTGTAGATGTCGAATCGGCGGGAAACTTGTTAGCTACCTCGTCGAGGATATACTCGATGTCCGAGGCGTGTGGTACCTTCTTACCAAATCCTAATCCTTTCTTGTCTAGCTTCTTTGTTACCACAATGGGCTCCATAGTGCCTTGATTCTGTTTCCCAAGGCCACCTTTGCCTTTATAGCCCATGTTTTTCACTATCCTTAAGCCATTGCCATACTGCTTGACTGGTATCGTGACTAGTTCTTTCTCCTTGTAGAGCCAAGAAGAGATGTCCTCAATAGTTTCCTCTTCCAATAACCGTCCATGTTGGAATTGGGTTAGGAATGGTGGGGGAGGAATATTTGCTTTTTTGGTAACTTTAGCAATGGGTGGTTTGCCGTAAGATTTTGGAGATAAAGGCATCCGCCCTACACAACAAGATTCGGAGATATCATAAGTGCCAAACCCTATATCTCGGACACGAGCTGTGATTTTGGGGAGGGGTGTAGGCTCACTGGTAGAGGCTTGTGTGAGAGTTTCAGGATCAACATAGAGAGGGGATTCAAGGGCTTTGTCATTTTTAGGCACTTGGTTGCAATTCTTATAGCTTCCTTGCAAGACACGGCAAAATTCAAAAGGATTAGGGTCTCCTGGGATGGTGATCTCCGTACCATTGTATGTGAACTTTAGGGACTGATGGTACGTGGAGGGAACAGCTTTCATTGCATGGATCCATGGGTGGCCAAGAATAATGTTGTAAGGCAGCTCAATATCAAGAACTTGACACCTGGTTTCAAGCATAACGGGGCCCAGCTGTATAGGCAAGTGAATAACACCTTCTGAACGGCGTTCTGCATCATCATACCCCTTGATTGTAATACTATGATCAGTGTTGATGTGATCCTCAGAGTATCCCAATTGCTTTAGTAACTTTAAAGAACAGATGTTGAGACCAGCACCACCATCTATGAGGATGCGTTTGATTTTGCGCTTATGGATGAGCACTTCAATATGGAGGGCATCGTTGTGACAAGGATCATGGGAGGGAAGGTCTTTCTCAGAGAAGACCACATTGTAAGGCGAAGCAATATTACCCACTATAGCTTGGAAATCTGCGACTGCTATGTTGTTAGGAACGGAGGACTCTTGGAGGGCCTTTTCTAGCACTACTCGATGTGCAGGTGATGACCGTAGAAGGTCCAAAATAGAGATCTGCGCTGGTGTTCTCCCTAGATGTTCGACAAGATTATAATCAGACTGAACCGGAAGCCTAGGTGTAGGTGCACGAATGGTGACATGACCTCGACGAGTAGTAACAGCACAATCCGTAGATTTGCCTTTGATGGTGAGGGTAGACACTCGACTCTCTTCAAAACGACCTACAATGGAATCGAAGGACGTGGAAGCATGATTGATACCTTTACCTCTATCCTGAGGAGGAGGTGGACCATGATGAGGGAATGGTTCCTTGTACATATCGAGATCCTTGTTCGTGTGTTGCGCTGGTGATTCATTCTCAAAGGTGATTTGATTACCGTCGATGAGGTTTTGGATGAGGTGCTGAAGCTTCATGCAAGATGCGGTTCGATGACCTTTGCTCCTATGGAACTCACAATACTCATTGTCTCTGTAACGTGCAGTTTTGTAGATAGGTTCTCCATAAGGAGGAGCATCAGGTAAGGTTATGAGCCTTTTCTGCAAAGCTTGCTGTAAGACCGATTCGATGGGCACTCCCAAAGGAGTAAATTGACGTCGTGGAGGGTAATCTTGTTGAGGCCGCTCTTGTTGTCTTTGCTGTTGGTTGGGATAAGGCTGCCTTTGTTGCTGCTGTTGTTGAGGTGGAGCTTGACTTGGTTTGGAGAGTTGCAGTAGTGTTTGTAACGTTTGGACATGCTTAGTATCGACCACTCCATCATTGACCACGTTTTTGTTCTTGTTCCAATATTTGGGTTTATCATTCGACTGTTGATGCGAATTGCTATCTTTCGTCTCCTTAAAGATTTTGACCACACCCTTAGCGATGAGGGCCTTCTCAATGTTGATACCCTTGTATGTGATTTCATCGAAGGTTGTAGCACTAAGAATTTGCAAATGGAAACCTAACTCTTGGTTGAGGTTCTGCACAAATATGCTAACAAGCTGTTTCTCCGGAATCTTGAAAGGGAATTTACTAGCCATTTGTCTCCATCGCTGAAGGAAAGAAATGAAAGTCTCGCCATTTTTCTGTTTATTGTTGCATAGATCCATCATGGAAATCTCATGCTCTGCGTTGTAAGAAAAATGGGTGGCAAACTTCTCTGCTAGCTCGTTGAAAGACTTGATACCCGTAGGTAAGTGTGAGAACCATTCTATTGCTTGTCCTCCAAGACTGTGAGGAAAAAGACGCATAAGATATGTGTCGTTGTGAGAGACCTCAAAGCAAGCAAGATAGAATTCCCTAAGATGGTCTTTTGGGTCACCTTTTCCTTTGTACTTATCGAACTTTGGAATAGTGAAATTTTGAGGAAAAGGGATCATTGGTAATGACCGATCAAAAGGATAAGGGCACACTTCCTCCAAAGAGAAGGTCTTTTTGGTGTGGCCAAACGTAAGATCAGATAGCTGTTGTTGCACCTCCGCAATCTTTAGTTCCATAGTCATGGGAGGGGTTGGTAACGTCTCCTGTTGTCCAAAAAGCGGTTGGTGTTGCCCGTATGGAAGATTATAGTGTGAGCCATGCGTACTAGTATTGTAAGGGTCGTAAGATTGATTGGGATTGTACGGATTGTATGATTGGTTCAGATTGGGTTGGAATTGGAGGTTTTGATTAGGCAGAGGTGGAGGTGGCGCTAGGTAAGAATGTTGGCTTTACGATGGTTGAAGAAACGTATTGGGGGGAGGAAAGCTAAAGTGCGTTTGATTAGGTTGTGATGGTGGCACATAGCTTTGGGAAACCTGATGTTGGGAATGTTGAGAGTGGCTAGGCAATGTATGAAAGAAGTTGAGCGTGGATGAATGTTGTGGAGGAGGAACATAGGTAGAAGTGATTTGCGACGGTGGGGGTGGATTGAAGATGAGAGTAGAAGAATGTTGTGGTGGAGGAACATAGGGAGAAGTGAGTTGCGACGGTTGGGGTTGCTTGAGGATGAGAGTAGAAGAATGTTGTGGTTGGGGCTGCGTGACTCCAATTGGTTGAGAGACATGCAGGTGATATGATATAGGAGGTGGCATATGTTGAGACCCTTGTTGCATGGCTACATACGTGTTCCCCGGATTGTAATTGGGTGGGAAACCTACGCGTGATGGGGTAACCAAGATTCCACTTGCGCTTGGGGTGGACACTTTAGGAGGTGGTTGCACATTCGACCGAGCTAAGGTGGCTTGCTTAGCTAACTCTGCTTGACGTTGGAGAGTTTCTTGTTGGTTTTGATAGATCTCCATAGGAGTCAAAAGTGGTGATATGGGCCTCTCCCCTGTTGGATTTTGAAAAAGGGGATTCCTATACTGCGAACCTTGAGTAGGTAAGGGCGTAGTTGCCGTGGACATGGATTGCACTGCTTGTATGGTTTCTTGGGTGTTGTTGCTCTCCTTGAGAGTGGACACATCAAAATCTTGAGGTAACTTGGCACCTTGCTTTGCAAGCAAGCGAAAGAAATAATCCTAGTTCTCACTAAGAATTTTATCAAAGGCAGCTATAGCTCTAGGATCCTGTATAAATTCATCCAGATCTTGCCCATCTTCTTGAGAGGATTGACCTATTTCAAAGTGTCGCTCTTCTTGAGATGGGGTTTGATCTACGATATAACCTTGTGGGACAAAATCCGGAGGCAAGCCTGTGGTATACTGCGGTGTATTTAGCAAAGGGGTTCTATCCTCATGAGGATTACTTGGTTTATCTATGTGCGGCATGTTTGGAGAGCTGATTGGTTTTGCCGCGGGTGTATTTGGAGTCACCTTGGGAGTAATGTTGAGACGACCTGATTGTGGTGTGCGAGGGGGTGACTTGTGCTTCTTAGGGACAACTTGCCTAGACTTCATAGTTTGCTGTAGCCTAGTGGTGACCATGGGGTATGTTTAGGACACAATGTAATGCTGGGAATCTATGAGATGCTTTGAAGAAACAGACAAACTTTGATGCACAAAGTACTGGACCAAAGGCGCTATACTGTTTGACCAGAGGCACAGGACTGTGCTACCAAAAGCGTGCTACTATGGGCCAGAGGTGACGGACTGAGCTACCAATAGCGAGTTACTGCTATGTCCAAGGCGAGCTACAGTGACCAAAAGCGAGCTACTGTTATACCGAGGGCGCTGAAGTAGAGTTTTTCCAGAGGCGGGTTACTGCTTGACCAAAGGTGATCTACTGTATTACCAAAGGCGAGCTGCTGTAATACCAGGGGCGCTGAAGTAGTGTCGGATGTTTTTCAAAGGCAAGATTTTTCTGTTTCTGATTGGATTGGTTTGGCAAGAGAAAACACAGCAAACAAGTGGTCAAAAAAGGCACAAGGACTGACACAACAGATAGTGTATGTTCAAGGCTCCAAACAAGCCCAATGTTACCACAGGTCTAATACAGTTGCAATCAATAACAAGCACTTTTTATCCCTAGAGACAAGGTTTCATTGCAGTAGATCAGCTCACAGCTTAATACTCCGTCGATAAAAATATCATTCCATAAAGGTGTCGGATATTTAGTATCCTTGCGAGAGACGATAGGTAGGGATATCTCACCCTCCCCTTGGAAAGCTCAAGTAGGTCACAAGAGCTTTATGTCCGAGGGAATACTATCTCTTCTCAAGGGAGCCAATGGTGAGTGTCTTAAGGGTTTAAATCGATTTCCCTTGCACTGATGATTACCGCAATGTTCGGAGGTAGGTCAGGTAGTCTCTATCTAAATTGGCTCTTAGTGACTTTGAGGGACCAACGCCTTACGAGCAATGCGACAAGCTACTAAAAGCTTTAACCAATCCTACTAAGAGTTTCAAACACTTCGCTCAATGTGAAAATTATTTCCACAAAGAGCTAGTACACCTCTTTTCAGTTTGGCACCACAAGGTAAGGCTGACGTCGGTTAGGACTTGGCTTTCGCCTTATCCCTCTTATATAGCGGTTCAAAGGAAAACTCCGCTTAGGGTCGTCCCTTTTGGATGAAGCGCAATCCAAAAGCAGGCCCTTCTAAAGGAAGTACAAAAAAAGTAAAAGCAAGCACATCAAACAAAGGTTCAATTGTCCCGTTATAAGAAAAATAAGGTGCAACTAAGCTATGCACACACACGATTGTAGTTGTAAATTGTCCCTTATGAAATGAAGTGTTTGGCATTCATGTCCATTGTCCTTTAGAAAATTGAGGGGTTTGTTCATACATGTCCATTGTCCCTTAAGAAAAGCAGTATGTTCCTAAGACTTAGATTGCAAGAAAAGATTTGTTCAATTATCTTTTTAAGCATGCAATGTGTTTCTAAGACTTAGTGAGATAAATCAAAGAGGTCTTCAATGCTCGTCCTGCATGAACATGTTAAGAAAACACCTATTGGCTCTGTGTGAGTAATAAGAAGCTGCAACAAGTGAGTGAGGTCCACACAAACTCAAAAGTTAGCAAGTGTTTGAAGTCAGAGATTGAGAATAGGCCAATGAGTGGTCTTAAAAAATAAATATTAGAAAATCTTTGAAACAATATTACCACTGTGTAGAGGACAGAAAAATACCAACTTTTTAAAAAAACATCACCTGAATCCGAGTCCGTTTGTGAAAGTTATGAAGCTTGAAAAGTCAAAAAACTGTGACGAGACAAAGACAGCAGTGAGAAAATCAATTTTCTGAAAAATTAAAGAATCTTGAGAAAAAACCAATTTCACCACGATGTAGATCACGAAATTCTAGCCTATTTTAAAAAAAAAAGCATTGAAATACGTGTCCGTAGGACCAAGATAATGAGGTTTGAAAATCGCCTATTCATTTAAAAAGCTCATTGAAGAGGGGTCTGTCTTAGCCCCCTGTGACTGGCTCCTGGTCACTGATGTGACCTGCTGCTGGGCTGAAGGTGCTTTATTTTTTTTCAAAAAATAAAAAATAAAAAGAAAAAAGAAAAAAGATTCTCTTTACTTTGTTTTACTTTCTAAAAAAAATAAAAACTAAAAACACTTCATTTTTTATTTGTTTTTTTTGTTTTTTTTGGTTTTTGTTGTTGCTTTTTTATTTTTGGATTTTTTTTGCTTTTTCTTTTTGCTTTTTTTTTTTTTTTGAATTTTTTTTGAAAAAAGAAATTTTTTTTTTTTTTTTTTTTACCGTACCTCACAGTGATCGTATGGCCTCGGGTTGCATGCCAGAGGTGAAAAAATTTTACCTTCACCGAAATAGGTCAAATTTTATATTTTTCTTTGTCCCTCGACCCTTCCAAACACAACCGTGACCTCTGTTTTTGCCCAGCAAGCTTCCTTTAAATTTTTTTTTTTTTTTCGAATCTCTCCAAAAAAAGAGTTAAAAAAACCTGTGAAATCAAACTAAAAATTCCACAAATTTGATATTAAATCAGGACCAATGGGTCCCACCGGGCGTGCCAGAATGTGTATATGGAAAATCGATCTATTCTAAACTAAATAAAACCAAAGAACCCAATAACATAAAGGAAACGAATCTAAGTAAAAACCATAAATCACAAATCAAAGATGAATAAAGACTTTTACCGAAATCTGTATTGTTTCCTTTGGATTGAATGTGGATTGCTCAATGAAGTTGCGAAGCCATAGCTGCAACAAGCAAGTAGTGTGCTCAAGAGATCAATGTCAAAAGATCGTAAGGGTTGCGCCAAGATCAATGTTAAAAGATCGTAAAGTGGCTCAAGAAGATCAATGTCAAAAGATCGTTATAGTGCTCAATCGACGCGTTGTGTATGCTCGAAGCTCTATTAAGTATGCCTGAGAATACAATCGAAGAGAGAGAGTAAATGAAGGAGATGAGGGGGGTTTATATAGATTTCAAGAAAAATCGATCAACGGTCCAGAGAATTTAGAAGAATCAATGGAGGAGATAAGTTGAGGAATGTGCAACGAATGAGAAGAAGACATGTGTCTTGCTTGCTTTTGCATGAGAGGAGTTATCAAGAATAGAAGAATGAGTTAACTGAAGAGATAAATCAATTAAAAGAATAAAGCAATCAGTTAAGTGATTTAAAACAAGAAGAAGAGATTTGCATGAGAAAAGAAGATATTTTGCTTTATTAAATATAGAAATATTTAATTGATGAGCAAGAAAGCTTGAGTTATTTTAGAGATAACTTAAATTAGAAGAAAAAGCAATTTAAATAAATAATTGATTTATTTAAATTTAGAGAAGATATTTTGGAAGAAATAATTAAATAATTAGAATTATTTAATTTAGAAGATTTAAAAGCAAATTAAATAAATAAATTTATTTAATTGTTGTGCATGATTTTGGAAGAATAGAAGATTATAAATAAAATATTTGATTTTATTTATTTTTAGAGGATTGAGATAATTTAAATAAATTTGATTTGATTTATTTAAATTTAGAAGAACAATTGATTTAATTAAATAATGTAAATTATTTAATTGTAGATAAGATAGAATTGTGATGAATTAATTAAATAATGGGATATATTTAATTAATGTGGATGTGAATTTTGGAAGGAGGATAATGATCAAATTAAATAATTAAAATTATTTAATTGTGGAAGAATATAGAGGAATTTAATTTAATTAATTAAATAAAGAGGATTTATTTAATTAATGTTGAATTTAGGAGATTTAGAAGAATTTGATGATTAATTAATTAAATAATTAGATTATTTAATTAACGTTTGCAATGCAGGTGATTAGACAGATTATGAAATGCAAGTAGCATGACAAGTTGGTCATTTTAGGGTGTCTACAATTTTATCCATTGCTACAACTTATGATTGG
Source organism: Cunninghamia lanceolata (assembly GCA_027924645.1). Classification (NCBI taxonomy): domain Eukaryota; kingdom Viridiplantae; phylum Streptophyta; class Pinopsida; order Cupressales; family Cupressaceae; genus Cunninghamia; species Cunninghamia lanceolata. The sequence goes on along the minus strand of BSBN01000973.1, from coordinate 1,515,751 downwards.
GAGATTGAGCAAATGGATTTTAAGACTGTGTTCTTGCATGGACATCTTGAAGAAGAAATTTATATGCAACAACCTACATGTTTTGATGTAAAAGGAAAAGAAAAATGGGTTTGTAGGTTAAAGAGGTCTCTCTATAGTTTAAAATAGTCCCCTAGAATGTGGTATCAAAAGTTTGATTCATTTGTGTTGAAATTGGGTTTTGTTAGAAGCGAGAAGGATCACTATGTTTACATTCATTGTATTGATGATTCTATACTAGTTATTGCATTGTATGTTGATGACATGTTATTTTTCAGCAATACTAAGGTATGATTAGTGACCTTAAAGCCCAACTTTTAGATGCCTTTGATATGAAGGATCTTGGAGTTGCCAAGTATATTCTAGATATGGAGATCAGGAGGGATAGAGGTAACAGAAAGCTTTGGTTGTCACAAAGTAAGTATGTGAATACTATTTTGCAGAGATTTGGTATGCATGACTATAACCCAGTTAGAGTTCCTTTACCCATTGGTACTAAGATTTCATTAGATATGTGTCCAAAGACTAAGGATGATATTGAGGATATGTCTATTGTGCCATATGCTAGTGTTGTAGGGAGTTTGATGTATGCAATGATTTGCACTAGGCCAGATATTGCCCAAGCAGTGGGAGTTTTGAGAAAATTTATGTCTAACCCTCATAGACAACATTAGAATTATGTGAAAAGGGTGCTTAAATATCTTGCAGGTACTCCTAATTATTGTTTGGTTTACTCTGGTACTGATAGTTTTGATAAATCTTTAGACATATAGGGTTTTGTTGATTCAGATTGGGCAGGTGACTTGGATAGTCAAAGGTCCACTAGTGGCTATGTGTTTACTTTGTTTGGAGGAGCAGTGAGTTGGATGAGTAAGAGGCAACTCACAGTTGCTCTGTCCACCATAGAAGCAGAGTATATGGCTGCTACCCATGTCTCTAAGGAGGCAATTTGTTTGAGGAGACTGTGTACAGGTATTGGATTTGATTGCAGGATCATTCAGATTGGTTGTGATAGCTAGAGTGCTATCTGTTTGACCAAGAATCCTATGTATCATGCTTGGACTAAGAATGTTGATGTTTAGTATCACTTTGTTCGAGAGTTGGTTGCAAATAGAAAGATTGAGTTGAAGATGATAGACACTCAGAAGAATGTTGCAGATTCATTGACCAAGCCTGTGACCACAGAGAAGTCCATGTGGTGCAGAGAGGCCATGGGCCTCTTTTCTAGTTCCTGATTATATTTCATTTATTTTCCAATGGGTTGATTTACAAGGTATAATGTCAAGTGGAAGCATGTCGGAATAAGGTACCATAAACCTTTTAAATTCTAATATTGTATTTTATCCCATTTTTTATTTGTTATTTGTAATTACCCATAAGGAAATGAGGTAGTCTCATTGACAGTGATAATTTTGGAGTTACCAGTGGGAGTTACAGAGTAATATTTACTGTTGGCAAATGTAAAAATCATAAGTAAATGAGGGTAGGCATTCCCCTTGGAGAATCTACTATTTTAGCTTGTATGACAACTTGTCATAATGTGGTGTAAGTGGATTTATGGCAGCTACAAGTTGTCATAAGATTCCATGAATGTATGATGCATGCGACACCCATTATTAGTTGCAGTTGCTATTATTAGACCTAGGTGCCCATATTGGGAAGATTCTTTGTTAGTCATATCTATGACGGTTATGACGCGTCATAACATGCTTTTACATGCTATTCTTGGGCATGGGTGCCCAACCTTGCATGGGAAAGTTATTGCCACCTATTGGTTGCATGTGGGGTTGTTGGAGGAGAGAGAAAGTGGACACCTAAATTGGAGGGAAAACTCCCTATAAATATTTGACATTGTATTTCTTGTTGCATGTGATATTTTAAGTACTCAGGTGTTGCCAGAATGCTGTTAGATTGAAGATTGGTGGAGAGAGTTGTTGAGTGATTGTATTGTACAAATCTTTACAAATTAATACAAGCTTGTGCCTCTTTCCTGGTGGAGCTTTTTACCCGCAAGGGTTTTCTCCATATAGACACTGTGTTGTGTTTAGTTTTCTATTTTGCATGTTTCAGGGTTTGCATAGTTTCATTTGCCTGTTAGAATCTCCATTGATAATTCAAAGTTAAGATTACAGAAATTACATTTGAATCAAATTTCCATTTGTGTAGTTGTGCCTTTCATTTCTAACATTCACATGTACGCCTCATATTTTGTGTATTAGGTTGATAAGCACTAACATAAAAGGGAGAGCAATTTATCATTGAGAAAGACATCCATAACATCCTTGAAGAATACAATTAAGAATACAACCTTAGGCAATATTGCAAATAAATGAATTTAAGTTCTCATGAATACTAATGACATTTCAAAGGAGAAAAGTTATGACCCTTCGAATAAGAAATACTATGACCTTTTTATAATGAAGGGCAATGACCATGCCTAGTGTAGATGTGCCCAACTAGATGTGTTGGTGCTAATAGTTTGCCCCATGAATAAAAAAATACAAAGTAGCCTACCTTGCAACTTTACACTACATGCATCTAATGATTTTTGGAGCATCAGAAAAATTTTCACCATGAGAAAATGTCTCAAAGAAATAAAAACCTGAGAGAGGTTATTTAGAGGGGCCTACATGATCCTGTAGCCTCAGATGGAATGTTTCTAAGTGACACAATTTCTGAGTAACAGCTCATCAAAGATTGCTACTTTTTAACACTTTGGACTCTTAAGAAATATCGTCGGTACAATGTAGCTCGAACTATTTAAGCATGTTTGGGTGTGAAAACAGATCACACCTAGCCTAGAAGTACCAATCTAGATGCATTCAAACTGTCAGTTTGGTCGCACCAAGAGCAGAACGAAAGTTACACCCCTTTGCAACTTTACACTACATGCATTTGACACTTTTTCCATCAACTAAAAACTGGACACCACAGGTAAACGCCTTAGAGATATCAAAAACTAAGAGGGGTTATTGTAGAGAGGCCCTACCTAATCATGTAGCCTCAAATATAATGTTTCTAAGTGACACAGTTTCTGAGTAACAGCTCGTCAAGGATTGTTGCTCTTTTGCACTTTAGACTCTTAAGGGTATCACTATTACAATGTAGCTCAGACTGTTTCGGCATGTTTGGGTGCGAAACATGACCATGCCTAGCCTAAAAGTACCAATCTAGATGTGTTGGAACTATCAATTTGGTCACCCCAAGAGAAAAACAAATGTTAAACCCCTTTGCAACTTTACACTGCATGGATTTGACACTTTTTCCATCAATTGAAAATTGGACACCACGAGAAAATGCCTCAGAGATATCAAAAACTAAGAGAGGTTATTGTAGAGGGGCCCTATGTAATCTTGTATCCTCAAACATAATGATTCTAAGTGACACAATTTCTGAGTAACAGCTCATCACAGATTGTTGCCTTTTGCATTTTGGTCTCTTAAGGAATATTGCCAGTACAATGTAGCTCAGACTGTTTCGACATGTTTGAGTGTGAAATAGGACCATGTCTAGCCTAAATGTACCCATCCAGACACATTAGAACTATCAATTTGGTTGTACCAATAGTAGAATGAAAGTTACACCCCTTTACAACTTTACACTGCATGCATTTGACATTTTCCATCAATTGAAAACTAGACACCATGGGAAAACACCTCAGATATATCAAAAACTAAGAGAGGTTATTGTAGAGGGCACCTACATGATCTTGTAGCCTCAGATAAAATATTTTTAAGTGACATGTTTTTCAAGTAACAACTCATCAAAGATTGTTGCCTTTTTACACTTTAGTTTCTCAAGGGATATCACTGGTACAATGTAGCTCAGACTGTTTTGGCATGTTTTGGTGTGAAATAGGACCATGCCTAGCCTAAAGGTACCCATTTAGACACGTTGGAACTGTGGGTTTGGTCACACGAGGAGTAGAACGAACTCAGAGATATCAAAAACTAAGAGAGGTTATTATAGAGGGGCCCTACGTGATCCTGTGGCCTCAGACAAAGTATTTCTAAGTGACACAATTTCTGAGTAATAGCTCATCAAAGATTGCTGTCTTTTTGCACTTTGGTCTCTTAAGGGATATTGCTAGTGCAATATAACTCAGACTGTTTCAGCATGTTTGGGTGTGAAATAGGACCATGCCTAGCCTAAACATACCCATCTGGATATGTTGGAACTATTAGTTTGGTCGTACAAGGAGCAAAATGAAAGTTATACCCCTTTGCAAGTTTACACTGCATGCATCTGACAGTGTTTCCATCAATTGAAAACTAGACACCACCGGCAAACACCTTAGAGATAACAAAAGTCAAGAGAGGTTATTATTGAGGAGCCCTACATGATCCCATAGCCTCGAACAAAATGTTTCTAAGTGACACAAGTTCTGAGTAACAGCTTGTCAAAGATTGTTGTCTCTTTACACTTTGGTCTCTTAAGGGCTATTACCTATTAACACCTCCCGTTATTCTTTTACATAATCATGTTTTAGGTGAAATAATGGTTGAGGAAGGGTCTCCCAAGTCTGATTTAGGGCTGCAAAGGTCAAGTTTTCAAATTGAGGTCTCTAGATGGTCAAATGGTGAAACCATAAATATGCATATAATCTGCCCAATATTCATTGTATATGTGTAAAAATGCAGTAGCAAAAAATAGGACAAACATATGTAAACTTGAAATATAGAAATGAAAGGTCTAACTATCAACTGCAATACATTAATATCAATTACATGACTTTACAAAATCAATGTGCATACTTACAAATTAATCCAACAAACCATTCAGGTATACTCTACTCTTTATTGTGTCAAGTATTGCCTCATGGTCAGACTCACACACCTTCCACAAGGTCTTGTTCAAAGGTCTACCTTGATATTGTACCAAATGAACATTGGATGCCACAACAAGGTTTAAGTAATGAAAAATCTTCTGAGGCATGTCAAAGTCCTGAAACAACCAAACATTAACACTCTTATGTGGGTACCTTCTAAGCCATGTTCCAGTAACAGCCACCGAGCCTATAGGGTATTCGATGTTTTTATAGGGTATTCAATGTATTCTCCATTTGTAACTAGGGCCTCCAATTTCCTTTTGGCCTCAACAGAATGATACAAGTAATAATCCATTCCCTCTTCATTGTCTACATCTACAATAACTGCATAAACAAGCCCTACATTGATATGTGCAGCGAATTAGATGAAATTAGTCAATGATTACAAAAACACTACAAAGTAAGAAACATTAAGAATTTCAAAAACTATGCAAGTAGATATATTACCTAGTTGAAGTAGATTTGATATGTAGCCAAAGTCAACCTATGATTCCATCTATGTCAGTTCTAGTATTGTCGGGGGCCGATACGTGTCAAGTGGGCTAAGACAACTTAATCACCATTCATCAATCCACTCCTTTGACTTGCACTCATTCCAGGCTTAAATTGTACATGAAGAACAAAATAATCCCATCTCTCATGGCACAAAGCTTTTGCATTTGTTCCCTTTGTGCTGCCAATACCATATCTCTTGTTGATGGTTGAGGTTCCTCTTTAATTGCCATGTCTTCGACAATTGTACCCAATTTCCTTTTCTCATGAAGTTCCCTCATAGTTGCTACTTTCTTTGCATTCTTAGCTTCTTTCTCTTCCTATGTTGGTTTAATCCTTGATCATTTCCTCAGCATGACAGATAATTTATCTATAGCATGATAAAGAGACAAATATTAGTTCCCAAAAATGAATCCATACAAATAAATGAAATATATGTCATTCAACCCTACATACAAAATGTACATACAATCATCATGTAGAAGAGTAAATGTCACTCAACCATGATGAATAAACAAGTGCAATAAGAACACAAGTAAAATGGAAAGAAAAATGGTTTGAAGTATTTCTACCTTGCAAGAATTTATCATGTAACTTTGCTCTAGCCATTTTCTAACGTATGACCTACTAATATAATGTCCACAAATAGACATGTATGCAAAATGTAGTAGCATAGACAAAGCACATGAATTTTTTGATGGAATGCCTTAAAGAAATGTGGTCTCATGGAATTCCATGATTGCAACATAAGCACTAAATGGATTTTTTAAAAGACATTACAAACTTTCAAGAAAATACAATTGGCTTGAGTATAAATCCAAATTCCACAACTTTTGTCAACATCCTACTTTTGGTTCACAAGGTATGATCTTCTCCAATGTTTCTACTTGCTTGATGCATATTGATTGAGGTGTAGGACTAGGGATAGTCAATTTGTTTGTGGGATGTTCATAATATATGGGGACACCTATACGCTTGTTTGATGTGTTTGATTTCAATATGCTGAAAGGTTATGGATCCCCTTTCACAACATATACCTTCCCCAGATGTAGGAATCGAGCCTCTTGAAATAACGTTGATGGCACAGCTTTCATCCTATGGATCCATGGTCTTCCAAGGACCAAATTATATCCCATGTCCTTGTTGATGACATAAAATGTGGTTGGGATAGTCTTGGGCCCTAGAGTCATGAGAAGTGTGATTTTTTCTATCGTAGTGGCCTTTAAATTATTGTACCCACTCAGAGTGTCTCGTGAAGTGGTGATATTAGTGTGCCCATAACCCATTCTCTCTAGGAGAGAGAATAGAATTATGTTCACTACTACTCCATCATCAATTAAGGTTAGTTTGGTGCAAGTGTCATAGATCCAAACTTGTAAGTACAACATAGGGTCTCCTTTCTTGGTTAGCATGGCCTCGAAAGGCATTTATTTTAAGTCAAAGAACCCTAGATCCTTGAGTTCCACATTTGGTGGGATGATGTCAAAATCCACATGGTTCATTTTCTTGCTAGGTGGAGGAGTAATTTGATCAAGAAACATTAGCCCTATTGCTTTCAATAGCGCTGAGCGATGTGAAGGGGAGTTTCTTAGTAAGTCAATGAATGATGTGTGAGCATGTCTTTTTTAAGTCTTCGATAAGTTCATTAGGTCCAACCGGAGTTGGTATTGGTTCCACTACCGAAATGGAACCCTCATTTACTTCCTTTGGTTCATTCTCAAGGTCTTCCTCTTCTTCTTCATTATGGATTATTTCAACCAATCCCATCATCCTAGCTTCTCCTTTCTACCCTAGTTGTGGTGGCATGCCAGTGTTGCTACCTTAGGCTACTTCATTTTGGTTTGATGTTTCTGCATCCTTATGCATGGGAAATGGATCTTAATAGATTCTCATGTTGGCATTCTGTAGAGCTATTGGGGCTTGGGTTTTTCGTGTGCCCTTATTATCCAACATAACTTCCTATGGGTTCAAGAACATTTCTATGAACAACCATTGTTGGTCTTCCAATAATCTCACTATGAATCTGTTATACTCTCTATAGGATCCATTGATATGCCTCCTTGTTCTATGAAAAGAACAAAATTGGTTATACTCATATGGAGGCCTTTCGTACCTTCCATCAATTCCATTTTTGTTATGATTCCAACTCTAATAGTTATCTCTAGAGTAGTTTTCATTATTTCTAGGCCAATTAATCACATTGACATTAGGAGGATAATAGTCTCTCCTATTGTAAGCATCTCGTACCTTCTTGACAAGGCGTTGATCTATCACCCGATTTGTGGTTGCATTTCTATTGTTTTTGAGAATCTTGATGATAGGAGCATTGTTCCCCATGTCTTCCCTTGTTAACTTTTTGTTTGACCTGTAGACCTTTATACCACTGTCAATGGTGGCTTGATCTATTCTCAAAGCACTTTCCAATGCTTCCTCATAAGATTTGTATGATAACTTTTGAATGTCTTCTCTCATTTCCTTGTTCAAGGCATGTAAGAAAAGATTGCATAACTCAAGATGGTCCATGTTTGGGGCACTGGTTGAGGAATAGAGGACTTGCCTCCCTCTAATAACAAAGTTAGATACAGATTCATTCAGCTCTTGTTTCAAGGTCAAGAATTCTCTGATCCCTGTTTTGATGAGTTTGTTCATGTCAAACACCATGACAAACTCTCTGATTAGTTGTCTAAATGAGTGGATTAAAGCCTCTGGCAAATGATAGTACCAATCCAGAGCTATCCCTTCAAGGGTCTTTGGGAAGATCTTGGCAACAACCCCATCCCAAGGGAGGAGTTCTCTTATCACAGTAGTATAAGCTTTGATATGTGAATTTAGATCTCCTTCCCCTTTGAATTTTGGGAGATCATGCAATGGCCGAGGTAACCTTATGTTTAGATCAAAAGGTTCTTTCAAGTACTCAAGGTATGTTGGACGAGAAAGGTGCTTTATGATTGAGGGGTTGATAACAATAACCTTGTAGGGGAGTTTTGATAACCCATTGTTTGATTTATTTGATTTCCTACCACTAATAGATTGTTCTAAATAGGAGGGTTCCCATTCAGACACGTGTTATTACTTACATTTCTTAAATAATAGTTGTGATAGGGGGGATTCTGAGATGCCCCCTGGTCTTGTTCATTTTGAATGTTGTCATGGGATTTCTGACTTCTTTCAGGAGAAACTTGTTCTACTTCCAATGTTCTAATCCTTTGCACTAGAGTTGCAATTAAGTCTGCAGGAGTGGCAGCTCTAGGTTTTACCTCATTTCTAGGGTTTTCTCTTTGAGTATTGTCATGATGGTATGCTTCTTCTCATGTGGCATTATCCCTTTGTTCTTCTCACAAGGCAACTCTTAATGCTTCTTGAGTGTCTCTTGCCTCTTGCAAGTGTCTTTCTAACCATTTTACTTTCTCATTGAGATGAGTACTTTAGGTACTTTTGGAAGGTTGATCAGGTCAATGTGCTTCTAACCTTACCCTCCTAGGTTTATATGGCTCATTTAGTATGGCTGGATTATGTCCCCATGCTAGGTTGTTAAATGACAGAGAACACCTGGGTTCTCTTTGGTCTTGTTCATAGTCAAAGTCTTCATAATCGTAGCAGTTTGTGATTGGTGCATCCAAATGCAGCGACACATACCTATCAAAAGAAAGAGTTTCTATTTCTCTTGAGGGAATACTCCCTTGGTTTAGATCAGGTTCTATCATATTCGAGGGTGCCGTAGACACCACAAAATAAATGGAATAGATGAAGGTGAAGGCAACAGAAGCTGAAGCAGTGGAAGCAGCTACAAAGAATAAAGTGAAAATGCTTGAAGATGTTTGTTTTCAAGTGTTGAATGTTTGATTTTTTGATATGATCTGCATGTTTGGAATGCAAAAAGTATAAACAAAAGTTTTTGTTCTTCATGTCAGGTTCACCAAAATATGTACACTCAAAATCACGACCTCAGTTGCTTGGGGTTGTTGAGTTGGATTTTAGAATGCACACAGACCCTTCCCTCCTTTCCATGGGGTGAACTACCACATCACTCTTACTCTTGTGGAAGTATCCAATGGAGAGGAGGTGAGACACAGGGGTGGCCTGGCTCGTTGGAGAGATGGACTTCACAGAGAGGGGTCAGCACATCCTGAGGCCTATGTTATTGTGCGCTAGTGTAGATGTGGCATTCAATGATCAAGCGGGTGCAAAAAGTTGGGGGGCCAAAAAGTGGCTAAACTTTAAATAATAAAAATTAAGCAATAACGTGAGCGCGTTATGTTTCAATATAAAAAAAGCAAGATTTTGGTCATTCTTGCAAACTATATTCCTACAAACCTGCAACCTATAAATAGGGGAGAGCATGCTCACATTATTGGAGGCCATATTGTCACCAATTTTTCACCGATTCATCATCAAAATGTTGCCATGACGTTGGGGAGGCCAAAGGTGTAAGTTTCGTTTGTTTTTTGTGTGAATTTGTTACTAAATAGGTAGATTTAAGTGGTTTTTTATGTAAATTTGTTTAATTTATAGGATTTGATAATGCACCTCCTCCTCATCCTAAAAATCCTCAAAATCCTTCATCACCTAAACAACAAATACTTGCTGAAGAAAAACCCCAACAACAAACACCTCCATTCATTCCTTAATATGCCCCTGGAACACAAGAAAATATAATGGGGCAAATTAAAAATAATAAAAAATAAATTGAGGACATAATTGTGAGGTTCAAAGATCCTGCAACTTTAACCTCACATAGAGCTGCGCTTAATCTCTTGAATCTATGTTATCAAATATAGATTCAATTAGAAAGAAAATCTCTAGTTGGTCAGATAAGAGGAGAGAGTTTAGAGAGATCTATGTAGACAAGTTATCCTATGAACAAGTCAAAAATGAAAAAAATACAAAATTTGACTTGTGTTCCCTTTTCACAGACCCACGAACAAATCAACCTCTACCCCTTACATGCAAGAGGTTCCCTATCAATTGTTACAACAACTAAGCAATAAAGGACCATTTTGGGCAGAGGTGGTGGATGGTTTTTGACCATCCTCCATGCAACAATAATGAGGTCCTACAATACTTTTTGAGGAAACTCTACTACGAGTTTGTCCTCAATAAAGTGCCAAACTATTGTGATATGCGGGACTTCTAGGGTAGAGGTGGCGGATTAGAATAGGATAGACAAAGGGCATGAGTTGACCCATAGTGGCCAACAAGATGAGCACTCACTAGACCAACCGATGAGCACATGTCTATCCCTTCCATTTTGAAGGAAAGTGTTGAGGTCGCAACACTATAGTCCATTAGTTCCTTGACCTAGAGCATCATAGAGCATGCCAATCCTACAGCATAGCATGGGCTGGGGGTGACTTCAACGAGCAGGGTTTCACACCATACTTGTAGGGCTTGCGGATTAGCTTATGGTTATGACCCCACACATTGTTAGGATGCAGGTGCACAGGCTACATCTGCAGCTAAGCAAATGGTGATGACAAATGCCCTCCTAAGTGAGACTTTTGGCCTTGATACTCAGGTAAATGTTAGCAAGTTCATTGAATTTATTTTATTAAATTTCATTTTTGAAATGCAAGATTAACTAATTTAGTTTAATGATTGTAATGTAATTTCAGGGTCATAACATTCATTCAATTTTCAACAGTTCTCCACCTCCGTATTACACTACGACAAGTAATGTCCAGGTATGTAACTAGTAAACAATTATAAATATTACATGTGAATACCATTGTTATATGAATGGTATTATAATATCTGATTTTGGATGTTGAATAGGTTAATCTTGGAGATTTCATGGCAACACCTCCCAGTGGAGGTGGAGTTCAAAGCTTCACTCAGGTAATAAAATAAAGAGTTTAACTAATGAATTGTACTTAATAGATTTTTTTAGTTTATATTCATATAGTTGATTACATTGCATTGCACATCTTTCAAACTCAAAGCATTACTACACATTGCATAACTAATAACTAGATGTTGATAGATGACAAAATTTCAATTACAATATAGTTTTTTGAAAAAATGCCTCAAAGAAATGTGGTCTCATGGAATTCCATGACAAGCAAATGTATAGACAAGGACATCACCATGAGACCACATTTCTTTGAGGCATCTTTTCCAATAGCTCATTGCCTTGTCTATGCTACACATTTTCCATACATGTCTACCAAAGCTTGTTGATCCCCTCCACACTATTATTTGACAAATTCTCTCTAATAAACTCATCCAATTACCACAATTAGACCCCTTGAAACAAATCTTCCCCTTTTAAATACATATGATCCCAAAGGTTTTCTAGTATCACCATGTCCCAGGACATGACACCGGAGAGGGGCATGAGCCTATGACATCTTATATAGCATATGATTGACTCCAACATCATCTAGGTTTTAGGTATTAATTATGGTGGCAACAAGTCACCCCTAACCAAAATCTTCAAATCTACACTAATCCATTCCCCTACAAATTATGTCAATCCTATTGCCTCAATTTCTTCCATCCCTACTTTTGATCCTACATCTAACCCACCTAAGTCTAATGAGGAACCTTCCTTTAATACTACTATATTATTTGAGATGATAGGCACATTAGACATTCAACCTTATAATTTCATTGTTGAACCCATTCCTACACCTGCCATCACCTTCTTACTTGACAATGTGCCTACTGATGATTACAACGATACTCTGTAGATTGAGGTACAAGTACACTATAAAATGATAGTTGAATCAAGGTGGATCTTTTAAGCCTTATTAATGCAGTTACAAAGGAACACTTATACATCACTAGGTTGCAAAGAGATTCTTATCCCCCTTAGATATCTCCTAGTGTACACATAATGATACTTCTACACCTACTTTTGGCTCCCTCACCCTACTAATCTAGGTAGGACCTAAATGCCTAGATGTATCATGTCATATCATCCCCACCTTAGATCACTAGATCTATTCTCTTAGGTCATCATTGGCTCATTGTAATGTGGGTTTTCCCTAAACTATCATCCACTAGTGTCTTAAATTCCCCATGATGGTCATGTGTTCAACATTTCTCATAGTCCATACCAACTAGTTGTTACCTTAAGACACTTCTCCTTAGATTATTTTTTGTCAACCCCTTCTAGTCCACCTCAACCTCATACCAATTACCTCTTTCACCTTTACCTATCTTATGCCTCTAAACACATTTCTACCCCCACCCCACAACCTCTTTCTATTACTTCACCTAGTCCACTAGCTATGCCTCTATCTTCCCCACCATATATCCACCTATTACTACTTCACCTTCCTCATTGGATTCTATCTCCCCTCTAACACCCCTCCAAGATAAAGTAAAAGAAGTGTAGGACCTTTCCCCATCCACTTCTAAAAGTAGGCCTAAGAAACTTCCCCAACACTACACCTAACCTTCTCACCAACCCATATCTACCCTACCTATTTCCTAATCTACTCCTGCTAGATGTCCTAGACCTAGTTTGTTTCTAACCCACCCCCTGCCAAACCTCAAGACAAAGAAAATGATAATAAATTTTTAAAATAAGGTTTTTCTTGTCATATCTTTCCTCCCTCGTATTATCCCACAAACTCTTGGTATTCCTCCTTCCCATAAACCCATAAACTTACCTAATGTCTATGTGATTTCTAGTGCCATTCTTGTATCTCTTCTTCTGCCCCTCATTCCCATCACCAATATTTTCCTAACATATTAAAACCCTCTAGCTTAGGCATTGTCCTACCTCCATCACTACCAAACAAACAAAAATTTGAGCACTACCCTACCCCACCCTACCACCAACCTAAACCAAAACTAACACCTTTACTCCCTCTCTGACTTCTTCTACATCTACTATCTCTCTAATTGAGGTGCCTCCTCTTCTAAAGCCTCATTATCCTAGTATTCTCATGTCTACTAGAATCATAGAGGATTAGAGATTAGTGGAATATTCTCTAGCTGAGCCATCAACCCATGTAATTGGTGGGTGTCTCTTTGACTTAATTGTTTATTTTCACATATTATCAGTAATATTCACTCATTCAGTGACCATCATTCCTTCTATAGACATTCAGGAGGGCACTGATCTTGTTGCATCTAAAAAATGTCCTCTTTCTACTTCTCTTGATGCTACTATGGTCCCTCCTTTGTTGACCCTTATACCACACAATAGTCATGAATCCTCATATGAATCTTCATCTAATTTGTATATATGCATGTGACTTGTGTGCTTTATTGTGTGTACTTCCATGTTTAGGTGAACATGTGTGTATGTTAGGAGCCATGACCTACATCACTATTCTAGTTTTTGTAATTGAATAATTTTGTTTTATTTTCAAATGATGCAGGTAGAGACACCTCTTGAAGTTTATAGGTTAATGGAGCATGGTGTGTCTTCCACAATTGATAACTCCATGCCTTTGATGGGCGTATGAGGTAGATTAGTAAATTTCAAATTACATTCATTTTTATAGTTGTTTATTATTGAATAATCAAATGATTATTGATTTTAAGTTTAATTTCTATCTAGATGGTTTCTATAGGACATTACAATGCCACAACCTGATCCTACAACTGCGAAAAATGAGGAGAGAGATTATCTAGAAGTGGTAAGTGATTATTTTTTTAAATGTTTCATTTTTTATAATGTAATTCCTATGTATTAATGTCTATACTTTTTATTGCAACAGCTACAACTCCATGATGAACTAAATAGGGGGAGTATCCCTCAAGTTCAAAGTAGACTGCTCTCATATGTGTCTCCATCCCCTGGAAGATCAAAGGCCACCCATGATATATTTTCTTCACCCAGAGGGGAATGACTTTTTATTGGGTTCCTTTCTTGTATGCCTATATGGCATTTGTGGACATATATTTTGTATTGCATATAGTTGACATTGTCTACCTATATGGCATTCTTTTAATCCTATATGGCTATTTTGTATATATGTTATACTTATATTGATAGATATTGATGTATGCCTATATGGATATTTGGTTAATACACATCTTTTTGTTGATGGTGTCCATATTTGCATTAAAAATCCATGCTTTAATGGATATTTGTAGATGGTTTACTTCAAATATTTAAAGTTCAATTTATTACATGCACTCTTCATTTATATAATTGTAAATATATAAAGTATGAACATTATTCTCCTCTAACATTATTGAACATTAAATCAATCATATGAATATAATAATACATGATGCAATCTAACACCTAGGTCTCTCTACCACTACACATCTAAGCCCATACTCTATAGGATCATTGTAGCATGGTAAGGAACTTCATGTAATTATACAATGCTATGTAACTAAAAATGAGCAAGACTTTATTACATGTGATCTCATACCTTTAGAATTTTTTCATATAATTCTTGGAAGATATCTACCATTCCACGTCTATGCTTCATGCTTCTTGTGTATACTCCATGTGTTCATGTGTATGATTCATGATTCATGTGTATACTTCATGTTTTAACATGTATGCTTCATGCTTCCTATGTATACTTTACATATTATGTGTATTCACGTTTACGCCTCATACTTCGTGTATTACATTGACAAGAACTAACATAAAAGGGAGAGCAATTTATCGCTGAGAAAGACATCCATAACATCCATGAAGAATACAATTAAGAATACAACCTTAGGCAATATTACAAATAAATGAATTTAGGTTCTCAAGAATAGTGATGACATTTCAAAGGTGAAAAGTTGTGACCCTTCGAATAGGAAAGATTATGACCCTTTAATAATGAAGGGTAGTGACCATGCCTAGCGTAGATGTGCCCAACTGGATGTGTTGGTGCTAACGGTTTGGCCCCATGAAGAAAAAAACAAAAAGTAACCTACCTTGCATCTTTACACTACATGTATCTAACAGTTTTAAGAGCATCAGAAAAACTTTCACCATGGGTAAACGCCTCAACGATATCAAAAACTGAGAGAGGTTATTGTAGAGGGACCCTACATGATCCTATAGCCTTAGACATAATGTTTCTAAGTGAGACAATTTATGAGTAAAAGCTCATCAAAGATTGTTGCTTTTTTGCATTTGGACTCTTAAGGGATATCGCTGGTATTTTGTAGCTTGGACTATTTTGTTATGTTTGGGTTAGAAACAGGACCATGCCTAGCCTAAAATAACCAATCTGAATGTGTTGGAACTATCAATTTGGTTGCACTAGGAGTAGAGCGAATGTTACCTCGCTTTGCAACTTTAGACTGCATGCATTTGACACTTTTCCATCAACTAAAAACTAGACACCACAGGTAAATGCCTTAGAGATATCAAAAATTGAGAGAGGTTATTGTAGAGGAGCCCTATATGATCTAGTAGCCTCTGATGGAATATTTCTAAGTGATATGAGTTCTGAGTAATAGCTCATCAAAGATTGCTACTTTTTGGCACTTTGGACTCTTGAGGGATATCGACAGTACAATGTAGCTCAAACTATTTCAGTATGTTTGGGTGCAAAATAGGACCATACCTAGCCTAAAAGTACCAATCTAGATGTGTTGGAATTGTCAATTTGGTTGCACCAGGAGTAGAATGAAAGTTAAACCCCTTTGCAACTTTACACTCAAGGCATTTGACACCTTTTCCATCAACTAAAAATTGGACACCATGGGTAAATGCCTCAAAGATATCAAAAACTAAGAGAGGTTATTGTAGAGAGGCCTTATGTGATCCCATATCCTCAGACGGAATGTTTCTAAGTGACACAGTTTCTGAGTAATAGCTCATCAAAGATTGCTTCCTTTTTGCACTTTGGTCTGTTAAGGGATATCGTTGGTACAATGTAGCTTAGACTATTTCGACATGTTTGGGTATGAAACATGACCATGCCTAGCCTAAACATACCCATCCAGATGTGTTAGAACTATTATTTTGGTCGCAGTAGGAGTAGAACAAAAGTTACACCCCTTTGCAACTTTACACTACATGCATCTGACACTTTTTCCATTAATTAAAAACTAGACTCCATGGGCAAACACCTCAGAGATATCAAAAACTGAGAGAGGTTATTATAGAGGAGCCCTGTGTGATCCCATAGGCTCAAATAGAATGTTTCTAAGTGACATGGTTTCTAAGTAAAAGGTCGTCAAAAATTGTTATCTTTTTGCACTTTGGTCTCTTAAGGGATATCACCGGTACAATGTGGCTCAGACTGTTTCGGCATCTTCGGGTGTGAAACAAGACCATTTCTAGCCTAAACATACCCATCTAGACACGTTGGAACTATCAGTTTGATCACACGAGGAGCAGAACGAAATTTACACCCCTTTGTAACTTTACACTACATGCATCTGACACTTTTTCCATCAACTGAAAACTAGACACCACGGGCAGACGCCTCAGATATATCATAAACTGAGAGAGGTTATTGTATAGGGGCCCTACATGATCCTGTAGCATCAGATGAAATGTTTCTAAGTGAGATGGTTTTTGAGTAACCGCTCGTCAAAGATTGTTGCCTTCTTGCACTTTGGTCTCTTAAGGGATATCACCTGTACAATGTAGTTCAGACTGTTTCAGCATGTTTAGGTGCAAAATAGGACCATACCTAGCCTAAATGTACCCATCTAGATGTGTTGAAACTATCAGTTTGGTCGCACGAGGAGGAGAATGAAAGTTATACCCATTTGCAACTTTACAATACATGCATCTGATACTTTTTCCATTAATTGAAAACTAGACACCAGAGGTAAACGCCTCAGAGATATAAAAAAATGAGAGGTTATTGTCGAGGGGCCCTACATGATCTTGTAGCCTCAAACAAAATGTTTCTAAGTAACACGGTTTCCAAGTAACAGCTCGTTAAAGATTGCTACCTTTTTGCACTTTGGTCACTTAAGGGATATCCTCAGTACAATGTAGCTCAGACTATTTTGGCATGTTTGGGTACAAAACAGGACTAGGCCTAGCCTAAACATATCCATCTAGATGTGTTGGAACTATCTGTTTGGTCGCATGAGGAGCAGAACAAAAGTTACACCCCTTTGCAACTTTACACTGCATTCATCTAACACTTTTTCCATCAATTGAAAACTAGACACCACGGGAAAACACCTCAAAGATATCAAAAATTGAGAAAGGTTATTGTAAAGAGGCCCTATGTGATCTCGTCGCCTTAGATGAAATATTTCTAAGTAACACAGTTTTCAAGTAACAACTTGTCAAAGATTGTTGCCTTTTTGCACTTTGGTCTATTAAGGGCTATTACCTCTTAACACCCACCGTTATTCCCTTTCATAATCATGTTTCAGGTGAAATGATGGTTGAGGAAGGGTCTCCCAAGTCTGGTCTAGGGATGCAAAGGTCAATTTTGCAAATTGAGGTATCCAGATGGTCAAACAGTGAAACCATAAATATGCATATAATCTACCCAATATTCACAGTATATGTGTAAAAATGCAACGGCAAAAAAAACAAACATATGTAAACTTGAAATATAGAAACGAAAGGTCTAACTATAAATTTAATACATTAATATCAATTACATGACTTTACAAAATCAATGTGCATACATACAAATTAATCCATCGAACCATCTGGGTCTGCTCTACTCTTTATTGTTTCAAGTATTGCCTCATGGTCAAACTCACACACCTTCCACAAGGTCTTGTTCAAAGGTCTACCCCAATATTGTATCAAATGAACATTGGATGCCACAACAAGGTTCGAGTAATGAAGAATCTTCTGATGCATGTCAAAGTCCTAAAATAGCCAAACATTAACACTCTTATGTGGGTACCTTCTAAGCCATGTTCCAGTAACAACCACCGAGCCTGTAGGGTATTTGATGTTTTCTCCATCTTTAACTGGGGCCTCCAATTTCTTTTTGGCCTCAACATAACACAAGTAATAATCCATTCCCTCTTCATTGTCTTCATCTACAATAACTACATAAACATGCCCTACATTGATATGTGTAGCAAAATAGATGAAATTAGTCAACATTACAAAAACACTATAAAGTAAGATAACATTAGGAATTTCAAAAACTATCCAAGTAGATATATTACCTAGTTGAACTAGAACTGATATGTGGTCAAAGTCAACTGATGATTCCATCTGTGTTAGTTCTAGTCTCGTCAGGGGCCGATACGTATCAAGTGGGCTAAAATAACTTAACCACCATTCATCAACCCACTCCTTTGACTTGCACTCATTCCAGGCTTGAATTGTACATGATGAACAAAAGCATGCCATCTCTGATAGCATGAATTTTTTGCATGCACTCGCTTTGTGCTTCCAATACCATATCTCTTGTTGATGGTTGAGGTTCCTCTTCAATTGGCATGTCTTTGACAATCGTGTCCAATTTCCTCTTCTCATGAAGTTCCCTCATACCTACTACTTTCTTTGCATTCTTAGCTTCTTTCTCTTCCTGTGTTGGTTTAATCCTTGATCGTTTCCTCAGCATGACAGATAATTTATCTATAATGTGAGAAAGAGACAAATATTAGTTCCTAAAAAATGAATCCATACAAATAAATGAAATATATGTCATTCAACCCTTCATACATAATGTACATACAATCATCATGTAGAAGAGTAAATGTCACTCAACCATGATGAATAAACAAGTGCACTAAGAACACAAGGAAAATGGAAAGAACAATATTTTGAAGTATTTCTACCTTGCAAGAATTTATCATGTGACTTTTCTCTAGCCATTTTCTAATGTATGACCTACCAATATAATATCCACAAATAGACATGTATGCAAAATGTGGTAGCATAGACAAAGCACATGAATTTTTTGATGGAATGATTTAAAAAAATGTGGTCTCATGGAATGCCATGATTGCAACATAAGCACAAAATGGATGTGTTATGTTATTGTGATATGTTTGTAAAAATTAGTTTGTTTGGTTAAGTTATATATGTTAGTAGTTTGATTAAGATATATTGTTTGAGTATTAGAATATTGTGTTACCTACAAAAGTTAGGTACAATGTATTTGATAGTTTTTAAGGAAAATTTTGATTTTTTTTAAAGAAAATGGATGTGTATTTCAACAAGTGTGTCTATTGTTGTATGGTTGTTATTTGATGGGCTATCTTTGATTTGCAATAGCGATCTAATAGTCCAAACCACATAAGATTCTATATATTTGCTAATTATAATGGTAAATTTTGCTTAGCCATACCATTTCCCATTTAGTGTTTGTGTCCATTTAGAGGAATTTTTTTGATATATGTATATTATTAGTGTACAAATTTGTATTTGGGTTCCTATGACATCTTCAAATAATTCTAAGATAAATCAATGGGTTCTTCACTCTAGTGCTATTGATCACACATCTCCTTATCTAAAGGTTTTCATGTCAATTGATCCTAATGACATCTCCAAAATCTTGATAGATGATTGTTATTATATGGCTTGTGGACAAGGAATAGTATAAGTAGGTAATGGATACATCCATAATGTCTTATTCATTCCTGGCTTGACAAAAAACTATTTTCTGTATATCAACTTACTTGTTCAAATAAGATAGTTGAGTTTACATCCACTACAACATTGATTTGAGATTCTCAGAGTAGAGAAATTGTTACAATTGGGAAGATTTGTCACTTCTCCTGCAACTTCACATTTTTTCACTTTACATCTGTTGGGGATGATGCTCCTATTGCCACTTCAGAGCTTAGTGTTACTTCTTTGAGAACTTCCATTAGTTCTGTGCAGTAAGATCATTGAACTATTTTCTACCAAACATTTCTTGTTTGAACAATTCTTTTTTATCTAGATTGCATTTTGACTGTACCTATTGTTACATGAGAGTTGTGTGTTGCTTCTTCATGAATTTCTAGTAATTCTTTACAACAGGCTCATCTAACTCTTCTAAGTGTACCTACATCTTTTGCTACATGAGATTCCAGAGATGCTTCACAAAGAGCATCCAAAGATTCTTTCTAGTAGTTGTTCTTGCTCCTTTGCTACATGAGATTCCAGAGATGCTTCCTAGAGAGCATCCAAACATTCTTTCTAGTAGGACATCATCTAGAACAGTTGTTTAACATTCAAAGAGTTTATCCTCTTCGGGGGGTGCCTTCTATTTCTTTCTTTTCTCTCTTTTGGAAGGTAGTTTTTTTCCCACAGGGTTTTCTACCTTATCTCCACTTCATGAGAGATTTTTTATATGGGTACCTGATCACGCCTAGTTGTCAGGACCCATCCATCATTAGTGTAGATATTTTAGTTACTTATTTAAGTAATTATACATGTAATTATCTACACATCTCATAAGTCATCTTAGGTGGCTTTATGAGTCGACTCAAGGAGAGTTTGCTAAAACTCTTCCAAGGTATGTGTCGGTATGTGGCATGTTCTCTCCACATCTTGAGGAACAAACTAACCACCTTGTGTTGAACACTCCTAGATTGAATCAAACATTGTCACCTATATGTACAAACACATTCGAATATCAATCTGCTTCGAACTTGTAATCAGTAGTGGCTTATTGATCTTGTCTCAACTTCTATATATATACTAGAAATCACACCTTAGTGTGCAATGGGTACGCTGAGATAGCATGTAGATAAAAGTAGTAAGTAATTTTTTGAGACGAGAGCATGCCCATCCATAGTAGAATTGAAAGAATTTAGTGAATATGTGTTATTGAGACACACACACACTCTCTCTCTCTCTCAAAATGTGACCACTTTACTTGTCCTTACAAAAATAAATTGAAGAACAAGTCAAATTTGCATGAAATCATCTAGGACACTTGAATGCTTGAGCTTGTTGTCTTCAAAATTCTTCAAAAATTGTGAAGTCAATTTCATTGAGGGGACTAACCTAGGAGAGCACAACCCTTGTCATCCAACGATCTCCCCAAGGTTTTTTCCAATACTGCCATTCCTTGCATATTGCTAGACATTGAAGACAAGGGTGAATCAAGTCGTGCAGGTACATAGTTTGGTAGATCAATCCAATAGATAGTAGAATGGTTCCACACATTAGGATATTCTCACAATGTGGGATCAATATCACACAATGTAGATATGACATGCATGAAATTCATTGAATAGTAAATTCTCTAGACAACAAGTAGATCAAGAACATCTATTTTTATACTAAAACAACCAAATTCTACATAACATTAAATTATTCTTCATCATTATTTCAAAAGCTAATTACCTAATCTTCTTTTCATAAATTCTGAAAATTCATTATTACAATTATCAATTCGTAATTAAATTATTAGTTAAACCTATATTAAATTCTATACTTTTATTTCTTGTATTTCATTGCTTAAGTTTTACTTAGGCATCATAATGCATTATTAGATATTAGTTTATTAGTTGGTAGTTGTTGTCGGTTATCTCTTTACTAGCTTTTTCCTAGCATTTATAAGCAAGGCCAATGTACATTATTTGCATATCATATCTCAATATATTTTTCATCATTCTAGTGAAATAGCCTTGTGCTTCTCTCGTATTGTGAAGGTATTTATCTGCAGGTTGTGCTCTTGGGTTGACACCAACACTAAATTTATGTAAAAGAGATTTTATTCCATTACAATTATTTTCTATTTGTTAATTTTTTTAATTTAACATGATAATACATTCCCACTCAAAAAAATATTTAATTACATCACATATACAAGTCACAGACGGAGACTATGAGTAATTTAATATTTAAAATTTACATGAAAAATAATGTAAACACTCACTACAACAAGAGACTTTAACACATTTTTAAATTTGATTGCAATAAAGAACTCTCTCTCTCTCTCTCTCTCTGTGTATATATATATTACTCATTCTCTATTTCTCCTTCTCTTAGGCTCTCTCTCTATATATCTCTATCTCTATGTCTTTCTCTTTCTAATTCTCTTTGTTCCTCCCCCTCTCTCTCTCTCTGTGTCTTTGTCTAGCTATCTCTTTCTCTTTCTAGTGGGTCTCTTAGAATGGTTTTCCCAGGTATATATCTCATATTATCTTCTCTATCTCCTTCACTTATTCTTCTATGTTTTATTAAGGTTATATGTGTTTTAGATCAATAATTGTTATTACTTTCCATTGTTCCTAATTGAGGAATAAACATTGTAAAACCAACATTTGGTATCAAAGATTTGTTTGGATTGATCCCATGAAGAAAGGGATACATTTCTATGTGAAATAACATTTGAAATTCAAATTCATGGGCAACTCCTTGATAATTGAGATTGAGATGTCTAATAGGTAAAACTTTGAGTTGTGGAAATTGAAGGTTGAAGATCTTTTTCGTGGAGATAGATTAGTGGATCATAATAATTATTGCACTTAATTTTCTATCATTAGCAATGGATCAAGATGAATGGGACAATTTGGATAGAAAAGATAGATCTACTATTAGGTTGTGTCTTTCTAATTTAGTCTTGATGAATGTTTTAGTTCAAAACATTGCTAAGATTTTATGAGATAAAATTATTGCATTATATCAAACTAAGTGTCTTGTAAATAAGTTATTTTTGAAAAGAATTTTGTATTCTTTAAAGATACATGAAGGAGACTTTGTAACCAAGCATTTCAATGCTTTCATCTAGTAGCGAGTCAATTGGCTTTCATAGATGTAAAAATTGAAGATGAGGAAAATGTATCACTTTGATTTGTTCATTATAGGATACCATCTTTTTTATTTGAAGCCATCTATGTAAAGGGGATCAATATCCTTTCTTTGTTCTCTAGAACTTGGGGTGCAAAAGTTACTTTGCATCATTTGGGCATACCACTAAATTATGTTGTATTTGCAAAAAATTATAAAGAAAACAAGCTTATCCTGAAAAGTTGGGTGGAAAAAACACATAGAAAGGGTAAATTGATTAAGGTAAAAGATGTGCATAATTTGACAAAAGAAAGACTTGAAATTATTAATTCAATTGGAGGTTTTGATCTAATAATTGGTGGAAGCCCCTGTAATAATCTGACAAGAAACAATAGGAACACAAGGGATGGACTAGAGGGGAAGTATTCCACTATTTTATATGAATTTTCATGGATTGTGAATTATGTAAGGCACGCAATGCATTCAAGTTTAACTTGAAAGAATAATGAAACCTTCATTTTGTACTAATTTAGAATTCAATTGATTATAAATTCATTTTTCATAGCCAAATTCTGATGAAGAGGGAATACTCTCCCTTTCAAATCTGCAACATAAACCTACACAATAGCCTATGCAAGAAGGCTGCAAATAAATTGAATAGCATAAAATAGAAGAGAAATCTACAACTTATAGTTTATTGAATCTAAAAATGCATTAGAAAATAAGGAAGCTTATGAGAGTCTAAGAATTACACATCCAACACCTACAACAAACAAGTTGTTGGATCTAGGGCATACAACTGAGAGGGGGGGGGGTGAATCAGTTGTATAGAACTTGTTCTCTTTCAAACACTTAATTCTCTGTTGTTAGTTAGCAGCATATCAAATAATCATTCATGGAAGCACAATACATAAACACAAGAGCAGATAAGCATCAACACATTGAACACCAAGATTTTGACGTGGAAAACCCGGTTAAGGGAAAAACCACGGGGTGATTAACCCAAGAATTATTCTCTGTTAGAAGAATAAGGAAAAATGAATGGCACATGCCAATAAGGGCTCACTGCCCGAGCACACTGCTCACAAAGAGGCCCACTGCCTACAAGGAGACACACTGTCTACAGAGTGATAAAAATCACAGTCTTGAACTGGAGAATGACATCTCTACCATGTCCGGATCAGTTCCAATTAAGCCCAACAATCTCTGCTCTGCCTTTCGCACCTTTCTTCGCTACTCCATACTCATCCACATGCTGCATCACTGAAATGAATTCACAAATCATTATTTATACAAGACATCGACTTAGGAACAAGCATCTAAGTCGGCAAACAACCATAGGAGTATCCGCAAGATGAATAACACATCCGGTCGGCTAAACAGAGCAATAACTTCATCCGGAAGAATAACTTCAATTCCGGGCTCTGCCATCAATGCGGACCAACAACATAACTTAAACATGATTCAAGAACCTTCACAAGTCTGTCTGAATGTCCGGATGCATCCGCACTTTCTCTGCTTACTGGGATCTCTTGTCTTCCTCATCCGGAACTTCAAGAACACAGTCTGTCGCCACTGTCATAATGCAGGAGGTACATCCGGACCTCCAAATTACACACAAATCAGGATGAAACATCACAAGGACATATAAAACACTCCTTCCAATCCGCAGATTATGATAATACAATTCCGGACCTCACCGGACCTTTTTGTGATCCTCTGTCACCTCCGGATACTTGCCGGACCCGGTTCTATACCGGCAGCCATAACTCCTTCAGATCTTCATGCGGACCTCTGAAATCTTAACTGTAGCATCTTAAGACTCATATCTACTAACCCTTTAATCCGCATCCTCCGGTTCTCATCCTATACAGTATATTTACCTTCTTCTCATCACTGTTCTTCACTGTTCCTGACTGAGGCTAATTTTCTCAATATCCTCAGCACAAAGCTCATCAAATCCTTCTTGTCAATGCAGTGTGAGTATGTTGACATCAATGACAACAATGGCTCACCTCATACTTGCAACAATCTCCCCCTTTGTCATTGATGGCAACATATGATGTGAAAAACCATCAAGACAAGAACTTCTCTTTTCTGTCACAGCTCCCCCTATCAACAACAACTCCTCACATGTCTTCCTTTGCTGCTCCCCCTTTGATCATCAACCACTTGTTTTTCACATGTCTTCTCTCCCCCTTTGACATCAATGGCAAAGGGCTCATACTTGCAACTCTCATGCATTAGAATAATACCAGCTGCTCCCCCTTAGTTGCAGCTCCCCATTAGTCCGGATCACAAGATATGACTGTGATAGCCACCGGACTGATGCACATCAGTGCATCTTAGTTCATCACCGGAGGGGCCATGACCCCTAACTTCTCCCGGAGATATTCAAAAGAGTCCTTGGGAAGAGGTTTTGTAAAGATATCTGCAATCTGATCCTTGGAGGGAACATACTCCAATCTGACTTCTTCCTTGTTTACTTGTTCTCTCAAAAAGTGAAATTTGATAGATATGTGCTTAGTCTTAGAATGCAATACCGGATTCTTGGAAATATTAATTGCACTTGAATTATCACAGAAAATTGTGATAGGCTCCTCATATTCAACTTTGATGTCTCTTAGCATCTGCTTCATCCACAAGATTTGAGTGCAACTACCTGCTGCTGCAATGTATTCTGCTTCAGTTGTAGACAGAGATATTGCATCTTGTTTCTTGCTTAGCCAAGAAACCAATCTCTTCCCCAAAAAGAATGCTCCACCACTAGTGCTCTTCCGGTCATCCACATCTCCTGCCCAATCTGCATCTGTGTAAGCATGAAGAGAAAAATCCGGATCTCTAGGATACCATAGACCATACTCAACTGTCCCTTTCAAGTATCTAAAAATTCTTTTGATTGCCATAACATGAGATTCTCTAGGATCAGCCTGG
Source organism: Cunninghamia lanceolata (assembly GCA_027924645.1). NCBI lineage: Eukaryota > Viridiplantae > Streptophyta > Pinopsida > Cupressales > Cupressaceae > Cunninghamia > Cunninghamia lanceolata. Next base: position 1,489,949 of record BSBN01000973.1, on the reverse strand, counting down.
AATCTTGCCACAAGACCAACAGCTTGCATTATATCTGGTCTAGTTTGAGTGAGATACAACAATCCACCAATCATTGATCTATACTTTGTCTGATCTGCCTTTGGAGAATCATCATCTTTGCTTAACTTACATCCGGTTGCCATAGGAGTGTTCATAGGCTTTGAGTCTTCCATACCAAATTTCTTTAACAATTCTTTCACATATTTGGTCTGAGAAATGAAGATCCCTTCTTTTGTTTGAGTAATTTGCAGACCCAAGAAGAAATTCATTTCACCAAGCATAGACATTTCAAACTCACTTTTCATCTGATTTGCAAAAGTTTTACACATACTATCTCTTCCTCCAAAAATGATATCATCCACAAACACTTCAACAATCAGAATGTTTTCATGATCAATTTTGAAATATAAGTTGCTGTCAGCAGTACCTTTGTTGAATCCAATCTGCACAAGATGCTTATCCAACCTTTCATACCATGCTCTTGGGGCTTGCTTCAATCCATACAAAGCTTTCTTCAACTTGCAGACCATATCATTATTATCAGACAATTGAAATCCATCCGGTTGTTCAATGTAGACTTCTTCTTCCAGATCACCATTTAGGAAGGCAGACTTGACATCCATCTGATATACCTTGAAATCTTTGAAGGCAGCAAATGCAAGAAGTAATCTGACTGCTTCAATTCTTGCTACCGGAGCAAAAGTCTCTTCAAAGTCAATTCCTTCTATTTGAGAGTAGCCTTTGCAGACCAATCTAGCTTTGTTTCTGATTACTTCACCAGCTTCATTTAGTTTGTTCCGGAAGACCCATTTGGTTCCAATTACATTCCTGTCTCTAGGTCTGGGAACAAGATCCCAAGTATGATTTTTCTCAATTTGCATCAGTTCATCTTCCATTGCTTTGGTCCAATTTTCATCATTGCAGGCTTCATTTATTGTTTTAGGTTCAATCCTTGAAATCAGACAACATTCATTCTGATCTTGAGCAATATTCCTTCTAGTTTGTACACCTTTGCTTCTGTCACCTATGATCTGATCTTCAGAGTGATTCAGTTTTACATACCTTGGAATTTTGGGAGTATCCAGTACTGCTGTTTCTTGATCAGGCTCATTTAAACCTAACTCTTCTTCCTGATTTACCGGATCAGGCTGACTCTGTTTCACCGGAGAGGATTGAGTTCCTTGAACACTATCTTGGTCATCTTCATCAAATTCATAAAATCTTGAAGGCTTCTCAATTCCTTCATCAACCTTTACATTGGTACTTTCTATCATCTTCCTCAATCTCTTATTGTAACACCGATATGCTTTGCTTTGAGTGGAGTAGCCCAAGAAAATTCCTTCATCACTTCTAGCATCAAACTTTCCTAGATCTTCATCTCTTTTAATATAACACTTGCTACCAAATACCCTGAAATATTTCACAGTAGGAGTGATGCCAAACCAAAGTTCATAGGGGGTCTTACCGGTGTTGTTTCTGATTTGAACTCGATTGAGAGTGTAGACTGCAGTGCTGATAGCTTCTTTCCAAAACATTTGAGGAACATTTGCTTCCAACATCATTGTCCTAGCAGCTTCCTGGATGGTCCGGTTCTTTCTCTCAACTACTCCATTCTGCTGTGGAGTCCTAGGAGCAGCCAATTGTCTCCTTATACCCTGTTTCTCACAAAAGTCAATGAATTCACCAGATGTAAATTCACCACCTCTATCAGACCTTAGACACTTTAGTTTCAATCCGGTTTGATTCTCCACCATAGCTTTGAAGATTTTGAACTTCTCAAAAGCTTCTGATTTTTCTTTCAGAAAGGTAACCCACATCATCCGGGAATGATCATCAATTAACAACATGAAATATCTATCACCTTGCAGACTCTTGA